>CM066033.1:592634437-593884437 GCA_033557465.1 Ichthyophis bannanicus | reverse complement strand
AGGGAAGGCTTGAATTGGAAATAGCTGATGGGGAGGGGGCTTGGACTGGAAATGGGCTGATGTTGGGGCTAGGATAGGATTGGAAATGGGCTGATGGGGGGCTAGGACTAGAAATGGCTGATGCAGGGGCTAGAAGGGAGCGGATGCTGGGTGGGGCTGGAACTAGAAGGGAGCTGATGTTGGGGGAGGATTCAAATGGGATGGGGCTGGGAGAGTGAAATGGAGAGGGGAAAATATTTTGTGTGGGAGAGATGAAAAGTCTACAATTGGCCGGGTTTTGGGAGAGTAAGTGGGGACTAAGGATGGAGGGGTAAAATTTGAGTGGATAAAGAAAAAGGAATAAAGAAAGATGGAGGAAAGAACAAAAGGAGAAAGATTAGTATGTTTAAGCAGATGTAGAGAGAGAATGAAAAAAAAACTAGAAGAGAGAAGAAAGGACAAATGGACAGCAGACGATGGAGAGTTAGCAGAAGACACGAAGAAACCAGAAGAAAGTGGCTGGAGCAATTGCAACTGAAAAAAAATGCACAAAAGGTAGAAAAATATCTCTTTATTTTGAATTTATTAACTGGAATATGTCAGCTCTGGGAAATGTGCATCATTAATGTCTGCACTTTGTTTAGTACAAGAGGAAATTAATTTATAGTTTTATTTCTCCAGTGTTGTTGTACATTCCAAGTTTGACTTTTGGGGTTCACAGTTTAATTATTGTCTTCCTATTTCTAAATAGTTATTCCTTGTTCTTTGGTGACGGTCTATGTTCTGCATGTGTAACTAAGCTGAGGTATTCTGTTTATGAAGTTTCTATTTAACATTGCCACTTGTTCTCTTTCCCCAGTAGGTCATGTATTGTTATTTTCTAAAATGTATTGGTTTGATATTTGCAGTGTTGCCTTTTGATAGGTAGAGTATAGTGCTTTGTGAGTCCTGGTAGTGCTGTTACGTTACGGCGGGTTTGCTATGGGTTCTAAACGGGCATTGTTTGTAGTAGTTCCTAATGTGCCCAGTGGTTGGCACTGGATTATAGTAATGTAGAAATCTGGTAGTCTTTCTTTATCCATACACTCATCAAGAAGCATGTTTACTAAAGGTTAGTGTATGCTATCATTATGCAAATATTTATGCAAATGAGGCCACGCACTGAGTCTCCGCACATGGCCCCGCACCCCCCTTGGGCCGCCCCTGAACTCAACCATGCCCTGTTGAGCACCTACCTCACCCGGGATCTCTACCTGGAAAAGAACATCTGTGTTCAGGTGAGAATGACCAGCCCTGTGGCAGAACTGGAGCTGGTAGGGTTGGAGAATCAAAAATCACCATATAACACAGCTGTTGGACTATTTATGCCAAGCCAGTCACTTGAGGGATAGGTGGTCTGTTATTAGTGTAAATGGACAGCCAAGCAAGTAGTATTTGAAGGTTTCAAGAGCCCACTTGACAGCCAGGGCCTCCTTCTCATTCACCGCATAAGGCTTCTCCTGAGGAAGCAGTTTCTTGCTGATGAATACAATGGGATGTTCTTCATCCCTGACTTCCTGGGCCAGAACGGCTCCTAGGCCCACCTCTGAGGCAATGGTTTGCACAATAAATAGTAGAGAGAAATCAGGGCTACTCAGAACAGTTTCAGAGCACACAGCCTTCTTGAGATGCTGGAAGGCCAGGTCCAGGTCCGATGACCACTGAATCCATTCGGGAGCTCTCTTCTGGAGGAGATTGGTTAATCACTCCACCACCTCTGCAAAATTAGGGATGAACCAGTGGTAATAGCCAATCAGGACAAGGAAAGTACAAACCTCTTTCTTCGAGCTTAAGATGGGGACCTAGGCAATGGCATTCACCTTCCATTGTTGAGATCATATCTGTCCATTCTCAATTAAATACTCCAGATATTGAAGGTCTCGACCTACCAGAAAACATTTCTTGGATTTGACCGTCAACCCAGTCTTCTGCAGCCTGGTCAACACAGCTTGTACTTGGGTTAGATGGGTGGTCCAGTCTCTGCTGTAGACGACAATATTGTCAAGGTAGGCAGCTGCATACTCCTTGTGCTGTATCAGTAGGCAGTCGACTAGGGTTGAAATGTAGCAGGAGCCCCATGTAATCCAAAGGGCAGCACTGTAAACTAGAACAGACTTAGCAGTGTTGAAAAAGCAGTTTTCCTTTTTCCGACCAGGGTCCAAGGTATCTGCCAGTACCCCTTGGTCAGATCCAAGTCTGATATAAAACATGCTCCACCGAGTCATTCGATTAGCTCACCTACTCTGGGCATGGGATATGCTTCCAGTTTAGAAGCTGGATTGACCCTCCCGAAGTCAATGCAGAATCTGATGCTCCCATTGGGTTTAGGAACCAAGACAATGAGTGATAACCAGTCACTCATGGACTCTTCTATGACTCACAAGTTAAGCATCTCTTCCATCTCCTTGGTGAAGACATGTTGCTGGGACTCTGGAATCTGATAGGGTCATTGCCAGATAACCACCCCAGGGTCAGTAATGATATTATGACAAATGAGGTGGATTCATCCCAGGCAGGTGGAGAACACCTTCAGGTTCCGCTGGATCAAACCTTCTAGATCTCTGGATAGCAGAAAACTGGACTCCAATTCGGACTTGAGCTGGATCTGATGGGACTGAAATATCCAGTCCAAAATCATCTCTTGTACCATTATAGGTTAATATGGTAAATTTTGGCTTGCTTCCGTTTATCTGGATGGTCAATCTTGTAAATGGTAACCAAAGAATACCCCACCTCTATCCATGTGAAAAACTTTTTTTATCGAAAACACCACCAAGGGAGAAAGGAAACCTGTCCCCCAGGATAGTAAGTCCTTTTTAATAGAGGTGAGGTATTCCCTGGTTATCATTTGGTTGATCTCTCCCATTGGATGTTACACATTTGATCACCAAACAAGGGGGGGTTTTGTTATCATTGGGCAATCTTGTAAATACCTACTTTCTCTTTGACTTCATAGGGCTCCTGCCATTTATAGAGTAACTTGCTCTCGGATGAGGGCAGCAAGACTAAAACTCTATCTCCCAGTTGGAAGGTACAGTGCACGGCTGCCAGATTGTAGCCCCTAGGTGGCTCAGCTTAGGATTTTTCCAGACTGAGTTTGACCACTTCTCCTGCTTTATTCAGCCAGTCTTTCATTTATATAATGTACTTCACCTGGGTTCTTCCCAGGTTTCCCTTACTACATCCAATATGCTTCATTGCTGTCTTCCAAAGAGCAACTCAAAAGGCGAAAGCCCCATGAAACTCTGAGGTACCTCGCAGATAGCAAACATCAAATACGGTAAGAGAACATCCCAATTCTTCCCATCCTCCTGCACAAACTTTTTAAACATCTGTTTCAGAGTTTTATTGAATTGCTTGATGAGGCCATCCTTCTGTGGGTGATATACTGATCTTAGCAGCATCTTGATCTTCACCAAAGCACAAGCTTTCTTCATTACCTTAGATACAAAGGATGTTCCTTGATCTATGAGGATTTCATTGGGTATTCCCACCCATGAAAATACTTCCCAGAGGGCATTTGTGATTGTGGTAGTCTTCATATTCCTTAGAGTAATGGCCTCCGGGTAATGGGTAGTATAGTCTAGTATGGCTAAAATATACTTGTTGCCTTGGGCGGTTCGCTACAAGGGACCTACCAGGTCCATAGCCACTCTTTCAAATGGGGTTTCAATGATAGGCATGGGCACTAGGGGGGGGGGGGCATTCCAAGCCATGAATAGCAGCATTGAATGTGCAGGCTGGACATTCAGTCCGCACCTAACTCCCCAGCCCTATTCTGCCGGCAGTGCTCCCCACACATACACAGTGTTTGAGCAGGGAACGCTGTATGTGGGAGGGAGGGGGCAGAGTGGAGGTAGAGCGGGGAGTGGCCAGGCATCTGGACATATTCAGGAAAGGCCTCTGTATGTACCCTGACTGCAACTTGAATGGCCAGCCTATTCCACCACGATGGTGGAATAGGTGCAGGCCTCAACCCTGTTGGAGGGCTGCCTGCCCCCACACACCATCTCAATGGCTCCAGATGGAACCTGCTGCATGCCATGCCCTTATGGGCTCCCGGTGATGGCTGGACAATGTTGTGCAGGGGCCGATGTTGGGCTGGACATGTCGTTGCCATTGCGACGGAATGCCACTGCACCGGCACACCAGTCACTGCATTGTGTGCTGGGGATGGGCAGCCTAGGAGACGTCTCCCTCCTAGGAATGCTATGCATGCTGGGCCATCTATATGCCCGATTCCATAATCGTGGGGGTGTATAGATCCCACAGTTGCAGAAGCGGGTCCAACTTTGCCCCGGTCAAGTTTTAGGCGTGCACATGACCCAGGCATGTACAGTTTGGAATCTGCCTCTAGAGGGGCAGGTTGAACTCTAGTGGGGTAATGAAATGGGCAGGTTGGGCATGGCTGGAAATATAACTGCACCTGTTTATAGACCCTGGGCCAGAAAAATCGGGCTAAAACACGCTCTAGTGTTTTCTCTACCCCCTGGGTGTCCTACTAATAAATGGTTATGGGCCAACAATAACACCTGCTGATGATAAGGCTGGGGAACTGTTGTTCAACTGCTTCCCCCTTTAGGCTCCCTTGACCACACTGTATAATAGATCTTCCTTTAGCGCAATATAGGGAAAGGTTCTTGCAGGGGACTCTCCGTTGCCTATGGGAATCCCATCCACCTCCAAAACCCTCTCTCAAGTGTGTTTAAAGGACTCATCCTCTTTCTGGGCCCCCCAGAAGCTCCCTGGGTCTCCCAGACCCCACTCTGGGAATAGGACAGTTGTATTTGGATCACTACTGCTGAGCCTTGAGCTATCCCCAGGGGTTTCTTCCATAGTCTCCCCCTCCCCAGATCCCTCTGCCATTGTCGCCCCCAGATTCTGTTGGTAGCGTAGCTTTTCTTGATGATGCTGACTCTGGGACTTAGCAGGCTTGGAAGTCTTTTTTTTTAATTGATATTTATATAAACACTCAAGCATATACATGAATGAATAGAAATAATGGGAAATCCACAGCATTCCAACAATTACAAACAAAAGTATTCAAAGTAATCTTTCCCATAATTAGTCCACAATTATCTGGGGGGGCTGCAGGAAATTAACAATTGACCATGGCTTCAATAATACTTGAAGCAAACATGGTCAAAATAACGCAGAAGAAATATATATATTATAAGCAGGATAAGACGTATGCGTCAGCCGTATTGAGGCCCACCTCCACCCGTGGTTCTTCCCTTGGGCATATAAATTCTGAGAGCTGCGTAGGGTCAAAGAAAAGGAAATTCTTCCCTTGATAGAAAACATAACATCTAGACGGATACTTTAACACAAAAGTTGCACCCAAGGAAATAATCCTGGAATGGTAAGCCAGGAATTCTTTCCTCCTTAATTGGGTTACTCGAGACAAATCTGAAAAAATTCTAACATTTGAACCTAAGAACTTCTTATTAATATTCTTAAAAAATAAACGAAGAATCAAGAATCAGGCTTGGAAGTCTTGACATATAGATCCAGGTCCTCCAGGGGGAAGATCTCTGGGAAATCGTCCTGGTCTGACTTAGCAGAGCCATCATCGTTCTGAGGTTTGGATAGTCTCGGCTGATCACCACTGGAAAAGGTAGCCAGGGCAGTACCACAACCTCAAAAGTGACTTGCCCTGTAGGGCATCTTAAGTGAAACTTATGCCGTTGGATACTGCCTCTGGTCTCCATGCACACAGGCCATTGTTACTGTCTTTGCATAGTCTATATGAAACTGGGTTACAGTTTCCTGGCAAATAAGGGTCCGCACACTTCTGGAGACTATCAAGGCCTGGAGGCGGATCCCCTCAAGCTCCATAAGAATCACAAAGTTCTGTGCCCCTGGGTGGGACTGTCCACAAACCTGCAGGTGTGAGGGGTGGTTAGGCTTGACCACCATGGGTTCTTCCATACCCAGGGGACATTCTCGAGCAAAGTGTCCTCCGGGCTCCACACCTAAAATTGGTGAAAGGGTCATGGCTGGAGTCATGCCCTTGCTTAGGAGGTGACTTTGAGGGTCAGAACATGGGAGCCAATATCCGTTCGGCATTCTTCCCCTTCCAGCCTCCTGGGCTAATAGGTATCTTCTTCCCCTTCCCACTGTCTGCTTCAGTTACTGGCTGGGCTTCATAATACCCCTCCACTATTTCCAGTGCACTCTCCAGTTTACGCTTGGAGTGCTGATGTACCCACTGTCTCTTCGGGGCGGTTAAGCCCTCCAAAAACTGCTCCAACAGCACAATATTGCTTTCTCGGGCCCACTCCTTCCCTCCAGTTGCAGTCACTTCCATGCAAGATCCTTAAAGCGATAGAGGAATCTTTGAGGATTCTCCTTTATCTGGAGTCCCCCCTTCTAAATCACTGGCAATAGACCTCTGAGGTACAGCAGGCCCATTCCAGTATGGCAGCCTTGACAGCTGCATATGTAGCTTGCCCATCTGGGCTGGCGTCCTGGAATGCAGCCTGATTGCTGCCCATCAGCAAATTCCACAAATAAGTAGTCACTGTCGCCTCTGGCTACTCGGCCATGCGGGTGGTGCATTCAAAATTCACCAAAAAAAATAGTCCAGTTCATCTTCTGCCTTCATTTTAAGACCCTGGAGGGTGGAGTTGTGGTCTCTGTTGGGTCTGAGTCAACTGAGCCAGGGAACTCTTCTGTAGCTCCACCTGTGCCTGAACAAAGTTCTGTATCTGCTGTTGCTGTTGTTGCTGCCCTTCCAGCAGGACTTGTTGAAACTCCTAACAACATAAGAACATACTGGGTCAGACCAAGGTCCATCAAGCCCAGTATTCTGTTTCCAACAGTGGCCAATCTAGGTCATATGTACCTAGCAGTTTCCCCAAGGGACACAGGTTCCACAATGCTTGTATTGGTTCAAGCATTGATATCCTGGGTCCCTTCTTAATAATGGTTTATGGATCTTTCCTCCAGGAACTTGTCCAAACCTTTTTTAAACCCTGCTACACTAACAGCCTTTACTACATCCTCCGGTAACAAATTCCAGAGTTTGATTACACGTTGAGTGAAAAAATATTTTCTTTTATTAGTCTTAAATAGTTTACCCTGTAGCTTCATTGCATGTCCCCTTGTCTTTCTATATTCTGATAAGGTAAACAATCGATCTACGTTTACCCGTTCCACTCCGTTCATTAATTTATAGACTTCTATCATATCTCCCCTCAGCTGTCTCTTTTCCAGGTTAAAGAGCCCTAACCTTTTTAGCCTTTCTTCATAGGAGTATCCTTCCATCCCCTTTACCATTTTGGTGGCTCTTCTCTGAACCTTTTCTAAAATCGCTATATCCTTTTTAAGATACGGCGACCAGAATTGCACACAATATTCAAGGTGCGGTCTCACCATGGAACGATATAGAGGCATTATAATATCTTTTGTTTTATTTTCCATTCCTTTCCTTATCATACCTAGCATTCTATTTGCTCTCTTGGCCGCTGCTGCACACTGGGCCGAGGGTTTTAACATGGTATCCACAATGACGCCTAAATCTTTTTCCTGGGTGGTGGTTCCTAATGTGGAACCTTGCATCATGTAACCATAGTCTGGGTTGTTCTTCCCTAGGTGCATAACCTTGCACTTGTCCACATTAAATTTAATCTGCCATTTTGATGCCCAGTCTTCCAATTTATCAAGATCCTCTTGCAATTTTCCACAATCCTCTTGGGTTTTAACAACTTTAAATAGTTTTGTGTCATCTGCAAATTTGATAACCTCACTCATTCCACTTTCCAGATCATTTATGAATATGTCAAAAAGCAGCACAGATCCCTGGTGTACACCACTATTCACCTTTCTCCATTGGGAGATTTGGCCATTTAGCCCTACCCTCTGCTTTCTATCTTTTAACCAGTTCCTGATCCACAATAGTACACTGCCTCCTATCCCATGACTCTTTAGTTTTGCCAAAAGTCTCTGATGAGGGACCTTGTCAAAGGCTTTCTGAAAGTCCAGATACACAATATCAACCGACTCACCTTTGTCCACCTGATTATTCACTCCTTCAAAAAAACATAACAGATTAGTAAGACAAGATCTTCCTTGTCTAAAGCCATGTTGGCTGTCTCCCATTAGGTCATGACTATCTACATGCTGAGTAATTTTATTCTTTATGATGATTTCTACCATTTTTCCTGGTACTGATGTCAGGCTCACCGGTCTGTAGTTTCCCGGATCACCCCTGTAACCCTTTTTAAAAATTGGTGTTACATTGGCGATCCTCCAATCTTCAGATATTAGAGATGATTTTAATGATAGTTCACAGATTACTAATAGCAGGTCTGCAATCTTATATTTCAGTTCTTTCAACACCCTTGGATGTATACCATCCGGCCCAGGTGATTTGCTACTCTTCAGTTTATCTAATAGTTGTAATACATCTTCCCGATGTATCGATATTTCCTTCAATTCTTCTGCACCTTTAAATACCACTTCAGTCATGGGTAACATCCCTACATCTTCCTCAGTAAAGACAGAAGCAAAGAATTCATTCAGTCTCTCCACTATCGTCTTGTCGCCTCTTAGTGCTCCTTTAACCCCTTTATCATCTAATGGACCAACTGACTCTCTCACAGGTTTTTTGCTATGAATGTACTTGAAAAGGTCTTTACTTCGCGTTTTTGCTTCCGCAGCAAGCTTCTTCTCAAATTCTCCCTTTGCCTGCCATATCAATGCCTTGCATTTGACTCGCCACTGCTTGTGCTGTTTCCAGTATATTTTGTAACCTAACGTGCAAGTGTATAAACTAAAGAAAATTCATATCTCGCAGTGCTACAATATACTGTACTCCTGAAACTGAAATTTAAAAAACTTTCAAAACAAAGTACACTTTGTCTCTGGACACCAACACGTAAAATTCAAATACAGAAAAACAGGTGAATTTATCCTAAAATCCAATATTGTATGGTGTTACTGTCCTGTTCATCAGTCACCAGTGCAGAGCTTAACAATGCAAAATAATTACCTTCAATCTTACAGTTCAGGAAACAGGCATTCTCAAATGACATGAAACTTCTTAGAGGTGAATTCAAAATCATGCTTTGTCACATTTTAAACTAAAACCTTATACCTGAAACTGGTATCAAACTGATCTGAAATGTTATATTCAACACAGACAGCAAAACAAACAATAGGTCTCTCTTGTGTCCAGATTCCTTCAGGCCTTGTTTGTTTGATCTAGTCACTTCAGCATCCAGGGACCATAAAATCTACTGGAGTAGCCAGTAATGAAAGAAAAACAGTATTTACTGCAAACAAACATTTAGACACAAGACAAATCAAAGCTTACAAGTGCTTTATGCCTAACAGCCTATCTGATCAGAATAAGGAGGTTTTCTTGATAAATTTCACTAACCCCCCCCCCCCCCCTTGGATAGTTCTGAAAAGCAACATGCTTTAACAACAGCTTGGGAAAACCAGGGACCTTAAAAAGACAAGTAAAAAGTCTTAATTTCTTCATAATCTACAAGTGGTTTGCAGCTAGCTCTCACACATGAGCTTTGCCCTACAGATATTCTCCACCCCATAAATCTTTGGTAATAGTAATCTGACCAGTCCTTCTCCAGCCTTTGTTTGCTCCCAGCATTCAGGTGACATACACATAGTACACAATCAAGATGCTGGTCAGACATCTGAGGATGCTCAAGGGAGATACCCCCCATGGTTTTAGAAGCTCAAAAACTCTACAATTAAAATTGATGACAAGAGGATTGTTTGGAGGCTAGGTGAATTGTTCCTTTTGTCCTCTTTAGTGGGTTTCCATTTGTTTGCTAGGAGAAAGACTCCTAGGTGAATTGTCCTTTTGTCCTCTCTAATGGGTCTCCATTCATCTGCTAGAAGAAGAACTCCTCCCTGATCTCCCAGTATCTTTCTGTAGCCATGCAAACAATTTCAATAGTTTCATTCCCTGTATCTTTCTGTAGTTATGCAAACTGTCTCAACAGTTTCAAGTACCCCTTACTCACTGCTGAGAGGTATGATCAAAATTTGGTTCTTTGACTATTGATTATGCATGAAACATAGTAATGAAACTGGATATACATTAAATAAAGCAATTGTCTTCCTTCACTTCTATACTAGGGGTTTGCTAGGAGAAAGACTCCTAGGTGAATTGTCCTTTTGTCCTCTCTAATGGGTCTCCATTCATCTGCTAGAAGAAGAACTCCTCCCTGATCTCCCAGTATCTTTCTGTAGCCATGCAAACAATTTCAATAGTTTCATTCCCAGTATCTTTCTGTAGTTATGCAATCTGTCTCAACAGTTTCAAGTACCCCTTACTCACAGCTGAGAGGTATGATCAAAATTTGGTTCTTTGACTATTGATTATGCATGAAACATAGTAATGAAACTGGATATACATTAAATAAAGCAATTGTCTTCCTTCACTTCTATACTAGTATAACAGTCTATATACAGTAAACCCTGCTCCCCTTTATCTAAAGGAGAGTCCCCCTACTCCCCTTTTATTTACAGGGAACAGTCCCTTTCCTCTTTATTTACAGAGGTTAGAGGAGAAGCTATGGGGTTGGGGCTGGACTTTCAGTATCTTCCCCCTTCTTGGATTTCTCCTTTTTTTTTAAAACATTCTCTAAACTGTCCCTCTCCCTGCAGTCAGTAGACCTGATGTTTTTCACTGTTTCAGGTGACCACGCTCACACTAAGGTGGGCCACTCCCACTCACACAGTACAACTAGTCTGGGGGCAGTGAGCTTAACTCCATAGTCACCCCCAAACGCAGTTTTAAAATGGCTTAGCATGCATTTCAGCGGAGTCCTATTCTTGGATCCACTAGACCCCATACTGTAATTATTCTCCTAATTTGTATACAACACTCGCGTTTATAACACAGAACGAGACAGCAGAGGGGAGACAACAGGCAGGGACACAGACAGACACATATATATATATATATATATATATATATATATATATATATATATATATATATATATATATATATATATATATATATATATATATACTGTGATACAGTGGATAAAACAGAGTGTATGCAAGTTCAGGAAAGTGAAGAGCTTACCTCTGATTCAGCTGTAGGAATGAATGCAGGGCATAGGAAAACAGCTGAGCAGAAAACGCCGTTACTACAAGAAAAGCCAAAAGCTCATCAAGAGCACCTGTCCCCTAGTTCTGACGTTACGTGCAGGGCTAGGAACCATAAAAGGGAGAGTTTCAGGCAGGGTAGGGGGAGCTACCAGAGGTGCTACCAGGGGAACTGCCAGGACACCTGCAAAGGAAGTTGCAGAGGACAGCTGGGAAAGGAAGCTGAAGTCCAGGAGCCAGGAAGTGGCAGCAGTTCAGGAAGATGCTATCCACAGTCACAGAGCACAGGTCAACTCAGAGGGAGTTTACCCAGAGGAGGGAACCTCAGACGTAGCTGTAAGATAAAGAACAGCTGGGAGCCTGACATAGAGTTTCTCAACTCACAGCCTGACTGGGAAGCCGGGGAAAGGAGCTACTACAACCCCCGAGCTAAGCATAGCACCAAGGTACAGAGAAGAGAACCTTCTGCTTTTAAAGAGAGGTTTAAAGCACATGGCTATTGTAAAGGGCGTAGCCCAGTGAATAATGCTGTAAGGGAGAGATATCTTAAACTCCCACTTTATGAAGAGGATCAGCAGAGAGCTTTCCTCAGACCAGGAGATTACAACCCTGGGTTTATAGAAGCTTATGCAGGAAGCAACAGTGATCTCTCGCAAGAGGTTGGGCCAGACTCCTATATAGGGGAAGAAGCTAACTCTGACGGTTTGGGAAGTGAGTCTGAAGGCATGGTCTGGGAGAATAGCAGCCACCTTTCAGAGCCCATTCCAATGGACTGTAATGTATGCTGCAAGAATAACCACATTGCTTTGTGTTAACCTTTTTGGAAGAGAAATACTTTGTGAAGAATAACAAAGAAAGAAAGTTTTGTTACCATTTTTGTGCACTGCTGTGTTTAAAGTTTTGTCCTTGATGAATGTCCGTGCGGGACGGGGAATAAAAACCCATGCTTTATTTTCCTTACCACTGACCACAAGACTCTGTTTTTCATTGCAAGAGCAGGGTAAAATTTCTACAACCCTAGGCAACTGCCTAATTAGGGTTTAAAGGGCTCCGACATACGGGCCCCATCACAAAATGGCATAGTTGGCAGGATTCATTATTGAGGATACAAAACTGCAGCGCAGCAAGCTACAACGCGGAAACAGCGGACGGCGCCACACCCGGAGAGGATCCAGTTCCTGCAAGGAGAAAATCAAGCACCTTCTCAAAGTGAGACCCTCCACCTGGCTCAGGTAAAGCGTATTTGGGCACAGGCTGGGAGGATTCCTGGTGAGAAGGGAGGGCTTGTAAAAGAAAGAGGAGAAGGAAATTTTTTTTTCTTGTTTGTGCGGTACGGCACTTGGTTGTGTTTTTCTGTTTTCCAGGATCCAAGGCGTGGAAAGATGGATGTACAGGAAGTCCTGAAGTGGATGAGTCTGCAATTTGACAAACAGAGAGAGCTGGCTCACCTCAGCCAGGAGCAGGCCATCGCAGCGCTGAAAGACCAGAAAAAGCCTCTGACAGACTTACTGCAAGCTTTTCTGGAAGAGCCGAAGGCGAAGACAGCACTACCAGCATCCTGTGGGGTAGGCCCACAGAGTTGTGGGATGTGGACTGTGGGACAAATGAGTAAAGCTGATAACTTTGATGACTTTGTTGAAACCTTTGAGAGGGTAGCTCTCAATTCCAACTGGCCAAAGGAGCAATGGGCCATTAGACTGGCTTCAGCTTTAACTGGGGAAGCACAGTCGGCTTATAGAGCCATGCCCACCGCGTTGGCAGTGGAATATGAGGAAGTTAAACGAGCAGTACGAGATAGGCTAGGCCTAACTCCAGCAGTCTACCGACGTATGCTCAGGTCCACTAGAATTCAAGCTGATGAAACACCCAAGGCATTGCGCTATAGAGTGCAGGGTTTAGTTTTAAAATGGCTTGAACCAGAAGGAAAATCCATAGAAAGCATAATAGACCAAATTGTGCTTGAGCAGTTCTATGAGGCAGTACCGGTAGAGGTACAAACCTTTTTGACACTGCAGAATTGCAGAACCTCCACAGAAGCAGCACTGCTAACAGAACGGTTCTTTGAAGCCGAATTGGCTAAAAAGGCCAGTGCTGAGAGTAAGTTGGGGTTGACCAATTCTGTAAGAGATACCAGAGAACCTCATAGGATCATGAGGTATACAAATGAATCTCTGTATAAAAAAGAGGATAGGAATGCATTTCCAAAATGTTTTAAGTGTGGTAAGACAGGGCACTTAAAAAAGGATTGCATGCAGCGCACTGCGCTAATTATAAATAGTGATAAACATGGCTTCCGTGTGGATGTAGAGGTGCAGGGGGTACCTGCAACGGCCTTGCTGGACTCGGGGGCCGATCAAAGTATGGTCTCCCGGAGGTTCTGGAAGATCATGCAGGCCAGAAATGATTTTTTCCCCGAGTCAGCAAGAGGGCACAACTAAGATAAAGTGTGTACACGGGGCGTCAACCCGTTATCCTCTTTATAAAGTAAAGGTTAAGGGTTTGGGCACCCAGGAAAACATCTTAGTAGCCATCATCCCCAAATTGCCTTATGATATAGTACTAGGCCGAGATTGGTCACCTTTTTACAAGGGTATGGAAGGAAGTACATACGTAAAGGGAGTACTGGTTTCTACCAGGTCCCAGGCGAAAGGCCTAGAGGCACCCAGTGAGATTCCGGAGGATAATCCTGTTCCCATAGAAGAGGAAAGAGATTCCACAGGAGAGGAAGAAGAGCCTGTAAGGGGGGAAGATAGGGTGGTAGATGAAACTCTAAGCGAGCTTCCCCAGCATGAGGAGTTGATTAGCGCTCCTTCAAAAGCTATAAGGAAGAGTAAGGGCGAGAAGCGTCAAGAACGTCATCATAGAGCTCAATTGAGAGCCGGGGTAACTGATGGACAAGGGCTACCGTGGGTACCTGCTGACCTGGTGAAAAAGTTTCCGTCTTTTTCTAAAGAGCAGAAGGCAGACCCAGTATTGAAGCATGCCTTTGAGTTTGCCCAGGAAGGTAGGGATGTGCTCCCCAGATTCCTGTTAGAGGAGGATATTTTATATAGGGAGAGCAGCAACCCTCATAATGGTGCAATCAGAAAACAGTTAGTGGTTCCCACTACTTTTAAGGCGGTCGTTATGAGACTAGCTCACGACCACCCCATTGGGGGACATAAAGGAGTGCAGGCTACACTCGACCAGATCCTTGAGCGTTTTTACTGGCCAGGAGTGTTTCGGGAAACGAAGAGGTTCTGTGAGGCCTGTCCGGCTTGCCAGCGGGTAAGTGCCGCTAAGCCCGTAGGAGTTCCAATGATCCAGACTCCTACCATAACAGAGCCGGTTCGCTGAATGGCGATGGACATTGTAGGTCCACTAATAAAAACCCCTAGAGGATTTCAATACATCCTTGTTATAATGGATGTTGCAACCAGGTTCCCTTGGGCAATTCCTTTAAGGAATATATCAGCTAAGTTTATAGCCGCAGAATTAGTTAAGCTGTTCTGCGAGGTGGGGTTCCCGAGGGAAATGCTTACAGATAGGGGAAGTAATTTTGTTTCAAAATACTTAGCACAAGTATGGGATGCTTTTGGCATCCGCCACATAAAAACATCTGCGTACCATCCACAGACGAATGGTCTGGTGGAACGCTTTAATCAAACCCTTAAACAGATGCTAAGGAGAGGGCTAGATGGGCAGATGGCAGATTGGGATATTATGCTCCCATTCGCCCTATATGCCAGTAGGGAGCAGACTCAAACTTCTTTAGGAGCGTCCCCTTATGAACTAATGTTCGGACGGACACCACGAGGGGTCTTGGATATTTTAAGGGACCAGTGGGTGGAGCCAGAAGGGGAGGAAATGGGGGTTCCCCAATTTCTTTTGGGACTCCGGAGTCGCCTACAGAGAGCGTCACGAGTCGCAGATGGGCACTTACAGAATAGTCAGAAAACTCAAAAGAAATATTACGACAGAGGTAAGAAGCCACGGCAATTAACCGTAGGCGATAGAGTAGTCGTAATGGTCGCTGATCCAGGGCCAAAGTTTGAGGCCCAGTGGAAAGGTCCTTACGTAGTAGTAGACCGCAAGGGTCCAGTATCGTATGTTGTGAAGAACGACAAAGGCCGTCTTCAGACATATCATATAAATGTACTGAAACCATGGTACGAGAGAACGGCAGCACTTAACCGTTCCAGAGTAACCGTCACAGGAAAAGCAGCAGACAGTAGGTACAGTAGGAAGGTCACATATCCAGGGCAGATTCCGGGCTGTGTGCACAGAAGTTCACCATCCCGGAATATCTTAAGAGGGGGGATATGTGATACAGTGGATAAAACAGAGTGTATGCAAGTTCAGGAAAGTGAAGAGCTTACCTCTGATTCAACTGTAGGAATGAATGCAGGGCATAGGAAAACAGCTGAGCAGAAAACGCCGTTACTACAAGAAAAGCCAAAAGCTCATCAAGAGCACCTGTCCCCTAGTTCTGACATTACGTGCAGGGCTAGGAACCATAAAAGGGAGAGTTTCAGGCAGGGTAGGGGGAGCTACCAGAGGTGCTACCAGGGGAACTGCCAGGACACCTGCAAAGGAAGTTGCAGAGGACAGCTGGGAAAGGAAGCTGAAGTCCAGGAGCCAGGAAGTGGCAGCAGTTCAGGAAGACGCTATCCACAGTCACAGAGCACAGGTCAGCTCAGAGGGAGTTTACCCAGAGGAGGGAACCTCAGACGTAGCTGTAAGATAAAGAACAGCTGGGAGCCTGACATAGAGTTTCTCAACTCACAGCCTGACTGGGAAGCCGGGGAAAGGAGCTACTACAACCCCCGAGCTAAGCATAGCACCAAGGTACAAAGAAGAGAACCTTCTGCTTTTAAAGAGAGGTTTAAAGCACATGGCTATTGTAAAGGGCGTAGCCCAGTGAATAATGCTGTAAGGGAGAGATATCTTAAACTCCCACTTTATGAAGAGGATCAGCAGAGAGCTTTCCTCAGACCAGGAGATTACAACCCTGGGTTTATAGAAGCTTATGCAGGAAGCAACAGTGATCTCTCGCAAGAGGTTGGGCCAGACTCCTATATAGGGGAAGAAGCTAACTCTGACGGTTTGGGAAGTGAGTCTGAAGGCATGGTCTGGGAGAGTAGCAGCCACCTTTCAGAGCCCATTCCAATGGACTGTAATGTATGCTGCAAGAATAACCGCATTGCTTTGTGTCAACCTTTTTGGAAGAGAAATACTTTGTGAAGAATAACAAAGAAAGAAAGTTTTGTTACCATTTTTGTGCACTGCTGTGTTTAAAGTTTTGTCCTTGATGAATGTCCGTGCGGGACGGGGAATAAAACCCATGCTTTATTTTCCTTACCACTGACCACAAGACTCTGTTTTTCATTGCAAGAGCAGGGTAAAATGTCTACAACCCTAGGCAACTGCCTAATTAGGGTTTAAAGGGCTCCGACATACGGGCCCCATCACAATACCCTTCCAGACTCCCGTTTCCCGAATCCAGACACCAGGACAGGCAGTGGTTTCAGAACCCAATATCTCAGACTCCGGTTCTTACTCGGACCGCCCGTAGGGGGTGGCCAATCCCGTACCAGACTTTTCAACCCGTTTCAGAAAACCAGACTTTTCAACCCATTTCAGAAAATTAAGAGAGTGAGTACTCACCGTCCTGAAGAGTTTGGATGCCAGTCTATCAAGCCGGATTTCTGTACTCAGGGAGTCGGCCATCCAGGACCGAGTGCGCAGGATATGCTGAGGGATCCCTCCGGAACAAAGGGTCCAGTGGCGCTGGGGACCGTCGACGACCAGGAGGTCAGTCCCGGACCGGGCGAGTCCTGGTTGCGCAAACCGCAATGCCTTCACCTGGGGGTGCGAGGAGACAGACGGAGGTTTCCCGGCCAATGCACCAGGAAATGTAGCAGGAGATCTATTATCTATTCGAAGTCTGTCCCTCCAACCCCCAGATGAAAACACAGAGACAGACCGGTATGCATAGTTATTGTTGCTGTTGATACTGTTGTTGCTACTGTTCTATCTGATAATACCAGAGACTTGTGAGTGGAGAATAGTTGGTTTCCTGAGGATTTGTTACCGAGTAGAGACATACTTTCTACAGTCATCCAGTTGAACTGATGACAGCAAAGGCCCTATAACAGGACTGCCGGAACTGTGAAGTGTATGCATAATCAGAAGAAAGTGCATGATGACTGAAATGCTGTCTCGGAGATGCAAGCAAACCACCGGTAGACTCCTGAGAGGAAAAAGGGGACACCATAGCCTCAAGCGCACTCATAGCAATGCAACAAAATCGTTTTTGAATCAATTAACTGTGGTTCAGCAAGCAAACCACCAAAAGCTGCTCCAGAAAGGTGAGTTCTCTCAGAATTAGCAAGAGTATGTTGTTCCATCAAGGAACCAATGAAGATGAATGCCAAATGACTTTTGCCACAGAGAATATTTCAGGGCTGGGACCCCAATTGAGCCAGAGAGCCTGAGCAGGAGAACTGGAGCCCCTTCCCCAAACAAACTTTTTTTCTTTATAAAAAAAAGAGAAGAATAGATTACTGACATGACTGTCCATTAATCCTGGGAGAAATAACATTACGCTTCACCATAATATCGGAAATAAATAGAGAGCAGTCACACGCCGAAGCAATCAAGCAGCCATCTTGGTCCCCCAAGCGTTCAAAGTTTCTATTCGGTTCTGAGTTTTACTGTTTATTTTGTTTTCTCCAATTCACTGTTTCTAGTGTTTATCATTCTCTGCTTAGAACTTTGTTTAGTTGGTGGTTCATAAATATTGTAATATGAATGTCGGCTCTTTTTTATCTAGGAAAAATGCACTGTCTGTATGTCTGGAGCAGGGTTTCACAAATCTACTCTAGTGACCCCACAGCCAGTGAGGCTTTCAGGAACATGCATGAAGTAAGTTTGCATACACTGGAGAGTCAAGTACAGCCAGTGACCATTTTCACAACTTATGGGCCAGCACTTCTTAACTATCGGGAAGTGCTGGTCTGAAAGTTTGGAAAACGCTTTTGGGTGACACAGAACTTTTAGCAGTGGTTAAACTTGAATGTTGGCAGCAAAAGGCTATTACAAATGACATTGCATGATGGTGGTTTCCTATCCCTAACACCACCCAAAAAAACTCTGGATAATCACACCCTCTTCTCCTTCAAAGGACTACCACACACCATTAACGCTCAATTCAATTCTGAATTTTAAATCTCAAAATTTTTTAATTTAACAAAAGAGGAGAAAAGATTTCAGAAGTAAGATTATCCCTTTAACAGATGGCTACCCACCAACAGGGGACTGGTCTTTAACACCATCAATGATCTATAAACTCCTCTTTACAAATCTTTATTTTAAACTTTAAATCACTGCCAAGTAGCTAAGCTTAGCCCCTCCAGCTCAGCTATACTAATTCAACCAGATTATATTGATAACCCAATCAACCTGATTACAATATATGGCTAGAGCAAACTTCATAGGCTCATAAAGCTCCTGGTGGCTTATCCATAATGCCAACACCTAGAACAAAAGGACAAAATGTCAAGTCCATTCTTAAAAACTGCTTCAAGCGCTAGCAGACACTTAGCTTAAATGGTGCTTTAATCCCTTGAAGAACTTTGAAATATCTTACCCAACAAAGATCCTTGTTTCACCAGATGGCTTCATCAGGGGCAGTCAACATTGCTCTCCTCAAAGGGACTAGCCAATTATTTAAAGTTTAAAAAAAAGATTTGTAAAAAGGAGTTTTTAGATCATTGATGGTGTTAAAGACCAGTCCCCTGTTGGTGGGATAATTTCTGAGATCTTTTCTCCTCTTTTGCTAAATTTTAAAATTTTGAAATCTGAAATTCAGACTTGGATTGAATGTTAATGATGTGTAGTAGTCCTTTGAAGAAGAAGAGGGTGTGATTATCCAGAACATTTTTGGGGTGGTGATAGCGGTTACATCTCTGGATCACTTGATGTCGGGTACATTTTAGAGGTTTCCTACCTCTGCCGCAATGGGGGTAATATATAAGTAGTCGTGTAAAGATATGCTTAATTCATGCACATAGATCACCTATTTTCATGGATTTATGCATGAGAATGGACACGTGTGTGTACTAGCCGGTCACTATTTTGTAAGTATGTATGATGGGCAGATTGTGTGTCCTTTCACTGTGGACGTGCACATGAGAGGAATTTGGGCAGAGCATGGGTGGAGGACAAATTTACATGTATGTAAAATATAGAATACTACAATTTACATACATTCCTGAAAAATCTGGACATGAGCATTTACACTTAACATAGGGCTGGCGAAAGTGCACGTGATGAGTTAAACATGCATTTTCACACCACTTACATCCCTATTTTATAGAGTGTACTTCACTTTATGAAATAGGCATGAAATACGTGCATTCCAATGCACATTAACTCTGCAGGTGTTTATAAAATTACCCTCAAAATGTCTTTCAAAATAGGATTTGAAAGTAGCACTCTCACACAAGGTAATGTGCTATACTCACATTGATTCACATATAGAAAGACTGATATATTATTTCAGTTTAATTTTAAATCACTTATATTATGCCTATTACAAATTTCTAGGCAGATAATGAAATATATACATAATAAGTCATGACACATTAAACATTGCAATATTTTCAAAAGCCAAAAGACATAAAAACATCAAATTTACTTTTACAGTACAAAAAGTCTAAAATTAAATTAATTAACCACCATTAAAAAACTGAAGAAAATAGGCGTTTAACTTCTTTCTAAATAATAAGAAAATATCCCTTTGCCCTCACATTATCAGACTAAAAGTTCCACAGCTTAGGACAAACCAGGGAAAATGTTCTGTCATACATTGTAAGATTCTATGTGAATCGAGTTGACAGAAGAACATGAAAATTCTTTTGCTACAAACACAACTATTTTGGACCATGTATCTCAATCAACAAACTTGCTCTACCCTATTCATACTATGAATGCATTTATGTACCATACTCTGATGCGTTAAGTTGTGCATACAGGTGTTTTCAGCCAGTAAGAGTTAGAGGGAGCTGTAAAGGAGGCTGGGTGCACACACATTGAGAAACTGCAGGGGGAGCTCAAATGCTCTTGGCAGGCAGGAGGGTGTGGCCCTGCCTTAAACTGGATAAAAAGGTTGAGAGCTAGAAGCAAGGGGGGGATCTCCCTGGAGGCAAGTCTGGACGTCCAGCCCTGTTAAACGCCTGGGTGCCGATTCCGCCAACACAGCCCCGCACATGTACAGGCAAGATGTGCGGGGAGTTCTGTTCTTGGGCAGGAAGGGGTGGGCCTGAAAAGGAGTGAAGACGGGCCGGAGGCGGGACTGGTGCTCCAGACGTACAGGGCTAATTCCACCAGCCATGGCAGGCCTAATCGTGGGTCGGATAGTGGGGAAATTGAATTTGCAGGGTCTGCCGGGGATTGTGACTCCTGCATGGAGCTGTGGTGTCATGGCAACAAGATACCACGTGGATCCATGCAGGATCCTGGCTGGGCTAGTTGGGGAAGTGCCTGGATGTCCGGGGTGCCTGAATCGGGACATATCCTTGAAGTCCATGCCCTATGCTGCAATTCTCCCCATAGGGCCATCTAGCCCCTGCAGGAGCAGAATTGGGTGCATATCCAGGCTGTCCAGATTTCTGGACGTCCGGATGGTCCGGACATGCACCTATGATGTGTCTAAAGTATGAAAGTGGAAGTCTTGTCATCTGAACTTCTAAAGAAAGCTCTGATTTGATCTTCTCTAATACTGATTGGTTTGTTCTTTGGACAATCCATAATATACACACTATTCTTCACCAGCACCATAATTCAAAGGCATAGATTTTCTTCCTGTCATTTTTTTTCACTGTCCAACTTTTACATCTATAAGATGTTGTTGAAAATACCATGGCTTGGACAAGTCGAATCTTTGTATGGAGAGACATCTCTGTCTTGAGAATCAGGTCTAGGTCATTCTGCCAAGAGCCATGCGTCGTCAGATTTCTGGACTTCTTGTCATTTCTTTTTTTTTTTTTTTTAATATCTTTATTTAGAAAATTCCAACACAATATAACAAAATACAAGAACACAAAATAAATCACTTCACTGTCCATCCCAACAATACAACCCCCCCCCCCCTTCCTGCCCTGGTCCCCCAGCACCTATACAAAGGAACAATCAATCAGCAGTAATTACTTAAAACCAAAACAAAGCAGTATTATGAACAATAAACATACTGAGCTACTTCCACAAAATCAGTCAGAGCCTTCCACCTGTTTTGCTCAAAGGACTTCTGGGCTGAACCCTTCTGGGGTAGCCTCTCAAATTTGCTATATAGGCAGACCTGGTTCCACCACTCTTGCCAGTTAACCTTATAAGTACATTTCCAGTTGCAAACTATTAAGTGTATCGCTATTCCCAGCATAAAATCCAACAGAAAATAACAATCTTTCTGTAGGGACGGAATCCCCGCCGCCGATCGGAACCCCAGGATTGCCCAGTTAAGAGGAGCACAAAACCCCAGCACTTTTTGTATACGCTCCCAAACCTGGGACCAAAACGCTCGCACCCCCGGGCAATCAAAAACAATATGTTCAAGTGTGCCTATATCATTCTGGCAAGACCAGCATTTATTACTAGCGGCAACATCCCACTTGACCAGCTTAACCGGGGTAACATAGGCTCTCTGGGCAAAGAAAAACAATGTCTGGATAATAGAAGCAGATTTAGATATCCTGACTTGCTTCCTCCAAAATTTTTCCCACCCATGTACAGAAAGGGTAACCCCTGTATCATGTTCCCACACCTTTTGTAGCCCTCGCACCTGCGAGTGCCCACTCTGACTCATGATTCCATAATAACCGGAGGCAACCCCTTTTGTTTGTGTAATTTTGTGAATCAAAGGAGTAAGCCCCGCCTCCTTGTCTAATAACTTTATATTCACAACCGACCTCTCAACACAGTGCCTAAGTTGTACCCATTGAAAAAAAACTACTCCCGGAAGGTTGGATTCCTTCCTGATACTCTCAAAATCTTTCCATACCCCACCTTCCACCAACTGCCCAATAGACCAGATGCCTTTAGAATACCATTGCTTCCAAGCAAACATTTTCCACTGAATTTTAAATAAAGGGTTCTACCATAAGGGGAGTAAGCCTGAGAATCTAACCCACTGACCCTGCGTTTGCATTAAGGTTAAAAAAGCCTTTTGTGTCTCCACTATCATCAAAGGCACTCTCTCCAACGGCAAAAGAGAACCTGGGAGTAAGCCCATCGGCACAGGGGCCACTAGGCTCTCTTCTAAGGCCAACCATACTGGGCTCCGGTCTGTTACCTGCTCTATCCATCTAGAACCTTGCTTTAACAAGAAAGCTTTGTGATAGACTAGGAAATCCGGAAATTTCACCCCTCCCTGCTCCTTGTCAGATTTCAGCTTTTTAAGAGCTATCCTGGGAGGTTTGCTTTTCCACAGAAACTGGCTCAGGAGCCTCTCAATGCCTTTATACGTAGCTATAGGCAGGTAACATGGAAGCATTTCCAAAACATAGTTAATCTTGGGAGTTATAGCCATCTTAATAGTCTCGAGGCGCCCCCACCAGGACAGCATCAAGGGAGACCATCTGGCAGTCAAAACTCGGACTTTAGCCAACAGAGCCTCCGCATTAAACTTTATCGTCTCCTCAAGTGGATAACAATAATGCACCCCCAAATATTTAACCATTCCTGGCTCCCAAACAAATGGAAAGTGCGCCAGGTCCCCTTTATGCACATATGAATTTAATGAGAAAGCAACTGACTTTGATCAATTTATTTTATACCCGGACCACCGAGAATATTGCCCTATCTGTTCCAGAATATCTGACACTGAGTCTGGGGTAGTGAATAACAGCAAGTCGTCAGCATAAGCCGAAAGTTTTACTTCCTTGTCAGCAATCAATACCCCCTGGATCTTTGGATTCTGCCGCAGCAAGAGTGCTAAAGGTTCCAATGCAATATTAAACAATATCGGGGACAAAGGGCAACCCTGACATGTGCCTCTATTAAGCTCAATACCGCGGGATTGATTCCCATTTACACAAGCCCTAGCAGCCATCTGAGCATACATTACCCTGAGCAGTTTAAGAAAACCCTCCCCAACCCCAAACCATCTAAGAGCCGCAAACATAAATGACCACTCCAAGCGGTCAAAAGCTTTTTCAGCATCTAGAGACAGTCCCACTAGGGGCCTGTCTTCGTTCCCGGCCCCAGACAATACATGACAAAAAAGCCTGGCGTTATCAGCCGTCGACCGACCTTCCACAAACCCGCACTGATCAGGGTGTATCAATGCCCTCACACTGCAGTGTATCAATGCCCTCACACTGCAGTGTAAATAGTTTATGTATATAGTTAACCCAGTTATCCAAGTTTGTACTCCTGTTCAATGTAAAACCTGACAGTTTGTCGTTATGGTCATTTTGTTATGATGTAAACCGCGCTGATTCTAAATAGCGCGGTATATAAGAAACTGTAATAAAAAAAAAAAAAAAAATAGAGGAGCCACTTTGGCCAATCGCCGGGCCAAAACAGTCGCATAGATCTTATAATCTGCATTTAAAAGTGATATAGGGCGGTAATTGCTTACTATTTGAGGGTCCCTCCCCTCCTTTTCCAACACGATTATATTCGCCAGAGCGAACGAGTCTACTTGAGGGAGTGCCTGCTCTAGGGCCCGGAAGTACACCAACAGATGTGGACCCAATTCTTTGGAAAAGGTCTTAAAAAACTCTATAGGGAGCCCATCTGGGCCACACGCTTTCCCTGTAGCTAGGGACCGAATAGCCTGGCAGACTTCCTCCAGAGAAATTGGCACATCAAGCTCCTTAGAAGTTTCCTCATCTAACTCAGGTCTCTGTATCCCCTCTAATAAGTTTTCAAACTCCAGCTGAGAACACTTCGTTTCCGAAGCATACAACTGCCCAAAAAATGACCGAAATGCTTCTGCAATGTCCTCATCCCTCAGCATTAAATCATGGCTTTGCAGACTACGTAATGCCGCTATGCGGCCTGCATCCCTCCGCGCCCGCAACGCATTCGCTAAAAGCCGGCCGGCCTTATTGCTTTCCCAATAGTAATCACCCCTCTGTGCCCTAATATTCCGCGACGCTTCCCCAGAGAGGAGTGTATTATATTGAAATCTTAATCGCTGAAACCGCAACAGAATACAAGGGTCTGAACGCCTTACTAAGATACTCTCCCCAGCCTTAATTTGCTCCTCCAATGCAGCTAACTTTGCTTTACTCTGCCTCGCCTGACAAATACTATAACTAGTTATTGTTGATCTTATAGAGGCCTTAAAGCCTTCCCACCAGGCCCAGCCTGCTGTAGCCTGCGGTAAATTATGCTGAAAATAGTCTGCTATAGCAGCTTGTATTGTCAGGCGGAACTCTTGCGCATCTAACAGGGATCTATCAAAAAACCACCTTCCCTGAGAAGAACCTGCCTTGCCATCTTGCAGTCGCAGAGATATAGCCGCATGATCAGATATGTGGGCCGCATGTATCTCTGAGGCTACTATAGTGGCACACAATACCTTAGAGACCAAAAAAAAATCTATGCGCGACAGTGCTTGATGAGGGTGAGAAAAAAAAGTAAACTCCTGCTCAGTAGGATGTTGCAAACGCCAGATATCTACTAACCCAGCTTCATGTATCAGCGAGGACAAAATACTTTGAGCTTTAGAAGGCTTGCCAGTTCTGGGCGTTTTTTTTATCTACTAAAGGGTCCAACGCAAGATTAAAATCCTCCCCCAAAATCACCGGGACGGAAAGGACCTGGCAAACCTCCTCAGCTACCGAATTAAAAAAATCTGGACTATCCGAATTGGGCCCATAAACATTAAGAATAGCCAGTTCCAACTCCCCTATTTGCAAAAGCACCTTAACCCATCTCCCCTCCATATCCGACCTGGTTTGCAGCACCTTAGGAACTAAAGATTTTCGTTCCAAAATGGCCACCCCATTACGCTTATGTACTCCTGCAGAGTAGGCCACCAATGTGAAGGGCATTATGTTGAGCTTCAGGGATTCCTTCATATTCAGATGCGTTTCCTGGAGAAGCAATATGTCAGCTTTTTCTTGCCTCCCATACAGCACTATTTTTTTCCATTTTATGGGATTATTAATGCCCTTCACATTTAGGGATAATATTTTAAAGATCATGTCTACAACCTACCCTACAAACTTGCAAGCGCAAGGCTCTGACCCCATAAAGCAATTGCCTTCCAATTAGCTCAGACAATGCATTTTTCTCTTGACTACAAAGGGAAATCCTCTTGACCACACTGTTATCCATACTCCTGACTAATACTGCTGAAACATATGTAAACTCTTCTGCGAACTCAGAGAACCCTGGAGGGAAAGCTAAACTACTAAACTCAAAGGGTGATCCCACAACGAGCAGGACAGAGGCAGAGGGGCCTTCCTACTCGGGGAACAGTGACAACGCCCATACCCCAACCCCCCCTTAACACTGCAGCACTTATTATTATTATTACTACATGCCCCCTTCCCCCCCACTACTCCTCTCACATACAACCCAAACCTTTTTCTGATATTACGCCTGTAGTCCCTTGTTACAGGGCTCACACCATAAACACTAGCCCATACTGAGGGAGACAAACAAAGGCAACACAGCAGCATACAACCATACGCCTCTCACATCTCCACATCTTAAATTTCCCAGTTTAAACAGCTCCACAGACAACACAGACAATGTCCTCTTAGGCTGTTTCAGCGCATCTGAGACGCTTCCTTCTCCTCCAGATACGCGCCCAAGGCCTCAGGATCCTCAAACGTCCTCGTTTGATTATGTAGCGTGACCCTCATCTTGGCAGGATACATCAGCCCAAATCGGGCCTGCAACTGCTGCAGTCAAGGCCGCAGCATCAAAAACCTCTTTCATCTGTCCACAGTACTTTTAGCAAAATCTGGAAAGAAGGACAATCTGTGGCCCTCGAAGTCCACTGGAGCGCGAGTGCGGGCTGCATCCATAATTTGAACCACCTGCTGGAATCGAAGCACCTTCAGGATAATTGGCCTCGGCCATTTAACATTAAGCTGAGCTTGCGAAGGCATCTCAAATGGGAGCTCAAATGTTATCTTCAACACTGAGGGTATCAGCTTGTTCAAAAACGCAAACATGTCCCTTCCCTCAGCTCCTTCTGGGACTCCAAGTATGCGCACGTTGTTCCTCCGAGCCCAGTTGTTACCATCTTCCAAATCCCTCTGAAGTGCTCTTATTTGTTTGCTCTGCTTATCCACCACTTTCAACCTCTCCTCGTGCACAGCAAGCGTAGTCTCCATCGAATTCTGCCTCAGGGTAAGTGCCTCCAGACCAGAACGCAGTGCGGCCACATCATCCTTCACTACTGTCAGCGCCTCCCCATTTGCCTTGACCATTTCTCTTATTGCCCGCACCTCCATTAGCAGTTCTTGCATGGCCTCCGGATCTCGGCCCGCCGCCATTTTCTGCGGCGAAGGGGGCTCAGTTTTCGAGCGTTTCGTACCGCTGCTTTGCGAGGAAGGAAAATCTAACCTCGTCGGCTTGGGTCCCGACATCCCTCGATGTTACCAATCCTTTTACGTTCGTTCCAACCTCCAAACAATGGCATTTGTCAAGGATTATCGGCAGGCCCCTCTGGAGCAACAGCTCTACGCGTCCATCCTGCTCGGATCCAGGCTCCGCCCCGACTTCTTGTAATTTCTTTGATTATTGATCTAAGTAGGTTAAAGTTATCCATTATTTCAATTTCTTCAGCTGTCAGACTCTTTGTCTCCTTTACATTAAGGTGCAGGCCCATTTTAAGACTATCTGGCCAATGCAGAAAACCAGTGCTGAAGTCGCACTCTATCGAATTTTTTATGCCTATTTGCAGCGCACTGATAGCACGTGACTTCAGCACCAGCATGCAGAAAGGAGTCATATACAAATGAGCCACGCATTAAACTTTGTGCAAAATGGCAGTGTTAAACTAGGAGAGCAAGCCAAACACATGTGCACAAGAAGTTGGCACAAGTTTGGCATACTCTTGCAGAGAAACGGGCATCACATGGCCAATTTGCATATGAGCCCCAACAATATTGCGATGGCATCGGGAGCTTTCTCTGATACCTGGATCATCTGGGGGAAAATGTCAAACTCCCCTCAGATGATCCATGCATCAGGAAAAGCCCCCAATGCCATCAAAATACTGTCAGGAGAAAGTGAATCCCTGGTGGCCCAATGGCCCTGAAACCCCCTATCCCATTAAAATTAAATCTGGTGGCCCAGCAGCATCGAACCTCCCACCCCCACCCAACTTAAAACATACCTAGTGGCACAGCGACCCCGAACCCCCCACCCTCCATCCAACCAAAAATAACCCTAGTGGCCCAGTGGCCGCAAAACACCCACCCCTCTCCCATTGTCTTTAGAAAAGTGCAGGAATGCTTTTGCCTCATCAGCTTGAAAAATGGCAGTGCCTGGCCCCATGTGCTACATCCTGGAATGCACCGAGCAGGGTCTGACTGCCATATAAGGCATATTCTACTTTATATGGCAGTCCTACCTCACGCGGGGCCAGGCACTGCCATTTTTCAAGATGGTAGGGCAAGAGCAGGAGCACATAGGCAGCACTCACGCTCATTTATTTAGGTACTGGAAGGGGGTGGGAGGTTCGGGACTGCTGGGCCAACAGATTTATTTTTTGTTGGGGAGGATTTTTGTCTTCTTTACATTAAGGTGCAGACCCATTTTAAGACTATATATAAGAAAATGTTTCAGATCATCTTCATTTTCAGCCAGTAATATCATCAGTATAGCGAACACTGTTGATGAGTCTTCCAACAATCTTCACAGCTTAGTTGTCTTCATACAATCCTGCTTCTCTGATGATTTGTTCTGCAAATAAATTAAACAGGTAGGGGGAAAGTATGCAGCCTTCTCATACACCTTTGCTGATTTTAAACCATTCTGTTTCTCCTAGTTCCATTTGAACTGTTGCTTCTTGATCAATGTAAAGGTTATTTATTTATTTATTATTAATTTACATTCTCTTATAAACTGCACTATTCTGGTTTACTTTGAACAAACTGAAATTACATTGAATAGGGCATTATAACTTGGAGATAACTATATTACAGGGAACATGGAGGGTTAAGTGGCTTGCCCAAGACCACAAGGAGCACCTGTGGGACTAGAAACCTCAATCCTTCTGGCCCAAGGTTGCTGTCCTCTAGTGGGATTTGAACCCCTGACCTTCTGGCCTGAAGTACCTTGCCCCAACCACTAGGCCACTCCTAGGTTGCACAAGAGAACTATCAGGTGTTCTGGTATACTCATGCTTCTTAATGTGGTCCATGCTTCTTGATGTGACCCATGGTTTACACAGTCAAAAGTCTTGTTGTAGTCAATAAAACACATATGGATATCCTTTTGGTATTCTTTTGTCTTTTCAAGGATCCAGCTCACATCGGCGATGGTGTCTCTCATTCCTCGCCCTTTTCTGAACCCTACTTGCACTTCAGGCAGTTCTCGTTCCAGATATGGTTGTAGTGTCTGCTGAATGATCTTGAGTAGAATCTTGCTGACATGTGGAATCAGAGTGATTGTGTGATAATTTTCACAGTCAGTCAGGTCACCTTTCTTCAGTATTGATATAAACACAGATCTTTTCCAGTCAATTGGCCATGAATTTGTCTTCCAAATTTCCTGGCAGAGTCTTGTAAGTATAGTAACAGCTTCATCCGATTGCTGTAATACTTCAGTGAAAATGCCATCAATGCCCAGTGCTTTGTTCATTGTTAACCAAACCTTAAAACCTATCAATTTCCCATAAGTTAAACCATTATAAATAGAGAAAAAGAATTTAGCACATTTTTGTTGGAACGCACACCAGGAAGGTAGGAGAAAACCTATCCCCTTCTTGTAGTGTGATGTTCCCTTTTTTCTTTTTATAAAATGTAGGGACACCACCCTAATATAGGATCGAGGGACCCATAACCCTCAATACCAACCGAAAAGAAAGGTGTATGAAACTCAGTACTTATCTATAATTGTCCTTTCTGCCTCGTGCTTCAGCGGTCCAAAAGGAACAAAGACCGGCAACCAGCATATGTCGCGCTACATCAAAAGTTCTCCGAGCTAGATGTAGGTAGCTGTATTATATCCGAGGCATAAAATAGGAAGATATAGATGATTGTAAATATCCCAACACCATGGCAAATGTCCGCATTCTCCAAAGGTTTCTTCAAAACATTGTCCCAATGACAAATTCATCGTTATCACACGCAAATAAATCTGGTAGTATAACCCAACGTTGCTTGGTTTCGAGCCACTGGATTTCTCGGCTCTTTCTCAAAACAAATTGCGTTATGTCTTCCCCCCTTGAAACGGAAGTTTAAAAAAACAGGGGAAAAATCACATGATCAGTCGATATCCAATAGGCAAAGAGGTAAAGAGGCTTCTGAATAAACTCTATCAGTGACCACCATTCAACAGTTTGATTCAAACCAAAAGGTTCGACTGAATTCAAAGTGTGGATCCAAAACTGCTCCCGGAGGGTCAGACGAGCTTGTCTATCTCCCCCTCTAAAAAACGGTGGGATATAATCAATTATCCGCCATTGAAAATCCTGAAACGTATGATTATATTCTTGACAGTGAGATACTAGAGGCGCTGTCATGACATTTCGATTAAGGTGGGATCGATGTTCCTGAAGTCGTTTTTTCATATTTCTCGATGTTTCCCCAACATCTTTGGATCCTTTTGGACCGCTGAAGCACGAGGCAGAAAGGACAATTATAGATAAGTACTGAGTTTCATACACCTTTCTTTTTGGTTGGTATTGAGGGTTATGGGTCCCTCGATCCTATATTAGGATGGTGTCCCTACATTTTATAAAAAGAAAAAAAGGGAACATCACACTACAAGAAGGGGATAGGTTTTCTCCTACCTTCCTGGTGTGCGTTCCAACAAAAATTGTTCATTGTTAAGGCTTTCAATGTTGCTTTGACTTCTTCTTTCATCACCAATGATTCCTGATCATAAAGTGCAGGTTAAAAAGCTGTTGGACCATCTGATCTTTATGGTATAATGACTCTGTATATTCTTTCCTCCTTTTCTTGATCTTCTCAGCATCATTCAACATGGATCCTTGAGCATCTTGTAGCATTCCAATTTGAGGCTGGAATTTTTTCTTTAACTCTTGTAGCTTTAGGAAAGCCGATCTTGTTCTTCCTCTAATAGTTTCTGATTATATTTTGTTGTAGTATTCCTTGTCTCATCTTGTTTCACGTTGGAAATCCTGAGTTCTGCAATTGCCTCTTTCTCCTCTCACTTTAGCTTGTCCATGTTTCTGAGCAATTTTCAGAGTTTCTTCAGTCATCCATTTTGGCCATTTTTGCTTTTTCACCTTTTGTAGAGACGTCTCTCCTTCTTTCAACACCGCCTTCTTGATGTTATCCCATAACTCTTCTGGAGCTCTGTCATTTGTATCTAAAGCAACAAATTGATTTTGCAGGCGGTCTTTAAATTCTGATGGTATATTCTCAAGGTCAGATTTTGCTACATTCATGATTGTCTTGTTGTTTTACAACTTTGGCATGAGTTTTCATACTAGTAGTTGGTGATCATAGTCAGCTCCAGGTTTTGTCTTTGTTGATGTTATAGAGCTTTTCCATCATTGACTTCCACAAATGTAGTCAATTTGATTTTTGTACAATCCATTGGGTGAAGTCCACGTGTGCAGTCGCTGCTTGTATTGCTGGAAGAAGGTGTTTGAGATGAATAAATCATTGGTCTTACAGAATTCTATCAGTGTTTCTCCAGCTTCATTTCTGCTGCCAAGTCCATATTTTTCAACCACTTTGTTGCCAACTTTTGTGTTCCAGTCACCCATGACCTTCAGGATATCCTGTTTGCATGTTTTGTCAATTTCAGTTTGTACTTATTCATAGAACTCATCAACTTCACCCTCTTCTGCAATTGTTATTGGGGCATACGCCTGAAATACAGTTGTGTTGATGGGCATTTCTCATAAACAAATAGAAATTAAGCATTCACTGATTGCATTGTATTTCATTACAGTACTTTCAAGTTTCTTCTTGATTATAAATGTGACACCATTTCTTCTTTGTCTTTCATTTCCAGCATAGTAGACCATGTGATCATCAGATGCAAAGTGCCCGATGCCAATCCATTTAAGTTCGCAGACACCCAACAGATCAAATTGTACACATTCCATTTCATTCTTGACTACCTTCAACTTCCCTTGATTCATGCTTTGTATGTTCCATGTCCCAATATGCAAGACATCTTTGCAGCTTCTGACTCTCATTTCATGTGCAGCTACATCAGATGCCATGAGGGCTTTGATCCAACCACATCATAAATGCTGGCTTTACTCTGAAAAGTCTTCAGCTCCTCCCCAGTAGCCAGTTGAGTGCCTTCCAACCTGGGGATCTCATCTTCCAGCACTAAAGTGCAATTTGTTTTGTGACTATCCATTGGGTTTTTGTGGCAAGATACAAAGATAGATTGCCAGGCCTTTCTTCCATGTAGGTAATTCTAGTGGTGTTGCTGTTCTCACAGAAATGTGATCTTCCACTGCCAACACCGTCCCATTCTGCTGCTTCCCAGATGGGTGGTTTGTCTTGGTCTGGCACCTCAGCTGAGACCTGTCCATCTTGGGAAACCTGCTAGTACTTAAGCTACCGATTGCTGAGCTTTGGGCATCACTGATGCACACAAGCCTTCACAGCATGACTAGCTGCAAACCAAGTGAGGGCTAAGATAAATAGCATTACAATAATCTAAATGTGGTAAGACTAATTCTTTAACAGCTTTATGAGGTGTGACAAAAAAGAAATGAGACTGTCCCATAAATGTTTTATTATAAAAACTACAGAGAAAATATGCATTGTCCCCTTCAAAGTAATCCCCCCCCCCCCCCGACTTAATGCATTTCTGCACTCGCTTCTGCCACGTACGGAAGCACTTGGTAAAGTCCTCCCACTTGAGGTCCCTCAGCTCCCTAATCACAGTGGCCTTGATCTCTTCTACAGAGGCAAAATGAGTTCCTTTCAGCACAGTCTTCAGCCTGGGGAAGAGCCAGAAGTCACACGATGCAAGATCTGGGGCATAAGGAAGGTGGTCGAGAGCTGTGATCTGTTTTTTGGCCAAGAACTGCCTCACACTGAGCACAGTGTGTGCAGGCGTGTTGTCATGGTGGAGCAGCCATGGCTTGTCTCGCCACAAAGCCAACCTGCTGTGCCGAACCCAGTCATGGAGGCGATTGACGACCTGCTGGTAGAAGTGCTGGTTGACTGTCTAACCCTCAGGCACAAACTCATGATGGACCACTCCCTTCTGATCGAAGAATGCAAACAGCATGACCTTGATCCTTGATTTGGACATGCACGCCTTCTTGGGTCTGGGTGATAGTCGAGTCTTCCACTGCAGGCTCTGTTTCTTGCTTTCAGGGTCATACTGGAAGACCCAAGTCTCTTCTCTGGTGGTGACTCAGCCAACAAACTCTGGATCTTCTCTGATCTTCTCTAGCAAGTCTCGACAAACATTGACCCGGTGCTCCTTCTGGTCGTCCAAAAAAGGTTTGGGCACCATCTTGGCGCAGACCTTCTGCATCCCCAGCTCCTGCACCAAGATGGTCCACACTGACTCCCTGTTCAGGCTGAGTTCGTCAGCTATCATCTGCACCATCAATCTGAGATCACTTCACACCAGCTGGTTCACTTTGTCAATGTTCTCAGCCGTTTTTTGTCATGGAAGGCCGTCCTGACTTGGGCTCATCCTCCACCTCCTTGCGGCCAGTCTTGAAGCGTTTGTGCCACTTGAAGACTCACGGCCTTGACATTGCATCTTCTCCATAAGCCTTTTGGAGAAGTATGAGACACTCATTTGGGCCCTTCTCCAACTTAACCAGAAATTTCAAGTTGATTCTTTGCTCCATATTTCTGCCACCTCCAGTTGCATGACAAAGCGATGGAGCAGTGTGCTAAAAAAAACTTGAACAAGAAAAACAGAGTGAAGAGAGGTGAAAAATATTATAGCAGAATAGTGGCGAGATGTTGCACAACACAGTGACATAAGCGGTTAGCCAATTGGCATTGAGTCATGGGCGAGGCTTCCACAGTTTCATTTCTTTTTTGCCACACCTCGTATGTAAACATTCTTGACTGAAGGACCAGTTTACTAAGCCACAAGCTAGTAGCGCATGTTTGGGCTGCATAACTAGCATGGAGCATTGCAGTAGATGCAGGGGGATGGAGACAGTCCTCCCCTTGAATTTAGCAAAGCTCACTGTGATAGTGCCAGAGCAGGGAGCAACTATCATGACCCATTGCTCCACACCAAGCACCAGCAACATGAGCTTTCAAGGCTCATGCCAGTGGCACGGTGGCAGGAACACCCACACCACGCCCAAGAGCTACCCAGATAAGCACTGCCTGGGTAGCACAGGATTTTAGTGCGGGGCCCTGTGCTACTTTGTAGCTCAGTGCCAAAAATACTCAGCACCCTTGCACTACTCGAATAGCGTGCTTTCATAACTCAGCCTCTAAACTATCTTTTTAAACCTTCACCATTTTCAATTTTAAGAAATAGTTTCATGTTTTATGTGCACATGAGAACAAAACATCAACTGTGAATCTAAAATAATGCCTAAATCTTACCTCTGCTACCAATGGGATATTATGATCAAGTTAGCATGTCTGAGTCTTATATTTTACCGTAACCTTAAAAGTACTTCAGCATAATGAAACTGATTGTGTAACATATTTACTGTACTCCATTCTTTTTATGATACTCTGTTGGGGCCTGTCTGATTCCATATATAATCTTTCCTTCTGCAGGACATGTGGGGCCCGATATTCCAAGGGCAGTTACACGGTTTACGGCCCTGTAAACCATGTAACTGCCGCTGAGAGGGATATTCAACGGCACTAACATGATTAATGCTGCTGAATATCCATGATTATCTCCCTTTCACGCCCCGATGCTAACCGCTTAGCATTGGGGCGTGTTGCGAACGTTCCAGGGAGGAGCAGAGGTGGCGACAAACAATAACTCAGCAGCAGCAGAAATATTTGCATGCTGTCTGATTAGTGACCTGTGCCGAAAAGATAGACCAGGGTCCTCTTTTTTCCCTGTAAAATCCTCAGTATTTAGGGAAAAGAACAGTTCAAATAATCAAGCAAAAGGAGAACACAAAATCAAAAATATCCTCCTATAACAAAAGCAACACCAGACGCACATCAGCTGGACACTTGCTTGCATTATGCTGCCAAAACATACCTTAAAGGCAAATAATGCATGAATGTACCTTACAGTTTAAGACACATTAAATGGCAAAACTCATGTATTATTCCCCTCATGCAGGTAGGTGCAGAACACAGTGTGTTAGAATTCGCTCGTGCTTTGCAAAGCACAACAATCTAATATACACGCTAAAAATATTTTTACTCCTGATGTAGTAAACTCATGGCATACTGTACGAATTACCACTGCATTAAAAAGTGTGTGTTGTCAGGAAAAATAGCACACCCTGCACAACTGTCTGCTGCATCACAAGTGAATGTGTCCCTTTCTGTCAGTAGGGATTGGCTCACATACTGGCAGAAAGGGAGATATGGAAAGAAAGGGTTAACCAGGGACTGCAAAGCTATTTAAGAAATAATAAAACTGCTGACTTGTCAGTTTCAAGGGCTTCAGACTAATTCATGAACTTGCTCAAACATGTGGCGTGTTCAAGCACATATGGCGTGATATAATTTTATTTCAAATCTACAAATTGGCGCCTGAACAGGGACTGACTTCTAGCACCCCAGCTCTATGTACCTGTGTTGAATTGACCAGAATTCATTGTCAAAGCTGAAGAAAGGTAAGGAAAATTATTTTGTTTTCCTTTGACTTTCAAATTAAGGGTTGAGCGCTCTCTCAAGACCCCAGGATTTCTAAACTAGTGATTATGAGTCTAGAACCTGAAAATTATTTAAATTCTGAGTAAGTAAAGCAGAAAGTAGTCTGCTTGAATCTTATTGTTTATTGTTTATAATCACTTGATATACCGCCCCCCATTACATCGAGGCAGTTTACAATAAAACTATAAAATATATAAAATGATTAAAAAGAAAAGGAAAATAACAATACTTTAAAAATACTTTTTTCTTAAAAAGGATAGGAGAAAAAGAAGGTCAGGATAGAGAAGATAGATTGCAAATAGGAGCAAATCATAGGAGAAGTCACTGGAAAAGATTAAAAGAAGTGGAGAAAAAATGTGTTTTGAGATGGGAGCGGAAAGTAGGAATGGACTGTTCTAGACGGAGGTCAGTGGGGAGGGAGTACCAGAGAGCAGGACCAATGTAAAAAAAGGCTGATTGCCGGGTAGAGTGAAGTGAGCTTGAGAGGGAGAAGGGAGGTGCAAGCGATTAATATGAACCCATTTATTTCAGACCCACTACAACCTGACCTAAGTGCGATACTCTACCTCAACCAGATGACTTTTGCCTGCCACGGCGGCACTTGGAATACTGGCATGTAATCATATATAAATTGTATATTTTGGGCCCCTCCCACGCTATTGCAATCAAATGTATACCCAGATCTGTGTGCCCCAACTAAATGTATATTGTATCCAATTGATTCTCCTGTGTTATGTAAATCATTGCCTAATCGAAATGTAAATCTAAAAAACTCACTGTATTGTACGATAGATTATGATTCTGTAAAGTAAATCGCTGCTGATCGTAGGAAGCAGCGTTATACAAATGTTTACTAAATAAATAAACTGAGCGAAGACTGCGGGTGGGAGTGTGAAAGGTTAATAGATCGGATAAATACTGAGGTGTGTGCAGATAAATAGCCTGATGGACAAGAGTGAGGATCTTGAACTGAATTCGAAAGTTTATTGGCAACCAGTGAAGATGCTGAAGAATGGGAGTGATATGGTCACGGGGAAAGGCATGGAGGATCATCCGAGCTGCATTATTCTGTATGAGTTTTGTTTGCTTATGTGGTATGTGTCATGTGTCCTGTGTGTTCGTCTCTGACCTAATAAAATTACATATTGGGCCCGATTTTGAGCTGGACGATGCTATGCGCCGTGTCGGTGCATAGTCCACCCCTTCCCGCATAACCCGGATTTTCCATGCCAGAGTCATATGTGGCCCCAGCATCGAAAATCCGGGTGTCGCCACACAGCCGGGAAGCCGCAGGAGCTATCCGTGTAGCACCATGGGAAAACATTGCCTATCTTTAAGACACAGAGCGCTAACCGTGTAGCATCGCAAGTTGATCCTAACCGTGTAGCACCATGGCCCACCTCCGCTCCGTCCTGGAACGCCCCAACACACCCCGATGCAAAGCAGATTGCATCTGGGTGCATTAGGGACATATCCGAGATTTTCGAAGGGCACTACGCATGTAGGTGATCTTCGAAAATCCCAGATAAAGCGTACACGGGTAACTGGGGAAGTTACCCATGTAAATGCCTTTGAAAATCAGAACTGTTTTCTCAAACCAATATAAGATTTAAAAAAAAAAAAAGAAATGTTCATTACTGTGGCAGGTAATTTGTAGAAGGCATATTAGTTATGATGGGGAAAAAAAGAACTTTTTTATAATTTATAAAGTTTGAAAAGTGATATCTTAAGGTGGAAAAGAATAGTGAATGTGAGTTTATTTAGGAATTCCATAATTGGCAATACTTTTAAAAATGTTACTTAAAAGTTTTATCTTTTAAGCAGACTGAAATCCACTGGGTGAGGGTCACACAGATGTAGGTTAGGCTGTCCTCAAGAACCACTACCTTCATTCCTGTGTCTGCTCGGCTGAGCACCTCTAGCTTAAATCACGTATCCTTGCTATCTACATTTCAGATTCATGCTAACCTCTTTCCAGTCGGATATAGCACTCTCCAAGCAAGAGTAATATGTGCATCTGACTAATACTCTTGCCTCTGACCCTCACCGTCTCTTTGCTATGCTCAACTCTCTCCTCAAAGTCCATCATCCCCTAATCCCTCCTTCACTATCTGCCCAGACCTTGGCTGACTACTTCCATGACAAAGTCCAGAAGAGTAGCCTTGAATTCTCTGCTGGGTCACCTCCACCTTATCTTCTCCCTCTTCAATCCAATATCTTTTTCTTCAGTCACCCTTTCTTCCCTTTCTAAAATCACTGAGGAAGAAACTGCAAATCTTTTCTCCTCCTCCAATCTGACTACTTGCTCTTCTGATCCCATTCCTACCCTTCTACTAAGCTGTATCTCTTCTGCCATCATCCCTTCCACCTGTCATATCCTTAACCTATCACTTTCCACTGCAGTTGTTCCTATGACCTTCAAACATGCTGTAGTTACACCTATCCTCAAAAACACTAGATCCTACCTGTCCTTGCAGTTATCAACGTATCTCTCTCCTCCCCTTTGCTTCTAAACTACTCAAACAAGTGGTTTGCTGCCACTGTGTTGACTTTCTTTCCTCTCAAGACCTTCTGGACTCACTGCAATCTGGCTTTCATTCTCTACATTCCACAGAAATGGCTCTTGCCAAAGTCACTAGTGATTTGTTCCTTGCCAAATCCAAAGACCTCTACTATATTCTCATCCTTCTTGACCTTTCTGTTGCCTTTGACACTGTTGATCATCACCTTCTCCTCGATACCCTGTCCTCACTTGAATTTAGGGGCTCTGTTCTGTCCTGGTTTTCTTTTTATCTCTCCCATCACACTTTTGGTATCTGTTCTGGTAGTTCCTCCTCTACCGCCATCCCCCTCTCAGTTGGTGTACCTCAGGGCTCTCTACTGGAACCTCTCCTTTTCTCTCTACACTCTGTCCCTTGGTGCACTTATTTTTTCCCATGGTTTTCAGTACCATCTTTATGCTGATGACTCTCAGATCTACCTTTCTGTGCCTGAAGTCTCTCCAGGAATCCAGGCCCAGATCTCTGCCTGCTTATCCAACATTGCTGCCTGGATGTCTCACCACTGTCTGAAACTAAACATGGCCAAAACTGAGCTTCTTATCTTTCCACCTAAACCTATCTCGCTCTTTCCTCCCCTCTCTATTCCTGTTTCCTCCTGCTCACAACCTTGGGGACATCTTCAACTCTACTCACTCTTTCCCTGCACACATCCAACAGAAGGCTAAAACCTGTCGCCTCTTTCTTTATAACACTGGCAAAATGCATTCCTTCCTTTCTACATACACTATTAAGACATTTATCCACTCTTTAGTCACCTGCCATCTAGACTATTGCAACTTCCTCCTTGCTGGTCTCCCTCTGAATCATCTCTCTCCCCGTCAATCTCTTCAAAACTCAGCTGCACAGCTAATCTTCTGCTAGCCTTGATATGCTCATATAACCCCTCTTCTCATGTTACTTCACTGGCTCCCTATTTGTTTCTGTATCCAGTTCAAACTTCTCCTACTGACCTATAAGTTTGTTTGTTTATTTATTTAACAGGTTATCATTTCAGTCAAAATGGTTTACAATGTAACAAACTTGGTAATGTAATTAAACAGGGGCATTGATACTGTAACTTAGATTTTTCTGAGGCACTCATTCTGCTGCTCCTCGCTACCTTTCCTCTCTTATCTCTCCTTACACCTCTCCTCAGGAACTTCGCGCTTCTGGCAGATCCCTTCTATCTGTGCCCTTCTCTTCTACTGCCAATTCTAGACTTCGATCTTTCCACCTTGCTGCTCCTTATGCTTGGAACAAACTACCTGAGTCTGTGCATCAGGCTTCATCTCTGGCCCTTTTCAAATCTAAGCTGAAAACTCACCTCAAGGCCGCTTTTGGATCCTGATCTGCTTAGTCTCCTACTGTATGAGTTTCCTTATCATTCCCCTATATATATCCTTGCCCTCAGCAGTTGTAATATAGTAACATAGCAACATAGTATATGGCGGCAGATAAAGACCAGGTATGGCCCATCTAGTCTACCCAGCAAGGCGGCAAGAGTAGGTGCACCTGCCGCTCCATGCATGTCACTCCTCCCCATGCCTTTGTTTAGGGGTGTACCCATCGCTCCGTGTAGGTCACTCCTATTTGTTCAGATATAAGAGATAGTTATGCTTATTTTCATTTTATCCTGTTGCTATAAAGGGATCCACAGTGTCTGTCCCATGCCATTTTGAATTCTGTCACTGTGTTTGCCCCCACCACTTCCATCAGGAGGGCATTCCAAGCATCCACCACCCTTTCAGTGAAAAAGTATTTCCTGACATTTCCTTTCAATTTACCCCCTTGCAGCTTCATGTTATGCCCTCTAGTTTTACAGCTTCCCTGTCTTTGGAGGAGGTTTGTTTGTTTGTTGATTAACACTCTAAGTATTTCAAGATCTGAATCATATCTCCTCTGTCCCTCCTCTCCTGCAGAGTGTACATATTTAGTTCTTCAAGTCTCTTCTCATAAAGCTTCTGATGTAGGCTCCAAATCATTTTGGTCACCTTCCTCTGAACCATTTCCAGTCTTTTTATATCCTTTGCGAGATACAGTCTCCAAAACTGAACACAGTATTCCAAGTGAGGCCTCAGCAGTGACCTGTACAGTGGCATTAGTACCTCTTCCTTTCTGCTGGTAATTCCTCTTTGTATGCCACCCAGCATCCTTCTGGCTTTTGCCACCACCTTGCCGCACTGTTTCGCCATCTGTGTTGTCTGTCTTGACTAGATTGTAAGCGCTGATGAGTAGGAGCCATCTTTTCTATCTTTCTGTACAGCGCTGTGCGCATCTTGTAGCACTGTACAAATGGTAAGTGGTATTAGTAAGTGTAGGTTGCCAGTGTGTCCGCTGAGGGAAGGGGATGGCAGAACCTTTAGGCGACAGCTGCCGGCTCTTCCTTCTCTCCACTGGGAGAAAGGTCACACTCCAAGGACGTAGGAATTTTTCAAAAATAAAAAGCCCTAATGGGTTTCCAGCAGAGTTATGCCTTCTAAGTAATATTACGGAGAATTAAGAAATGAGCGCTCAGGACAGTAAACGTAATTATGACTTCACGCTCTGGTTCAGATGCCTATAAGAAAAATCATTATAATATTTAGATAAATGAAATGCTATTTTGCAGTTCCCTGCAATATTTTTTCTAATAGTGCATTTAAGGAGTGCAAAGGGATAAAAAAATCCCTGTAGTTTCCTTTCAGTGCCTGTCTCTCAGGGGGAAAAAAGAGAGCTGTTTAAAGGATAACATTTTCCTGTTGTAAAAGACTTAAACAGTTTGGCTTTAACTTGGTAATTATTCACTATCTCCCAAATCCGTTTTATATATGAATTAAATTATGCTTCATTCTTAGTTCATTCCAATGTGATCTGGAAATATTACTTGTTGAGCTCAGTGTTGATAAAAAAAAATCTGTTTCGCTTTCCAGATAAGACATGCATTTTGTTTTGAAAGACTTCCTGATCTCAGTTTCAGGGAAACAACTAAGTGAGAAAAACAGATACATACGAGGTGTGACGAAAAAGAAATGAGACTGTGGCAGCCACGCCCATGACTCAACGCCAATTGGCTAACCACTTAGGTCACTCTGTTGTGCAACATCTCGCCACTATTCTGCTATAATATTTTTCATCTGGTGAGTGTTAAGTGGAGCATCAGTGTCTATGTAGTCTTAAAGCTGTAATTGAATGATTTTTTTTCAATAATCTTCGCAATGAACGGGATACTGGACATAGATCTATACGAGGAAGGCTCACTTCTACTAAGGGTATTGTTTTTTAGTAATGGGTGAATGATAGATAGTTTAAGAGCTTCAGGCAAAATGCCTTGAATGAGGGATTGATTCACAATGTTTAGAATCACCAGTGCTAGTTCTGCTTTAACCACCTTTATCCAGGATACTGGACAGGAGTCTAGGTGCGAGGTGGTGGTGTTGATTTTGGTGATGGTTTCTAGAAGCTGCTTTTCCTTTATGAGGTAGAAGGTGTGCCAAGAGTTGGGTGCTTGCTGGGGCTCAATACTAGAGAGTATTGTAGGAGCGTGTTTGTTCTTTAGCTTTGGTGCCAGGTGGTCCGCTATGGATTGGGCACTAATATCTGGACAGTTTGTTAGGTTTGTATGTGATATGGTTAAAGATTTTACTATATCAAAAAGTTCCCTAGGGCGATTGATAGCTTTGTTGAGTATGGTAGTATGGTGGTCTCTCTTAGCTTTAAGGATTGCCTCCTTATAGACGTTTAGTTTTGTGTTATATTGTTCTCTATTTTCTGGGGTTTTGTTGACTCTCCATTTTTTTTCTAGTTTACGTAGGGATTTCTTGAGGGTGCAAAGATTTTTGGTGTACCATTTCTCTGACCGTTTTCTATGAGATCTTGAAGGGAGAGAAGGGAGCATAGCTGCCTTTCTTATTGTTGAAGTCCAGTTTTCTATGGCATCATTTAGATTGTGAGTTTGAGTGTGCATGAGGAAGCTACTTCAGAAAGGAAAGAGATATTAATATGATTTAGTTTAGTTTATTTATTGATTGATTTATTTTATTTGAACAGTTTTTTATACCGCCCTTTCCAGCGATCAGGGATGGTTTACATGTAACGAAAACTTGAAGATACATGGAACATTCTTAATAATAACATAACATAATAGGAACTAGGTATCTAGTTGAAACACAAACTATATATACAACAGTAAACACAAGTTGCAGAGGCATAGTGATAGCTGGTTCACTTATCTATTTACAAAGATACATCTTTAAAAAAGGAAGGATTAAGGAATTTGGGTGGTAGAGAGGAGGATTGATAAATTGGAAGTGTTGTTGTTGGAGGATTATTAAAGTATTCCGCGAATAGAAGTGTCTTTAATTCCTTGCGGAAAGTTATTAGGTCTTTGATTTCTCTGAGATGTTCGGGTATCGCATTCCAGAGTGTGGGGGCTGTAAATCTAAAAGCTCTATTGCTTGTAAATTGTTTAGTTTTTCATATAGAGGATGGTATTTTTTAGTAGGTTTTGTGTGCTTTTCCTCCTGTGCCTAATGTCCATTTGAGATTGTATTAGAATGGATAGGTAGGAGGGGGAGATATCATTGTACAGTTTGAAAACAGTGATTAATTGCTTATACTTTATTCTGGAGGCTATTGGGAGCCAGTGGAGGTCATATAGGATAGGTGTAATATATTCGGTTAGGTTAGCTTTGGTGATTATCCTGGCAGCGACATTTTGTGCAAGTTGGAGTGTGTGTATAGACTTTTTTGGAATGCCTTGAAGTATACCATTACAGAAATCCAGATGAGGATTTACTAGTGCCTGGACTATTGTTTGAAAATCATAGGGGTCGAGAATTGGTCTAAGATGATGAATGGTTTTTAATTTGTAAAGTACTGTTCTGGCAGTAGATTTAATCTGAGATGTCATATTGAGAGCTTTGTCAACAATGACACCTAGATATCTTACTTCGTGTTTGATAGGCAAGTCTATATTGTGAAGTTTGAAGGTAGTCGGTGTAGTAAAATTCTAATTTCTTGTAGTGAATAGAATCTCTGTTTTTTTTAATTAATTTGTAAATTGTTTTTGTTCAGCCATGATTCAGCTTCATATATACAGTCAGTGATGTTGTTAAATTGTGGGGTTTTTATGTTGACTGGAGCATAAACCATTATATCACCTGCGTAAATGTGAAAATTGATTTTATGTTTGATGAATATGTCGCAAATCAGTTGCAGATATAAGTGAAACAGTAGAGCAGAGAGGGCAGAACCTTAGGGTATTCCTTGTTCTTGTGGGAAGATGGAGGAGGAATCTTGGTTAATTTTGACATATAATAAGCGGTTTGAGATGTAGGACTGGAACCATTTCAGGGCAATTCCAGCAACTCCTAGGTGAGCTAGCCTATGCAGGAGGATGGTATGGTCGACATTGTCAAATGCGGCGGAGACATCCAAGAAGATCATGATATAGGCTTGATTTGGGTTATTAAGACCACAGATAAGGGTGTTGAATAAGGCTAGGAGTAGGGTTTTACTATATCAAAAAGTTCCCTAGGGCGATTGATAGCTTTGTTGAGTATGGTAGTATGGTGGTCTCTCTTAGCTTTAAGGATTGCCTCCTTATAGACGTTTAGTTTTGTGTTGTATTGTTCTCTATTTTCTGGGGTTTTGTTGATTCTCCATTTTTTTTCTAGTTTACGTAGGGATTTCTTGAGGGTGCAAAGATTTTTGGTGTACCATTTCTCTGACCGTTTTCTATGAGATCTTGAAGGGAGAGAAGGGAGCATAGCTGCCTTTCTTATTGTTGAAGTCCAGTTTTCTATGGCATCATTTAGATTGTGAGTTTGAGTGTGCATGAGGAAGCTACTTCAGAAAGGAAAGAATCCTTGTCAAATTTTTTGTATATCAGTGTATAATGAGCTGAAGTGTTTTTTGATTCTGTTATAAAAGGAATGATGGTGGACATTCTTATTATAAAATGGTCAGACCAAGGCACGGGGCTGGCGGATGGGAAAGTGAATTGAGGGTGTGTGGTTAGAGACCTGGGACAGAATATTAAATCTAGAGTGTTACCTTTCATGTGAGTAGGCTGTTTCATTATTTGTATGAAGTCTAGTTCTTGCAAAAGATCTAGGAAATCAGTGGATTGTTGTGGAGCGAGGGATGCTAAATTAAAATCTCCTAGGATAATGTGGGGGGGTTTTGTTGGGGAGGTATAGGCAGAGTCAAGGATGATAGATAGGTTGAGGTGATTGTTATTGGGCGGTCTATAAAGAAGACATATGGCAACAAATGTATTTTCAATCTTGATTAAGTCTATGCTATCAGTGTTTATGCATGTAATTGCAACCATATTGAGATCAGTTTTAGTCATAATCAGAACTCCGCCACCTCTCTTGGAATCTCAATTGCAGGTGAATAATGTGTAGTTGTTAATTTTTAATTGATTTATTAGGACAGAGTCCTTGTCAGTGAGCCATGTTTCCGTGACACATAGGAAGTCCAGAGTCTCATCAATGAGAAGGTCATGGATTACAGGAATTTTATTACGAATGGGTCGTGAGTTTATTAGGATACCGTTGAGGTGATTTGTGGTATTGGTAGGTTAGTTGGTGGTAGCAATATGAATTAATCTGCGGTGCTGCTTGAAATTATGGGAGTGAGCATTATAGCTCTGTTTATTTCTAGGAGTAATTAGATTATAGAATATTAGCGGCTGGGCATATACCAGTGGGTAGTTAATTATTGGCACTTGGTGTGCTTGAAATGAGGTGCAGCATGTTATCAAGGTTGTTATGATAAGGAAGAAACAAATTAGTTTCATGATGAGGTTCATTTTAACTGATAGATCAAACAGAGAAGCAAGGGAAAAAGGTATGTGACCGGGAGGGAAGGTCAACCGTACAAATGTTTAGAAGCAAAGTCAGATCAAGAGTTACATTATTATTCATTAAATTCCTTATGAGAACAGGGAATTTCAGCACTAGTAGAACAGACAGAAAAATGTGATGGTTTGACTAGTAGAAACAGCTAATAGCAAAATGCCTTATTGAATAATAATTGTTACAGATCAGTTAAATATCCTTACTATCCCTACAATGAGTTGATATACAGATTACTATTTCAACCAATGGATCATTAACAAGGTTACAAACCTGGATGCAAATGCAGAAGCGTTAGGTCTCAGGTCCATGCCTAAGGGCCACGCAGAGCTCCCGATTGGCTCTTGAGGCGGGAGTAGGAGTGGCTTGTTTCTGCTGCTGCCCAATCGGGGTATGTATGGTAGGTATGTTACTGAATGTGCTCTTTCAATTACTGCATTAAGCAGAGATTTATTTTGAAGACAGCAGTGCCTGTTGAATTTGGCTTTGGTTCTAGACACTAATAACCCCCCTGGTTTAAGTAATCATTTCAATATTGTGATTTTTCTTATATGGCAGATTCAAATTAGTTTCCTTTGAGCCCAGACTTTTGAATTTCAAAACTATATTAGGTTTATTTGGTACCATGATTTGAAGATTGGCAGCAGCATTCTGTATAAAATTTAAAAAAAAACTTTCATTGGTTTCCTAACGAGAAAAAAAATGATATGCTATGCTGTCTAAACAGATAAGGGATCTATCTGTCTGCACTTTATCAGAAGTGCTTAATACTTAACAGAATTTTTTTTAAAAAACGGCGCGACAGGCAATAAAATACTAGGCCAGGAAAACACTACAGTTAGTTAAGCGACAATGAAAAAGTGTTTTGCACGTTAAAAGGCATAGATAACAAACTAGTTCACCCAAGTGCCTAGTTAGGAAAACATAAAGAGAATTTCATAGATCTGATATAAAACAGGGAGCAGGCCATGTTGTCAGTCTCCAATTAGATTAATACTTAGGAAAGAATACAGGAAGAATTTAAGAAATATACAGGAATAACTGATCATTTAAACACTGCAATCTCAGTGATAAGAACTGCTTTCGTTAATGGACTTTTGCCACCTCATTGCTAAAGTGTAGTTACTCACCTGTAACAGATGATCTCCGGGAACAGCAGGAATCAGTCTTCACATATGGGTGATATCGGCATCGATGGAACCTGCAGGAACACTCCCCAGCATCCAATAGGAATGTTTTTGAGAGTGTTGCTCCATGCATGCTTGCCTGCCTTCCTGCCTTCCCTCCTGGTCTCTTCAGTCAGTTCAATACCAGAGAAAATTGAAAAAAGTAAAATGGGAAACTTATAAAAAGAGGTGAGTTGGAAGACTGATTCCTACTGTTCCCAGAGATCACCTGTTACAGATGAGTAACTACACTATCTCCAGGAACAAGCAGTAAGTCAGTCTTCACATATGGGATTCCCTAGCCCATGACAACTAAGCAAAGGGAAAAAGGGTGCCGGCACAGCCGAAGGTTGTGGCAGGAATCCAAAAGACTCAGCCCATTTGGAGCACAAAGGATACAGAGAACAGATTATCCGAATTGAGCATCACGTCTGGAATCCTTGTCCAGGCAATAGTGAGCTGCAAAGGTATGCAGCGAAGACCATGTGGCTACTTGACAGATTTCCACAATGGAGACGGAACAGAGGTTGGCCACAGTAGAAGCTATGGCTCAGACATTGTGGGTGTGATGTATTCTCATAAGGACAAACCAGCCTGTGAATAAGCAAATGATATACAGTCTGCAATCCAGTTAGAGTCATCTTGGTAACTGGTAAGCCTAAATTACTTTGGTCAAAGGAGAGAAAAAGCTGAGAAGATTTACAATGACCTTTTGTATGGTCAAGGTAGTAAGCTAGTGCTCTCTTGCAATCAAGAATATGGAGCTGCACCTCAGCCCTGGAGCTCTGAGGCCTAGGAAAGAAAGTTGGCACCGAGATTGACTGGTTGAGATGGAAGTGACAACCTTCAGTAAGAACTTGGGATGTGTCCTGAGGACAACTTTATCATGGTGGAATCTGGTATATACAGCGTAATCCACCAATACCTGAAGCTCACTAACTGCAAGCTGAAGTCAAAGCTACTAGAAAAAGGACTTTCCATGTGAGGAATTTTAAAGGAGCTGAGGCCAAAGGCTCAAAGGGGCTCTATTTGAGCTATGCAAGAACTACATTTAAGTCACATGCTCTAGCCGATGGGTGTAATGGCGGCTTGGACAAGAGCAGACATCTCATGAATCTTGATACCAGTGGGTGTGCTGAGACAGGGCGATTGTCTGAAGACTGGTGAGAAGCAGCTATAGTGCATAAACAAATTTATACAGAGTTGGTTTTAAATCCCGATGAGGACAGGTGGAGCAGCTATTGGAGGAGATCCGGAATTAGGCATGTGAAGGGGTCTAAAGTTCTCTGTGTGCACCATAGTGAAAACGTGCACCACTTAAAAGCATAAGTGAATCTTTCCTGAAAGAGAGAACATGCAAAACATCTTATTTAAGTTGTAAATGTGAGAGAACAAAGTGTTCAGCAGCCAAGCCGTCAAGCGGAGAGTGCTGAGGCTGGGATGCATGAGGGTCCCCTGCTTCTGGGAAAGTAGATTTGGTGCAGAGTCTAGGTGGAGGGGAGGAGCCTGGGCTAGTTGAAGAAGAGGAAACCATGGTTGCCTGGGCCAATAAGGTGCAATGAGAATCACTGTCCCCTAGTCGGCCCGGAGTTTGAACAATGTCTTTGCAATGAAGGGAAACCGGGGAAAGGCATAGAGTAGACTCTCTTCCCAGTGTAGGAGAAAGGCATCCAAGGTCTCTGAGTGGGGATGGAATTCTTGAGCAAAACAGAGGTAGCTGAGCATTGCAAGGAAAAGCAAAGAGATTGAGTAGTGGTGTTCCCCACAGGTGGAACAAATGATGCGCTACTTGAGATTTCAACTGCCACTCGTGCGATTATAGAATGCAACTTAGCCTGTCGGATAACTGATTTTCTATTCCTGGAAGATATACTGCATGAAGGTGGATTCTCCAAGAGATTGCCCAATTCCAGAGGCATAATGCCTCTGTGCATAAAAGATCAGAGCCTGTGCCTCCCTGTTTGTTGATATAGAACATGGCCACCTGATTGTCCATCTGAATGAGGACTGATTGGCCTGTCAGGTGGTGAGAGAACATTGCTCTGAGTTCCAGGAGATTGATGTGAAGGAAGTTCTCACGAGGAGACCACTGACCCTGGGTGGTGAGACCGTTGAGGTGAGCCCCTCCAACCTTGCTTTGATGCATCAGTTGTCAGGATAACTGTGGTACAGACCTTTGAAAAGGTAACCCTATGACTAGGTTCTGTGGGTTGGTCCACCATTGAAGAGATGTTCTCTTCTGAAAATAAATTTGTGATGAAGTCAGTCAAACTGTGGATTGTGTCCACTGCTGCGACAGGTTCCACTGTCCAACCCGCATGGTGAGTTGGACATGTGTTACCACATGTACCATGGATGCTATGTGGCCTATTAAGCAAAAGAAGGTCCTGGCCTCCACCACTGATTGGTGTTGAAACTGAGTGACCAGGGAAACTAATGGGACTCGCCTTTCATCCGGGAGGAAAGCTCAGGATTGAATGGTGTCCAGTCAAGCTCCTATGAACTCCAGGTTCTGTAATTTTGGGTAGCTCTATCTGCTCTAGGTAATCACTTACCTCCTTGTCTGTTGCTATCTGTTTATCTTAGTAGAGTTCTCTATAAAAATTCAGTAATTCCTTCCAGAGGTCTTCATCCCCCCAAATCTATTCCCCCTTGGAGGATCGTATCTTGGTCACTGCATATATCACTTGCTGTGCTTTCAAACTACGTGCTAGTAGCTTCCCTGGGTGGTTCCAATACTCGTAGGTTCTTTGTCTTACCCTCTGCAGTTGGAAGGCCAACGAGCCTAGCTGTAGTTCTCTCACTTTAGTTCGGGCAATATCTAATGCCTGTTTAGTTACTGAGCCCCCCTCTTTCCCCATTCCGCTTCCAGCTCTTTAAGTTTTTCCGTAGCTTCCTTCATATCCTGCGTTCTTTTTTTTTATGTGCTCCCAATCAGATGAAGCATCCCCTGATTTATGCCTTAAAGGCATCCCGGATTACTGTGATATCCATTTCCCCATTATCATTTATTTCAAAGAAGTCCTGGATATCCTTTCCTATTGCTCTGACCTGGGCCTTATCCTTTAACAAACTATCATTCATTCTCCACTAACTCTTACCGGGTGGTTGTGGCCCCCATCCTTGTACCTCTGCCCACACCATCCCATGATCCGACCACATATTCGGTTCATAGTTTGCTCCTGTCAACGCTTGCACCATCTGACCACTCATCAAAATCATATCTATCCATGTGCTTGTCTGATATGGTGCAGAGTGAAACAAATATACTCTATTCCAAGGCCTCTTTTCTTTCCACTCATCCAGCAGCTGCCATTTCTCCATTAACTCCAGCAATCATTTTCTATGAGTTTTCCCTCCCCCTTCTTTCCTTTGGAATGGTCGAGTGTAGGGTTGAGAGTGGTATTAAAATCTCCCGCTATAACCACTGATCCTCACAAAAACCCTGAAAGCTCATTCAGCGTTCTAACAAAGAATTGTCCTTGTCCAGTATTGGGTTCATAAATGCTTATAATTGTAATTCGTTTCCCTTGCATCCTCCCTTTGATTGCAGTATATTGTCCCTCCTCATCTTTTTTCACTTCCTCTTCCTCCCATGGTACTGTGTTCCTTAGTAGGATTGCTACCCCACCTGACTTTCTTCCTCCCCTTGGAGATGCACAGAACTTGCCTATTATATTGCACATGGGAGAGAAGGCCATAATCTCTTATTTGTATGTGTTTCTTGCACACAACCTATGGCTAGATCCAGTCTTTGGGCCTCTTTAATGAGTAACCTTCTCTTCCGGGGCATATTAAACCCTTTCGCATTAATAGTTCCAATTTTTAGGCTCCCCATTTGGTTTGTTTCATCCCCTCTCTCTTTTCCCCTCCCCTGTGCCTTCGTCTACCCTTCTTTCCCCTCCCCTCCCCTCCCTTCCCCTCCCCTCCTCCCTGCCCACTTGATGCCCCCCCCCATCCCCCCATCCCCCCTCCCCCCCCCTCCTTTCCCCTTCAAGTCACTGCCCTCTTTGTCTAGGCAGTCACTCTGAACCATTCCAGGGTGTTACCTCACTCCATTCCGCTACCCCTCTCCTTCTGCTTTCTTTGTTCCCATCAAATTGCTGCCTTCCCATTACCCCTTTACCCTTGTGCAATTATCTGGAGCTCCCTATCTTTACCTTGACTTACTCTTGTAGCCTACCCCCTCCTCACTCCCCCTACCCATGAATCTTAACCCTCCCTACTCTCCTTGTCCCCCCTCTCAATCTCCCGCTTTTGTACAGTGGTATAATATAATATCTCCCCTCCCTTCCTTCCTTTCATATACTCCCCTCCCCCCTTCCATCCCTTCTACCCTCTCATTTTCATCCAACTTTCATGCTCCAACAAGGTCCTTTCGCCTCTTTGGCTCTTACAGTGTTTTTCTCTCTAGATCTCAGGTTTGCAATGTCATTTATGGAGGGCCTATTGTTCCAGGGATCTGCCATTATGCCTTCTTTATTTTATTTATTTATTTAGCAATGCTTATGTACCGCTTTTCACCAGGTCAAAGGGGTTTACACAGAACCAGATTCAAATTATATATAACATACTGTAGTTAAACAATGTGTAAAAACAATGCACATGGAACTTTATAACTAAATACATGTTGACAAGTAGGCTAGCTGTTTCGGTGTGCACATTTCCTGTGGGGGGGGGGGGGGTCAGTATGTCCTTGGTTCAGAGTCTGGGTGAAGTGTTTTGAGAACAGGAAGGTTTTGAGGTGTTTTGGAATATAGGGATATCAGTGATATTTCTTATATAGTTTGGGAGTGTGTTCCAGAGTGAGGGTGCATGTAGTTCAAAGGCTCTGTAGCATGTTTATTGTGAGTGCTTTGTTCTGGATTGTGGTATGATGAGTTTGTAGGTTGTGGAGATTCTTCATGTTCTGTTGGGGTTAAGGGGCTGAAGATTCTTCATGTTCTGTTGGGGTTAAGGGGTTTGTAGATGGGTAGCAGGGGTGCAGTATAGAGCCTTGTGTGTTAGTAGTAAGGTTTTGTATATGATTCTGCAGGGGAGTGGTAGCCAATGGAGCTGTTTAAGTATCAGTGTGATTCTGTCGTATTTAGATGCTCCTTTTATGATGCATGCTGTAGTTGGAGGGCAGTTTGTAGTGGGAGGAGGGTAAACTGTGAGAGACTGTGGTATAGTGTGTTGCAGTAGTTGGCATGAGAAAGGATTAGGGCTTGGAGGACTGAGCGGAAGTCTGAGGGGTCAAGAATGGGTCGTAGGCATTGCAGAGTCCTGGATTTGTAGTACATTGCTTTGGTTGTAGCTGCTATTTGTTTCTTGAAGGTGAGGTTCTGGTCAGTGATGACACCTAGGTATTTCAGTTCTTGGCGGATGTTTATTTGGATGTTATTTAATGGTATGGTGGGTGGGGGGGAGAATGCATTATCCCTCATGATGAATAGGGCTTCAATTTTTTTGTAATTGATTGAGAGGTTATTGTCTGCAAATCAGCGAGAGATGTCGGCAAAGCAGTCTTGAATCCCTGAGTATGATGGTTGCTTGGTATGAATAGGACTGTACAGCATCATGTCATCGGCATAGATGTGAAAAACAATGTTGTTTTTCTATGATCCTGCAGAGCGGTTGGAGGTAAAGATTGAAGAGGAGTGCTGATAGGATGGATCCTTGGGGGACTCCCTGTGTTTGATGGTAAGGGGTGGAGGTATTTGAGCCTTGCCTTATTTGTTGCTGCCTGTTAGAGAGGTAAGATTGGAACCATCTGTATACTGTTTCTTGGATTCCTAGAGATTTCAGGCATTGGAGGAGAGTTTCATTGTCAACAGTGTTGAACGCTGCTGAGATGTCAAGGAAGATCAGTAGGAAGCCTTGGGTTGTGTCTTGTATGCCTTTGGGTTGTGTCTTGTATGCCTTTGATTAGGTTGTTGATGTGTGGTCATCGGGGTCTCAACTCCATGCATTGGGCAGAATCCATATTGTTGTGGGTCCAGGAGGGAATTATTGTCAGTATGGTTCTGTAGTTGCAGTTGGACAGTCTTCTCAATGACCTTAGACAGGAAAGAGAGGCTGGAGATGGGTCTGTAAGAGGCTGGGTCTGATGGGTTAAGATTGGGTTTCTTCAGGGTTGGTCTGATTGAGGAGAGTTTCAGGGGCTCTGGCATTTGTCCTTGTAATACTGCTTGGGTTATTCTTGTGCTTCTCAGTCTCTTGCCTCCTTCTGCTTGCTTCCATTGTAGTTCCCGGCACAGCATAGTGAGTTGTTCAATTCCAAATGCGTCCACACCTGGCACATTCAGCTCCCGTAGTGCAGCCACTGCCTCTGCTCTTGTTTTTGTACGTATAGTGTGTCCCTCTTTGATTAACGCTAAGGCAAATGGAAACTGCCATTTATACATCGTGCTCTCATTCCTGAGTTTCTGCATGATATACCTTAGCTCCATCCACTTACGTAGCATGACCGGGGAGAGGTCTTTATACACTTCAACTTTGTGTGAGTCCCATGTCAAGGATCCTTGCTGCCTGTCTCTTGTAATGATTTGTTCCTTTATCCAATAATTATGAAAACAGACCAAAACGCCTCTAGGTTGATTTATTTGTATTCTTCCAAGTGCCGATGGACCCAGTCCAGTTTTATGTGGGGGTCTGTCTGTTTCTTCCCAGAGCATTGAGACATATCGATGACCACTTTTGAGCTGTCCTGATAGACTGGGTCTTCTGGTAAGCCTCTGAACCTCAGGTTAGTGCGCCTGGGCCTGTTTTCAATGTCCTCCATTTTGTCTGCCATAGCGGCTTGCATTTTTTGATTTCTTGTACTCTTTGGTCCAGGGCATCGCACTTCTCTCCATTCCCTTCCACTTGTTGTTCTACATCCTCAATTCTCCACCCAAACTCGACTAACTCTGCTTTCAGGTCGGTAGCTAGGGAAGCGAAATCTCCCCATAAGAGCTGCTTCTCCCCGTAAGAGCTACATCTTGGCCCACATTTCTTCCAACCATTGCCGTAGTTTCCTGGCTTTAACTTCTGTGACTGCCTGACTGATCTTTGTGGGTCCTTGTTCAATGCTTTCCCCCACTAGTCGGTGCTGGGTGACCTCAGTCGCCGCTAATTTTGCTCCCTCTTTTTTACGACTTACTGCTTGCGCAAAGGCAAACTCCGCCAGGTCTGCTGTTTTCCTAGCCATTTTGTCTCCCATACAATTGGGGTTCTTAATTATGCTTATTCGATGCTGTTCACTCAAGGGGATTCTTGCTCTTAATTGCAGGGAGTAGTGGAGCTCCGAGCTTACACTGCCATCTCTGTTAGTGACCTCACCAGAAGTCTAGAGAAATTATTTTGAACTTTTCTTTGACAAGAAATTTTTTGAGATTTCGGAAATCTAAGGTATGTCTTAGGTCTCCTGCCTTCTTCGGGATAAGGAATTATCAGGAGAAGAACTGTGAGATGGAGGGACATCCTCTATTGCTCCCTGTGTGAGTAGAGAGTGGATCTCCTGTTGCAGTAAGGATGTGTGTTGGAGATCCACACAGGTTTGGGCTACAAAGAGAATGGGTGGGAGCTCCTTGAAGTGCAGCATTAGGCCGCTGCTGTCTAGCTTTAAGGTCCAGGGTTCTGAGATGATGAAGCCCATCAATATGCAAAATGGACCAATCTCCCTGGAATTAGGGGAAGGGATTCTAGGGGACAACTGGCTATGGTCTCTTGAAAAGAGTCAAAAATTCTGGGTGGGCTGAGGTTCAGGGTAGGTTGTGGTTTAGCCACCTTAGCTTTGCAAGGTTGCTTAGTACCCTGCTGTCTCTGCTGTTGTTGGGGAGCAGAGTAGGCTGGGTAGGTGTAGCAGGAAGGGTAGATCCTCTTTTTCTTAGGGTAAAATGGTTTCTGGGCAGCAGGTTTCTTCTTGGAAGAATCTGCTGTTTTTCTTGACTCTTCATCATCTTCATCAGGAGTGGAGGAGTGGCCTAGTGGTTGGGGCAAGGTACTTCAGGCTGGAAGGTCAGGGGTTCAAATCCCACTAGAGGACAGCAACCTTGGGCCGGAAGGACTGGGGTTTCTAGTCCCACAGGTGCTCCTTGTGGTCTTGGGCAAGCCACTTAACCCTCCATAGCCCATGTTCCCTGTAAAATAGTTATCTCCAAGTTATAATGCCCTGTTCAATGTAATTTCAGTTTGTTCAATGTAAACCGCACTGATGCAGAATAGCACGGTATATAAGAGAATGTAAATAAATAAATCATGAAGTCATCATTTTCTATCTCCCCTGACTTCTCTCTCGACCTCTAGCTAAAGAGGTTTTCTCCATTACAGGAAATGTTGATCAATTTATCGTAGACCGACTGTTCCAGGTCAGATGCTTGAAGCCAGGCCTTCCACCTAGCACCAGTGCAGACTGCAGCTGCCTTGCTGTTGGCCTCAAAAGCATCAAATGCTGCTCTTTTTAGGAATTTTGAGGTATTTTGGATGTGGGATACTAGGACTTGATGAGGTGCTTGTTTGTCAGAAGGTAGCAGGGCTGTGACTCAGCCAGGTTTCTTAAGGAACATGCCCATATATAGCATGTATGAGTCAACCCAGGAGGCAAGCATTGTTGCTTGAAAAGCTTTCCTAGCAAAGGCATTGAGGGTTCTTGTTTCCTTGCCTGGAGGTACCGAGGAGTGGTTCATCTGTCTTTTAATCTTTCTCATGGCTAACTCAACCACCATGGAATGGTGTGGAAATTGTGGGTTTTGGAAACCTGGAGAGGATGGCACCCTATAAAGGGTATCCAGATGTTTACTGACCGCCATTGTCAACATGGGAGCCTCCCACATCAGAGTCATTAAGTTGTTTAGGATGATGTGCACCAGGAGGATTGCAGCCTCCTTTGGTGCCGAGGGATATTGAAGAATATCCAGTTCTTCGGCCCTCGGTTCCATCTTGGTAGCCACCAATACCTGTAGAGGAGCTGCCATATCTTTTATAAAGTCCTGGAAGGACATGTCTTCAGGTGTGAATATCATCTCTCATAAGGAGGTGATGGATCCAATGGTATATCTCAATACAGATCAGTATCAGTGGACTCCGGGTCAGATACTTAGGAACCAGAATCAGAGGCCGGTAGGAAGTCGAAGTAATCGCTGTCTGGGCCTCGATATTTTCAATGGTCGGAAGACGTAGGGTTCTTCGACATAGATGGTACCGAGTGAAGCAGTTCAAGGATTGTGATGCCGGTTGCTTCGTTGAGCGATTGTTTGGCGGGTGGAGACTGCGTAACAGTAGCTCCACATGGTGCTGCATCGATAACCCTCATCAGTGTTGGAGGTATCAGCAGCTGCTGTGGAAGAGCCAAGGACCTCAGTGCCATGCAGATAAAATTGCAGCAATGATGCACTCGATGGCGATGACCCAGTCATCAAGTGATGGTATCAGGGAAGAAGTGGCTCCAGATACTGTGATCTGGGCTACAACTCCCGATGCTGGTAAAGGGGCTCCACCAAGGACTGAGCCTTGGGAACATGCCCTAACCCCTGGAAGGCTTTTGAGGGTGAAGCCTCCCGCCGGGGTTGTTTAGCTGGATGGTCACCATCAGAATGCGATTGGTGCCGATGCCGGTGCTCGGTGTCCGATACCAACACTGACCGAAAAATAGTCAAAGTAAAATTAGTTTAAAAAGGGAACCGGAATCATCAGGAAGTCGAGTCGGTGGACGAAAAGTCAAAAAAATGAAAGTATACGACAGTATAGTAAAAATTTAGAAGTCTCTTGATGCAGTGAAACAGGAACAAGGTCCCAACAGTTCCGTGGAAAAGACTGAGCAGACCAGGAGGGAAGGCAGGCATCAATGTGTGGCGCAACACTCCCAAAAGCATTCCTAATGGATGTTGGAGGAGTGTTCCTGCACCAGGCTCTGTCGATACCGGAGGTCATCCATATGCAAAGACTGACTTCCTGCTTGTTACTGGAGATGAATTATTGCTGTTGGGTAAACCTGGTGCAAATAGGAAAACATTGTTATTCTAAAATAGTTGAAAAAAATAGAAAGAGGCTATAAACTAGGGGAAAAAAAGAAATATTACTTCCCCTGCAGGCTATGGTACAGCTCAGGGAAGAGGTTAAGACCTACGAGAAGACGATAAATGTGAACTAACAGAGGCATGCTTCTAGTGTGGTGAACTCCCCGAGGAACCCCAAAGGCCTGAAGTAACTGAAAGCCATGTATATTCATGACTCTAAATAGGCATGACTAGGCATGGAGGATGATGGCCAAGAAGAACCCAAGGAGGTCTCACAACCAGGTCCATCCACAGATGCCTTGTGCAAGGATCTTTTAACATTACAGTTAATGGACAGCTTACAAAATCCTTATAGACACTGCAGTCACAATATCAGTCTTCAAATGTTCTGAGTCTCCAACAGCACCTCTCACTGGAGACTTTCAGGAAACCATGTACTACATACTTTTACAAATAGGCCTACTCCCCAGAGGTGGTTCAAGGTGTTGGCCCCCTAGGCAGACCTGAAGTCTTTACATCCCCTTAACTGTCAAAATCTATTGTTTAGCTTTGAATGCCCTGCTTTTTGATGGCTTAGAAGTTACTGTCCTAGGTGGCCGCATAGCTTGCCTAATCGTTGGTCTAGCTCTACTCTCTGTGGTTCCTGAAGCTTTATAGGTCTCAAGTCCAAATGGAATTGGTCATTTTCAGATAGAACCTGTTAAGGTTGTCTAGGATCCCAGCAAACCTTTGCTAAATGTTCCACAGTATCCTTTGAATGCTGAAACAGAAGAAGGCATTAGAGCAGTAAACACAAAAATTTGGGAATTAAGATTTCATCTCCCCTGAAAAACAAAACAAAATACTGTTTGTACTTCCTCTGACGTTATGGTAAGCGCTCCCTTACCTGATATTACTTGTGCCCAATTTGCTGAATTTGTTGCCCTTCCTAGAATCAGAGGATCATTTTAAATGGGTTTAGCCATGATTTAGATATCAGAAGACATGCACGTAGACATCAAAATCACGAACACGTGACATTCACAAATATCTCCAGTGCATGGACGTCCAAGTAGGCACAGGGGTGTAGCAGAGACATGTCCGGGGAGTGGTAATATACTTACACATCCGCCCTCAATCTTGGAAACGTTTACAGGCACATCAATATTTATACTTGCTCCACGTACAAATAGGCATCAGGAAAGTGCTTGTTTTCACCTGAAAACATCCAGAGAGTGTAGAGAAGATGGAGAATTAAGTGACCAGCCTTAGATCACAAAGGTGCACACTGGGATTTGAACCTTGACCACTCTGCTCTTAAACCACTAGTCTAACCATTATGGTATTTGATGACTTGATTCAGAAAGGCTCTCCTGGGGACATCTATATGGGCATTTGACACACATGCCTTTCAGGCATGTCCACATTTCCAAAATTGTGTCTGAACTTTCACGTGCCTACTTTTTTTTATTTCAGAAGTTCTGGCTTTGATATCCCAGATTGCACTTGGACGTCTCATTGTGAAATGTGCCTCTTAGTTACTTAAGAACCTAAATGCCATACCAGGTCAGACCAAGCTCAATCAAGCCCGTTTCCAACAGTGCCCAATCCAGGTCACAAGTACCTGCCAGTTTCCCAAAAAGACACACAGGTTCCACAATCCTTGTATTGGGGCAAGTAGTGTATTTCCCGGGTCCTCGGTAACAATGGCTTATGGACCTTTCCTCCAGAAACTTGTCCAAATCTTTTTTAAACCCAGCTACACTAACATCTTTTACTACATCCTCCAATTCTTTCCTTATGTTTCCTAGCATTCTATTTGCCTTCTTTGCCACTGCAGCACACTGGGTGGAGGGTTTCAACGTGTTATCCACGACAATGCCTAAATCTTTTTCCTGGGTGGTGGTTTCTAATGTGAAACCTTGCACTGTGTAACCATAGTATGGGTTGTTCTTTTCTAAGTGCATAACTTTGCACTTGTCCACATTAAATTTCATTTGCCATTTGTACGTCCAGTCTTCACATTTATCAAGATCTTCTTGTAATTTTTCACAATCCTCTTGGTTTTTAGCAACTTTGAATAATTTTGTGTCACCTGCAAATTTGATTACCTTACTCATTATTCCCATTTCCAGGTCATTTATGAATATGTTAAAAAGCAGCGGACCCAGCACAGATCCCTGGGTTACTCCACTATTTACCTTTCTTCATTGGGAAAATTGGCCATTTAGCCCTACCCTCTGCTTTCTATCTTTTAATCAGTTCCTGATCCACAATAGTACAATGCCTCCTATCCCATGACTTTTTAATTTCGCCAAGAGTCTCTCATAAGGGAACTTGTCAAAGGCTTTTTGAAAATCCAGATACACTATATCAACTGATTCACCTTAGTCTGTTTTTTCACACCTTCAAAAATATATATAACAGGTTAGTTAGTTAAGACCTTCCTTGGCTAAAACCATGTTGGCTTTCCCCTATTAAACCATGACTATCTACATGTTCAGTAATTTTGTTCTTTATAATGGTTTCTACCATTTTGCCTGACGTCAGGGATATGTGGCTGCCCTATTAGAGGCCATATTTCTTTCTATTAAGATTGTTGTTGGGGGCGGAGCTTGCGCGAATCCATGATGGCAGCCTAAGAGCTTAGCTCCCCGGACCTTCGCATGAATCCTATGAGATAACCTGAGATAAAGGAATTAGTAGGCGCTGTAATTACCTCTAATTATTCATCTTGGTATGGCCAACATTAAACCTGCCAAGCTAGACTTTGGAGCAGGCGGTAACGCGGGATCCAAGAGGGCGAAGTCTGATCCCCTCTCTGCCCGGGAGTCGGAGGAACTGATTCGGGAGTTGTTGGGGGAGTTACGATCGGTGAAGGAGCTGGTGCTGGCGAATGGAGAGGCAATAGGGAAGGTACAAACGGAAATGCAGGAGGTCAAAGAGCGAATGGAGCAGTTTACCACAAGACTGGATTCTATCGGGACGACAGTGGCTGCCCATGAGGAAAAGCTCGCATGTGTCGACAAGATGGCAAAACGGATGGAGAGGTTGGAGCTAAGTTTGGAGGATGTGGCTAATAGAAATCGCCGAAATAATATTCGAATGCTTGGTGTCCCGGAAGGCGCGGAGGGGGCGGACATGATATCTTTTCTGGAACGGTCCCTGCCCTCGATGCTCCATTTGAAAAGTACAGGCCCGATTGAGGTCGAAAGGGCGCATCGGGTACCAGCGCAGATCAACCTGCACGCCCGTGGACCTCGACCGATCATTTTTTGTTTGCTCCGATATCAGCAAGCGGCACAGATTCTGGAAGCGGCAAGGACTTTGAAATCCATGCTTTTTGAGGGTCATAAAGTTTTATTTTTTCCCGATTTTTGCAGAGCCACGGTCGAAAAGCGGAAGCAGTTTTTGGCATTGCGTCCCCGTCTCCAGCAGCTGCAAGCCCGCTACGGGCTTTTCTACCCTGCCCGATTTAAGATTACTCTACACAATCAAACGAAGTCCTTTGATGTTCCGGCGGTGGCAGCAAAGTATATCGCAGAGCAGGAAGCTCTGCAGATGCAGTGACTGTGTTCTTTGGGCTGAAGGCTTGATTATGTAAGGACAGTAGCTGCTGCGATGCAGGGATTCTCTGTAGCAGAGGGTAACTGTCTGCGGTTTAAGTTTGGATATGTTTGTTGTTGCAATATTGTAAAGGGATAATGGAAGGGGGCAAATACAGCTTGGTATGGGAGGGGGGGGGCTCGTAGTATTAGTGGTACTATTATTAATACTAGTAGGGGTAATAATTGGCCTTTGCCTGGGGATTAACGTGCCATATCAGAGCTGGTAATATGGCAGGGGCGGGATTGGTTGTTAGGGGTTACCTTTATCCTTCCTGCACACATTTAGGTGCCCTGGTATTGCTCGGCAGGCGCATATATGTGTGTTGCAGGCAGGTCAGAAAGGACAATGTTAATAGTGAGCAATTTAGCATGACAAAGGATGTAATTGATGTACCTAGATAGATTGAACCTGTTGTATTGGAAGACAGGATTTCTCAGATAGCACCAATGGTTAGATGCTAATGGGTCCGGGTAATAGCTGGGGTCTTGGGGGCTATCGTGGTAGTTGTGTATGTTCACCCATTATGTTTTCTCTTTTAAGAGACACAGTTGACACCTTGCAGTTCTGGCTATGTTCCTCCCGCCTGGTCATCCTAGATATTGCTGGAAAGGTAGTGCGGACCAGGAAGAGGGGTGTGTAAGGCTCCAGTGCAATTTAAGATGGGTATAATTAAATGCCTATCCCTAAATGTAAAGGGGATCAACCATCCGATTAAACGTAAAAAAATATTATTGTATTGTCAAAAGCAAGATGCTGAGATACTTCTTCTACAAGAAACTCATTTGTCCTCCAAAGAAACGTTAAAGCTGGCACAAGGTAAATTCTGTTTGGTGGCTCACGCTCCTGCATGTATGAAGAAAAATGGAGTGGCCATTTTGATTAAGAAGTCGCTCAAATATCAAATCTTGTCTTCTCGGGCAGATGCGGAAGGTAGATGGGCGGGGGTGCAACTTCTCCTGGAGGGACGGCAGCTGAGTTTCTTTAATGTATATGGCCCCAATACCGACAGCCCTGTTTTTTATCATGCGCTAGCTGAGGCTGTTCAAGAATATGCTAGATTTCCAGTAATTATCGGGGGAGATTTCAATCTGGCTCTCGACCCTCTAATTGATCGCAAACCCAGCAGACCTCACAGACGGGAGAGAGCCTTGGAAGTGCTGCACTCGATTATGGAGACTTTCAATTTGGTAGATATCTGGAGGCTGCATCATCCAACTGAAGCAGATTTCACATTTTTCTCACACCCGCATGGTTCTCACTCAAGAATTGATTTTTTTCTAGTCTCAAAAACCTTAGTCCAAAGTATCAGTGCATCAGATATACTCAGCACTACTATTTCTGATCATGCTGCCATAGTGTTTGTCATGGATATCAAGGATGCCTCCTGCAAAAAGGCGGCATGGTTCTTCCCGAGATATTTGCTAGCGGATGAGTCCTTTAAAGCTTATCTACGAGCTGCTATAAAAGAGTACTTTGAGAATAATGTGGCAAGTGATACCCCTGTTTGGGCCTGGTGGGAGGCGTTTAAGGCCTCCATGCGAGCTCAGATAACGAGCTATGTGATTGCTAAAAACAAGGCAGGTCGATACGAGCTGAAGATTCTGGACCAACAGATTCGAGCTGGAGAGCGAATTTTACAACGACAATTCAATAGCAGGGTACTGATCCGACTGCAAAAGTTGAGATATAAATATAACTCAGCTCTTAGTGCGGCGGTAGAGCAGGCTACATTCCCTTTGCAAGTACGATATCACGTGGAGGCAAATAGAGCAGGGAAAGTCCTGGCGGCCCAACTTAATCCACGTGCCGAGAAAGCTCACATTGTGGCAATTGAAGATGAGCAAGCTGGCCCTTTATATAAGGATCAAGATATCTCGGATGCGTTCTCGGAGTTTTACTGTCGGTTATATACGTCTGAAGGAGTTAAGGATCAGGCCGAGATATGTAGTTTTCTGGAACAGATCGATCATCCGTGCTTAGCACCGGATCAGAGGGCCGTCTTGGAAGAACCGATACGGCTGGAGGACATCAAGGAGGTGTTAAACACCATGCAGAGCGGGAAAGCAGCGGGCCCCGACGGATTCCCAGTAGAGTTTTACCAGCTGTTTCTCCAAGACTTGGGGCCGCAATTGTTGCATTACTACCAGAGGCTCCAGGAACAGGCATGTTCCCCTGGCGCCTTTGCAGAGGCTACTATAGTGGTGTTGCCAAAGCCTGGGCGAGACCCAAGCCGGGTGGGAAACTACCGACCTATCTCCTTATTGAACACGGATTATAAGCTATACTCCTCTATTCTTGCTGCACGGCTTAAGAAGGTCCTGCATATACTGATTCATCCGGATCAATGTGGCTTTGTTGCGGGACGATCTACGGTGGATAATGCTCGGTTATTCTGCAACATCTTGGAGGTCGCCAATGGATTGGACTCTCCTTACATCGGTCTATCAATTGATGCGGAGAAAGCCTTTGACAGGGTGGAATGGCCCTTCTTATTTCACACGTTGGAATGGTTTGGACTTCCTTCCTCATTTATTCGCATGGTGCAGTTGTTATACATCAGGCCTGAAGCTAAGATCCTGGCTAATGGAGTGCTGTCTCAACCTTTATTTTTATATAGAGGCACGCGACAAGGCTGCCCTATGTCCCCTTTGTTATTTAATCTGGCCCTGGAACCTCTGCTGCTGTTGCTGCGGCAATCGACTGAAATTAGGGGCATTGAGGTGGAGGATCTTCAAGTGAAAACTTCAGCGTATGCGGACGACTTGTTGCTGTTCCTCACTCCGGAATCGGTTTCCCCTGTGCTTCATCATATTGGGCGGTATTCAGATCTGTCCGGTTATAAAGTTAACTGGACAAAATCTGTTGCGTTCCCCCTCAATAAATATGGGACGCGTTCGATGATACAGCAGTTTGATTTTCAATGGGAGTCCACATCAATCAAATATCTTGGAGTTCAATTCGGCGGTCCACTGGACGAAATTCTCAGACTAAATGGAGTCAAGTTGAAGGAAATAGCACGACTTTTTACAGAGAAATGGTCTCCTTTGCATCTCACGTGGTGGGGGCGTTTGGACTCTCTGAAGATGGTGTTAGTGCCGAAATTGAATTATATCCTGGGGATGATTCCAGCATTTTTTGAGGAATCCGTTTACAAAGAAATTGAGAGGATTCTTTGCCGCTTCCTTTGGAGGGGAAAGACACCTAGGATCGCGCTGAAGAAATTGAAAGCCTCCAAAGAAGCTGGGGGTGTGAATTTCCCAGATTTTTATCTGTATCATCAGGCAGCGATATTAAGTCAAGGCGTTTTGTGGGCGGCGGAGGGAGCTGATAATCGGAGACCTATATGGTTAGAGTTAGAGGAGCGTTTGATTTCTCCGCGCCCACTTCATTTGGCTATGGGGATGAATTTGCCGGAGCCCTCCAGGGCGGGGCGTGTTATCTCGGCCACACAAAGAGCTTTTCATAGTCTCTCCCTTTGCCTGGGGGTTAACAACCCTATCTCAAGAAGAATGCCCATCTGGCATAATCAGGCCTTCAAAATAAATCAGCGGACAATCAATTGGAAAGTTTGGCAACAATGTGGCATTTGGCGAGTGGGGCAGCTGTTTCAAAACACACAGTGGAAGTCCTTTCAAATGATGCACGAGGAGTTTAACCTACCGACGTCCTGCTTTTATCAGTGGCTCCAATTGAAGCATTGTGTGGGGCAGAAGATAAAAAAGCCTGAACTAGTGCGGGACAAATGGGGCCTGGAGGAGTTTGTCAGAGAGCTTGTTGTGCAGAAGGGCCGAACATCGAATATATATGGATTTTTCAGAGGCAAGAGGCCCATCCAATTATTGGGACTAAGGAAGGTCTGGGAGGCAGATTTAGGTATCTGTCTACCGCAGGATCACTGTTTTTCTAATTGGGGGCCACTGGTGCGGCCGTCACGTTCGGCCGCCCTCACCCAGTCCATGTTTTTCTTGGCTCATCGAGCGTTTCTTACGCCGGTTCGAATAGCTAAGTGGAGTAATACAGCGTCCCAATATTGCTGGACTTGTCACAAGGAGATTGGCACGTTAAGACATATGCTACTAGATTGCTCAAGCCTTCAGGGGTATTGGAGGCCTGTTTGGAAGAAGATTCAACAGGTGTTAAATTTTACGCACCCACTCTCCTGGAAGATAATAGTTTTGAGGGCTGCAGCTGAAATACCCAATGTTATCAAAGAAAATTACTTTGCGTTAAATTTTATGCTGGCACTTGCCATTAAAGTAATTCTTATGAGATGGAAAGATTCTGCAAAGTTGAGTTGGATACACTGGTGGAATCTAGTCTGCTTATACAGCCGATATGAAAAAGCATATGATAATATGTATGCCTCCAGGGGTATAGTGGGAGATAATAAAAAATGGTCTGCACTGGATAGCTACTCTAATGTGGATGGGTGCTAGGTGGCGGGGGAGGCTGGGTCTGCAAGGTGTCGGGGGGGGAGAAGGGGAAATTATTTGATGCTTGTATTAGTGTGTTGTAACAGGAGTTTATTTTTGTTGTGTTATGTTTGTAATGTAAAATGTAAATAGAGTGAATAAAAAAAAAAAAAAAAGATTGTTGTTGTTATAAAATGTGAAGTAATCATTTTCATGTCATAAGGACTTTAGTTATATTAAATGTTTAATGCTAATTAAGATATGTGTAGAAAGTTGTCATTTAGAATGAGCACATGTCCACCTTTTGGAAGACCAATGAAAGTTTAGTAGGAAAAGGGACACTAAGGCTGATTCTGAACTGTCCTTCCAGCCCCTGTAGGACCGATCTGAATCGGCGCATACAGAGTTAGACCCAATTCTGATCCCACGGGGACTAGACATGCCTGCAGGATCAGAATTGGGTCCAAGGCCTGGACATGTAGGCCTGGCCCCAATTCTGATCAGCTGCATGCCCAGCCACATACCCAGCTAACTCAGCCTGGCTCCAAAGTGGAGCTGCAGTGCCATGGCGTCTCATTACCATGGCACCGTGGCTCTATTACAGAGCCGCAATCCCTTACTGCCAACCCAATGTCCTTTCCCCTTCTATGGCCAGGGTCAGGCAGCAGGGTACCCCTTGCACCCCCTCATCATGTCATCCTAGCCTGGCACTGTGGTCCCCCGCCTCTGTGGCCAACCCCGGACATACAAGGCTGACCTCAGACTCAGCCCTGTACATCCAGTGTCACAGCCTGCCCATGTCCCTCCCGTACTTCACCTCCAGACTGCCCCCTTTTTCCTCAATCTATGGCTCCCTGTACAACAGTGCTGTTCCTATGGAGAGCCTTTGCAACAGGAGTGGCAGGGGGATGAACAGTGTGGATGTACATCCCCGCTGTTCATGGCACAGAATGACCCTCAATGTGTTTTGCTTATTGCTAAGAATATATATTACCTACAGTTAATTTGAAAGTAGTACTAAGCTTTAAGAGTTGTTTGATGTTTCTAGAAAACTTGCCATATAAAGATACATTACTATGGTATGAAGAAAGGTCTATGTACTTAGTTAGTGGAATGATGCAAGTGATGAGAAGTATTGTGAAAAGTGTTAAGTGATGGACAGTAAACTGGTGAAGGTAATCTAATGATGTGAAGTGATGTGTCAGTCTAATGAATATGTAAAGGGGAAAAAAATGAACACTCTACTCTGCAATCCCAATGTTTGATTATGCCGTCTCCATTATCTTCAATTTGGGAAGTCATCTAAGCTCAGACACATGTTCAACAATTGGAAATTGATACTTGCATTCTGATGGGCTCTAGAAAATCCACACTGGCCATGTGGCGCGTCTAGATTTTCCTTTACCTCATGTTGCCTCTGTGTATCATGGCCAGACACATGAAGGCAAAGGGTGCATGATTCACAAATTCTTACAAGATTGGTACAATCCTAAATTTGCTAAGATTACAGAAGAGGTGTGTGTAACTTGCCTGATCTGTAAACAGCACAACACTGCAAAACCTGTAAAGATCAGTCAAGGGCACAAGCCACAGCCATTGGAACCATTTTTTAATTTATAAATGGATTATATCCAATTTCTCAAATGTTCAAGGATTTAAATACTGTTAGGTGATTGTTTGTTTCCTGGATGAACAGAAGCTTATCCTTATAGAAGTTAGATACTACTACTAGTAAAAATGAAATTTAAGTTTGTCTTATTGCAAAATCTAATCCAGAGTGCTTACTCTTTTCACTTAAAGATGGTTGCTGTTCTTCTGGATGAAGCCTAGTATCATGTCATCCATTGCAATCCTAGAGATTCCAGTGAAAAAAGTTCCCAGAATCCCGATGGAAAGGACCGTACCAAGTGTTCCTGATTACCTGTGGCAGCGAAGTGCGAAAAATGTCTACTTCATTTCACGTGTCAAACTGCCAAAGAGCCAAGATGAGAGTGGAATGTCCCTCCTTTGAGAGAAACTGAGCTTAAACTTCAGAGAAAGGTGAAGCACTCTACAAAGTCCTGAAGAACTGCTGAGAAGCATGGTCAAATTATCTGAAAAATGAGAAGCCCAAGTGGAAAATGGTGTCTCTTGAACATGTGGAGGCCGATTCCATTAGGTGCATGGCCGAGTTGTCAGGGTGCCTAAAACATGGACAGCCCAAGTTCTACCCAATTTTGGCGATTGAGGAATCGAGTATATAGATGGCCTGACATGCACCCGATCCTTTGGAGGGAGACATCCAGGAGGCTGCCCATACAGGCCGCACAATGCTTCGGCTAGTGTGTCGGTGCAGTAGCATCCCATCACCATGACACCGGCACGTCCAGCCGAGGCACAGACTGTGAATGCACAGACTGTGAACCGCACTGGCATACCACTGCCCAACCCTCAGAGGCCTGGATCGGGCCGCAGGTACCCTCCAGCGGTGGTGCGATGGGTTTGGGGGGCTGTAGGACATGATTGCAGCTGTGCCCAGCACTTATTCCCCCATCAGGGAGGAATAAGGTGGGCGTCCATCTCTGAATCAGGGGATGTACATAGGCCTGACCTGAATGGCCTCTATATGTCCTGGTGTGTTGCCCCGCCCCCACTCCACCTCCACTCTGCCCCCTCTCGCCCACGTCCAGCACTACCCACACAACCGCTCTGTATATGAGGGGAGCACTAAGACCAGAATTGCATTCCGGGACTAAGCGAGGGGTTGGACGTCCAGTCCCATATCCATTGCTCAGAATGACCACCTTACTGTATAACTATTTTCTTGCTTATTATTTTCTTTTGTTAATGATACCTTTCCAAGTACCAGTAATTCTAAAGCATAATACTGCTATCAATGTTCCCTCTAATTTTCTGTAGTCTGTGTGCGCATAAAATATCAGCTGTGTGCAGCTTTTGAAGGAAGGTTAAATTTTTGTGCGCCACATAACGACACTCGGAGTTATATACTTTAAAATTTGACTACACGTCAGAATACAGTATGTACACCACATTGATTTTAATCAAATTAAATGAAAATAGGCGATTACTAAATGAAGTGGAAAATTTCTAGTAATTACAATCATATCTTTTAAATTTTAAGATGTCTGTATTGTTTTCTATCAGAATCAGAGCTGTAATTTTTGTGCGCTCTGTTGTAAAATATGTGCGCTCGCTCGGCGAGGTGTGTGCGCGCGCACATGCGCACAGCTTAGAGGGAACAGTGACTGCTATGTATATTTCTAAATTAGATGATGTCTCTGGTTATGATGGGCTAGAAGGCGAAGTGCAGAGACTGATGGAAACAACAGTATGTGTTGTCAATATATCACTGGTGGTCTGTGGCCTTGGGGCCTCTACCCCTCATCCCCACCCCTACCCCAAAGATGTATCTGGTGGACCTAAGTGGCCCCTGATCTCTCCAAAGAACTGAGTGATCATAGCCTTCTTCCCTTACCCCTGATTCCCCCCCCACACACACACACACACACTCCTAGTACCCCTAGACACATCTTGCACATCTTCATTGTTGAGAGGCAGGAGTGATGCCCAGTCACTCTCTCTGTCATGCCGCCATCTTGGAAAATGATAGCGTTTGACAACACACAGTGCATCCCAGGGTCAAGTGCTGCCATTTTCCAAGATGGAGGCAGGAGCGAGTGGGCATTGTTCCTGCCTCCCAATGTTGAAGATGAGCAAAGTAGGTCAGGGTTATGGAGAGTGTACATGGGGTACAAGAGTAGGGCCACGAGCCACCAGTCAGTTCATTGTGAGGGGTCAGGAGCCTACTGGGGCCACCAGAAACATCTTTTGGGGTGTGGATCCAGGGGCCATAAGCCCCAAAGGAGATTTGTAGGGTCCAGAACTTCAAGGAAGAGGGTTCAGAAAATTGTGATAGTGCAAGGGGAGTGACAAGGACACATGTAAGAATTCCTGTTTTTGACTACTTACTCATGTATTTGTTCACCGCACATTTTTAAAAAATACATGTATTCCCAGGGTCAGAGATACATCAATTTTATATTGCACTTATACATACAAACTTGCTCTTCTAAAATACAGATAAAATTTCCCATGTTGAGCACTTGCACGTGGATTTCTTCACATACATGGGCTTTCTAAAATGTGTCTTCACATATGTAACAGCTATTCATTATAGTAAAAGAACTGTTCAGCCACAGAGTCGCATATCCACTAGTGTAGAGGTTCCCAACCTGTGCTCTATGGGCCATGGAAATTGGCTGGGGAGAAGAGAGAGAAAAGAACGGATCAAATTAGTGAGAGAAATGGAAGAGAGAAAGGGGGACTGATGAGGGCCAGCTAGAGTGAGAGAGAGAGACTGGTGGAGACAGGAAGGGGAAGGGAGATAAAGAGGGCTAGTGAGGACAGGCTTGGCATTGAGGGGAGGGGTCCAGAAAGAACGGTGGTTTGAACTGGGAGTCTCTGAACTTTATGGAGATTAATAAGTGGCTCACACAATTAAAAAGATTGGTAATGTATTCTTGTGCATAATCTTTGTGAGACTGCAATTCTTTTGCACAATTATTTTCTGAGAAAATTGACAGAATTCACCAACTTGTGGCTGACCTAATTACTCAGTTAACAATCAAAGTTCTCAGTTTGCAACTGATTCTGTTTATTCTGCCAACAACCAAAATCTAGAATCTCCCTTTCCTGCAACTTTGGACCAACTGGTGGCTGTTTTCCTGAGCAAGGCACATCCCACCACTGATTAAACAGTCATGGAACATACTCACTGAGGCAATGACATCAATCATTAGTGCATCTTTGAGAAAAGCAACATTTCTAATGTCTTTCAAGGCACTGTTAACAAAAAAAACTATACTGGATGCCAATCCGATAGAAAATTAGAGGTCAGAGGCAAATCAACCATTTCTGGCTAAACTATTCAAGACATTTCTTCTAAGTTAGTTTGATCATTTCTTACTGATTACAACGCAGAGAAATACATGTCAAGAAATTGAATATTATGCACCAAAACATCAGGCTCTGTCAGTGTGCAGATGATCCAAAATTCTGTTGCAGGGTGCAGCGTTAGGATGCATATTGTCATCAAACCCCCCCCCCCTGGTGGCCAGTGGCTGCAAGGGCAGGTTGAGCATATTATTTGTGGAGGTAAAAGACTTTTGGAGGCCAGGTGCACCCTGGTCTTGGCAGTCCTCCTCCTTAGAGGAATAAGTTGTGTAGACCAGAATGGAGGGTAAATAAGGCTTTTATTTCCCCTTTCAAGCACTGAGGTTCGCTAGGTAATAGAAAATAAGGTGTTCTCCTTCTTTGTCAGGGTTTTTACCAAAGCATAGTTAAACAAGTGAACTGTTACATACTTCACAGCTTCTTGCAAAAACAAGACAGGATTTTCCAAACTTCGGAGCAAAGTAAAATTAGTGAGCTTTTTCCGTTTCGCTCAACATGAACAAAAACAATATCAGAGCTTGTCTAAATAAGTTACAGCTCAGGGAGTGACTCAAAACTCCCTGTGACACAAACCAAGCAGTCCATTACTTCTTCCTGGGACAATGTAACTGAGTCCACAGGCTCTACCTGCATGGGCTCTGGTTCATTTGTGCCTCCCTCTGTACTTGATCTTTCCCTGGCTGCTGTGGTTTGAAAGTCAGTACTTCTTCTCCCTAGCTTCCAGCTAGGCTGCTCTAGGGCTTTCAGGTAAATAGCAGGGTTTATCCCTATGCCCCTACGTGATGGCTTAAAGAACTCCTGCCCGCTTCCTTTTCTCTCAGACCAGTTATCTGGCTTTAAAGACGTTCTAGGAGCCGTGCCTTTCTTTGGGAAAAAATAGTCACCGTACCTTGGCTTCGTGAAGTCAGGGCGTCTCTTAGTTGCCCACTCAGGCGCCGCTCTCTGGCCACGGTCTCCTTTGCAGACTCCCTCTGGAAGCCTCCTGGATACTGTCTGTCCTCTCTGCAACTTGGGAAGACCCTGTAAAGAGTCCAGCTTCTTGGCTTCTTAGTATAAGTCAATCTCCGGTCAGGACTCTTTCTCCCAGTACCTTTTAATCCTGTTTCAGATCCTCCTGGTGAGTAGAGGCCTCTCTCCCGGCTGGGCTCTCTCCTTCTGAGCTCTCTGCCTTTGGGATTTCTTCCAAGCGGATCTCTTTCCGGTCTGTCTCTCCCAGATCTCTCTCTCACTCCGGCTCTTTTGGGTCTGCTCCTTTCACTCTCTCTTTCTGAGCTCTCCTCTGAACTCCCTTCTGAGCGCCCTTCTGAGCTCCCTTCCGAGGTTCCTTCCTCTCTCACTTCTTCTGAGTTGGCTCTCCGCTTATAAAGGCCTTTTACTTTTGAGTTTCCCGGGCTACCCCTCAGGTGGAGCTGATTAGCTCCCGCACAATCAGTACCCGGGTGTGTTAGCTCAGCCTCTGTAGGTTCATGCCTGCTCCCTCTAGCTGCTCTGCAAGGGAACTGCATCTTCAGCACGTTAGCTGCTTTGTAAGGAACAGCGTTTTTTTCTAAGTTCTTGCTTTCAGTGGCTTCAGCCCTATCACACATCCCCCTTCTTAAAATATTACGGGCTGGCTTTTCATCTTTTCCACAGCACATAATTTGTGACATTGCATCGGCATTGTAATGCATCTTTCCTGCTCTATGCTCGACCTTATATTCATAGGGCTGCAATGCCATATGCCTTGACACTTCCCTTACTGACAAAATCAGGGCCATTGTTGGAGGACATTTATGTGATATATCTGCTTACGTCCCTTTTCATCTTGTATCATATATGAGGCTGGACCCAGAGCTTTGACGACTGTATAGGGTCCCCTCCACTGGGCTTCGAATTTCAGGGTGGGCCCGGACACTAAAACTATCACCTTTTAGGCTTTTAGGTAGGAAGTTGAAATCCAGAACTTCCAGGGTAGCATTCTCCGAAATGCTTCCTGTTCCACGCGCAGGACCCAAAAGGCAGGCAGAGCTCCGGAGTCTCAATGCGTGGATGAGACAATGGTGCAGAGATGAGGGTTTTGGATTTGTTAGGAACTGGGGAACATTCTGGGGAAAGGAGGGGCTCTTCCGAAGGGATGGGCTTCACCTTAACCAGGATGGAACCAGGCTGCTGGCATTAACCTTTAAAAAGGAGATAGAGCAGCTTTTAAACTAGATATTAGGGGAAAGCCGACAGTCGCCCAAGAGCGGATGGTTCGGAAGAATGTATCTTTGAAGGATACTACCAAAAGCAGAGAGGTTCCACAAAAGAGTAAAGTAGCCCAAATGCCCTCAAGTATGGAGCAGACTGAGCTTAAAGATCCCAAATTACCCATGTCTGCAATGCAATGTGTGCCTTTGAGTCAGTCCTGACTCCTGGCGAGCCAGAAGCTCCTGGGTTTTCTTGGCAGTGTCACCAGAAGTAGATTGCCAGGCCTTTCTTCCGAGGCAATGGAGGGTTAAGTGACTTGCCCAAGGCCACAAGGAGTACTAATGGGAATCAAACCCTGGTTGCTTGGTTACCAAACCAGTGCTCTAACCACTAGGCTACCATGTCTAACAATAGCCAAATTAATATGAGTAAAATACATTCTCTAAAATGCTTGTATGCAAATGCTAGAAGTCTAAAAAATAAGATGGGAGAGTTAGAATATATAGCACTAAATGAAAGGTTAGATATGATTGGAATATCAGAGACATGGTGGAAGGAGGACAACCAGTGGGACACTGTGATACCTGGGTACAAACTATATCGTAATGATAGAGCTGATCAAATTGGTGGAGGGGTTGCTCTCTATGTTAGAGAGGGCATTGAGTCAGAAAGGATTAAAGTTTTAAAGGAAACAAAATCTGCTGTAGAATCTATATGGATTGAAATTCCATGTAAAAGGGGGAAGGCAATGGCAGTGGGGGTGTACTATCGAGCGCCTTGCCAGAATGACCAAATGGATGATGAAATGCTCAAAGAAATCAAGGAAGCTAACAAAAGTTACAGTGCAGCAATATTAATGGGTGATTTCAACTACCCCAGTATCGACTGGGTCAGTGTCACGTCAGGACATGCTAGGGAGATAAAGTTCCTAGATGAAATAAATGACTGTTTCTTGGAGCAACTGGTTCATGAACCAACCAGAGGGGAAGCCATATTAGACCTAGTCCTTAGTGGAACACCAGATCTAGTGCAAGAGATAAGGTTGTTGGGGCCACTTGGAAATAGTGATCATAGCATGATCGCCTTTGATTTAATTAGTGGAGGAGGGATAGTAAGGAAATCCACAGTACTACCTTTTAACTTTCGAAAGGGAAACTATGATAAAATGAGGAAAACAGTTAAGAAAAAACTAAAAGGAGCAGTTGCAAAGGTTAAAGACGTACATCAGGCTTGGCTGTTGTTGAAAAATACTATCTTGGAAGCCCAGACCAGCTGTATTCCACGCATTAAGAAAAGTGGAAGGAAGTCCAAAAAACTGCCAGCATCGTTTAAAGGTGAGGTCAGAGAGGCTGTTGTTGCCAAAAAAGCATCTTTCAGGAAATGGAAAAAAGAGCCAAACGACGAAACCTGGAAACAGCACAAGCACTGGCAAGTCAAATGCAAGGCATTGATAAGGCAGGCAAAGGGAGAATTTGAGAAGAAGCTTGCTGCAGAAGCAAAAACGCGAAGTAAAGACCTTTTCAAGTACATTCGTAGCAAAAAACCTGTGAGAGTCAGTTGGTCCATTAGATGATCAAGGGGTTAAAGGAGCACTAAGAGGCGACAAGGTGATAGAGGAGAGATTGAATGAATTCTTTGTTTCAGTCTTTACTGAGGAAGATGTAGGGATGTTACCCATGACTGAAGTGGTATTTAAAGGTGCGGAAGAATTGGAGGAAATATCGATACATCGGGAAGATGTATTACAACTATTAGATAAACTGAAGAGTAGCAAATCACCTGGGCCGGATGGTATACATCCAAGGGTGTTGAAAGAACTGAAATACGAGATTGCAGACCTGCTATTAGTAATCTGTGAACTATGATTAAAATGATCTCTAATACCTGAAGATTGGAGGATCACCAATGTAACACCAATTTTTAAAAAGGGTTCCAGGGGTGATCCGGGAACCTACAGACCGGTGAGCCTGACATCAGTACCGGGAAAAATGGTAGAAACCATCATAAAGAATAAAATTACTCAGCATGTAGATAGTCATGACCTAATGAGAGACAGCCAACATGGCTTTAGACAAGGAAGATCTTGTCTTACTAATCTGTTATGTTTTTTTGAAGGAGTGAACAATCAGGTGGACAAAGGTGAGTTGGTTGATATTGTGTATCTGGAATTTCAGAAAGCCTTTGACAAGGTCCCTCATCAGAGACTTTTGGCAAAACTAAAGAGTCATGGGATAGGAGGCAGTGTACTATTGTGGATCAGGAACTGGTTAAAAGATAGAAAGCAGAGGGTAGGGCTAAATGGCCAATTTTCCCAATGGAGAAAGGTGAATAGTGGTGTACCCCAGGGATCTGTGCTGGGTCCGCTGCTTTTTGACATATTCATAAATGACCTGGAAAGTGGAATAACGAGTGAGGTTATCAAATGTGCAGATGACACAAAACTATTTAAAGTTGTTAAAACCCAAGAGGATTGTGAAAAATTGCAAGAGGATCTTGATAAATTGGAAGACTGGGCATCAAAATGGCAGATGAAATTTAATGTGGACAAGTGCAAGGTTATGCACCTAGGGAAGAACAACCCAAACTATGGTTACACGATGCAAGGTTCCACATTAGGAACCACCACCCAGGAAAAAGATTTAGGCGTCATTGTGGATACCATGTTAAAACCCTCGGCCCAGTGTGCAGCAGCGGCCAAGAGAGCAAATAGAATGCTAGGTATGATAAGGAAAGGAATGGAAAATAAAACAAAAGATATTATAATGCCTCTATATCGTTCCATGGTGAGACCACACCTTGAATATTGTGTGCAATTCTGGTCGCCGTATCTTAAAAAGAATATAGCGATTTTAGAAAAGGTTCAGAGAAGAGCCACCAAAATGGTAAAGGGGATGGAAGGATACTCCTATGAAGAAAGTCTAAAAAGGTTGGGGCTCTTTAACCTGGAAAAGAGACGGCTGAGGGGAGATATGATAGAAGTCTATAAATTAATGAACGGAGTGGAACGGGTAAACGTAGATCGATTGTTTACCTTATCAGAATATAGAAAGACTAGGGGACATGCAATGAAGCTACAGGGTAAACTATTTAAGACTAATAAAAAAAATATTTTTTCACTCAACGTGTAATCAAACTCTGGAATTTGTTACCGGAGGATGTAGTAAAGGCTGTTGGTGTAGCTGGGTTTAAAAAAGGTTTGGACAAGTTCCAGGAGGAAAGGTCCATAAACCATTATTAAGAAGGGACCCAGGATATCAATGCTTGAACCAATACAAGCATTGTGGAACCTGTGTCCCTTGGGGAAACTGCTAGGTACGTATGACCTAGATTGACCACTGTTGGAAACAGAATACTGGGCTTGATGGACCTTGGTCTGACCCAGTATGGCATATCTTATGTTCTTATGTTCACCTTCTCACCGGCAGTTAATTGCCTAGGCTTTGTATCCCTATCATAATATTTTTTTTGTTTTCGCTGACTATCTTTCAATTTTTCTTCAGTGAAACGGGAGGTCCGCCGTAGACGACTTCTTACGTTTTTCAAAAATTGGGGTATTCCTAGTTCGTTTTCATCTGGTTTAACCCATTGTTCGCATAGGACGTCCAGAATTCCCCTGGGTGTACTTCCGTACATTAGTTCGTAGGGTGACATGCCTAAGGAAACCTGCGTTCGTTCCCGGCATGCATACCGTACGAATGGGAGCATGGTATCCCACTCAGTCATCTCTCCGTCCAAAGCACGCCGTAGCATTTGCTTTATGCTTTGGTTCATTCTTTCCACCAAATCATTACATTGGGGATGATAGGCAGCTGTTTTGAGATGTCGGATGCCAAAGGCATCCCATACCTGGGCTAAGTACTTGGACATGAAGTTGCTTCCTCTATCCGTTAGCACTTCTCGAGGGAACCCTACCTCGCAGAACAGTTTTATTATTTCCGTAGCGATGAATTTTGCTGATACGTTCCTTAAGGGAACAGCCCAGGGAAATCGTGTGGCCTGGTCCACTATGACCAGTATGTATTGAAATCCTCGGGGTGTTTTTATGAGAGGCCCTACTATATCCATTGCTAGTCTTTTGACAGGTTCCGATATCACCGGCATCGGCAGTAAGGGTACCTCAGGGGGTCGTACGGGGGTTACTCATTGGTAGGAGGCACAAGACTCACAAAATCTTGAGGTCTCCTTGAAAACCCCTGGCCAATACAACCGGGCCAGTATTTGGTCAAGGGTCCCCTGTACCCCTTTATGACCTCCTACTGGGTGGTCATGAGCTAACCTTAGGACCAAGAATTTAAAAGTGTTCGGCACTACCAGTTGCTTGCGGATCTTCCTAGAGTGGGGGTCCATACTTTCCCTGTATAGCACCTCCTTCTCCAGGATAAACCTTGGAAATGTACCCCTCTTCTCTCGGACGTACTCAAACGCGCGCTTTAGCGCGGGATCATCTCTTTGCTCCTTTTTGAAAGAGGGAAATTTTTCCACTATCTCAGAAGGAACCCAGGGCAGACCCCTTCCCGCTTCCAACTCGGCCCTGCCTTGAGAGCGGCACCTCCTCTCCTTGCGCTTTTCGGCTTTAGATTTTCCGTTTCTTTCAGCGGGGGCAGTTATTAAGTCTTCATGAGAGGGGAGGTCATCTAGAGTTGCATCTCGGGAACAAGAGGGCTGTTCTAAAGTTTTTGTTTTAGTGCGTGTGGAAAACTTCCCTGGGTGATAGGCCCTTGCTCAGACTCCTCCTAAATTGGGGCCAGTCTCTGCCTAGCACCAAATCTTGGGGTAATTTGGGTACCACTGCAATCAACATCTCTCTCTCTATCCCTAAATCTCTTACAACTAGGTTGTACACAGGATAGTATGCTGAGGCACCGTGAATACATTTTATTTTTACCGTCCCTTCTGCTCGATCTGGTGCAGATTCAGCCCGCTCCTCAATCATAGACCAGAGCTTACGAGAGATCATGGACTGATCTGCGCCAGAGTCAAGAAGAGCTTGGGCGGCAACACCTTGTACTGTTACCTCCAGCACAAACCCTTCACGTAATACTTTTGTATTCTTACCTATTAAAGCAGTACGTGATTGACATTCACTCTGTATATGACCCATTTTTCCACACAGAAAACATCTCCTAGAGTGATTCCCTGATACAGGGCTAACATTCGTCAAACCTCGGGCTTTATAGCGTGAGAGACTTCTTGATGACTGCCTTATTGTGGCTGCTGCCGTCTTTGGGTCTTCATTATTTTGTTGGGTGGCCAATTCTGCCTCCAAATACTTCTCTGTTAACATAATAGCTTCTTCAGTATTACGGCAGTTCTGCAGTATAAGGAAGCTCTGCACGTTTTTAGGTACCGCAGGCATGAATTGTTCTAACACTATTACATCCACTATAGTGTCAACATTTTTTTCTTCAGGTCTTAGCCATTTTAATGCTAAGCTTCTCAGCCTATGACCTAAAGCTTTTGGCTTCTCACCTTTTTTAAGGTGAGCGGTGCGTAGCATACAATTATACACTGTAGAACCTGTGCCTTTTGGGGAAATTGCTAGGTACATATGACCTAGATTGGGCACTGCTGGAAACAGGATACTGGGCTCGATGGACCTTGGTCTGACCCAGTATGGCATATCTTATGTTCTTTTGTTCATATGTACTGACTTCCCATTCATCAGAGAACACAATTTATAGTCATTTGCCTTTTCTTTAAAGCCTTGTAGGCTCTAGCCCCAACATACTTGGTGGGGAAATTCTCCAAGTATGTGCCCAACTGCTCTCTAAATGATTATTCACTTTGTTTGCTCTCTTCCAGCAAATGTAAGTTATCAAATCCAAGTTATCAATGTCTCTGTTTAATGTACATAACCAAGTTTAAGTTACAATGTAAACCGCTTTGACTAAATGATAAAGTGGTGTTAACAAAAATGCTAAATGAATAAAAATGTAGGTTGGTAAAAAACTGACTTTACGCATTTACATGCACTGTTCCGGGTCCTATAGTTCTTCTTACCCAAAGAACTTAGGCTGGAGAAACAATACTTGAACTTTCACTGGCTCCCTGTCTCCTCCCCCCCCCCCCCCCCCCCAAAAGTTACTTGATAAAACTTTTATATATATTCGGTAGTATAGGAAGAAAGCATCTGCATTATTGGGGACTTGGTTTTGCTTATATTTTATTTTGTGTTTGATTGCTTTTGTTGTTTATGTTTTTTAAATATATTTTTGAAATCCTCAGTTTTCCTGATAATCAACCCAGGAGTCCACTAGGCTCAAATTTTATAAATATTATTGCGGTATTATGATTCTGTACCATTAGATTTGCTTTCTTTCTGTATATTGCCTGGAGCAAGCAATTAAAACAGTTGTAATACATACAAATCATGACTGCTTTGTTGATGCAGAGAGTTTTATTCTGCCTGGCTTTGATAGCCCTGATTCCATAATGCACCAAGTGTTATAATGAACTGTCAGAGCTCCTTAAAGGGGCCAGTATTCAAAAGGACCTGCTTGCCGAATAAAGCCCGCTAAGCCCAATATTCAGTGGCTCCATCAAAATAATGCCATTGAATATTTCTTCTATCACCGTGGCACTGTCTGGATGGTGCCAGTATGGTCCACGGGCAGAGCGAGGTCAGTGCGAGCATTATACAGTTAGTGGTGATTTATCAGATAAGAAATCACATAAAATTAGGCCAAAAAAGAGGAAGGCCTAACTTTATATGGTCTGGCTATCCGGCTTGTGGGTGAATATCGCTTCTATCCAGATAGCCCACGGCAGTCATCACTGAAACTGGATATTTATTTATTTATTTATTCAGACCATTTTGTATACCACCTTATCCTTCAATCAAAGTGGTCAACAAGACATTGGAAGGCATACATTCAACAGGAGGGGATACGATTCACATTCGTAAAAGGCTATCTACTTATAGGTCTAAATGGGGATGGGCGGTTGGGGCTAAGTGGTGAGAGTAGCTAGTGGGCCACTTGGGTGGTATCTAGTGCTTGGCAACTTAAAGTGGTTGCTCATAGGCCTCGGTGAAGAGATGGGTCTTGAGAGCTTTGCGGAAGTCCTTGGTATCATTTAGGGTCCTTAAGTCCATGGGGAGGGAGTTCCATAATGCAGGTGCCAGTAGATATTCAATGAAAGCTGCTACCCAAGCACTTCCGCTGAAGATCTGGTCTCACTTTTGCTTGCAGTAGCTGGCTTTTAAAAATGCTGCCCTCCTTGGGCCAAATATCAGCCTGAAAGATCCTTTTTAAGTAAGAACACAGAGAAAAAGAACCATGGCAGCGATGCCATATTTTGTTTCTCTGTGTATGTGCGTGTGTCTATGTCACTTTACTAAGAATGGAAAAAATCTGCAATAGTTAAAGCTGTCAGCACAGATTATATTACTTCTGGAAATCATGTCACAGACAAGAATAATACATTTTTACTTCTCTGCTATAAGGCTGTCTAGATGATATGCACTTAATCTAATACAATTTTAAAATATTAAAATGGCCAATTGAGCTAAACAGATGCTCATTGCCAGCTAAAGAAGGAATAGCAAACATGGTAATTAGCTCTAAACATTTCCAGATTGCGCTGAGGAGGTCATTGCTACCAGTGAGAGATTCTTCCAAAAACAGTTCCTTATGATTATGTTATTAAATGTGCACACAGTAACCTGGCTCAGGTCCATTGCATGCCCTCAGAACTGGATTACTTCAGCCTCTACAAGCTCTAGAGTTATTAGCTAACACCAAGGCCGTTTATCAAAGTAAAGTCCAGCACTATGAAATAGACACAGAGTTATGGCATTTCTGTAGTCTCTCATAAAAAAAGGTGTACACACCTGCCAAATTGATTATTAGAGCCCTGCACAAGCAAAATTTACCCATTTTGGTACCACTGGATATTCATTCTGAAGGCCATTATTACACCTTCGGGAAGCATTTAAAAGCATGGCTTTTTGACCAGGACTTTTCGTGGTTCTCTAGCTTAATTATGGCTTCTTCTAGCATCCAGCTATGTTCCAGTCTGTAAGCCCAATCATTGAGGACTGACCAGTCAATATTCAGCTACAGTGGTTAGTGTTATTCTTAAATCCTGGCTGTCACAGTTAAATAAAATCTGAATATTTAACCATGGTGTCTGGATAGTGGCTGGTGATGGATATCCCTATAGGGTGGTCAGTGCTGGCATTGTCTGGACAATGACCATATCCAGATAGAAAACCAGATAGCTTAGGACAGACTTATTGCTGTCTAAATTATAGTTATCTGAATAGCAACACTGAATATCACCGCGATCCAGATAATTCACCACATTTCCCCTTGTCCAATTCAGCATTATCCGGATAGTGCTAAGACAGTCTATAGGGATATTTAGAGGCACTGTCCGCCACTTGGTTTGCAACTTGTCATCCTGTGATGGACAGGCCTCAGCTGAGATGCCAGTCCAAGACAAACCACCCATCTGGGCGGCAGCAGCAGAATGGGACAGTGTTGGCGGTGGAGGATCACATTTCTATGAGAACAGCAACAACACTAGAATTACCTGTGCAGAAGAAAGGCCTGGCAATCTTGCCACAAAACTCAATGGATAGTCACAACAAAACAAATTGCACTATAGTACTGAAAGATGAGACCCCCCCCAGGTCGGAAGACACTCAACTGGCTACTGGGGAGGAGCTGAAGACTTCTCAGAGTAAAAGCAGCATTTATGTGTGATTGGATCAAAGCCCTTGGGACATCTGACTGCTGATGTAGCTGCTCATGAAATGAGAGTCAGAAGCTACAAAGATGTCTTACATATTGGGACATGGAACATGCGAAGCATGAACCAAGGGAAGTTGGAGGTGGTCAAGAATGCAATGGAATGTGTACAATTCATTGGGTGTCAGCAATGGAACATGTAGAACTGTTGGGTGTCAAGAATGCAATGGAACATGTACAACTGTTGGGTGACAGCAAACTGAAATGGACTGGCATCGGGCACTTTGCATTTGATGATTACATGGTCTACTATGCTGGAAATGAAAGACAAAGAAAAAATGGTGTTGCATTTATAATGAAGAAGAAACTTGCAAGAACTGTAATGAAATACAATGCAATCAGTGAAGCTTAGTTTCTATTCTTCTACGAGAAATGCTCATCAACACAACTATAATTCAGATATATGCCCCAACAACAGCTGCAGAAGCAGATGAAGTTGATGAGTTCTTAGAAGAAGTACAAGCTAAAATTGACAGAACATGCAAACAGGATATCCTGATAGTCATGGCTGACTGGAACACAAGTGTCAGCAACAGAGATGAAGCTGGAGAAAGACTGATAGAATTCTGCAAGACCAATGATCTATTTATTAATTTATTTATTTATTTAGCATGGCTTATATACAGCTTTCACTGGGTCAAAGCAATTTACATTGAACAAGGTTATAAATTTTTACACTGGAATGATTTAACATATATACACATAATTATAAAACTTATAAACAATGTTCAATAATTTCCCTCAAAGGCAAAACTTGTGTACAATATATACAGTAAAGCCAGTTTTGTTGGTTTGTTTGTAGGTTGGCCATGGATGATTTACTATTCTTATTCTGGGAGGGGAGTTAGGTGGAGGGGCCAAAGTGTTCAATGAATAGGTGGGTTTTATGGTGTTTACAAAGGTGGGTATGTCCATGATATTTCTTATAGAGTCTGAGTGGATGGGACTTAAAATTCGAACAAACGAACACACGCATGCTTGTTGGGTAGACTTTGTTCTTGCATGGAGGATGATAAGGGTATATAATTCCTGGATTGTTTTCTAGTTCTGTTGTGTTGCGGTGTTTGGAGCAGGGTGTGCAGATGAGATATAGGGTAGGAGTTGATGGCTTTATGGGTTAGGTGGAAAATCTTGCACTTGATTCGGCTGGTCAGTGGTAGCCAGTGAAGGTGCTTAAGTGTGGGTGTAATATGGTCATTTTTGATGATCCTTTCAAGCAGGGGCGGCCCAAGGGGGGCCATGAGCGGAGACTCGGTGCAGGGCCTCATTTGCATAAGAGGCCTCAATTGCATAATGTTAGCATACACTAACCTTTAGTAAACATGCCTCTTAATGAGTGTATGGATAAAGAAAGAAGACCAGATTTCTACATTACTATAATCCAGTGCCAACCACCAGGCACATTAGGAATTACTACAAACACTGCCCATTTAGAAAACATTATCCACCAGAGAGTTTTGAAATTCTTGCTTTATAAGTTACAAATTTTCTGCTTGACTGCTTGTTCTTTTTGAATAAAATGGACAGGTCTGCTTTTTACCAGAGCGATCCTTTGGCAATTGGGCAAGCGGATATATCTCCGACAAAAAAATGCTGTTTGCAATAGTTCTAATTACTTCTTAGGAAACATCTCTTTTTTTGGAATCCACTATCTCTTTGTTCTAAGGCATTTAGAAACCATAGCAAATCCTCTGTATCCTAACAGCACTACCAGGACTCACAAAGCATCATACTCTACCTATCAAAAGGCAACACTGCAAATATTAAACCAATACATTCCAGAGAATAACAATACATGATCAACTGGGGAATGGCAAGGCCGCGGGCCCCCCCCCCCCCGGCGTGCGCGCGGACGGCGTTAACCGGGGGGTGGCCGGTCGCGGGCAGCTCCGTGCTCACGCGAGTCCGCGTTGGTGGGCTCGTGGCGTGCGGAGCTCTCATTGGCTCCCGCGGAGCCCCTGTGGGTTGCGGGAGCCAATGAGAGGAGCTGGAGCCAGGCGCGAGGGTGGAGTGTGGTGGGGGCGTCGGGGCTCCTCCGGCCTTTCCCTCGTGGCGGCCGGAGGAGTCGGATGTGTGCAGGAGCAGCGCAGGGCTCGGACCTCGTGGCGAGGGAGACGCGGTGAGTGAGAAAAAAAAATTATTATTATTATTTCGGAACTTTCCCTGCTTGGGACCTCTCCTGAATCAAAAAAAAAAAAAAAAACATAACGTGGAAGCGACGCTTCAATTTTCAGAGGGCAGGGGTTTCTTAGGCTGCGCTTTCATTGGCAGAGGGCAGGGGTTTTCTTTGGTGCCATGGGTAGGCAAAATAAAAAGGGTGCCAGGGGGATGGCAGGCCGGGGGGGCTCCTCAGGGGCGTGAGACCAGTGGGGTAGCGGGGCGGGGGGCTCCTCAGGGGCGTGGGGCCGCGTGGGATGTGGAGAGGGGGGGCGGGCATCCTCCAGCAGTAGGGGGCGCAATTAGGTGGCGTGGCTAGGGGGCGCAGTGCCGGGCAGCGCAGTAGGCCTGTTCCCAGTTCCTCGGTGAGCAGAGGTGCAGAAAACAGCTCAGCCTCCACGGGTAGCAGGCACAGGGGGGGGTGCAGGGCCCAGGGGAGTTGCTGCCCCGTCTCCGGGCAGTTCAGGGGAGCTTTCCCGAAGGGGCGCCACACGGGAGGCTGGGGAGTCGTTAGGGCCAGTTCCGGCGCCAGCTACAGCGGGAGCGGCTCGGGAGGCAATGGGTGCCATGTGGGGGACTGGGGGCAGGGGAGGGTCCTCTGATGGGTGACGTCCAGGCAGTGGGGGTGGTGAACACTAGTAATTGGGCGGGTTGGCGGGGTGGTATGGGGGGGCCGGGGGTTCTCGGTGTGGGCTGCTCGCCTACCTGGGAGCATTGGCAGAGCGGGGAGCAAGGCTCTTTGAGGGAAGACTGGCTGGGGGTGTGGCAGCAGCCTTGGGCCATTGCGGGTGCCGCTGCACCTTTTCCTTTTTTCTCTCCGCAGGTGCCTCCGGGATGGATGTACCCGGGATCACTGCAGCCTAGCACATCGCAGTGAGCGGAGGCGGCTCCACTCCCCAATGAAATGGCGGACTTGGCGCAGGGCCTGGCAAGTGCAGCGGCGGAGAGGCAGGGGGCCATTACAGCGGCGGCGGAGGCAGCCGGTGCAGCAGGTGAGTCTCTCAGGCAGGTCAATGTAGCGGCCGCATTGTCTGACGGTCCGGGGAGTGGGGCGTCCAAGAAAAAGCGGCGGCATTCGCGCCGTCGGCGTCGGGCATCGGGTTCCGAGTCCTCCACATCTTCGGGATCTTTGTCTCATTCATCCGTGTCTGCAGGTAGCAGGGGCAAGGGGGGCGGGGGGTCTTGGCCCGTGCCTACCGTAGCAGCTTTCTCGGAGCTTTGGGAAGGCGTGCCGAGGAAACTGAGGCGGAGAATACAGGAGCACCATTATATTGACATTTTTCAATTGCTTGAGGGTCGTAAGTGTTCCGGGGACAGTAAGAGGAAGAGGAAAGCTGACGAGAAGGCGGGGCGGGTGCGCTGGGCGGCGCGTAATGTGACAAATTGGACTCGTGCCTTTTTGCGGTTAGCCAGTGTTTGGGGGCGGGTTCATCCGGAGCAGTATGGGATGCTGTTGGCTTACGCGGACTCCATATTGCAGGCGTCTCAGTTGCACGATGGTTGGGCGTGGCTCAACTACGACGAAAAGTTCCGTGATAAGATGGAGGAGAATCGGTCACTGTCGTGGGGCACTCAGGACATTAATTTATGGCTCACGCAGATGTCGGTCAGAGCAGCTAGTGGGCCAGTGATTGGTGCAAAAGGCGGGCTAGTCACTGCCACTGGGGTGCCGCGGCCCTTTCGGGCGGGGGATTCGGTGCCAGCGCAGAAAGTGGGTGGCGAGGGGGAACGGGGGACGTATGTTGGCGTTTCAACAAGTCCTCCTGCCCCTTCACTGACTGCAAGTTCCGGCATGCGTGTTCAGTCTGTAACGGGGGACATTCCACCCTTAAATGTGTTAGGAGGGGTGCGGGCGGTGCCGGCTTGCCCCCGCCGAAGCAGTGAGAGCTGGTGGGGAGTAGCCCCGACTCCTGTTAGGATTGATGCTTTCCGAGGGTGGTTGAGGAGATATCCCAGAAAACAGGATAGGGTTATTCTGGAGGGGGGTTTTCAGGAGGGGTTTCAGATTCCTACGAGCGGGCGTATGGCGGTGAGCGCAGTACGGAACGCTCCTTCGGTGCGGCGCTTTGCCAATGTCGTGCGGGAGAAGTTAGCGGAGGAGATCGCATTGGGGAGGGTAGCGGGACCGTTCGGGCAACCGCCATTTGCAGATTTTGTGGTGTCCCCTTTGGGGGTCATCCCAAAAAAGGAGCCCGGGAAATTCCGGCTTATTCATAACCTGTCCTTCCCCTGCGGGGCTTCGGTTAACGACATGATCCCTAAGGGTCTATGCGAAGTTCGGTATGCATCTTTTGACTCCGCGGTTGATCTCGTCCGAAACTGTGGGAGGGCATGCTTGATGGCAAAGGCCGATATAGAATCTGCATTCCGTTTGTTACCGGTTCACCCTTCGGCTTTTCCATTGTTAGGGTTTCATTTCGAGGGCAACTATTACTTTGATAGGTGTATGCCTATGGGGTGTTCGATTTCCTGTGCTCACTTCGAGCGCTTCAGCACGTTTCTGCATTGGGCTCTGGTGGACCTGGTTGGTCTCGATCAGGTGGTGCATTATCTCGATGACTTCCTGGTTGTCGGATCAGCCCGGACGGAGCAGTGTCAGGCCTTGTTAGCTGGTTTTATACAGCTGGCGCGAGCATGGAGAGTCCCGTTGGCGGCTGAAAAAACCGAGGGCCCCGCGGCGCGGCTCACCTTTTTAGGAATTGAATTGGATTCCGTGGCAATGGTGGCGCGCTTGCCGGTGGTCAAGTTAACGAAACTCCGGTTATTGGTGGCGAATGTCTTGTGCTCCAAGCGGATGACCTTGAGGGAGATGCAGTCCTTGATTGGGTCTTTGACCTTTGCCTGCAGAGTGATTCCGATGGGTCGGGTTTTCATGAGATGATTAGCAGCGACTACTGCAGGAGTCACTAAACCACATCACCGGCTGCATGTGTCACAGAGCATTCGGGCCGACTTAGCCATTTGGGATGAATTCTTGCGAGATTTCAATGGCATTACGGTGCTCAGGGACAAGGAGATTTCCAATCGGGATTTGCAATTGTTTACTGATGCGGCTGGAGGTCGGGGCCTCGGCGTTTACTTTGGGGGATCCTGGTGTGCGGCGGAATGGCCCAGTTCCTGGAAGATAGCGGGTCTCACGGCTAACATAAGTTTTTTAGAATTATTCCCTATCCTTGTCGTCTTGTTGTTATGGCCGGACAAGGTTCGCAATCGGCGTATTGTGTGGTGGTGCGACAACGAGGCGGTGGTATTGGTGATAAATCATTACACGCCGCGCTGCAGGCAGGTGGCCGACTTGATGCGGCAGGTTGTGTTAGCTTGCTTGAGATTGAATACTGTGATCCGAGCTCGGCATATTCCGGGGAGTTCTAACAAAGTCGCCGATGCTCTTTCCCGTTTCAATTGGGAGCTGTTCCGATCGTTGGCGCCAGAGGCAGAAGAGGAGGGACTGTCTGTCCCAGATCAATTATGGCAGATTGGCCTCCAGGGGTGACCGAGCTTTCGAAGCAGTCAGTTTCGGCGGCTACTTGGACGGCTTATCAACGGGGCTGCGACAGCGTGGTGGGCTTCCTGGAGGACCATGGATGGCGTGGTGGTCCGCCACCTGATCAGCTTATGGGTCTGTATGTGTCCGCAGCAAAGACTGCGGGAAGTTCTCGAAGTACGGTGAGTAGAAATCTGGCGGGTTTCGCTTTCTTCGCCAAGGCGGTGGGAAAGGGGGCTGTCGGGGGGGGGGGGTTCTTAACGCATAGACTTTTGCAGGGCTGGGGCCGAGCCTGTCCTTCGCCGAGGGATGGCCGACGGCCCATTACTTACGATTTGCTTCAGCATTTGGGTGCGGCCCTGCCTCAGGTGGTTTCTTCCGTTTTTGAGGGCGTCCTTTTTCGGGCGGTATTTTCCTTGGCCTTTTTTGGTGCTTTCCGCGTGGGGGAGCTTATTGCGGATTCGCGGAGGGTGGCCGGAGTGGGCGGCCTGCAGGTGCATCAGGTGAAGTGCGAGGAGTGGGGGGTCAGTATTTATCTAGCGCGTTCCAAGACGGACCAGTTGGGGCAAGGCGTGTGGGTTCGATTGCGAGCTTTACGGGGGGCTGGCAGTTGCCCAGTTGCTCGGCAAAAGGCCTACTTGCAGGTGAGGCCTAGGGGAGGGGGGACTTTGTTCATCCACGAGGATAGCAGGGTGCTTACGCGCTTTCAATTTACGGCGGTGCTGAGACTGGCTTTACGCTGGCTCGGAGAGGATGCGGGGTCGTTTGCACCGCACTCCTTTCGTATTGGGGCGGCGACGAGCGCGGCGGCCTCGGGGTTACCCGAGGAGGCGATCTAGCGCCTAGGCAGATGGAAGTCGGGGGCCTGTCACAGATATGTGCGCTTGTAAGGGCTGTGGGGGGCTGGCTAACTGTGGCTTTCTTTGTTTTGCAGAAGTTTTTCCAGAGTCTTGTCACTGTTGGGTCCTTGGCCACTCGTTTGTTTTCTGGGCCAGCAGACGAGCAGCGGCACGCCTGATTGGGCGGAATTTGGGATTGGAGGCCTTCCGGGTGACTGTCTCATGGCTAGGTGAGCGCGGACCGCGATGGATTCAGCTCTTGCCTTTGCTGCGGCACCACGAATGGATTCGAGGGACGCCAGATGCCTTGTTGATACATTTGGGTGGCAACGATCTGGTGTCCTGGACCTGCCGACAGTTGATTTGGACTGTTATTAAGGACTTGGGAGCGATCCTGGGGATGTTCGCTGGGGTATTTCTGCTTTGGTCAAATATCATTCCAAGGCCAGCTTGCAAGACTCAGCGGCGTTGGTCATGCGGGTTGACAAAGATTAATCGCCAAATTGGCAGATGGGTGGGGGAGCGGGGGGGTGTCAAATTTTGCACCCCTGGGCTGAGGTGGAGTGCGTGGGCTTGTATAGGGCGGATGGAGTGCATCTGTCCCCTGTGGGGATGGATTTGCTCCTCAATGATTGGCAAGACGCCTTGGAAGGTATGCTGAAGACCCGGGGCGCTGGTCACAGCTTGGCCGGGGGGGGGGGCGGCTCAGGTTGGGCGGGGCCTGAGCCGGTGGCGGGATCCCGGAGGTTTCCGGGGTCCGGAGCCGGAGCCAAGCAGTAGGGCGGGGGTGGGGTACCCCCGACCCGGACAGCCCCTCAGGCTTTTGCTAATAATATGGCGAAGTCGGAAGAGGGAGGCTAGGCAATTTGCCGGGGCCTGGACACGGCGGAAGCAGAAGCGGCGTCACTTTGCTACCCACATGGCTGGTGAAAGTATGCTCTGCTGGGGGGGGGGGGGTAAAGTTAATATTGGAATTGTTGATGGTTATTGTAATGTTGTTATGGGGGCAATAAAGCTGCGACCAGTTGTATTCCCAATAAGTGTTGTGTATTATTTGTCATTGAATGTTGTGGGGGGGCTGATAGGCGGAGGTGGCGGACCGATCCGCCTTACCCGGTTAAGAGAACAAGTGGCAATGTCAAATAGGAATTACATAAACAGAATACCTCAGCTCAGTTACACATGCAGAACATAGACTATCACCAAACAAGGAATCAAAATTTAGAAACAGGGAGACAATAATTAAAATGGGAACCCCAAAAGCCAAACTTGGGGGCTTGTTTACAAAGCCACGGTAGCGGTTTCTGATCGTTATCGGAGCCGCGGCCCCATTGTTTACCGCGGCTTTGTAAATAAACCCCTTGGAATGTACAACACTGCAGAAATAAAACTATTTATTTATTTATTTATTTTATTTAACAGATTTTATATACCGACTTTCTACAAATCAAGACGGTTTACAAGGAACATAACAGACAGTATATTTCAACTGAGTACATTGTAACATTAGAACACATTGTAACTGATTAACAAGAAACTTGCTCCTAGTGGAGGCTTGAAACTAAAGCTAAAAATTTCCTAAAGCTATAAATTTCCTCTTATACTAAACAAAGCACAGACGTTAATGATGCACATTTCCCAGAGCTGACATATTCCAGTTAATAAATTCAAAATAAAGAGATATTTTTCTACCTTTTGTGCATTTTTTTTCAGTTGTAATTGCTCCAGCCACTTTCTTCTGGTTTCTTCGTGTCTTCTGCTAATTCTCCATCATCTGCTATCCATTTGTCCTTTCTTCTCTCTTCTAGTTTTTTTCCATTCTCTCTCTACATCTGCTTTAACATACTAATCTTTCTCCTTTTGCTCTTTCCTCATTCCTATTTCATCCACTCAAATTTTACCCCTCCATCCTCAATCCCCACTTACTCTCCCAATACCCGGCCAATTGTAGATTTTTCTTCCCTCCCACACAAAATATTTTTCCCCTCTCCATTTCATTCTCTCAGCCCCATCACATTCTAATCCTCCCCCAACATCTGCTCCTTTCTAGTCCCCGCATCAGCCCATTTCCAGTCCTAGCTCCCCCATCAGCCCATTTCCAGTCCTATACAAGCCCCACCATCAGCCCATTTCCAGTCCTAGCTCCCCCATCCATTTCCAGTCCTATCTGAGTCCCTCCATCAGCTCATTTCCAATCCCAGCCCCCCATCAGCCCATTTCCCTGTCCTAGCTCCCCCGCCACTCAGCCCATTTCTAGTCCTAGCTCCCTCTCCTCACAGCCCATTTCCATTCCAAGCCCCCCTCCCCATCAGCTATTTTCAGTTCAAGCCCCCCCTTCCACTCAGCCCATTTCCATTCCAAGCCCCCTTCCCCATCAGCTATTTTCAGTTCAAGCCCCCTCCTTCCACTCAGCCTATTTCCATTCCAAGACCCAGTCTCCATCAGCTATTTGCAGTTCAAGCCCCCCTTCCACTCAGCCCATTTCCAGTCCTAGCAACCCCCCCAGCCCATTACCAGTCCTAGCCCCCCATAGCCCATTACCAGTCCTAACCTTCCATCAGCCCACTTCCAGTCCTAACCCATCAGCCCATTTCCAGTCTTAGCCCCCCCATAGCCCATTACCACTTCTAACCCCCCATCAGCCCACCTCCAGTCCTAACCCCCCCATCAGCCCATTTCCAGTCCTAGCCCCCCATAGCCCATCACCAGTCCTAACCCCCATCAGCCCACTTCCAGTCCTAACCCCCCATCACCCCATTTCCAGTCTTACCCCCCCATAGCCCATGACCAGTCCTAACCCCCCCATCAGTCAACTTCCAGTCCTAACCCCCCATAACCCATTACCAGCCCTAACCCCCCCCCCCCATCAGCCCATAGCCAGTCCTAAACCCCCTCCCCCCCATCAGCCCAGGTAAATTTAAAAATAAAAAACTGGCTGCTGCTGCTGCTGCCACCATGGCAGTGACAGAATCAAGGGTCCCGTGCCCTCCCCCCCCCCCCCCACTTGTCCGGAAGAGCCCCCTGAATCACTCCCCTCGGCGCCAGCTTTCAGAGCCATGAAGGGAGAGTTTCTCTCTCATGGCTCTGTTAAGCCCGCCGGGGCTGATGGGAACTGCTTTCGATACAAATGACAGAGCTCCAGAAGAGTTATGTGATGTCATCAAGAAGGCTGTGTTGCAAGAAAGTGAGAAGTCTCTACAAAAAGTGAAAAAGCAAAAACAGCCAAAATGGATGACTGAAGAAACTGTGAAAATTGCCTAGAAACACAGAGAGGAGAAGGAGAGGTAATCACAGAACTCAACAGAGATTTCCCACTTACAGCAAGATGAGACAAAGAGAAGTACTACAATAAGACATGCAAGGAAACAGAAGCAGAAACCATTAGAGAAAGAACAAGATTGGCTTTCCTAAAGCTACATGAGTTTAAAAAAAATCCAACCTTGAAATGGAAAGCTAGAAGATGCTCAAGGATCCATGTTGAATGATGCTGAGAAAATCAAGAAAAGGTGGAAAGAAAATACAGTCTTTATACCATAAAGATCAAGTAGACTAAAAGCCATTTCAACCTGAACCTTATGATCATGAACCATTGGTGATGAAAGAAGACGTCAAAGCAGCATTGAAAACCGTATCAAAGAACAAAGCACCGGGCATTGATGGCATTCCCATTGAAGTTTTACAGCAATCGGATGCAGCCGTTATCATACTTACAAGGCTCTGTCAGGAAATATGGAAGTCATCATCATGGCCAACTGACTGGAAAAGATCTGTGTTTATACCAAAATTAAAGAAAGGTGATCCAACTGACTGTGTAAATTATCGCACAATCACTCTTATCCCACATGCCAGTAAGATTCTACTGAAGATTTTTTAGCAAAGACTACAAACATACCTGGAACGAGAACTGCTGGAAGTGCAAGCAGGGTTCAGGAAAGGGCGAGGAACAAGAGACATCATCGTGGATGTGAGATGGATCCTTAAAAAGAGAAAAGAAGACCAAAAGGATATCGATATGTTTTATCAATGACGGCAAAGGTTTTCACTGTGCAAACCATGAGAAACTTTGGGCCACACTAAGAAGCATGGGTATACTAGAACATCTGATCGTTCTCTTGCACAACCTTTATATTGATCAAGAAGCAACAGTTCAAATGGAGCAAGGAAGAACAGAATTGGTTTAGAATCAGCAAAGGTGCATGATAAGGCATCATACTTTCCCCCTACCTTTTTTATATGCAGAACAAATCATCAGAGAAGCAGGATTGTATGAAGACAACAGAGGTGTGAAGATTGGTGGAAGACTCATCAACAACCTTCGCTATGCTGATGATACCACATTACTGGCTGAAAGTGAAGATGATCTGAAACATTTGCTTCTCACGATCAAAGAACATAGTCTCAGAATGGGCCTGCACCTTAATGTAAAAAAGACAAAGATCCTGACAACTGGCAAAATGAATAAGTTCATCGTTGATGTAGAAGAAATAAAAATAGCAGACAACTTTAACCTACTTGGATCAACTATCAATAAAGAAACAACAAGCAGTTAAGAAATCAGATGATGCATTACTCTTGGCAGAATGGCTATGAAAGACCTAGACAAGATTCTCAAGAGCAGAGATGTCTCTCTCTCTGTACAAAGATTTGACTTGTACAAGGTATTTTCAATAATGTCATATTGTTGGATAGTTGGACAGTGAAAAAGATAGAGAGGAAGAAAATTGATGCCTTTGAATTATGGCGCTGGTGGTGAATACTGTGTATACCATGGACTGCACAAAGAACAAACCAGTCAGTACTAGAGGAGATCAAATCTAAGCTTTCTTTAGAAACTCAGATGACAAGATTTCGACTTTCATACTTTGGACACATCATGCGAAGAGAGAGATCATTAGAGAAAGACATCATACTTGGCAAGATAGAAGGTCAATGCAAAAGAGGAAGGCCAGCAATGAGATGGATCAATACAATAACAGCTGCTGTGGGTACCAGTCTGTCAACAATGAACCGCCTGACTGAAGACTGAACACAATTTAGGACAACTATCCATCGGGTCGCCTTGAGTCGACACCAACTTGACGGCACTTAACAACAACAGTTGTCAGTTCATGAACCAGCTACTCCAAGAAGCAGTCATTTATTTCACATAGAAACTATCTCCCTAGCATGTCCTGCTGTGCACTGATACAGTCAATACCGGGATAAATTGAAATAATCCATTATTATTACTGTATTGTAACTTTTGTTAGCATCCCTGATTTCTTTGAGCAATTTCATCATCCGTTTGTTCATTCTGGCTAGGCAGTCAGTAGTTCACCCCCACTGCCATTGCCTTTCCCTTTTTACATGAAATTTCAATCCATAGGGCTTCTACCGTGTATTTTGTTTCCTGCAACACTTTAATCCTGTGTGACTCAATGCCCTCTCTAACATAGAGCGCAATCGCTCCACCAATTTGGTCTACTCTATCATTGCGATATAATTTGTACCCAGGTATCACAGTGTCCCATTGGTTGTCCTCCTTCCACCAGGTCTCTGAGATACCAATCATATCTAACTTCTCATTTAGTGCTATATATTCTAACTCTCCCATCTTATTTTTTAGACTGCTAGCATTTGCATACAAGCATTTTAGAGGTTGTATTCTATTCATATCAATCTAGTTATTGGTAGGCAAGGGTAATTTGGAATCTTTAAGCTTTGCTTGCTCTGTACTTAAGGTCCAACAGGAAAGCACTGTACCACATGAAACAACAGAGAGCCAGTCTATGTGTGGTAACCTAAAAATACTTTATTAAAGGTTCTTTACCAGGGTACAATATGACAGCCCCACAGGGGGGGTATCACAGCCAAACCTGACACAGGCCATGTTTTGGCTATGCCTTCTTCAGGAGTTCTCTTGATGTACTAAAATACTTAAAACACCATTAAGTGGAATGTCCATACAAAAGGAATTGCCCATTTTGAAAACAAGGGATGTGAATGAAAAGAAGCCCTGGACTATATGCTAAAAAGTCACAAGGCAAAACAGAAGGGGTTTTGTCAGAGGAATAATTCATTTACGGTCTGTAACAAGATTTTTGGTACATGTCACATCCCTGTGTCGGGTTTGGCTGTGATACCCCTCTCTGGGGCTGTCATATTGTACCCCTGGTAAAGAACCTTTAATAAAGTATTTTTCGGTTACCACACATAGACTGGTGCTCTGTACTTAAGGGCAATTGGGTTACTTTTGTTGTTATTGGAACTTCTCTGTCAATATGTCCTAACTTCAATCTTTTGCTGGTATCTTTCATGGATACATCATTCCGAACTACGCGCTCTTGGTCAACCTTTGGCTTTCCCCTATTATCTAGTTTAAAAGCTCTTCTATCTCCTTTTTAAAGGTTAATACCAGCAGCCTGGTTCCATCCCAGTTAAGGTGGAGCCCATCCCTTCAGAAAAGCCCCTTCTTTCACCAGAATGTTCCCTAGTTCCTAACAAATCCAAAACCCTCTTCTTTGCACCATCGTCTCCTCCATGCATTGAGACTCCGGAGCTCTGTTTGCCTTTTTGGTCCTGCACATAGAATGGGAAGCATTTCTGAGAATGCTTTACTTGAAGCAGGCTGACAGAGTGGAGTAGTCAGGGGTGACTGTGGAGACGGGTGTATACCATTATATCGTCAGCATTAATCAAATACCTGATGTTAAATTTTTGGAAGGTTATGCATAGGGGCGGATGTAGATGTTGGTACAACCTCAAACCTAACCACAATAAACTAATTACACAAAAAACAAAACCTACCTCCTCCTCAGCTCCCTCCCTAATCATCCCACAGCATGCAGACCTAAAATGCTACCTTATCAATACCAGATCAATAAGAAATAAGATACCCATTTTCCAAGACCTGCTCACCGACAACTCACCAGACCTTATCTGTATCACAGAAACATGGCTCACTTACACAGACACTGCATTAATTAACCAATTAAAAGCTCCATGATACGTAATATTCCACTCCCACAGATCCATGAGAAGAGGAGGAGGAATCTTAAAAATCATAAAGGAAAGCTAAAAGCCTCCTTAATCACTGCTAACAACACTGAAAACATTGACATACTCACCATAAAAATCAAACACCTCCACATCTGACTAGCTTACAGACCTCCAGACCCAAAACCTGACAATATTCCTCAACAGAAAACAACCCTCTGATCCTACTAGGTGACCTCAATCTCCCATCTCTATCACATAAACACGTGTGACTTCCTAACTTCCATCAACGTCTCACTTCACCACCAAATAATTAACACCGAAACCCATATTAAAGGCAATATGCTAGATCTAGCATTCCTACCATCACCCATCTTCAAAGACTACGACCCAACAACATTAGAAGTATTGCCCATCCCCTGCTCTGACCACCATCTGAAAAAATTCCAAATACCATACCACACTGCCACACAACTAAAACATACACATACCTCCCACCTCAGAAGATTCAAGAAATTCAACAAAGATGAATTTCTGGACCAAACCATACCGCACCTCATTCTAAACCCAACAGACTTGGATGAAGCTGTAACTCGCTGGCATGACACAATATCTAATGCAGCCAAAATACATGTACAACACTCCCACCACTCAAAAAGACAAAATGCCCTATGGTTCAGTCCTGAACTAAAACAAATGAAAGCAAACCTACGCAAATGTGAGTGCAAATGGCGCCACACAAAATCCAAAACCCACCAGTTACAATACCAGGATGCTCTACAACTCTACAAAGAGACAACCAACACCGCTAAGAAAAGCTACTACTCCAAGTTACTATCTAACTTGCTGAACTGACCAAGAGAGCTATTTGAAATAGTTAAATCCCTCACTAATAACACAGCCAACAAGAGACTTCCGGTTTGGCAAATGAGCTGATCAGTCGGATTCTGATCAGCTCCGGGTAGCCTACCCTACAAAACAGCGATAAAACCCCACTTTATGTGGAAATCCCCACTAACGTTTACTTATATGCGCTGCAGAAGGTAGCGAGATTGGAAAGGTGTACCGGCAACACGGCAAATAGCCAGATGGCATCGAAGACCGTGAGGAGGGAGAAGCCAGGAGTCCCAGAGGCCAAGATGGCAGAGGCACTCAAGGGCTGGTAGCAGAAGTGTCGGCAGCGGTGGTACAAGCGCTCGATGCCCGTTTTCAAGACCTGAAGGAGCAGATACATAGTGTCGGCCAGCTTGTTACCGACTTCACGGGAAGAGTGGAGCAGGTAGAGACGAATGTCTCAGCTGTGGAGGACACTCTGCACCCCCTGCAAGCCAAAATAGAGGCCCTGGAGACCCTTGTTAAACAACAAGGGGAAAAGCTTGACAACCTTGAGAACCAAGGGTGGCGCAAGAATCTGCGGTTCGTTGGGATTCCCGAGAGTGTAGCGGATAGCGCCCTGTATGGCTTCTTGTTGGCCTGGATCGAAAAGCTTCTGGGAGGTAAGGGGGACAACCCTGTGAAGCTGGAACGTGTGCACCGGCTGGGCCCTAAGCGGGAACAAGCCCAACGCCCGCGCGCGGTTATTGCCTGGTTCTTGGACTATAGACAAAAAGAAGAAGTGCTCAGGGCCGCCTGGAGCCGCAAATGGCAAAAGCATGATGCTGAGCAAATCCTGGTCTTTCAAGACTACTCTGTTTTAGTCAGCCAACAACGACGGGCCTACTCGAATATCTGTGCACAACTCTTACAAAAGGGGGTGCGTTTTTCTCTCCTATACCCGGCTCGTTTGCGGGTGGACTTCCAAGGCCAGATACACTACCTGTTAACTCCTGAGGCGGCTGCTTCATTCCTGGAGACTTTGAATATTCCCGCAGACTCCAACTCTTGAAAGCGGAACTGGAGGCACTGATAGTGTTTTGTTGTCCGGACTGAGGGGGAAAGCTCAAGAGTCGAGTGCAGATACAGGAAGGCTCCTGCTCCCCTGGACTTGCGTATGAACTGGACTGTGCTGTTGGGGTGGTTTCCCCCGTATTTTTCTGTTCTTTATTTTCTTTTTACTGCCACGGGTTGCGCTATAATTGGGGTTGGGAAGATGAACGTATGCAGCTCCCTGGCTAAGTTAGTTGGGAGCTCAGTCTGCGATAGATATAAAGTGTAACGGTTTGCAACTGTCTTTCCCCTTAACAACATTGTTGCTGTAGAGTTTTGGTTACAGTTGCAATTTCTCAGTTGAAGCTGCATAGTGGTTTATTTAATTACTTAGGAAGGGGGGAAAGGGGGAATTTATCTGGCTACACCTCAGCCGGATTGCGGTCCTTCGGGAGGGGGCTCTTCCCAGGTGGACTGAGGGCGGCTGGTCGCCTATGGCTCCCCCTGGGGGTCCGCTCGGACTGACTGAGCGGCCTGCAGTGGAAGCGTGGGCGTGTGGCACAAGTGTGCTGGAGGGAGGAACTTCAAGGCTATAGCTTATTACTAGCCCCCTGTTTTTTGTAAATACCAAGAGAGCTGAAGCGGAATGTGTGGAAGGTGTTCTGGCCTGGGGCAGTGCGGTGGGTGGGGGATGGGCTAACTGTGTAGGATGGGGGATAGAGTTCAGGGGAGGTGTCCTATTGGCTATTGTTTATATAGGAACTATTCATTATTGTATATGTCTGCCCTTAGTCGGGCTTCACTCCTTGGATTTGGGGGACCCGTACAGTATTGGTTATGAGGGGTATGGCCATTGGCCACTAGGATGTAGGGTAGAGGGGCCTGGTCAATAAGTGGAGCTATAGTCCTAACATTGTGTGGTATAATGGGGTTAAGATAGGCCCATAATTGAGGTTAGTGTTGTCCTAGTAGTCCTTGGAATAGGTTGGGTGGGGGAGGACTAGGGTGGTGAGGTAATTGGGGAGGGAGGAATGTCTTAGAGGCCCTTTGGGAAACATAGCCATTTATCCAAATTGGCTTGATACTGGGTGTAAACCTTACCCAAACAGCATTTACTCTGTAGTGCAGCACCTGGGTCTTCCCACTTTGCAGATACCAACTGCTGCTACTCTAGTGGGAATGGAAAAGCTCTGTCTGGCTTCTACATGCCCACCAGGATAGGATCATACCTCTCTTCATCTGCTGGCTCTGTAATGCAGAGAATGGAACAATCTGGGTGACCATGACTGGAAACTCATACTTCCTGAAAAGATGGCTATTCAATGCATCCCTGTCATCTTCTGAGGGAGACAACTCATCTTCCTCCCGACTACCTTCACTGATAGAAGAAGGATCCACCTTGGAATCCATTCCCTGGCCCAGACCCTCTTCAGCAGAACTTCACTCTGCTGTGAGCTAAGAAAAACCTTTGGGGAATCTGGGGCCATACTCCAGCTGTTCCCAGGACCTCGGATGCTTCCTGGATGAACCTATGCCAGAGAAAGTCACTCCTGCAGAACCACCTGCAGGTGAAGGCCCTTGCGACTGAATCCCTGCGGACCAAGCTGACCAGATCTGTTGGAAAAGGGCAAAAGGCACAGAAGCTGTCCTCAGAGATCTCTCCGGCAGAACTGAAGCTGCCCTCGGAGGCCTCTCTGGTGCCAGAACCAGAAGATAACTAAGATTCGAATCCTCACCAGCTGGGGTAACCACGGACCCTGCTCTTAAGCACTGCTGACCCAACAACTCCTCCTGCGACCTCTGGGATGTCTCCCCAAGGTCAGAGGAGCAGGCAGCACATGAACTGTCTATTAGAGTCCGTCGCCACTTCCAGCAACCAAGGCAACACTGTGAGGCCATCAGAGAGTCAAGATGGCCACTGCACCACGAGGTAGGAAGGAAATCCCCAGACAGCCTCTGCCCAGAAAGCAGAGACAGCCGTGCTGCACCTCTGGCCAAAAATGAAGCTTTCCAGGTAAGAAAAAACTCCAACTAGGCTTTCCGCACCTAAGGAGATACATGTGGCCACACACATGGCCTGTCTGAATTTGCAGACTCAACAGGCACCTGTTCCCCACAGTCGCAAGAAACCCCAGAGGTGATCAATTCTGCAGCCCACGGTTTCCTTTCTTTCCCCCTGGAGGCAAAAAATCACCCATAGAAGCCCTCTTTGTCCCGGTAGTGCAACTGCAGGGGGGGGGGAAGAGAGGAGGAGAAGGGTTGTTCTGCTGCTGAAGAACTCTGAACAGTCAGTCTTACGGTCTTATTTTTTTTCTTTTTCTTTTCTTTTTTTTTTTTAAAGAAAGGCTGTTTTTAAAACAAACAGTAGGTTAGAACTAGGGCCAGACCCCCTGTGCTCCCTGCTCCTCTTGACCAGAAATGAAACCTCTACAGTGTACACTATTGGGGATTTTTATTACTGTGCCTTATTGCTAATAATCCTGGAGAAGACAGGAAGATTCTTGGAGAAGAGGAAGACTCTTTTACCAAAGTCCATCAGCTGGCTAATGACTGTTTTAACACGTGGCTACAGGTAGTCGGGAACACTAACAACCAATAGTGCCTGCCTTCACACACTAAATGCACGTTAATTGGCAAGATGGGGTGGGGAATGGGTGGAGAGTGGGTCTGGCATGTTAACGCCAGGGCAATTGCTGCATGCTCAGCAGCAACACAGCTCCTATCATGGGTTCACCTTGTTTGAAGACCTTTTTGTTCCCTAGTTAGGTTGTAGCAGAGGGAGGGGGTGAGTGGATGGGTGGGGAACACAGTCTGATTTATTTTGTATTTTCCCTGTATTATGTTTTATTTAGCATGTTCTTATTGTAAACCGCTTAGAATATTGTACATGGTAATGGTATATAAATGTTTTTAAATAAATAAATGATTCCTCTATAGGAGTCATTAAGTAACCCCCCCCCCCCCCAAGTGGAGCGCATCTTGGAAAACCTGTTGTGTGTTAACTGATGGGGGATATACGGAACATGCTCTCGATAGCTAACCTGTGGCCTTGAAATCGGCACATGAGATTGGCACGTTAATGGCAAATCCATGATAGGCTTCAGTAAAAGAGGCCCTCATCGCTGGTATATGGCTGATGAAGCATAGCTTCTCACCTGTAACAGGTGATCTCCGGGAACAACCCCCCCCCCCCCCCCCCCAGTGGAGCGCATCTTGGGAAAACATGTTGTGTGTTAACTGCCGGGGGATATACTGAGCATGCTCTCGATAGCTAACCTGTGGCCTTGAGATCAGCGCATGAGATTGGCATATTAATAGCAAATCCATGGCAGGCTTCAGTAAAAGAGGCCTTCATCGCTGGTATATGGCTGATGAAGCGTAGCTTCTCACCTGTAACAGGTGATCTCCGGGAACAGCAGGAAGCAGTCTTCACATATGGGTGATGTCAGTACCGAAAGAGCCTGGCCCGGCATATATGCCTTTTCACCTTCCCAACTGTCTCCTCAGTCAGGTAAAAAGCGGAGTAAAAGCTCATAGAAGCAGGTGGAAAACAACTTGAAGGGGAGGTAGGCGGGTTGCAAAGACTGCTTCCTGCTGTTCCCGGCGATCACCTGTTACAGGTGAGTAACTATGCTATCTCTAGGAACAAGCAGAAATCAGTCTTCACATATGGAACTCCCTAGTCCTCAATAACTTAGCAAGAGGAAGGACCCAGGCCCATACAGGTGTTTCAGCAGGTATCTGACAGACCCAGCTCGTTTAGTACATTCTTCGTGGTTAGTCAAACGGGCATTGAACAAGATGTTTTATATGTGAAACAGATTATGTAGTACAGATTGTCCAAATTGAGCATCTCTGCTGGAGTCCTTGTCCAGGCAATAGTGAGCCACAAAGGTATGATAGGAAGACCATGTGGCTGTTTGGCAGACCTCTGGAATTGAGACCAAATGGAGGTTGGCCACAGCAGCAGGCATAGCTCGGACATTATGGACTGTAACATGATTTGGAGAGACAGTCCAGCCTGGGAATAAGCAAAAGCAAAGCAGTCTGCAATCCAATTTGACAGAGTCCTTTTGGAGACTGGTAATTCAAGATGACTTGGGTCAAAGGAGACAAAGAGTTGAGAGGATTGGCGATGACTCTTAGTGCAGTCAAGATAGAAGGCAAGTGCTCTCTTGCAATCAAGGGTATGTAGTTTGGTCTCAGCTGGAGAGCTGTGAGGCCTAGGAAAAAATGTTGGTAGCGAGATAGATTGGTTTAAGTGGAAGAAAGTGACCACTTTCGGGAGAACCTTTTGGTGTGTCCTGAGGACCACCTTGTCATGGTAGAATCTAGTGTATAGAGCATAGTCTACCAGAGTTTGTAGCTCATTGACTCTTTGGGCTGAAGTTAATGCAACTAGGAAAAGGACTTTCCAGATTAGGAACTTTAAAGGAGTTGATGTCAACAGCTCAAAAGGGGAGAGCATGAGTTGTGCAAGAAGAACATTCAAGTCCAACACGATAGGTGGAGGATGGAGAGGCAGTTTTGTTAAGAGAAGGCCTCACATAAACTGTGACACCAACATGTGAGTGGAGATAGACCGATTCTCCCATGGATGGTGGGAAGCAGAAATGGCGTTCACGTGTACCCTGACCAAATTGGTTTTGAGACCTGATGAGGATAAATGTATAACCCCTGTTAGGAACGGGTTCTTGCCCCCTCTGCAAGGAAGCAATCTGCCTCTAGAATTTTGTGATAGCTTGTGGGATTCATCTGCATGCTGTTTATCTCCCAGGGGAAGAGAATCAGCTGACAGACTCAGTCGGGTCCTCCACCCGCACGAGTGGAGGCTGGATCCTCAGGTCACACAACACTTATTTCAACTATGGGGAATGCCTGTATTCAACCTCTTTGCTTCTCTATACAATGGCCAACTACTCGCTTCTGCTCAAGAATTCCTTCTCCTTGCAGTGAGAGTTCGGATGCGTTTCTTTTGCACTTGGGACAGGATCTGCTATATGCATTTCCTCCTCTCCCTCTCATTCCAAAGACACTTTTCAAACTTCAGATGGACCAGGGAATGATGATTGTCATTGCCCCCTTTTGGCCCAGACACTTCTTCCACTTCTTCCACTTCTTCTTCACCTAACTCAGACTCCTCCTCTCAGACAGGGCCCGCCTGTCCATTGAGCAAGAATGATTTTTGCACAGGGCTCCGTGTTCCAGGGGGCCCCGCGCAAAGAACATTCTGCTTTTATAAAAATTAAATTAAAAAAAAAAAAGCTGGCTGCTGCCGCTGCCACCGCGTCAGCAGCAGAATGGAGTGTCCCACAGGGCCCCCTCTGCCCGGCTGAGCTCTTCCTACCCGGCTGAGCCCCTCTGCGCCGGCTTTCAGATACGCGAAGGGAGAGTGTCTCCCTCGCGTCTCTGTTAAGCCCGCAGGGGCAGATGGGAAGCAGGGGCTGATGGGAAATTTCCCATCTGCCCCTGCGGGCTTAACAGAGACGCGAGGGAGACACTCTCCCTTCGCGTATCTGAAAGCCGGTGCAGAGGGGCTCAACCGGGCCGGGAGAACTCAGCCGGGCAGAGGGGGCCCCGCGGGACACTCCATTCTGCTCCTGCTGCGGCGGCAGCGGCAGCAGCCAGCTTTTTTTTTTTTTAAATTTTCCATGAGCCGATGGGGGGGGGGGGGGTTAGGACTTGACTTGAAGTGGGCTGTTGGGGGGGTTAGGACTGGTACATTCATGTCCCCCCTGAATTGCAGATTGGCACACCAGATCCACCCGTGCAATCCTCAGACCACACACACACTCTCACTTGCAGGGATGAATTGTAGAACACAGCAGAAAATGTTTTAAGTATTGGCCTTATTCTACACCTTTGGCAGTAATAATGGGCATGTCTGTGGGAAAGTTGGAAAACGTACACGAGCCTTTCCTACATTATACAAATCTCCACAGCAAACCATGCCATCCCCCCCCCCCCCCATTACACTCCTCCCGGGCACATTCTGACATCCCCATGCAAGCGAGACAAACGTGTGCGGGCACCATGTACTGGAATATGTCTGCAGATGTTTTTGGCACATAAATGTCCCTGGCACACGTACAAACCCTTATTAGGGTTCTGGAATAACCCTCATAGAGGACTGTCAATGATGGAAAGCCAGGTAGAGGGCCAGATTGAGTAGGATCTGCAATATTGCAGCAGGTACAAAAATGAGCGGAGAAGGTAGACCTTGAAGACTTGTGTGGGTTGTCATAATGCCCACACAAAAATGAACAGCCTCATGTATTAAAACTGCACATTGAGAGGAAAGTTTCAAAGGCATTCATAGGCAGACCTGCAAACCGTGTAAATGCAGGTTAGCGGGACATTCAGCGGCACGAACATGGTTAGTGGCTCTGGATATTTGCAGGAGCCCCTCCTACAAGCCTCGATGCTATGCGATTAGCACTGGGGCGCTCTGGGGTGGAGCAGAGGCAGCACATCTTGCTAACCAGGCAGCGGTGATATTGAGCTACTGCCCGGGTAGCGACCACCGGGTAAAGTTAGGTGTGGCAAAGACTGGCCTAACTTTACCTGTGGGAGCTAACTGAGCAGTGGCGCAATATCACCACTATAAGGGTGGCAGCCTGGATATTCAATGCCGGTGGCCAGATATGGTCCTGGCATTGAATATCTGGGGCTAGAATTTAGTGGCGATGGCTATGTACTTTACAAGCGCTAGCCGCCGTCGCTGCTGAATATTCCCCCTATAATTTGTTTTCTTTACATCCATGCTAATTAATTACTTTACTTCCAATATAATCAGCTAAATTACTGCATATAGATAAAGCAGCAAAGTAAAACTTTGCACAAAAACAGAAGAAAAATAAATAGCGCAAAACCAGAAGTAATGCATTAGCCTTTATTTTCATTTCAACTTGAAGATTAAAACGGATATTTAAAAAATGGAAGTAAAATTAGAAGTTATCTTCAGGGGACCTCTGGTCCAGGAACCATTACTTTTAGCGCTCCCCAAGACAGAGACCTCCTGCCTCAGGCTCCCAGTATAGAGAGATCCCAAATTTCCATCATTCCCCATGAACAGATAATACTTACCTAGCCCCTGGGAAGCATCTTCCAGCCATTTGGAAAATGGTCACAGTCTGGCTTAGAAACATAGAAATATGACGACAGAAAAAGACCACATGGCCTATCTAGTCTGTCCTTCCATATCAACAACTACAACAGTCCCCTCTTTACCTTTAGAGATCCTCTGTGTTTGTCCCATGCTTTTTTGAATTCAGTTACTGTCCTCATCTCTACCACCTCCACTGGGAGACTATTCCATGGATCCACTACTCTTTCCGTAAAGAAATATTTCCGCATATCACTCCTGAATCTATCTCCCTTCACCCTCATCCCATGTCCCCTCGTAGCAGAACTTGCTTTCAATTGAAAGAGGCTCTCTCCCTGAACATTTATGCTACGGAGGTATTTGAACATCTCAATCATATCACCTCTATCCCGCCTTTCCTCTAAGGTGTACATATTAAGATCCTTCAGTCTGTCCTCATATGCTTTATAATGAAGACCACTAATCATTTTAGTAGCCACCCTCTGCACCAACTCCATCCTGTTCACATCCTTTTGAAGGTGCGGTCTCCAGAATTGCACACTATACTCCAAATGAGGTCGCACTAAAGACTTATACAGAGGCATTATCACCTCCTTTTTTCTGCTAGCCATTCCTCTTCGTATGCACCCAAGCATCCTTCTAGCTTTTGCCGTTGCCTTTTCTACCTGTGTAGCTACTTTAAGATTATCAGACACAACCACGCCTATTAATGTTGTGGCCAGAGATGCTTTGGAACTTACGATTCCCATGCAGAATATTTTTTTTCACTGACTTCCCAGGAAGTAAATGGGAATTTAATATTTTACTTCACTTTCAGAGGTGAAATGAAGTTTCAGCAATAAGGAAGAAGTAAAAAAAAAATTTGTGCTGGCGGTCACGTGATGACGGTGAGCTGAGCAGAAGGCCACAGGCTGAGCTCTGCTCCCGGCAAAGAAAAACTGCTTGAAAAAACTAAGTTTTGGTGCTATAAGAGGGTCATTCACCCCACCCCCCTCCCCGGCGCTAGAAGGGGGGACCCTGAGACTGAGCAAAATGCTCTGGGGATGGCAGGCAGCTACGTAATGTCAACAAAGGCGCAGAAGCCAACAAAAGAGCAGGGGACCAAGATGGTGGAGGAAGGGCAGGGACAGCCGAACATCACCACACATGATGAGGCGGTCCGGGAAATCACCTGCATGCTGACCGCTGCCCTAGACGAGCGTCTCTCCTGCCTGCATGCCTCATTTGAAGATCTGAAGGGTAGCCTGGAAATGCATGCACAGTGCATGCAGGAAGTGAAGGGGCACGTTCAGGGGAGGCTCAAGGCAATCTGCTGTCTGAGGCGAGAGATGAGATGGCGCCCCCTCCCCCCCCCCCCCCACCAGAGCTGGGGGGGAGGGTTGTCTTTCTCAAAACTCCAGTCAGGGACTGAACCAAACCAAAAAGCCAATTAGATGTGGAGGAAATGCAAGATGCTTGCACACCAAGGAACTAAAAGAACCGCAGCACTGTTTATAACACCAAATTATAACTCATTTTTATTTTGTTGTTATAAACTGCATTATAGTTCTTGCTTTTTTCTTTTTTAATATATATTTTGCATCCATAGAACCCCCTCCCTGAACAATGTGTGCAGAGCAGAACCAGGACATTCACCCACGGAACTCAATATCTTAAAAAAATAATAATCTGATTCAGACCATCTCACTAACAACAAGAAACATTCTCCATTACCAGGCATATTGTGAACTGATACAAAACCCTACAAAAGTCACTGAAGATCTACAAGGCCAAATCTACCATACCATACCATACCAGGATAAACTTCCAAAACTCACATAAGGAATCTTCCCAGAAAAACAACGCACTATAAATACTGCCATAATCCCTAGAACAGAGAACACAAGGAGCAAGAGACGTGTGAAGGTCACAAAGGTCTTTATTGGATGAACCCCTAAAGACCTTTGTGACCTTCACATGTCTCTTGCTCCTTGTGTTCTCTGGATTCTACTGCAAGAGCAGATTGCTCTTCTTTGTGTTGAATAATCCCTAGAACATCCATACACCTATTTGAAAAGCTGAACAAGTCAAATTACTACAGCACTGTATAGATCCCTATGTACAAACTCCATGTTAACAGAACACATGGCCTCAGTCACACACTCAGAACACAGACCCTCATCAAGTACAGAATAAGTGACTACAACCTAAAGTAAAAATACAAATATGTAGACAAAAATTAAACTGAATCCCCAAGAAGTCAGACTTCGCATGAAGTGCAACATAGATAAATAATAGATGTAGTTCCCCATAAATATAGTGCAAAGTCCAATCACTAAATTGAAAATAAAATTAGTTTTTCTACCTTTGTTGTCTGATCACTTTCTTCTCTAATCATGCTGGTCATGATCTGAGGCTTCTGCTTTCCTGTCTTCTCTTTCTATGGTCTATAGTCCATCTGCCATTTCTTGTCTTTTCTTTTGTTTTCTTTACTTCCCTCTATCAACCTATTTCCAGTCCTAGTAACCCTCCCCAGTATCAGCCCCCTTTTCCAGTCCTCCCCTCCCAGTACCTTCCAATTGTAACCCCCTTGCATTCCCAGGACTTCCACTGGTGTCCATTCCCTTCCAGTCCCCCTCTTTCCCCACTGTCTAGCCCCTTCTAGACCAGATACCATCCCAGTGCCAGTGTCCCCTCCCTTCCAGCCCCCACTTCCATTACCCAGCCAGCTACCAGTCCCATCACGTGTCAGCTCCCTTCCATCTCCCTCCAGTCCCATCCCCAGATGTCAGCTCCCTCCCATCACTCTCCTCCCTTCCCTAGTATCATCGCCCTTCCAGTCCCCCTCTAGTACCATACCCAGGTATCAGTTCCTTTCCAGTCCCCTCCTCCCCCCATGTCAGCCCCCTTCCAGCCCCACCTTCCCCTGTGCAAGCTCCCTTCCAGCCCCTCCCCCCATCAGTTCCCTTGCAGACCCCACCATCCCTTGTCAGTTCCCTTCTAGCCTCCTCCTCTCCCAGTGTCAACCTAGTTGCAGACCCCACCTTCCAGTCCTGTCAATTCCCTTCCAGTCCCCTTCTCCCCCTATGTCAATCCCATTGCAGATCTCACCTCCCCTCATGTCAATTCCCTTCCAGCCCCCTCCTCCCCCCTCCTCATGTCAGCCTGCTACCAGCCCCCACCTTCACCCATGTTATCTCCCCTGCTGCAGACTCACTTTCTGCTTATAATTTATAGTTTATTTTAATATTTAATATACCGCCCTTGACAATAGCAGACAGAGCGGTTTACATCAGTAAAATACTTGTATAAAAATTAAAATGAAAGAAACTACAATCATGATAGAAAAGGTAAAATATAGAGCAACAGAGAAAAATCAAAGAGTCATTAATTACATAAAATTAATTAGTTAATGCCTAATCAATTACATGATGTCTACCTGTCAGGCAATAAGCATAGCTCAAATAACCAGAACAAAGGGGAAAATTTAGAGCTGCATATCCACATTCTTGTATAAGCCATCATCTTTCTCCGCCCTCTGTTTTCCAATATTCTTATATGGGAATAGAAGGACAAATCTCTAGCCAAAAACCCAGATTCAACACATCAGATCTTAACCAGGATTGAATTGCCCCCTATGTAGATCTTAAAAATATGCTTCCATTTACCCCTTTCCCATCCAAAGAACTTCAGATTTCTCAACACTGAGAATAAGCCTCCTTTCTCTCAAACCAGCATTGATCCTTCTCAAACCATCCTTTCATTGTTTATCTAATGGATAAGGATCTGAATGCTGTCCACAAATAATAACTAAAACCTGAATGATCCATTATTTCATATGAAGGAATAAAATGCTAAAAAAAAAATAGGGGAAAATATTGAACCTTGAGGGACATCATATTGCAATACTGGTTTCCAAATAACACTTGCTGCTTCCTAGACAACAGTGAACTATGGTTCACTTACTGAACCATTGAAGAAAAATGCCTCCAGTGCCCTTCAAATGTTTAAAACAGAAAACAAGTGCACAAGTTGCTGCCGCTGCCGAGTCCGCTTCTCAGCAGTGGTAAACTCACCCACTCCTTTTCCTGGGAGCCGCGGGTCCCTGCCTCTTAGAGAACCACGGCTGTGCTGTGATCTGCAGTTTTAAATAGAAATGAAACTGGTGCAGAGCCTTCCCGCCTCTGTGAAGGACCGTCTCTGTGAAGGACCGATCCCGTGCAGTTTCATCCCGCCCCTAAGGAAGTAAGGCTCCGCACCAGTTTCGTTTCTAATTAAAACTGCAGATCACAGCACAACCATGGTTCTCTAAGAGGCAGGGAGCCACGGCTGCCAGGAAAAGGAGTGGGTGAGTTTGCCGCTGCCAAGAAGCGGACTCGGCAGTGACAGCAACTTGTGCACTTTTTTTTTTAACTTTTGAAGGCGAAGTGAGGGGGCTGTTTTGGGGGAATTTTTTGCCACCCTCAAAGCTTTGCCACCTGAGGCAGCCGCCTCACTTAGCCTCATTATAGAGCCGCCCCTGGGCACGTTGAACGCTAGGAGGGACAGATCGAGGCCTTAGAACAGTGGGTGATGCAGCTTGAACTGGCCAAACAAGAACTTCTCAGCCAGCTGGATGATCAGAAAAACTGTGGTAGGAGAAACAACATCCGCCTGATCGGCCTCCCAGAAACCTACAAAGACGAAGAACTGTGGGACCTCCTCAAGGTATGGCTGCCTAAACACTTGGGTATGAAACTGGCGAGAGAGCGAATGCTAGTGGAGCGGCTGCACCAGCTAGGACCTCAGAGGGAGAATGCTGAGCGACCATGGTCTGTTATTGCTCGCATATTCAACTTTGCAGAGAAAGACAAGCTCATGAACTGCTACTGCTCACAACAGCAAGCAGAACACAATAGCCATAAAATACTGATTTTTAATGATTACTCGGCGAAAGTAGCAGAATGCAGAGAAGCAATGGTGCCAATGTGCTCACAGTTAGCCCACAGAGGAATGTGTTTTTTGCTGCAATATCCGGTGAAAGTAGAGTGCAGCACTTTGAATCCCCAAAAGCATTACAGCAGTTTTTGGACAGACTGCCCGGGATTTAAGACAAACAGCTTAAATGCGGAGTAGCAGTATTAACTGTGGAATGAGAGAGCAATGGGAGATGCTCCTGATGGACAAGACACTTTGGAAGATCGGGTGAAGTAACTGGATGGACAGACTACCCAAACCAAAGACTATACCTTATGAAAAGGAGATTTTGGGAAGTTTTTTCAAGGACTGGACCTTCCCCAGGTCTCAGAAGAGGAGCTGATTCATCTGAATGAGCCCTTCACTTCAACAGAGATTAAAAAAGTGATCAAAATACTTAAATTGGCAAAGGCTCCAGGGCCTGACGGCCTAGAAGGGGAATTCTACAAGATACCAGGTGGGCTAGCAATGAGGTCCTTCCAAGAGCAATGTTCAGCAGCCCTATCCAAGGGCAACATGGGGGGGGGGCGACAAAACTGGGCAACCATAGTGGTCATCCCAAAACCAGTCAGCGATGACACAATGGTAGGTTCTTATAGACCTATCTCTTTAATAAATCTATATGTAAAGCTTCTTGCCTCATTACTGGCACATCGACTTGCTATGGTCATTTCAGCCCAATACACCCGGATCAAGTTGGATTTGTCCCCGGATGATTCGCATCTGCCCATTTGTTGAGAGTCATGACTGTTCTCCAACAGGGGAAAGGGCAGGAAGGCAATGATATTATTGCTAGCCTGGATGCCGAAAAGGCTTTTGATAACGCCTCCTGGGAGTATCCCTTCTGGGTGCTGGGGCAATACAGGATTATGGGAGCCTTCTCTGAATGGATGCGGGTACTATATCATCAACCGTAGGCCCAGATATTAGTGAATGGAGGGCTATCAGGTGCCCTTACACTTCAGAGAGGAACAAGACAGGGCTGCCCACTGTCTCCCCTGTTATTCCTGTTATCTTTAGAACCCCTAGCCGCTAAAATAGGAGCAACAATGGAGTGGCAGAGTATTAGAGTAGGCTCCAATACCTGCAAAATCAACCTCTGCAGATGACATACAGCTTTTTATAAGCTAAGCTGGAGGAAGTATAGGGAAGGTAATGCATATGCTCACATTATTCGGGTCATTCGCAGGGTTGAAGGTAAATTGGTCCAAGTCTGAAGCCATGCCAGTGCAGACACACAGCACGAGTAGAGAAAATAGAGCTTTTCCATTAACATGAGCTAGAGACACTATGAAATATTTGGGGGTGCACCTGAGTGCTGACAACCGTCTTGTGTACCAAAAAAATGTAGTTAAAAACTAACGCAGATGAAGGCATGGTGTACGAAATGGAAAACCCTTCCCATCTCATTGCTAGGAAGAGTGGCACTGGTAAAAATGGTGCTACTACTGCACCTCCTGTACCCACTCCAGGTATTACCTCTAAGGAAAGGAAGAGCGTAGTTACATGAGCATCGTGAGTGACTTCCTATGGCGAGGCTGAGTGCCAGGAGGGACAAAGGGGGGCTTAACCTGCTGGATCTCCAATTGTACAATGTAGCCACATTGTTAAGGTGGATACATGAATTACTAGGAGAGAAGGGCTGCTATGCCTCACAGTAGTTTTTAGATGACAGTTGCACCCTTTATAAATTTTTCAATCTCTTGCAACTACAGCAATAGTGGCTCCTGGGGATGCAAAGCGCTATGAACGTTTTGGAGCCAATGGGGCGCGCATGGCGATGGTGGTGGGCGATAGTTGGGGGGAGTGCAAGGAAGAGGCACTCCATTTAAAATACTCACAGGGAACCCGGAATTCCCCCCCCCCCCCCACACCCCAGGGTTAGACAGCGCAGTCTTCCGAAGCCGGGAAATGAGTGGCTGCCACTTTGTGGGACAACTAATGGATCTGGGTAGAAGAGAGATCCCCTCATTTGAGCAGATTAAAGTACGGTGGCAGAACCTTAACAAACATTTTTTCGCTTATCTGCAATACCTCTAGAAGCAGGGGGAGCAGAGATGGAGGGAAACAATGCATAATGCACAATGCATTGGATAAGATGTTCTTAACAGTACCAGCTAAAAATAATAAAATGGCCTATTGATACTGGTTGGGCAGAGATATGAGGCCTTTGAGATGGCAGCAGAATCTTGGGAACCTCTGGGAGGAAGAATTGGGAGACAGGATAGATGACCTGCTGTGGAAAGCGTCTTAGCAGATGTCCTTTCAAACACATCAAATGTGGCTCTCAAGAGATACGGTTTAAAATCATACCTATCTGACTAGAGAAAGGGGAGCCCGCCTCGGACTATGAGACAGCCTGGATTGTTTACGATGCCATGCCTTCTGGGGTACCTGGATACATACCTTTCTTGAATGCCCCAAACTGCACCAGTACTGAAACGCAGTGCTGGCATATATACAAGAAAAAGTGAGGAAGAAAATAGATTGGACATACTCTACTCTATTTTTGGCAGAAGTCACATCACTCAAGGAACACTTAGGGAGGAAACTGGAGCAGGATTTTGTGCAGGTGGCACTCCTGGAGACTGGGAAAGTGATAGTGTCCCACTGGATAGCTGACAAGGCGCCGGTTCCTACACAATGGAACGGTGCGATGAGAAAAATGGCTGACTGGATATTATGAGAGCGAAAGGCGAAGGGATCCCTAGAACACCAACAGTACTGGACCCTCTGGGACACCTGAGTGGTACCTAATCCACACCGGCCAAGGGAGGGGAAGAAGGGGGGGACAAACTAAAATAGAGAGAAAAGACTGTGCAAACTGAGACGCTGCTTAAACTACAGAGGGGCTTAAGGGCTGCCCCATGATATAAAACTTTCGAGCACCCTGATATGCTGGGAAGAGAGGTGCAAAAGCGAATACCAGCTTAAGCCTGCACATTATTGAGTTGCATGTGTAAATGTTATGAACAATGATTCCTGTGTTGGCACTATTACTATTAATATTGTCGTTTTCATGTTGGGGGAAAAGCAATATGAATAAGATCTGCCTGTAACTATGTTCTGTTCAGTTTGCGGATCCCAATAAAATGTTATACAAAAGAAATTTGTGCTAATCTTTAGCAGTTTACTGCATTAGAAATAATTCTGTTTGCAGCCAATTAACTTGCATCAGGCTAACTGCAGTAAGATTAGCACAGTAGTTTACATTTAATTTGATGACTTTTTTGTATGCTATATTTGCTACGTTGGAAGTAATCATGGCAGACACAAACTGAGAAATAAACTACTGCAATGAGATGACAGCAGCTTATTACATCAGGCCCAACATCAAAATACATTTTCACTGATGGGCATGGAAATAAATGAAAACTGTGTTAAAACGCCCAACAGGTGGATTTTACCACAGCTTGGTAAATCAGTCACTTGATAAATAACTACTTAGCGCTCTGTATAATTTTGAATGGAACTTTATTTAAGGGTCTTTATACTAAGCTGCACTAGATGTTTTTAATGTGACTTAATGCACACTAACAGCACATCAATTGTTTATGCAGCAGTTAACAAGCTCTAAACACAATATGGAAATCACTATTAGGGGGCATGAAATGGGCAGGGATTCCGCCTTGCATGTTATCTGCTAACCCAGCAGCCTCAAGAGATGTAGTCAGCTGCATTCTGCATAATCAGCCATGCCATTAATGCATGGCAGCAAACGTAGTCGCACTGTTGTCCTTTCAAAAGTGCAGGGAACACTGTAGAGGTTTTGTGCCTAGCACCTTAACCTTTGCAGTTAATGGGGCCGATACGAAACACTAGCGCACCCTTTGCGTGCAAGTAATGCAACATCTACACACAACTACCACTCGCGAGCAATGCAGAGAAGAGATGGGAGCGTGCACTATCTGCACAGAAAACGGTGCACGCATAGCAGTGCCATACATATTAAAATGACATCCAAATAAGCTGCACGTATTGAAATGAGATGTGAATGAAGTCATCAAGTACTCTGCCCTGACGCAGAAGATCCGAAGGTGGAGCGCCGAGCTTAGTACCACCATTGTCCTAATGCCTCATCGGAGGTAAGACAGTTCTGGCATGTGTGTGCCAGTGAGCAGCCATTTCTTTGGCATGAAGCTTGTGTGTATAGGAGAAAGGTTTGGTGTGTAGGAGAAAAAAGAAATGCCATCTTTTGCTTCTTACCCATTAGTGGCTTTTCTGCTCCTTGCGCAGACTAGAGCTCAACACGAAAACAATGGGGAAAATGACAGAGAACCGAGCACATCGCTGTGCACATGAAATCTATCTGCATGTGCGCGGCATCGCTGGTAACACATTTGTTGTCTGAACATGCGTCTACCCTTCTCGCTTTACACCAACGTTTTGTGCATACCTCATTTGCATGTGTTTCCTTTGCTGCGTAAGAGCATATAATTTTTGCGGTCCTCACGCGCTATGTAACCCTGATACACAGCGCACGGCTAATAGTGCGTGACTTTAACACTGCCTTTCTGCATCTGCCCAAATGTGTGTTGGTACAAAACTCTAGTATACCTTAATAAATAGGCTCTTTAATAAACAAGTTGAAGTAGATTAAAGAGGGATTTATTCATGTTATTTTGAGTTTGAATGAGACTTTTGGTGCCTTTCTGATGATATACCTCATGAAGAAGAGAGCCAATGGTGAAAACAGTCAATGGCTCTACAAAACAGAAGACCTTTACAGAATGCCTTTAGGTGAACTTTTGCAAGACCTGCTCATATTAAGTTGTTATATGATATTGTCAAAAGATTTGTATTTGAGCAACTATTTAAGAAACAGGATGTATTCAACAAGTTCCTAGAAGGATTATAAACATTCCTTTCTCTGTTTTCAGAACTTAAGAGCTGCTCCTGGGGTGCAAAGGCAGCGAAACAAAAACTCTATCACCAAAGCAGTTGTCATCAACGTCATGCAGGTAGTAGTTTGACAACTACTTTTGGAAAGGTTGGTGAAGTCCGGGCTGAAATCCTGCTGATGCTTTTGTGGCCCTGGGTAAGTCACTTCATCCTCTATTGTCTGAGGTACAAACTTCAACAGCGACATTAGTTTACTTAGCATGCTTTGAATAAACTACAGTGGATACTTGGTCTGAACAAAAGGCTACTAAATTGAATGTATTAGTTTAGAAGTCACATAATTTAAAAAACATATTTTCACAGTAGCATTGTAAATTTCAGCAGATCAAGGCCAAAGTAGTCCATCCAGTCTGCCAAGTAAGTTGGTTAGGGTTGTAACTGCTGCTACATACAGGTTATTCTCCCCATTGTCCCCCATCCCACCCTCTTTTTTTTTAGGTGCCTTCAAGTCAATGCTGACTCCTGGCAACCCAGCAGCTCCTGGGTTTTCTTGGCAAGGTATGACTGAAGGTAGATAGTCAGGCCTTTTCTTCCAAGGAAATGGAGGGTAAAGTAACTTGCCTAAGGTCACAAAGAGTGCCAGCAGGAACCAAACCCTAAGATCTTGGGTATGAGGCTGTTGGCTAAGCACTAGGCTACTCCTCCACTCCTCTGTAACAGTGTAAAAGGCCAATGAACTGCTCTATGCTCATTTCCATCTTCTTGCCATTTAAGGGTCCTCTGTGTGTATCCCACCACTCCCTTTTGAATTTCATCACCATTTTTGTCTCCAATATCTCCTCCAGGAGGCCATTCCAGCGTTCACCACCCTTTCTGTGAAAAAATATTTCCCAGTGTTGATTTTGAGTCTACAGTACCTCCTTGTAGCTTCATATCATGTCCTCTAGATCTACAGATTCATTGACTTTGGAAACGTTTGTACATTTCAAATATTTAAAAAGTTCATATCATGTCTTCCTTGTCCCTTCTCTCCTGTTGGTTATACATAATTAGGTCCTCATGTGCCTTCCAGTGAGGACCTATAAATACACTCATTCTGCTGCTCCTCACTACTTTTCCTACCTTATCTCTCCTTACATCCCTCCTTGTGAACTCTGCTCTTCTGGCAGATTGCTTCTTTTCTTCCACTGCCAACTTCAGGCTTTGATCTTTTCACCTTGTTCCTTATGCCTGGAACAAACTACTGAGTCTATATGTCAGGCTTCATCTCTGGCCTTTTTCAAATCCATGCTAAAAGCTCACCTCTTTGAGGCTGCTTTTGGATCCTGATCTGCTTAGTCTCCTAAGGGGGCTATTCTGAACCGCGCCGATATGGATGTCCAGCCCCGCGAAATGCCTGGCCTGCATCCTGGAAACAAAGCTCCCCACACATAGATCTGAGCTGTGCAGGGAGCTCTGTTTGTGGGCAGGAGGGGGCGGGCTTTGGGTGGTGCCATGATCCCAGACATACAGGGCTGATTCCAAGGTCAGCCCTGTACGTCCGGGGTCAGCCGTTTGTACAGGGAACTTATTTCTCAGAGGAGGAATAAGTCCCTCTAGAAGGAAGAGGATGATGGATCTGGGGCTAGGAAGGCAGGTATGGGGGTGCAGGGGGTTTCCCGCAGCCCAGCCCTGGCCACGGCAGCCCGATCAGGGGGTCGGGCTGTGGGGAAAAGTAGTTTGCCATCGCTGTCAGTGATCAGGGCTCCTGCATGGAGCTGTGGTGGCATGGCAACAGGACACCATGCCACCACCACTCCATGCAGGAGCCATGCTTGGCTAGCCGTAGAGTTGCTTGGACATCCAGGCAGCCAGAATTGGGGCATGGCCTGCACATCCAGGCCTGTATATCCGATTATGTTCCTGCGGGCACGTCTAGCCCCCCCATGGGATCAGAATCTGGTGCACCGGAGCACGTCCCGATTCTGACCAGCCAGACAGGCAGGGAACACACACAACAGAATTGGCCTCCACGTGTCTCCTCATCACGCCCTAGATGTATCCTTGTCCTCAGCGATTGTGTTCTGTCTTGACTAGATTGTAAACTCTGATGAGCAGGGACTGTGCCTGTGCAGTGCTGTATGCATCTTGTAGTGCTATATAAATGATCAGTAGTAGTAGGACCCCCTTACCATTGTGATTGCTATCTTTGGACCATTTCCAGTTTCTTTATATTGGTATGGAGATACAGCCTCCAAAACTTTACACAGTACTCCAAGGAAGGCCTTACCAGTTTTCTGTACAAGTGATAATGCCCCTCCTTTCTGCTGGTTATGCCTCTTCCTACGAAGTCTAGCATCTTTCTGGCTTCCGACTCCATCTTGTCACAGGGGCGATTTTACTAACATATGGTACGTTTGTGCACTTATTGCCTGCTGGAAGCAAAACCCTATGTATGGTCAATGCAAAGGATGCACACTCGTAGGAGTATGGCCAGCATGTTCCCTATAGTTGCCACATGGAAAAGTTCCTTACCGTGTTTTGAGTGTAACAGTAATTAGCATGGGTGCACTTAACGTTTCCTCTTGAGGTGGCATTAAGTGAATTACAAAATATTGGGTGCTAACTGCAATGTGCAGTCCATACCCACTCTCCCCCATAACCTACCCAGTCCCCGCCCCATCGCACATTAATTAGTTAACACAGGAGGGGGCAATTAGTACCTGCTATGCCATTGGTTTTCTGCAATCCTCAGACATATTGCCCTTGGAACCAGCAAGGCTCTCATTCTTTGTGCAATCAATCCAGGGCCCTCTGCATATAAAGACAGAGAGGCTATCCACAGTCAGGACTATCCCAGCTACGCACATCATGTGTTCTATTTGAGGGTGGCATCTGCCACACAGTGCAAGTTACTTAGGCAAAGCAAATGAGTCATTTCAGATCTGCTTTTTGAGGTCCTCCATTCTTGCTCACCATCCTCTTGCGAGGCAATTTCTCCAAATGGGTTAGTTTTGCACATACCATGACAGTCATGAACTGACATCTAAGCCAGGGTACGTGGGGTATGATCCCAGTCTCTCAAATTGTCTGCTAATGTTTGGTGTAGTACTTGCATCGTGACAGAGCCTCCTTCTGGAGGTCATAAGATGTAACATGTATAGATAATTTATCAAGATGTGCTTGGAAATTCTTCTTAATTAAGCCCATGGCACACAACACAATGGGAAATAACTCGGTATCTCTCTGCCACATTCTCCTTGTACTTTAACTGCATTTCTTAGTACTTGAAGATCTTCTCCCTCTCAATGTAATTCACAGAATAGTCACTTGGGACTATTTTTACCATTATGTCTGGCTTCCTTGCATCCAGCTTTTTATTGGTCAGAATGGGAGTATCCCAAGTAATCATAACCTCTTCATTCTCTTAGGGGGTCATGATCCCAGTGCTTTTGAGTGAAGGAGTGGCCTAGTGGTTGGGGCAAGGTACTTCAGGCTGGAAGGTCAGAGGTTCAAATCCCACTAGACGACAGCAACCTTGGGCCAGAAGGACTGGGGTTTCTAGTCCTACAGGTGCTCCTTGTGGTCTTGGGCAAGCCACTTAACCCTCCATAGCCCATGTTCCCTGTAAAATAGTTATCTCCAAGTTATAATGCCCTTTTCAATGTAATTTCAGTTTGTTCAATGTAAACCGCCTTGATATCATGAAAGGCGGTATATAAGAAATGTTAAATAAATAAATTTTCAGGCACAGTGATGTTATAGTGCTTACAGAGTTTCCAATGGATGAGATGTGCCAACTCGTTGTGTCTTTCTGTATAGAAAATTTTTCCCATTAGAACTTTACAGCCAGCTATGAGGTGAGTCACCATTTCCAGCCCTTTCTTACAGAATCTGCATATGTCTGCTTTACCTGTTTTCTCTATGCTCACTGTGAACCATCTCATCCATAATCCACTGTCCTAGCTTGCCACTATCAATCTCTCATCCTTAGGTTTTATTTTGCCTCTCTTTAATCACTTATGTGTCCCTATTTTATCAACAAATGGCTCCTAGAATAATGCTTCGTATTTTCTACTGTATTTATGAATTTGCCACTTCTTGTTCCTCATTTGCTGCTAACTCTTTAAACAAGTTTTTCTCTTGTTTTGCTAATTCTGTTGCTTCCTTCCCTGTATGTACTGGTGGATTCTTATCCAGTCCTTCTGTTTGTCGGAATGCCTATCCTAGTTTAATAATGGATACAGACTCTGGCCGTTTACTTTCATACTGCAACACTTTTCATACATTCAGATCTGTTGATGCTATTAAGTAGGTCTGGAAGCCTTTGATGGTCACTCTATATACATAATCAATTTCTATGAGGCCCATTCCTCCTTTAGCTCTAGAGAGGTACAGTTTCGGCATACACTGATTCTTATAAACAACCTCTTAGGCATGGAGGAGTTTTCTTGTTCATAATCTGGTTTCTCAAGATATTTCAGAGGCCAGTCTACAATTACAAAGGTATATGAGAGTATGGGGACTGCAAGCTGATTGATGGCTTGCATCTCATTCTTTGATGTTAGTGCACTTTCCCGAATCAGCTTCAGTCTCCTGTAATACTGTTTGCTGGTCTTATCTCTCAATACTTTATGCTGAATTGTTGCTTCTTCCTCTACTTTCAGGTATTTATATATACTGTACCTTCATGCTCAAATTCCTTTATGTTAGTCATCAGTTAGAGAGATGTTTTCAGTTGTCTTCAATTTTTCTCCAAGAAAGATTGCCTTAGCACATTTGTCCAGACCAAAAATCATCCTAATGCCATCTGAGAAGCTTTTTATGATGGAGTTGTTCTGCTAGATGTCTATCACTGGAACTGTAGAGCTTCAAGTCATCTACAAACAGTAGGTGTGATGTTGCCTCTGGGTCTTTGCCAGCTTTAGGAGTAAGAAAAATATAGAGCGATCATTTCAAAAGAAATATGTGAACTCATCTATCTGTCAGAATCATTGTCTCGAGAAACTAAACGCTCTTCCTATAACAAAGTTTTATTTTATTCTTGTATGTAAAAATGTCCACAGACATCAAATTGTGAAATCACCACAAAGTGAACCACAAGCAGAAGTATTATAACCCATGCGCTTAGCTCTTTGATCCCGATAGCCCGTCCCTCAAAGGCTTATTCAGTAGCAGCATTAACAGCAATAGCCACGAACAAAGGCAGAAGCACCAAAAGAAGCCCAACAAAATCCAGTAGCAACACAGACTGTGTTTCAAGCTCCCTGTATCATTTCCAGAGCTCTGCGTCAGGCTTGATCAAACAGCATATTAGGCATGGTGAAATGTCCATCTGCATACTGTAGGTGGAGTATAGTTTGCCACATTTTCATGGTGAATTTGATATACTCAATCACTTTAAAATGTACTTTAGATATTTCAAGACAATTTATGATCCAGGAGTGTGGGACACTGTCAAAAACTTTCTTATAGTCAATCCACGCTACGCCAAGTTTTCTGCTTTTCATAGCACTAGTCATGATGACTTTGTTTAGCACTAGCTGGTCTTTGGTTCCATATACTCTGCTTTTGTTACCTTTCTCTTCTACTGCCATGATGTTATTGGGATTAATATGGTCATAAATTCTGTCAGCATCTATTGCAGTAAATAGCTAGTAGATTGTAGGCAGACAAGTTATTGGTCTGTAATTTTTGGGAATGTTAGTCAGGTCTCCCCTTTGGAAGGAGAAGTATTTTTCCTGTTATTAGAATTGTGGTGTTAAACCTGGCTGCCTGATTAATTGATTTTTGCAGTTTGCCAGGTCATGGTGAAGAGATGTTAACTGTTTGAGCAAACTATTAGTTATACCATCTGGGCCAGGGCTTATTATGATTGATAAGGCATGACTTCCCTCACCTAAATCCATGTTGACTCTGTCCCATTAAATTATGTCTAGCTATGTCTTCTGTAATGTTCTTTATTTATTTATTTAACAGGTTTTATATACCATCTTAGGGCCAAGGAAGTTTATGGAGAACAATTAACAACCTCAATTGAGAAACAGTTACGTAGAACATAAGGGAGTATAATTTGGAGTTAACAGAAATGGAGGGTAAGTTATTTGGAGGGATGGGGAAAATTATTTTTTTAGAGTGTTATGTGATTTTATTGCTGCTGTAGTACTCCGTGAAGAGGTGCGTCTTTAGTAGCTTCTTGAGGTCTTGGGTTGTCTGAGCGTAGAGGGAGCTGGGAATGAGTTCCAGATTGAGGGTGCGAAAAGGGTGACGGCTTTATTATTTGTTTCCTGGGTGCATTTTGTCTTGAGTGGAGGGATGACTAATAAATTTTGAGTGGTTGATCTTCTTTCTCTTGTTGTGGGAGCTCTTCTGATCAGTGGATTGAGGCAGGATCCAAAAAAATTGTGAATGATTTTGTGGGTGGTCATTATCACCTTGTGCTTTGTGCTTTGTGCTTTGTCCTTTGTACTGTTGGTAGCCGGTGTAGGTTCTTGAGAGTGAAAGTGATATGCTGGAGTCTTGACTTGCCTGTTAGTATTCTGGCTGCCGTATTTTGCCTGGCACTGATGTCAAGATAACTGGTCTGTCGTTTTCTGAATCATAATTGGAACCTTTTTAAAAAATTAACGTTTCATCAGCCACCCTCTAATCTTCAGGTTCCATAATGATTGTAATGATAGGTTACAGATTATTAATAGTAAGTCTGTAATTTCATTATGTTTTCAGTACTCTGGGATATATACCATCCAATCCAGGTGATTTGCTACTTTTTAACTTGTTGATTTGGTTTATTATATCTTCTGAAATTTGTTTCAGTTCCTCCAAATTGTAACCATTAAATACCATTTCTGGCATGGGCAGCTCTCTTATATCTTTCTCATTAAAAAACAGAAACAAAGAATTAATTTAGTCGCTGCTATAGCCTAGTTCTCCCTTTTTATCCTGTGATGATCTAATAGCCCAGCTGACTCCCTCACAGGCTTTCTGCTTCTAATGTAACTGAAAAAATGTTATTGAGTTTTTGCCACTTTGGTAAACTACTTTTCAAATTCCCTTTTTTGCATCCTTATCGGTGCTTTGCATCTAACTTGCCAGTGCTTACGCTTTTTCCTGTTTTCTTCGTATGGATCCTTTTTCCATTTTTTAGAGGAGGAGTGGTCTAGTAGTTAGGACAAGGTACTTCAGGCCGGAGGGCCAGGAGTTCAAGTCCCACCTGGGGACAGCAATCTCAGGCCGGAGGGACTGGGATTTCTAGTCCTATAGGCACTCCTTGTGGTCTTGGGAAAGCCACTTAACCCTCCATTGCCCATGTTCCCTGTAAGTATTAGCGTATGTGTCTCATATCCCCTCATGTTACAAATGTATCCCCCAATTGACCGCTTTGACCCGGTGAAAAGCGGGATATAAATACAGCTATATAAATAAATATAAGCTATATATAAATTTTTTGAAAAATGTCCTTTGGCTATAACAGCCTCTTTCACCTCATCTTTTACATATGCTGGCTGTCATTTTATCTTCCTTCCACATTTTTTAATACATGGAATACATTGGGTCGGGCATTTTTTAAATAATGTCCCTGCTTTATCTAAAATCTTAAACTTTGGAACTGCTTCTTTTGGCTTTTCTTTCTTTTTAGCCATTTTCCTCATTTTATCATAGTCACCCTTTAGAAGGTTAAATGCTAACATAGCAGATTTTCTAGCACCTTCACTCCAGTTATTAACTCAAATGTAATCATGTTATGACCACTCTTACCAAATGATCCCAACACTAATGCGGCAAAAGAAAGGTGAGCCTTTAAGGTGCTTTAACGTTCATCATTTTAGGATAACCACCTAGCGGCCAAATATTGCCACTAGCCAGTTGTCTCCAGGTGCCACCTTCACTCCACCCCCAGAATGCCCCAACACTAGCCTGCTAGCATCAGGGCATTTAGTGGTGGCATCCGGGGATAGTTAGTGTTGCTGAATAGCCCACCGAGAACCATTTAGACCAGTGGTTCTGAACCCAGTCCTCTGGGACCCCTAGTCCAGTTAGGTTTTCAAGGTATCCACGATGAATAGATCTGCATGCACTGCTTCCAGAATTTCACACAAGGGCAAGGAGATTTTTGGCTACATTAGATATGTGTGTGTGGGGGGGGGGGGGTTATTCAAAGCCATTTAGGCAGTTTGCAGACCTGCTAACTGTCTAGATCAGTGGTTCCTGCCCTGCTGCTGGCACCGCCATAGAGAAAACAGAGGACGGCAGCAGCAGGGCAGGAACAGGCAGCGGTTGGACAGAAGTATGGGGAGGAGGGGGCATGCGCCCAATATGCAAGTCACACAGGGTACAATTCTGGCTCGTACAGCCCTGGCTTGTGGGATTAACTATTTTTAACTACTTATGTGCTTTTCAGGCATAGTTGTGTGCAGTACAAAGAATTTCATGTCCACCAGTCTGAGAGCTTATCCTTTTACATATGGGTGGATGAAGGACAGACTATTTGAATCTTTCAGGTGCTTTGTGAGAGCTGTGAAGAGATTCCCAGTTTGTCTTTCTGAACTTAAAGCACCCAAAAAGGAGCAGGCACTGGCTATCACATCTAAAGTGTATGATAATAAAGTCTAACAAGTAAGAAGGAATTAGCAAATCAAACATGAAATTCATATGGTCTTACCAAATGGCTTGTTTTCCCCACAGGCATAGAATGGAGAAAATTCCTTTTTGTAAAAGGCCCAGCAAATGAAATTAAATAACTCTCAAAATAAGACCAATACTTTAAGAGGTCGATCTACTAAAGGTTTTTTCCCATTTTGTGCCTAGGGGGAAAATGCTTAGTAGACAGGCCCCTAAGAGTATATATATATACTACTATTCACAAAGCTTTAACCCCATGCTAACTCAACTACTTGGTAGTTTTAGAACAATAGAAGAGGTCTAATAATTGTACATGAGGATCTCAAAAAATAAATTAATTTTAAAAAAACATCAGTGCTGAGGTATTCCCTTAAAGTTTGTTTTTTTTTTCCCTTAGACAAGTGAAGGCACATTTTAGAAGTGACATCAAAGTGCAATCTGGGATGCCCAGATTGAAAGGTATATAAAACATGCGTGAAATGTAACATGCAATCTGGGATGCCCATGTGAAAGGTATATAAAACATGCGTGAAATGTATGTCAAAAGGCTCACCACGTGCAAGTTGCAGTCTGATTTGAGAAGTTTACATGTACCCAAAATGGACTGCAGATGCCATAGCCACATAGATGTCCCCATGACAAAATTTTAGGACGGGGACATCTATACCATGTTGCACACACGTCCCTGCCTGCTATTTTGCAAGCGGAGACATGCTTTCGTGTGATGATAAAAAAACAAGTGCCCTCGTTTCCCTTCCCAGTTTTCTTTATGATTGTGAAAAGTATTGGGAATATCAGAATACTTTCTGTACTCCCTCCTGCTGTTTTGTTGACGGAACAAGAATTTTTCTAGTACCTATTTATGCCCTGGAGCAGAAATAGAAATGGATGTTAGCGCTGGTGGGTTGAGACGTGCTCGCTGTTTCTGAAAACCAGGCGCATACGTATCTTTTTCAGAATGCCCCGGACATGCTTCCGCCACACTCCCATGAGACATGGATGTTGCCACCCTTGAGACATCTATATACCCGTCTTTCTAAAATAGCTCTGAGAACATCTTCGTGATTTGCACATCTGAAGAACATTTTTCAGACATCCTAATGAAAAACAGAGCTTCTAAAATGACCACCGTAGTTAGCTTCCATTCATAAACTAAACTTTTAGATTAAGGGTATACATCATCCACACTACTTCTATTCTCTACCATTTATCTATAGAGAAAGCATAGTTACTCACCTGTAACAGCAGGAATCAGTCCTCACATATGGGTGATGTCGGTGCTGATGGAGCCCTCGCGGAAGCATCTCCCCAGATTTCACCTTCTGCTTGGAGTGGGAGTCCCAACAGGATAGCACCATCGATCAGGCAGTGCTCCGTAATCTTTTCAGGGTCTAGGCAACTCCTACCCTCTGACCCTTCTGTGTTCAGGCTACCAGAGCGTTAGTTCCCATTGGACACATTTATTTATTTATTTATTTATTACAAATTCTTATATACCGCGCTATTTAGCATCAGTGCGGTTTATCCTACTGCAGTCTGCTCTGCGGACTTAATTGCTGCTGCTCACAGAAGGGAGATATTTAAGGCAGAATTTTTGGAGGAGTGCTCTGAGTAATAAATAATTTCTGGAGGAGTGCTTGAGTATCTTTAAAAAAACAACAACAAAAGATGCTATCTCCCAACAGCAACGAACAAAAAAAATGCCATACTGGGTCTGACCAAAGGTCCATCAAGGACCGTATTGTGTCTCCAATAGTCGCCAATTCAGGTCACAAGTACCCAGCAGAATCCCAAAGAGTAGATCCATGCATTAAGATGTTTTTCCAGAACTTGTCTAAATCCTTTTTAAACTGAATTATGTTATCTGCTTTCTTTACGTCTTCTAGTAACAAATCGCACAGCTCTGATAGGTTTTAAAAGTGCTACCGATTAGATTCATGGAGTGTCCCTTAGTCTTGGTACTATGTGAAAGAATAAATAACTGTTCCACCCCACTCATATCTCTCTCAGCCATCTCTTCTTGAAAGTGTAGAGCCCTAACATTTTTAGTCTCTATATAGGACTATGCCATTTGCATTTTAATTGCCCTTTTCTAATTTTGATATATTTTCTTTTAGATGATTTATTGTTGCCAAGAAATTTTACCTTAAAAAAAACAACTTATAATGGTACACAGGGAATGGATACAGTAGAAACTAAATTCTCCATAGCATTACATGTACTTTATCTAGGACCCTTTGCCCAATGATGGACGTGGGAATGGCTTCCAATGAAAAAGTTGTTGGGAGGTGGTTAGAGATTATCTGCCTGCTTAGGCCTGCATCTTTGAATTCTTTCTACTGTTGACTATTTGCGTAATTGCTATCAAGATTTTATTTGTATTACCCTGTAATTTAGTTTACACACCTACAATTGCTTAATATGTGTTTCTTGGGACTTTCATTTGTTTGAAAGAATAACTCAGATACACTGATATGTTCCTTTAAGCAAAACTGAGAACACAGACAGGACACCACAACCTTGAAACTATAGATAATTAGGATCTGAGCTTCGAGTGTTGCTAACTCCCTACATTTCATAGATAATGGCAGGCTTGTCATGTTCGGCACATTTTAGACAGGATAGGGCAATCAGAACTGAGATGTCAAGGTCAGGACGTGTTAAGTTCTGATGGTATTTTAGGGACAGCTCTGCTAATGCTTCTAAAAAACATCCACATGCAATGGGAGGAGCCATTTCGGAAATATATACATGGGGAAAACAAACATGAGCACGTGCAGACGTCAGCACTTACACATGTATCTGGGCCATTTTGCAAACATGAATGTGCTCCTAATTAAATAGAAAGAACTTCCTCTTGCTCCCCATTTCAATTGGGAGGGGGAAATAAACATTGGGAGATTAAGGGAGATACCCCTCTTAATCTCTTATATAAAGGGTGGCCAAAAGGAGCACTTCTTAAAACTTTATTTGTACCAGGGAACAGGTTTAAATCCAGACATGGACAACTATTGGCTTACACGTGCACACCTTATGGAGCATGTTGCTAAAATGCAGTAGCATACCAGGTGTTAAGTCCCAAAACTTAGCAGGGGGTGGCACTGGAGTCATGCTAACAAATGGAGGCATGCCTGGCATGCAATTATCACGGGTCCAATACCACCCCCATGCTAAGCAATTTACTGCCATTAACGCAGTAAGTGCACTCACACTAATTGCACTATTGCCAGCTAGTGTGAATTAACTACAATATGCACACTCTGCCCATGAACTGCCCGGTCTCCATCCCAACCTGAGCTTGGCAGTTAGCATGGGAATTTTATCACAGCAGTATTTTTAATGCATGGTAACTGACTACACATTTTAGTAAACATGCCCCTCTATGAAGTGAGGAATAGACATCTAGGACTTTCCCCCTATCTACTTCCGATGAGGTGCAGTCAACCACATATAAATTTCATCCTTTCTAAAACAGCTATTTACATAGGTGCATGGCTATTTTTTTTAAGTGCCTTCAAGTCAGTGCTGACTCCTGGCAACTCAGAAGTCCCTGGGATTTCTTGGCAAGGTATGACCAGAAGTAGATTGCCAGGCCTTTTCTTCCAAGGCAATGGAGGCTAAAGTGACCTGCCCAAGGCCACAAGGAGTGCCAGTGGGAAATGAACCCAGATCTCCTGGGGAGTAGGCTGTTGCTCTAACCACTAGGCTATTTCTCCATGCCAGATAGATACTTATACACATTTAAATCACAAAAAGGGCATAAATACTGAAACAATCACAACTTTCTTAAGTTGGTCCAATTATTTAATTTAATTTAAAAAGATATTTATAGCCCAACAAACACAGAATCAGAGGTGGATTACATAACCATTTATGTACACATAAAAACAGTGAAAAATAATTATGCAAAACTTCTTAATACAAGGTTTTTATCTAATCCAAATATAACATTTTATACCAAGCTTTGTTGAACAGAGTAAAAGCTCACTAAGACCATTAAGAGAAAAGACATGTTTTCAACATTTTCTTAAACACTTAGGGGTCTGTTTACTAAACGGCGCACTTGTACGGGGCGCACTTGAGCGCTCTAAAATGATGCATTTAAGTGCTCTTAAGCGCCCCGTACGAGTGCGCGGCACATTACCGGGTCCCGCACGCGTGCGCCGAAAACGCGCACATTTGCGGGGCGCTCATGTGCGATTTAGGCGTGGAAAGGCGAAAGGAGGGCGGAGGAAGGCCCCCGAGGGGCGGATAGACGGGGTCAATGGGCGGAATGTGGGAGGGGAGAGACTTCCCGCACAGGAGCGTGCCCGACTAGCCAAGTAAACTTACCGCCAGTGAAACACTCGCGTTAGAGGTGCTGTGAAGGGAGGAGAAACCATTTCCGTCAGCAATGTACAGCAACAGCGTGGAAACCCAAAAACCGTGTGCAGTGTGTGAACCATGTGCACAGATCAAACCCGCTAATGTAACAGGGAAATAACCACACGGGCGCCGCGCACCGTAGCGCATCTGTCAATCACAGCTTTTGTTCTTCCGGACGGAACGCCCACTCCTTATACGGCAGCCGCACTGTACCGCGGACCGCACACCACCGGGCCTTTAGTAAACAGACCCCTTAGGGGTATGTTTACTAAGGACCACTAAGGATGCACCCTTTAGCGTGCACAAATGGCAGAGTTAAGGGAAGGAGGCATTCCCGCATAAAAGGCACTAGTGGCTGGTTTAAAGGTGAGGTCGGAGAGGCTGTTGTTGCCAAAAAAGCATCTTTAAGGAAATGGAAAAAAGAGCCAAACGATGAAACCTGGAAATAGCACAAGCACTGGCAAGTCAAATGCAAGGCATTGATAAAGCAGGCAAAGGGAGAATTTGAGAAGAAGCTTGCTGCAGAAGCAAAAATGTGAAATTAAAGATTTTTTTCAAGTACATTCGTAGCAAAAAACCTGTGAGAGAGTCAGTTGGTCCATTAGATGATAGAGGAGTTAAAGGGGCACTAAGAGGCGACAAGGTGATAGCAGAGATACTGAATGAATTCTTTGCTTCGGTCTTTACTGAGGAAGATGTAGGGATGTTACCAATGACAGAAGTGGTATTTTAAAGGTGCGGAAGAATTGAAGGAAATATCGATACATTGGGAAGATGTATTACAACTATTAGATAAACTGAAGAGTAGCAAATCACCTGGGCCGGATGGTATATATCCAAGGGTGTTGAAAGAACTGAAATATGAGATTGCAGACCTGCTATTAGTAATCTGTGAACTATCATTAAAATCATCTCTAATACCTGAAGATTTGGAGGATCGCCAATGTAACACCAATTTTTAAAAAGGGTTCGAGGGGTGATCCGGGAAACTACAGACCGGTGAGCCTCACATCAGTACCGGGAAAAATGGTAGAAACCATCATAAAGAATAAAATTACTCAGCATGTAGATAGTCATGGCCTGATGGGAGACAGCCAACATGGCTTTAGACAAGGAAGATCTTGTCTTACTAATCTGTTATGTTTTTTTGAAAGTGTGAATAAACCGGTGGACAAAAGTGAGTCGGTTGATATAGTGTATCTGGACTTTCAGAAAGCCTTTGACAAGGTCCCTCATCAGAGACTTTTGGCAAAACTAAAGAGTCATGGGATAGGAGGCAGTGTACTACTGTGGATCAGGAACTGGTTAAAAGATAGAAAGCAGAGGGTTGGGCTAAATGGCCAATTTTCCCAATGGAGAAAGGTGAATAGTGGTGTACCCCAGGGATCTGTGCTGGGTCTGCTGCTTTTTGACATATTCATAAATGACCTGGAAAGTGGAATAACGAGTGAGGTTATCAAATTTGCAGATGCGACAAAACTATTTAAAGTTGTTAAAACCCAAGAGGATTGTGGAAAATTGCAAGAGGATCTTGATAAATTGGAAGACTGGGAATCAAAATAGCAGATGAGATTTAATGTGGACAAGTGCAAAGTTATGCACCTAGGGAAAAACAACCCAAACTATGGTTACACGATGCAAGGTTCCACATTAGGAACCACCACCCAGGAAAAAGATTTAGGTGTCATTGTGGATAGCATGTTAAAACCCTCGACCCAGTGTGCAGCGGCGGCCAAGAGAGCAAATAGAATGCTAGGTATCATAAGGAAAGGAATGGAAAATAAAACAAAAGATATTATAATGCCTCTATATCGTTCCATGGTGAGACTGCACCTTGAATATTGTGTGCAATTCTGGTCGCCGTATCTTAAAAAGGATATAGCGTTATTAGAAAAGGTTCAGAGAAGAGCCACCAAAATGGTAAAGGGGATGGAAGGATACTCCTATGAAGAAAGGCTAAAAATGTTAGGGCTCTTTATCCTGGAAAAGAGACGGCTGAGGGGAGATATGATAGAAGTCTATAAATTAATGAACGGAGTGGAACAGTTAAACGTAGATTGATTGTTTACGTTATCAGAATATAGAAAGACTAGGGGACATGCAATGAAGCTACAGGGTAAACTATTTAAGACTAATAAAAGAAAATACGTTTTCCCTCAATGTGTAATCAAACTCTGGAATTTGTTACCGGAGGATGTAGTAAAGGCTGTTAATGTAGCTGGGTTTAAAAAAGGTTTGGACAAGTTCCTGGAGGAAAGGTCCATAAACCATTATTAAGAAGGGACCGAGGATATCAATGCTTGACCCAGTACAAGCATTGCGGAACCTGTGTCTTTTGGGGAAACTGCTAGGTACGAATGACCTAGATTGGCCACTGTTGGAAACAGGATACTGGGCTTGATGGACCTTGGTCTGACCCAGTATGGCATATCTTATGTTCTTAAAAGGCTAACGAGTTGGATACTGACAATACTACTCTAGATAGATTGTCGAAATCTACAGCCACTCAAGCCAAGAAGAAGCCTTTAAAAAACCCTCTTTCAGCAAAAAGAGGAAATTTTATCCTTCCTATACCCAACAGAGTCAGACTCGGGGTCAGGTTGCCCAAAAGGGACAAATTAGACAGCAAAGGAAGCCAAAAAGCCCGAGAGCCCAACCAGCTCCAAAGGTTCAGCCCCCTCAAGGGCTTTGACTCCTTCCTAGAGAGCTTAGCCTTCCTGCCTCTGAGGGGTCCCCAACCCCCCAATATTCCAGGCAGGTTATGCCACTTTGCCAACAGATGGCATCAGATAAGAGCAGAAGATTGGACTTTGTCCATTGTAGGGGAGAGGTACAAGCTTCATTTTCACAGCATGCCCCCTCCTACAATTCTAAAGCAATTCAATTTTCAGACCTCCGCAGACGATCTGCTAGATCACGAGGTCTCAACACTTCTTGCCCAAGGGGAAATAGAGGAGGTACCAATTCTTCAACGGGGTGCAGGGTTCTACTCCCCCCTATTTTCTTAGTCCAAAGAAAATAGGACAACACAGACCCATTCTAGACCTCAGAGAATTGAACAAATACCTGTTTTGAGAGAAGTTCAAAATGATTTCTCTAGGAACTCTTCTGCCATACCTTCAAAGCCAGGATTGGCTGTGGGATTCTCCTACGCTCCAAGCCTATGGCATACACTACCATGCACTATCCGCACCAAGCACAACCTCCAAGAATTCTGTAGGATGTTGAAAACCCACCTATTCGAGTACTTTGGGGGAAACATCACCTAACACAGATCACCAGACGTCCCTGCACTGCCAGCCATCCTGGACAATTTGGGCATTATCGTTAAACTTTACCCTCTCACCAATTATGCTGTCTTTTTAACTTGGCCCACATTGCATATAATTCATCTGGTTGTCCCTTGCGCATTCAACTCTGCATTTGTCTCCCCATCTGTTATTTACCCCGGTGTATATCATTGCTGCTTGTTCATTCTAATAAATTCCATATAATTTGAATTGTGCTCACTTGTTAGCATGTAAACAGCTTTGACATGGCGATAAAGCGGTATATAAAAACAGCTAAATAGAGGGAGGTGACTTTCAAGGTCACCAAGGGTTGTGGGATGTGGGAAGCAGTTGCCTCTGCCTACATTCTGAAGGGTAAGCCCATTTCTGTGGGTTTGCATACTTGCATCACTCAACTTGAATCTGGTCATCTTCTTGGGAGAGTCTGGGGTGGTAGCTCCAGTTGGCATGGCTATTTTGGTCTTCTGTGAGCACCTTCTGTCCATCTTATACTGTGTGTTTTGTTTTGGAACATGGAACGTACGAAGCATGAACCAAGGGAAGTTGGAAGTGGTCAAGAATGAAATGGAACGTGTACAACTTGATCTGTTGGGTGTCAGCGAACTGAAATGGACTGGCATCGGGCACTTTGCATCAGATGATCACATGGTCTACTATGCTGGAAATGAAAGACAAAGAAGAAATGGTGTTGCATTTATAATAAAGAAGAAACTTGCAAGAACTGTAATGAAATACAATGCAGTCAGCGAACGCTTAATCTCTATTCGTCTACGAGGATTGCCTATCAACACAACTATAATTCAAGTATATGCCCCAACAACAGCTGCAGAAGAGAATGAAATTGAAGAGTTCTATGAACAAGTACAAGCTGAAATTGACAGAACATGCAAACAGGATATCCTGATAGTCATGGGTGACTGGAACGCAAAAGTTGGCAACAAAGAAGAAGGCAAAGTAGTTGGAAAATATGGACTTGGCAACAGAAATGAAGCTGGAGAAAGATTGATAGAATTCTGCAAGACCAATGATCTATTCATCTCAAACACCTTCTTTCAGCAACACAAGCGACGACTGTACACATGGACTTCACCCAATGGATTGTATAAAAATCAAATTGACTACATCTGTGGAAGTCAACGATGGAAAAGCTCTGTAACATCAACAAAGACAAAACCTGGAGCTGACTGTGGTACAGATCATCAACTACTAGTATGCAAACTCAAGCTAAAGTTGAAAAAGTATGCAAACTCAAGCTAAAGTTGAAAAAGAGCAAACCACTCATGAATGCACCAAAATATGACCTTGAGAATATACCACTGGAATTTAAAGACTGCCTGCAAAATCGATTTGCTGCCTTAGATACAAATGACAGAGCTCCGGAAGAGTTATGGAATGACATCAAGAAGGTTGTGCTGGAAGAAAGCGAGAAGTCTCTACAAAAGGTGAAAAAGCAAAAACGGCCAAAATGGATGACGGAAGAAACTCTGAAAATTGCCCAGAAACGCAGAGAAGCTAAAGCCAAAGGAGAAAGAAAGACAATCGCAGAACTCAACAGAGATTTCCAACGTGCAGCAAGACAGGACAAGGAAAAGTACTACAATGACACTTGCAAGGAAATAGAAGCAGAAACTATTAGAGGAAGAACAAGATCGGCTTTCCTAAAGCTGCGAGAGTTAAAGAAAAAGTTCCAGCCTCGAATTGGAATGTTACAAGATGCTCAAGGTTCTATGTTGAATGATGCTGAGAAGATCAAGAAAAGGTGGAAGGAATATACAGAGTTTTTATATGATAAAGATCAAGTGGACCAACAGCCGTTTCAACCTATACCTTATGATCAGGAACCATTGGTGATGAAAGAAGAAGTTGAAGCAGCATTGAAAGCCTTATCAAAGAACAAAGCACCAGGCATTGATAGCATTCCCATAGAAGTATTGCAGCAATCTGATGCAGCTGTTACCGTACTTACAAGGCTCTGCCAAGAAATATGGAAGACAACATCATGGCCAACTGACTGGAAAAGATCTGTGTTTATACCAATACTAAAGAAAGGTGATCCAACTGACTGTGGAAATTATCGCACAATCGCTCTGATCCCACATGCCAGCAAGATTCTACTGAAGATTATTCAAAAGAGACTACAGCCATACCTAGAACAAGAACTACCTGAAATGCAAGCAGGTTTCAGGAAAGGGCGAGGAACGAGAGACATCATTGCGGATGTGAGATGGATCGTTGAAAAGACTAAAGAATACCAAAAGGATATCTATTTGTGCTTTATCGACTATAGCAAGGCTTTTGACTGTGTAAACCATGAGAAACTCTGGGCCACATTAAGAAGCATGGGTATACCAGAACACCTGATCGTTCTCTTGCGTAATCTGTACATTGATCAAGAAGCAACAGTTCGAACGGAACAAGGAGAAACAGAATGGTTTAAAATAAGCAAAGGTGTAAGACAAGGCTGCATACTTTCCCCCTACCTGTTTAATTTATATGCAGAACAAATCATCAGAGAAGCAGGACTGTATGAAGACAACAGAGGTGTGAAGATTGGTGGAAGACTCATCAACAACCTTCGCTATGCTGATGATACCACATTACTGACTGAAAGTGAAGATGATCTGAAACATTTGCTTCTCACAATCAAAGAACATAGTCTCAAAATGGGCCTGCACCTTAATGTAAAGAAGACAAAGATCATGACAACTGGCATAATCAACAGGTTCATCGTTGAAGGAGAAGAAATTGAAATCGTGAACAACTTTAACCTACTTGGATCAACTATCAATAAAGAAGCAACAAGCAGTCAAGAAATCAGACGACGCATTGCTCTTGGCAGAATGGCTATGAAAGACCTAGATAAGATTCTCAAGAGCAGAGATGTCTCTCTCCATACAAAGATTCGACTTGTTCAAGCCATGGTATTTTCAATAACATCATATGGATGTGAAAGCTGGACAGTGAAAAAGACAGACAGGAAGAAAATTGATGCCTTTGAATTATGGTGCTGGCGGCGAATACTGTGTATACCATGGACTGCCCGAAGAACAAACCAGTCGGTACTAGAAGAGATCAAACCTAAGCTTTCTTTAGAAGCTCAGATGACAAGACTTCGACTTTCATACTTCGGACACATCATGCAAAGAGAGAGAGATCATTAGAGAAAGACATCATGCTTGGCAAGATAGAAGGTCAACGCAAAAGAGGAAGGCCAGCAATGAGATGGATTGCTACAATAACAGCAGCTACGGGTACCAGTCTGTCAACAATGAGCCGCCTGACTGAAGACCGAACACAATTTAGGATAGCTATCCAGAGGGTCGCCATGAGTCGACTCCGACTCGACGGCACTTAACAACAACAACATATCATTGCTGCTTGTTCATTCTAATAAATTCCATATAATTTGAATTGTGCTCACTTGTTAGCATGTAAACAGCTTTGACATGGCGATAAAGCGGTATATAAAAACAGCTAAATAGAGGGAGGTGACTTTCAAGGTCACCCAGGGTTGTGGGATGTGGGAAGCAGTTGCCTCTGCCTACATTCTGAAGGGTAAGCCCATTTCTGTGGGTTTGCATACTTGCATCACTCAACTTGAATCTGGTCATCTTCTTGGGAGAGTCTGGGGTGGTAGCTCCAGTTGGCATGGCTATTTTGGTCTTCTGTGAGCACCTTCTGTCCATCTTATACTGTGTGTTTTGTTTTGGATTTGCAAGCCAAGTCAAATGCTACTCTAGTCTTGGTGGTTCTTCGAGCAGTTGTCTCCCAACATTCCCCCCCCCCCCCGCCCTATTAATCGCTTGTTGTTTTGATACTTCCCACTTGTCTGGACTGGTTTAGTGCCGGGGTTCTCAACTAACTCACTCAAGACATCTAGCAGCAAGTTTTCGGGACAACCACAATGAAAATACGAGAGAGATCTGCATGCAATGGAGGCAGTGCATGCAAATCTCTCTCGTGCATATTCTTTGTGGTTAGCCTGAAAACTGACTGCTAGATATCTTGGACAGATTAAGAATCCCCTGGTCTAATAAGATGAACTGGAAGGTGACATTTTTCTACCTGAATTTCCTTTCCTGGAATCCTGCTGTTTAGACCAGTTCTAGAACAAGCCCATTCAAGTCAAATTCTGCTTGTCTGGTGGTTCTTTTCCAGTGTTGATTTTCCTCAAGGGTGTTTAGTATTGTTTTTGTGGGGGGGGGGGGGGTTATTCTGGGGTTTGTAATGTAAATACTGGAGGGCGCCTCTAACTACACCATTCCAAATACCATTACCCACTTTCTCTGAACTGGTCACCTGTCCTGGGGTGGGGTGGGCACGCTCTGGGAAGATTCCACTGGCCAGGTAGCTTGCTTTGCTGTTTTATCAGTGGTTTGTTTTAAAGCAGGGGTTCTCAACCCCAGTTCTTTGGGATCCTTAGTCCAGTTGAGTTTTTCAGGGTATCCGCAATGAATGTGCATGAGAGAACTGCATGCACTGCTTCCATTGTATGCAGATCTATTTTTTGCATATTCATTGTGGATATTCTGAAAACCTGTCTGGCCTGGGGGGGTCCCAGAGGACTGGGTTGAGAACCATTGGTTTAAAGAAAAAGAGAGGGTGTCGGAAGTACTGTTGGAGAGGCACAGTGGTAGGCCTTAGAGCAGCATTGGAGATAAAGATAGCTTAGTTATGGGAGAGCCCAGACAGTAGCTTTCCACACCTTAATCTGCAGCAGAGCCTCATTGTACTCACTATATAGAGCAGGGGTCTCAAACACGCGGCCCACGGGCCGCATGCAGCCCGCGAGAGAACGTTGTGCGGCCCGCGACGGCTTCTGCTGCTGCTGCCGTTGCCGCCGTGGCAACGGCAGAATCGACGGTCAATTTAAAAAAAAAAAAAACTGGCTTCTGCTGCTCAAGCACCAAAATCAGCTGTCCTGCGGCCCCTTCCTCTCTGCCCAGAGATCCCCGAGAGTGCTCTATCAGCGGGTGCTTTTCAAGCCGCGAAGAGAGTATTTCCCTCTCGCGAGGCTTGAAAAGTGACTAGGTTTAAGCCGCGCGAGAGGGAAATACTCTCTTCGCGGCTTAAAAAGCACGCCGCAGATGAAGCACACTCAGGGCTCTCCGCGCAGAGGGGAAGGGGCCGCGGGACAGCTGATTTTCTGCTGCAGCAGCAGAAGCCAGGTTTTTTTTAAATTTACCTGGGGGGGGGTGTAGGACTGGAAATGGGCTATTGGCAGGGGGGGGGTATGACTGGAAATGGGCTATTGGCAGGGGGGGGTATGACTGGAAATGGGAAATTGGCAGGGGGGGGTTATGACTGGAAATGGGCTATTGGCAGGGGGGTTATGACTGGAGATGGGCTATTGGCAGGGGGGAGGTTATGACTGGAGATGGGCTATTGGCAGGGGGGGGTTATGACTGGAGATGGGCTATTGGCAGGGGGGTTATGACTGGAAATGGGCTATTGGCAGGGGGGGTATGACTGGAAATGGGCTATTGGCAGGGGGGGGGTATGACTGGAAATGGGCTATTGGCAGGGGGGTTATTAATGGAAATGGGCTATTTGCAGGGGGGGTTATGACTGGTAATGGGCTATGGTGGGGGCTAGGACTGGAAATGGGCAGGTGGGGGTTAGGAAGGACTGGAGGTGGGCTGATGGGGGGAGTTAGGACTGGTAATGAGCTATGGAGGGGCTGACTGAAATGGGGTAATGGGGGTTAGGGCTGGAAGTGGGCTATTGGCAGGGGGGGTTATGACTGGTAATGGGCTATGGGGGGGGTAAGACTGAAAATGGGGTGATGGGGGGTAAAACTGGAAGTGCGCTATGGGGAGGTTAGGACTGGTAATGGGCTATGGGGGGTCTAGGACTGGTAATGGGCTGGGGGGGTTGCTAGGACTGGAAATGGGCTGAGTGGAAGGGGGGCTTGAACTGCAAATGGCTGATGGGGAGGGGGGCTTGGAATGGAAATGGGCTGTGAGGGGAGGGAGCTAGGATTGGAAATGGGCTGATGGGGGGCTAGGATTGGAAATGGGCTGATGGTGAGGCTAGGATAGGACTGGAAATGGACTAATGGGGGGACTAGAAGGGAGCGGATGCTGGGTGGGGCTGGAACTAGAAGGGAGCTGATGTTGGGGGAGGATTAGAATGGGATGGAGCTGGGAAAGTGAAATGGAGAGGGGAAAAATATTTTGTCTGGGAGAGAAGACAAATCTACAATTGGCCAGGTATTGGGAGAGTAAGTGGGGATTGAGGATGGAGGGGTAAAATTTGAGTGGATGAAATAGGAATGAGGAAAGAGAAAAAGGAGAAAGATTAGTATGTTAAAGCAGATGTAGAGAGAGAATGGAAAAAAACTAGGAGAGAAGAAAGGGCAAATGGACAGCAGACGATGGAGAGTTAGCAGAAGACTTGAAGAAACCAGAAGAAAGTGGCTGGAACAATTGCAACTGAAAAAAATGCACAAAAGGTAGAAAAATATCTCTTTATTTTGAATTTATTAACTGGAATATGTCAGCTCTGGGAAATGTGCATCATTAATGTTTGCGCTTTGTTTAGTACAAGAGGAAATTAATTTATAGTTTTATTTCTACAGTGTTGTTGTACATTCCAAGTTTGGCTTTTGGGGTTCCCAGTTTAATTATTGTCTTCTTGTTTCTAAATCTTTTAGTCTTTCTTTATCCATACTCATTAAAGAGGCATGTTTACTAAAAGTTAGTGTATGGTAACATTATGCAAATATTTATGCAAATGAGGCCCCTTATGCAAATGAGGCCCGCGTCTTATGCGGCCCCCGGGTTACTTTACAAGTCCTCATTTGGCCCTCAAAGCAATTTGAGTTTGAGACCCCTGATATAGAGGAACATAGGATGTGTTACTAGCTTCTCATTTGGTATTAACATCTGAGGATTCATTTCACAACACACACACACACCTAATCAGATAGCAGATTTCGCCTACTGCATCAGAATGTACCAACTACCAAAGGCAGCCTCCATCTTTCTCCCATTGTCACCTGTAATAGATATTTACAAAGCTGTAATCTGTGTGGGGTTTTTTTGTTGTTGTTTTGTTTTTTTTGTCCACTTATTTATTTATTTTAGCTGTATTTATATCCCGCTTTTCACTGGGTCAAAGCGGTCAATTGGGGGATACATTTAACATGAGGGGATATGAGACACATACGCTAATACTTACAGGGAACATGGGCAATGGAGGGTTACGTGGCTTGCCCAAGACCACAAGGAGTGCCTACAGGACTAGAAATCTCAGTCCCTCCGGCCTGAGATTGCTGTCCCCAGGTGGGACTTGAACCCCCGGCCCTGCGGCCTGAAGTATCTTGTCCTAACCACTAGACCACTCCTCCCTTCCACTTGGTTTGCAGCTTGTCGTGCTGTGAGGGCTTGCGTGCATCAGTGATGCTGAGAGCTAAACTATCGGTAGTTTAACTACTGGCAGGGTCTCCCAAGATGGACAGGTCTCAGATGAGGTGCCAGACCAAGACAAACCACCCATCTGGGCAGCAGCAGAATGGGACAGTGTTGACGGCAGAGGATCACATTTTTGTGACAACGGCAACAACACCAAACTTAAACTGCGCGGAAGAAAGGCCCGGCAATCTACTTCTGTATCTTGCCATGAAAACCCAATGGATAGTTACAACAAAACAAATTGTGCTATGGTGCTGGAAGATGAGACCCCCAGGTCAGAAGGCACTCAACTAGCTACTGGGGAAGAGCTGAAGACTTTTCAGAGTAAAGCCAGCATTTATGATGTGGTTGGATCAAAGCCCTCGGAAGTCTGACTGCTGATGTAACTGCGCATGAAATGAGAGTCAGAAGCTGTAAAGATGTCTTACACATTGGAACATGGAACGTACGAAGCATGAACCAAGGGAAGTTGGAGGTGGTCAAGAATGAAATGGAACGTGTACAACTTGATCTGTTGGGTGTCAGCGAACTGAAATGGACTGGCATGGGGCACTTTGCATCAGATGATCACATGGTCTACTGTGCTGGAAATGAAAGACAAAGAAGAAATGGTGTTGCATTTATAATAAAGAAGAAACTTGCAAGAACTGTAATGAAATACAATGCAGTCAGCGAATGCTTAATCTCTATTCGTCTATGAGGATTGCCTATCAACACAACTATAATTCAAGTATATGCCCCAACAACAGCTGCAGAAGAGAATGAAATTGAAGAGTTCTATGAACAAGTACAAGCTGAAATTGACAGAACATGCAAACAGGATATTCTGATAGTCATGGGTGACTGGAACGCAAAAGTTGGCAACAAAGAAGAAGGCAAAGTAGTTGGAAAATATGGACTTGGCAACAGAAATGAAGCTGGAGAAAGACTGATAGAATTCTGCAAGACCAATGATCTATTCATCTCAAACACCTTCTTCCAGCAACACAAGCGGCGACTGTACACATGGACTTCACCGAATGGATTATATAAAAATCAAATTGACTACATATGTGGAAGTCAACGATGGAAAAGCTCTGTAACATCAACAAAGACAAAACCTGGAGCTGACTGTGGTACAGATCATCAACTACTAGTATGCAAACTCAAGCTAAAGTTGAAAAAGAGCAAACCACTCATGAATGCAGCAAAATATGACCTTGAGAAAATACCACTGGAATTTAAAGACTGCCTGCAAAATCGATTTGCTGCTTTAGATACAAATGACAGAGCTCCGGAAGAGTTATGGAATGACATCAAGAAGGTTGTGTTGGAAGGAAAGCGAGAAGTCTCTACAAAAGGTGAAAAAGCAAAAACGGCCAAAATGGATGACGGAAGAAACTCTGAAAATTGCCCAGAAACGCAGAGAAGCTAAAGCCAGAGGAGAAAGAAAGACAATCGCAGAACTCAACAGAGATTTCTAACGTGCAGCAAGACAGGACAAGGAAAAGTACTACAATGACACTTGCAAGGAAATAGAAGCAGAAACTATTAGAGGAAGAACAAGAACAGCTTTCCTAAAGCTACGAGAGTTAAAGAAAAAGTTCCAGCCTCGAATTGGAATGTTACAAGATGCTCAAGGTTCTATTTTGAATGATGCTGAGAAGATCAAGAAAAGGTGGAAGGAATATACAGAGTTTTTATATGATAAAGATCAAGTGGACCAACAGCCGTTTCAACCTGTACCTTATGATCAGGAACCATTGGTGATGAAAGAAGAAGTTGAAGCAGCATTGAAAGCCTTATCAAAGAACAAAGCACCAGGCATTGATAGCATTCCCATAGAAGTATTGCAGCAATCTGATGCAGCTGTTACCGTACTCACAAGGCTCTGCCAAGAAATATGGAAGACAACATCATGGCCAACTGACTGGAAAAGATCTGTGTTTATACCAATACTAAAGAAAGGTGATCCAACTGACTGTGAAACTTATCGCACAATCGCTCTGATCCCACATGCCAGCAAGATTCTACTGAAGATTATTCAAAAGAGACTACAACCATACCTGGAACAAGAACTACCTGAAGTGCAAGCAGGGTTCAGGAAAGGGCTAGGAACGAGAGACATCATTGCGGATGTGAGATGGATCCTTGAAAAGACTAAAGAATACCAAAAGGATATCTATTTGTGCTTTATCGACTATAGCAAGGCTTTTGACTGTGTAAACCATGAGAAAATCTGGGCCACATTAAGAAGCATGGGTATACCAGAACACCTGATCGTTCTCTTGCGCAATCTGTACATTGATCAAGAAGCAAACAGTTCGAACGGAACAAGGAGAAACAGAATGGTTTAAAATAAGCAAAGGTGTAAGACAAGGCTGCATACTTTCCCCCTACCTGTTTAATTTATATGCAGAACAAATCATCAGAGAAGCAGGATTGTATGAAGACAACAGAGGTGTGAAGATTGGTGGAAGACTCATCAACAACCTTCGCTATGCTGATGATACCACATTACTGGCTGAAAGTGAAGATGATCTGAAACATTTGCTTCTCACAATCAAAGAACATAGTCTCAAAATGGGCCTGCACCTTAATGTAAAGAAGACAAAGATCATGACAACTGGCATAATCAACAGGTTCATCATTGAAGGAGAAGAAATTGAAATTGTGAACAACTTTAACCTACTTGGATCAACTATCAATAAAGAAGCAACAAGCAGTCAAGAAATCAGACGACGCATTGCTCTTGGCAGAGTGGCTATGAAGGACCTAGATAAGATTCTCAGGAGCAGAGATGTCTCTCTCCATACAGCGATTCGACTTGTTCAAGCCATGGTATTTTCAATAACATCATATGGATGTGAAAGCTGGACAGTGAAAAAGATAGACAGGAAGAAAATTGATGCCTTTGAATTATGGTGCTGGCGGCGAATACTGTGTATACCATGGACTGCCCGAAGAACAAACCAGTCAGTACTAGAGGAGATCAAACCTAAGCTTTCTTTAGAAGCTCAGATGACAAGACTTCGACTTTCATACTTTGGACACATCATGCGAAGAGAGAGATCATTGGAGAAAGACATTATGCTTGGCAAGATAGAAGGTCAACGCAAAAGAGGAAGGCCAGCAATGAGATGGATCGATACAATAACAGCAGCCACGGGTACCAGTCTGTCAACAATGAGCCGCCTGACTGAAGACCGAACACAATTTAGGATAGCTATCCAGAGGGTCGCCATGAGTCGATTCCGACTCGACGGCACTTAACAACAACAAGTGGCTGGTTAGCGGGTGTTAAGTGGACAGCAGGTGTTAAGAGTGCCATGCGTTCAGGTTAATGTGCAGTAAGGACGGCTGCCTTAACGTGGGAAAAGGGAGCTTATGGAGAGGTCAGAAGTGAAGTGCTGGATGGGGGCATGTAATCTACTGTGATAGCAGTGGATTGCATAGGATTGGGTAGAAGAGTGTCATGGGGTAGCCACCATGGCCACGATGTAGGCATAGAAAAAATGCCTGGACGGCACTGGTGACCTGCACATCAGCTGCAGGTGAGGTGTGAGTGATACGCCCTAAGTAAAATACCACAGTGTGGGCCAGGGTGTAGCAGATGGCAGGAGAATACATGAGTGAACATGATGGGTATATGCAGATGAATGGGCTGAATGTTGGATGGGGGTAGATGAGAGTGCTGTATGGCCTTGCTGCCTCAATATACCCAATGTGGCCTCACAAATGCAGCTAACCTCAGTTGTGGTGTGTGTGTGAAAAATAGTTGCTGTGCCAAAGGGAAGGTCTACCACCATCTATTTGGTTTTCACAACTGTCTCAGCTGCTCTAACCACATACAATCTTCCTGACATATATTCATATAACAACTGGACAAGTAAGTAGGCTATGATCCAAGGATAGAACAGCCACACATCTGTAGAAGCTGCATGCAAACGCAAAGTGCTCTTGGACAGATAAGGTCTACATTCATACTGTCTGGTGGAACAAGGTCACTTGTATGATGTCATACACCTGGTGTCCATTCATGTCTAAACTGATGTGTCTCCCACATTGGCCATATGGAGCAAGTAAAGATGTGTGATGATCTCTGCAGGTGGCCATCCCAGGAGCGTGACGTGCCTGCATGTTCTGCATATATGTGATGGAGCAAAAGATGTACATAAGTGGAAACGTTTGTGATAACTGTGAATGAACAACCCATGTGTCATGCAACTACAGAGTGAAGTTGTATGACCCTTTGCAATGTGCTGCAGCAGAGCCAATAAAGTCATGCTATCAGATAGGTATGACTGCAATGTACGAGTACATGCTTGCAGACTAAATGTGCTAACATACACATAAAAAAGAATAATAATGTGTACCCTCAAGTCAATGCTGCCTGCTGGTGACCCGGTAGCTCCTGGATTTTCTTGGTAGTATAGCTGGAAGTATATTGTCATGCCTTTCTTCCAAAGCAACATATGGTGAAGTGACTTTCCCAAGACCACAAGTGGGATTTGAACCCTGGTATGTTCCTTAATGAGGTAGTGCTCTAACCATTCAGCTATACCTTTACAGCACTCTCTAGAATAGACCAGACTACGTGTCCCTTACTGAAATGGCCTAAACCCAGGACTAGAAACAACCTAGCAGGCACATTCTGAGAGTTGTAAACCACATCCAGGGCCTGCCTGCACTGGTACACATGCAGTAAGGATTGTACTGGATACTCAGTACTGCATCTGCATAAGACACACAGCAGTAGTATCAATCTCCTGTCCAAAGGGCAAGCCACATGTGAGGTCAAGATGCCCTTCCCTCCACTGTACCTCCTAAGCCAAACAACATTCACATGCAGAGGTCCACTGAGCTGCAGGGTGGCACTAATCCCCGAGGCAGCACATATGCAGGGCATGCATTTCCTTTTGACTTGCTGTATACTACAAGATAAGTGCTTTTGCATATGGACCAAACTCAAACCTCATTCATGACCCATGAGGTCCATCCCAGACCATCCTGCACTCTCCAGGGGGCCATGCACACTTGCTCAATCGTCATACAAGACATGCAGGTACTGACAATGCTCCAGTGATCAGAGTCGCCACTATGGCTGTGATGTGGGCTATGTGTGCCAGTATTGGTTAGTCCCTTTTTTCCCCATGATGCAACTCACAATCTGAACACCTATATGCTACTTTTTCCCCTATGGAAAATGCAGCTCTGTAATGTGCAGGCACATAGTGTGCTTTATGGACATAACAACCGCCACATGTACAAGTCTCCTTTTTCACCGGCCACCCTGAATCTGAGGAAGGGCACACATCACCTGGTCCCCGGACCAAGCGCTACATAGATGGTCTCTCCAGATCTATTCCACTTACAGAATACTTCAGGTGTTGTGTGCGGTATGTCATGCTAGTAGCTTTATACCCTGTACAACTGCATTGTTGACAGCCAACACTCTATCGATCAATTACAAAAAAACAGAAGCCTTATTCATCACGAGAGACAACACATTCACCTCCCACCCACCATACCAATGAACAACATCCAAATAAAAGTACACCAAGAACTTAAATACCTAGGCGTCAACGTTGACCAAAACCTCTCCTGTAAGACACAAATAGCAGCTACAGCCAAAGCAATATTCTACAAATCCAAGACTCTACAATGCCTCTGGCCCATACGCGATTCATCAGATTTCTGCTCAGCCCTCCAAGTCTTAATCCTTCCTCATGCTGATTACTGTAACACAATATGTTTATGTTTATTAAGCATTTGATATACCGCACATTTTGTAACAAACAAGGCGGTTTACAATACCACAGTCTTCCACAGTTCACCCTCCTCCCATTACAAACTGCCCTCCACACTGCAGCACACATCATACAAGGAGCATCCAAATTCAACAGAATCACCCCTATATTCAAACAACTCCACTGGCTACCATGCCCCAGCAGAATCACATACAAAACACTACTACTAGCACACAAGGCTCTCCACTGCACCCCTGCTACCAATCCGCAAACCCTTCTTCAACCCCTCAACGTCAACAGACCACAAAGACCCTCTACAACCCACAAGCTCACTATACCATACTCCAGAACAAAGCACTCACAACAAACATGCCACAGAGCCTTCGAACTATACACACTCTCCCTTTGGAACACACTCCCAAACCATATAAGAAATATCTCTGACCACCAATCCTTCTGCAAACACCTCAAAACCTTCCTGTTCTCAAAACACTTCAACCCTAACTCCGAACTAGGAGCATACCGAACCCCTCAATAAATGTGCCTGCTGAAACTGCTAACATTATGGACCTACTCGTTACTTGTATATAGTTACAATGTTCCTTGTACATAGTTGGCTGTTATATGTAATTTGAACCGCTTTGACCTGGTGAAAAGCGGTATATAAGCTCTGCTAAATAAATAAATAATGAAATAAACTGCAACATCTTATAGCGGCATGTCCCATCTAGCCTTTGTGTCCTGCACCTGTTGACCAGGGACTCTCATGTAACATCTTATGTCATGCTCTAGGGCTCGAGCAGCTGTTTCCAAGGAACCTGAATGCAGTGAGTGGTGCCTAGGCAGAAGAGGTGGGGGTAGGGTTACCAACTTTTTCACCGAGAAAAACCCGACACCTGTGGCTCGCCATGCTCCACCCATTCTCCGCCCCTAGTCCCACCCCTGCCCCGCCCCCAGCCCCACCCACAAAAATTACCGAGGATATGTGTAGGCTAACTTCCTTGGTCATATAATAATTAAACTGGGGACCCCAAAATCCAAACATGAAATGTACAACACTGGAGAAATAAAACTATAAAATAATTTCCTCTTGCACTAAACAAAAACGCAAAGATGTTATCAATACACACTTCCCAGACCAAACATATTCCAGCTAATAAATTCAAAATAAAAAGTACTTTTCTACCTTCTGTTTGGGTGTTTTATTTTCAGTTGCAATTGCTCCAGTCACTTTCTTCTGGTTTCTTCGTGTCTTCTGCGAGCTATCCATTTGTCCTTTCTTCTCTTTTAGATGTTTTCCATTCTCTCTATTTCTGCTTTAACATACTGATTGTTTCCCTTTTGCTCTTTCCCCCAATTCTTTCCTTATTCCTTTATCATCCATTTAAATTTCACCCTTCCATTCTCAAGCCCCTCACTCTCCCTATACCCAGCCCATCATAGACTTTTCTTCCACACAAAATATTTTTTCCCCTCTCCATTCTCATTCCCCATCTATTCTAGTCCTCCCCCAAAATCAGTTCCCTTATAGTTCTAGAGCCACCCAGCATCCACTCCCTTCTAATCCCATTCTCCCATGCCCCACATCAGCCAATTTCCAGTCCTATTCCAGCTCTTCATCAGCCCATTTCCAGTGCTAGCCCTCACATCACAGACCATTTCCAGTCCTAGCCCCCCCCCCATCACAGCCCATTTCCAGTCCAAGTCCCCCATCACAGCCTATTTCCAGTCCTAGGCCCCCCCATCACATCCCATTTGCAGTCCGAGTCCCCCCACACCATCACAGCCCATTTGCAGTCCTACCCCCCCCCCCCCATCACAGTCCATTTGCAGTCCTAGCCCCCCTAATCACAGCCTATTTCCAGTCCAAGTTCCCCCTCCCACCACCATAGCCCATTTCCAGTCCAAATTCCCCCCCCCCCCCCATAGCCTTTTTCCAGTCCAGGCCCCCCTCCCCATCACAACCCATTTCCAGTCCATGTCCCCCCCCTCCCATAGCCCTTTTCCAGTCCAGGTCCCCCTCCCCATCAAAACCCATTTCCAGTCCATGTCCCCCACCCCACACATAGCCCTTTTACAGTCCAGGTCCCCCTCCCCATCACAGCCCATTTCTTTCCAGTCCAATGCCCCCCATAGCCCTTTTCCAGTCCAAGTCCGTCCCCCCCTTCACAGCCCATTTCCAGTCCAAGTCCCCCTAATCACAGCCTATTTCCAGTCCAAGTTCCCCCGCCCGCCACCCTAGCCCAGTTCCAGGCCAAGTTCCCCCCCCCCAGCCCTTTTCCAGTCCAAGCTCCACCCCCCATAGCACTTTTCCATTCCAGGTCCCCCTCCCCATCACAACCCTTTTCCAGTCCATGTCCCCCCCCCAGCCCTTTTCCAGTTCAGGTCCCCCTCCCCATCAAAACCCATTTTCAGTCCATGTCCCCCCTCCCCCTACATAGCCCTTTTACAGTCCAGGTCCCCTCCCATCACAGCCCATTTCTTTCCAGTCCAAGTCCCCCCCCCCCATAGCCCTTTTCCGGTCCAGGTCCCCCCCCCCCCCCATCACAACCCATTTCCAGTCAAATTCCCCCCTCCTAGCCGTTTTCCAGTCCAGGCCCCCTCCCCCCATCACAGCCCAGGCAGTCCTTGGCCTCCCCCCCCAAAACCGCGGCTGTCTGAGGCTTTAGAGGGAGCTGGGGAAGCCCGCGCGAGGCCCCGGCTCCCTCTGAACAGCTGCCAGCGTGAAGAGCCTTTTCCTTCACGCTGGCGGCTGTTCCTGTGAAGCCGCGATTGCTGGGAAAGGTTAAGGGGCATTGCCTTTAACCTTTCCCACCAATCGCGGCTTCACAGGAACAGCCGCCAGCGTGATGGTAAAGGCTCTTCACGCTGGCGGCTGTTCAGAGGGAGCCGGGGCCTCGCGCGGGCTTCCCCGGCTCCCTCTGAAGCCCTCCGGGTTGAGAGAAAAGCCGTTTTTTTTGCTCTGGCCGCTCCCGATCTTGCGGCCAGAGCAAAAAAAATGGCTTTTCAAGGGCCGGTTTTGCCTCTGCGCCGGCAGCCGGCCTGGCCATGGAAAAACCAGCCAGGCCGGCTGAAAACCAGCCAGTTGGCAACCCTAGGTGGGGGGGGGGGTGCTGACACCAATCAGCATGGCCTGCCAAAACCATAGTAACCATCAGGTTACAGGCAGCCCCAGAAAAGCTACGCTCCTCTCTTTCTGAGACATCTATTCAGCTAAATCCATCATACTCAGCCTGCAGATGGTGTACAACACTAGAATGTGTCATCCACTCATATACCATCTGTGCCAGGTTTGCTAGTCACCACCCACTGCATGTACACATAGCCACCATAAAAATGTTGGCCTCTCACAAACAGACAGAAGTTGAGCTAGTGACTGGACTACCATAAAGAAAGTGGAGTGGAGGAGTGGCCTAGTGGTTGGGGCAAGGTAATTCAGGCCAGAAGGTCAGGGGTTCAAATCCCACTAGAGGACAGCAACCTTGGGCTGGAAGGACTGGGGTTTCTAGTCCCACAGGTGTTCCTTGTGGTCTTGGGCAAGCCACTTAACCGTCCATAGCCCATGTTCCCTGTAAAATAGTTATCTCCAAGTTATAATGCCCTGTTCAATGTAATTTCAGTTTGTTCAATGTAAACTGCACTGGTGCAGTATATAAGAGAATGTAAATAAATAAATAAACAGTGTCCATGTCAGTGCAGCTTGACTGTAAATAGCACCATTCAGATATATAGCCATGACATTGTCACAGCTCAGTCAGAGTGAGAACAGCCTCTCAGCATGAACAGATGTGTGCAGTCAGGTCATGCTCATACCAGACCCATGTTAAGATAGCTCAGCCATTTACCTAATCTCTGACTCATGTACATCCTATGCAAACTGCTCTGTTTTAAACAATACCCGAAATCCTCTGCTCTTCATTTGTGTACCCTTTTCATTTGGACTTGGGGACAGTTACTACAATGCAAAGAGCACTGGAAACTGGCTGCGAGTACAGTGGCTTACATCTGTCAAATACCAGAAGACTGTGTCCCCCTACACAGCTTTTGCAGTGAACATTGAACATAGTGCCATGCTCATACTCCCATATTGTCATGTCTCTGGCCATGGACACTGCGAAAATGGCCAATGCAGACTATGCACTCTCCCATGCCTCAGACGCAGTCCTTCTCCCCACAAAGAGCATGTGGAAGATGTCAGGTTGAAATTGGGTTAGATGTTGGTACAGTTGATGGCTATACATATGCTGCCATCTCCAGCCTTTTTGTACTCTATCAATGTCCTTGTGGCTGTCACACTCGGTGCCTGTGGAGAGTGGATGAGGCTGTCATGCAGGGCCTCTGAAGTGAAACATGCAGAGACTGAGTAGGCCCTCAAAACTTCTGTGCATTTGAACAGAGCCTCTGGCAGGCACTGCCACCTACCAGGGGAACATTAAAAACACATATTTATTTTTTTAACAAAGTTTTATATACCGCCTCTTCCTGTGATCAGAGGCGGTTTACATCGAACATAAACAGGGGACTGTTCCCCCCTACCTCCACTCCAACATTCACCTCCAGGCACTGCCTTCCCACATGGGGGCAGGCAATACAGAGACCAACGTGACATCCTGTGGTACATTTCTCCTGCTGGAATTGTGCACACACCATTCAGAGGTCAGTGTCCCAATGTTACAATCGGGCAAACCAATGCATTTTATCTCTGTAAACATAAGGCTGGTTGTTACTATGGAGTAATACATAATGTCATGCTAAATGCTGTATTCAATGATCAGTAGACAGCGTTGAGATAGTATATATTGTGTGCAGATGCGCCTGAGACAGACATGCCTGTATGTGCATATTGTGCATGGACCTAAGAGACCCCCAGATTGCATTCTGTGACTGCAGTTTAGGTCAAGCGTAAGGTGCATGCTGCTACATCCCAGAATCTTTCCTGTCTCACCAACTTAGTGACTCCATTGGACATTCACAGAGGCCAGCCGTCCATATGAATCTAGCTCCCAATAGCTTCAGCTGCACTATGGGGGCTGACAGTATTGCCGCAGATACAGCTATTATGGCAGGAGGCATTAATCAGGCCTCTCACCTGTGCAGCCAGGTGTGTCTTGAGGCCTGGAGGCTCAGTCAGAGGTAAGAGTTGCTGCAGACACAGATGTGATGGAGCTCTCCCTGGTGAGACCGTATCCCCCCAGCTCACTCCAGTCAAACCAGCAGGTGATATGGGAGCAGTACAGCAAAGTCATGTTGGGAGGTAAGTATGCTGTGAGGATGGGCTTTGATGATGGTGTAACTGGGAATGCATTTGAGAGTCACAGCTTTGAGGACAACACGTATACAGGCACAGCTAGTCAGCTAGACTCTCACAGGTTGCAACTACTAACTGAAAAATAACCTTCTGTCCATAAATGGTGTCTCACAGTTTGTGAAGCTGCAGAATAACTGACCATGCAGCAAACTGTATGCACAGCCATAAAGTCAGGGCATCAAACACACGCACAGTGCATTGCTGCAGCTCACATTCCTTTGGACACATACACCCACATGACTTCACTGTTCAAAATTCTTACTTTGTCCTTAGGACTCCTTTAATGCTTGGATGTTGCTGATGCTCGCTCTGAGTGTGTGCATGGTGTTAGTGTGTGTACACATGGTTTGTTAATGCCTGCTATGTGTGTGGGAGCTATTAGCACTCTCTGCCATCCAGCTGGCATTGGTGCAGCTTCTCAGTGTGGTTGGAGACTGTCAGGACTCATGATGGGGAGGGTTGCACCAGCAGCTACAGCTATGAAAATGTAGGATAAAGTTAACACACCTGCACATATCACCCTTGATCCACAAGCTGGTCTTGAACCTGTAACCCTTCTTTCTCACACAAACAGTGGCCATGTGTTGGGAGCCACAGAGCAATCATGGGGGAGTGCGGGTGCAGCATTCCATGTGTATATATGTGGTCATTGTCAGGTTGCATGAGGGCATAAGCTGGGGTATGCCTCTGTCTGTGTAGCTCTCTGCAGTCTCTGTGCCATACTTGTCTGAGAAGGTATGTTAGGCAGGTGTGGGAGAGGAACATCTTGTTAGGTCTGGATGTAGAACTGCATTGATATGCTGCTGGTTCAACTTACATTCATGTCTTACATATGGGATTGGTCCTGCCAGAGGGGCAAGCCATGATACCTGAACACACGCATGCAAGACCATGAGTGACCTAGTACATTGACCTATGTAACCATTTCCTAGTGTGTGCTTGTGGGCCAGTCCTAGAATAATCTCATGGTTAGCAGGCCACATTGAGTAATTTGTACTCCCATGGGTTCAGATGGATGTTGTATGCACAGCCTTAAAGCCTGGGCATCAAACGCACGCACAGCTCCTGGCCATCATTTGGCAACTGAGAGAACAGTGTGGGTATTTTTCTCCTGACATGGAGTGTTATCATATTGCCTAATATTCCTGCCTCACTTGCATATTTTCCTGGCCCAGCCCTCCCCTGTTTAAGTGCTGGGACACTGCAGATTACTGCAGGATGTATGGGCCATGGGTGGACACAGCCAACCTGGCCACCACTTTGTGACTGATGATGTAGCCCAGACATTCCGCATGCAAATTCAGGGCATGATTGTAATAGCGGTGTGTAGACACCACTTCCCAGTTGCTGGCTGTTATAGGTGACACATGTATGCTGTATATCAGCGCCATCGATTGTGCTTGCCCTCGCATTCTCTCACACTGCAGGTTCAGAGTCACACACTGTTGTCTCGCATTAGGAAATGCACGGTCAGTCGTAATGCAGTTGCTTATGGCTCACAGTACCTAGGACTAGCCCATGGGCTAGGTGAACTAGGTGGGCACCTAGGTAAGCAGACCCTGGTGGGCGGCATGCCAGTCGATTCCTCCCTCCCTGAAAGCATGACACAGCCACTGCTTCAGTGCTGTGGATGGCATTAAAGCAATGGCACAAATGTGGATAGTCATGGCATGCCACTCCTGCCCTCCTCCACAGGTCTTAAGCCTCACCATCGCACGACAGGGAGCAATCGTCATGCCACCCTCCTTCCCCATGTGAGACAATAGATGCCTTCACACATATCCGTTGTCATTACCTTCTCGTTTGCCACGAGATTGGATGTTGGATTTATTGCAATTAGTCCTTCCAATAACTATTTTTTTTATGATGGCAAATTTTATTTACAACATTTTGGCATTGCTATGGGAGCCACAGTGGCCCCATCATTAGCCACAATTTACTTGGCACAGTTTGAAGAGGAGTATGTATACACTTCGAATTGGTTCAAATTCATTCCCTTTTGGCGACGATTTTTGGATGACATCTTTTTTATTTCAACTAGCTCTTATGCTTTTTTGTCAATGTTTTTGAACTGGCTTAATTCACTTAAGACGAAATTAAACTTTACGACGTAAATCGAATCCACATCGATTCAATTTTTGGATATTACTGTTGTTCTCACACCTGATGGATTTCATACCACCTTGTACCAAAAACCAGTGCAACGAAATTCCCTTCTTCGGTACAACAGCTATCACCCTACATTTTTGAAGAATGGCCTTCCTTATGACCAGTTTTTACGTGTCCGTCACCTCTGTTCTACCATAACTGAGTTCAAGAGACAAGTACACAATTTGATGGGGCGCCTTTGTTCAAGGGGTTATCCACATAAGCTTGTTCTTCAAGCTTATCATCAAGCATTATACACCCATAAAGATGGCTTTTGGGTGGCCCTGATCTGCGATCTTCTAAGGATGACCATATAGTGGGGGTACTACTGTATATTTATTTATTTAACAATTTTTATATACCGTCTTTCTGCAATTCAAGACGGTTTACATAGAACTTTACATGGCAGTATATTTCAACTGTTTACATGGAACAATTAACAAGGATACAAGTGTAAAAAATCTAGAAAATATGAAGCTATTTATAATAATTAACTATTTACATAGGTACATACAGGAATACCACATGGTAGCATGATCGAGTTAGAGAAGGCAGGGGTGAGGAGGTGGAGGCAGAGGGCTAAGTACTAAGGTGGTAGGGAAAAATGTTCAAGGAAGAGATGAGTTTTTAACTTCTTTCGGAACTCAGAGTGGTCTGAACAGTTTCGCAGCTCATGAGGAAGGGCATTCCATAAGGATGGGGCATAGAGGGAGAAGGCCCTGTTACTAGTAGATTGTTTGCTATACCTTTTATTTGTTGGGATGGTCAGTAGGTTTTTGGTAATGGAGCGGCGTGATCTTGTGTTATTGATGGAGGGAAGGAGTGTGGAGAGACATGGTGCTGACTCATTGGAGATGATTTTATGTGTAAGGGTAAGTACCTTGAATTTAACTCTGGATTGAATGGGGAGCCAGTGGAGATCATAGAGGACTGGTGTGATGTGGGATCGTCTGGGGTTGTTGGTTATAAGCCGAGCTATCATGTTCTGGGCTAGTTGGAGCGGTTGTATGTTATTCTTGGGAAGGCCATGGTATATGCAACATACTGCTGATATCTGTCATTTATTACACAAATATTGGCCTATGCTCTGTTTGCACACTTGTTTTCAATGACCCCCTAATGGTGGCTTATTCCCGAGGCACCAATTTTCGTGATAGATTAGTGCATGCTGCCACACTAATGGATTGGGTGCCCTTAGTGCACCCCGATCCAGGTCATTTCCCTTGCGGAAAATTCCAACATTGTAAGACCACCTTACAAGGTGACCATTGGCAGGATTCCCATAAGGGTTTGCTGCTGCGCTCTTGTTGGAGAACTTCTTGCAGTTCCACATTTGTGGTGTGTCTGCCTGTGTAACCTTTATTATATAGGCAGAACAACTACACCATGCAAGATCCGTCTCAGCGAACATGCTTCCCATTTGCGCACAGCCGTTGTATCGGAGCCAATGGTTGATCACTGTTTGGCAAAAGGCCGCGTCTTTGACCAACCTTTTTGGCATATCATTGATCACATTCCGGTGGATCCTAGGGGAGGGATCGGGTCAGAAATCTCCAGCATTGTGAACAATCGTGGATTTTTAAACTTGACCCTGTCTTTCCGAATGGACTCAACTTGGAGCAGGATTGGCCCAGTTTGCTCTGACGTTTTCCAATCATCTTTGGAGTTCCCTGTTCAGTGGGAGGCTCCTGGTTACTGCTCCCTCATTGGCTATTTCTACCTTTTAACGTCAGACGCCATTCTCTCTAACACTTCAAAATGCTTCTGAATCCACACATTTATGGGCACGGTTGCTGGAGTCCTCATTACTGACTGGTCCTGTATTGCCTAAAGCAGGGTTTGTGTTCTAACCTGAAACATGTCACGTCGCACACAGGACTGTCTTTTGTTTCTTGTTTAAGAGGGATCTCAACGTGCTGTCAAGCTAAGCAATGTTTTCTCATTCACAATTTTATTAAAAAGTGTTCACTGCAGTGAGGGGAGAGAAACCAATCTCCCTCTCCTGTGACAGTGCATGCGGCAAGACTCAAGGCAGCAGTAGGTGGGGTTGCACGGGAGTGGCAGCAGCTGGCAAACTAGGTGCAGCCCAATCCACCTACCACAGCTAATGATATTTGGAGGAGCAAGAGGCAAAGTTAGGTAGAGCTCTCAGGTGCGGGCTGAGCACTGGTATGGCATGCAACAAGCCAGAGAGTTCAGATGAAGCCTCAAATACTCACACAGCTTGCTTGTAGCCCCCAAACTAGGTCAATGGAGGATGAGTACTTGGTCCTGGAGATGCCAGGGAGGGTGGCTGTAGCTCATATGATACACTGCCTTCTACCCTGGACATGCCTTCTGCAAGGACACATGCATGACCACTCTGCAGACAACTGACCCTGCACATGGTGAACCACCACCTGTGGGGGGAGGGGGCTGCTGCATCTGTGGCCCTGCTGCCCATGCAGAGACAGTTCACTGTCTCACTCTCATGGAACAGACTTTTATCATTGCCATTCCTATGTGCATTACCACAGGGCCATTTCACTACAGGGTTTTTGCTGAGTACACGTGTTCTGGCGCACACTGCCTATGTATTGGACACGCATTGGCAGCTAACATGGGCCACCAACAGTGCAGGACATTTACACACACACTGTACATCTAAGGCCCGATTTTCACCTGGGCAGTGCTCTGCGTCGCATCGGGGCATAGCCCACCCGCCATCCGTCTAACCCGGATTTTCAATGTCAGGGTCACATGCAGCCCTGGCATTGAAAGTCTGGGTCTTGGCGCACAACCCAGAAGCCACAGGAACTAGCCGGGTAGCACCAATTTTCGATGCTACCCACTTAGCCCCTACATCTGAAAGACAGGCTAGGAAAAGCCTCACCTATTTTTAAGGCGCAGAGGGCTAAGCGGGTAGCATCGAAAATTAGTGCTACCCATTTAGCCCTTTCCTCCGCCCCCGCTCTGCCCCGTAACGCTCCTAACACATCCTGATGCTAACCACATAGCTTCTGGGCACGTTAGGGACTTATCCGGTATTATTGAAGAGCACTACCCGTGTAGGTGCCTTTTGAAAATCTCAGATAAGGCATTTACACGGGTAACTAGGGCAGTTACCCATGTAAATGCCTTCGAAAATCAGGTCCCTAATGTTTAGGTTGCAAGTGGGCAGGGTGGGGCACAGTATAGGCACAATGGGATTTACACAGTTGGCACATAGTTCTCACCATACACAAACTGCCTTAGCACAGCGGAGTTGCACCAGCCATCGGGGATGTGATCCCTAGGCAGCCACCTAGTCCGCCTAGAGAACTGGCCAGCCCTGCTGAACACTCATGTGGCACCATCTTTGGCACTTTGGTATCAACAACATAATGCCCTTTATTAAAAGGGCCCCATGCTGTGACTGCCAATGGGCCACAACTATCAGTATTTCAGAGCTAGAGTCTGGAAGTTGCACACTGTATACATCTCAGTGTATTCCTTGTGTAGTTTTTAACATGCGAAACATGCTCTCTCCCTGCAAGGGAGCCCTTAATGCTTGCTCTGAGCAGGCATTAAGGTTCCCGGTGGCTGCACCTGAAACACACACTAATAGCACCCAACATTAAGGAAATGCACACTGTCTCCACCCAGTTAATGCCCCTTCTTCACCCCTTTGTACCTTAACAGGCTGGTAACAGGCTACTGACCATTAAGCCAGCATTATAGGCACTTTCCGCCGCATTAATCGTTAGTGGGTACTGAAAACACCCACTAACAGCACCTTTGCGCCCTTAATGGCCCTTAGTAAACATACCCCTTAATAATTTATTTTAAGTTGCAACAACTTAGGTAGGTCATTCCACTCTACTGGAGCCCTTCCTGTTATAGTCTTTTTACTAGTCACTGCTAATCTACATGATTTCTTAGAGGAAAATCTTGAATATCCATTTCCAATCTTAAAGAGCGCCAAGGGCCATATAACTCCACATATTTTGGAGGAAGGCAATCAAACACCACCTCTTCTTACAACACTTCTCCACTCTCAACAGCATCACCTAACCCTTTTATCCTGAGCCATTACGACCCCCACAAAGGAACGTACCCTATGCCCTAATCATTTCAATTTTCCTACGTCAATCTTCCCTAAAGACAAACATGTCAATAGGTATCCTAATTTGTACATAGTGTATATAGTTCTCCCCGTTCTCCATGTTTTATTTCCCTGTTCTCTGTAAATGTCAATGTTAGACTGTTACACATTGTACATTTTTGGTTGTCTGTAAACCGCGCTGATGACAAATAGTGCGGTATAGAAGAAACTACAAATAAACTACAAATAAAATAAATAAATATTTGATCAAATTATATTTAATAATAAAAAGATAAAGGGTCAATCTGCAAGTTGTAGATTATTTATGCTTAACTCGCTACATACAATGAACCTGATAAGCAGCCAAAGAGCAGAAATAAATAATCAGACATATCAATGATGGAAACACAGAAAAATGATACAGAGATCCCACCTTGTGAGCATCAAGTGTAATTGCAGGAATATGTTCAAGTATATGGAGTGAAAGAAAAGTGACAAAATTCTTGGAACATTAATTATACATCTCAATTTTCTCATCATGATAAATATTTCCCAGCACTTTATATAATAATCTCTAAGGGAGGACTTCAGATATCATAATGTTTTTTATACTCGTTAAAAACACAGTAGCAGTCCACCTAACCATGTTGTCTACACACTCCACTGTAAATCGCTGTAGAAACATAATGGCAGAAAAAGACCATATGACCTATCTAGTCTGCCCTACTATATCAACTACTATAGTCCCTTTTTTAACTTAAGAGATCTTCTGTGTTTGTCCCATGCTTTCTTGAATTCAGATTCTGTCCTCATCACTACTACTTCCACTCGGAGACTATTCCATGCATCTACCACTCTTTCTGTAAAGAAATATTTCCACATATTACTCCTGAGTCTATCCCCTTTCACCCTCATCCTATGTCCCCTTGTTGTAGAGCTTGTGCAGCAGCGGCCAAGAAAGCAAACAAAATGCTAGAAATTGTAAGGAAAGGAATGAAGAATAAAACAAAGGATATTATAATGCCTCTGTATCATTCCATGGTGCAAACGCACCTTGATATATTGTGTGCAATTCTGGTCGCCGTATCTTTAAAAGGATATAGTGGAATTAGAAAAAGTATAGAGAAAAGCCACTAAATTGGTAAAGGGGATGGAAAGATACCCCTATGAGGAAAGGCTTAAAAGGTTAGGGCTCTTCATCTTGGAAAAGAGATGACTGACGGGAGATACGATAGAAGTCTATAAATTAATGAATGGAGTGGAATGGGTAAATGTAGATTGGTTGTATGGGTAAAAGTAGAAAAACTAGAAGACACGCAATGAAGCTACAGTGTAACCCATTTCAAACTAATAAGAGAAAATATTTTTCGTTCAACGCATAATCAAACTCTGGAATTCATTATTGGATGTAGTAAAAGCTATTAGTGCAGCTGGGTTTAAAAAAAGGTTTGGACAAGTTCCTGGAGGCAATGTCCATAAACTATTATTAAAGAGGACTCAGGAAATCCACTGCTTATCCCAGGACAAACATTGTGGAACCTATGTGTCTTTTTGGGAACCTGCTAGATATTTGAGAACTGGATTGGCCACTACTGGAAACAGGATACTGGGCTTGAGGGATCTTGGTCTGTCCCAGTATGGCATCCCTTATGTTCTTATGTAATTGAAAGAGGCTCTGCTTTTGTGCATTCATGCCACAGAAGTATTTAAACATTTCTATCATTTCTGATCTATCCTGCTTTTCCTCTAAAGTATACATATGGAGATCTTTAAAAGCCTGTCCCCATATGGTTTATAACGAAGACTAACCAACCATTTTGATAGCCACCCACTCCATCCTGTCTATATTCTTTTGAAGGTGCGGTCTCCAGAATTGCACGCAATACTCCAAATGAGGTCTCACCAAAGATTTATACAGAGGCACTATCACCTCCTTTATTCTGCTAGCCATTCCTCTCCCTATGCATCCAAGCATCCTGGTTTTTGCCTTTTCTATCTGTTTAGTCACTTTAAGACCATTAGAAACTATCACGCCAAGGTCCTGCTTACTTCACCCCTTATACTGTACCGCTCCCTTGGATTGCTACAGCCCAAATGCATTAACTGCATTTTTTTATTAAATCTCAGCTGCCAAATTCATAATTTGCTGTTATGTTCTGTTGCACTGCTTTGTGTTATACGTTCTGGAAGACAGTGTTCTGAAACTATTCAATCATACCAAACCCTACATCCCAGCTTTGAGATGGAAATAACTTCGCCCACTAATGCAATGTAAATAGTTATTCATATTTTTGATCCCCCACTTTCCAAAGGCCCAAAGAGAAATTCAGAAAATATTAAAATTTTCTTGTAAATCAAATGGAAAAAAAATATTAAAACGGTTTAACAAGACAGAAAATCATAACTCAGATTAAGGCATTAATCTTCTCTAAAAACAGATGAGTGAGCGCTGCAACTGTACTTTAAAGACTTGGGTCCCAATAGCCCTCCTATGTAACCAAACTTATACATGTTTCCTAAAAGTTAAAAGGCACATTTTAGAAAGGCCTTTACGTCTGGTGGAAAAGATGCGGAAGTGATAATATATGCAAATTTTTGTCAACTTTAGAAGAGAGTGTTTGTACATGTGAATCCGATATAAAATTGCATATCTGTACCCCTCAAAGTGGATGTGATTGTTAAAAAGAGGCCCCAGAGAGAACAAAATGCAGGAATGGGAGGAACCATTTCAGAAATACATACATGGGAAACCCAGCAACATACATATATAAGTGGCATTTCACAACGTCCTCGTGTAAATGTCAGTGCTTAAATATTATCTTAACAATTTTGCAAACCTAGACATGCAATGGCTCTTAATAAACTAGAGGCCTCTATTATCACCTTATTTCAATCTGTAGGGGGAATGAAATATGGGGGGATTAAGTAGACTATCCCCCTTAATCCCTCTTGTAAAGGTTTGTCAAAAAATAGCACTTTTTTAAATGTTTGTGTGAAGGGGCAGGTGTAAATCTAAACATGGTCAATTTTGGCCTTTCATGCGCATTACAGATATGAAAATGGGGAATACAGGTGTAGGTTTTGGCTACGCCCCTGTCTACATTCAGCGTTGTACAAGCACCCATGTATAAAATAAGCCTTTTCTAAAATGGCCATTGCATACAATTTACAAGTGTAAGGGATCAGGGTGATACATGTAAATTGCGAATAAGGCTTCTAAAATAATCCTCTAAATGTCTAGAAATTTCCTGCTATTTTCTCGTAAGTGAATTCCATAACATGGCCTGCACTATAGGGCTGGTACCTGGGGCTTGTTCTGAACCACTGTGGCCTGCTCAGATCCAAAAGTCTGGACCAAACAACTTAGCTTCCTGTTACAAGATGGAACTCTCTTCTGCAGATCAAGAAATTCTGCAAAGTTATGTACCATACAGCAGAGTTATTGTTTATGAATACGTGCAAGAGAACTCACTGCTGAGGCCAGAGATTGTACCACTCATCCTAGCATTTGCAACAATGTATGAACCTGCAAACCAGCATCTTTCTTGCACCATTGATCTTTGTTTGGAGAAGGACAACCTGACAACTGTTACCTGATGCGCTGAAGATGTCACATAGTAGCTGAGGCCAGCCAATCCTCATGCCATGACCAGGAAGTCAGGACAAGGAATTATACGCTAGGCACAGAGGGACGGAGACACTTTTGAACACTTTTTGGGAACTTTAACTTTGCCCCTGAACACTTGCAACTTTGCTCTCAGCATTTTGGCAGTTCTGCTTTCTCTTCCATTTTCTGCACTTTATGTGATTGCCTGCCTGTTCCAGATTAAAAATCAGACAGTGTGCAAGGACAAGGACTAACCTCAGGAAGGAGTGAATCTCTCTCACAGGCCGAAGCTTTATGTTATCACACTGTAGCTGGATGTCTACAGCCTGCGTTGGACCACTTCCATCCTTTGGACTTTCTGCTGTGCTGTTCAGGAGACGACTTCTCAGACCTAGCCACAATCATCCGGCAAAAGCTAAGGTACTGGTCTAAATTCCCACAGCAGTGGTCTCAGATAGCCAGCTAATTTTCTGTATGTCTGAGTGCAGAGCAGATCAATGACTTCGTTACTAAAACAATGATTTATTATCTTGGCAATTGTAATCCTAGGGCTACATAACTTGCTACCTCAGAAAACTAACTTATTCTATATCTGCATTATTTTCTATCAGCAATAAAGTCAAATTTATATACAAACACAGGGTTGATTGCCTTCATCTGACATGGTTCATTTGCCAGATAGACCTATAGAATCTTGGGAAAAGAGGGATGTAGCAATTACCCCTGGACCTATCGAGAATTTATATATATATATATTCATTTGCTACTGACAATAACCCTCACAGATTTGGGACCTTGTCCTCTGGGATAGGCAGTTATGAATGAGCCACGTTTCACAGAACTCTGAATGAGCTAGCCTTGAGTTTTACCTTTAAGACTGTTTGATTTATGATGGCTACTGCTGACATAGGTAGCCTTGCTGTGCAAAAACTGATTCCTGAGAGCATGTGCTCCTCTATGCAGACTAAGGTACTTGTCATAATTCAAGAGATCCCTACAGGACTCTCTAAAGCACGTATGCAGGACCCCATATACTTAAAATTTATTTATTTATTTATTTAACAGCTTTTATATACCGCACTATTTATTATCAGTGCGGTTTACATATAACAAAGATTGCACAGTCAGACAACTGATCTGTGTTTACATTGTAACAGGAGTTTGAACTTGGAGCAACAGGGTAACTATACACATATGTACAACAAACATAATTAGGTCAGGTTGATATTTTCAAGTAGAGCTCAGAAATCTCAAAGGTACTTGAGACAGAGTTATTTATGTGGAGAATGAAGGTTTGTGAGCGTTGGTGTGTGGAAGATCAGAGGGTGGGATGGGTGATTGTGGATGATTGTGCAAAATGACATAAGAAAATGTGGTGTTTGATTGCCTTACGGAACTGGATAAGGTCTTTGATTGATCTTATTTCTGGTGGAAGGTCGTTCCAGCACCTTGGGGCATAGAAGGCGAAGGTTCTTTTCTTAGTCGTCTGGATGCACTTGATGGACTCTTTAGGGATGATTAAGGTGTTGTCAGTTATCGACCTTCTAGTTCTGTTTTTCGGGGTGAGGGTGATAAGGTCACTGAGTATCGTGGGGGCTAGGTTATTGATGATCTTGAAGATGATGAGAAGGATTTTGTATGTTAACCTGCAATGGATTGGTAGCCAGTGGAGATCCTTAAGTATCGGGGTGATATGGTCTGATCTTGCTATACCACAGAGTACACGCGCAGCCGCATTCATAGCGAGTTGCAGCGGATTAAGGGTGTTCTTGGGGAGTCCATATAGGACAACATTTGCGTAATCAAAGTGTGGTAGAATGAGGGCTTGGAAGATGGTCCGGAAGTCATTATGGGGTAACATGGGCCTGAGGTGCCTTAGCATTCTAATTTTGTTGTAGACTGATCTAGTGGTGTTTTGAATGTGCTCCTTGAAGTTGAAGTGCTGATCAAGTGTAATCCCTAGATATCAAATGGAGGGTTTACTAGGAAGTTACTAGAGTACTTATTATATATACAAGCAGCATCGGAGTTATGTCTTGTTGATTTACAGAGTGCTCAGATACAGTTAGATGAGGTGACTGCCAAATTTCATGTCTTTGAATCTGAAAGATTACAGCTTTTGTCACAAATAACTATCACAAAATATCATGAGGAACATTTTACGAACTGCTGAAAAGATGTTTCCTCTAATCACTGAGCAGACGGAGTTTTTGCAGCATGGACGGTTCCTGAAGGAATATATGCTTTGCCTGCTTGAAAAGTACAAAGCAGCTGCATGTAAGTGTGATTCTTTAACAGAACAAAAATATCTGTTAAAAGGAAAGACATTAGAATTCTTGGGAAAGTTTCATGCCTTCCTTGAATCAGAACTTCAGGAGGTTGAAAGGGAAATCCAGGAGAAAAATCAGCCAGAGCCTGATTTTAACTCCTTCCTGTCTTTAGAAATGGCAGATAATGGGAATTCTATAGAGGGTATCCTTGAGCAGGTTAGCTCCGAGAAAGAGCCCTCCCATCTCCCGCTGCTACAGACTTTGAAGCAGAAAGCCATTAGTTTTCTCCACTGACTCTGGGAGTACAGGATTCTCAGGAAGGAGAAAAGCAGAGTCATTTTAGCCCCACTCCAGTTAACGAAGAAGAGTTGGGTATTGTGCCCTTGGAAGAGGGGGGGATGTATCTCAATGCTTAGCTTCCAAAATAGCCCATCTTCTGCTAAACTCTGATTTCCGAGTTAAAGCACAATGTTTCATTGCCTGTTAAGATGAACAGAATCACATAGCCATTGTTCTCTGCACATCAGGAAAATGTGGAGTGTGTACCACAATCCCTTCCTGACTATGGTCAAAAGTCAAAGTTTAAAACTTTTCTTTTTGGCCAACTGACAACAAAACCATTTTACATATAGACAGGAATAATGAATTACCCATCCATACCTGAAAGAAATTAAACATGCTTGCAGACAGACTAAGAAAAGTCCTGTGCATGCAAGGTTTAAGTGTGCTGTCCAGGCTGTCTTAATGCAGTTATTATTTTCTGCTGAGAAATCTTGCACTCAAGAACGCAGCAGTCTGAATTTGATTTCAGTTTCATTCAGTGTGGGATCTTTTGACACTCATCATGTTCCATCACTGCCAGTTATGTAAAAATGTTCATAGATTTAACTAATCATGTTTTGTTCTTCTTTGTTCATAGGTTCCTGAGAAGAAATTTCTTAGTTAAAATAAAACTAACAATGTTTTATCTTAATTATTTTAAAGACATTCCCAAGGGAGTGCACAAAAAGATGTAAAAATTCTAAAGAAAGAATGTACATTTCAGAGGTCACCCGACCACATAAAAATAAAAGGTTTTGTTTACCATATTTTCCCAGATTATAAGTCGCTTTTTTACATCAGAAAATTATGGCGTGACCTATACAATAGAACGACTTATCTAATAAATTTACGTGGTGGACCACATCTCTCGAAACAGATATAAATACTCGCAACTATGCAGTAGATGGTCTTTCTCCCTGGACCATCTGCTTTACACACAATGTTTTCAAAGAGACCCTCTGATCAGCAGACTGTTATGTACTTGGACTATATGCACAAATAGCATAGCAAATAGCATGCAAATACCATACTGGATGAATTTCAGTTACAACACAAATGTTATTTTTAACCCCACAGAAAATGGTGACACTGAAGATGTGGAACTCATACACCGTGGAATTCAAAGTTATTCATTACGCAGAAGAGCATGGTAACAGAGCTGCCGAGCGAACTTTTGGGATAAATGAGAAATTAGTTAGAGACTGGAAGAAGATGCAGGGAAAACTAAACTTGATGAAATGCAGCAGGTAGGCAAATTGCGGCCGCAAAGCATGGTGGCCTGAATTAGAAGCACGTCTGCTTCAGTTCATGGTAAAGCGGAAGGCACAGGGCTGTGGACTGTCCACCTTGCAGGTGCAATTCAAAGTAAATCATATCACCAGGGAAATGAATATCAAGGGATTCAAGGCTGGTCATTTGTGGTGCTACCGATTTATGATAAGAAACAAATTAAGCATTAGACAAAGAACAACCATGTGTCAGCAGCTCCCTGCTGATTTCTTGGATAAAATACAGAATTTCAGGGAATTCATCAACAAAGAAATCAACACATACACAGCAACACCGGACTTCATAATCAACATGGGGGTGTGAGTGATAAAATAATCAAATCAGGTTTTGTGAAGGCTGAGATCCTAAAGAGCCCCAATAACCATGAAAACGATGAAGACAAAGAAGACGACAATAACAAGTATGCACTGGCACCTGAAATTGTAGAACTATTTCACAGTGACACCAAAGATGAGGACCTCAACGGATTTCCTAAGAGTGATACAGAACAAATCTGAAGTGGAATGAGTGTTATTTTAAAGTGAAATAGAATAAATCCGGTTTTAAGAAGCAGCAATGTTGTCTCACACTTTACTTTTTATACTGGCAACATATGGGCAATTTATAATAGTATTTTAAATGTAAAATGGCAAATTGTGCCACTGTGACTTATACACAGGGGCAACTTATAATCCAGGAAATACAGTAGTTCCTATAGGAAACTAACATTAAGGGTTCCATTTGCGGTTACAGTTGGACCAAAGTGAATTTATAAATGTTCTTAAGATGGCGTGCAAATGTGATTCTCATTCCATACACTGAGGAACTTTATCCCGCATGGAATGTCCAAGTTACTAGTCTCTCAGCCTCAGAGAAAGGAATTACAGAGACAGGGGTGTTTACAATGACAAGGGTTCAGTCTAACTCATTTGCTGTTTGTGAATATTTCCTATACATCTTTAGACCTACCTACACCTAAAGAGAAAGGTGTAGAGGGTTTTTTTTGGAGTCTGTAAGTTCTCATTTACATCTGAATTCACTTGTCATTTCCTAGAGCTGACAAATCTCCAAGAGTGGTCTGACTTCATTTTTGTACCTAATTTGAAGTGAAGTAAGAATCTTTAACTTCTATTTTTAATTGTTCTCTATAAGAGCTCTTAATTTAACACTGTATCCTTGCTCAGTCTGTCTCACGAGACACCAAGCACATGCATACTTAGTAAAGTATGGAATTTTGAAGCCACTCAGAGGACAGCCTGTTGGATCAAGTGATTTTAAAAGGTATTTTCTGTTAATCACACTTTTGATTTTATGAGCCTGTAAGTAAAGGATACTTATAGAAGAGAAGAGAGATATTCTCGAACCTTTACAGATACAGAAAGTACACTAAGATCTGGATTTACTAAATAATTCCATCTTTTACTGTTTGCGATAACAAATACTAATCTAGAATAGGATAGCCTGTTTGTTTTGTTTTACAGATGGAAAACCGTACCTTGAAGGTCCTCTTCCTGATTTTGCTGACAGCGGAATACAAAGTTTCCAAATTGATCGTGCCTAGCCCGCCTTCTGGTGTGTCACTGAATTCACAACATGTTTTGCAGAAACACCTCAACATTTCTGATCCATGCACACCTAACACACAACAGTGGTTAAAAGCACACATGGACTATGCCATTGCTAATGTACAGAATATTTTAAGCCAGTTGGAAAAGGTTATGATCCAGCCTATACAGCAAGAACATATTAGACCTAAAAGATTTGTAGGATTTGCTGTTGGTGCATTTACGGTTCTTGGCTCATTGTTTACATCCACAATGTCAGTAGTGAATGCAGTATCTGCAAGTAAACTCCAGAGCAATATTTAAGAGTTAAAAGCTGATATGAAAAATATCAAAACACAGATCCATTCACAAGGTCAATTAATTGCCCATGGCAAGACCATATGTAATACTGTAACTGTGATCAATCTTCATTCTAAGTTGATTAACCAGAATATAGCAGAATTAACTGTGCTTAAAGGAATAGTCAATAAAGAGCGTACTTTCATGCAACCAGTATGTGAACTTACCTAGGATTTGTTTAGGGAACTAGATAATAGCATCAGTAACTTGATGCAAGGACAGATTCCTACATACCTAGTACTTGCAGACCTTATTGCTGAAACCTTTGCTAAGGTAACTAGAACTAGCATTGAGCCACTTCAAGTTCAGATTGTTTTCCTCCTGGGTAATGCTACGAGTATTCCACTATACTCGTACATAGATGTACAGAATATGGAAATTGCTTTTCTGTTGAATTTGCCTTTCATTGTGCCTGATAAGATGTACCAGCTGAAATAAGTAGTTAATGTTGGTACCTGGTCTGAAAACATCTGTGTATTGACAGTCCTGAGTATTTCGCTTATCACGATGAATCGCAAGAGTATCTTGTACCTAATTTAGGCATGTGCCAATGCACCAAGGACATTCATTGGTTGTGACCAGATAAACCTTTCCTGAAGGATACTAATGAAACTCTTTGCGGTTTGACTACAGCAAATGTGAAAGAGAAATGCAAAGTTGCCATGACTAAATATGATGATTTCTCTGAAACAAAGGTTGCTGTTGTAAATAATTTATGGCTAGTCAGCATCCCTCTGAAGGAACTTCTGGTTACCAAGAATAAACATGATATCATTAATAAAATTCCTCTACCCTACAATGTTTGCCTATTTTATTTAGATTCAATGCTGTTTCTACTGAAATCCAGATGCTGGATGTGTTTCAAGGCTATGACATTATTTATTTATTTATTTAGACAGATTTGTATACCACCTTATCCTACAATCAAACATTAACTTCACTGAAGCCTTGAGCTACCTACTGGACTACAAGGACTCTCACACATTTGAACTGTCCAATGACCAAGAGAGCTTTGATGTCACTGATTACAACTTTGATTCGCATGATGTGGACATTTTGTTGTTGGTAGTCTAATTGGTGTCGACTCATGGTCACCCTCTGGATAGTTGTCCTAAACTGTGTTTGGTCTTCAGTCAGGTGGCTCATAGCTGCTATTATTGTATCGATCCATCTCATTGCTGGCCTTCCTTTTTTGTGTTGACCTTCTACCTTGCCATGCATGATGTCTTTCTCTAATGATCTCTCTCTTCCATGATGTGCCCAAAGTATGAAAGTTGAAGTCTTATCATCTGAGCTTTTAAAGAAAGCTTAGGTTTGATCTCCTCTAGTACTGACTGGTTTGTTCTTTGGGCAGTCATTGGTATACACAGTATTCGTCGCCAGCACCATAATTCAAAGGCATCAATTTTCTTCCTGTCTTTTTCACTGTCCAACTTTCACATCCATATGATGTTATTGAAAATACCATGGCTTGAACAAGTCGAATCTTTGTATGGAGAGAGACATCTCTGCTCTTGAGAATCTTATCTAGGTCTTTCATAGCCATTCTGCCAAGAGCAATGCGTCGTCTGATTTCTTGACTGTTTGTTGCTTCTATATTGATAGTTGATCCAAGTAGGTTAAAGTTGTTCACGATTTCAATTTCTTCTCCTTCAACGATGAACCTGTTGATTATGCCAGTTGTCATGATCTTTGTCTTCTTTACATTAAGGTGCAGGCCCATTTTGAGACTATGTTCTTTGATTGTGAGAAGCAAATGTTTCAGATCATCTTCACTTTCAGCCAGTAATGTGGTATCATCAGCATAGCGAAGGTGGTTGATGAGTCTTCCACCAATCTTCACACCTCTGTTATCTTCATACAATCCTGCTTCTCTGATGATTTGTTCTGCATATAAATTAAACAGGTAGGGGGAAAGTATGCAGCCTTGTCTTACACCTTTGCTTATTTTAAACCATTCTGTTTCTCCTTGTTCCGTTCGAACTGTTGCTTCTTGATCAATGTACAGATTTCGCAAGAGAACGATCAGGTGTTCAGGTATACCCATGCTTCTTAATGTGGCCCAGAGTTTCTCATGGTTTACACAGTCAAAAGCCTTGCTATAGTCGATAAAGCACAAATAGATATCCTTTTGGTATTCTTTAGTCTTTTCAAGGATCCATCTCACATCCGCAATGATGTCTCTCGTTCCTCGCCCTTTCCTGAACCCTGCTTGCACGTCAGGTAGTTCTTGTTCCAGGTATGGTTGTAGTCTCTTTTGAATAATCTTCAGTAGAATCTTGCTGGCATGTGGGATCAGAGCGATTGTGCGATAATTTCCACAGTCAGTTGGATCACCTTTCTTTAGTATTGGTATAAACACAGATCGTTTCCAGTCATTAGGCCATGATGTTGTCTTCCATATTTCTTGGCAGAGCCTTGTAAGTACAGTAACAGCTGCATCAGATTGCTGCAATACTTCTATGGGAATGCTATCAATGCCTGGTGCTTTGTTCTTTGATAAGGCTTTCAATGCTGCCTCAACTTCTTGTTTCATCACCAATGGTTCCCGAACATAAGGTACAGGTTGAAACGGCTGTTGGTCCACTTGATCTTTATCATATAAAAACTCTGTATATTCCTTCCACCTTTTCTTGATCTTCTCAGCATCATTCAACATAGAACCTTGAGCATCTTGTAACATTCCAATTCGAGGCTGGAACTTTTTCTTTAACTCTCGTAGCTTTAGGAAAGCCAATCTTGTTCTTCCTCTAATAGTTTCTGCTTCTATTTCCTTGCAAGTGTCATTGTAGTACTTTTCCTTGTCCTGTCTTGCTGCACGTTGGAAATCTCTGTCGAGTTCTGCGATTGTCTTTCTTTCTCCTCTGGCTTTAGCTTCTCTGCATTTCTGGGCAATTTTCAGAGTTTCTTCCATCATCCATTTTGGCCGTTTTTGCTTTTTCACCTTTTGTAGAGGCTTCTCGCTTTCTTCCAACACAACCTTCTTGATGTCATTCCATAACTCTTCCGGAGCTCTGTCATTTGTATCTAAAGCAGCAAATCGATTTTGCAGACAGTCTTTAAATTCCAGTGGTATATTCTCAAGGTCATATTTTGCTGCATTCATGAGTGGTTTGCTCTTTTTCAACTTTAGCTTGAGTTTGCATACTAGTAGTTGATGATCTGTACCACAGTCAGCTCCAGGTTTTGTCTTTGTTGATGTTACAGAGCTTTTCCATCATTGACTTCCACAGATGTAGTCAATATGATTTTTATACAATCCATTGGGTGAGGTCCATGTGTACAGTCGCCGCTTGTGTTGCTGGAAGAAGGTGTTTGAGATGAATAGATCATTGGTCTTGCAGAATTCTATCAGTCTTTCTCCAGCTTCATTTCTGTTGCCCAGTCCATATTTTCCAACTACTTTGCCTTCTTCTTTGTTGCCAACGTTTGCGTTCCAGTCACCCATGACTATCAGGATACCCTGTTTGCATGTTCTGTCAATTTCAGCTTGTACTTGTTCATAGAACTTTTCAATTTCATTCTCTTCTGCAGCTGTTGTTGGGGCATATACTTGAATTATAGTTGTGTTGATAGGCAATCCTCGTAGACGAATAGAGATTAAGCGTTCGCTGACTGCATTGTATTTCATTACAGTTCTTGCAAGTTTCTTCTTTATTATAAATGCAACACCATTTCTTCTTTGTCTTTCATTTCCAGCACAGTAGACCATGTGATCATCTGATGCAAAGTGCCCGATGCCAGTCCATTTCAGCTAGCTGACACCCAACAGATCAAGTTGTACACGTTCCATTTCATTCTTGACCACCTCCAACTTTCCTTGGTTCATGCTTCGTACATTCCATGTTCCAATGTGTAAGACATCTTTACAGCTTCTGACTCTCATTTCATGCACAGCTACATCAGCAGTCAGACTTCCCGAGGGCTTTGATCCAACCACATCATAAATGCTGGCTTTACTCTGAAAAGTCTTCAGCTCTTCCCCAGTAGTTAGTTGAGTGCCTTCCGACCTGGGAGTCTCATCTTCCAGCACCATAGCACAATTTGTTTTGTTGTAACTATCCATTGGGTTTTCATGGCAAGATACAGAAGTAGATTGCTGGGCCTTTCTTCCGCGCAGTTTAAGTTTGGTGTTGTTGCCGTTGTCACAGAAATGTGATCCTCCGCCGTCAACACTATCCCATTCTGCTGCTGCCCAGATGGGTGGTTTGTCTTGGTCTGGCACCTCAGCTGAGACCTGTCCATCTTGGGAGACCCTGCCAGTAGTTAACTACCGATAGTTTAGCTCTCAGCATCACTGATGCACGCAAGCCCTCACAGCACGACAAGCTGCAAACCAAGTGAGAGATGTACCATACAGCAGAATTATTGTTTATGACTACATGCAAGAGAACTCGCTGCTGAGGCCAGAGACTGTACCACTGGTTCTAGCATTTGCAGTAATGTATGAACCTGCATAACAGCATCTTTCTTGCACCATGGACCTTTGTTTGGAGACTGACCATCTGACAACTGTTACCTGATTTGCTGAAGATGTCACACAATAGCTGAGGCCAGCCAATTCTCATGCCATGACCAGGAAGTCAGGACAAGGAATTATATACTGGGCACAGAGGGACAGAGACACTTTTGAACACTTTTAGGAAACTTTAACTTTGCTCTCAGCGTTTTGGCAGTCCTGCTTTCTCTCCCATTTTCTGCATTTTATGTGCTTGCCTACCTGACTCCAGCTGGAAAGTCAGACAGTGTGCAAGGACAAGAACTAACCTTGGGAAGGAGTAAATCTCTCCCACAGATCGAAGCTCCATGTTATCACGCTGCAGCCAGACATCCTGGCAAAAGCTAAAGTACTGGTCTGAATTCCCCCAGGGGGGGCCCAGACAGCCATCTAATTTTCTGTACATCTGCGTGCACAGCAAATCTATGACTTTTTTGCTAAAACAGTGATTTATTATTGTGGCAATTGTAATCATAAGGCTTGTGGTAAGGAAGCCTATCCTGACTTAGGGGAAAAGGAAAAAGCAAAGCGTTCACCCTAGTAAAAGGGCCCTTTTTGCAAGGTCAGGGTAACAAAGCCACAACCTCACCTAGGAACCAGAAAAACCCCAGCTGGAACAGGTTGCATGTTTCCACTAGTGAAATAAGGGAGAGTGAATACAGACCTAAGGTCCAAGACCCTTACGTCAGTAAGCTCCCTGATTACTCAGGTGCCAGAAGGCAGACTGATCTCAGTCACCTGGGAAGAGAGGAGGTGGGGCTAGAACCCTGGAGATATAAGCCTATGCTAGATTATAGTAGAGGAGAGAGGGTGGAAGGAACACCAGAAGCAAGGGCAGAGGCAAAGGCAAGAAGAGGAGAAAGAGGGAGAGAAGCTGATACAAGCCGAGGCACGGGTACGAGCCTAAGAAGCCTGATTAATGCTTAGCAGAGCAGGAGAAGCCTGACTAATGCTGGACAATGCAGAGGAACAGGAGACACTCTCAGTTCTAACAAGAGGCTGTTAGCCGAGCCCGGTGAGCCAGAAGGAGAGTCAAAGTCCATGCAGCTAGGAGAGCCTGAGGCTGAGCTGAGTGAGGAAGACACCCTCATGGATTGCTCTTTGTGCCAAGCCTTAGCTACAGAAGGGTTGAAGGAAAGCCAGCCCTGAGAGGAAGCCCTCCAGAGAAAGGTAACCATAAGAAGCACGTAGATGGATTGTAAATTCCCACGTAGTAAAGAGGGGAAGTTTTACTAAGACGTAAGAACAAGCTGGAGTTGTGAATTGTGCTTGTTAACCACCTGCTACCTGTGAAGTGAGACGGCAAGAAGCCAAATTAACTGTGAGGAAAAAAGCTTTCTTTTTACGAGTTACTCTTGAGTTTTCCTGAGAAACCAGAATAGAACTTTGCTTGCGCGTTGAAGTTTTTCCTGTTTGGAGTTTTTGTTTTTGCTTGTTAATTGAAAAACAACCTGGAAAGGTTTGAGGCTGAAAAAGAAGGCAAACTGCCACAGAAGAAAGCCTGTTTTGTGTTATGTGCTTTAACCAGCAAGGCTAAAGGAAGCTGGTAGCCTTGCTGTTAAAAGGCTATGTTTTTCTAAGCTGAAGAATATTTAAGCTGCCACTTTGGTTTTGGGTTTTTGTTTTGCTTATAACCTGTTGTACTTTGAAGAAGCCTGGAGATGTATGCCTGAATGTGGTATTTATGAACCTTTTTTGTGCTTAATAAATTTCTGTCATTGCTTTACCCCAAGGAGCCCGACTACAGCTTTCTACCTGAAGCCCATATATAGCGCAATTAAACTACATTTCCCAGAAAACATTGTGGGAATTAGTCAGTTAAGGCTGAAAGGGAAAGTTCCTCATACAACCACGCCCCTCTAAGCTAGAGGCGAGTGGTGAGGGCGTGACAGGCTACATAACTTGCTACCTCAAAAAAACCCTAACATTTTATATCAGCAATATTTTTCTATCAACAATAAATTCTTATTTCTATACAAACACAGGGTTGGTTCCCTTCATCTTACATGGTTCATTTGCTAGATAGACCTACAGAATGTTAGGAAAAGAGATGTAGCAATTACCCCTGGACCTATCAAGTATTTATATATATATTCATTTGCTACTGACAATAATCCTCACAGCATAGGAAAATGCTTTCTTTAGAGTATCCATATACTTAATTTCTGCAACAGCAGGAAGAGGAGTCATCCAACAAAACTTATGACCACAATAAATCTCAGTGAGGCATAAAAAAATAAACTGTTTACAGTGTCAAATATATAGCATTATTAGTATTAGCATATTCAAAGCTGAAGCATGAAACAATCCCAAAACTGGTAGCACCCATATACACAGGTGGGTAACAGTGACTATCACCACTGCTACAAACAAAAGTTGTAGTGCAGCAGCATGTATTGTTCTCTATCCAGAGCGAGCACAGCCATGAAGTAAATAGAATGCTAGGATTTATAAAGAAAGAAATGGAGAATAAAACCAAGGCTATTATAATGTCTCTGTATCATTCCATGATGCAACCGCAACTTGAATATTGCTTGCAATTCTGGTCACTATAACTTAAAAAGGGTATAGAAGAATAAGAACATGTACAGATAAAAGCGACAAAAATGGTAAAGGGGATGAAAGGATAACCCTATGAGGAAAGGCTTAAAAGGTTATGGCTCTTCCACTTGGAAAAGAGACAGCTAAGGAAAGATATGATAGAGGTCTATAAAATAATGAATAGAGTAGAACAGCTAAATGAAAGACAATTACAATTAAAATTAATAAAACAATGAACAAATACAATTATAAATGAATATGTCATAAAAGACAGTACTTGTGAAAATAAAACATGACACAAATCAACACCCCCTTCCCCTTGCCCCCTCCCCCTCCCCTTCACCCTCTTCCCCCTTTCCCTCTCCCTCTTACCCCCTTATCTCCCCACCTCCCCTTCCCCTCCTTTATTTTTATCTCCTTTTTTTATATATTACACATTATTTTGTTTAGTTACTATTGATTCTTTTATTTAGCTTTCATTGTATTATTGTCTTTTAGTACTTATTGCTCACTATTAACAAATTTTGCATCATGAGGCATCAAATAGTCTTTAAAGACAATTTTATTTTATAAATAAAAGACACCAGACCTTATGATCACCATGTTTCATTGGTAGAGGCAGAGCTCTTACTTTTTACTTTTTAATTGTTTATAAATTATACTCTTACTGTTGTTTTTTAATTTGAGACTTTTTATTCCTTTTAACTTTTATTATTTATTTATTTATTTACTTTATACACATTCAATTTGATTCTCTCATCGACACAATATTTTTAAATTTAACTTGTGTGCCTTGGAAGCCAGTAGTGTGCTGCACAAGTAGTTACTCAGCTTTTTTTGTTTTCTACGTCTTCCTGACAATTGATTGACATTCACTTCTCCCATCTTTCCCCCCTCATCCCTTCCTCACCTTTGACCTTGTTTTGCCGCAATTTAGAAAGCTATATGTAGTATGAAGTCTCTGCACACAGGAAATGCCTGACACTGTCTGAGGCTCGCTTCTCCCGAAGAAGTCATTACCGGACTGCTTTCAAGGTTTCATTTCTCTCTTGTATTGGCATGATTTAATGGTGATTCCATGTTTGACACTATGGACGTCCTTTTTTGTAAACGTTTTACCTTCAGATAGATTTCTGTTTTCAATGTTTACACGCTTCTTCTTAACTTTGGCGTTTTTGGTGCATAGCACTGCCGTTTATATAATCTTTGGATCCGATTAAGATCCCTTTGGCCAGAATAGTTTTTAACTCCCCGCATTGATTCCCGGGGTCGGCTCATATAATACATTCTATTTATTTATTTTTATTTATTTTTAATCACTTTGACTTGAGGCTGATTAGAAGCAGTTTGGTTTACTATCCCCACTGCTCTGCTTAAGTTTAGAAGTTGATTGTAAGTCACGGTTCACATTGCTTTTGTTTTTACGTCCCCCCCTTTTCTACTAAAATGTATATTTCATGAGTTCAGGCACCGGCTGGTATAAATGACATGGTTTTATTATACTGTTCCTGATCTTCTACAAAAAGATGAATCCACCTCCATCACTTACATAAATATGCATTGATCTTGGTTTCATTATTAGTTTTTTATTCAGACTCGATAATGTTTTGAATAGGACCCTAATCATTTTGTTTTATATTAGAGCAATACAGTTATCACCCCAAAAAATGAATTTTAATTTTTTATCCTCCTTTTTATTAGTATTTGCCACTCCATCTGTATTATGTGGTACCAAATAGCCCCATTTATCCATCAGTTCAGTTCTTAAGCCTTTTTAGTTGCTGCTTCTCCTTTATGATACAGTATTGATATATTTATGGGAATAACATTCTTACTCTTTTATTGCCTCCAGTACAGAGAGATAATTGCATATCAGTATTCTCTCAAAAGATTCTCACAGAGTGTACATGTGAGTACATTACAATACCTTCCTCATCTCCTTTTGTTTCCACCTATATCTGCATTATCCTCTGATGTCTATACTACCCTCTGCTCTATGGGGTCTGTTTACTAAAGGCCGGTGTTGTGCGGTCCGCGGTACCGAGCGGGTGCCGTATAAGGAGTGGGCGTTCCGTCGTGAAGAACAGAAGCTGTGATTGACAGATGCGCTAAGGTGCGCGGCGCCCGTGTGGTTAGTGCCCTGTGACATTACGGCGTTTGATCTGTGCACATAGATCACACTGCTCACGGTTTTTGGGCTTCCACTATTGTGCTGCACATTGCTGACGGAAACGGTTTCTTTTCCCTGCACAGCACCTCTAACGCGAGTGTTTCACTGGCGGTAAATTTCTTTGCAGATTCGGGCACGCTCCTGTGCGGCGAGTCTCTCCCCTCCCACATTCCGCCCACTGACCCCGTCTCTCCGCCCCTAGGGGGCCTTCCTCCGCCCTCATTTCGCCTTGGCACGCCTCTTTCGCACATTACCGCCCCGCAAATGTGCGCGTTGTCGGCGCACGCTTGCGGGACCCGTTAATGTGCCGCGCACTCGTACGGGGCGCTTAAGAGCACTTAAATACATCTTTTAGAGCGCTCATGTGCGCCCCGTACAAGTGCGCCGTTTAGTAAACAGACCCCTATGTCTTTTTATGTGATTAAGTTAACTGATATATAGTTTTTAATGTTTTCAAAGTTTTTTAAGTATATTATCTTGGTGTTGATTTGTGCCATGTTTTATTTTCACAAGTACTGTCTTTTATGACATATCATTCATTTATAATTTTATTTGTTCATTGTTTTATTAATTTTAATTGTCTTTTATTATTTATTTTATTGTATTGATATTATTACCACTATTTTTAGTGTATTTGTTATTATTATTATTATCATTATTTATTATTTATTAATTTTTAAGCTGCATAGCCCCTGAGGAAGGCGTTTGCCGAAACGCATTGGGGCATAATCAATAAAGACACCTGTGACCTCCATACACCACTCGTTTCTTTTGTTTGCGTCTCTTCGCTGTGAGGGCTTTATGCTCTCTTTGTGTTTTTTGGACTTTGCAAGAGCCATGTTCTCCCCATGGAAAGATGTTTTGAGCTATAAAGAAGAGGATCTCCAGGCGATGTTACCGGTTGATCCCTTCTTCACAAAAGAAGAAGCAGCACTCAATCTGGATGATGTATGGAGAGAGGTGGTCAGGATGATGCAATGTTTAGTTAGAGAGGACATGCATACAGCTTCTCTACTTGAATATTGTCGTAAGAAGATCATCCCTAGGGGCCTATGAATGAATAATGCCCCAGGGATGTTTAAGGATGATGAGACTTTTATGTCCAATTGGATCAAGATTCTTAATAAATGCTCATTGGACTTAATGATACTACTTATCGACACCTCTAAACATAGGGCAGAGGGTCTCAAGACTTTGATAGACACTAAGGTGGAAAAGCTTAAAAATCAAGACATAAGATTTGATAAGCTTAAAAAAGATTTTGATAAAAATACAACAGAATATAGACAAGCAGTTAAAGAAAGGAAGATTAAAAAATTCAAAAGAGATGAGGTAGGTTATAAATTAGGTACAGTATACTACTGGACCTACAGTAATGGTCAATCTAGAGTCAAAAGTGGATCCCGTAGGCAGCCTTTTGGTTCCCCAAAGGCAACTCCCATGACTAAATCCGAACAGAGAATACTTTCACCAGAACCAGATCTGGAGAGGAGCTATAAAAGAAGCCATCACCAGTTTGAGGAGCAGCAAGAGACCTCTGGGTCTCTATTTTCTTCAGGATTACCCCCTAATCAATGTCAAAACTCCACACAGGATTTTCAGATGGATGCTCTTTGGAAAGGAGGTGGTCGCAGCACCTTTCAATATCCACAGAAATCCCCTGTAAGCTATCAGTTCAGACCAAAATACCGACAGTCGAACCACTCACAACGAAGGAGAGGGAGAGGGAGAGGGAGGGGTCAGATGCACAAGAGATGGTCGGAATAAGACATGTAAGTGGGATTTTTAACTTATCTAGCCATCATCTCACCGAACTGGAGATTCAGGTTTTGTAAAAGGGCTTTCCTATGTCCCTGTTAGAAAGCATGATAAATTTGCTACTCATGTGGAGTTTTGAGTTTTTTCAAAAATTAAAAATCATAGATTTTTTTGACAAGAGATAAACTGCTGAAGATCACACTCTGTAGTCAAAAAACCTCCTACGTGGGTTCTGCCCAATAATTGTAATGTTATGTTAAACACATATGAAAGGGTGGTTATGTCCAAAGTTGAGCAATTATAAAGTAAAAAGGGTCGTACATTTCATAATTTAACCACTCCACAACAAGCTGCACTACAAGACTTGAGCGATAAACAATCTATAGTCATAAAACCAGCAGACAAGGGAGGGGCACTAGTTATACAAGACAGAACGTTGTACACCAATGAGGTGTTACGTCAGATCAACAATACAGATTTTTATACCAAAATCTATGACAATCCAACACCATTCCTTAAGAAAAAAGTAGAGACCCTCTTATATATAGGACAGGAGGCGGGGTACCTAACACCCAAAGAAATTAATTTTTAACTGTTACCCACCCTGTAACTCCAACTATATACACTTTACCAAAGATCCATAAATCCTTGGAAAAACTACCAGGACTTCCAATTGTGTCAGCCATAGGACCTTTATTTGAACCATTGTCTAAATTTTTAGATGTTTTACTTAGGTCTTTTGTGATTAAAGTTGATTCATATGTACGAGACTCAGCTCATGTTATTAATATACTACAGGAGTTCATAGGGTATCATGATCAATTACTCTTGGTTACCCTAGATATCAATTCTTTATATAAAAATATTCCTCAGATAGCAGCCCTAGAAGTCTTCTCGATTGTCCTTATTCAAAGAACCAAATCTGTGCGCATATCTACTTTCTTCCTCACCCAAATGGCCTCACTTGCTATGACAGAGAATTATTTTTGTTTTAAAGGTATTTTTTATAAGCAAATAAATGGGGTCATCATAGGATCCTCTATGGCACTAGGTATTGCCAATTTATATGTCGCTGACTTTGAAAAATGATTTTTAACACATCACCCTTTTAAAGATCAGATAAAGTTATGGAAACAATATATAGATGATGTTCTTATAGTATGGGATGGCACAGAAACTCAGTTACAAATCTTCTTTGAATGGCTCAACTCACTTGATGAGAACTTACAGTTTGAGGGCTTATACAGCCCAGACCGCATCGCCTATTTGATATTATGATCAAAAAAGATGTTACAGGTTTTGCTACAGATTTACATCGGAAAGCCACAGATAGGAACACCTTGCTTAAGTATGATAGCTTTCATAATACTTCCCTTAAATATAATTTGTCAGTAAGTCAATTTTTAAGAATTTAAAAATTGTGTACTTCAGGGGAAGACTTTGAATGTAATGCTGTTGACATGCACAAAAGATTTAAAGAATGTGGATATCCTCAGGATTGTATAAAAAAAGCTTATTTACGAGCCTTCTCTACAGATCGGGCCTCTCTCCTAACAAGTTCAAATAATCCACTACCAGACAGGGTTGTCTGTGTCCTCACCTTTTCTAGTTTTTCAAAGTAAATAGTCTGTATATTAAAACAGGAGTGGCACCTCCTGACCACCTTGCCTATGTTTGCGACTAAGCATTTAACCATTGCTTATAAACACAACCCAAACTTAGCTAATATACTAGTACCATCAGCACTGACAAAACCAAAACCTCAGCCCAAGATAAGAGGCCACTTTAAGTGTGGACAGTGCTCTGTATGCCAGAATACCCTGGTTATTAAGGACTTTTTCGAACATCCCATCTCCCATAAGAAGGTTCATATACAACAATATTCCAAATGCAAAACTGAGAATATCATCTATCTTATCCTGTGTCCATGCAATCTGATCTATATAGGGAAAACTAAAAGACAAGTTCGGACTCGCATCATAGAACATAGAAGTTGTCTACAGAGACAGATACCTGATAAACCCCTTGTAGCACATTTTTATTTATTTTATTTATTTATTTATATTATTTCTATACTGCGCTCTTTAAAATCAGCGTGGTTTACATGTAACAACAATTTGTACATAGCAGCGGAGCATGCGGTGTACATTACAGAGAACAGGTTTATACAACTTATGTTTAACAGGGGTAACTATATACAACTATGTACAATTGAGCTGGATGGATAAAGGCCACAATGTCACTGATCTGAAGTATTTAGTGTTGAAAGTTGTGATACCCCATTGGAGGGGTGGTGATGTGGACAAAATTTTATTGAAATTGGAACAACGTTATATTTATGAATTTAATAGTTTGAAGCCCAATGGTTTGAACCCAGAAATAAATTTATCAGTCTTCCTTTCAATGGTTTCACTTTTTATTGGTTTTTATTCTTTCGTCAGGTTTTTAGTACACCCCTTCCCCTTTCACCCCCTTCCCCTTCCCTCCCTACCCCTCCCTCTTCCTTCCTCCTCCCCCCTTTATTTTTATTTGCTTTCTTTAATATATTATATATTATTTAGTTAGTTAGTTACTATTTATTCTTTTATTTAGCTTTCATTGTATTGTTGTTTTTTTTAGTATTTATTGCCCACTATTATTCAATTTTGCATCATGAGGCATCAAATAGTTTTTAAAGACAATATTATTTTATAAAGAAAGGACACCAGACCTTATGATCACCATGGGGGATGTTTACTAAAAACCGGAAATGTGCGCGCCGCAAAAGAGCGCACGGAAACGCGGCACTGAAACGCTAATAAACGCTAATAAATGCCCCGCACACGTGCGTGTCACCCCCGCAAAGGTGCACGGCACACTAACGGGCCCCGTACAAGTGCGGGCCCGCAAATGTCCGATAGAGGCGTGGAACGGCTAAAGGAGGGCGGAGGAAGGCTCCGGAGGGGCGGAGGGACGGGGTCAATGGGTGGAGAGTGGGAGGGGAGAGGCTCCCCGCACAGTATCGGGCCCGAATTTGCATGTAAAAACTACCGCGAGGGAAACACTCGCGGTAGAAAGCATTTAAAGGGAAGAGAACCATTTCCGTCAGCAATGTACAGGAAAACCGGGGAAACCAGCAAAACGTGAACAGTGTGATACATGTGCACAGCACAAAAGTGCAAATAAAAATAGAAAATGACCACAACAGAACTATTAAAAATAGTAATTCAGCTGGGGAACAGTTATAGTGATGGGCAAATACAGAAAACACACCCAGCAAAGCTCCAGAAAAAAGAAATGAATTTTGGAAGGGTTTACAGAGTGGAGACTCTTCCAAAAAACATTTCCTTTTGTGGAGCTTTCCTGGGAGTGTTTGCTATGGTTGCCCATTAATATCACTGTTGCCCAGCGTGGTGATATTTTGTCCCCCATTTCCCGTGGTCATTTCCGGGGTTTATGTGCACGTTTGTCACCAGACAGGGTGCATATGCCCACAGTAAATTTGCGTAGAGCAGGGTTTGTGACTCCATCCTGCCAGGCTTACTACCTCCAGGGGCTGCACTATCTATGTGGCCATAGTGTGGTGCAGTGGACAGAGTCAGTACCTCTAGGACCAGAGGGTCAGAGGTTCAAAGCCCAGCTGGGGCACTTGCCAGCCCAGTCCCTATATTTTACCCACCACTAAACACAGATAGCGCAGACACCCCTGTATTGCAGGGGACATAAGCATGGGGAAAACACCCATATTTTACCCAACAACGCACACACACCACAACAATGGGCATTACCCACAGCCAAGTACCCCAAATGCAGTCCCGTACTGCCACATTCCAATCAGATCACCTGCTTTTTATGGGAGAAGCTCATGCCAGCATGTTGGCGGATGAGTACATGTGGTGCAGGGGGCAGTGGCTGCTAGCGACAGAAGACAGAGGCCTAGCCATGTGCAGGCTGGCACAGTCCACAGCAACAGACAGGCCCTGCCGGATCCACAGTCATGGGCTATCCAGGGAATTCAGCCAAGCTGTGGCTACACGGTGGTGCAGTGCACACAGCCAGTGCATGCAAGAACAGAAGGTCACAGGTTCAAAGACCAGCTGGGGCTACCGGCAATCCTGCCCACATATTTTCCCCACAAATAAACAGTGACAGTAAGGACACACCTTTGGTGACGAGGACATATGCAATGGTAATACGTCTATCTTTTACCCCACTGAGCACAGACACCATGAACAGGGGCAGAACCTACAGCAGAATCCCCCAAATGCAGTCCTGGTGGGCCACACACCAGTCAGGTTCCATGCTGCCACTCATACAAATGCCTGTGCTGTATATCTATGCACCACCCCCACGGCATGTAGATGTAGCTCATGCATATTCATGAGGGACAGCAGGAAGACCCGAACAGTGTGATGCAAAACTGGGCTGGAGTGGGGAAGCGCTGCCGTAAAGCAGCAGCCAACAGGGGCAGACACACCCACACCCACAGGCCCCATTGGCCAATGTCTCCTGTAGAGGCAGAACATTAGACCCTGCGTGCATCTCCCAATACCAGCACCTGCATACCTTAGCAATGTCACCCTACACCTGAGGTACACAGCTCTGAAATGTTTGCTAAGAGTACAGGCTGATAGATATCCCTACGTTACGCACATACTGCTAGTTGACCCCATCCGAACAATCTGTTTGGTATCTGCGGTGCGTGCTCCAGGCCTGGCCTCTGACGGTGTTCACCACCCTGGGGAGTGACCCCCAGCAGTACTGCGTACCATATCCATGCCTGTGCCGTGCCCAGGACCGGTGTGGTGGCCAAGGCTAATCACCCCCTCAATAGTAGCACAATGCTGGCATAGGTGTGGGAGTGTGTGTCTGTCTATACAGTGTGTGTTGGCTGCAAACACCTTCCCCAACCCACACTGCCAGCACTACTGCCAGTATTGGCCTGCCAATGTGCATTATGAGCAGCAATGTACCATGGGTATAGGTCAGACATGGTGGGCTGGCCAGGATGCATCTGCACAGGGCATAGGGCACTGGCTGTGACATTGTAATGCCAGGCCACCACCTACACAGACAGGGTGACCTCTGTATGTGCTGCTGGGTGAGCACTCTCACCCTGAGTGTGCAGTGATGACAGCATGGCTAGGCACCCCCATAGAGCTGTATTGTGTTTCTCTCTTGTGATATATATGGGTTTCCTGTTGGGGCCTCCTCACAGAACTCTCTGCTTGTGTGTGCTGCCACCCAGTTTTGGGTGCATGCATTTCCATCAGGGCTAACCAGCAGACTGTTCACAGCTGGTATGTGTCTTGATGGAGTGCCTTGCAGGGTGCAGCGGCTGATGGCTTGCTGCAGGTGAATATCAGATAGTGCTGGGGTGCATCTTTGGATATCCAGGCCTAAAGTCTGTCTGATATTGTGTTATGGATATGTGTAGAGCTGCTTGGACTGCCCTGTATGGTGTCTGTTCCCCAGCAGGACTGGGGTTTGATGGTCCACTTTACTGCCATTGGTGCAGGGGGGGGGGGTAGGATGGGGAGCTGTTGGTGGGGGGGCCCTGTTTGCCACCCTCAGAGGGGGGGGGTGGTTCTTTGACCACCTAGGGGGTCCATGGGGGTTTCCACTAACTGAGACAGACAGAGATATCCAACATGTTTCTGCAGCACCTTCCTATCTCACAGGTTAGTACTGTTTTGGAGCTCTGTCATGGCCTCATCCAGCCATGGCTGGTGTTGTGGACCTGGTCCTGGCCGCCACATCACACCCTCAGGGTGAGCACAGTACCCGCACAATGTGACGGTGTGTAGCTACTCTTTGCTGGTAGTCCACCCGCTCAGAACCCCCTACCAGGCCGAGGTGCTGTGTGGGTGCACATGGACAATTCCCCCTACCAGGCCGGGTAGCTGTTGGGGTGCATTTCCCATCTTGTGTGCATCTGTGGACAGCTGATTTGCATGTGCAGTGCATCATGGGTACGGGTGGCCTAACCCTATCCTGTCTACAACAGCAGACTGTCTGTGGGGTGACGTGCAGGCTCTCTGCAGCCAGCCAGGGGTTTGCTGTCAGCTATAGAGCTGTAGCCCAATGGTTACATCACTCCCTGTACAGCCAGAGGTCATGGGTTCAAACCCACAGTGGGGCCTTTTGATAGGGCTGTCCACAGCTTTATTTTTATTTACTGTACATATGTCTATGCCGGCAAAACCACACACAGCTTACTATACCCATTAGGTGCCTCTGAGGGTGCTTTATAGGGCGCCCTATAGGCCACCTTATGGTTGCCATCCATATAGGGTGCACTATACATTATCCTGTGTCGCAACATACATGGTGCCCTATAGGGGACATTCTAGGGTGCCTTGGCGGACAGTGCACTGTAACATGTGCCTTACGGGCATCCGTATGTTAACACACTGTGAGAGCAGGTTTACTAGTGGTGGGAAATAAAATATAAATGGAAGGCCTCCTACAGCACTCCTCACCATGATACATACTGCCCCAGCCAGCCTTGTTCACTGGGCACTGTGAGGGGTTGAACCCCTGGCCCCTGCACCATTGGTCAGTGTCCTAACCATTGTGCTGTGGCTCTGTTCCTGTGTTTGTGCATCCGCACGCAGCCTTGTAGCCATCAGCGCGCCATCTTGTGGCGCACTAAATTAACAGCGCGCCGCCTTATGCCGCAGAACATGGAAATGCCCCTAAAATAATGCCTCAGCCAGCTGTCTTCAATGGGCACTGTGGGGAATTGAACCCATGATCCCTGCACGAGTGGTCAGTGTCTTAACCATTGTGCTATGGCTCCGTTCCTGTTATTTGCACATCAGCGCACCACTTCTCCCTCCCACTATTGGACTGCCCCCTCACACATCAGCGCGCCGCCTTCTGCCCACCGGCTCGCCGCCTTCTGTTGCCCACATTTATCAGCGCACCGCCTTCTGCCGCCCAAACTTACCAATGCGCCGCCATCTGCCGCCCACACTAAACAGTGCGCTGCCTCATGCCGTAATAAAAATAACAGTGCGCCGCCTTCTGCCGCCCAAAATTAATATGCCTCCTAAGCACTTTTGCCCATAAATGTTGGTGCCTCAGCTGGTCATTTTTGTTGAGCGCAATGGGGGTTTGAACCCCTGGCCCCTGCACCATTGGTCGTCACCGTTGTACTACGGCTCTGTTGTTTGGTTTTGCAGCAGCGCCCCACTTAGCCTTCCCACGCGCTAATGTGGGCCCCGCACATTAGCGCGACGCACACACGTACGGTCCGGTTTTTTGCTTTTTTCTGCCTGGCCCGCCCACTCCTTATATGGCACCAGCACACTAACGGGGACCCGCACAGCAACGGAGTTTAGTAAACATACCCCCATGTTTCATTGGAAGAGACAGAGCTCTTACCTTTTACTTTTTAATTGTTTATAAATTATACTCTTACTGTTGTTTTTGTAATTTGAGACTTTTTATTTCTTTTAGCTTTTATTATTTATTTATTTACTTTATACACATTCAATTTGATTCTCTCATCGACACAATATTTTTACATTTAACTTGGGTGCCTTGGAAGCTAGTAGTGTGCTGCACAAGTTGTTACTCTGCTTTTTTTTTTTTTTTTAAGTTTTTAATGTCTTCCTGACAATTGATTTACATTCACTTCTCCCTTCTTTCCCCCCCCCCCCTCATCGCCTCTCACCTTTGACCTTGTTTTGGCACGATTTAGAAAGCTATATGTAGTATGAAGTCTCTACGCGCAGGTAATGCCTGACACTGTCTGAGGCTTGCTTCTCCCGAAGAAGTCATTACCAGACTGCTTTCAAGGTTTCATTTTTCTCTTGTATTGGCATGATTTAATGGTGATTCCATGTTTGACACTATGGGTGTCCTTTTTTTGTAAAGGTTTTACCTTCAGAAATATTTCTGTTTTCAATGTTTACACCAGGGGTTCCCAAACCGTGGCCCGCGGACCATTTTTGGCCTGCGGGGTCCTAACAAATGGCCTGCGGACATTTTTCTGAGTGCACATTTATTTGGTTCAAAACTTCACAGCATTAGTGCTTGTCGCAGAAACTTATTATGAAATCAAGTTGGCAATATAATTAAACTCAATCAACTTAAATGATAGAGTTTCGCTTCTTAATATTTCAGGGTATTTGGTCTCAGCTAGTCGCCAATTTTCGCCAAGTTAGTGACGTCAACATTCGGTTATTAACGTTGTGTAAGAGCAGACAACAAATAGATTAGCGACACATATGTAATCGGGACTGGTCATAGATTAGTAGATTACAATGCGGACTTCTATTGGCTGCTACATCAACACATTACAGTTGTATTGTTTATTTCAGTATTTCTTTCGTTAATTTTTATAGTATTTGTATCAAAAACAAAAAATTGTAATGAGTTTATCAAAGGACAATAAAAAACGCAAAGTGGAGGACAGCACAGATTCGATTAGTCGAGAATTTCAGGAAGAACGGAGAGATAAGTATATGTTTGTATATGGCCTCAGTGGTAAGCTAGTCTGTTTGGTATGCGGATTTTCTGTTTCTGTCGTGAAAAAGTACAATGTCGAAAGACACTAAAGTAATCATGCTGACATTTCTGTGAAATATCCGATCGGGTCTGAATTAAGAAGAAATTTCATTAGTAGAAAGGAAAAGTCGCTAAACTGTCAACAGTTAGCGTTTGTTAATATCAATAACCAAAATAAGAGTGAACTGACTGCTTCGTATGAAATAGCATTTTCTTTTAGCCAAGAAAAAGAAACCTTTCACGGATGCAGAAGTTATCAAACCAGCATTTGAAATTGCAGCAAAAATGCTTGGAGATAAGCAAGTTTCAGAAAAATTGAATCTTATTGCACTGTCAAAACACCATGACCAGACGCGTTATTGATCTTGCCAGCGATATACATCGCCAACTAGCTTAGCAATACACAGCTGCAAATACTTTTCACTGGCCATGGATGAGTCAACCGACATCTATGATACAGCCCAGTTAGCAATATTCATTCGATCAGTCAGTGATGACTTCCAATTAATTGAAAAACTCTTGGGACTGGAGAGTATCCATGAAACTACAAAGGGAAGTGACCTTTTTGAAACTCTGAAGTTCTGTGTTGAACGAAATAATATTGACTGGACAAAACTTGACAGTATCTGTACTGATGGTGCACCGGCTTTTACGGGTAAACAATTGGGAGTCGTGGCATTGTTTGAAAAGTTTCTTGGTCGCCCAATATTGAAATATCATTGTATTATCCACCAAGAAGCCTTATGTGGAAAGATGATGAGTTTGAAGCATATCATAGACGTGGTTCTGAAATGTGTCAACAAAATATGAGAAAGAGCATTGAACAGATGAGAGTTCAGGCTGTTTCTGAGTATCCTGCAAGAGGAGTGTGGAGAATTGTTGTTGCATTGTGACGTAAGATGGCTTTCAAAAGGAAAGGTACTGTCACGTTTCTGGGAGTTGAAAGAAAGTATTTATTTGTTCCTCTCGGAAACTGATGATCTTCCGACAGAATGTGAATGCATTGTTTGTGACAAGTGGCTGAGTGACCTGGCTTTTTTGGTTGACATTACCTCTCATCTGAATGCACTGAACGTGAGCCTTCAGGGGAACGAAACACTATTCACAAACTTGTGTGATAACGTTGCTGCCTTCAAAATGAAGCTAGAGTTGTTCATTGGACGGTCTGAAACAGAGACGTTGTCAAATTTTCCAACTCTTCAATCCCGTTCAGCCGAATGCGTAATTAACCTTGGGCATTACAAGGAAAAAGTTCAAAGTCTTCTTCATGCTTTCCAAGCCAGTTTCAGTGAGTTTGATGCTGAACAAAACAATGTCATTCTGTTCACCAATCCATTTGTTTTTCCCAATCACAAAATCTTCATGCTGGAACCAAACCTGCAAGAACAAATCACAAGATTGTCTGAACAGCAAGCGTGGTGATGTGATATAAAATATCAACAATGTAATACAAATTTTTGTCGGGTCCCACAGACCGGAGAGGAGCAAAAAACTGCTCAACTCCAACTGTATGTGTTACCCTTTTCATCAATCAGTGCATGCTCATTGTGCAAAGTGATCAAAACAATTTTCAAAATAGCTAAACCTAGCTGTACTTATCCAAAATCCAGAATCCAAGTGTCATCGGCAGGAATTCATGCACGACACGTGTGTTTTTCGAGCCTATCGGCCCTGTTTCAAGTGCGATTTGCTATGAGAATGGAGATCCGGAGGTGTCTGAAAAGACGCCCAAGCCACATGACTTGTAAATGACGTTTGAAAGAAGATGAATGGCTGATCAAATGATGTCATAAAAGAGGAGGAGACTCCGGTAGGTTTGAATAAATCAATAAATCTAAAGATGAAAGAACAGTGGGGGAGCAAGCGAAACTGGAATCTCATAGCAAGCTCCACCATTCCTGCTCCAAATTCAAGGCGTCTGGGACTACAGTTTGTAAATGAAAGATCCACTGCTGCTCCAACCATTGTAGGTGATGTGTCCTATTTCCGCCCCTCAGATCCATAGGAACAGTGTCAATCACAAGCCAATTAAAATCCTGAAACATGTGTCCCTGAGAGATACAATGTTCCACCAAAGGAGCCATAAGTGTTGATGTCCGTATTCGAGAGGCGTGCACACCCAGTTGTACTTTGATCGGACGAGTGGTGCGGCCAATGTAAAGCAAGTCACAAGGGCAACGTAGTAAATACACTACAAAACTAGAAGAACATGAGCTGATACCAGAAAATTTGTAGGATCGGCCCATCCTGGCGTGGTACCAAATCTCACCCTCAAGAGCAGTAGTGCAAAATTGGCAAGTTTTACATGCAAAATGCCCCCTATTGTGAGAACCTCTAACCGGACAATCCCCTGGCATAGTGCATGAACAAGATGGTCACGCAAATTTCAGCCACAAGTGAACACAAAACATACCGATTATTGAAAGCAGGAATAGAGGTGCAAGATCCTCCAATGTTTTCGGAGAATCTTGACCACCTGCGAAGAATTAACCATAAAAGGAAGTATGCCCACAATCCTATCTGATTCGGCAGATGCCCCAGTCCGATCTTGTAAAAGCCACTCCCTATGATTGTATCTAGCCCGAATGTACGCCTGTTTGACAATCTGTGCTGGATAACCACACGCTAATAGACAAGCCCGTAGGTCTGCCACCTGATGCTTAAAATCACCTAAAGTGGAGCAAAGCGGCATATCCTCAGAAATTGGCCATACGGGAGACCCCATCGCAATGGGGCCGGATGATGGCTATGATATCTTAGGAGGCTATTACGTTGGCTGGTTTTTCGAAATAGAGTGGTATTAAAGTTACCAGCTGATTTGTCAATCCAGACATCCAAAAATTCTAAACGATGCTGGTCTATGTGAGATGTAAATTTGATATTGAGTGTTCAACCACAAAATAAATTTCTGAAGTTCTTCTTTCGAGGATGACCATAGGAAGAAAATATCATCTAGAAACCACAGCCATAAAGGGATGTACTGAAAGGCTGCTGCAGGATAGATGATAGACTCTTCTAAATCAGCCAGATAAAGGGTGGCAATGGAGGGAGCTACAATTGCTCCCATAGCTATACCTCCACAATGCTGATAGAACTTGCCATTAAATAAAAAATAGTTTTTTGTTAATACCAGCCTGATAAGATCCATCAAAAAGGAATGCGGAATTCGAGAGGGGGCTGTTGTAAATGCTGACTGTAAAAGCACTAAGGCCTCCTCCTGATGGATGTTGGTATAAAGAGACGTTACGTCTAAAGTCACCAAAATTAATTGATCAATTGGGCCCACATAACCAGTTAATACTGCAAAAAATGGGACGTATCTCTCAAATAAGAGTGCACTCTCTGAGCTTCAGTCTTCAAAAATGCGTCACAGAATTTAGACAAAGGTTCCAATATAGATCCCCTGCAGGACACGATTGGTCCGCCCGGTGGAGATGTGAAGGATTTGTGGATTTTAGGGACGGTATATAATACCGGAATCTTAGGAAAAGGCGTAATCAAAAAAGAAGTCTCTTGAGAAGTAATCCATCCTTGATTACGTGCATTATCGACCAAAGCACCTATAGTGTCCCATAGTTGAGGAGTAGGATCCTGTTGGAGAGGGTGACAGTAACATAATTCACCAAGCTGCTGAAAAATCCCATCACAATAGGAAGAAGCTGATTGAAGTACCACCGCCCCTCCCTTGTCAGCATTCCGAATGACAAGCCGAATGTCAGTGGCCAACTGGTGCATGGCTATGCGTTGAGACTGAGAGATATTTGAGTGAAAATTATCAAAACCCTGTTCAGATATTGCCAAATCCCGCAGAACCAAAGACTGATAAGTGTATAATACAGAATCTATTGGACCTAGGGGGACCCACCTAGAGGGAGGACGTAAAATGGAATCATCACGAACAGATGCTTTATCTGCAAAATACAAACGAATTTGAAGTTTTCTAAAAAACTTGTATAAAGATGCCCATATCTTGAAAGGGTCATATTTGGCCGTAGGGACAAAAGAAAGCCCCAAATTTAATACCTCAAGCTGTACAGGAGTCAAAGCTACTCCTGAGAGGTTGATGACATTGGAGGTTGTCTGGTCCGTTGCCCCGTAACCGGAGGTTCCCATCTGTCGTCTTTGCATGATCTCCGCTGGCGGCCGCCGAAAGAGCGGCCAGTGTGAAAATCCTGACCACGGGAACCGCGAGACTGAGGATGGTCAATAATATCCTCTCTAGTGTCAGTGTCCTCAGAAGACTGATCAAACGTAACATGTTTTCCTCTGGATGGACATTTGTCACCAGTATCCTCCTTGTCATACATCCAGTGATACACATGATCCGTGTCATAATCCGTCTTGTCTCGATGAAACTTTCTAAGTTTGAAGCCCTTTAGGTAATCAAAAAAGCCTTGTAGTTGACGTTCCATATCATCAATCTTAGTCTTGTATTCGTCAGCCAATGACGTCTGAAATTAAGATTTGTGTCTCAATCTCTGAAGCAATGGTCTTTCACTCCTCAGTAGTATGATCAATGCTATCAAGTCAAAACTACATTTGTTCAGAATGCAATTCCAAACCTGCAGCAGGAAGTCATTGATGTCACATGCAGTTCTGTCATAAAAAGTAAATTTATGAAGATTCCATCTTCACCGACTTCGAAAGACATGATTCAGTTTTGGAAGGCGCTTTCTACTGACAAGTTTCCACATTTTATTTATTTTATTTATTTATTTATTTAACAATTATTTCTATACCGCTCTTTCCCAAGTATCAAGTGCGGTTTACAATGAACAGTAAGTTAAATGGTATGGGAAATATCATACCAAGTCATTTTACATAGAACAGTTGGAACTATTTACAGGTAACAATACAAAGTTAGAACAGTAAACTATTAGAACCTATTACATTTACGTTAGTTTGCTCAGAGATACTTTTGCCGATTTGGTTCAACATACAGATGTGAACAATCCTTTTCTGCCATGAAGTTGATAAAAAAACAGACAGCACTCTTGGCATACTGATGACAATTTGGCTGCACTTATGACACTGGCTTTCAACGGTTTGACATAGACAGACTATCATCAGAACACTCATAGACTGGAATAGAGGCCAATAGCATGTGCATTAACTGCATGTGTAAAATGACAAGAACATAGATAGATTAATTAATACTTAGCCCTAATGATTAAAATGCATGAAAACTGTTTCCTTTTTTTTCCTATTTAATTTTTTTTCTTATAAAACTTCTGTGGCCCGCCAAGCTTCACCAAACACTGAAAATGGCCCGCTACGTGAAAAGGTTGGGAACTACTGGTTTACACGCTTCTTCTTGACTTTGGCATTTTTGGTGTATAGCACTGCCATTTATGTAATCTTTGGATCTGATTGAGATCGCTTTGGCCAGAATAGTTTTTAACTCCCCGCATTGATTGCTGGGGTCGGCTCATACGATACATTCTATTTATTTCTTTTTAATCGCTTTGACTTGAGGCTGATTAGAAGCAGATTGGTTTACTATCCCCACTGCTCTGCTTAAGTTTAGAAGTTGATTATAAGTCGCGGTTCGCATTGCTTTTGCTTTTAAGTCCTCCCCCCCCCCCCCCCTTTCTACTATAATGTATATTTCATGAGTTCAGGCACCGGCTGGTATAAATGACATGGTTTTATTATACTGTTCCTGATCTTGTACAAAAAGATGAATCCACCTCCATCATTTACATAAATATGCATTGATCTTGGTTTCATTATTAGTTTTTTTATTCAGACTCCATAATTTTTTGAATAGGACCCTAATCATTTTGTTTTATATTAGAGCAATACAATTATCATCCCAAAAAATGAATTTTACTTTTTTATCCTCCTTTTCATTAGTATTTACCACTTCATCTGTATTATGTGGTAACTGTAGACTCTGTGGGTCTGGAATCCTACACACACAATACCTGGATTCTTTATATTTCTATACCTCTCAATAGAAAGAAAAGACAAGACACAATTAATTAATTAGTCAATCACTATGGAGCTCTATAGGGAGGAAACGCATGGAGTCTAAGTCAGACATATCCATCGAGTTTCTTCAAAGATGGCTTCACAGGGCTCCCGCTTTTATTAGAAAATATCAGCTGACTCAGTTAATCTTTAATTAACATCTGGTGCTGTCCAAATTACAACGTGTACATAAAATTTGCTAACATAGGCAACATTATCATATAGAAAGAAGAAGAAGTTACATCTCATAACTATGTTCACTAAATTCAGTAGGTGTCGCTGTGATTTTACTATTCAACACAAGCTAATTAGTTACTTATAATATTTGCTGATTATCTATTTATGCAAGCTATATTTGTTATATTTGCTAATTGACTCAAAGCCCAATTTCTAAAGAGCAGCTCATCCTGCCCTAGCAACCTCTTTAGCCTATCAGATTGCAGGATAAGCAAATGTACCCTATGTTCTATTTATTTAGAGAAGTTCAATCTGACCTAATATCTATTTCTACACAACCTCTATTTGCTAATCACACACAAACCCTGTTTACTAAGTCCAATGTCCTAGAGAAAGCAGAAGTGCATTTAAAGAGATAGTTTTACTGCAATTCAAACCTGTACTTTCTGTGGCCCATAGCTAAGTTAGGTTCTATAATCCGGTTTCATGTATAGATGGGCTGCTTTCTATCCCTATGGATATTATGGATCCTGATCCGCTGTCTGTCCCTGAATCTGACAACTCCAAATCTCCATATCCTGGGTGAATCATAGTTGTATAAATTTGTTTGTCAGGGGCTGTCTCATCCAATTCACTAATTATATCCAATTTACTTTTGGGGCCTAGCCTAGTTAGCCCTTGTCTACAGTCCTCCCTTTGGTTCTGCAAACTGAAAACGGAAACCAAGGACCAGGCCTACACGCAGGTATATAAATAAACAAGCAAAGTTTATTGAAGGACCCAACTTAAAAGTTTCGGCCTGAGGCCTTCTTCAGGGGTCTAAAAACAAAATAATATAAAACATACAAATTAAAAACATAAACAAGTATTTATGCATAAATTATAGAGTATGACAATATTTAAAAATATACAATTATACCAATTATAATCGGACATATTAAACTAGAATCCACACATTTAAAAGAAGGTTCAAACCAGAACCAAAATAAAAACAGACGAAAGAAAATTGTCCTCATGTGTCCAAGAAAAAAATATTATAGAGTGGAAGAACTGTAATATATCGGATAGAAAAAAGAAAAAATAGAAAAATTAGAAAAAGTACATTACCACAAAGGTGAAGCAACAGCTTATAAAGAACGGAGGAAACTCCTCAATCTAAGGTAAGGGAGAAGAATGTTGATGTTAGTACCAAATAGCTCAACATTCAAAACATGTCATATAATATACAGAATGAACAAAATTGCATAAAAGTATGATAACTAATGTTTCCACTGATTCAGAGGGTCTATCATGAATGACAATCGAACTTTGACAAGACTACAGATGAAGGACAAACCTAAGAATTACATAGAATGTCAGCAGATGAAAGGAAATAACAACCAAACCAGAAAAATGGACGTAAAAAATATATATAAGACCTCATAACGTGAGACAACCAAGAGATGCACGTAGAGCATTTCAAATAGTGCATGCAAACCCACTAAGTGGGGGAAAGCAAAGTAGGAACCAAGAAAAAACAGGAAAAACTAAGGTGGGACCCAGGAAACCAAAATAAAAGCACATGTGTTACAATAAAATGCTGATAAGTCGGCTAAGAGAACACCCGCCAAAAAAGATGTTAAAATATAATCAGCTGGTAGGAGCAAAATACATATGCGCTCATAAATTATGATATGGCCTAGCATGAAAAGAACAGGAAAAAATGTTAAACATGAAAAGGGGAGAAACATACGTTAAAAATAATAAAAACATACCACAAAAGCAAAAGGCTAGTGTGTCAACGTAAAAGGCTAACTAAGGCACACCCCCAAACTCATTTGTGCGGTTTTTTCAACCGTAGTAACAGACAGTAGTAACAGAGTGCAAGATGTATGCAAATACACATTAAGACATGTCCTCACATAAAATGTGAACACAAGAGCTAGTCAAAAACGTATATAGCAGAAAACTAACCCATCAAAGCGGAAAAACGTATTGTATGCTCCAGCCATAGTAACAATAATAGAAACGCATAATTGCACACATATATATGAATATAGGTGTCATGGCAGAAAAAAACCAAAAAACTGTGATCTAACCCTAATCGTAATTGAGCGCGGGAAAAAGAAGATGTTTAAAACGTACTGAAACATTATAGCAACCATGCTGAAACGAAGCTAATGATTCTGTGCAGAGGGACATCGAGCAGGAGTGCCTAATCCAACTGTTGTGATACCGATAGGAATACGTAATTGCGCACATATATGCGATAACAGTGAAAACGGAGTTAGTCATAGATATGCGTGTCACTGAGCAAAGGAGGTGAATACCGCAAAGCACCACCTTTAAACATAAAAGAATGAGTTGAAGTTATTATATTAGCCGTATAAGCAGGTGCATAAAGACGATCCTGTCATGCAAAAATTGCACGATGAAACAACAAAACAAAAAACAAGAAAGAGAAAAACCGGGAGAAAACCTGAGAGCTTACCCGTATCATTGCTGTGTGTGGGAAAAAACGCGCAGGAGCAGAGTGGGTATTTAAATAATACTGAGGTAATATTTAAATCGTGCTGGAACGAGGCTAATGATTCTGTGCGGGGGATCACTAAAGAGTGTTCAATGATCCTTCGTAGAGATTCCTCAGTTTCGTTTTCGGTACGATTTAAATGGTGTATTTGTGGTGCTACGCTTTGCTGCCTGTGTCTGCTAGTGTGGCGTTTCCGCACAGAATCATTAGCCTCGCACACCTGCTTATACGGTTAATATAATAACTTCAGCTCATTCTTTTATGTTTAAAGATGGTGCTTTGCGGTATTCACCTCCTTTGCTCAGTGACACGCATATCTATGACTAACTCCATTTTCACTGTTATCGCATATATGTGCGCAATTACGTATTCCTATCGGTATCACAACAGTTGGATTAGGCACTCCTTCTGCTCGATGTCCCTCTGCACAGAATCATTAGCTTTGTTTCAGCATGGTTGCTATAATGTTTCAGTACGTTTTAAACATCTTCTTTTTCCCGTGCTCAATTACGATTAGGGTTAGATCACAGTTTTTTGGTTTTTTCTGCCATGACACCTATATTTATATATATGTGTGCAATTATGCATTTCTATTATTGTTACTATGGCTGGAGCATACAATAAGTTTTTCTGCTTTGATGGGTTCGTTTTCTGCTATATACGTTTTTGACTAGCTCTGGTGTTCACATTTTATGTGAGGACATGTCTTAATGTGTATTTGCATACATCTTGCACTCTGTTACTACTGTCTGTTACTACGGTTGAAAAAACCGCACAAATGAGTTTGGGGGTGTGCCTTAGTCAGCCTTTTACGTTGACACACTAGCCTTTTGCTTTTGTGGTATGTTTTTATTATTTTTAACGTATGTTTCTCCCCTTTTCATATTTAAAGTTTTTTCCTGTTCTTTTCATGCTTGGCCATATCATAATTTATGAGCGCATATGTATTTTGCTCCTACCAGCTGATTATATTTTAACATCTTTTTTGGCGGGTGTTCTCTTAGCCGACTTATCAGCATTTTATTGTAACACATGTGCTTTTATATTGGTTTCCTGGGTCCCACCTTAGTTTTTCCTGGTTTTTCTTGGTTCCTACTTTGCTTTCCCCCACTTAGTGGGTTTGCATGCACTATTTGAAATGCTCTACGTGCATCTCTTGGTAGTCTCACGTTATGAGGTCTTATATATATTTTTTACGTCCATTTTTCTGGTTTGGTTGTTATTTCCTTTCATCTGCTGACATTCTATGTAATTCTTAGGTTTGTCCTTCATCTGTAGTCTTGTCAAAGTTGGATTGTCATTCATGATAGACCCTCTGAATGCGTATTATCAGTGGAAACATTAGTTATCATACTTTTATGCAATTTTGTTCATTCTGTATATTATATGACATGTTTTGAATGTTGAGATATTTGGTACTAACATCAACATCATTCTCCCTTATCTTATATAGATTGAGGAGTTTCTTCTGTTCTTTATAAGCTGTTGCTTCACCTTTGTGGTAATGTACTTTTTCTAATTTTTCTATTTTTTCTTTTTTCTATCCGATATATTACAGTTCTTCCACTCTATAATATTTTTTTCTTGGACACATGAGGACAATTTTCTTTCGTCTGTTTTTATTTTGGTTCTGGTTTGAACCTTCTTTTAAATGTGTGGATTCTAGTTTAATACGTCCGATTATAATTGGTATAATTGTATATTTTTAAATATTGTCATACTCTATAATTTATGCATAAATACTTGTTTATGTTTTTAATTTGTATGTTTTATATTATTTTGTTTTTAGACCCCTGAAGAAGGCCTCAGGCCGAAACTTTTAAGTTGGGTCCTTCAATAAACTTTGCTTGTTTATTTATACACCTGCGTGTAGGCCTGGTCCTTGGTTTCCGCTTTCAGTTTGATTTGCCTGTGCGGATACCTTCTTCTCCTGTTGTTTGACTCCCTTTGGTTCTGCCCAGAACCACATTCTTCATAAAAGGGCATTTCATGAAACAATTCTCCAGTACTAGGAACACTCCGCAATTTAAGAACTGCAATAGTATTCGTAGTTTTGGAGAAGTATGAAGTACAACACTTCATAATGCAAGCAAGACATATTCCTAAGAGTAGGAGGGCTACTAAGAAGCCAAACAGGCCTGTCAGTAGAGCTTTTACTGGGCCTGACAGCCACTCCACATGTTATCAAACCAGGGCCATACAGAATCAGAGGTTTCTTCTATACTATCTTTGGAGAAGTGAGTTTCTTTTCTCACCTGTTCTAGGATACCAGAGACCACCTTACTTTGTGAATCGATGAGCGTACAACAGTGCTCATGTACAATATTACAGACTCCTCCTTATTTGGCTAGCAAATAATCTAAGGCCATCCTATTCTGTGCAGAGTAAGCAGTCAGCTTGTCTACGGTACCTTGCATGACTGTAAGAGCATCAGTCAGATCTTGGGTTGTAACTTCTATTAAAGCATAAATTCGCAATAATTGCTCACCATAGCATTGTGTAGGCCCTATGGCACCAAAGGTACTCAGCCACACTGTTCCCGTAAAGGTGCTTACTTCTTGTTGAGTTAACATAGTGGTATCATCTAGTAATTTCCTTGCTGCACGTACATCAGCACTAGAGTCATCTACAGCTCTGCGATGATGACTAGAAGGCATTCCTAGTAAAGTTTCATAAGGGACCAGTTTCCATGGCAGGTCAAGAGTAGCTATGTAGCAATTGCCAGACCAATCAACAGGCAGTCGAACATACGCTAAGGTTCCACACACAAAATAATGACCCACCAAGGCAAGTAATCCATCAGGCCAAATTTTAAAATCTTTAGGTTCTGTAACTAGAACTTCAGTTCCGGGCCAAATATTTCTTAACCATGGGTGATAATATCCTAAATAGGGATACACATAATTGTCAACATACCCAGATGACAACCCATCTTTGCTGTTCTGCAATCTATACTTCCCATATGCTGGGAACCCATCCTGATCATAATATTGTAATTCATACTGATCAAGACGAGTCTTGGGGTCAGGGATAACATTAACTACCTTTAAATTTGAAATGGCTTGTACAGAACTTACTGTAGGAGACTCCATCACTAAATGGACATGGTTGTTAGTCATGACAGTCTGACATTTAGACAGAGGGGTTTCTCCCACAGGATATGCTCTTTTTCTTTGGAAACAAATGGGAGGATCAGCCACTGGCTGAGGGCTGATAATTCTTGGAGCAGGGGTTACTCCCTCTGGCCATGTTACAGTAAGATTAAACAGAGTTTCATTCACAGACAACTCCTTCAGCTCTTGCAAGGAAATAGGTCGAGGTCTGGGCAAAAATCCAAACTGTGTAGCCGCTGGATGAGGCAAGCATACTGCACAGCTGGAAATATTAAAACACTGAATTAAGGAATAAATGTGAGAATGAAACACATTATAGAAAGTACCATGTTTTTCCCAGGGAGCATGTGGATCATACTCAGGAACTGTATGGTCAGGAACTGTATGAGCTGGGACCACAGGAGGAGGAGGAGTAACAAAACCAAACTCCCGAAGCATCTTATCTACTACTGCCTGGTGTTCAGGGGCTATTGTTGGTTTTTCGGATAGTCTCCTTATCAACTCATCTATACTCCCGATACTGCTAAAAGAGCCGATAGACACCAAACCCAGAAAAACAGAAACAGTGCCAATGCTACTGCGAATATGCATATTAGCCAATTGTCAATAACCAATTCTGGATTAGGTTGTGATTGTCCAACAATTTCACAGTCACTTTCTTGATCAAGTGGAGACGAACTTGGAGGGAATGAGTTCAGTTCAATTTCAATTAATTCCTCAGGATTTGGTCTAGGTGGAAGTTGTCTTATCCAGGGGACGGTGCCTTCTTGCACTGGTCCAGATGTATCCACGCTTTTCGCCCTTTCACTTTCAATGCCTAATATCCCACCAGCAACACTTGGAATGGTCCCAGAAACTTCGCTGCTAGAGCCGACTTTGGTGCTGGATCCTTGATGAGTACCCAGTCTCCTGGTTCCACGTCTGGGGTTGATTGAGATGCCTGAGCACCCTGCTTTGTAAGCTGCAAAAAGGAAGGAGATACCAGCGTTTGGTTCAAATATTTACAATAGGATAATAAGTTACTGCGCAGTAATTGGGGATCCGGTGGAATTATAACATGGGCTGGAGTAGTTGCTGGACGTCCTGTCACAATTTCATAAGGGGTAAGACCTTGTCGAGTTCTCTGAGGAGAATTACGGACTGAGAACAAAGCAAACGGCAAAGCTTCCACCCAATCCCGACTCCAATCATGAGTCAGAGACCGGAGAAGCGTCTTCAGCGTCTGATTCATCCGTTCCACTTGGCCAGAGCTTTGCGGATGATACGGAGGATGATGTTGCTGATGAAGGCCAAAAAATGCATTTATGCCTTTCCAGTCGTCTGCCATAAATGCTGGACCTTGATCCGAAGACAAAACCAGGGGCACACCCCACAAAGGAATAAACTGAGTAAGCAAGCATTTCAAAACTGTAGCAGCAGACAATGAATTTGTTGGATAGGCCTCAGGCCATCCAGAATATAAGCAAGTAAAAACCAAAAGATGTTTCCGTCCCCCCTTGACACAAAGCAGATCAGTAAAGTCCATTTGCAAGAAGAGGAAGGGTCCTCGAGGCCTAGGCAAGGATGGAGAAGGTGATGCTTGCAGAGTGCATCCAGACTTTCCTGCTTGCAAACACAGGAGACAAGAAACACACACAGCATCAGAAGCAAATGTAGGATTATGCCACAATTGAGCAAAAGCTTTTGTCATAGCCATAACACTTAAGTGCAACTTATGATGCAAGAATAAGGCAACAGGATATAACAATGATTTAGGACAGATAATCAAACTGCCCTTCATCCAAAGTCCAGTACCATCAGGTGATGCTCCCCAAGTGAGCCAGTCCTGTTTTTCAGTGAAGTCAGCTGAGTCCTGATGAGAACGCATCAAGTCCAGAGATAATGAGCCAGAAGTAGAAGCTGCAGGTGAACAAAGAGTTAATAAAAGATGTGATGGAACTTCAGGTCCTGCTGCTGCAGCTTTAGCAGCTTGGTCTACAAACTGATTGCCTTGTGACACCACAGTACCATTAAGATCATGTCCTTTGCATTTCAACACAGCCACTTGAGCTGGCTTAAGCACTGCAGCAAGCAAACGTTCAATATAGCGGGCATGTTTGATGGGTTTATGAGCAGCAGTCAAGAACCCCCGCTGAGCCCAAATATTGCCAAAGTCCCATAGAACCCCGATTGCGTAACTACTGTCACTATGAATATTAACAACCAAATGCGTAGACATTTCCAAGGCCCGAATGAGAGCGAACACTTCTGCCAACTGGGCACTTGCAAACGGCAACGCTCCTGCTTCTATTACAGAATCAACAGTACTTACAGCATACCCCACAAGTAAATTCCCATGTTCATCACGGAAGGCAGAACCATCAGTAAATAGAACCCAGTCAGAGTTTGACAAAGGAATAGCAGACAAATCAGGCCTAGCCTTTGAATAGGCTGTTACAGAAGAAAGACAATCGTGAGTTCCATCAGGGTCAGACAAGTGTAACAATGGTTCTAAAGAAGCCAAAATTTGAGCTGGCTGTAACAAAGAGACTTCATGTAAGGTTACATGTGCTTGGGAGATAGCCAGATCAAATAACAATAAACGAGAACTGGATAGAGGTTGAGTCTTAGCCAAATGCAATAACCTAGCAACTGAGTGAGATGTATATACATGTAGTTCATGTTGAAGGACGAGAAAGTCAGTAGTCTGTATTGCAAATACCACAGCAGCTAAAGATTGGAAACATGGCGGCATGCCAGAAACAACTGGATCAAAGGCTTGAGAGAAATAGCCTAAAGGCTTGAGTCCAGTAGGAAAGCGTTGTGCCAAAACACACACAGCAGCAGAAGTAGATGTCGCTACATAAAGGCAGAAAGGCAAATTATAATCTGGAAACGAAAGACAAGGAGAAGTCAGTAAAGCTTGCCACAGAGAGTGGAAAGCATTGTGCTGAGCTTCAGTAGGAACTATAATACCCTCTGGAGCCTCACAGCCAAGCAGGGCATACAGTGGAGCAGCAAGTTCAGCAAAGTCAGGTATCCACTGACGACAAAACACTAGAAGGCCTAGAAAGCAGCATATTAGAGATACAGTAGCAGGGAAAGGCATTGACATAATAGGCCCAATTCTCTGAGCAGTAATAGAGCGCCCAGCAGAGGAGAGACATACACCAAGAAATATCACTTGCGGTACAGCAAATTGCAATTTTGATTGATTCACTTTCAATCCCAAATGAGAGATATGTACAAGAGCTAGCATAGTATCAGCAATGCAAGCATCAAAACAAGGAGAACAAATAAGTAAATCATCTACATACTGGATCAGTACAGATTTGTCCAATGCCAAGTCCTGTAAAGCAGCTTTAAGGGCCTGCAAAAAATAGGCAGGACTCTCTGTGTAGCCTTGAGACAGCGTAGTCCAGGTATACTGGCGCCCTTCAAACGTAAATGCCAGTAAATATCTTGACTCCTCCCCCACTGCTATGGAGTAGTAGGCAGAGCTTAAATCTATAACTGAGAAGTGGGTGGAGCCACATGGTATGCGAGTCCAAATATCATGAGGATTGGGTACAAGAGGAAAAATTGGTAGGACAATACGATTAATTGCTCTCAAATCTTGCACAAATCTGTAGGACTTACCATCAGCCTTTAACACAGGTAAGATAGGAGTATTGCAAGGAGAAGAAGTGGGTACCAACACACCCTGAGACAGCAGATTTTCAATTACTGGCCGTATTCCAGCCACCGACGCTGCAGGCAATGGATATTGACGCACATATGGTAGTGGAGCTCCTGGTTGTACTTCAATCTTGACTGGAGGAATGTTGAGATGCCCAATATCATCACCTGGTACTGCCCACAAGGTTGAAGGACGGGTGTCCAATGGTAGAGTAGTCGCAACATAGGCTGTTCTACTTGCAGGGGACACAAGGTACAAGTCAAAGTGCCAGTTTCCCAGCTTATAACAGTCTTGTTTCTGGATAAAAAATCTCAACCAAGCAAGTTGACAGGCAACGTAGGGCCAACTAGAAAATCTGTATGATATAATTTTCCCTCCACTATAATTGGCACATCAGATAACTTTTGATGCATGATAGTCTTTCCTTCAATTCCTTCACAAGGTAAGTTAGGAGCTGCAGGTAGTGCCTCAAACAGAGGAGGAGGTAACTGGGATAGCGCTATGGCAGATGTAGAGGCACCTGTATCTAACAGGAAAAGCAATTCATACCCCATAATAGTAGCACGTATTTCCCCCTGTGTATTGGGACACACAACCAAGCCTAGTCAGTCCTCACTATAGTCCACATCAGTCTCTGCATAATATTGGGTCATAACTGAAGGCTGGTTAGGGGTAGACACAGGGTATGAAGCAGATGGATAACTAGCAGCATCCTGTCGCACCCCAGGTTGGGAAAAGTTGCCCCTTGGCTTAGTACAATCTTTAATCATATGCCCCACTTGCCCACAACCATAACAGGCACGATCTCCTTGCTGTCCTCTCATATAGCCACGTCCTCTTCCTCTAAAGGGTACAACACCTCTACCACCTTTTGCTCTACTTCGCCCCCTAAAGTTGGATTCATAACTTGCTACTTGTAGATTTAAAAGTTTTTGACATTGACGATCAAGTTTACCTTTGTCAGCTTCTTTCTGCTTCTGGATTCCCTTCTCTGCATGCAAGGCAGCTTCCAGGATCTCTTGTGCAGACTTAGTAGACAATCCAAGCAAAGCATTTTCAAGAATATCTTTTATTTCTGATTGCAGTCCATTCACAAAAATTGAAGCAAAACCCTCCATCTCACCATTCTGAGGAGAAAAATCTCGGAATGCTAGGCAACACTTGGTGTGGAACTGGCTAACAGTTTCACCCCCACACTGCTTTAGATCTAAGAGTTTGGACAAATCTCTGACAGGAGTACATTTTTTTTCAATTGCCTTTAACAAATTATCCCTATGGTCCTAAAACGCAGTCATTTGAGCAGCATCAGAAGCATTAATAACAGGATCATCACAGGGCCACACCCATGCTACATTATCAGGCAGCTGAGGGTGGGTGACTGCCCTTAATTCTATGGGATTCAGAAAAACTGCTTTCAATAAATTTTGTAAATCTACCCAAGAAGGATCATACGTAGTTATTAGCTGACGCCAATAATCTACAAACTGACCAGGTTTTCTCTAGAATCAGGGCATGATCTAGCCAAATTAAAAATTTCAGCTGGAGACCAGTGTGATGCTAAAGTAACTAAACCCCCATCTCCCCTAGGAAAAGCTCTAAACGGAGCAAGTAGATCAATTTCCTTGCTCTGTTCCCTAGTCCGTTTATCTAGAGCTAATGATTCACCCAATTCCAAAGTTAAACACTGCAGACACTGCCAATTAGAAATCAATGGAGCCTTGGTCCAATGCCCAATTCCCTTGGCAACAGCAGACATTGCTTCAGCTACAATTTCCCTACTTTTACTATGAGGTAACAAACTTACGGTATGCTGTTTTATTTGCAGATCTAATGCTTCGAACATAGCTGTAATTACTTCAGTTAACGTACGAGCTTTATTTATTAGAAAGACATGATACTGTTTTAACTGCTCTACAGTAGTTAAATCTACCAGCTGACTAGCTTCTACTCCTATTAACTTTTCAAGTTCTACAATGTCCTTAGTTAACTGCTGAGTTCTAGTGGTACGAGGAATATTTGCAGAATCCACAGGGGTAGAGGCAAGAAAGCCACTTGGAGAGGCACCAGCTTCCCCCCCTGCAGTAAGTGGAGAATCAAAAGAATGTAATACTACACTTGATGTATCAGATTTAACAGGGGTAGAGACACCAGGCATAGCATCCAGTTGGATCGGGGGCGCCTCCTGATCATGACTGGCAGCCAAAGCTGGAGCATTATTCCTAGACAGGGAAATAGCTAGTGCAGTAACTTCTTCCTCATACGCTGGAGGTGCAGAAGCTAGAGTACAAGGTTCACGACCATGTACTGTCAGACGGGTGCCTGGGTGAGAATGTTCACAGTCTTGGCAAAGGCATATATCAATATGATTTGCAAGGGATTGTGGGAAATGCAGTCCATTCACACCAGACACAGCCGTTCACAATAATTAGTTGTGCTTGAGTGTAAAGCCAATAAGATATTTATTTATGGGGTTATTTCTCCCAACACAGATATGCTTGGTAGCACATAAAACAGGATACTTGCTTTCAGTGTTAAACTTAGAAAAACAAAATCAGGAAAACAACAGCTGAACTTGTCAGGCAATCAAATCAAAAGAATAAAGACCTGGTTGGTAACAAACTGGTCTTTTCTGTAGGCCCTAGCTAATATTTTCTTAGCAGTGCAACAAACAACAAGCAAAACCCACAAAGAAGGGAAAAACTGTTCTTTTCAGGTTAACTTCTTATATCTTCACACATAGACTCAGAAGTGATTCCCTCAGAGCTCACAAGCAATTAGGTAAGGCTCAATTGCTAGCAGTTATCCAGCTGAAACCCCTTAGCTGGCTTACTTTCTACTGCTTGGCTCAAACCCTATTCAGGAGCTTTTCTGAGTAGATTAAAGAACAAGTTTGTATTTCTTTGTGAAGGTTGTTGTACTTTGTAACAGTAAATTACCAAAGGAGTTTAGACAGAGAGCAATCCATGTATTCACAGCCTGTATCTATAACCTCTCCCCCTTCTTCAACAATTATGGGTTCAATATCATGGATTGGCACAGAGGAATTTCTCAATGGAGCACTTTCAGGAGAATACTTGTTTCCCTGCTGTCTTTCAAGGGTATAGCTAGGGCATAGATCAGTGTTCATACCTGAGCTTCCATTGCTGTTAGAGTTCCTCTCTAAATAGCCTGGCCAGTATGTAGTCCAGTTCTTATGTCCAGCCTTCCAATCCAGATCCCTGGACACTGGATCTCTCTTCACATACCTTCTGGCACGGGTCCTAGGGTCCCTTCCAAGTGCAGCCGTCTCCCTCACAGGTACCGTCTGGAGGTTCCTAGCTCTGCAGCACCATTCCTCTGGCTTTCCCCAGTCCAATGGTGTAAGCTTGCCTTTGGAATGCCTTCCAGTATACGTACTGCTCTGGACTCCTTTAGACCTCCCAAATGCTTTTCTCTTCTTTCTTCCAAAAGGTTTCTTGCCCTCTCTGTCCGTCCGCTCTGGCTTCTGCTTCTGATGATCCTCCAGATGATGAAGCTGTCCAAGCTGAGGATATCCAAGCTGATTCTGAGGATGATTCTCTGTAGAATAAACTCTACCTTTATTCTGCTTAGATGAGTGCTCCACCCTAGCACAGCACAGCTGTGCTGAATCAGGCCCTGCCCTTTGAGATGAGTGCTTGGGGATTACCTCATAGCCCTCTTGATTGAACACACGTTTCCCCACTTCAGCTCCTCTAATGGCTGTTGGAAACCTGGTGCATTCTGGGACTGGTAGTCTTTTATGGAAAAATTCTGTTTTCTTATTTCTACCAGAACTGACAGGTTGCTTGTTCAGAGACACTTCACCTTTTCTATAGCTCCTTCCTGAGCTATGATAAGCTTCCTTATCACAGTACATTTTCAATTTTTCCACTATCAGTTCCTACTTGTTTAGTTAAAACACATATTTGCTCTTCTATTCTATACACCTGATCCCTGAACTGTTTAATTACAGAATCATTAGTGTGTTTGCTCTTTTCAACAGCCTTTGAACACCAAAAGTTATATGTAATCCATTCATGACTATTATGAGAATTATTCCCATCTACGGCTAACACAGATTGCAACCATTTCAATTTATCCTCATGAAACGTGCCCCCAAGGGGGAACTGCAACTTGGGATTACCGGCAGTCACTGAATGCCACTTAGCTACATAATCCAAAGAGCTGTCCCCAAATTTTCTCTTCATTTCATAATTGGGACTTCCTTTATTCTGTGCTATCTCACGAACTTTCTTGTCCCATTCTTCTAACTGAGATCTCTGCTCTTTAGCTGTTTTATTACCCATTGTACTTACAATACACTATACACTTTACACAGATATCTGTCAAACTGTAGTATACTCACACACACAGCCTGTGTCCTTCAGTGTTTACCGTTCCTGTTGAAAGGCAGAGAAATCCGAGTCTCTTACGGCACCAACTGTAGACTCTGTGGGTCTGGAATCCTACACACACAATACCTGGATTCTTTATATTTCTATACCTCTCAATAGGAAGAAAAGATGAGACACAATTAATTAATTAGTCAATCACTATGAAGCTCTATAGGGAAGAAATGCATGGAGTCTAAGTCAGACATATCCATCGAGTTTCTTCAAAGATGGCTTCACAGGGCTCCCGCTTTTATTAGAAAATATCAGCTGACTCAGTTAATCTTTAATTAACATCTGGTGCTGTCCAACTTACAACGTGTACATAAAATTTGCTAACATAGGCAACATTATCATATAGAAAGAAGAAGTTACATCTCATAATTATGTTCACGAAATTCAGTAGGTGTCGCTGTGATTTTACTATTCAACAGAAGCTAATTAGTTACTTATAATATTTGCTGATTTTCTACTATTTATGCAAGCTATATTTGTTATATTTGCTAATTGACTCAAAGCCCAATTTCTAAAGAGCAGCTCATCCTGCCCTAGCAACCTCTTTAGCCTATCAGATTGCAGGATAAGCAAATGTACCCTATGTTCTATTTATTTAGAGAAGTTCAATCCTGACCTAATATCTATTTCTACACAACCTCTACTTGCTAATCACACACAAGCCCTGTTTACTAAGTCCAATGTCCTAGAGAAAGCAGAAGTGCATTTAAAGAGATAGTTTTACTGCAATTCAAACCTGTACTTTCTGTGGCCCATAGCTAAGTTAGGTTCTATAATCCGGTTTCATGTATAGATGGGCTGCTTTCTATCCCTATGGATATTATGGATCCTGATCCGCTGTCAGTCCCTGAATCTGACAACTCCAAATCTCCATATCCTGGGTGAATCATAGTTGTATAAATTTGTTTGTCAGGGGCTGTCTCATCCAATTCACTAATTATATCCAATTTACTTTTGGGGCCTAGCCTAGTTAGCCCTTGTCTACAGTACCAAATAGCCCTGTTTATCCATCAATTCAGTTCTTAAGCCTTATTAGTTGCTGCCCCTCTGTTATGATACAGTATTGATATATTTATGGGAATAACGTTCTTACTCTTTTATTGCCTCCAGTACAGAGAGATAATTGCATATCAATATTCTCTCAAAAGATTCTCACAGAGTGTACATGTGAGTATATTACAATACCTTTACTGCACTTCCTCATCTCCTTTTATTTCCACCTATATCTGCATAATCCTCTGATGTCTATACTACCCTCTGCCCTATGTCTTTTTATGTGATTAAGTTCACTGATATATAGTTTTTAATGTTTTCTAAGTTTTTTAAGTACATTATCTGGGTGTTGATTTGTGCCATGTTTTATTTTCACAAGTACTGTCTTTTATGACATATCATTCATTTATAATTGTATTTGTTCATTGTTTTATTTTAATTTTAATTGTCTTTTATTATTTATTTTATTGTATTGATATTATTACCACTATTTTTAGTGTATTTATTATTATTATTATTATTAGCATTATTTATTATTTATTATTTATTAATTTTTAAGCTGCATATCCCCTGAAGAAGGCTTTTGCTGAAACGTGTTGGGGCATAATCAATAAAGGCACCTGTGACCTCCATACGCAGATCGCTTCTTGTGTTTGCATCTCTTCACTGTGAGGGCTTCACACTCTGTGTTTTTTGGATGTCTCAGAATAACCCCCTCTATGTATAACTGAAACATGATAATTTATTTAGCAAGCATTTGTAGCCCGCTCCTTCCAGCGATCAGAAGCGGGTAGGATTACTATTGTGAAACTGCCGAATCAAGGCAGGTACAAATTTTGTTTACATACAGATTGTCAGAAAAGCACATCATACAGAGTTAACACTTCTTAGCTATGGGGGAGTTCATTTACATATATACATAAATACATATATACAGGATAATCTTCTTGGACACAGTGGTCAGGGGCTGCTCCATCTGTGGGTTCAGTTCAGGTTGAAATGTGATTGGAAAATGTGCGTTTTGAGTTTCTTTCTGAAGTCTAGAAGGTCATTGCTAGCTTGTAGTTCTGGTGGGAGTTGGTTCCACAGTGTTGGCGCCGCATATGAGAAAGCCCTGTGGCTGGTGTTAGCTTTGGCAGATCTTATATCTGTTGGAGTGTGAAGGATGTTGGAATTGTGGGTTCTTCTGTTTCGGGTAGGAGGTTGCAATCTTACTAGGTTGTTGAGGAAGGAAGGTGCTAAGTTGTGGATGAGTTTGAAGGTGGTTGTTAGTATTTTGTATTTTGTGCGAGCTGTTATGGGTAGCCAGTGTAATTGAATTAGTACTGGTGTGATGTGGTCACTTAGATTTTTCTTCATTATGACCCTGGCAGCTACATTTTGTGCCATTTGTAATATGTTTAGGGTTTTTTTAGGTAAACCTTGTAGGATGGCGTTGCAGTAGTCAAAATGTGGCATGATGAGTGCTTGGGCCACTGTTCTGAAGTCTTGGGGATCAATAATATTCCGAATGGGTTGGAGCACTCTAAGCTTGTGGAAAACTGCTCTGTTGGTCTTTCGGAGGTGTTTTTCCATCTTTAGGTCACAGTCAAATGTGACTCCTAGATACTTTATTTCTTTTTTTGTTTGGTAAGTGTTGGTAAGTGTTTGGTAAGTGTTGATAATGTCTTCCTCAACATGATAACGTCCTCCTCAACCAACTCAAAGCAGAAAGCTGCTCACTATTCCACTGCCCAAGAAACAACTGAAGAGGGGAAGGGGCATTGCTACTAACCAAAACACACCTGCATTTCTGTCCTGTATCATTAAAGAGCACTGATGAAATAGACTCAATCAGTAGCACGAATAACAATATGACCATCATCCTTAGCTTCCAAACTCCCACCCTCTCCTCCAAGGACTTATCCGGCATAATAGAAAATATCATAGAAAACTCCAAATGCAAGAAAGACCTTTTCATCTTGGAAGGCTTCAACCTCCCTTCCCTACCTACCATCATAGAAACACCTTCCTCTCAGCCATGGAATCAATGGACCTTACCCAAAATGTGATATCCCCCACACACAGCATAGACAACACCCTCGACCTAATCTTTACCCCTACCCTCCCAATCTATACCAGCCAACCCAAAAAAACTACTATGAACCTACCCAAAGCCATGGACCAACCACAACCTCATCACCTTCTCTCTACCCCTAAAATCTCCAATAACCCAAACAGAACAACAACAGACCACACGATGCTGCAAACAATTTAACAAGGACACCTTCCTAGAACACACCATACCATAAAAATGGACACATCTGACACAACTATACTGACAGAGAACTGCAACGAAGTGCTTGGAGATGCAACTAGCTTACCACCCAACCAATACAACTTCCCCAAAAAGCAACACATCCGCAAAGCTGCCTGGTATTCCTGCACCCTATGCTAACTAAAAAACAAACTAAGATAGCTAGAGCGTAAATGGCAAAAGACCACCTATATTGAAGACTGCAATAAATACCTAACACTACTTCATAATTATCATGCAACCACAGATAAAGCCAAGGATGAATATCATACAAAGATCATCAATACCTCTATCAAACGCCCGCGAGAACTATTTGACATAGTCAGGCACCTAACAGAACCACCCACCAACCACAACACAACATCTGCTATCAGTCATCAACAACTAGCTGTGTACTACAAACAGCTACACCCCTTCCCAGAACACACCACCTCCCTACCCATCACAATTCTTCCTAACAACTTGCTGGTCCACCTTTCGTATGATCGCCAATGAAGAGATCAAGAAAATTCTAGCAATGCTCAACACATCTACCTCACCACTTGACCCATACCCCGCCTACTGGATCAAAGCTAAAAAGATTGAACTCAGCCCAATCCTCACCAAAATAACAAAGAAAACATTACAACAAGGAATAATGACAAGCTATCTCAAGCTATCCTCTATCTGCCCCACCTTAGGGGCACCTACTCCCTAAAAGACATGGGAAGGGGTGCACCTACTCCCTAAAAGACATGGGAAGGGGTGCACCTACTCCTGTCATATTGCTGGGCAGACTAGATGGACCATACTGGTCTTTATCTGCCGTCATTTACTATGTTACTATGTTACCTTAAAGAAACCAACCCTCGACCCTACAGACCTTGCATCATTCCGACCCATTGCCAGCCTCCCCATCCTGGCCAAAACTGAGGAAACTGTACTACTCCAGCTTCAAGACCACATTGATGAAAACTGCTTACTTGATCCACAACAGCACGGTTTCCACCTGCTGTATGAAGTAGAAACCCTGATGACCATACTAATCAGCACATTGACACAAGGAATACAAGACCGCTCACAAGTCTACCTTCTGATCTTTCTTGATATCTCTGCAGCATGCGATACAGTTGACCATGGCACACTCCTAAAACCATTACAATCATACAGAATCCAAGATACCATTTTTAGATGGTTTCAGTCATACCTCACTGACAGACAACAGCAGATAAAAATGGGTACGAGCACCTCCAAACAATACCAACAAACGCAAGGAGTACCCCAAGGTTCCACACTATCCGTACACCTCTTCAACTTATATCTCCAACCCCTCTGCTCAATCATCAAAAAAGAGATTATCCACTTCTACTTATATGTTGATGACATTATGCTATACTGCCCAATCCACACAAAACAACTAACATACACACAAATTCAGGACTACTTCAACAACATCGCCCATTGATTTTCAGCAAACAACCTATCAATCAACTACAAAAAGACTGAAGCTCTGTTCATTACAAGGGACTCCTCATTCACCCCTCCAACCACAATACTACCAAACAACATTCAGATAAAGGTTCAACCAGAACTAAAATAACTCGGGATCACTATCGATCAACACCTTTCCTTCAAAGCTCAAGTAACAAAGACAGCAAAAAACAATCTACTTCAAAACAAAGACCCTACAACAACTCTGTCCCCTCCTCAAACCAGAAGACTTCCGATCAGTACTTCAAGATCTCACACTCCCCCATGCAAACTATTGCAACAGCATCTACTAAGACCTGTCACAAGCAACCTTCCTTCCCCTCCAAACTGCTCTACACACTGCAGCACGTACAATCCAGGGAGCTGCTAAACATGACCACATTACCCCCATTCTAAAACAGCTCCACTTGCTGCCCCTTCACAAAGAATCAAATATAAATCATTGCTCCTTACACAAAAAGCACTATACTCCCACCCAATCACCCAACTCCAATCCCTCCTTCAGAAACGCACTACAAACAGATCACAAAGAACTGCTACATACAATCAACAAACTCACCATACCACACTCTAAAACAAAATTCAACCAATAAATTTGCAACAGAGCATTTGAACTCTACATGCCGTTCCTTTGGAACTCCCTGCCAAACACAATAAGGAATATCACCAACCTCCTCTCCTTCTGCAGACACCTGAAAACCCTCCTACCCCACTTTGGGACCTCCTCCTAAGCCCCTCCCCCTCCCCTCCGATATGACACCATCAAGACAGATTCTGCATTCATAAATAAAGAACATACCATTTGTGCATTGCCCTCTTGTAGTTTAATGATTGCAAATAGTTTGCTGTTATACATGCTATATAACTAAGGTGCCATCAGTTCCATGTAACCATGTTAACTCTATTAATTGTTATCTAAGATAGAACAAATACTATGTAACTGTTCTTTTGTTCACTGTAAGCTGCTTTGACCCAGTAAAAAAGCAGTATATAAGCCTAGCTAAATAAATAAAATAAATAAATAAATGCCAGTCAGCACATGCTAATTTTTCAGGTTGATTTTTGCCTTTATTTGAAATATCGCAATATCTGCACACAAGCAATGTGGTTTACAATAAAAAAATAAAATGTAAACAAGGAAAGAAACAGCAACTTCAATAACAGGAAAGGTAAGTAAGGAGAGAGCAATAGAGCGGAACGGATCAGGATATAGGGAAGACGGAAGAGGAGGGAAGAGTGGGAGCTGTGCCAACCCTAATTCTAGAGAATGTTCCTCAGGAGGACACCATTTATACCCCAAAAGCTGATTCAAACAAATAAAAGTCTTCAATGCTTTTTTGAAGCTTTTGAAGTTTGGTTCAACCCATAAGGTAGTGGGTAGACTGTTCCACAGGAAAAGGGCTGCGGCAAAGAAAGAGGATTTTCTCATGGATTCATATTTGACTGAAGAGGGAGCTGTAATATGTAATCTGAGACCATGAAAGGAATGGAGCACCCAAGAAGGGGCATAAAGCGTGACTAGGGACCTTGATAAACTGGAAGACTGGGCATCCAAATGGCAGATCAAATTTAATGTGGACAAGTGCAAAGATATGCACCTTGGAAAGAAAAACTCAAACTATGGTTACACAATGCAAGGTTCCATATTAGGAACCACCACCCAGGAAAAAGATTTAGATGTCATTGTGGATACCATGTTAAAACCCTTGGCCCAGTGTGCAGCGGCGGCCAAGAGATCAAACAAATGCTAGGTATCATAAGGAAAGGAATGGAAAACAAAACAAAAGATATTATAATGCCTCTATATCATTCCATGGTGAGACCGCACCTTGAATATTGTGTGCAATTCTGGTCGCCGTATCTTAAAAAGGATTTGCATTATTAGAAAAGGTACAGAAAAGAGCCACCAAAATGGTAAAGGGGATGGAAGGACACCCCTATGAAGAGAGACTAAAATATTTAGGGCTCTTCAAGCTGGAAAAGACATGGCTGAGGGGAGATATGATAGAGGTCTATATATTAATGAATGGAGTGGAATGGGTAAACATTGATCTATTGTTTACGCCATCAAAATATAGACTAGGGGACATGCAATGAAGCTACAGGGTAATCTATTTAAGATAAATAAGAGAAAATATTTTTTTCACTCAACGCGTAATCAAATTCTGGAATTCATTACCAGAGGATGTAGTAAAAGCTTTTAGTGTAGCCAGGTTTAAAAAAAAGGTTTGGACAAGTGCCTGGAGGAAAGGTCCATAAACCATTATTAAAGGGGACCCAAGATATTTAACAGGTGTTTTAATTGCTTTATCATTTCAATCAAAGTGGTTTACATTGTAACTTCAACTTGGTAATGTACATTAAACAGGGACATTGATAACTTGGATTTTTCTGAGGCAATGGAGGGTAAAGTGACTTGGCCAAGGTCACAAGTAGTGCCAGTGAGAATGAACCCTTGATCTTCTGGGTACAAGGCAGTTGTTCTAACCACTAGACTACTCCTCCACTCCACATCAACTGCTTGCCCCAATACAATCACTGTGGAACCTGTGTCTTTTAGAGAAACTGCTAGGTACTTGTGACCTAGATTGGCCACTGTTGGAAATAGGATACTGGGCTTGATGGACCTTGGTCTGACCCAGTATGGCATATCTTATGTTCTTAGAGAAGAGAGATATTCAGTGACTGCATCGTAGCTAACTTTACAGGTAAATGTAAGGAACTTGAATAGAATGCGTGAACTGATGGCAGGGCCAGCCCAAATGTTTCTGCTGCCCTAAGCAGAAACCTCGGCCTCGCCATCCCCCCCCCCAGCTGCCATCTCTCACCCCATTTGCCGCCGATTCAGTTGCAGGAGGAGGAGGCAGGCGGGCAATGGAAATATTTCAAAAAGCACGTTTTTTGGCACCGCTTTCTTACCCGCAGCAGGCCATGTTCTTCAGCACACATGGCCTGCCGCTTCTGATCCCCTTCCGACGTAGCTTACTGTCGGTGAGGGGTCTGAAGCAGCAGACCATGAGTGCTGAAGGACATGGCCTGCTGTGGGTAAGAAAGCTGCTGCAAAATGCAGCCACTTTTGGAAATACTGCTGCTGCCCACCTCCCTCCCCCCAAACAGAATCAGCAGAAGGTAAGGGGGGGCAGCATGGCCGGTCATATGTGACGCTGCTGCTACCCATTCAGGCTGGTTGCCTGGCTTGCCTAGTGGACGTGCTGGCCTTGACCAAGTAATGGGGTTATATGGTCAAATCTCCAGGTGTGGGCAAGTATACATATGGCTGTATTTTGTACTGTCTGTAAGTGCTTAAGTTGGTACTGGGAAAGTCCTATATATCCAATATTTCAGTAGTCCAGATAGGAAATTACTGTGTGGAGTATGACTGAGGTTTATACAGACTGATCCAAAAAAGGCTGGATATCTCTGAAATGTTGACGTGCGAAGAATGATGTCTTGATGACTCGGGCCAGCTCTGGGAAGAAAGATAGTTCAGAATCCAAAAGTATATCTAGATACCTGAAAGTGGATTGCAGTGTCACTGGGACACCCTCAATTATGGGAGCAAGAGATGGACTGTTTGGAGAACCAGTGAACCAAGTAGCTATTGTCTTAGTTGGGTTAAGTTTGAGCAAATTACTTAGGAGTCATGAGGCAATACTTCCCAGGCATGCATTAACAGGAGAAAGGTCTAGAGAGAATTCATCATTGGGGAACAGGAGTAAGATTTCATCTGCATAAACATATCTGGAGATTCCTAAGCTCTGTATGAGAGTAACAAGAGGGCTTAGGAAGATATTGAATAGTAGGGGTGAGAGTGTTGACCCCTGTAGGACCTCACCCAGGAGGTTACATGGGAATGATGAGGAATTGTGGATCTGAACTGGAAAAGAGCGACCTTATACAAAGGAGGAAAACCAGGCAAGAATGGTGCCTTGGATACCAGTGTCATACATGTGAGTGACACCAGTATCCATATATATGCACTGTAGATATCTGGAAAACCAAACCGACTAGACACTCCAGGGACCAGCTTGAGAAACACTGTTCTAACCTTTGACACCTCTGTTTAGAAAGCTGGTTTTGAAATGGCTCAGGCTTACCTTTCCGGGAAATGGATTTAGGTATGTTGCAGTGGAAATAGCATTCACTCTTCCTCATAGTGTTACCTAAATCAAGAACGATCCTAGCTACAAGATCCTACATGAGACCTACCTTCAGATTTTATACCTCAAGAGATGACCAAAATGCATTAAACCCCCTTTTTTTAGAAAGCTAATTCTTAAAGAGATTTTGATGTTCATTTTTAAAAGCTGTCTTTTTTTCTATACTGCAAAGAGGGGATTTTTTTGTTTGTTTGTGGTGCTGGGCAAAGCTCAGTCAGTTAAGAGATCATTGTGTTTATTCCAGTTACCCATTCACAGCTAACTCTTTGAAGCCACTGACCTCATCAGGTGTTAGATACCTCCCCCACCCCCCACCCCATGTGAGCATTCTTGCTGTAAAGCAGCGGTTCTCAACCTGTGGGTCGCGACCGCCATGGGGGTCACCACAGGATTTAGCGGGGGTCACCTCACTCCACCGTTAAATAAAACAACAAAAAAAAGCGCACAAGTTGCTGCCGCTGCTGAGTCCGCTTCTTGGCAGCAGTAAAAACTCACCGCTTCCCTTCTAATGCAGCCGCAGCTATGCCTGTAAAACCATTGCGGAGCCTTCCTGTCTCTTGATGGGCTCTGTGCAGCATTGTCCCGCCTCCAAAGGAACTTGTTAACCACTTCCTTTGGAGGCGGAACAATGCTGCACGGAGCCCATCGAGAGACGGGAAGGCTCCGCAACGGTTTTGCAGGCACAGCCACAGTTCCCTAAGAGACAGGGAACCATAGCTGCAGAAGAACAGGGCAGTAGCAGGCAGACAGGGAGAGCAGAGGAGGGGGCAGGGAACCTGCAACAGGGCTGACATGAGGGAGGGAGGGAGGGGGCTGACATAGAGGGTTGGATGGAGGGAGGGCTGACATGGACAGAGGGGGGACTGACATGGAGGGATGGATGGAGGGAGGACTGACATGGACAGAGGGGGGACTGACATGGAGGGGTGGCTGACATTGATGGATGAATGGATGGATGGAGGGAGGGAGGGGGCTGACATGGACAGAGGGGGGCTGACATGGACAAAGGGAAGAGACAGGGGGGACATACTGGACAGATGGGGGATAAATGCTGGACAGAGGGGAGACACAGTGCGGGTTAGGATTATAATGGGCAGATGGGGGGGCTAGGACTGGTAATGAGTTGATTGGGGAAGGCTAGGACTGGGAATGGACTGATCAAGGGGGGGGGTTGGGACTGGGAATGGACTGATGGGGGGCTAGCATTAGAAATGAGCTGATCTGGGAGGTTAGGACTGGAAATAGGCCGATTAGAGGAGGCTAGGACTGGTAATGGGCTGATGGGGGGGGGGGACTGGTAATGGGCTGATGGGGGGGGGGACTGGTAATGGGCTGATTAGGGGAGCCTAGCACTGGTAATGGGGTTGAGGGGGGACTAGCACTGGAAGCGAGCTGATTGGGGGGCTTCGACTGGGAATGGGCTGATTGTGGGGAGGGGAGGATAGAGCTGCTGGCCCTGGAAGAAAACTGGGGGCTAAGGCTACAAATGAGCTGATACGAGGGGATGGGAGAATGGAACTGGAAGGGAGTGGATCTGAGAGGGGCTGCCATGGAATTTGTACTAGAAGGGACTGGTCAGTGGGGAAGGAGGGGGACTGGAAGGGAATGGACACCAGTGGCAGTCATGGGAATGCAAGTTGACATTGGAAGGTACTGAGAGTGAGGACTGGAAAGGGGCTGATACTGGGGAGGATTACTGGGACTGGAAATAGGCTGATGGAAAGAAGTGAAGAAAATGAAAGAAGAGATAAGAAATGTCAGATGGACCATAGACCACAGAAAGAGAGCTAAGAGAAGACAGAAAAGCAGAAGCCTCAGATCGGGACCAGCATGATCAGAGAATAAATTGGTCAGACAACAAAGGTAGAAAAAATAATTTTATTTCATATTAGTGATTTGACTACAAAATCATCATAATTTTGAAATCAAATATTGTTACTTGTTACTGTGATTAATTATTGTGGTTTAAATAAGTAAATTTTATAAATAAAAACATATTGCAAAGGCCTATGATATATTAATAATTCAACAAATGATTTCAGCGACAATGCATTAATGGTAAAGGAAGAGAGACGCATTTGATTTTATCATTGGGGGTCACCACAAGTTGACCAATGGTAAAAGGGGTCCCGGTACAAAAAAGGTTGAGAACCATTGCTTTAAAGGGTAACTCCCCAATTAGCCACACATAGGGACATAGAACAGTACTGTTAGAACGCACAACCCATTTATGCATAGCGTCCCCGAAATGGGGATGCTCAAATTTTATGCCTCAGGTCATATTAAACCACGCATAAAACAATTCAATCACGCAATAGTTTATTAGGAACAAATGTAGAATGAATGCATTACAAAATTTTGTGATATGTTCACCTGCAGAACCGATAAAAGAACTTGAAGTAAGTTTAGTAAAATTTGCTAAATTTATCGCATGCTTGAAAAGTAGCGGTTTTTCGATAAGAACGCAATCAGTCATTCTATCAAGTAAGTTTGATTTTTGTTTAATTATATTGTTTTTATTCAAATATATTTGCATTTTGAATTTACAGTGATTCCGTTTTGCATATGATACATATTTCTGCCATCCCCGTTTTGGGGACGCTATGCATGAATGGATAGGGCGTTTGCGAAGAGCGATAATATGAACAATCAAGTGTAACAGAGCACATGCAGTATGCAATTATTCCACAAACCATGCTATTTGGTGTTTTTGTGTTGTCTGTTTATGATTTTTCACATTTTTCAACTTTAAAATGTCAAGGCATTACAAATTGCATGACGTTATTTCAATGCTGGAGGATGATGATGATGAATGGATAGCAGCCAACATATACATTACTCCACCTGTTGATCCCATGCAAAATGATGAAGACAGTGGTGATGAAGAAAATATGTCACTTGATAATCTTACACATCGTCAACTAGAGTCACAGGCAGAGGCAACTACACAGTGACATGGTGCAGAAAGAAGTAGACTCACATGTGATGTTGATGAGCTACAAGATAGAACCAGTTCACCGGCTCTATAATGATGACATTGATTTAGGCCCATCACTTGTGACAGAGCCCATGCCGAAGAAAGAAAAGTGTTGCAAGAAAAGGAAACAACAAGTTAGGGATTGGGTCAAAGAAGACCTTATAGCTGATGGACCTGCTGACTCTGAAAATAGCAGCCGCTATGCTGATGCTGAGTATTCAAAAACTAAAAAGTAACAACCCCAACCAAACACAAAAGAAAAATCACAAAATAAAAAAGAAAAGAAAGAAAAAACAAGAAAAAACAAGAAAAACATATGCATGAGATGAACAAAAAACAAACCCCAACGCTGCAAAGAAAAAACATTTCTTTTTGTTTTTATTTGGTTTTTGTTTGGTTTTATTACCTGTTTGCTGGATCTTTCATTGTTTTTATTTTTTAGGGTCTATGGCGCCAGAATGCTCTTTTTTCGAGCCGGCTTCTGATTGATTGGTTCTGACGTCACGACCCTGCCATATATATATTTTTTGAGAGCGCATGCGTTGGCGTTCTGGTTGGGCGGGCTGTGTGTCATTCATTGATACGGCTTGAGCTTGCGTTCTGGTTGTTCTTTATTTCCCTAATTCCAGCTTATAAGGTATGTTTATTTTGTGCCTCATTTTTGTGCCTTGTCCATCGTTTAATTTTTTAGAGGGTTGAATCCTGTTTTTTAATTTTGGCATGAGATGTTTTGTTTTCTTTATTTTTATTTTTGTTTTTGTTTCTTTTGTTTTCTTAGCTCTTCGGTGCATTTTCTTGAAAGTTGATTCATTCAGCTACCTGCGGTGACAGCATACAGTGTGTGGAGAGTGGACTTCAGCTCCCTGAGGAAGCCGGTGAGGCGAAACATCAGATGTCGGGGCTCCCTGCCACCTCTGTTCGTCATTGATGTATCATCTTCACCTTCATCATCAACATTATCATTGTTTGCTGGTTCATTTCAAGAGTTCATCTGCAGATAAGTTTTCAAAGCTTTTGTGATTTTGTTTGAGTTCAGTATTGCACCCCGCTGTGCTGGGAGTCTGCCTTTATTCTATTTTTTTGGTTGGCTGGAGGTTTTTTTAGACCATTGATGTGATCTGTAGTCTGATCTTTGGTTTATACGTTATTTTCGTCTTCTTGACAGACTCGACTCCTGTTGTTTTTGCATTGGAGTTTGCTGAGGTCTTTTTTCCTCCTTTCATGGTGGGTTTTTTCTTTGCAGCGTTGGGGTTTGTTTTTGTTCATCTCATGCATATGTTTTTCTTGTTTTTTCTTCTCCTTTTTTTTCTTTCTTTTCTTTTCTTTTTTATTTTGCGATTTTTCTTTTTCTTTTTTGTTTGGTTGGGGTTGTTACTTTTTAGTTTTTTGGTTCATATGTAGGCCCCTTGAGGGGTTTTTTGATATATAGATATAACTATGGAAGCTACTCCTCTCCTCTTTGGCAGGAAACCCTCACTTTTTCGACTGACCAGGTACAGGAACTACTCAAACAACCTACCTGTTTTGGCCCTGTAGAAATCTCTGGAAGTCAAGCTGCTTGGTTGGGTTTGACCAAACTTTGGAAACGTCAAATTCGGGCGGAGTTACATCGGGCTACTTTACTAGAGTATATTCATCGCCAACATATTCCACGGGGGTTCCGTGTGAAGAAGGCGCCTCAATTATTTGTGGAAAATGATGAGTTTGTCGATAATTGGAACAAAATTTTGAATAAATGTGCTCTGGACTTAATGGTTCTTACGGTGAATGCCACCAAATCATTTAATGATGCCACCAGTGTGGAAATTGATCAGAAGCTTGCCACTTTGAAAGCAGAGGAATCTGAGGAAACGTTTGCTACTCAAATGTGACAGTTGCAAACACAGCTGGACTCTTTTCGTCAAGAGACAAAGACATTTAAACTTTCAAAACTACACAGAGATGCCATGGACTATACTACTGGTTTTGTTTATGCTTGGATGCAACCTGATCGTCGACGATCTGATCATGTTTCCTTCGAATATTCTGATGATTCTGCGTTGTCTGACCAACGTGCTTCTGGTCCGGAAGATTTTTTGGATCGCGGCAAAGGTACTCGCAAGCGCAGGGGTCGGGGGCGAGGGCGAGGGAAACATAGCGACGCCCCTGCACCGTTCCACCGCCCCTGGACCAGATCTCAGGCGATGGCGGATCCCGACGGCTTGTAGTTAATCTGTCCGCTCGCGAACTGTCTGTTGCTCAAAGTGATGTCTTGGAAAAGGGGTTATCTTTTGTCCCTTGTACCTCCTATGATGCTTTTTCACTGCAGCTTGAATTTGAGTCTTTGCTGCGTAAACTTCATTTACAAGCATTTTTTGCTAACTTATCCACTTCTGTTCCTACAGTGGTTCCAGCGGCACTACCTGGCTCGGGGTCGGGCAGCCAGTCCCCTTCATTGGGACCCCTCCAGCTCCCCATGCGTTCCACCTGGACTCCTCCCGGTCCGTTGCCTTCAACGTTACAAGTGTTCCGCGAGTTGGTTTTGCGAGACATAGCACAGCTAGAATCTGTGTCTCGGAAGAAAATTCATCACAGCTTATCCTTTTCGCAGCATCAAGCGTTGCGTGAACTTCGAGGATATAAGGATATTACTATTCGACGGGCTGACAAGGGAGGAGCGGTAGTCGTTTTGGATACGTCTCAATATGTAGCAGAAATTCGATCTCAGCTATCAGATGTTGCGACTTATCATTTGTTGCCAAAAGACCCCACTCCTGAGCTTCAGGGTGCTATTAAACAGTTGGTCTCCCAGGCGTTGCATGATGATTTGATCACCAATAAGGAAGCCAAGTTTTTGTGTGTCTTATATCCACAGACTCCACATTTTTATGTCCTGCCTAAAATTCATAAAAATCTTAATAATCCGCCTGGTAGGCCGATTGTTTCTTTACGAGGCTCTCTTTTGGAACCTCTGTCTATTTTTGTTGACTCTTATCTGAGTCCTCTGGTGTTTCGCATACCCTCTTATTTGCGTGACACCATGCATTTTTTGCAGATATTGGCTGCTGGCCACGACAGGGATTTACCACCTGGACTGATTATGGCTACTTTAGATGTCTCTTCCCTGTATACCAGCATTCCCCAGCAAGAAGCTATTGTCATCGGTCGGGCAAATTTAATAGCTCGTCAGGATCTCAGTCTTTCTAAAGTAGATTTTATTATGCAGCTTCTGGTCACTGCGATGACAAAAAATTATTTTTGTTTTGATGGTTTGTTTTATCAGCAGGTGCGTGGAGTAGCGATGGGGGCCACTTTAGCTCCTTCCATCGCTAATTTATATATGGCAGATTTTGAACATCAGTGGCTAACGGATGGCATATATCAACCTTTCATCCGCTTGTGGGTGCGTTATATTGATGACATGTTTTTACTATGGACTGGCGGCATTGATCTGCTATTGGAATTTCATAGCTGGCTGAATCAACGTGATCCTCATATTTCTTTTTCTCTGGAGCACAGTGCCACAGCTATTCCTTTTTTGGATATCATGGTAACACGCCGGCTTGATGCTTTGATCACTACTGTATACACCAAGCCTACTCATCGGATGTCTTTTCTTCATTTTGACAGTCTGCATCCACATCGTTTGAAAGAGAGTCTGCCTTTTGCACAGTTCCTTCGGTATCGACGTAATTGTTCGACTGTATCAGATTACAAGGAACAATCTCGGATCCTGCAAGCTTCATTTGTGTCTCGGGGGTATCCTGCCCCGTTGGTCCATCGCGCCCGACTTCGCACTCGTTTCAATGACCGGGACTGGCTTCTTGTTCCTCGAGCTCGTTCCACTACGCTGGATTCTTCTTTTGTGCATTTTGTTACCGAATACAATCCTCTCAGTTATCAAATATCGAAGATCATTCAGTGGCACTCTCATGTTATGTGTTTGACTCCAGGTCTTCGCCAACACCGCATTCGCTCAGTTTATACCAAGGGCTCTAATCTAAAAGATATACTCTGCCCTTCGGCTTTTTCCAGTATTTTGCCTGTACCTTCGGAACCTGCGGGGCACCACAGTTGTGGTCACTGCTCCGTTTGTTCTGTGATGGAATCTTGTACCAGTTTTTATTATCATCGCCGCTTTGTTCGGCTGTTTCATTCCACGTCTTGCGAGAGTCTTAATGTGATCTATTTCCTCCGCTGCCCCTGCGGCCTTGGCTATGTTGGAAAAACCAGCCGATCTCTACGGACTCGTCTGATTGAGCACCGTAGTCGCCTTCGCCATATGGTTGAAGGCGCCCCTTTGGTGGATCACTTTCAGTCCTCGGGGCATGTTTTTGAAGATTTAAAATGCTTGGTTATTACACAATGTACTCCTTCTGTGTATGGAGGGGATTTGCAGAAATTGTTATCTCGTCTGGAACAACGTTGGATTTTCTCTCTTCAAACCACTGTTCCTGATGGTCTAAATGATTCAATTGAATGGAAAAGCTGTTTGTGACCTTTTGGCGATTTTTTGGTCTATTATGACAGGGAGGGAGGGTGTTTGGGTATTTTGTTTTTGTTAGGTTTTTTTTACCTGTTTGCTGGATCTTTCATTGTTTTTATTTTTTAGGGTCTATGGCGCCAGAATGCTCTTTTTTCGAGCCGGCTTCTGATTGATTGGTTCTGACGTCACGACCCTGCCATATATATTTTTTTTGAGAGCGCATGCGTTGGCGTTCTGGTTGGGCGGGCCGTGTGTCGTTCATTGATACGGCTTGAGCTTGCGTTCTGGTTGTTCTTTATTTCCCTAATTCCAGCTTATAAGGTATGTTTATTTTGTGCCTTATTTTTGTGCCTTGTCCATCGTTTAATTTTTTAGAGGGTTGAATCCTGTTTTTTAATTTTGGCATGAGATGTTTTGTTTTCTTTATTTTTATTTTTGTTTCTTTTGTTTTCTTAGCTCAGTCTTCAGCTTCGGTGCATTTTCTTGAAAGTTGATTCATTCAGCTACCTGCGGTGACAGCATACAGTATGGAGAGTGGACTTCAGTTCCCTGAGGAAGCCGGTGAGGCGAAACATCAGATGTCAGGGCTCCCTGCCACCTCTGTTCGTCATTGATGTATCATCTTCACCTTCATCATCAACATTATCATTGTTTGCTAGTTCATTTCAAGAGTTCATCTGCAGATAAGTTTTCGAAGCTTTTGTGATTTTGTTTGAGTTCAGTATTGCACCCCGCTGTTTTGGAAGCCTGCTGGGGAGTCTGCCTTTATTCTATTTTTTTGGTTGGCTGGAGGTTTTTTTTAGACCATTGATGTGATCTGTAGTCTGATCTTTGGTTTAGACGTTATTTTCGTCTTCTTGACAGACTCGACTCCTGTTGTTTTTGCATTGGAGTTTGCTGAGGTCTTTTTACCTCCTTTCATGGTGGGTTTTTTCTTTGCAGCGTTGGGGTTTGGTTTTTGTTCATCTCATGCATATTTTTTTCTTTTTTCTTCTCCTTTTTTTCTCTCTTTTATTTTTTATTTTGTGATTTTTCTTTTTCTTTTGTGTTTGGTTGGGGTTGTTACTTTTTAGTTTTTGGTTCATATGTAGGCCCCTTGAGGGGTTGTTTTTGATATATAGATGCTGAGAATTCACCGCCTGCTTTATTCAAGCAGCTTCTTAGTGATGACGTCATTGACATGTTGATATACAACAAAATATGCAAAAATCCACAAAAGCAAAACATCTTTTGAGACATCAAGAGAAGAATTCAGTCTATTTCTTTCCATTCTTTTCATTAGTGGCTACAACCCATTACCACGTCATCGTATGTATTGGGATCCAGCGGATGATGTCTTGAATTTAGCTGTCAGTGGAGCCAGGACCATGCCTAGCCCTGTGCGAGCGGTGCGGCCGTACAGGGCACAAAGGCTTAAGGGGTGCATTTCGGCTGTATGCCGTTGCCTGCTGCCGCCACTTTTTCTTCTCTCAGCGGTGGCAGGCAACGACAGACAGCCGAAATGCACTCCTTAAGCCTTCTTGCAGCACGCTAAGCAGGTCTGGCCCCTCCAGGGGGGGGGGGGACAGACCTGCTTAGCGTGCCGGTGACTTGCACATTGGGCGCGCCTCTTCTCTCCCGCCCCCATAAAGTGGCTAGATGGAGGTGCGCGTGTCCGATGTGCAAATTACACAGGGCGCATTTCACAATCGGTATGGCCCTGAGTGGAGCGATGACTTGTAATCAATTTGAAGAGCTGATGATGTGTCTTCATGCGGCTGACAATGGCAATTTACCGTCAAACAATCGAATGGCCAAAATTCGACCTTTGTTCAATTCCTTGAACGAAAACCTTTTGGCAGCACGTCCATATGATCAACAGCTTTCCATTGACGAGTCAATGGTTCCATACTATGGACGACATTCATCAAAACAATTTATTCAAGGAAAACCAATTCGTTTTAGGTTCAAGGTTTGGTGCATGAACACTGCTGCTGGATATTGCATTCAGATGGACCCATATCAGGGTGCTTCTGTCACTTCAGCTGAGCTCAGACTTGGGGGATCGGTGGTTGAAAAACTGGTCAGTGTGCTCCCTCCAAACAATTATAAACTATATTTCGATCATTTTTTTATAAGTTTCAAACTTTTGGAAAGCCTTAGTCAAAGAAACATAAAGGCAACAGGAACTATCCGAGTCAACAGGATTGAGAATTGTCTTGTCATGCCAGTGGATAAATTGAAGAAAATGAAGAGAGGGTCTTGTGATTTCAGGCTAGATCGTGACTCTAATATTCTTATTACAAGGTGGAATGACAACAGTGTCGTGACTCTTGCATCAACTTGTCACAGTGTCAATCCAACTGTTACTGCTCAACATTGGTCAAGGTCGGAAAGAAAGATGAACAACATCACTCAGCCAAATGTCATCAGTCACTACAATCAATATATGGGCGGTATTGATAGCATGGATCAAAATATTGCAACTTACCAAATTTCAATAAGATCTAAGAAATGGTGGTGGCCTCTCTTCTGGATGACTCAATGCAAAATGCCTGGCTGATCTACAGGAAGATAGCTGCAGCAAAGACGAGACCATTGGATCAGCTAAATTTTCGACGAGACCTATGCACAGTCTATTGCACACGATTCAAATCATCTTGAGCATCTGTAGGACATCAAGTTGTGCATAAAGCAGTCATCAGCCACAAAGTATCACCATCAATCAGATACGATGGCATAAACCATCACATGTCCAGCGGAAAACAACAACATTGTGCTGTTTGTGGCACTAAAACCAGACACCAGTGTCTGAAGTGTGACGTTGGACTTCATGAAGAATGTTCAGACATTTTTCACAAGCCATAAAATTATTTTTTTTCTTTTAAATAATACAATTTTGATACATAAAGATCATTTCCACATAATACGAATTACATTTAATTTATAATAATTTTTGGAAATGTATTTGCAGTTGTTTGACATTATTTGCAGTTGTTTTATATAACAGCCACTTCACCCGCCCTTTCATGCATAGCGTCCCCGAAATGGGGACGCTGAAATATTGTGCAAAATAGCAGTCAAAATATTTGTTTTGACCAAAATTATCACTTGAGGTGTTATTAGTTTGGTATTGACTAACATATTATGGAGTTTCACGTGAAAACAAAAATTCATGCATTAAGATGTTGACTACTTTTTCTCTTAAGAGACATCAGAGGAACAGGTAGGGACTTTGGTAGGTCTCTCTCTTTTACTTCAACAGGTACCAAAGCTCGATCAACTAAACAATGGTTGGGGAAAAAAAATCATATTGCTAAAACTGTTGTCCCCGTTATAATTGTTGCCTCTATCCAGACAGAGATCCCAATGCCAGTTGAAGGACCAGTTCCATGTGCAGGATGCCTGCATACTGATGTTATCAGGAAACAAGTGGAGGAGCTCAGAGAAGAAGTGGCGAGACTGAGAATCATTCGAGACAGTGAGAAGTACATAGATGAGATGCTTCTTGAAACATCCAAGCTCTCCGATAGAGGTGAAGATGAGAGGCTACAGAATAAAGAAGGTTGGACACGAGTAACCAGAGCCTGCCAACTCCTCCAGCCCTTGAATTGAAGAACCATTATGCAGCCCTGGAAGTGGAGAAGGTGGAAGCATCCCAGGAAAGAGAAGAACCACAGTTCAAGTACCCCAAAGTTGCAGAATCAATCACCACAAGGAAGCGAAAGACAGTGTGGTTGGTGACTCTCTTCTGAGGAGTACCAAGGCCTCCATCTGCCAACCAGACTGGATGTCCAGAAAGATGTGCTGTCTGCTAGGTGCCAAAATCCAAGATGCTACGGAGAGTTTGCAGAAACTCATCAAGCCTACTGACTATTATCCGATGCTGTTCATCCATGTTGGCACAAATGATACTGTTAGGTATCCCTCCAATCGTATAAAAAGGGACTTCATGGCTCTGGGACAGAGGGTGAAGCAGATATGTGCACAGGTGGTGGTCTCTTCAGTCTTCCCTGTTGAGGATAAAGGCTGAGACAGAGAAGCTTGCATCCTGGAAATGAATGCTTGTCTGCGTGGATGCTGTCATTGAGAGCGTTTTGGTTTCCTGGACCATGAAATGATGTTCCAAGGGCTGCAGAGTAGAGATGGTGTCCATTTGTCTAAGAAAGGTTGAAGTGTCTTCAGCAGCAGACTGGCTAACCTTCTGAAGGGGGCTTTAAACTAGACTTGTTGGGGATGGGTGAAGAAAGTCCCCATGTAAGTGAAACATAAAATACCTCTGTAGAAATGAGTAAAAGGGGCACCATCTGCAAAGTAGTGTGCATAAATGCCCGTAGCATGGGAAGTAAGATCCCAAATGTTGGGGCTTTAATGGAAGAGGCTGACATGGATTTAGTGGCAGTTACAGAGACATGGTTCATAAAAAACCGTGAATGGGATGTAATTATACCAGGCTATACTTTATTTAGGAAGGACAGGGTAGAAAGAAGAGGAGGTGGAGTGGCATTATATATAAAAAATATTAAAACTATACGAGGGTCATTTTTAAAGTAAGAACCGACTGCGCATCGTGTCCGCGCGATCTGTCAAGTGACATCCGTTCAAGGTCAGCCACTCTTGGCCAGTCTCTCACTATGCCGCCATTACGTTTCACATCTCTGCCAGTGTTGGTTGTACGGTTATACTGCTTCGTTTGTCGCCATGTCAATCAGTAATCCCTCCGATAGTGAAGTGCGCTCGGTTATCCATTTTTTAAATGGAAAACAAGTTCGTCCAGCTGAAATTCACCGGCAGCTTGTTGAAGTGTATGGGGAAGGTGTAATGAATGATGTTTAAGGAAGGAAGGACAAATGTTCATGATGAAGAACGATATGGACGGCCTACTGTCATGAATGAAGACCTGACACAAGAAGCTGATGAGGAAATTCGCCAAAACAGGTGCTTCACTATAGACGAGCTGTATCAGACATTTCCACAAGTTTCAAGATCAGTAGTTTATCACAATGTTACTGACAAACTGCACTACAAAAAAATGTGTGCGAGATGGGTGCCGAAAATGCTGGACGAACTTGTTTTGCATTAAGACCGGATAACCGAGCACACTTCACAATCGGAGGGATTACTGATTAACATGGCGACAAACGAAGTAGTATAACCATACAACCAACACTAGCAGAGACGTGAAACGTAATGGTGGCATAGTGAGAGACTGGCCAAGAGTGGCTGACCTTGAACAGACGTCACTTGACAGATTGCGCGGACACGATGCGCGATCGGTTCTTACTTTAAAAATGACCCTCGTAGAATTGCAGGACTTAAAAGGAAGAGGAGGCACTGTGGGTTAAACTAGAAAAAGGGAAAGGGAAACCCATTTGAATTGAGTTACTGTATATACAGATCCCCATCATAGGGGGTAGAAGTGGACGAAGATTTAATAGAAAATATATGCAGTATTGCCATGAAAGGTGCTACTGATAGGTGATTTCAATAAGCCATATGAAGATTGGCACAGCCCTCCTGTGGTATCATCTAGAAGTAAGGAGATCCTGGATTCTCTACAGGGAGAACTATTCAGGCAACTGATAACAGAACACACACATGAAGGGGCCATACTGAACTTAATATTTATCAATGGGGAAAGTGTTTCTGATGTTACAGTGGGAGATCATCTCGCATCTAGTGATCACCAGATGGTATGGTTCAGTATTAGGACTAGGGCTGATAAAATCCATTCAAAAGCAAGGGTCTTGGACCTTAGGAAAACTAACTTTGCCAAGATGGGACAATACCTCAGGGAGTTGTTAACGGGATGGAAACAGCTGGGGGATATAGAAAAACAGTGGTCAAAACTAAAGGGAATATTTTAAGGGCAACAAACCTTTTTGTTAGAAAGGTAAAACATTGTAAAAGGAAAAGGAGGCTGCTATGGTTCTCAAAAGAAGTAGAAAAGGTGAAGAAAAAGAGAGAGGCCTTCATGAAATACAAGAGATCACAGAGAGGAAGACAGGCATCTATATTTGGAAAAACTTAAGAGAAGCTGGCAAAATAGTCAGGAAAGCAAAGAAACAAAAAGAAGAAATAACCACTGCAATAAAATGCAGGAATAAGACATTTTTTCAGATATGTTAGTGAGAGGAGGAAGGGCAAAAGTGGTATTGTCAGACTCAAGATTGAAGGTGGAGGAATATGTAGAAACTGATGAGTATAAAGCGGAATTGCATAACAAATATTTCTGTTCTGTGTTCACAGATGAAGGGCCAGGAGCAGGACCTCAGAAAACATCCACAAATAGGAACAGAAACGAGGAACATCTTGAATGATTTTCAGAAGACTGTGTTCATGAGGAACTAGCTAAACTAAAAATAGACAAAGTGATGGGTCCGGATAGGATACATCCAAGAATACTGAGGGAACTTGGGGACATTCTAGCAGCAACACTGTCTGTCCCTTTCAATGCTTCCTTGGAGTCGGAAGTGGTGCCAGAGAACAGGAGAAAGGCACATGTGTTTCCTTTACACAAAAATGGACATAAGGATGACACCAAGAACTACAGGCCTGTTAGTCCTTAGTAAATTATTGGAAATGCTACTAAAAGAGAGAATAGTGAGGTTTCTGGAGTCCAATGGAATTGCAGGATTCACCAGAGGCACTTCTTGTCAGACAAATCTGATTGATTTCTTTGACTGGGTAATCAGGGAGTTGGACCGAGGAAGAGTCCTAGATGTGGTGTACTTAAATTTCAATAAAGTCTTTGACACCGTTCTGCACAGGTGATTATAAACAAACTGAGCACCCTAGGGATGGACCCTAAAGTTACTGCTTGGGCTAGAAATTGGTTGAGTGGGAGGCGACAAAGGGTACAGGTAAATGGAGCTCACTCTGAGGCGAAAGAGGTTACCAGTGGTTTGCCGCAAGGATCTGTCCATGGTTCAATTCTTTTTAACATCTTTATTAGTGATATTGCAGAAGGGCTGTTGGGTAAGATCTGCTTGTTTGCAGATGATACCAAAATCTGCAATAGAGTAGACACCCAGGAAGGAGTAGATAACATGAGGAGGATCTAGCTAAGATTTTAGAATGGTCGAGAATTTGGCAGCTGAAATTTAATGTTAAAAAAAGGCAGGGTCATGCATTTGGGCTACAAAAATCCAAGAGCAGTACAGTGTAGGTGGTGAGGTACTTCTGTCTACGAAAGAAGAGCAGGACCTGGGTGTAAGTGTATCTGACATAACATAACATAGTAAATGACGGCAGATAAAGACCAGTATGGTCCATCTAGTCTGCCCAGTAAGATGGCAAGAGTAGGTGCACCTGCAGCTCTATGCAGGCCACCCCTGCCCATGTCTTTAAAGTAGTTAAACAAGTAGAAAAGAGAACTGTGAAAGCCAGAAGGATGCTTGGGTATATAGGGAGAGGAATGGCTAGCAGTAAAAAGGAGGTGATAATGCATCTGTATAAGTCTCTGGTGCAGCCTCATTTGGAGTATTGTGTGCAATTTTGGAGACCACACTTTCAAAAGGATATAAGCAGGTTGGAGTTGGTGCAGAGGGTGGCTACTGAAATGGTTAGTGGTCTTCATTATGAAGCATATGAGGACAGACCTAAAGATCTTAATATGTATACGTTAGAGGAAACGCGGGATAGGGGAGATATGTTAGAGACATTTAAATACCTCCATGGCATAAATGCACAGGAGAATCAATTGAAGGCAAGTTCTGCTATGAGGGGACATAGGAAGAGGGTGAAAGGGGATAGACTCATGAGTAATATGCAGAAATATTTCTTTACAGAGAGAGTGGCAGATGCATGTAAATGTCTCCCAGTGGAGGTAATAAAGATAAAGACAGTATCTTAATTCAAAAAAGCATGGGACAAACGCAGAGGATCTCTAAAGTTAAAAAGGGGACTATAGCAGTTGATATGGATAGGCCGTTGACGTCTTTTTCTGCAGTCATGTTTCTACGTTGTTTTTTTAAGATGAAAATGGCCAAGCCTCTCCTTAAAAGCAACCCTTCAACTTCATATAAATGCATGACTCTACCAAAAGGAGTCCATTTTTTAGTGATCACAATAGAGAAAGAGAGACACATATAGCAAGAACTAAAAATACCTCCTTACCTGGCAACCAGTGGCACAATCTTGTGACTGGCATTTTTATAGTTTTCTTTTAGGAATGGTTGATGAATTAAGCAATTTCAGACTTTGCTAATACTATAACCAAAGCCCTCTTGTTGATCTCCATATCTCTTGACCCATTCTCCTCCCGCTTATCTTCTCTTGCTCTCAGCCTGCATCCCCTTTCCAGCATGACTAGCAAATCTTGTGCTACTACAGCAGAACAGAAAGAACAGCCCAGTGCTTGCCAGTATGGAGTAGCTCATGGTCAATGACACACTGGAACTGAATACCACCATCTAACATGTACCTCAAGCTGCATCCCTGATGTCTCAAAACCCTAAAACTTGCAGCTTCATGGAGGATCCCACCACAATTAGAAATGAGGAATCATACATTATTCACTTTAAATATAATCAGCTTTCTACCTGCCTGAAGTTCAGATATTATGCCCCAGATAATCAGCATTGGTGGCTAGTGCTACTAAAGTGGCTAGCCGTTGTTGCTGACTAAAGACCTAGATATTTAATGCCAGGGCCATATCCAGCCACCAGCAGAGACGCTAACCAGGCATCACAATATTCAGCCACTGTGCAGTTAGCTTCTGTGGCGAAAGTTAGGCCACCCTTTCAAGTGCCTAACTTTCACCACTAAGTGATAACTGGGCAGCGACTCAATATTGCTGTTGCCCGATTATCACATTGGTTTCGCCTCCACTCTGTCCCCGTTAGTGCTGTTGAATATTCCAGTGACGATGATTAACATGGTTAGTGGGTCTGCTAACCATATTAATCACGTTGAATATACCCCTATCTATCGTTTTAATCTTGAAAATACTGAAATTGCACCATAGATCCCCGGTGTAAAGTAACAAAACCAAGCATCAGAGTTCATTTATCAGGATGGCTGCCTGCTTAAGCCTACAGGATACTAGCCTTTTGATAACACCTTCTCTGTCTCCTCCCTAATAATCCTTGGATCCTTCATCCCATTCCATTCAAATTTGTGCTAAAGTTGATAGTGTGCCCCATGAGGCCCAGTTCATATTGTTTTCAAATGGCCTTCCTACCTAAAATGAAAAACTGATTCCATTTCCTGTAGGCAGATTCCAGATAGCTGAAATCACTGGGAGGTCAAGAGCACATGAAAAATGCTGGTGGAAACTGTTTTTTTTTTTTTAGTTCAAATCTTTGCCAGCATTTATGGAGAATATTATTATGAACATGGCCCCATGGGCAGGTACTTACAGAGGTGCTATTTTACAGAAGAGAAGCAGGTACATATTTGTCTTTATAAAATACTAGTATGTGTTGAAGACAATGTGCTTTGAATCAAGATGCAGTAACTTACTCTTGCTCATGAGCAGGTGTAAGTAATTGCACATACCTTTTATATAGCTGGCACAGATATTAATTTTGGGGACTTTCTAGCAGCTCCACTGTCTGTCCTTTTCAATGCTTCTTTGGAATCGGAAGTGGTGCAAGAGGTCAGAAGAAAGGCACATGTGGACCCTTTACACAAAAGTGGATGTAAGGATGACACTGAGAACTACAGGCCTGTTAGTGTATGTAAAAACGTTATCCACATCTACCCAGGATACACACCTGGCTATGCCTATTGGCAATGTACTTATTTTCTTTTACGCCTGTCTGCATTTTATAAAGGAAGTGTCATTTATTCGCATATGGAGCCACATGCATGTAGGAATGACTTTACAGTTACCTCCTTAAAGCTGTTCTGCCATTAACGAGCATGTGTGGTCACCAGTTAACTCCCTCTCTTCCCCACTTACCAATACGAAAAATTGCTCTCTGATGTTTAATAAATGTGCTTATTACCCAGAAATATACATAGTCAATTTAAATGTTTGACAATGATGGACAGAATTATACGGGGGGTTCTGATAATGAATGTATCCGTACTAATGCAAAGAAATGTAATACAGAAAACTTTGTGTTCCTCTGAACAAGAGTTATTTGATGGTCTCTCAGTTACTGTTGTCCAGAAGTAGAAAGCATGGATTTCACAGGGCAGATCCTCAAAATTAGAATAAGCTTCCAGCTGAAATTCAGACAGAATGATTTAGCTTTTAGAAGGCCTAATTGTTCAGACTAACTTATGATTTAATATGCTAAAACTGATTCTTTTAAGAGAGAACCATCAATTATATTTTTATTTATGTTTTATGCTTAATTTCAGAATTGTCTGCATGCTATTTTGAATTGATGTGATTTTAAATTATCTATGTTCTGAGAAGCCATTTAGGAAAGCATAGATAGATAGCAAATAAGTCTAAAAAGGAAATGAAATGACTGATGTTCTAACCACTGTGGTGGCGAGACAGGGTTAGAGCCCGAGAAAATGCTGAAAAAACAGCCATTTATTCCTGAACAGAGAGACAAGGTTCAGGGAGGTTCAGGGTTAAAACTCTGACCAGAGAAAAAAACTGTGTGCTTAGACTAGCAGAGGTTGAGCCACACCCTAGCTCCATGGAAACCAGGGCAGGTGACGAGGAGAGCCTGGGGATGGAGTCCAGAGCTATAGGGCAGACACAATCATATAAGCTGGGGAAAGCAGGAAGTAGGAGACCCGAAGAGAAAGAAGAGGAAACACACGAGCTCATGGTGGAGGAAGGGAAGCTGGGAGATGAAAGGAGCCCAGGTGCCGTGAGAGAGGTGGTGGAGGAAGGGAAGCTGGGAGATGAAAGGAGCCCAGGTGCCGTGAGAGAGGAGAACAGCAGGAGAGCACATGTAAGAGGAAAGTGTGCCAGCAAATGCCTCAGAGAGAAGCCCTATTGCAAGCAGCAGACAGACCACTCAAGCCTTGAAGGTAGTCCAGTTCGTACAGAGAGTACAGCTGGCTTGGAGGAAAGGAGAGTTGGCTCTATGAGGAATGCTGAAGGAACACAAGGTAAAGGCAAAGCTTTGAGAGAGGCTGTGGACACTATTCCACCTTTAGCAAAGTCTGAGGGAAGACTGGTTGCTGGGGGAAAAGGTGGGCACCTTGCAAGCTGTGAAGAGTTTAAGAGATAAGAATCTCCTCTGTCCTTCCCCTGTATCTCAGCCTAGGAAAGAAACCCAGTGGGCTCAGGTTTTGAAACTGTTGGAGAAGTTAAAACCTGTTATTGGAGCTGAGGACAGACAGGTGCTGAGTGAAGCAAATGATGAGCAGATGGAAATAGAGGAATGCTGTTCAGATCATTTCTCTTCGGACTTTTTGCACTAGCCAGAAATAACAAAGCTGAGTGTTTTTTTAAGCAGAGAAAAAAACCCAGGAGCTTTGGGAGATACACGTCTCATTGTAAAGTGTGGTAATTAAAGCATTAAGGTCTGAGCTAGCCAGTCTGGCTCAGAGAAGACGGTAAATGCTTGAAGTGAAAGAAAAGCCAATGTTTGCAGCTTAAGAATGAAGAATGCAAAAAGTGTTTTAAAGGAAATGATATCCATGTTTGTCAGCTTGTAGCCAAGTGTTTTGTGTGCTGTGCAGAGCCCTGAGGAGATAAGGGTCTCTATTGTAACAAGCCTGTTTTTTTTAAAGAGGCTGATCTTTATAGAAGGAAAGGATTGGGGCAACGTTTAAAGCAAGCTGTGGAGAACATGTGATACATGGACTTTGCTGTGAAGTTTGTTTCTTTGAATGGAGAAGTATCCTATTTATGTTTGATAATTCCTGAACTGCTGATAAAGAAGTTCAGTGGCTAAGAAGAAACACTTATAAATAAATTTTCCTGTGCACCTTTGAAACCCTCGGCTAAAGTTTATTTACTTACACAACTACATTGTTTGAAAGCCCCAGCATTGATCGTACAGGTTGGCAAAAGGACATGAGGTACGCCCAATGCTAGTAGGCAACCGCCTAACCACTAGCCTGGCCTCCCACAGGTTAACCACTAGCATTGGGCGCCACATCACATACAAATTTCTTTTCAGTGGAGGAAACATTATCAAATGTTTATACATCTTCCATGGTACATTTTCAAATATCTTAACCAAATAGTGTTCTCAGCTACACAATGATTTTATCCTTTTAAAGGTATTCATAACACAAGTAGTACACAAGGGTACAAAATTCAGTCTAGCACTTGTATATAGAAAACCAACACCGAATACATCCAAATCAGCAGACTACCATACTCATGTGCAAAAGAAGCATGCCCCAACAGAAGGCATGCTGAAGATGAGCAATTTTTAGAATGGGAATAGCCCATTTTTTAAACATGTGATTTTATGAGATGTCTTAAAATCCCACTACACTGAATTTTTTTTTGGTGGGACAAAAGGTAAAAAAATGGCCATTAAGCACAAAACGTGAGAATGTCTGTTCAAATACAGGACAGCTTGGCCACACCTCAACATCATTCATTCGTTGTCTGGATTCTGGTTATCTTTGTGATCAATGATCTTTAGAACCGAAGGCACATCTAACACAGAAGCTATGGTGTAGTGAGGTACAGGGGAGGGGGATTTAACCAATGGCATGCTTTTATTTATCCAGACAGTTGCCTTCAAACCAGCATTGAGGCCTCCCTGGATGTCAGTATCCAGATTGTCACCAACCATGATGCATTCCTCAGGCCTCACTCCGAGGAGGTCACAACAATGCTGAAAAATGGAAGACGCTGGCTTCTCCTCTTTGTGCTCCCCTCCTACCACAATGGCATCGAAATATGGCTGGCAGGCGCATGCTTCGATCTTTTCCCGCTGCACTTGTCCTTCACCATTTGTTAACAGAAGAAGACAAGTCACTTTTCTGAGATCGGTCAGCATGTTTCTTGTATCTTTTCCCAAGGACAGGAGCTTTAAACGTGTCGATTTCCATAGGGAATAACATTCAGCAGCCAGACTACTGTTGGGCTCAGTGTTTATTGCATGCTGGATAGCTTCTTCCAAATGCAAAGTTCTCAGCTTGTCAGCGCTCATCACGGAAGGATCACAGGACTCTTGAAGGAGTTTTGTTTGGAAATGATCACAGGTAGCAAGAGCTTCTTCTTCACTGAAGTGATATTTATACTTTAGTATATTGATTACCTATTAAAATACACCAACAAAAGAAATAAAAACCATGACTAACAAAGCACGTTTCTCTCAGGGCTGTTAGGAACCAGTATCCACAGCAATCCCTGAACATGTAAGCCACAGGCCTTATAGAGAACTTCCAGTCACATTTTGACAAACGACCCATACATGTTAAGTCTTATGAACTCCAGAAGGAAGTTCTCTGTGGCACAATGCAAGATCTACAGCAAGCATTAGCAGTACATTTTGGAGACCGAGATCATACTCCACATACCCTGGGGCTTAGGAGTGAGGTTCATGACTCATGGTATGCACAAAACTAAAATAAACTGACCAATATCATCCTTAGTAAACGCCACAATTTAATTACTACCTCCAAACAGTTTTTTACAAATATATCTTCTCCAAATTTCATATAACAATAAAGCAATACAGCATTATAAGACCTCAGGATGGCCTAACCCCTACATTTGGTGAACCTAATCACCATAGGGAGTTGGCAGACGCTTACATCATAGGTCTTTTGCCTAATAATTTTAATATTTTTAATTTAATAAATTCAATTTTCAGTAAAATCCAATTCTTATGACAACAATAGCACTTTCAAGGATCCTTCAAAGTTCAACATAATACAATAAAATTAACATTAAAAGTGCCTGCATTTCAGCATGGTGTATACCAAATACTCTCCAGTGCCCAAAAAATATTGGGTATTGAGTCGCAATGTCGGACAGTCTGTCCGTTAGCTGAGCGCGGCTGCAGTAGCGGTTGAAAGACGTGATCTACAACTATTTCTGTGTGCCGTATCCAGGAAGCTGTTCAGATAAGTAGATGTATACTTCGTAAGATAGGTAGATAAAGTGTTTTTTATAAGATTGTTCCCTTTGTTTTGTTACAGGGAAATTGGTCAGCTTTCCTGTCACTTTTTTGGGCACTGGAGAGTATTTGGTATACACCATGCTGAAATGCAGACGCTTTACTTTTAATGTTAATGTTATTGTATTATGTTGAACTTTGAAGGATCCTTGAAAGTGCTATTGTTGTCATAAGAATTGGATTGTAGTGAAAATTGAATTTATTAAATTAAATATTAAATTTATTAGGCAAAAGACCTATGATGTGAGCGTCTGCCATCTTCCTATGGTGATTAGGTTCGCCAAATGTAGGGGTTAGGCCATCCTGAGGTCTTATAATGTCGTATTGCTTTATTGTTATATGAAATTTGGAGAAGATGTATTTGTAAAAAACTGTTTGGAGGTAGTAATTAAATTGTCGGGTTTACTAAGGATATTATTGGTCAGTTTATTTAAGTTTATCCTTAGGCAGTTATATTTATTTAATTATGCTTAAAACTAACCCATTTGGAGAAATTGCCCCTGTGAAATATAAAAATGTTATATCAATTCTGCCCAGTTAAACACACATTTATAAATTGCCACCATGAAATTATAAACACATTTACATAAAAGAAAAATATTTGACCCCTTTCATAATACTCTCTACATGTTCCTAATTGATAAATCACTAGAGATGTTCAGCTCATGAGAATGCTAAGGCTTCCCAAAACTGCCCTAGTGAAACCCCAGGTGGTGGATTTTTAGGATATCCACAATGAATATGCAAGAAATAAATTTGCAGATACAGTGTCCACTGTATGCATCTCTCTCAAAGGTGTATTCACTGTGGATATCTTGAAAACCCAATGGCAGCAGGATTACCCGTGCCTCCCTGCTTGTTACATATTACATGGCCACTTGTTTGTCTGAATCAGGACGGCAAAGTGGCCCCTGAATGCTCAGAGGATGGTTTGCTATGGCCCGGAGTTCCAGGAAATTGATCTGGTGGAGACTCCTGCTCAGACCAGATGCCTCAGGTGTGCAGGCCAGCCAGGTGAGCCTCCCCCAGCCAAGCTTGGACACATCAGTTTTCATAACCCGTTGGGGAGATGACATCTAAAAGGGGAGGCCCTTGAGCAAGTTCCACAGTTTGAGCCACCAGTGCAGGGACTGGACCAGAAGTTCAGTGCCGCCACCCGGTCCCAGAGGCGACCGATGACCTGTCTCCATTGAGTGCTCAGAGTCCACTGAGCTCATCTCAACAGGTGAGCCAGGGGAGTGACATGCACTGTCAAGGCCATATGACCAAGCACCTTTAGCAACCTGCAAGCCATTGTCTGACACCTCTGCTGGTTATCGCAGACTAGAGCTGTCAGCCGCTGCAGGCGATCCATCGGGAGAAAAGCTCAAACCCAAATGGTGTCGAGGAGAGCATCTATGAACTCCAGTTATTGGGAGAGTTGAAGATGGGACTTGGGGTAGTTGACCCAACATTTCCGAACACCCCGATGGTCAGATGAGTTGTCTGCTCCAGAGTGGAGCTCTTCATGAGCCAGTCATTTAAGAAGGGGAAGACAAAGACCCCCAGAGTTTGGAGGTAAGCTGCTACCACAGAGACACTTTGTAAAGACGAGGGGCACCAAAGCCAGGCCGAAGGGAAATAATCGGTACTGAAAGTGTTGATGCCCCAGGACAAACCTGAGATATTTCCTGTGGGCTGGATGGATCAGTATGTGTGTCTATGCATCCTTGAGATAAAGGGACCATAGCCAATCATCCTTCTGTAGGTAAAAATTTACGATCAGAACTCAGCCCACTTATCACAAAAATGATGAACCTATCATTCTCAAATGGATCCTTCCCTGCACCACTCAAGCAAACATCCATCAGACCTCTGTTAAAGAACCCTAAACTGGACCCAAGCAAAGTTGAATCCTATAGACCCATAGCCAGTATACCTCTATTAGCCAAAATAATCGAAAAGGAAGCACAAAGGCAACTGCAAGACCATATAGATTTAGCCTCCCCACTAGACCATCGGCAACATGGCTTCAGGGAATACCATGGCGTCGAAACCCTACTTATCTCTCTCTTCAATAAAATCATCACAGGTATCGACAACATCCATCAAGGTTTCGCTCTCATCTTTATAGACATTGCGGCAGCCTTTGACTCTGTACACCATGGTCTTCTAGTAGAACGACTAAAAGAAAAGGGCATAAGTGGCGTCGCCCTCGATTGGTGCAGATCGTACCTTGATGGCAGATGGCAGCATGTAAAATCAGGTTCAAGATCTTCCGAACCCTTCCATCAGCGTCAAGGCGTCCCCCAAGGGTCCTCCCTCTCATCTCTATTATTTAATATTTACATGCAACCTATTTTCAACATTATCGAATCATTCAAGGTCGACTGTCTAATTTACGCAGATGACATCCTCCTATTCATGCCATTTTCCACAGAACAAATGGACCTTTCGCCACTGATTGAATGCTTCAACACAGTCTCCGAATGGCTTCTATCACAAAACCTCAGGATCCAACACAAAAAGTCTGAGGTGCTATTTATCACCAGAGACCAGAATTTCCGCCCTCCACCTCATATAAAGGTTAAAGAAGCTGAGCTCCAAACCAAATCAGCAATTCGGTACTTAGGGGTCACCCTTGACCAACGACTAGATATGAAAACCCATATATCCAACATAGTCAGAGCCGTATATTTCAAAATCCGGTCACTCAGACACCTGCAATCCCTTCTAAGCCCTGAAGACTTCCGGACAATATACCAAGCCCTTATCTTGCCACACTTTGACTTTGCCAACGCTATTCTTCAAGGTCTCCCTCAGTCATCTCTGAATCCGTTGCAACTTGCCATGAATGCCGCAGCTAGAATATTGGTGGGAGCAGCAAGATGCGACCATATAACGCCTATCCTGATACAACTTCATTGGCTCCCCGTACAAGGAAGGCTTACATTCAAATCGTTGTTACTCACCTTCAAATCTATCCATGGCATCACCTCCCCATCATTAACCAACATCATCCAGCCCGCTCCTCTCAACAGAACAAGGAGAACCCCATCTACAAATGTGCTAGTAATTCCAAAGGCTTCAACAAAGTACACAACCGCAACATCTAGCAGGGCATTCAGTATCTATGCCCCAAAATGTTGGAACGCATTACCACCAGGCATCCGTGCAATTACTGACCTATCACAATTCAGAAAGGCGCTCAAATCCCATTTATTTACTCAATACTACCAGATTAACCCTACCCCTACATAAGTGCCTCTCCCTCACCCCCTCAAGTTAACATATCAACTCTATTGTACACATGTTCACACTGAATTCCCAATACTCGATCTCATTGTACATATGTAAGTAGTTTAGTTTGCATACCCCGTTTATCCAAGTTATTACTCCTGTTCTATGTAAAGCAAAAGCATGTTATCCAAGTTGTTTTCTCCTGTTCTATGTGAAGCCAAACAGTTTGTTATGGTCATTTTGTTGTATGTAAACCGCGCTGACAATAGTGCGGTATATAAGAAATTGTAATAAATAAATAAATAAATAAATAAAATAAGAGAGCAGAGTCCCCAGCAAGACCATTTTGAATTTTGCTTGTAGCAGGAAGGCAGTGAGGCTTCGGAGGTTCAAGATGGCCGAAACACTCCTGCCTTCTTAGGGACCAGGAAGTACCTGGAGTAGAACCCATGCCCGATCTAAGCCAGAGGCAGAAGCTCTATGGCAAGGTCGGTGAGAAGGGCAGAGATTTCCCCTTGTAGGAGGTCAAGATGCAGAGGATCGAGGAGATGTTCCTTCTGGGGGAGGGGGGGGGGGCGGGAAAGGGGCAGCAGCTTGGCAAAGTGCAACATGTGGTCATTTCAAAACTACCTGCAGCATCACGCATCCGAGGTGATGAGGCGACCTGTGGGCGAAAAGGACAAGCCAACTCCCCACAGGAGGGTTTTCTCCTGTGGTTACTGGACGATTCACTGGTTCCTCCAGAGTGTAGCCAAAACCTGTGCCTGGCTTAGGCTGTAGGGCAGGCTGAGCCTTCTGGAGTTTCTCTTGGTGCTGTGGACAAGGTGCCTGAGCCTTTGGCTGAGAGCTTTGGGGGCTGGGGCAGTATTGGCGCTTCCTTGCAGGAAGGATCAGAAGTCTTCCTTGAGAGCCTGGTGAAGGTGATATGCTGTTTCTTGATATCACCAGACTTTGCTTCCACCTGCTCACCAAAGAGGCTTGCCCCTCAACATGGCACGTCTGCCAGTTTTGTCCTGTACCCACTGCTCCAAGATAGAGGACTGGAGCCAGCAATCCGGTGGGACCCAATGCCCACTGCTGCTGCCCTGCAGGCAGACTCAAAGGAGTCGTAAGTCACCTGGACCATGAACTTAGAGCAGTCCTTGCTTGGCCAAGCATGGCACAAAAGGCATCGAGCCGCTCAGGGGGGAATGAGCGGGCCGAACTCGGCCAGATCCAGCATGATGTTCTCTAAGAACATGCTCATATACAGTTGGTACAAAAGGACCCTGGACACCAGCATGGAACTTTGGAAGCACCGTACCTCCCTGCCTGAGGGCAGAGTAAGTGAGTCTGTATGTTCTTCATTGCAGATTCCACCACCAAGGAGTGGTGCGGGAGCAGAGGCTTCTCAAACCCCAGGGTCTTTTGGATCAGACACAGAGTCCAACTTCCCGCTGACCAAGGGCATCATGAGTGGGTTCTCCCACATCTGCATTTACAACCTCTGCAGGATCTGGTGCACCATCACTGTCACAGTCTCCTTGTGGACTCAAGGGTACTGGAGGATCTCCAGTTCCTCTGCACTGGGCTTGTTCTCCACCTCCAAGGAAAACAGGATGGCCTTGGCCATATCCCTGTCAAAGTCCTGGAAGGACTTCTGATGCTCATGCGGAAGAGAGGGGTCTGATAGGAGCTTCAGGGACCTGACGTTGGACACATCCGATTCCATCTTGATTTCCCAGCCATCAGAGTCTGATTTTGAAAGGAAGTCAAAAGTATCGATGGGCCTTCTCCTGGTGCTCTCTCTGCCTGAGCAGAGAGGCAGAGTGACGCCAGGACTAGTGGTGCACAGAGTGCTTCTGAGGTCCGCCAGGACATCGGATCCTGATACACCCAAGGGGGAAAGGGCGCCCATGGGGACCAGCATCAATTCTGATCAACACCCCGATGTGACCACGTTGATTGGCAGTGCATGGGTCTCGAGGATCAGCTGCACGATCCACGGTGGCGATGCCCTCAGCACTGAAGGGCCAGCCTGTTGCTTGGTCATAACCACCGCCATTCGGACCTGGAGGCACTTCTCCCAGACTTCCATTTCCAAGGGCTGTGGGGCTGGAATTACCATTTCAGCCACAGACTCCAGCACCCCCAATGGGGAATCGCTGATGAATGGCATCCCTCCTGCATTCCAGGCCATCACTTCCTGTGCCGCATTGGGAAGGGCTTCGATACTCATGCACGGTTTTGTCCCAGTGCTAGGATGCCCCTGTTGATGTTATCGATGCAGAGTCCTTTCTCGATTCCAGAGGGTCTATTGAGGGTCATCACTCCAGGCCACTGTGGCCCCTCTGTTCAGAGTGTGCTCGGGTGCCCCTCGATGCCAATGCCTCCGCAGAACATTGCAGGGTCATCGGAACAGATAGTTCCCAAGAGGCTGAATCAGAAGGCCCAAAGAGGGACTCCCTCTGCTTTCCCCAACCCTTCAGGCCCCTTTATGTCAGCTGCAGACAAAGGTTACAAGAGGAGGACCAAAGCACTGAAGGCACCAATTGTGCCGGTCAGTGACCAAGATGGTCCAGGCACATTTGATGCACTTCTTAAACCCGCTGGGTGACTTTTGGGCCATGTCCAGGAACACAGCTACAGCGAGGATGAACAGCTCGATTGTGCCAGCCACAGGAGGGAAACAGCTAAAATAAGGCAAAAAGTATCACTAATGATGGTTGTCGGCAGGGAGCCAACGCTACTGATGGCAAGCGGGTTGAGAAGTGGATAAAAGAAGCCCCCGAAAGGGAAAAACACAATACATTTGCTGACGGAGATAGACACATCTGAAGGGCTCCTCAAAAAACAAAGATTGGAGAAAATAGCACCGCAGCAGGTAGGTAGGCAGACACACTTGCACAGTGGAGCCTCCCAAAAGCTTCCAATAGAAGGTGGGGTGCGTCCCCGAACAGGGCTCTGTCGGCAATGTCACCCAAACATGAGGACTTCATCCCTACTTATCCACTGAGAAAAGAGTGTTTAAAAATGTATGCCTGTCATTTATGTGTTAGCACTTAAGACATATAAAATGGCATTTTAGAAAGGATGTCAAAGTCACATTGGGGATGTCTAGGGCAGAACATGCCAAGAAACACCAAGGATGTCAATGTCACCACATGATTTTAGTAATAAATGTCCCCAATGTGGACGTCCATGCCAGTGGCCACATAGATGTCCCTCTTTGGAAAGCATGGTGTAGACACATCTATCTCATGCAAGTAAGCATGCATAAGGGGATATGCAGCAGTGTAGCAAAACGAAAACATGAGCCCTCATTCCCTATCAGCATGGAAAATATAGATGACATGAGTATACCTCCTTCTCCATACCATATCTTTCTGACAAAATGAGCATTATTCTGATGTCTATTCGTCCCTGGAGCAGACAAAAGCTTGGACATGGAGCGGGATGTCCAGAGTGTTTCTGAAATTGAACAAGGACATCCAAGTTCCAGGAATACCCCAGACACACTGACTCCATGCTCCCATTCAGCCTTGGACGTCCTCACCCCAGGAACAGTCACAGAGCAGGCTTCTAAAATGGCTCTGGGGATGTCTCCATGCTGTTCAAAGCACAAACAGGGTTTCTAAAATAACTTCCGTAAATTGTACATTCAGTGACTTAATATCGCTGCTGAACTGGGACAATTGGTCCATACTAAATCTAACCAAAACCAGGCCACTTCTTAGGATATATAAATTTAGGCCATTTTGCAAATAGAATGTCCAAATTAGTATGTAGAACCTCTATGGACTTTCTTAATAAATATGTATGAATTTTGACTTGGCAAGGTTTATATTTTTAAATAAACAAGGTGGCTATGCTGCAAGTGAGAAGAGGGATGAGAAAGTCATGTGAAATGTGAGCAGCATCAGGGACCTACCAAGCCATAAATGCACCTTGTGCGACTTGCAAACTAGCCCCCCCTACAATGACATCAGATTTTTGTCATTTGCCCTATCCCCCCCTTGCCCAGCAAAGCCCTTCTGTCCCTATTCCCCCCATGCCCAGCATCTCCCCCCATCTTACCCCACCTCTTCATGTGCAGCCAGCTCCCCACCCCCCTCCGCGCTGCCTGCTGGCCTACCCTTGCCCCGCAGACGCATTTCTTATTGCCTTGGCAGCAGCAGCAGACCACCAATTAAAAACAAAACAAACAAACATGGGTCTTTCGGACTTCACGCTTGCATGGCTGGTCTGATCCTTCCCTCCTCTGAAGTATGCAACCATAAACATGCCCCTATTTTTTTGCATCCTGTGAAGCTGCACTGCTCGCATAGGCCTAGGTATGGCACTGAGCAGCATGCCAAATATGCGTTACTGTTCTTCCATGCAATCTTTCACAGATTATTTTTCAGGTTCTCCCCTTCCTTTTACTTTTAATTGCAATGCCCCAATCAAAAAAAACCACCAAACAGGGAAGTAGTCTTACCTCCTGGATAGCCTTCTTGCTGGCCCCTGATGTATCAATTAGTGTGTTGTCCAGGTCAAAAAACACAGCCTTTATATTGCTGAAAGCCATCTCCTAGTGCAATGATGAGAATAAGACAGACCCCCAGCCTTTTCTGGTGGAATAACCTGTCTTTTTACCCTAGGGAAAAACATACATATCCACAGATCATTTTTAAGATAGAAAAATGTGACATTTTAATAAGCAGTTAATGTCCTATCCTTGAATCCTGCTAGACCAGTCCAGATAAGTGGGTTGCATTCCCCTACCAGCAGATTGGTGGAGATAAAGAACCAATTAAAAGCCTAGATTTCAATGATATCTCTCTTATGCCGCTATTCAGCTCAGCCACCAGAGGTCTCTTCAGTATTCATCCCAAAGCATATGGGAGAAAAATGGCAAGCCTTACACAATCTTAATCATGGGCAACAATAAGCAATCAATAGTACAAGAAAGCATAAACAGAAGGGTGTCAGTAGCAGATGAACCTGCAGTGCGAAGTATAAAAATCATAGAGGACCCAAGGGTACCGCAGCAGAGAAACAAAGCAAATACAGTTCAGGGACAGGGCCTGAAATGGTCTAGCAGGACTCAAGGAAAGGACATTAACTGGTAAGTAAAATATCAACTTTCATATCATCCTCCTAGACCAGTGATGGCTAACCTTTTTGAGCCCGAGTGCCCAAACTGCCGCACAAAACCAAAGAATTTCCTCAAAGTGCCAGCACGTCAATTAAACCTTAACAACAAGATTTTAGTATCTAAAAACTCTTTATAAAGTTGCCTGAACTATGTAACATCATTTGTAAAGGTTGGAATCTTTGTATTGTCAGAGAATCAATTTGATTCACAATCCTTTCCTACTGCACTGGGGGGAGGGGTCATTCCAATATTTTGCTGGGCAGCCCTCAATTTTAATTTCTCTAACTGGGAGCTAGAATTATGACCGAGCAGCGAGGAAGACAGTATAAGAAGCTGATAAATGTTTGGAGCTAGCATGAGGGACTAAGTGGGGTGGGATGGAAGGCAGAGAAAAATAAAGGTGTGTATAACTACAGGGAAGAACAGAGCTGTCAAGTTACCAGTTTAAGGAGAAAGATTTAGGCCAATTTTCAATTTCAGACAGCCTCATCCAGGTGCATTATGAGACTTATAGTGCACAGATTTGAATAGGTAGCGTCAGGGACCACAAATCATACTGCTTTAGGATATAAGTTTAAAACCAGGACTGGCCAAAAAGTTTACCTCTTGGAACAGGATAACTTGGCAGTTTTGAAGAGGGCTTGGAAAAGTTAAAAGACTGAAACAGCATGGATGAGTACATCAGGACACCTGATGAGAAAATGCATTTACGGGCAACAGTAACATGATAGCATATGTCTGCACATCACCAGATTTAAGCTTTTGGTGCCCAGAGGCAAGAATGGAGAGATTGGAGAACCTTAGAATGTCACAGCAAAGTCCCTCTGAAATGCATGGCCCCTAAAGCAAAAAGGAACAAACCTCTACAAACTGGGTATTTGGTGCCCAGTTATTTATGACCAAATCAAGGCCAGGACGCCAAGGAGGTGTGTGCACTTGGGAATCCGGGCGGGGGGGGGGGGGGAGGAGGGTAGACAGTAATAGGAGGAAAGTAGCATTATCTATTCAGGAAGCCAATGTTTGGAGGTGGCTCCTAGACTAGCCATATACAGGCCTGTACATCCTAAGCCAAAAGGGAATAATAGGCAGCACAGAAAAGAGATAAAAACTTCACAAGTTCAAATATGGCCTTAGTAAAATAAAGTCATAAAACATGCTAAAAGAGAAAACAAGGTCCAGCCCAAAAAAACAAAGAGGAAGCTACAAGAAAGACACAATCAGCACTGCTACACCTCATCCTCCAGCTCAGGCTCAGCGGGAGAACGAGGAAAGGCCTGCTTCTCCCCTTACCTGCGGGCACTGCTCCGCCGGCAACCTCTCTAGAAGCCGCACCATCCTCGCGTTCCAAGTAGCGCTTCCGCCAACCAAGCACTCACCTCGCCAGCCAGCCAACCCCACGCCACTCACGTGACCATGAGCGACGCGCTCCGAAGATGAAAAGAGCAGCCGCAGTAGCCAATGCTAACGCCGAAGCCGCTCTCTCATGTCATAGGTGCGTTCTCCGTGCAGAGGAAACAAAAGTAAGTGGCGTCAGCAAGGCGACCGAAGTCTGTAGTGGTTGGGGCAAGGTACTTCAGGCCGGAACGTCGGGAGTTCAAATCCCACTAGAGGACAGCAACCTTGGGCCGGAAGGACTGGGGTTTCTAGTTCCACAGGTGCTCCTTGTGGTCTTGGGCAAGCCACTTAACCCTCCATAGCCCATGTTCCCTGTAAGTATTAGTGTATGTGTCTCATATCCCCGCGTGTTAAATGTATCCCCCAATTGTGTTGTGACCGCTTTGATTGAAGGATAAGGCGGTATACAAAACTGTCTAAATAAATAAATAAATAAATAAATAAATTGCGGTGTTTTGCCAGAATGTCACAAGGATGGAGATGGGTGGGCGTGGTATTGCGGACCTTCCCGCGTGCCAGCTGCAAGGCCTTCGCGTGCCACAGCTGGCACGCGTGCCATAGGTTCGCCATCGCTGTCCTAGACCATAAGAACATAAGATATGCCATACTGGGTCAGACCAAGGTCCATCAAGCCCAGTATCCTGTTTCCAACAGTGGCCAATCTAGGTCATACGTACCTAGCAGTTTCCCCAAAAGACACAGGTTCTGCAATGCTTGTACTGTGTCAAGCATTGATATCCTGGGTCCCTCCTTAATAATGGTTTATGGACCTTTCCTTCAGGAACTTGTCCAAACCTTTTTTAAACCCAGCTACACTAACAGCCTTTACTAATCCTCCGGTAACAAATTCCAGAGTTTGATTACACGTTGAGTGAAAAAATATTTTCTTTTATTAGTCTTAAATAGTTTACCCTGTAGCTTCATTGCATGTCCCCTAGTCTTTCTATATTCCGATAACGTAAAGAGTCGATCTATGTTTACCCGTTCCACTCCGTTCATTAATTTATAGACTTCTATCATATCTCCCCTCAGCCGTCTCTTTTCCAGGTTAAAGAGCCCTAACCTTTTTAGCCTTTCTTCATAGGAGTATCCTTCCATCCCTTTACCATTTTGGTGGCTCTTCTCTGAACCTTTTCTAATAACGCTATATCCTTTTTAAGATACGGCGACCAAAATTGCACACGATATTCAAGGTGCGATCTCACCATGGAATGGTATAGAGGTATTATAATATCTTTTGTTTTATTTTCCATTCCTTTCCTTATCATACCTAGCATTCTATTTGCTCTCTTGGCTGCTGCTGCACACTGGGCCAAGGGTTTTAACATGTTATCCACAATGACGCCTAAATCTTTTTCCTGGGTGGTGGTTCCTAATGTGGAACCTTGCATCGTGTAACCATAGTTTGAGTTGTTCTTCCCTAGGTGCATAACTTTGCACTTGTCCACATTAAATTTCATCTGCCATTTTGATGCCCAGTCTTCCAATTTATCAAGATCCTCTTGCAATTTTCCACAATCCTCTTGGGTTTTAACAACTTTAAATAGTTTTGTGTCATCTGCAAATTTGATAACCTCACTCGTTATTCCACTTTCCAGGTCATTTATGAATATGTCAAAAAGCAGCGGACCCAGCACAGATCCCTAGGGTACACCACTATTCACCTTTCTCCATTGGGAAAATTGGCCATTTAGCCCAACCCTCTGCTTTCTATCTTTTAACCAGTTCCTGATCCACAGTAGTACACTGCCTCCTATCCATGACTCTTTAGTTTTGCCAAACGTCTCTGATGAGGGACCTTGTCAAAGGCTTTCTGAAAGTCCAGATACACTATATCAACCGACTCACCTTTGTCCACCTGTTTATTCACACTTTCAAAAAAAACATAACAGATTAGTAAGACAAGATCTTCCTTGTCTAAAGCCATGTTGGCTGTCTCCCATTAGGCCATGACTATCTACATGTGGAGTAATTTTATTCTTTATGATGGTTTCTACCATTTTTCCCCGATACTGACGTGAGGCTCACCGGTCTGTAGTTTCCCGGATCACCCCTCAAACCCTTTTTAAAAATTGGTGTTACATTGGCGATCTGCCAATCTTCAGGTATTAGAGATGATTTTAATGATAGTTCCCAGATTACTAATAGCAGGTCTGGAATCTCATATTTAAGTTCTTTCAACACCCTTGGATATATACCATCTGACCCAGGTGATTTGCTACTCTTCAGTTTATCTAATAGTTGTAATACATCTTCCCGATGTATCGATATTTCCTTCAATTCTTCCGCACCTTTAAATACCACTTCAGTCATGGGTAACATCCCTACATCTTCCTCAGTAAAGACCGAAGCAAAGAATTCATTCAGTCTCTCCGCTATCGCCTTGTCGCCTCTTAGTGCCCCTTTAACTCCTCTATCATCTAATGGTCCAACTGACTCTCTCACAGGTTTTTTGCTACGAATGTACTTGAAAAAAATCTTTATTTCGCGTTTTTGCTTCCGCAGCAAGCTTCTTCTCAAATTCTCCCTTTGCCTTCTTTATGAATGCCTTGCATTTGACCTGCCAGTGCTTGTGCTGTTTCCAGGTTTCATCGTTTGGCTCTTTTTTCAATTTCCTGAAAGATGCTTTTTTGGCAACAACAGCCTCTCTGACCTCACCTTTAAACCATGCTGGCAGTTTTTTGGACTTCCTTCCACTTTTCTTAAAGCGTGGAATACAGCTGGTCTGGGCTTCCAAGATAGTATTTTTCAACAACACCCAAGCTTGATGTAAGTCTAACCTTTGCAACTGCTCCTTTTAGTTGTTTCTTAACTATTTTCCTCATTTTATCATAGTCTCCCTTTCGAAAGTTAAAAGGTAGTACTGTAGATTTCCTTACTATCCCTCCTCCACTAATTAAATCAAAGCCGATCATGCTATGATCACTATTGCCAAGTGGCCCCAACACCCTTATCTCTTGCACTAGATCTGGTGTTCCACTAAGGACTAGGTCTAATATGGCTTCACCTCTGGTCAGTTCATGAATCAGCTGCTCCAAGAAGCAGTCATTTATGTCATCTAGGAACTTTATCTCCCTAGCATGTCCTGCCGTGACACTGACCCAGTCAATACCGGGGTAATTGAAATCGCCCATTATTATTACCATGCTGTAACTTTTGTTAGCTTCCTTGATTTCTTTGAGCATTTCATCATCCATTTGTTCATTCTGGCCAGGCAGTCGATAGTTCACCTCCACTTTATCTAACTTGAGTCTAATTGTTCAGGATTAATGTTATAACAGCACCTAATTTTATATGTATACTGTTCCATTAATCTGTAAACTACTTTGATTCATTGATAAAGTGGTATAAAAAAAATACCCAAATAAATAAATAAGTGGGATGGACCAAAGCTACAACTCCACTGGGTGGGAAGAAGACACAGCAGCTCGCAAAACCCTTGAGCCAAAGGTTGTGTCTGCTTGTGTGTGGACACCCAAGCGGTAATGCTTGACAAAAATGGAAAAGTGATGCCCATGTTGCTGCCCAAGAAATGTCTGTGGGGGCTACAAAGCTCTGCTCCATCCACGAGGATGCTTGGGCTTGGTTAGAATGGGTGCGCAAACACTCCAGAACTGGCCAATTCCGCAAAAGATATGCCGATGCAATGGCCTCCTTAATCCAGCACCACAAAGTTAACTTTGCTGCCATGTCACTCTTACACGGGCCTGCAAACTGCACAAAAAGATGGTTGAACTTACGAAAAGAATCCATAACCTCCAAGTACCAGAGAAGCACCCTCCGGACATCCACAAGGCGAAGATCCTTAATCTTCCTTCCGACACTGCTCCTTAGAGAAGGAGGACAAGCTAAGCACCTGGTTCACATGAAAGAGAGAGAAAGCACCTTAGGCAAGAAGAAAGGCACAGGCCAAATGGTGATGGTCTCCTTAGAAAAGGAAAGATAAGGATCGTGGCAAGACAGAGCCTGCAGCTCATAAATCTGCCTTGCAGAGAAAAAAATCACGACCAAGAAGATCATCTTGAGCGTCAAATCCTTCAAAGTAGCGCACTTCAGTGGCTCAAAGGGTGCCACTATTAGGGCCCTGAGCACCAGACCCAGCTCTCAGGAAAGGATCACAGACCAGAGGGGAGGGTGCAGATGCCGAACCAGCTGGAGAAAGTGTAAGATGTCTAGGTGCAAGATTAGAGACTTACCAGCCACCAGACTTTGGAAACAGGCCAAAGCTTCCATCTGAACCTTCAGGGAGGCTAAGGGAAAGGCCCTTCTCCAGGTCTTGTAGAAAGACCAACAGAGATGGCACCTTGGCCACTTCAGAAACCAACTACTGAGTGCCGCACCATCACTCAAAGAGGCACCAGATCCACATGTATGCTATTTTGGTAGACCTCCTCCAGGCTTCGAGCAGAGTGGAGACCACTGCTGGAGAATAGCCCTTACATGCTAGCCATCTCCTTTCAATAGCCAAGCCATAAGCGAGAAGGGAACTGGGTTCTCCAGGACAAAATTGGTCACTGCCCTAATAGACCCCAAGATGGAGGCAACCAAAGAGGAGGCACCTCCAGAAGCCACATCAGGTCTCTGAACCACACTCTCCTCGGCCAATCCGGTGCCACCAGAACAATCCTGCCCAGATGGCGTTCTATACGCTGAGGCACATGTCCCACCAGGGGACACAGGAGAAACACATACAGCAGGTGCTAACTTGGCCAAGTCTTGTTCAGGGAATTGCCACCCTCGGACCCCATCACCGTGTGGCGACTGAAGAAGCAGCGAATTTTGGCAGTGGAGCAGGTCACTATCAAATCCATTTCAGGGCGACCCCAGCAGTGCAGAATCAACTGAAACATCTCCTGACTCAACTCCCACTCTCCAGGATCCAGAGAGTGACAGCTGAGGAAGTCCGCTTCCATATTGTCCACCCTGGCAATGTTCTGAGCCAACAACGCTAGGAGGTTCCTCTATGCCCAGGCAAACAGGAGAGCCAGCTCCAGAGCTACCCCAGCACTCCTTGTATTGCCTTGCCGATTGACATAAGCCACTGCCGTGGCATTGTCCAAAAATGCTCGAACTGCCTGGCCCTCGACCAAGAGCTGAAAGTGCAGAAGAGCCAACCTGATGGCCCTCACCTCGAGGTAGTTGATGAACCATACCGCTTCCCAGCGGTTCCAGTGGCCTTGGAAAAATGGTCTTGGCAATGGGCTCCCCATCCCGAGAGACTGACATCTGTTGCCAGCAGGATCCAGGAGAAATAATCCAGCGGCACGCAAGCTGGACTTCACTAACAAACAGGAGTGAGGAGCAATAGCCTGTGCTCAAACTCCTGAGAACTCGGGGACCACCAAGTTAGCAAAGACTACTGGAGAGGCCACATGAGAGCAGGTACCCACGGCACCATCTCTATGGTCACTGCCATCAATGCAAGGAGCTAAAGATAATCCCAGACTCTGGTATTCTGCTAACACACAGAAGAGTGCAAGACAATTCAGTAGTCTTTTAACCTTCTCCTCTGGAAGGAAAACTCTGCCCACTCGAGTATCAAAATGTGCTTCCAGGAACTCCAAAAACTGGGAGGGCAACAGCTGGCTCTTTCCCTGATCACCCAGCTGAGGATTTCTAAAAAGGACACCACTTGGGACACCAGTCGAGATGCCACTGATAAGGAACGTGCCTGAATAAGCCAGTTGTCCAGATATGGATGGACACAGATCCTGCAGTACCGCAGCAGCCATCACAGTGACTTTGGAGAATGTCTTTGGGGCAGTGGATAGCCCAAAAGGGAGGGCAGTGAACCGATAATGAGAGCCAAGCACAAAAAAATGCAGATACTTTTGCTGATTCGCCTGGATCGGGATATGAAAATATGCCTCGGTCAGAGCCTTGGAAGCCAAGAAGTCCCTCAGCACACTGCTTGAATCACGGAGCACAAAGGTTTCCATCTGGAAGCATAGGACATGCAAGTGCTCGTTGACCCCCTTGAGGTCCAGAATGGGAATCAAGAAATAGATGGAGTATATGCCCTTGTCCTGCTCATCTGAGGGGGACAGGCACCACTGCCTTTAGGTGCGGCAACCTGTCCTAGATGGTCTGCACACAGCACTTTTGATCACAAATCTATGAGGGGAGATAACAAAGGCATCCGGAATCAGCTCTTTCCTTTCCAGGACATAGCCGATCTGAATGGTTTCTAGCACCCAGCGATCCTTGGTAGCCTGGGCCCGTTCCTGAAAGAAAAGATGAAGCCTGCCTCCAATCGGATGAGCCAGGGAATGGGCCCCCAAACCTTCATTGCAACCGAGTCCCTGGGCCCACATGCACCATGAAAAGACTGAGAATGAGCCCAATGCAGAGAGGAAGAAATGTTTTTTCCAGGTCAGTAATGATGAGAGTCCCAAGACCCCTGGGGATCTGGCCAGAGCGCCCTAGGTGGATGGGCGGAGGCTGCTGAGAAAGGGGCACCAGCCCACTTTACAGGTCCCTTGGACCTGTCTACCAGAAAATGGTAAGATTTAGTCTCACCCAGGTCCTTCACCAGCTTCTCCAAATCGGCTCCAAAACAGAAGCTTCCCCTTAAAAGCCAGTTGGGCCAACCGGGTCTTGGAGGATATGTCCACTGCCCAGTGCTGGAGCCAAATCAAATGACATGAGATTGCCATCAGGGCACCATACCTGGCCACCAAACATACCAGGTCATACATGGCATCAGAAAGGAAGGCCATAGCCTACGTCAAAAGAGAGGTAGTATCATCCGGCAGAAGACACTGAATCCACTAGAGCAGGGCCTGAGATGTCAGGCTGATACATACCACCAGCTGCAGAATAGCAGCCACCATGGCAAATTTGCTCCTCAACAACAAATCCACCTTAAGGTCCAGAAGATCCACCTTCCATAGGACTGGTGGTCCATCTGGTAACTGCTGTGACCTGCACATCCACCTTGGGAATGCCAAACCACTCAACGCATTCCTTCTTCAAGAGAGCATAGATCTTACACAACCTTAACCCTTTAGGCAGGGAGTTGGGAGTGTCCCACTCCAACCGGATCATATCCTTGATCACATCTGAGAATGGGAAGAGAGTAGTGGATTTCCACACCTCTTGAAAAAGTGTGTGCACCTTCGGCTCCTGCTCTGTGCCAGAAGCATCGATCAAGTTCAAGGTGGATGAGACCCTGGCAATCAATGCCGCAGCTCTTCCTTCTGGTATAAGCGGCTCACTCCAGCCTCTTCATAATCTTCTGAAGGTGAGAGTACTTCTTCACCCACATCAGAACCCAGTACTGAGCCATCTGAATCTGAACCATAGTCAAAATCTTGGACAGCTCCCAGCTCTTCCCCATGTCCAGAAGCACCCTTCTCTGGGGACGCTTAGCCAAAAGGTAATAAAACAGGGCTTCCACTCTCAGCCTGCCTCACATGAGACTGCATCCAGGGGCACCCAGAGGACGCAGGGTCTGAATTTCCATACCAGAAGGACCAGGCCTGGAAATGACCCCCAACACCTGGGTACATAGCTGACCCCCCTAAAAGACGACGAATGGCTCACAGCATGATTGCTGGATCCTCCGGCCGGCTGGATACACTTACCCATAGTGCCATCCATAACCTCCTGCCCTGAAGCATGCAAGGCTGGACTAACTGCATCCCTTATCTGGGAGAGGGGAAACAGGCCCTCCAGTGACAACTCAGAGGCTTCCATGCAAGAAGAATAGAGTTCAGAATCTGGAGATGAAGCACATCGCTTATCACAGGTCAAACATTTCCTGGAAGAAGACCGAGAGTTAAGATAAGTATCACAACAGCACACGCTAAGGCTGCAGCAGCCTGAAGGTGTGTGTTAACTGTGCTTTTATTGCAATGCGTGCTACAGGTGCTAGGGAAGGAGCATGTATTGGAGCCGCTTGGGTGGAGTGCACACTAGGACCATGCTACTGCCAGGCGCACAATAGGCAAAAACGCTACAAACACATGCAGAAAATGGCGGGAAACCCCATACTGTGCCAATGGTCACCAGTGGTCCCATCCTGAATTGTGTCCCAGGAAGATGGAATCAGAAGCCCCCAACAATGACAAGGTAAAGCCTTGGTACTCACCCCCTGAGAGCACCAGGCAGAGAATGCATGTCGGTCTCAGCTCTACTCCCCTGAAACTGTTTAATTGGCTTTGCAGCACTGTGTTTAAGGTGGCTGACAGGCAGATCTCTGTGAGAGCCTTTTGCAATCTTTGGGAGAATGCAGGGGGACACGGGAGGAGGAAGGGGGCACTGAGGTTGTGTTAGGCTGCTGCAGTCTTCCAAATTCGTCCAATTTCTGATTGCTCAACAGGATCTTATCAAGATAAAGAGCGTGGAGCTGAACCAATTTTCCCTCCTCCTATGGCTACCAAAAAGACTGCAGGTCTAGTGGAGCCTCCCATGTCGCACTCAAATGAGTTGCCCTCAAGATGATTGATTAAACACTTGCGAACAATATTTTCCTCTCAATTTTCAGATTTTCTTCAGACAGGAGAAAATCCATCCATCATCTTCTGGACACAAAGAAATACTGAAGGGACGTCTGGTGGCTGAGGCGAATAGAGGCATAGGAGTATGTTACTGAAACCTGGGCTGGTAGAGGAACACAACACATTTGTCTGGATTGATCTAACAGGATGATATGGAATGTTTAGTTACCCCTTCTCAGAGATAGAGGCATAATAAATATCAAGGTATACTGGTGTATTTCACAGATTGCTGCAATGCTATTTCATGCAATGGTTCACTTATGGGTGCCATTGAAGAATCTTAAGGAAGTTATAATCAACTAAATAAGCAAGCAGCCATAAATACAGAAAAGCAGCCAACTGTTCCCATAACTGGAAATGCAAAGTTCTGCATACTGTATATACAGAACAATATTAATGCTTATTTTGTGGGTCATGTCTCCTCTTGTTCTCCCAGTCTCTTATCTTGGCTGAAAAGTGTGTTTCTTTCATTAGTCACACCTAGTTCCGAAAAAATCTCTTTCCTTGAATCCATTCCTCAGTGTTATTACATATACCACACCAATAACTGCACTGGGGATAAACAGCAAAAGCATTCACTTATAACTGTAATTACTAGGAATGGCATACACTTGTGTCAGCTCAACTTAGAACTGCTGCTATTCCTTAACACAGACTCACTAAAAGGATTTTCCTCCAACAATTTTGTGTTTCAGGAAGGATGCTTAGTTTGCTATACCTGGCCCCAAATTCTCTAGCTTCATCTATGAAGTGACCATTGTTGCAAGGGTTTTCAGCCCATGAAGTAGTTCTCCAATATCACCACCATCTGAAACCATTTGCTGGCCTGTGAGCAATTAGGTAATCATCATGGTGTACAGAGGAATGCTTAACACAAATATTTTCGATGCTAGGTTTCAGACCATGGTAGACATCAATGAGAGCCAAGCCCAGACAAAGACAAGGCAGCTCAGGGTGGAGAGGTAGATCTGAGAAGTGGGCAAGGGGTCAGAGCAATACGGTGAGAACCAGGAAAAGAGGATTCAAATCCTATGACTTCCCACTGACACTCCTTGTGACTTTGGGCAAGTTACTTTCTCATTGCCTCAAGTACCCACCTTAGATTGTAAGTTCTTTTGGCCAGGGACTTATCCTATCTGAATATTTATCATCATTGCGGAGCACTGTATACATTTATGTGTGCTATGAAAACAATAAGTATTAAGGTTGCCAATACAAATGATGACTGTTAAGTGCCGTCAAATCAATGTCGACTCCTATTGACCCTGTGGATAGTTATCCATTTTGTGACTATTCCTTGGATCTTCTTGGTATGGTAATGCCAGAGGTAGATCGCCATGCCTTTTTTCCATATAGAAATTTAAGAGAGAAGAAATGAAAGAAACAGAGGGGTCCTCAACATGACAAGCAAGTACTACCCAAGAAAAGAGTAGGATAGAAAGACAGACCGCAAGCATTCAAGTTGAAATAAAGCAGTTATATAGTCAAGTGGTTAGAAAATTGTAATCTGGAGAGGAAATAGCTCAAAAAAGGAAAAAAAAACATAAGAAGGTTAGTATTCACAAATTACATGAGATCACGGAAAGGAAGGATGAAAATAGAAGAAAAAATAGCCAAAAAGTAAAAAGGTGACAAGAATTATTTTTATTAGATATGTTAAGTGACAGGAAGAAATACAAGAGTGTCATTGGTGAAAGGGCAGAATAAGTATAGGAGGACAAGTTAAAACCAGAATTGCTTATCAAATCTCTCTTCCTTGTTCACAGATGAAGTGCCAAGAGTAGAACCTCAGAAAACAAACACAAATAGAAATGCAAGTGAGGTAGATCTGAAATTATTTTAAGAAGACTGTAAAGAGAAAACTAAAGTTAAAGCAGGCAGAGCAATGAGGCTAGATGGACACATCTAAGGATACTGGAGGAACTTAGGGTAGTTTTGTCTGCTCTGTTGTCTGAATGTTTAGCACTTAAAAGTCAGGAATGGTCGTGGAAGACTGGAGATACATAGAAACATGACTGCAGATAAAAGACTAAATGGCTTATCTAGTTTGTCCTTCTATACAGTCTCTTCCCCCTCCCCCTTAGAAATCCTCGGTGATTCTCGTGCCTTCTTGAATGCAAATACAGTCCTTGTCTCTATGATCTCCACTGGGAGGCTATTCCACACATCTACCACTCTTCCCATAGATTACTCCTGAGTCTATCCCCTTTCACCTTCATCCTATGCCCGCTTGTTGCGGAGATTTCTTTCAATTGAAAGAGGCTCTCCTCTTCTGCATTTATGCCATGAATATATTCTATCCAGGGCCGGCGATACCAAAAGGTGATTGCCTAGGGCGCTAACCCTCCAAGGGTTACCACTGACACTTCTGACACTCCTTTCCAGGGCCTGCAGCAGCAGCAACAGCCCCCATACCATGACAGAGCACTAACATACATTCCAGCGCTGCTTTGCGGTTTCCTTTTTTCCCCACAATGTGCCATTTTTGTCCCCCTCCAAAACCAGCAGCAGCTTTGGACGGGGCGAAACAGCATTGTGAAAAGAAGGAAACTGTGACGCAGTGCTGTAGTGTGTGTGTTAGCGCTACTTTGCAGTTTGGAAGCTATTGCCCCCCCCCCCTGCAGGCCCCAGAGAGGGGCAGCCTAAAACACCTCCAATCCTTGCACCAGCCTTGATCTATCATATCTCCGCTCTCCTGCCTTTCTTCCAAAGTCTACATATGGAGATCTTTCAAGTCTGTTCCCATATGCCTTATGATGAAGCCCACTAGCCAATTTGGTAGCCACCCTCTGCAGCAAGTACATCTTGTTTATATTCTTTGAAGGTGTGGTCTCCAGAACTGCACACAATACTCCAAATTGAGGTCTCACGAAAAAGACTTATAAATAGACATTATCACCCCCTTCTTCCTGCTAGCCATTCTTCTCCCTATAAATCAAAACATCCTTCTGACTTTCACCATTGCTTTTCTACCTGTTTAGCCACCTTAAGATTATCAGAAGCAATCATCCCCAGGTTCAGCTCTTCTTTAATGTATTAAAGTTCTTCACATCCTATACTGTATTGCACCTTTGGAATTTTGCAGCCCAAATGCATGAGCCTGTATTTTTTTAGCATTAAATCTCAGCTGCCAAATTTGTGTTGTTATCTACACCTTCCTAAATGTCTATCCTATTGCAGATTTTGTTATCATTCACAATGAGGCAAACTTTATCTGACAGCCCTTCTGCAATATCACTTACAAAATTTTAGAAAGAATCCGACCAAGGGCAGATGTGGACCCTGTCCACAAAAGTGGAAGAAGCTGGGAACTATTTGCCAATTAGTCTGACTGTGATAGTTAGTTAATATAAATGCTACTAAAACAGATTATAGTGTAGTTTCTGGAACCCAGTGGATTACAGAATCTGAAGCAGCATGGTTTTACTAGACGTTGGTCTTATCGGACAAATCTGATCAATTTTCTTTGACTAGGGGACAGCGATAGAGATAGTGTGCTTAGATTTCAGCAAGGCCTTTGACATGATTCCACATAGGTGACTCAAACTGAGCACCATTTGTATGGATCTTAGACTACTGTATCAGAAATTGGTTGAGCGTGGGAGGCAACAAAGAGTTGTAAGAGACAGTCCCTGCTATATAGATTTTAAAGTCTAATCATATAAGGATAAGGATATTAACAGTGGTGTGGCATAGGGATCAGTGCTTGGTCCTGTCCTATTTATCATATTTGTAAGCCATGCTGCAGAATGGCTGTCAGGTAAGATTTGCCTCTTTGCAGATATACCAAAATCTGCAACAGGGTAGACACTCTAAGGCATGGATGACATGAGGAATATAGTGAAGCCTAAAGCATGGATTACAGTTTAGAAGCTAAGATTCAATACTGAAAAATGAAGGGTCATGCATTAAGGCTGCAAAATCTTAAGGTGGACAAAACAGGTAGAAAAGGAGATAGCAAACAGAAGGATGTTTGGGTAGATTGGGAGAACAATGGCTAGCAGAAAAAAGGAGATGACAGTGCCTCTGTATAAATCTCTGGTAAGATCTCATTTGGACTACTGTGTACAATTCGGGAGACCACATCAAAAAGTTATAAACAGGATAGAGTCAGCTCAGAGGGCAGCTACTAAAATGGTCAGTTAGAATGTTTGGTCATCATTGCTTTGTTACAGAAATACTGAGGAACACATGGCTGCACAATGCCTATTATAGGCCAGAACTCTCAGCTATATAGTCTGTCTCCATCGGCTGATGGGCATAACCCATGCATTCATGTCTGGTTGGACTCGAGGAAAGAATTAGTAGGCACGACCAAATTTTTCCATATCTAGTGCAGTTTTCTTTTACTCTTCTTTTAGCATTGAATTTTAAGCCAGCTCAGGGCTGGGGTGAAAAAATACTATGGGAGCAAAAGGGTTGGGTGTCTGTTTTTTCCCCCACCCTCCACGCCCCTCTCACACATGTCTAACACCTCCCAAGTGACCCAGAGAAAATTTCTTGTAAGCCCAGTGGGAGTTACCTTCCCTCCCTCTGCCCACCACTCTGGGGCTATTTGGTCCAGGGCATCCCTTACCTGGACACCCTGGAGCAAGGGAAACCCTGGACCAGAGAGCCTCCAATGAATCTAGAGCCTCCCCCCCCCCCCCCACCAACACAGTCCAATTATACATACCTGATCCACAGAAGCATCAGCAGTGTCTTTTCCTCATCAGTGCCATCCTTGAAAAATGATATCACCTGACTCCTAGTGGTGTATCGTCCCAGCCCTATGGGAAAAAAGCCCCGATTCGCTCCATCTTGAGAGATCCTTCCCTGGACTGTTCTTCCCTGGCTCACTAGAAGCCTGCCTCTAAACTCCTTTTTTTGTCTAAAATTTTGGAGAAAGTGGCATTTGCTCAACTAATTGCACACTTGGATTCCACACATACCCTGTGATAAGGAAGCTTATCATAGCTCAGGAAGGAGCTATAATAAAGGTGAAGTGACTCTGAACAAGCAACCTGTCAGTTCTGGTAGAAATAAGAAAACAGAATTTGTCCATAAAAGACTACCAGTCCCAGAATGCACCAGGTTTCCAACAGCCATTAGAGGAGCTGAAGTGGGGAAACGTGTTTTCAATCAGGAGGGCTATGAGGTAATCCCTAAGCACTCATCTCAAAGGGCAGGGCCTGATTCAGCACAGCTGCGCTGTGTTAGGGAGGAGCACTCATCTAGGCAGAATAAAGGTAGAGTTTATTCTACAGAGAATTATCCTGAGAATCAGCTTGAGCTTGATCATCTTCATCATCAGGAGGATCATCAGAAGCAGAAGCCAAACCGGACGGACAGAGAGGGAAAGAAACCCTTTGGAAGAAAGAGGAGAAAAGCCTTTGAGAGGTCTAGAAGAGTCCAGAGCAGTACGTATACTGGGAGGTATTCCAAGGGCCAGCAAACACCATTGGACTGGGGAAAACCAGAGGAATGGTGCTGCAGAGCTAGGAATCTCCAGACGATACCTGTGAGAGAGACGGCTGCACGTGGAAGGGACCCTAAGATCCGTGCCAGAAGGTATGTGAAGAGAGATCCAGTGTCCAGGGATCTGGATTGGAAGGCTAGACATAAGAACTGGACTACATAATGGCCAGGCTATATAAAGAGGAACTCTAACAGCAATGGAAGCTCAGGTATGAACACTGATCTATGCCCTAGCTATAACCTTGAAAGACAGCAGGGAAACAAGTATTCTCCTGAAAGTGCTCCATTGGGAGAGTCATCTGTGCCTATCCATGATATTGAACCCATGCTTGTTGAAGAAGAGGGGGTGATAGCAGATGAAGAATCTGTTTACATGGACTGCTCTCTGTCTAAACTCATTTGGTGATTTTCTGTTATAAAGTACAGCAACCATCACAAAGAAATGTTCTTTAATCTACTCAGAAAAGCTCCTGAGTAAGATTTCTAGCCACGCAGTAGAAAGTAAGCCAGCTAAGGGGTTTCAGCTGGATAACTGCTAGCAATTGAGCCTTACCTAATTGCTTGTGAGCTAGGAGAGAATCACTTCTGAATCTATGTGGGAAGATATAAGAAGTTAACCTGAAAAGAACAGTTTTTTTCTTTCTTTGTAGCTTTTGGTTTGTTGTTTGATACATGCTAAGAAAATATTAGCTAAGCCTACAGAAAAGACCAGTTTGTTATCAACCAGGTCTTATTTCTTTTGCTCTGATTGCCTGACAAGTTCAAATGTTGTTTCATGATTTTGTTTTTCCAAGTTTAACACTGAAAGCAAGTAACCTGATTTATGTGCTACCAAGCATATCTGTGTTGGTAGAAATAACCCCATAAATAAATATCTTATTGGCTTTACCCAAAAGCACAACTAATTATTGTGAGCAGCTGTGTCTGGTGTGAATGAACTGCATTGCCCACAATCCCTTGCAAATCATATAGATATATGCACTTGCCAAGACTGTGAAGATTCTCACCCAGGCAGCCGTCTGACAACCCTGAACTCTGCCAATCTGGTTTTCACCTGGGACACAACACTGAGACAATACGCCTCTCTTTTCTCAGTAAAGCTTGTGAGACCCATGATAGACAACCTCTCTTGTAGTTTCCCCAAGATCTATCCTCCGCTTTTGACCTTGTATGCCACTCATTCTTCTCTCCCATCTCTTGTCTGGTACAGTCCTTCGCTGGTTCCACTTGTCCCTTTCACATAGGTCCTTCTCCATAATTGCTGATTCTTCTTCATCCCCTTTCGCCCCGGTCCACTGTGGTGTTCCACAACATTCGGTACTAATCTCCCTACTATTCAACATTTTCCTGGTTCCTCTTATTCTTCTGATACAACAGTGTGGAATCTCAGCATATTATTATGCTGATGACAATACTCCTTCACATTGATCTGCCTTCCCCAAACTTGTCATCTCTTAATGCCTGCCTCACTCAAATCGCCAGCTGGATGTCATCTAACCTCTTTCTCCTGAACCCTGCAAAAACTTCCACTGGTGGTAGACCCTGCCCTTCGCTTTCTCCAATATTACAGGGCATTCCCGTCCCCTTGGTCTCCTCGCTTCATTACTTAGGTATTATTCTGGATTACTCCCTGTCCTTTTCATGGTCACCTTAATCTCGTTGTCAGTCGGGTGGTAAATGCATGGAACACACTGGAACCTCTGAAGGAGAAGAAGATATTGTAGTTGTCATAGATGGGCAGACTAGATAAAAAATGACGGCAGATGAAGACCATAAGTCTGTTTCTATATAAAACATACATACCTCCAAAGGAAGAGAGAATGTAAATAGGTTTTTTGTGATGGGATGATTTAAAAACAGCAATGAAGTGGCATGGGCTATGATGGTCATGGGACTAGAGTGGCTGTGGGCCATTGGTGGGAGCAGAGGGCCAGAACAGCTGCAGAATTAGTATAATGAGCAGCAAGCTTGCTGCCTTGAAGGCCACCAGTGTGAGTAGTGGAGCTAGAGTGACCAAGCATGGGTGAAAAGGAAGGATACCAGCAGTCAGAAAAAAAAAGATGAGTGATAGAAAAAGAATACGAGAGGAAAAGGGAGTGGAAATTAGAATACTGTTAAGTGGAAACAAGAAAGATTAGGAATAGAAGGGACTTTTGAACATTAAGAGAGAGACAGAAAAAAGGATTAAAAGTTACCAGACATCGCCAGTTTTCAGGGATTGCCCCCCCCCCCCCTTTTGAAGCAGTGTCCTTGGCTCCATTGTCTGCTACAACCTTCTGTTCCTGATATCAGTGGGAATAGAAGAATTGGACCTTCTCCCCCTGCCTGCACATCCCATGGGGCATGAGTGACTCTGATATTATGAGCCGTGACATGACCCTCAAGGCTCAGACCAGCCTGGGCATAAGCCCAAGGAGATGCAGTTTGTGAACCAAATTAATAGTGTGCATTTGGGCATGTCAGCACCTGGCCTACTGGAATAAAAAGAAACAAAAAGCTGGATGAACTTTCTATGGGTTTTCATCTGCTCCAAGTAGAAAGCTAAGGCTCGTTTGCAGTCCAACATGTGCAGTGCAGCTTCCTATTTGTGAGAATGGGGTTTTGGGAAAAATGTTGGAAGGATGACTGACTGGTTAAAATGAAGTTCCAAAACCACTTTTGGAAGAAACCTGGGATGAGTACGGAGAACCGCTCTGTTGTGAAAATACCTTCTGTAAGGTGGATAAACTACTAGGGCCTGATGCTCACCCTGCACACAGAAGACCCAATTGAGGAGGAAATCATCCAAAGCTAGTTTTCTGTGTGACCCCATCCTGGAGCAAAACTGATCCACCTGCGCATTTTGAGAAATGATGGAGATTTATCGAGAGAGTGTCCCACTCTCAAAAGATGTGAAGTACTAACTCCCTATTCAGGGTCATAAGCAACACAGAAAAGATCATTCTCAGAATGTATGCACTCGCATGGTTGAAGCACTCAACTCAGTCTGTCCGCCAGAGCGTTTTGCTTGCCAGGTAGGCAAGTGGCTCTCAACTCCATCCCATGAGAAATGGCAAAGTTCCCAACACAGGAAGCACAATCCTGTTCCTCCCGGCTTACTGATGTAAAACATAGTGACCTTACTATCCATTTGAATGAGAACAATGTGGTTGGATGCCTGATCTTTGAAAGCCCTTACAGCGTTTGCTATCACTCGCAGTTCCAAGAAGTTGATTTGATGGAGACTCTCTTGGACTGACCAAGTGCCCTGTGTGTGAAACCCATTGAAATGAGCTCTCTATCCCAGTTTGGACATGTCTGTCATCAACAGTTTTTATGTCCACCAGGCGGATTGTTCACAAATGACAGAATGTCATTGAAATTCCCTGTGGCCTGAGACCATTGGGTACTCATGCTACATTGAGCTTGTCTCATATGGAGACATGCCAAGGGTGTCACATGCATCGTCAAGGCCATGGCCCAAAAGTCTCAACAAGGTGCAAGCTGATATCTGCAGACTCAAACGAGTCTCCTGCACAATCTGTTGTGTGGAAGAAAGGTTCTTGTCTGAGTCGTGTCAAGCAGACCTCTGATGAATTCCAATTATTGGGAAGGGCAAAGATGGAACTTGGGATAATAGGCTAGGAACCCTAGTAGTTCCAATACCTGAATAGTGATCCATTTGGATTCCAGAGCTCCCTCTGGAGTGATGCTCTTGAGCAGTCAATCATCCAAGTAGGGAAAAACATGCACTCCCAGTCTGCATAGAAACGCTGCTCCCATGGCAAGGCATTCTGTAAATACATGAGAAGCTGATGAAAGGCCAAAAAGTAGTACATGGTACTGATAGTGACCTTTTCCTACAATGCATCTGAGATATTTCCTGCAACTGGAATGTGTCTGAATGTGGGTATATGCATCATTTAGGTCCAGAGAGCTTAGCTAATCTCCTTTTTGAAGATAGGGGAGCTGTGGGCCTAGAAAAAATTATCCTGAACTTTTCTTTGACAAAATATTTGTTCAGGTCTCTTAGGTCTAGCATGGTCCGATGTCGATACTACTCCCGCAGGCACCCTGTGCTTCTCATGGATAGGTTTGGTGGCTGGCAAAGCCATGGCAACATCAATCACAGTTCTGATGTGCTGCAAAGAGCATCGTGATTCTTTCTTCAACAGCTTTCAGAAGGCAATTCTGCTCTGCCCTGTCCAAAGGCGCTGGGGGCACAGTAGCATCAGCTAATGTTCCTGGAATCTGAGAGGATATATTGGCAGGCTGGTCTCAGCTAAGAGAAGACTGGGCACTACCCCTCCAGCACTGATGAAGTTGAGTCTTCCTCCTTTCAGGGCAACTTAGAGGGGGATTCTTGCAAACCCTTGCTCTCAGCACCATCAGGGCCAGCCTGTCTACTAGGCGAGCTAGGCAGCTGGCCCCGGTGGGTGGGGGGTGGCAGCGGAAGTGGCACACATGGGCAAGCTATGCCGCCACTCCCCCCCACCCCAACTGCCACCAATTCTGTTTGGGGGGGGGAAGTGGGCAATGGTAGTAGTTCTAAAAGTGGCGGCTATGGGGTGATTCTATCAGATAGAATCACCTCATACCAGAGGACCTTTTAGCTGCTTGTCCACGGAGAATAAGGATATTTCCCCTTACTACTTACTATGCAAATATTGTGATTCCTGGAGTCCTCTCAGACCAGTCCCGACAAGTGGGTTATGTCCACCCGTCAACAGATTAAGACAGAGCTAAACTACTTGTCCTCTGTATATAGTCTGGTGCAGCAAAGGAGTCACTTAGTATACTTCTGTAAAAGGTAAGGACCAGTTTCAGTGCAATATGCAATAAAAACCTTTGTTATTTATTGAATTTTTATAAGGGCATCATAAATGCTATCCAGGCATAAAGTCACCATATGCATGTGGAATCCAAAAGAGCATCCCAGATAAGTCAGACCCAAACTAGCTTTTGTGCTTTTATTTATCCCAGTAAAATGTCTGATGCCATTGCCACATAGGGCTGCCTATTGATCCCCAAATCCTAGGTGTCATGGCTGCCTGAGGTGGGATGCTGGACTGGACTGGTCTGGTCTGGTAGGATTCAAGGAACCACAATCATCAAGCAAGCATAACTGAACTTTCCTTTTCACCCAAGCCAGGCCAGTTTAGACAAGTACTACAGCAACCCCTTATGTCACATAGGAAAAGGCCTTAGTTGCTGCACTAGGCAGAACTTTATTAGTGCTTAAAATTCCCTTTCAAGAACTGTGATGATACAGCAGCTGCCCCCCTTAGTGCTTCAAGTGCCGGGTTTGCCTTCACAATCATCTGCCAGCCTCTCTAGCACTTGTCTGCTTTAGAACGTAAGCTGATGCTCTAGCCTGATCCTATAAGCACTGACAGCATCAACCATCTGTAAAACACCAATATTAGGCAAATTTGCCTCAATGATTCCTGGCCATAAATCTCACTGGCTGCTGGTCTCCCTCTGTAGCCTGCCTTGATGAATGCTGGTACACATCCTGAGCAGACAGCCAGTATCTGTTTTAGCCTCTCTACTGTGCACAAACGCCTGCCTGCCTTCCTGCAGCACAGGTCTGCTTAGCTCATACGAGCTTCCAACGCTATGTTTAAGCAAAATTTACAATCCTTTAAATGCAGAAAACATCGTAAACACCAACGGAAAAATTAGTGCCTTGCGTATTTAAATGAACTTTAAATTATTAAAATGTATTTTAATCAACTGGTCTGATATGCAAAGCATAGCTACGCCGATGCAGAGACAGGCATAGAGGATTTCACAACCAGTCATTCTGCCAAACTTTTTACTGCAGGATCCAAGCAGACGTTAACCTCTAACGCGTGCCCCCAACAGTATTTTGATGGCACCGGATGCTTTTCCCAATGCCTAGATCACCTTTTCCTTAGATGATCAGGCATCGGGAAAAGCGCCCAATGCCATCTAAATACTGGAGGGGGCTGGTGCCCAACAAAAAAGAATCCCTGGTGGCCCAGCGGTCCCTCCGACAGTATTTTGATGGCATCAGGGACGATCGTGGCATCGGGAAATTCCCCTGATGCTATCAAAACACTGTCGGGAGCCGGTACTCCAACAGAAAGTAAGTACCTGGTGGTCTAGCGGCCCCCTGAACCCACCACCCCACAACCCAAAGTAAAATTACAATTACCTAGTGGTCTAGCGGTCCCAAAATCCAAACCCCCACCCCTGTACCTTAAAATAGGCGGGAGCGCTGCCTAAGCACTCCCACTCTGGTCCGCCATCTTGTTAAATGGCATGCCTGGCCCCGCGCGGTGCATCCAGGGTTGGACTGCCATATAAGGCATAGTCTACCTTATATGGCAGTTTGACCTCACCCAGCGCATCCCAGGATGCATTGCGCAGGGTCAGGCATGCTGTTTTACAAGATGGTGGACCAGAGCATAGGCAGCGCTCCCCCCTATTTTAAGGTACAGAGGTGGAGGTTTGGATTTTGGGGCCGCTAGAACACCAGGTAATGTGTTTTGTCAGGTAGGGCCCCTGAAAGTATTTTAATGGTATCGGAGGCTTTTCCTGATGCAACGATTGTCCCTGCGACCATCAAAATACTGTCGGTGAGGGGGGGGCACTGGGCCACCAGGGAATGTTTTTTGTCAGGTAGGGCCCCTGACAGTATTTTGATGGCATCAGGGGCTTTTCCCGATGCCACAATCATCCCTGATGTCATCAAAATACTCTTATGCAAAATCTACATGGTGCCCGGACAGCAAGTCAAACTAGCGCAGGCTTCTTGTGCGCATGTGTTTGGTTTACTCTCCCAGTTTAACGCTGCAGTGGGTCATTTGCATGTGCACAGTTAACGTGGAGTTCATTTGCATACCATATCCTTCCTGCATCGAACGTTAAAATGTGTGCATTGTCAGGGACCATTAAAATTGCTTCAGCGCGGGTCTAGCACTGGCTTTCTGCATCGGCTTGATAGTGACATTTAGAGACATCCTCTAACTTCAAGAAGAAAGCCCTTAGAACCTGGGAACTGTAGTTTTGAGGACTCTCAACTGGCAATATCCATCTGAACCTCTAGAAGACTAGGATAAATATTTTTGGGCCCCAATTTCTTTTTCTCTTCCTACCTATCTGGTTTCCCGTACCTCCCCAATCACAAGCCAACCCTCCATATCAATCTCACACCTTTTCCTCCCTCCTATGCACTCCCCTATCCTAGGTCTCTGTTATTTCTCCATCCCATATCCAAGATCCCCTGCATCATTACCCCTCCACATAGGGTTGATACTGCTGAGCAAGCACCACTTGCGGTGTGGATGGGAGGGGATGGCAGAGAAGAAGGTGTCCCATGACCTGTGATCTGCAGGAGAGGTAGATCATAGACTAGCTAAGGCAATGAAATGAAGATACTGGATTGCATTGAAATTTGAGAAGATAAAAATATATAATAGTTTTAGTAATTAACAAATGTGCAGAATATTTACCAATTTTTTGTACAGAATTCTCAGGAGTACTTTATGATTACTTTATCAACACATGTACATACAAATTCCCTTGCCCATGAAGTTTCCTGAATATGAGAGAGATTGTTGGATGGGGACAAGTCAGGCATGAGAGAGAGACCGTTAGCCAAAAACAGAGTGAAGGATAAATAAGCAAAAGGGAAAAAACACTATTTGTGGAGGGTGTGAAAAGAAAGATGACACCACAAGCCATCTGTTGTCAGTTTTTTGAAAATGAGGGGGGAATGGAATTTAAGCTCACCCTTTTTCTCAAACATTCAAGGAAAATTACATTCAGATACAGTATTTCCCTCTCCCAGAGGACGCATCTGAGTTTGCATCTGAGGCAATAGAGAGTTCAGGGCTGATGAAAGATTCAGTCTTACTATACCAAGGTCTTGCAAGCATCATGGATGCTAATTTCCCTCAAATGAATCCTCAGACTTACACAAGTGTTCACATAATAAAGACGACATCTCACTTACCCTCATTATAGTATTTATTGGTTTGATTGCTGCAACAGTGTTTTTCCCAGAGGTACGAAAGCATTAAGTGAGATTGTATGTATATGAAGAAATTGTAATAATATCTAAGATGTTAAACGTTGTTACAAGTGCAAAGCTATTTTGAGGGTAAAGAATGTCCCTGTAAAGCGTAATTAGTCAACTGTAACAGATGTTCTCCAGGGAGAGCATGAATCAGTACTCACATATGGGTGACATCAGCACTGATGGAGCCCACGCAGAGCATTTCACCAGCTTTCAAAGAAAGCCTTTGGGAATGCCACCATGCATGCATGGTCCCCTTCCTGCCCAAGAGTGCCATCTTGCTCAGTCAGATGACATAGCTGGGATGACAGTAAAAATTAAACAAGGTAGGGAGGTAACTCCCAGGGGAGGAGGGAGGGTTGTGAGGACAGATTCCTGCTGTCCCTGGAGAACACCTGTACAGGTGAGTAAATACACTTTCTCCAGGAACAAGCAGGAAGTCAGTCCTCACATATGGGACTCCCTAGCTCCCAGACTGCCGAAGACCGGATGATGACATCACCAACGGCGACCAAGTCAGTTAGCTGTGAGTTGCAGAAGATGAGTCCCCACTGAAAAAGAGTCTTCAAGACCCACCAAAACCAACCGCTGAAGCAGCAGACGTGGAGATTACATCCATTCACAAAAAGAACTCCTGTGTAGACACGACTAGCATCTTTCACCACCGTGCTATTGGGGCACGGCCCTTAGGCTAAGGCACCTAAGACTTCCAATACTTTCGATACAACGAAGAAACAATCAACGCAGAGTCCAGCATCCACATCCAAGTACAGCTGAGCTCCCCTAGAGGGTTGAGATTGCGTACTTCACCTCCTCCATAGAACTTCAATCGCAGCAAGTATACCCTTACAAACTTTATCCAGCTGATTTTTCCCATTACAATATATACCAGAACCTAGACACTGAATATACCAATTAATGATGTCAGTAACTTTCCTACATTACTGTTATCAGTAGCATTTTCATATTACTGTTGCCAGTAACCATTACATTTGTAATACTGTAGCAATACTGTTGCCAGTAGCTGTCTCATTTGTAATACTGTTGCCAGTAGCAGTCCCTCAATTACCCTACCTAAGCTGAAAATCTCCTCAAAACCGCACAATTCTTCTGTATTTTAATCCATACTCTATCTTTCTAGAATTATAGCTACCACCAATTATTACTAGAATTATAGCTATTACAACACATTTTCTAGGGTCTTCCATGATAAAATATTAATACTAATTGATTCCATATACTGTTGTCAGTAGCTAATCTATATTATTTGATTCCATATTCTGTTTTCAGTACCTGATTCCATATACTGTTGTCAGTAGCTAATCTATATTATTTGATTCCATATTCTGTTTTCAGTACCTGATTCCATATACTGTTGTCAGTAGCTAATCTATATTATTTGATTCCATATTCTGTTTTCAGTACCTGATTCCATATACTGTTGTCAGTAGCTAATCTATATTATTTGATTCCATATTCTGTTTTCAGTACCTGATTCCATATACTGTTGTCAGTAGCTAATCTATATTATTTGATTCCATATTCTGTTTTCAGTACCTGATTCCATATACTGTTGTCAGTAACTAATCTATATTTGATTCCATATTCTGTTTTCAGTACCTGATTCCATATACTGTTGTCAGTAACTAATCTTTATTATTTGATTCCATATTCTGTTTTCAGTACCTAATTTTACCACTTGACTCTTATATTGCTGTCAGTAACCTACATTTTACAGTCAGCAAAAGTTCCAACATGAACTATAAAAGAATGCTATTGTTTACTTTGAATCTCACCTTATACATCGTCAGCCTACTACTCTCTCTCTCCCCCCTCCCTGCTAACGCCTTCAGCCCACCTTTAAACCTCCCAGAGTTCTCTTACATTCATGTTATCCCTCACCGTCAGAGACATAACACTCATCAACTATTCTTAGGAAATTCTAAGATAAATCACCACAGACTGATTCAGATAAAGACACATTCTAAAACCAACCACATAAATGCAGGCAATGCATTCACACATTTATCCTTCATCCTCATTAATGCTAGGTCAGTTAGAAATAAAACACCTATCATAACAGATCTAATTAATACAGAAAACCCAGACCTATTATGCATTACTGAGACATGGTTAACTGAATCAGACTCAGTCCTGTTAAATCAATTAAAAGTGCAAGGATACTCCATCTTCACCTGCAATAGGAAACATATAAGAGGAGGAGGTGTTCTTATATTAGCTAAATCTAATCTCGGATTATCCTCTACTTTATGTGAAAGCCCTGATGACACAAATATACTCAAAATTGAAAATAAGGAAATAGCAATCTGCTTGATATACAGACCTCCAACTGCAAATAATCAAAATATTGACACCATACTAGAATCGGCTTGCAATTCTGCATTAAGGAAACCCCTCATCTTGCTAGGTGATTTCAATCTGCCATCTCTCTCTAACAATCAAGAAACATCTTTCTTAGAAGCGATGGAAGAGATGGGCTTCAAGCAAACAGTTAACCAACCAACTCATACTAAAGGAAACACTCTCGACCTAATATTCATTCCTACCCACTTTACCACCACATCTCATTATGTCTCACCTTCCACATCTCAAGTCCCCTGGTCTGACCACTACCTGATTAGGTTTTCTTTCCACCTCCCACAACACACCAAAACACCCCTTGTCAATCTACAACAAGGTCAAAGATTTCGACCATTCAACAGAGAAGAGTTTCTTGAATCAGTACTCCCTAGATTGGATCCTCATATCCATAACCTTGATATCGCAATATCAAGCTGGAATTCCATTATTGGATCCGCATCAGAACCATATTCAACAAAAATGCGCCATAAAACGAGAAAAAATGAAAAATGGTACACTATTGAACTTGCAACTCTGAAAAAAGGTCTTAGAAAAATGGAATCTACTTGGAGAAGGAAAAAAACTCACGAACTCAGAATACAATATTTCTCACTACTCAAAGATTACAAGGATGCGATTAATAACGCTAAAAAACAATATCACTCGAAAACCTTATCTAAAGCTATTAATCGTCCTAGAGAACTATTTGAGATTGTCAAATCATTAACCAAAGCCCCATCTAACAATTCTCATAAAATCTGTATTAACCCGCAAATACTTGCTGATCACTTTGCAAATAAACTTAAACTTAACAGCCATTTCACCCCACCTAGCCTATCTCATTCAGATAATAACCAACTGGAATGGAAAGCCTTCCATCCTATTACCAACAAGCTCCTTCTTCAGACAATCTCCAACCTAAATACTACAACCTCTCTTCTTGATCCTTGTCCAGTGTCTTGGATAAAATCAACAAAAACAGAACTTGCCCCAGACTTACTGAACATAGTAAACCAATCTCTTCAACAAGGACGTATAGCAGATGTCCTCAAAAGGTCAGCAATCCGACCGCTGTTAAAAAACAAAGCACTAGACAGCAACGACCCAACGTCATATCGTCCTATTGCAAGTATTCCATTCCTTGCCAAGATTATTGAAAGATTGTGCAAACGCAGCTGCAAGATTATATAGACTCATCAGCTCCATTAGATGATCATCAATATGGATTTCGCCCATTTCATGGTGTAGAAACACTCCTAACAGCACTATTTGATACAATCATCAGAGGTATTGATAATACCAAGCGAGCCTTCATTCTCATATTCATTGATATTTCCTCGGCCTTTGACACTGTAAATCATATCACACTCATTTCAAGACTCTCACAACTAGGCATCAAAGATAAAACCCTTGAATGGTTCATATCCTATTTTACTAACCGGACCCAATATGTGCAAATAGATCGAAATGCCTCATCCCCATTTCCACAAGAACAGGGCATCCCTCAAGGCTCTGCCCTTTCGGCTCTATTGTTTAATCTTTATCTTCAACCCATCTGTTCCATATTTAAATGCTTCAAAATCAACTACCACATCTACGCGGATGACATCATGTTATACTCGCCATTTGATGTGTCCAACCCGGATTATAGCAACATCTGTCATTGCCTCTCTGAAGCTGAGCTGTGGCTGAAATCAATGAATATGAATATTAATTTTAAAAAAACAGAAGTTCTATTCATAACAAGAAACACAAGCTTCACTCCCCCACTTGAAATCAACATTGGAAACAACTCTCTCCCAGTCAAAGATGAGATCAAATATTTAGGAGTCACGCTGGATAAGACCCTCAGCCTCACTAAACATATAAAACAATCTGTAAAAACAATATATTTCAAATTAAGGACGATCCAACAACTTAGACCATTGATAGATAACACTGATTTCAGAACCATAGTACAAACACTAATTACACCACATTTAGACTACTGTAATGGTATTCTTCAAGGGACCTCTAAGAAAAATATTCACACTCTTCAATTAGCCCAAAATGTCACCGCAAGGATTATCCATAAAGCGAAACTTTCGGATCATATATCTCCGATTCTCTACTCTCTCCATTGGTTACCCGTCTCATGCAGAATCATCTACAAGACCTTAGTCAATACATTTAAGATCTTTAATAACATAGCTCCATCCTTCTTATCTACACTCATCAACATCCCACATGAAAATAGATCAAGACGAAAAATAAACCTTCACACGTTACAAGTCCCTGATTCTATCCGAAAGACAAGTCAGAAGACAAGCAACACAGCTTTCTCATACTTCGCTCCTACATTATGGAACAACCTCCCGACTGAAATCAGAGAAATCAAGGACCTTCAATTATTTAGAAAAAACCTAAAAACCCATCTATTCACTCTGCACTACAATAACCTTCACATTGAAGATAATCCTAACACTGAGAAAAACACCGATCATCAGTCACTTAATGACCCTACCTAGACAAGCATAAAATCTTTCCCACACATTTCACATTGCTCACCTAGTTTAAGCTTACTCTTTGAAAGCAATTACTTGTCGCTAATGTGAAAAACTGTAATATATTGTAAATATATCCCTTTACTGTTATACTGTTGGTAGTATTTTTGAAACATTATCTAATTCTTACCCAGTTCAAATGTTCCTACCTCTCTTACTATCTCCTGGTATATATAAGTTACAATTAATAGTTGAATGTTCATTGTTCTAAATCTGTTCTATGTAAAATAATAGTACTCTATTATTAAAGTTTATGTTACCTGTAAACCGCCACTGATCTCTGGAAGTGGCGGTATAGAAAAGATGTATAAATAAATAAATAAATAGCGTCCAGCAACACTATCACTCCGGTAGCCTGAACACAGAAGGGTCAGAAGGCAGGAGTTGTCTACACCCCAAGAATATTACGGAGTACTGCCTGTCCAAAGGCACTGTCCCTGCGGGACTCTCTCTCCAGGCAGTACTGAGCTGCGAATGTATGAATTGAAGACCATGTGGCAGACTTACAGATCTCCATCACTGTGCGGAGGTTGGCTACTGACATGCCATCACCTTCACGTGATGCGCTGTGATCCAGTGCTCAAGAGAGAGGCCAGCTTGCTCATAGGCGAGGGCGATACAGTCCGCCACCCAAGTGGACAGAGTTTTCTTAGTCATGGGGAACTCCAGTCTGCTGGGGTCATAAAACATGAAAAGCTGAGGAGCTTTGCAGTGGGCCCGAGTACGCTGCAAGTAGGACAGGGCCCATTTGCAATCTAGTGTATGAAGTACTAGTTCCTCCCTGCCGGCGTGATGCTGTGGGAAGAAGGTGGGGAGGACCACCTCCTGGTTGAGGTAGAAAGGAGACACCACCTTTGGGAGGAATTTGGGATGTGTGCGGAGCACCATCCTGTTCTTATAGAACCTTGTATATGATGGATCTGCCACCAGGGCCTGGAGCTCGCTCACTCTTCGAGTGGACATGAAAGCCACCAGAAAGACCACTTTCCATGATAGGTACTGCAGGTGGCAAGTGGTTAGGGGCTTGAAAGGTGGTTTGGTTGAGGTCCCACTGCTGCTGGAGGACGGCGAGGGGGCTTAAACAACAACAGGCTCCAGAGGAACCTGGAGACCAGGGGCTGTCCTGAGAGAGGTTTTCCCTCAACAGGGTGATGGTGAGCAGCTATGGTGCTCAGATGTACCCTCACTGAATCAGACTTCAGTCCGGTGTGGGACAGGTGCAGTAAGTATCAGAGCACTACTTGCACCTGACAGGCAAAGGGGTTCTCCCCTCTTTGCTCACACCAAGCAGAGAACCTCTTCCACTTAAAGGCATAGGCTTGCCTGGTGGAGGGTTTCTGGGAGGCCAGCAGGATCTCCTCGACGTCCTTTGAAAGGTTGAAAGGGGCCAGTGCTACCCTTTCAGCAGCCACATCGTTAGCATTTGGGACCCCAGGTTGGGGTACAAGAGTGAGTCCCCCTCCTGGGACAGGAGGTCCGGAGCTTGGCCCAGTGGAACTGGGGGTGCCACCGACAGGGAGAGCAACACTGGAAACCAGGGCTGTCTCAGCCACCTGTGGGCAATAAGGCAATGAGTATGACCGATGCCCTCTCACTCTGGACCTTGAAGAGGGTCCTGGCGACTGGGGGGGGGAGGGGAACAATCGGTGGGAATGCATAGAGTAGGCCCTCAGCCAACGAGATCAGGAAGGCATCTGCCACCACTCTCCAAGCGCAGTTGGCATTTCCTAAGCCCCTTCTCCTCCATTGTTGTCCCTTCCATCTTTCAGATTCTCAACCTATCACTCTCCACTGCAACTGTGCTTTTGGCCAGGCAGTACACCCCAAGCATGCTGTAGTTACACCTCTCCTCAAGAAACCCTCACTTGATCCTACCTGTCCTAACTATCGATCCTTCTCCCTCCTCCCCTTCTAATCTAAACTACTTGAATGTGTGGTTCACCGCCGTTGCCTTGACTTTCTCTTCTCTCAAGCCCTCCTGAATCCTTTACATCTGGCTTTTGTCCTTTACGTGCTACTGAAACGGCTCTTGCCAAAGTCTCCAGTGATTTGTTCCTGGAAAAATCCAAGGGCCTTTACTCAGTCTTCATCCTTCTTGACCTCTCTGCTGCTTTTGACACTGCTGACCACAATCTTCTCCTTGATACCCTGTCCTCGCTTGGTTTTAAGTGCTCTGTACTATCCTGGTTCTCCTCTTATCTCTCTCATTGCTCTTTCAGTGTTTGTTCTGGTGGATTCTCCTCTGCAGCTACCCCGCTCTCAGTTGATGTACCCCAAGGAACTGTCTTGGGACCACTTCTTTTCTCTCTCTCTATACCAAGTCCCTTGGTGCACTCATCTCTTCCCATGGCTTTCAGTACCATCTATTTGCTGATGACTCCCAGATCTACCTCTCTACACCTGAAATCTCTCCAGCAATCCAGGCCCGTATCTCTGCTTGCCTTTCTGACATTGCTGCTTGGATGTCTCACCGCAGCTTGAAATTGAATATGGTCAAAACTGAGCTTCTTATTTTTTCCCCCTAAAAACGCCTATCCTCTTCCTCCTTTCTCAGCCTCTGTGGATAATGCTCTACTATTCCCTATTTCTAGTCTAGGTGCTCCTTGTGGTCTTGGGCAAACCACTTAACCTCCATAGCCCATGTTCCCTGTAAAATAGTTCTCTCCAAGTTATAATGCCCTGTTCAATGTAATTTCAGTTTGTTCAATGTAAACCGCACTGATGCAGAATAGCGCGGTATATAAGAGAATATAAATAAATAAATCAAATAAAATAAATCAAATCTTTGGACTTCTCTCTCTCCTTCTCCACACATATCCATCTGATAGATAAGACATGCTGTTTCTTTCTCTATAACATCAACAAAATCTGCCCATTCCTTTCTGAACACACTTCTAAGACACTTATCCACTCCTTAATTACCTTCTGTCTTGACTATTGTAACCTACTCCTTGCTCCTGCTGAATCATCACTCTCCCCTTCAGTCTGTTCAACACACTGCTGCGTGGCTAATCTTCTGTCAGCCTCATCATGCTCATATTACCCCTCTTCTCAAGTCTCTTCATTGGCTTCCTATCCATTTCTGCATCCAGTTAAAACTTCTCCTGCTGACCTATAAGTGCATTCACTCTGCAGCTCCTCCCTACCTTTCCTCTCTTATCTCTCCCTACACCCCTCCTCGGGAACTCCACTCTTCTAGCAAATCACTTCTATCTGTACCCTTCTCTTCTACTGCTAACTCCAGACTTCGCTCTTTTCACCTTGCTGCTCCTTATGCCTCGAACAAACTACCTTAGTCTGTATGTCAGGCACCTTCTCTGGCCCTTTTCAAATCTAGGCTAAAATCTCACCTCTTCGCTGCCACTTTCGGATCTTGACTCACCTGATCTCCTTTGTGTTTCCTTATCATTCCTCCTAGATGTATCCCATGTCTACACTTACTGTGTTGTCTATCTTGACTAGATTGTAAGCTCTGATTAGCAAGGACTGTCTCTTACATGTCTGTGCAGCGCTGCGTACATCTTGTAGCACTATACAAATGCTCAGTAGTAGTAATAGAAGCAAGGCAGTTGCGTGTTGTCCGGAGAGGCAAATAGATCCATCATGGGCCTGTCCCAGAAGTGGAGGAGCTTTTTGACCACCCTGGGGTTCAAACGCCACTCGTGCAGCTGAAGGACCCTGCTCAGCCTGTCCTCTAGGCAGTTGTCCCAGCCTGGAAGATAGACTGCTCACAAGAGCATGCTGTTACAAGCTGCAAAGGAGAGGACGGCTACTGCCTCCTGGTAGAGTAGGTACGAGCCTGTGCCCCCCTGTTTGTTGATATAGAACAAAGTATGGACCGGTGTTGCAGGCGGTAGTGGAATGCTCCAGGACGTTGATCTGTAGGAGTGACTCCTCCTGAGACCAGCTGCCTTGTGTGCGGCAGTCCCCACAATGCGCTCAACAACCCAGGAGGGAGGCATCTGTGGTCAGGGTCCTCTGAGGCACAGGTGCCTGGAAGGGCATTCCCGCCTGGAGGTGGTGCAAGTTTTGCCACCAGTTGAGGGACTCTACCAGTTGGTGGGTAACCCTGACCCTGTCCCGTAGCCTGCCCATAGCTTGAGTCCACTGTGAGCAGAGGCACCACTGGGCTGCGCACATGTGCAAGTGGGCTGAGGGCGTGACGTGGACCATTGAGGCCATATGGCCCAGCAGGCAGAGGAGGAGACGAGTTAGTACCGATTGGCGGCATTGCACCTCTCCTGCCAGATGTCTGAGGTGTTCTGCCTTTTCTCGTGGGAGTATGGCCTTGACCTGTAATGTGTCCAACTGGGCACCTATGAACTCCAGGCTTTGGACTGGAGAGAGATGGGATTTGGGGTATTTGATGACAAACCCCAGGTGCTGCAGGAGGAGGGTAGTAAGCTTTTTGGCCTGAATGACCTCCGAGGACATACCCCCCACCCCCCACCCCCCCTGATTAGCCAGTTGTCCAGGTAGGGGAAGACAAATGCTCCCTGTAGACACAGATGGGCGGCTACCACAGCTAAGCATTTGGTAAAGACATTTGGTGAGGAGACCAAGCCAAATATACCAATAGTGCCCTCCCCCTACCATGAATGTAGGTACTGTCTGCGGGAGGGGTGGATTAAAATATATGTGTACTGTCAGACGACTGCCTGGGTGAGAATGTTCACAGTCTTGGCAAGTGCATATATCAATATGATTTGCAAGGGATTGTGGGAAATGCAGTCCATTCACACCAGACACAGCTGCTCACAATAATTAGTTGTGCTTGAGTGTAAAGCCAATAAGATATTTATTTATGGGGTTATTTCTCCCAACACAGATATGCTTGGTAGCACATAAAACAGGATACTTGCTTTCAGTGTTAAACTTGGAAAAACAAATTCAAGAAAACATCTGAACTTGTCAGGCAATCAAAGCAAAAGAATAAAGACCTGGTTGGTAACAAACTGGTCTTTTCTGTAGGCTTTAGCTAATATTTTCTTAGCAGTGTATCAAACAACAAACAAAATCCACAAAGAAGGGAAAAAACTGTTCTTTTCAGGTTAACTTCTTATATCTTCCCACATAGACTCAGAAGTGATTCCCTCAGAGCTCACAAGCAATTAGGTAAGGCTCAATTGCTAGCAGTTATCCAGCTGAAACCCCTTAGCTGGCTTGCTTTCTACTGTGTGGCCCAAAATCCTACTCAGGAGCTTTTCTGAGTAGATTAAAGAACAAGTTTGTATTTCTTTGTGATGGTTGCTGTACTTTCTAACAGAAAATTACCAAAGGAGCTTAGACAGAGAGCAATCCATATATTCACAGCCTGTATCTAAGACCGCTCCTTCCCCTTCTTCAACAATCATGGGTTCAATATCAGGGATTGGCACAGAGGAATTTCTCAATGGAGCACTTTCAGGAGAATACTTGTTTCCCTGCTGTCTTTCAAGGTTATAGCTAGGGCATAGATCAGTGTTCATACCTGAGCTTCCATTGCTGTTAGAGTTCCTCTCTAAATAGCCTGGCCAGTATGTAGTCCAGTTCTTATGTCCAGCCTTCCAATCCAGATCCCTGGACACTGGATCTCTCTTCACATACCTTCTGGCACAGGTCCTAGGGTCCCTTCCAAGTGCAGCCGTCTCCCTCACAGGTACCGTCTGGAGATGCCTAGCTCTGCAGCACCACTCCTCTGGTTTTCCCCAGTCCAATGGTGTATGCTGGCCTTTTGAATGTCCCCCAGTATACGTACTGCTCTGGACTCTTCTAGACCTCCCAAATGCTTTTCTCTTCTTTCTTCCAAAGGGTTTCTTGCCCTCTCTGTCCGTCCGGTCTGGCTTCTGCTCCTGATGATCCTCCAGATGATGAAGCTGTCCAAGATGAGGATATCCAAGCTGATTCTGAGGATCTCCCAGATGAAACTGAGGATGAGGATAATTCTCTGTAGAATAAACTCTACCTTTATTCTGCTTTGATGAGTGCTCCACCTTAGCACAGTGCAGCTGTGCTGAATCAGGCCCTGCCCTTTGAGATGAGTGCTTAGGGATTACCTCATAGCCCTCTTGATTGAACACATGTTTCCCCACTTCAGCTCCTCTAATGGCTGTAGGAAACCTGGTGCATTCTGGGACTGGTAGTCTTTTATGGGAAAATTCTGTTTTCTTATTTCTACCAGAACTGACAGGTTGCTTGTTCAGAGACACTTCACCTTTTCTATAGCTCCTTCCTGAGCTATGATAAGCTTCTTTATCACAGTACACACATCCTTTAAATCCAAGAAGCACAGCTAGGGCAGCAGTGTTCTAAAGGAGAGCATCCTGAACTTCTCCCTCACCAGAAACTTGTTTAAGTGTCTCAGGTCTAGTATGGGCCTGAGGCACCCAGTCCTCTTTTGGGACAAGGAAGTATCTGGAGTAGAAGCCTTTCCCCATAGATGTTTGGGTATAGGCTCTATTGTGCTGTCCCTGAGCAGACCTGTGAGCTCCTAGAACAGAAGGGTCTGGTGAAGGAGAGGTCGCACTGGCTCTCCTGGAAAGAACCTGGATGGTACCTGCTGTAGGAGGAGGAGGTGCCCCTCTTTTAACACCTGGAGTACCCACTGGTCCGAAGTGACCTTGGCCCACCTGTGGGTAAAGAGTGCTAGGCAGCCCCCTGTGGGCTGCTGGAGGTCTCCCGGGGGAGGGAGGCCCTGCCCTGGGAGTCAAAACTCCCCCCAGGTTGGGCGGGAGCTGGGGCCTGGGGCTTTTTTATTAATATCTTTAAAGTTTTATTCATCTTACATAAAGCTAAATACAAACATAAAATTATCTAACAATCCCTCTCTCTCACTTCCAAACATTGATACATTATTTCAGAGGAAATCTTCTCAGACCATTCAATGAAGAGGAGATCCTCTCGTTATTATGATGGCAAGGCAGTGTATCTATCTAGAGCTGACCATTTATTGCTAATTGAATCAAACCTTTGAGACACAATGGCGGCATATCGGTCAAAGCGACTATATTGACACAAACTTTCAACTGTGGTGGAATATGTTAACATGTGAGAATTTTTCCAATGTGTCATAATTAACTTAATTCCAATTCCTATCATGAAGTCTAACAAGAAGTAATTTGACTTCTTCAGTAGTGGAATCCCTGCCAAATGAATGATATATCACAATTTTCCACATGAATGGGGTATTTATCTTAAGTACTTGCTGTATTCGCTCCCAAATCAGCTGCCAGAAATTTTGTATAACCAGGATGCAAACAACATATGGTAAAAGATACCAATATCCTGATGGCATGACCAACAGTGGTTGTTGGAGCTGGCTTTCCATTTGGAAATCAACCAAGGCGTCCTGTAGGCTTTATGGGCCATAAAATAAAGAGTTGCATCAGGCTGGCAGAATGAGATACCTGTACTATTGATCCCCAGAATTTCCCCCACATCTGGGGGGAGAGTGACATTCCAGCCTCCTGTTTTTTGGATGCCCCCACATGCCCCACTATCTTGGTCTCGGAGCTTAACGTAGAATAATGAAGCTATCCCTTTCATATCTGCTATCTCTCGGGTGGCATCCAATAGGTTCCAACTTTGGGTCAGTTGTATAGAATTTGTTACAGTTTGAAGACAATGGAAGTATTTAGTACTAGGGAGTCTGAATTCTTCTTGGAGCATGGGGAAGGATTTAAAGGACCCCTCCCCGTAATGAGATTTTCTAAAGTCCATATGCCTTTTGTTGCCAACTTTTCTAAGAGAATGTTTTATGTGCGATTTTGAATAAAGGGTTATGCCAAATGGGAAACCATAGCGAGTGTGGTGCATCCTTATAGCACCTAAAAGCAAGTTCCTGAAAGGATCATTGCGTAGCTAAGACTACTGGAAGAGGACATTCTGTACTCTGTAATTGCATCCCTATTAAAAGGTGTTGAGGGATTGGCTTTAATACTTCTTCCTCCAAGCGCACCCATATTGGATCTAGGTCTGTTGAGGGCCTTTGAGACCATACTACCCCATTTCAGGATAAAAGCATGATGATATCTAGCAAAATCTGGGAACTGAACTTCTCCTTCTGATTTTGCTAATTTTAATTTTTTGAATGCTATTCTTGGGGTCTTTCCTTTCCAGAGAAATTTTATCAGCAGGCGTTCTATCTTTTTATATGTTATTGGGGGGAGATGGTTTGGTAGCATAGCTAAAATATAGTTTTATCTTTAGGACAATCACCATTTTCAAAGAGTCCTGCCGACCTCACCAAGTAAGTTGTAAAGAGGACCAATGTAGGAGTGTTTCGATGAGGTTTACTAGGCTTGTGGCATTCCTATCCATTATAGTTTCTATGTCTGGGGAATATTGGACACCTAAATACTTTATGGCCTTGTGCTCCCATTGGAAAGGGAAGGCTGCCAGGTCCTCTTTCAGGACCTTTCTATTTAAAGGCATAACTACTGACTTGCTCCAATTTATTTTGTATCCAGATAATTTTGAATATTTCCCTATTATCTTTAAAACCTGGGGGATGGAGTCTAGTGTAACAAACAAAAGGATATTATCTGCATAGGTTGACAATTTAACTGTTTGATTACGATACTGGAAACCTGCTATTTCCGGGGTCCGTTGGATTAGTAGAGCTAGAGGTTCTAAGGAAGTATGAAAAGAATCAGAGAGAAACGGTCAGCCTTGTCTGGTGCCTCTTTGGAGATAGAAAGGGGATGTTAAATGAGAGTTGGAAAGAACCTGGGCCATGGGGTTATCATAGAGGACTTTGATCATTCGCAGGAAGCTATCTCGTATGCCAAACCACCTAAGTGTGGCATACAGAAAGGTTTACTCTAGGCGATGAAACGCATTTCGGCATCTAGAGAGACCCCTACGATTCTAAGTCCTGAGTGAGGGCTAATATATTACATTGAAGTCTTGAATTGTCTGTAGTGGATCTGCCCGCTACAAAGCCACATTGATCAGGGTATATTAGTTGCAGCGTAATGTTTGCTAAGTGTTGAGCTAGTACTCTAGCAACAATTTTATAGTCACTGTTCAATAGTGATATTGGCCGATAATTATCTACCAACTGTGGGTCTTAACTGGGCTTCTCATGTACTACTATCATTACTGCAAAGAAAGATCTGGTATTGGGAGACTGTTGACAGAGTAATTTGAAATATGTTTGAAAATTCTGAGTAGAATTTTTCATAAAATTCTGGGGGAATCAGTCTGGTCCAGGGGTCTTCCCAGATGGTGTTTCTTTTATAGCTTTTACAATTTATTTAACCTGGATTTCTTTATCTAGAAAAGCTGCCTCTTCTTGTGATATCTGTGGTCTAAATGTCCTACCAAGGCTTCAAATTCTACAAGAGTGGCCCTGGTTTCTGATGTGTCTAATTGCTGGTAAAATTGTTTAAAACGTTGTTCAATCTCTGTGCAATGTGTTATGTGTCATCCATTTTCACTTTTAAGAGCCGCTATCCTTTTGACTTTTCTTTGCTGTTTCAATGTATTAGCCAATAGCCAGCATGCCCTATTTGTTTCTGAATAATATCTTGCATTCTGAAGGAAGAGAGTTTTTGTAAGTGTAAGAGTATAGTGGGGTTGGTATTCCGTATAAGGATGCATTCTCCCGCCTTAATTTGGGCCTCCAAGTATGAGAGCTCCTGTCTACGTATTTTTGTCTTTCCTATGGTATAAGATGTTATGGTTGCTCTTATTGACGCTTTAAATGCTTCCCACCAGGCCCATCCTGGGATGTTCTTTGAGGGATTATATAAGAAATACTCTCTGATGGCATTCCAAATTTGGACCGAGCATTTTTTTATATCTTTATTTAAAGTTTTATTCATCTTACTAGGAGCGTTTTATCAAATCTCCAGGGAGGTGAAGATTTATCCATTTGGGTCAGGTGAAGAGATAAGGATATATTAGCATGATCTGAGATTTGGATTCCTCGTATATCTGTATGCGTTATCGCTGGGAGGAGTGACTTGGAGACTAGGAAAAAGTCCAACCTAGAGCGTGAGTGATGGGGCAATCAAAAGAACAACACCAGGGATCTACCAGGCCACAGTCCTCCATTGTTTTAAGTAGCACTTGGTGAGATTTTAGGGGTCTCTGTAGGCATACCGGTTGTCGGTCTAATAGAGGGTCCAATGTACAGTAAGGTTGAAATCCCCTCCTATTATCACTGGGTAGGGATGCGCATCAACTATTTCCCTTTGGATGGCATGAAAGTATCCAAGGCTGTCTACATCAGATGCTTAGAGCGTTATCAGGGAGAGTGTATGGGTGCTTATTTGTACTGTGGCTCTTGCCCATCATCACTCCATATTTGAGCGTGTTTGCAACACAGTGGGGGTACAGCTCCTCCATATCAAAATAGCCACCCCATTTTTTTCCATAGCTGGGGAGCATGAAACCAGCATATAGCATCCCAGGCCCAATTTCCTCATCTCTATCAGATTAAGATGTGTTTCCTGTAGATATATTATATCTGCCACTTCTTTCTGGCAGTATAATTGGATTTTCTTGTGTTTAATTGGGTTATTGATACCTTTCACATTCAGCGAAAGGTATTTATAGGGGTTCATCTGGCTGATTAGAATGAGAGACTGTCTTATGGTCAGCTCTACAGGGCTCTCTCAGATTCATTCCTGTGATCCCTAAAAGTGATATCCAGCCATGAGCGAGATCCTATGTAAGAGCCTGTTCAATACTACTCTTACTGATGATCCTGATACCAGGTACAGTGGTCTGACTATCGCCGGTCGCAAGAGAAGGATAACATTGAACGATTAACTGAACTACAAACTTCAGGTGAGTCATTGTGTAGCCTGGCCTAGAGAGTAACCTATTCCTTCTCATTGTGGTATCCTCCCTCTTCTAGACCTCGCTCTACAACACCCTTCAGGGATTTTAACTGTAATTAGAACTGCTTCTCTTACAACTATGCATAATACATACTGTTAGGCCTAAGACCGTATCTCATATCTATTTATAAGCTACAGTGGTATGCAAAAGTCTTGAATCAGTTGTAAATTTGACGTTTTTTTCAACTTTGTGACCTTATATCTTAATTTCTTTTTCCTCCCAGTGTCTTTTTCTGTGTATCTCATGATAAGTGATAGATTTGGCTATTAGGGCCAACTTTTAGTATTGGTTTGGCCCTTATTTTCAGAGTTTGTTCCCCATAATTGTCCTGTTGATAGATTTTCTGTGAAAATCACGTAATGTACATTGCTGGCCAACAATATATTATTGTAAGTATGCTTTAAAATATTATGGACGCACGCCAGGTTTCCTTCAAATTAAATGTGTGTGGCCTTGAAAAAGGCCGTTTTTATGTGTCAGTGATGGCTCAGTATTTGATGGGCCACCCTTTGTTCTTGATCACCTGACTGCACCTTTTCGGCATTGAATGAACCAGTCTGACAAGGTGATCGTTGGTGACAACGCGGTTCCAAGCTGCAATGAGTGACTCAATCAGCTCACACTTTGATGTTGGATGCCTCTTGGATATTTCCAAGGCCACCTTGTGCCACAGGTTCTCGACTGGACTCAGATCTGGAGACTGGGCAGGCCAGTCCTTTCACTTGATGTTGTTCCGCTGCTTCCAGAAGATCACCTATCTGGAGCGATGACAGGGTGCATTGTCATCTTGGAACAGGAACTGGCCAGAAAACAGCTGGTGTGCTGATGGCACCATGCTCTTTTGCAATATGGTCATGTACTTGGCCCTGTTGACCATTCCATCAACTATGTGAAGACGTCCAATGCCACTGGCAGCCATGCAGCCCCAGACCATGACCTTCAAAGGATGCTTCACAGTGAGGTTGAGACACTCAAGCTTGAATTCCTCTCCAGGAAATCTCCTCAAATAGGTGTGGGCCTGGTTACCAACCAGGCAGAAGGTGCTTTCATCCCACATTTCAGTCGACCAGGTTGAGTGCTTTCTCGCCCACATGATCCAGTTGCGCCTTTGTATGTCAGTCATCAGTGGCTTATTCCGTGCTTTGCAGCCCCAGAGACCAAACTGCAGGCAACGGCGATGAACTGTTAATGAGCTGACACTGACCTCACTCTTGTCTGACCACTCTCGAAGTAGCTGAGGAGAGGTCAACTTGCGATTAGTCAGTGAAATGGGTCATAGTGCACAGTCCTGGCATGATGTTGATGCGCGTGGACGACCTGAATGAGGCTTGTCCACCACTGAACCCATTTCTTTCTTCTTCTGTACAATCTTAACCAGGGGCGGCCCAAGGGGGGTGCGGGGCCATGTGCGGAGATTAATTGCGGGTCCTCATTTGCATAAGAAACCATTTGCGTAAATATTTGCATAATGTTAACATGTGCTTTTAGTAAACATGCCTCTTAATGAGTGTCTGAATAAAGAAAGACTAACAGATTTCTACATTACTATACTGCAGTGACAACCACCAGGCCCATTAGGAAGTACTACAAACACTGATCATTTAGAACCCATAGCAAATCCACTGTATCATAACAGCACTATCAGGACTCACAAAGCACCAAACCCTACCTATCAAAAGGCAACACTGCAGATATTAAAACCAGTACATCTCAGAAAATACCAATACATCTCACTGGGGGAAAGAGAACAAATGGGATTGTCAAATAGAAACAATATGAACAGAATACCTCGTTGGTTACACATGCAGAACATAGACTGTCACCACACAAAGAACAAGGGATCACAATTTAGAAATAGGAAGATGATAATTAAACTGGGAACCCCAAAAGCCAAAATATGAAATGTACAACACTGGAGAAATAAAACTATAAATTAATTTCTGCTTGCACTAAATAAAAACGCAAAGATGTTAGTGATACACATTTCCCAGACCTGACATATTCCAGTTAATAAATTCAAAATAAAAAGTATTTTTCTACCTTCTGTTTGGGGTTTTATTTTTCAGCTGCAATTGCTCCAGTCACTTTCTTCTGGTTTCTTTGTGTCTTCTGTGAGTTGTCCATTTGTCCTTTCTTCTCTTTTCGATTTTTTCCATTCTCTCTCTATATCTGCTTTAACATACTGATCTTTCCCCTTTTGCTCTTTCCCCCATTTCTTTCCTTATTCCTTTATCATCCACTCAAATTTCACCCTTCCATTCTCAATCCCCACTTACTCTCCCAATACCCAGCCCATCGTAGACTTTTCTTCCCTCACACACAAAATATTTTTCCCTCTCCATTTTCATTCCCCATCCCCTACACTTTCTAGTCCTCCCCCAAAATCACCTCCCTTATAGTTCTAGACCCACCCAACATCCGCTTCCTTCTAGTCCCAATCTCCCAAGCCTCCACATCAGCCCATTTCCAGTCCTAGCCCCCATATGTTTTTTTTCCAGTTCCATTCCAACCCCCATCAGCTCATTTCCACTCTAAGCTCCCCCATCAGCCAATTTCCAATCCTAGCCCCCTTGTCAGTCCATTTCCAGCCCTATTCCAACTCCCCTCAGCCCGCTTCCAGTCCCATTTCCAGTCCTATTCCAGCCCATCACCCATTTGCAGTCCAAGCTCCCCCCATTAGCCCATTTCCAGTCCTAGACCCCCATATGCTCTTTTCCAGTTCCAATCCTAGCCACCTCGTCAGCCCATTTCCAGTCCTATTCCAGCCCCCATCAGCCCATATCCAGTCCTAGCCCCTATATGCTCTTTTCCAGTTCCATTCCAGCTCCCCCATCAGCACATTTCCAATCCTAGTCCCCATATACTCTTTTCCAGTTCCATTCCAGCCACCCATCAACCCATTTCTACTCCAAGCTCCCCCATCAGACAATTTCCAGCCCCCTCGTCAGCCCATTTCCAGTCCTAGCCCCCCCCATCACAGCCATTTCCAGTCCAAGTTTCCCCATTACAGCCTATTCCCAGTTCTAGCCCCCCCATTACAGCCCATTTGCAGTCCTAGCCCCCCATCACAGTCCATTTCCAATCCAAATTCCCCCAATCACAGACCATCTGGTCCTAGCCCCCCCATCACAACACATTTGCAGTCCTAGCCCCCCATCACAGCCCATTTCCAGCCTCAGTCCCCCTTCCCTTGATCACAGTTCATCCAGTTCTAGCACCCCCCCCCCCCGCCCAAACCAGCCCCGCGGCCGTCTAAGGGGCTACAGAGGAAGCCAGGGAAGACTCCTCACGCTGGTGGCTGTGCAGAGGGAGCCAGGGCCTCATGCAGGCTTCCCCAACTCCCTCTGCAGCCATCCACATTGTGCAATAATGAAGTTCATGTGGGGCCCTGTGCGAACAACATTATTGCACAATGGACGGGACGGGACGGGACGGGCTGGCCCTGATCTTAACAGCGTTCTGACTGCAGCCAACTTTCCTGGCTGACGGCTTGAAAATCCTTCCTCACTCATAAAGGACATACGAACACGCTCCTCCAATGTCAGGGTCCGAGTCATCTTCATGGTCGATCCAGAAAGCATATGAAATTCAAAAATTCCACGCATTTTTATAGCTGCACTGTTGGCTAGATATCTTCATTGTGATTGGTTAGTGAAACCACCCTCCTGATTGGTCAGAAATAACGTGTGCATATTGGATAATCTCGATCCAGTTTTGACGCAGTATCCACAAAAATCGCAGTAGCTATCTCCCAGTGTCTGCAAAGTATTTAAATTGGAAGCAAGGAATGCAAAAAAGTAAACACTAACAGCCAAATGTATCCCTTTTAACGTGGTAGAAAGATGAATATGCTGGGCCAACGCAAAATTTAAAAAAAAAAGTTAGAAAGTATGAAAAATGCAAAACTCACAAGCGATTCCAGACTTTTGCACACCACTGTATCAGATGGTACTTCATCAGGGAATATTACTTGAGTCCTTCTTATTCAAATAGTCCTTAGTCAGAATATTCACAGTTCTAGACCTCTCTGTGTTACTAAAGTCCAAAGAAATCTGAAAGGATGTCCTTCTCGTGGGCAGTCCGGTCTCTCTAGATCTTCAAATAATACCTCCGGGCTCCCTTTATTTGGTTTACTTACTTAGTCCAAGGCAAGCTATTTCTGCCTCCCCTAGGTTATCCAAATATGACTGGAGTAGTGCCGGGTCTTCAAATGTCTGCGCTTGATTGTGGAGGGTAATCCTGAGTTCAGCTGGAAAAAACAGGCCGTATCTCACTTGTAATCTTTGCAGCTGCAATCTAAAGGCCAGTAACTGTGGAAATCTGGGTAGAAAGAAATTGCATGTCCTTTGTGTTGTATCGGAGCTTTAATTTTAGGCATCTGAAATATTTGCTGTACATGTTGGTATCTCAGTGTGCACAAGATCAGGGTTCTTGTGGTTTTCCTTTGTGCTGAATGCGCTGGAATATGGTGCGTTCTCTCTATTTCCAGAGGTCTATCCAGATGTAATTTGAGTAGTTTGGGGAGCAAATCTTCAAAGAAGCGCTCTGGTTCTGTCCCTTCAGCTCCCTCAGGCAGTCTCACAATTCTTATGTTATTTCTCCAGGAGCCGTTGTTGAGATCTTCCATTAGGCATTCTAATTGATGTACATGTTTTCCCAATTTCTCTGCCTGCAGAAGCTGTTCAGAGTTGGCCGCTAACCGGGCCTCGGAGTTGTCCACCCGAATGGTATGAGCTTCTAATTTAGAGTTAAGCTCCAATACTTCAGCATGTACCACTGCTAATGCTTCTCTGTTTGCAGCGACCATGTCTCTGACTGCCCTTATTTCCTTCAACAGCTTAGCATGGGCACATATACAGCACACACAATATATCCCATCCCTGCACATTGCCTTCCCATGTCGATGCCATTTTGTGTAGAGATGGGGAGTTTGATTTAAGTCTCTTTGAAACCGCAGATTGCTATACCGGGTATTCTAATTGGGCGGGTTTGATCGTTGTCATGTTATTACCTGGAGCTACCATTTATTCTAACTCCAGAGGGCTGTCTAGTGATTCGGAGGTTCAGATTCTTCCAGGATTACAGGGAACCGGCTTCTCATGTGGCCATCTTGGCTCACCGCTGGCTCCATCTCTCCGGGGTCTGGGGCTTCTGAGCTTTAGGCTTTTGGGTTCCATGGCCTTGTCTTTTGGGGTGAGACCCCTGTTGCAGGCCCAAGAAGGGCTGATAGTGGTGACTCTGCTGGAATTGCCCCTTTTTCCTTAGGAAAAGGGGTCTTTTACCCGATGGTTTCTTGTAGGGGAAGGAAGAGGTCTTTTTTGGAGAGCCTCCGTCAGGTCACTACCTCGGCCTCAATTTTGGTCACCTTGTTAGCCATAGGCTTGCCGAATAGGTTCTCCCCAGTGCAGGGAACATCAAGCAGCTTGTCTTTGACCCATTGCTTGAGGTCTGAAGACTGAAGCCATGCTTGGTGCTGGGCACAGATGCTGGCCACTGCTACTCAGGCTGCTGACTCGAAGTCATCGTAGGATGCCTGGGAGAGGAACTTAGAGCAGTCCTTAATACTGGAGGTCAGAGCTTGGAACTGTTGGAGGGGCTCCCCAGCAGCCCTGCTGAAAACCCAGACAACTTCTCGGTCAGAACTTTCAGATACATGCCTATGTACGTATAGTTCATAGGCCTGGATCGAACATCCCAGCATTGAGCCCTGGTAACACTTGCGCCTAAGGGCGTCGAGGGCCCTAGCATCCCTCCCAGGGGGGACAGAAGAGTGGGTCTTCTGGCTCTTGAGTTTTTGCATGGTTGATTCATCAACCATGGAGTTATGTGGGAGCTGGGGTTTGTTAAACCCTAGGTCCTTCCGGATGCAATACATGGTGTTGAGGCGCTAAATGATCAGCGGCATCGATGCCAGAGTCTTCCACATTCTAAGCAGCAGCCACTCGAGGATAGGCTGGACCAGCACCGTGAGAGTCTCTTTGGGTGGAAACTCATATTGGAGGATCTGCTCTTCAGTATGGGGGTCTTCCTCCGCTTCGGTTTGCACCGAGGAGACTCTGGCCATATCCTTGACAAAGTCATAGAAGACCACATCTTTTGGAGGGGAATGGAGCTGGAGCACTGGTGGAGAAGGGTCTGAGGAAATGTCTTGGTGCCTTTTGGTCTCTGGGGATGCCTCATCATTGGTCTCCCACTCTATCGAGGGGTGACAAGTCTGAGCCCTGCAACTCCTTGTCTCGAGGCCAGCACCGAGGTGCTGGGTGCCTCTGGAAGACTTGAGGTCCAAATTGCAGAAACTCGCCAGAGAGGATCGGATGCCTGAGGAATGGGACAGAGACCTCGACTGGGGCCGAGGACTTACCCAAGGCCGGTGGCGCTCGGAACTCAGCTTGACGACCGGGAACTCCCCCGCAGTCGGGAGCCTGGTTGTTGGGACAGATGCGGACGAACCAGCCATCATTGCCTGCTGCAGGACCAGGATAGCAGTGATGTTCTGCTCCAGGGCACTCTAGAGCTGCCAGCCTGGTTTCCCAGCCAGAAGGCTCCGCAGCTTTTGGCACGGGCACCAAGGATCTTGGGCCCAGCGCAGCACTCTTGCGAGTGCATCCTTGACAATTACTACAGTCTCGAGGAACCTCGCACGATCTCCACCGGCAAAGGAATCCTTTTTGAGAACCTTGGTAGGGTGCTTCTCAGAGCTGCCCAAGTCCCTCCAAGTGGTTTTACTGGATTTCTCCGGTGGAACCTCAACAGGCTTCGAGGATTTCTTCTTCTTTCTCTATGAAGAGAGGCTAAAAAGGTTAGGGCTCTACAACCTGGAAAAGAGATGGCTGAGGGGAATTATGATAGGAGGTCTATAAATTAATGAATGGAGTGGAACGGGTGAATGTAGATCAATTGTTCACGTCATCAGAATATAGAAAGATTAGGGGGCATTCAATGAAGCTACAGGGTAACCTATTTAAGACTAGCAAGAGAAAATATTTTTTCATTCAACGTGCAATCAAACTCTGGAATTTGTTACCGGAGGATGTAGTAAAAGCTGTTAGTGTAGCTGGATTTAAAAAAAGGTTTGGACAAGTTCCTGGAGGAAAGGTCCATAAACCATTATTAAAAGGGACCCAGGATATCACTGCCTGATCCAATACAAGCACTGTGGAACTTGTGTCTTTTGGGGAAACTGCTAGATACTTATGACCTAAATTGGCCACTGTTGTAAACAGGATACTGGGCTTGATGGACTTTGGTCTGACCCAGTATGGCATATCTTATGTTCTTATGGGGTCCGGGGTCTTTCCAGAGGAGCTGCTCCCGCAGTACTCCAAGGATGCTCGGGCCTCATTGGAAGTGCTGGGCTTGGAGCTAGGTGTCAGGGAAGCTGGTGCAGAGTCGGACTTTGGGAACAATTTATCATGCAGCTCCAATCTTTTTTTATTGGTTTTAGGCATCATGGCCTGACAGGTCACAGGAGGTGCTGTCATAGTCCGGTCCCAGGCAGCGTAAGCAGCAGTCATGGGTGTCAGCGACTGACATGGTTTTACTGCAGCGGTCACATTTTTTTTAACCCAATGGGAAACGCGATGAGAAGCACCTGGCTGGGGTCAATGACCCCCGGGCAAAAAAAGGGCACGAAAGCTAGTCGAGGCAAGTCTCAATCATAAAAAATGGGAAAGGAGCTGACAACAGCACCGGGGTCGATGCCGGCTTGAGGCAGGAAGAGGAACTGGTATGCAAACCGGAAGAAGCTAACTAAGGATTTTAGCAAGGATTTTTTTTTTCCGGGGAAACAGGACTTGCATCCGTTGGGCTCCGCAGGAAAAAAGGAAACTGAGCAAGATGGCACCCTTGGGCAGGAAGAGGACCATGCATGTGTGGTAGCATTCCCAAAGGCTTTCTTTGAAAGCTGGGGAAATGTCTGCACGGGCTCCATCGGCGCCGACGTCACCCATATGTGAGGACTGACTTCCTGCTTGTACCTGGAGAAACTCAAATTACCAAAAAAAATTATATATGTATATATATATTCATCCTTACTTAAACCTTGTAAGAAAAGTTTGTTTTCCTAAAATGTAATAGCAGTTTTCACTGAACACTCTTAACAACATTTAAAAACTACACATTTTACTTAGGGGCTTGTTTACAAAGCCGCGGTAGCGGTTTCCGATCGTTATCGGAGCCGCGGCCCCATTGATCACCTGAAATTGTTCTTGATCACCTGAAATCAATGGGGCCGCGGCTCCAATAACGATCAGAAACCGCGGCTTTGTAAACAAGCCCCTTAATCTTTTACTTGTTTGGACAGTATTAGAGGAGTACTCACTGCTGTCTTAAGCAATGCCACTATTAATTATTCCCCACTGCAGTCATGAAACCATTTAAAAAATATATATATACTCATTTACCAGTTGTTTTAATAAAGAATTCACTGCAGCAATTTATCTAGCAGGTAAGTGCAACTATTTCAAATCCTCCCCCCTCCTCCCAAAAAAGCCCTCAATTTGTCAGTTTTCTTTATGAAACCTTTTTTAAAACAAACAAAATAAATTACAGATTTAAAGCTCTCCAAGGTTCTTCTTTAATGAGGCACAAGTAGGTACCTGATTTTCTCACCTCAGCAAGAAAGATATTTACTTCTCTTAAGGATGCATTATTTCGCAGTATTGCGGAGTGTTGGTATGTGACATTATGAAGAAAGTGCACCAATGATTTTTTTTCTCAGTCACTTAGCTCCTTCAGTAGTCTTCCTGGTAACTTTCTTTTGTTGGACGCCTGAAACGAAGTCCGAAGCTCCTTGATGAAGTCATTATCTCTCTCCTGTGACAGGTTTCTTGACTTTCAGGATACTGAATACCTACTTCTCTCATTTTAATAAATGTAAAAGGAAATAAACCTTTCTACTCTGTTAAGTGTGTGCGGATTTTCTTTTTTAACATTAGTGTTCCTTGTTCTCAGCAATCCCTAATAACTGTGTTCTCTAGCTACCCAAAATTAAAATTAAGATAAAATATATAAAAGTACCATATCTAGCTACCCTTCTATTAAGTTATTAATGGCTCACTCAGAATGTTTCTGGCTTTTTTTCTCTGGCTCAACATCAGAGTGACCCAGAATTAATCACTTTCACTCAAATAAAATAAACTCACAAGCTCTCACTCTATCCTTCCATCTTATCTTTAATCAGTCCATTCGCATCAGTAAAAAAATAATAATAATTAATTAATTTTTCAATTGTTAATACTAGCACAGTTGGTCTCAGCTCAGTACAGCCTTTCCTACCACTATAACTACGTAACAGCACAAGCTTAGCATGGGCACATATACAGCACACACAATATATCCCATCCCTGCACATAGCTCCACTTGTTACCAGATTACCTTGCTAAACCGCGGTCCCGGTTACATCAACACATCACTCACCATCACCTAGTGTCCAATTCTCACTTTATTTCATACACAGCCTTTGCAATGTTTCTTGACAAACCCCAGAACATTCACCAGTGTCTGCACCGACTGTCTCACCGTACTCACAGTGAAGGTACTGGAACAGGAATACCCTCTCTTCCTCTCAAATCAGCACGATATACAGCTCCCCCTCCGTTCTAGAGCGCTTTAATTTCCACGCATGCTCAGATCTCGGCTACTTCCTGGTTTACTTTACCCCCTCCTTGTAGTGACAATGCCCAAGCACTCATGGAAACATGCCAAAAGTCTTGAACGGACCCTGGGAAGCTGCAGCCTCTGTTTGTGCTTTGCCCATAGTCTCTATTAACATATCCGGGCAGATCATGCTGTCACTGACATGTACCTGACACTCTCTTAAAAGGGTTATACCAGATGGCAGGAATCATGAGCACTACAGTATATTAAAATAAAAAGTGGTGGGTGCACTTCCCCTTTAACAGGAGCACATTGACTCAGACCCTATCTAGAGACAGATTCAAAAGCAGCAAGCAATTCTCGCATTTTAAAGCAAGCTCCAGGGCAAGCACAGTACTTCTTGGTAACAGACCTCTTTCCCCTTTAAAGCCGGGTAGCCTTTTCTGCTAGGGCTGAAGCGGAAGTATCCTAGCAGTGAAGCCAGCCTTTCTACGTACCTGCGGCTTTCGAGATCACTTCCTGAGCGTCACAGGCACTTCAGGACTCCCTACCAGTCTGCTGTGGGGTAATTCTGAGCCAGTCCATGTCTGTGATGAAAACTACTACTATTGAGCATTTTTATGAGGTTCGGCATGCTAGATAAATTTAGGAGGAAATACAGCTGGGAGGAGCTCAGTGTAGATTACAAGGCAATAAAACATCCACATCTTCCCCAAACAGGAGGAATACAAAATTCTGTTTTAGCCACTTTTTGTTTTATTTATAATGTAATGTTAATCTGATCTGGAATAAACAGATGGAGAAGCTTGGTGCACAGACTATACGGAAGGTGTGCATTTGTGATCACATTATATCCCTGCGCTAGAAATGTATTTTTTTTTATCTGCAAGTCGGAAGTCACCTTCAAATTCCTCACTCCACGGCAGATCCATTGCACAAAGCTGAACTAGTCTGCTAACACACAGGACCGGTGCAAGGATACCTTCATGCCTGCTGTCCACCTCTGCTCTTCTCGGTGGGAGGCAGGGAGGCTATGTGTCTCTTCAGGACCTGCAGCAATAGCAATGACAATAAAACATCGAAGCTGCGCTTACCAGATCCCACCCCCTCCAACCCAGATTTCCTGTTTTCATGACCATCTAACATATATGCCATACTGGATCAGACCAAGGTCCATTAAGCCCAGTATCCTGTTTCCAACAGTGGCCAATCTAGGTCATACGTACCTAGCAGTTTCCCCAAAAGACACAGGTTCCACAAGCCTTAATATCCTGGGTCCCTTCTTAATAATGGTTTATGGACCTTTCCTCCAGGAACTTGTCCAAACCTTTTTTAAACCCAGTTACACTAACATCCTCCGGTAACAAATTCAAGAGTTTGATTACACGTTGAGTGAAAAAAAAAATTATTTTATTAGTCTTAAATAGTTTACCCTGTAGCTTCATTGCATGTCCCCTAGTCTTTCTATATTCTGATAACGTAAACAATCGATCTACGTTTACCTGTTCCATTCCGTTCATTAATTTATAGACTTCTATCATATCTCCCCTCAGCCGTCTCTTTTCCAGGTTAAAGAGCCCTAACCTTTTAGCCTTTCTTCATAGGAGTATCCTTCCATCCCCTTTACCATTTTGGTGGCTCTTTGAACCTTTTCTAATAACGCTATATCCTTTTTAAGATACGGCGACCAGAATTGCACACAATATTCAAGGTGTGGTCTCACCATGGAACGATATAGAGGCATTATAATATCTTTTGTTTTATTTTCCATAACTTTCCTTATGATACCTAGCATTCTATTTGCTCTCTTGGCCGCCACTGCACACTGGGCCGAGGGTTTTAACATGTTATCCACAATGATGCCTAAATCTTTTTCCTGGGTGTTGGTTCCTAATGTGGAACCTTGCATCGTGTAACCATAGTTTGGGTTGTTCTTCCCTAGGTGCATAACTTTGCACTTGTCCACATTAAATTTCATCTGCCATTTTGATGCCCAGTCTTCCAATTTATCAGGATCCTCTTGGGTTTTAACAACTTTAAATAGTTTTGTGTCATCTGCAAATTTGATAACCTCACTTGTTTATTCCCCTTTCCAGGTCATTTATGAATATGTCAAAAAGCAGCGGACCCAGCACAGATCCCTGGGGTACACCACCATTCACCTTTCTCCATTGGGAAAATTGGCCATTTAGCCCTACCCTCTGCTTTCTATCTTTTAACGAGTTCCTGATCCACAATAGTACACTGCCTCCTATCCCATGACTCTTGAGTTTTGCCAAAAGTCTCTGATGAGGGACCTTGTCAAAGGCTTTCTGAAAGTCCAGATACACTATATAGCACAGTTACTTACCTGTAACAGGTGATCTCTGGGAACAGCAGAAATAAGTCTTCACATATGGGTACGTCGGTACCGACAGAGTCCACGGGAACGCTTCCCAGCGTCCAATCAGAAAGCTTTTGGAAGCATCCCAACGCGCCTGCGTGCTGCCTTCCCGCCTTACCAACTGCCTCTCCTCAGTTAAGTTTTAAAGCTGAGACAAAGAAAGAGAGAGAGCAAGGAAGGGAAAGATAGAGATAGAGAAATGCAACTCCTAGGGGAGGTGAGTGGGTTGTGAAGACTTATTCCTGCTGTTCCCAGAGATCACCTGTTACAGATAAGTAACTGTGCTATCTCCAGGAACAAGCAGGAATGAGTCTTCACATATGGGGACTCCCAAGCTCAGATGCCCGGAGGGAGTCCTAGCATGTTGCAAGTCTAGAACGAACCATGCTATTCCTCAGGACCTCAGGCATCCTGGGGATGGAGGGTAGGAGTTGAATACAGAAAAGAGCTGTGGAACAGCTGGCTAGAACAGGGCTTCAAAGGGGAAGACCCTGTATCAAGGGCATTTAGTAATAAAATATTGTAATCTGGGCCTCCCTTGTTGGCATTGCACAAGTGCACTGAGCTACATATGGATCTGATAGAAGAGCCAGTGAATGTGCTCAAGGGGTACCTCACTGAGAAGTAGAGGTAATAAAGTAGAACAAAAAACAAGTGGAGGTCAGAACCCTTTAGGGTGAGAAAAATAGCCCCAGGGGAAAACTGGGGTAGTATGAGAGGAAGAGCTTCAGCGGAGACGCAGAAGGTACTATTAAGGAAAGCTTAAGCTGCTTTGGTCCAAAAACAGTACAAATTTAGGGCCAAGAGAAAAATTTAGTCTGACCCAACTGGGGACTGGGGTTGGAATCAGTCCATGTAGGGAAGAAAGGGTATGGAAACCCTTGTATCTGATGAAAAGGTAAGGACAGACTCAGGAGCGCTAAGCTTTAGAGCAACGGAAGCTGCGCAATGTCTTTCCTAAATGGGGTCAATTAGGAAAGAAAGGTACATGGAGAGCTTCAGGAGTACCTAACCTGAAAAGGTTAATTACCACAGGAGTGGTTCTAGGTGTAGTCCCCTAGGTATGCTGGTACAGCATTGATAGGGTTAGTGCCCATCTGTCAGGATCATAAAGGAATGTCAGGACATCTGATCCTAACAGACAGATAGATAAGTAGATGGATACAGATCTATCTAAAAATATATCTCATTATATGTATTGAGATATATGTACATATATTGTGATGGGGCCCGTATGATAGACCCTCTGTGAACCCTATTAGGCGGCTGCCTAGGGTTTTGAGTTTCAAGCTGCTTTTTCTATTAAAAAGAGTCTTTCAGTCGAATGGTAAAGCAAAATAAATCAGGGCTTTATTCCCTTTCCCAAAACAGATATTCTTTGGATACAAACACAACAAACAGCATCAAAACAAAAGACGGCCACAGAGAAAAATATCTTCTTTTTCTTTGTTATTAGCACAAGGTTGTTTTCTTCAGGGTTAACATAAAGAAATGACATCATCCGAAAAACATATCATGCAATCCATAGGGACTGGGTCTGAAGGATAGCTGTTATTCTCCCACTGCATTACTTCGGGTTCACTCCCGATAATACAAGGGTCGCACTCTTTACATGTGCTGGCTTCCTGCAAACCCTCGTGTGGTACAGGGATCACTTTTCCCCCAAAGTGTTCTTTAAACCTAGGGCTGTGAATGCCCGGTATGAGAATAGCTTCTTGCTGGCTTTCCTTTCCCTTCCCACCTAGTGGGAACACTGGATATCTTTCAGCATTAAAGTTACTTCCAGGGCCACGCCCTTTAAAACATACAGAGCTTTTAGCTTCTTCCTTAGAAAAACAAGGTTCCCACCTTTCTACCTTGTTTCTGGCTCTTGCTTCTGGGCTGTTGAGAACTTTCTCCCGGACTCTCCAACCACCCTCAGAGCTAGCAAGATCCTGGTTACGTCCCCAGCTGTTTCTTGACCTGATGTCACACCTACTGTTTCCTTCTACCGGCAAACTTCCTTCAGCATGACCTGTGCTCATTGGTTGCCTGCTCAGTCCTCCTGAGTTGCTGCCCCTCCTCCTGCTCCTACTGGGACTCTCTCTAGGACTGCTTCTGAGTCTCTCCTCTCCGGGTCTCTCCCTTCCTGGTTCTAACCAGGAACTTATATGCTTCCCTTCTCTGCATGTTACGTGGGTCTTTTGGAACAGGTGCTCCTGATGAGCCTTTCTGTTTCTCCCTACGTCAGGACTATTACAGGGACAATTCATTCTAATGCCTCTTGGCTTTTCCTGTGCTGAATGCATTTGCTGCTCAGCTGTTTCTACGTGTACTGAGTTTTGCTGTTCAGTTAAATCTGAGGTAAGTTCCTCATTTTCTCTTGCCTCCATGTGCTCTATATTGCCTACTGTGTCACTATATACATATATATATATATATATATATATATATGTAGATTTAAATATATACACATATAGGGTATATATGCATATATCTATAAAGAGATATGTATGGGCAGAAGACACACAGATAGATATAAATCAGTATATATATATATATATATATATATATATATATATATATATAAATATATTTATAAATATATAATATATATATATGCTGATTTATATCTATGTATATATATACCTAGATGAATAGGCAGGCATATAGAGACATGTCTCCAGGTATATGGATGGAGAGATGTCCAGAGAACCCCATCCTCCCTTATAGGGAGAGAGAACGATTTATCTAATAGCAAGAATAGAAAAAATCCTCTTCTCCTGGTTATGACTGGCATAGTCAGAGGAAAGGTGTCCCTGACCAAAAGGCGGCTTAATTCTTTGCAGAATTTGAGCTCTTGAGTAACCAGGATGGCCTACGTGAAAATGGCAGAGGATAATGGCAGTCTGCAGACAGGAAGTCCAGATATCTCCAGAATTGTAGTATGGAGATTGGATAGAGGAGGCCTCTGGAGGAAGATACCCTAGTGATCCGCCTATGAGGGCAAGATGGGTATTAGGTATCCTCTAGCTGCCAGTGAAGAATTTATCTCTGACGGGAGACCCCAGGAGATATGGGCCAAGCCAGGGAATTGGCCCTTCTTTAGGCTTTCACGTATTGAAAGGCCTGAGGCTTATGCCTCAAAAGATTTTTAAGATAAGATGGAAAGGGTAGAGAATACCTGCCAGGCATGAAACATGACTGGGGAAACCCCTTTTAACCATCTGGGGTTATCTGCTAGGCAAGATACTAATGCTCTCTAGCAAGGGCCCATAGTGCAAAGCTACTCTAGTAGAGTTGCAGAGAGCATGCTGCAGGTTGGTCAGAAGAAAAACTGGCTGTGGAAAGCCAGCAGGTAACCAGCTATTCTGCCACGGGCAAGGGGCGAAGAATAGAAGTTAACCAACCAAACTGTGATAATAGGGTTTCCCAAACGAGGTTGATACCCTGTTTGGGACTTAGCACTGAGGCTAGGAGGATTGCTAGTGGAGGGGAAACCCTGGTTGTGTAGTGAACAAAACCAATGGTTTAACCACTAGGAATTGCTGCATTTGCAGCAACTATCAGGGCAGCATGGAGAATTTCTTTTCCCTCCTCTTTTTTTTTTTGGAAAAAAGAAACAGACATGGTAGGACTTCCTATTGTCTGAGGAGCTGCCCTAAGGTAACAAGGGGGAAGACAACTCCAGAAGGGAGAATTCCCCGGTAGAACAGGTAGAGGACCATAAGGGCTTACCCGTGTAAAAAAGTCACTCTTACAAACTAAATGTTGTACGAGGGTTGCTATTTATATTTCTGGCCTTAGCAACAGTAAGTGTTGCCAGGCGCCATCCAATGGTTCCATTGGAACACTGACATTGTTGAACATAACCTTATTCATAACATTTTATCATTTGAGCGCGATTTGTTGTTTACAGTAACTTGAAAAATTCATCTCGGGCGAAAAATGGAATTAACTCGTTAACATTTTCGTGCGATTATTTTTCATAACTTTCGACGTGGATTATCAAAACAAGAGTGCATCGATGAACTTAATTTTTTATACGGCGATAAAGCACCATCCTACAGCACTGTAAAAAACTGGTATAACGAATTCAATCGTGGCTGACTTTCGCTTCAGGACGAATTCCGTCAGGGTCGTCCAAAATCGGTTGTTGTGCCAGAAAATATCGATGCTGTGTGTGAACTGATAAAGCAAGATCGTCATGTGACATACCGTGAGATTGAGGCATCTTTGGGCATTAGTATGGCAAGCATCAATAAGATATTGCATGATCATTTGGCCGTAAAAAAGATTTGTTCGCGTTGGATCCTGCATAATCTGACAAACGCTCAAAAGAAGGCTCGTGTTGATTGGTGCAAGGAAATGTTGAAAAAATACGTTCAAGGTGCATCAAAGACTGTGTATAACATCTACACAGGTGACGAATCATGGATCTATGCATATGAGCCCGAAACAAAACAGCAATCGACTGTATGGGTCTTCCAAGACGAGCCAAATCCAACAAAAGTTGTTCGTGGAAAAAGCACATTGAAGCAAATGGTTGCCTGTTTCTTCGGCATTACCGGTCACGTGGCGACAGTGCCGTTAGAGCAACGTAGGACGGTCAATTCTGAATGGTACACGACCATTTGTTTACCAGAAGTCTTCAGAGAAATTCGGAAAAAGTCGAAGAAGAGGCAAATAATTCTTCATCATGACAATGCGAGCTCTCACACATTGGCTCAAACAAAGGAATTTTTGACCGGCCAAAACATCAAATTGAATGCATCGAATTGATGCATTCAAAACGCATGTTTTGGAGTTACCTCAATCGGAGTGGAAAAAGTGCTTCGAAAATTGGTTCAAACGCATGCAAAAGTGTATTGATCTTCATGGAGAATATTTTGAAAAACAATAAAACCAGTTTTGATCATAAATATTTGTTTTTTCATTATTAGGCCAGAAATATAAATAGCAACCCTCGTAGTAAGAGGGAGGTAAGACAGAGTTGCAAGAGACCAATTATGGAGGAAGTCTCCGACTGGTGAGATGATACATGCCAATACAGGGAAACAACTGTCTATTGATAGTTGTTACCTCTCTTTCCTCCAAGAGGAAGAGGAAATCTGTTAAGTATGGGCATGATCATCATAAAGACTCTTAGAGAAAAGATGTCTCATGAAGAGATATCTAGGTGGGTTAGGATAATTTAGTGCAGATACTGCAAGTGAAAAGAAGCAGGCTGCTACCCTAACCAGCAACCAAGAGGGACAATGATCTATTTGAAACCCTGCGACTGCTGGGTTTGTTGACCCTGTTGAGTTTGTAGATTCTTCAGACCAGGGCGATGTTTCCCCTGTTTGGGAACATCTGTATGATGGGCAGATGATGGACAAAACCTTCTCCCCCTAGGGGAAGAAAGTTTGGTAGGACATTTCCTACCTACTGGGAAAGAAGGCGGCGTAGAATAGCCTCTGGAAACAGGAAAGTCAGTGGATAACTGAGTAACCTGGAGTAAAGACTCCTTGTTGAAGAGATTTTCTCCAGTGCAAGGAGTATTACCCAGTCTTTCTTGTGCCCTTTTGTCCAAATCTGAAGCTTGGAGCCAGGCTCTACGTCGTGCCCCTATAGCTATAGCAGAAGTCCTGCTAACAGACTCAAAGGAGTCTAGGGTAGCACGAGTAAGAAACCTAGAGATATTATGAGCATGACTAACCAGTAAGGAATAGTCTGCTTGTTTGGGCTCTTGAAGAAAAGGAGTCAAAAGATGTAATTTTCTTGTGACCTCCTCAAGAGATAGACCCATATACAAAATATATGAGAGAATTCTTGCTGAAAGCATGGGTGTCTGGAAGGTTTGACGTCCAAAGGCATCTAGTGTCTTAGACTCATGACCTGGCGGACAAAAAGAGTGCTTTTTATTACTCTTCACTCGCCTCAATGCTGATTCCACTACAATGGAATGATGAGGAAGTTGAGTCCTTTGAAACCCTGGAGAGGGGGGCACCTGATATAGGAGATCAGTTGCTCTGGAAAGTGGGGGTACCTTTAAAGGAGCTTCCCACATTCGTAGAAGGAGATCCTGCAAAGAATGATGCAAAGGAAGCATTATATTCTCCTTTGCTTCGCTAGGAACAGAGAGGTATTCTGTATTCCCTTGTGTAGGATCTTGTCCAGGAATAGGAATGGCAAGTGATTTTGCCATTTCCGGGAGGAAAGTCTGGAAAGAAGGATCCCCAGAGGGAACTTCCCTTGGATAGGCTAGATCTGATGAAGAACTAGCGTTGGCACCGAGGGATCTATTCCAGTATATAGGAATAAAAGATCCTGAATGGTGCAGTATGGGATCCTTAGATGGTGGTTGCTGGTACTGCAGGTCAGAACCAGCAACAGTCGGTAACAGATCGTCCATGCTAGGGATCGATTCCAGACTCGGCATCGAGGGAAGCGAGCCTGACGAGAGAAGCATGGAAGGTACCGACCGTAATGGTACTGTGGATATCGGTACCGATCTCGGTACCGTATCTGATACCGGTGGAAGAAGACCAGCCGGTGGCAACTCTAACGGTATCGGAGGAACCGAGAGTTGAGGATCCGAAGTATCGGAACCGAGCCTTCGGTACCAAGGCGAGTCGGTACCCAGTCCTCCAGACTGGAGATCGATTCCAGACTCGGCATCGAAGGAAGCAAGTCTATCGATACACGTCTGGAAGGTACCGACGTCGGTACTAGTATCGGTGTCGATACCGATACTGTAAAGTTGGTCTGAAGCGTATCCACCGGGCCCGTAGGTACCGAGGACGCCAGACGACGATCCTTGGTGAGGAATATTTCATCCAAAACCAGTGCCGATGCCGGGGTATCGGTACCGCTCGAAGCGGATGCCACCACCGGACATGGCTCAGGTATGTTCTGTGAGGGGTGAACCTCAGGAACAACCTGAAACCCCACACAGGCTTTGGAGGCCGAAGACTCCCACCGGGGTTTTGGAGCCAGTGGATTCTCGAGGGCAAGGCCGGAGGCATCTCTATGCTGTGCATGAGAACTGTCACTCGAGGACTGGCTAGTCTTAACAGACTGTTTTTGGGTTACCTGATCCTGTGTAGAAGAAGATATGGTCGGTGCCCTGAAGTTAGAGGGGGACCGCGTGTCGAGGGGAACTCGATGTTGAAAACTTCCTCTCACTATACTGGCGCCCGAGGGCTCCGGAGGAAAATGGTCAGGACCCAAGCAGGTTAGACACCAATTGTGAGTGTCTAAAAATAAAGTTGTACTGCCACAGTTTGTACATTTCCTGGGGAAAGTGGCTGGCGGTTCCATGGGGAAGAATGGAAAGGCCTAGAAGGCCTGAGAACCGTGAGACACTAAAAAAGAAAAATATATTCCTTAAAGGGAAAATATTTTACAAGAAAAGAAAAAAGAAACACCGGCGGTACCGGTGGCGTCGGGTAAGGCAGCCGCGACCACAAGAAAACTAAAAAATAAAAGAAGAATTTTCTGCGGTGACAGGAGAACGTCCTGCCGGCTCCGCGGAAAAACGAAAACTGAGGAGAGGCAGTTGGGAAGACGGAAAGGCAGCACGCAGGCGTGTTGGGATGCTTCCAAAAGCTTTCTGATTGGACACTGGGAAGCGTTCCCGCGCGGACTCTGTCGGTACCGACGTACCCATATGTGAAGACTCATTCCTGCTTGTTCCTGGAGATCAACCAACTCACCTTTGTCCACCTGTTTATTCACACCTTCAAAAAAAAACATAACAGATTAGTAAGACAAGATCTTCCTTGTCTAAAGCCATGTTGGCTGTCTCCCATTAGGCCATGACTATCTACATGCTGAGTCATTTTGTTCTTTATGATGGTTTCTACCTTTTTTCCCGGTACTGACATCAGGCTCACTGGTCTGTAGTTTCCCGGATCACCCCTGGAACCCTTTTTAAAAATTGGCGTTACATTGGTGATCCTCCAAACTTCAGGTATTACAGATGATTTTAATGAAAATTCACAGATTACTAATAGCAGGTCTGTAATCTCATATTTCAGTTCTTTCAACACCCTTGGATGTATACCATCCCGCCCAGGTGATTTGCTACTCTTCAGTTTATCTAATAGCAGGCATCAGTTCAGAGACTGGTCATCATTGCTTTGCTGTTTTTATTGTCACGGTCACCCCTGCAGGTTCCAGAACCGTGTAGCAGTAGCGGTAACGGTGGGATAGCCCCCCCCCCCTATAGATTGGAGCTTTAGTTTGCTTAATGGTAGCACCAACCCTGATCTGCATGTTTCAGTGCCTTCTTGATATGATGGATGGAGAAGATACAGCGTATCATCTATCTCCAGGAACAAGCAGGAATGAGTCTTCACATATGGGTACGTCGGTACCGACGGAGCCTGCACGGGAATGCTCCCCAGCATCCAATCAGAAAGCTTTTGGGAGCATCCCTCGCGCCTGCGCGCTGACTTCCCGCCTTCCCCACTGCCTCTCCTCAGTTTTCGTTTTTCCGCGGAGCCGACAGGACGTCCTCCTGTCACCGCAGAAGCTTTTTTCTTTAAAATTCTTATTTACTTGTTTTCTTGTGGTCGCAGCTGTTTTTCCCGCCGATACCGGTACCGCCGGTGCTTTATTCTTTTCTTTTCTAAAATTAGAGAGATTTTTTCTCCTCAGTTTTTGTCTTAACATTTTGGGCCTACCAGGCCTCTCCAACATGGAGCCTTCTTCCCCTAAGAAGTGCCATCACTGTGCAAGCATAGTTTTCTTTTTAGACTCCAATGCTTGGTGTCTAACCTGTTTGGGTCCTGACCCTTTTTCCCCTGAACCATCAGGCTGTAGTATTGGGAGAAGACCTTCCCTTTTTCGAGTTTCCCTCGATGCCGTTTTTCCTCCTGAGGTGAGGACACCGGTTTATTCTTCTCTCCAGGATCAGGTAACCCACAAACAGTCTGTTAAGACTAGCCAATCCTTGAGTGGTAAGTCTCATGCCAAGCATGATGACGGCTCCGGCCTTGCCCTCAAGACCTCATTGGCAATAAAACCCCGGCGGGAGTCTTCGGGCTCCAAAGCATTTACAGGGTTTCAGGTTGTTCCTGGGGCTCACCCCTCACAGAACATACCTGAGCCATGCTCGGGGGTGGTATCCGCTTCGAGCGGTACCGATACCCCGGCATCGGCACCGGTGTCGAGTGTTCCACTCTTCACCAGGGATTGTCATCTGGTGTCCTCGGTACCTTCGGGGCCGATCTATACGACCCAGATTGGCTTTCCTGTATCTTCGCCATGCTCGGGGTTGGTATCAGCTTCGAGCGGTACCGATACCCCGGCATCGGCACCGGTGTCGAGTGTTCCACTCTTCACCAGGGATCGTCATCTGGTGTCGTCGGTACCTTCGGGGCCGATCTATACGACCCAGATTGGCTTTCCTGTATCTTCGCCATGCCCGGGGTTGGTATCGGCTTCGAGCGGTAGCGATACCCCGGCATCGGCACCGGTGTCGAGTGTTCCACTCTTCACCAGGGATCGTCATCTGGTGTCCTCGGTACCTTCGGGGCCGATCTATACGACCCAGATTGGCTTTCCTGTATCTTCGCCATGCTCGGGGTTGGTATCGGCTTCAAGCGGTACCGATACCCCGGCATCGGCACCGGTGTCGAGTGTTCCACTCTTCACCAGGAATCGTCATCAGATGTCCTCGGTACCTTCGGAACCGATCGATACGACTCCGATTGACTTTCCTGTATCGGCATCGCCGATACCACCACCGACGTCGGTACCTTCTAGACATGCATCGATGGACTCGCTCCCTTCGATACCGAGTCTAGAATCGATATCCAGTCTAGATGACTGGGTACCGACGCGTTTCAGAACTGATCCGTATCACTTCCGACTACGCAGTACCGAGGATATTCACCAAGCCTCTCTGGCTACCTCGGTACCGTTTCAGCAGCCCACGATTACTGCTTCGATGACATTACCGTCTCCGATACCGGTATCGGTATCAATGTCGATTCCTGCAGTTCCATCGTTGCCATCGATCCTTTCTATGCCTAGCTTGGAATCGATACCAGGCACTGATGATGCAGTACTAACTGCCTCGAATCCGGACTGTCAGTATCACTGTCCATCTAGCAGGATTCTTTTTCTACACCAGTCCAGTATATCTTCTGGTGCTCAGGCTGCTTCTTGAACCTCAGCTTACCCAGAAATAGTTCCCATTGGAGATCCTTCTTTTCAGAAATTTCTCCTTGACATGGCAACCTTTCTTGCCATTCCTATTCCTGGCTCTGCTCTTAACAAAGGCTCTCCTGCAGGAAAGGAAAATATTATGCTTCCTTTACATCATTCTTTGCAGGATCTTCTTCTGAAAATATGGGAATCACCTTTAAGGGTTCCCTCACCTTCTACAGCCACTAATGTTCTGTATCAGGTGCCTCCCTCTCCAGGGTTTCAAAAGAACCAACTTCCACATCATTCCATTGTTGTGGAATCAGCAATGAGGAAGGTAAGAAGCAAGAAGAAGCATTCTTCTTATCCGCCAGGTCGTGCATCTAAAGCACTTGATGCCTTTGGACGTCAAACCTTCCAAACATCTATGCTGGCTTCAAGGATTATCTCTTATATATTTATATGAGTCTGACACTCCAGGAGGTCACAGAGAAATTATCTCTTTTGTCCCCCTTTTTGTCAGAGCCTAAGGCCACTGACTATTCCTTGCTTCTTAGTCATAGCCGGAATATCTCTTGGTTTCTTTCTCGTGCTTCTTTAGACTCTTTTGAGTCTGTTAGCAGATCCTCTGCTATTGCCATTGGAGCACATCGTAGAGCAGGGGTCTCAAACTCAAATTGCTTTGAGGGCCGAATGAGGACTTGTAAAGTAACCCGGGGGCCGCATAAGACAGGGCCTCATTTGCATAAGGGGCCTCATTTGCATAAATATTTGCATAATGTTGCATAATGAGTGCATGGATAAAGAAAGACTAGAAAATTTCTATATTACTATAATCCAGTGCCAACCGCCAGGCACATTAGGAACTACTACTAACACTGCCCATTTGGAACCCATAGCAAACCCCCGTATCATAACAGCACTACCAGGACTCACAAAGCACCAGACCCTACCTATCAAAAGGCAACACTGCAAATATTAAATCAATACATTTCAGAGAACAATACATGACCTACTGGGAAAAGAGAACAAGTAGCAATGTCAAATAGGAATTACACAGAATACCTCAGCACTGTAGAAATAAAACTATAAATAATTTCTTGTACCAAAGCACAGACATTAATGATGCACATTTCCCAGAGCTGACATATTCCAGTTAATAAATTCAAAATAAAGAGATATTTTTCTACCTTTTGTGCATTTTTTTTAAGTTGCAATTGCTCCAGCCACGTCTGGTTTCTTCGTGTCTTCTGCTATCTCCATCGTCTGCTGTCCATTTGGCCTTTCTTCTCTCTTCTCGTTTTTTTCCATTCTGGCTCTCTACATCTGCGTTAACATACTAATCTTTCTCCTTTTGCTCTTTCCTCATTCCTATTTCATCCACTCAAATTTTACCCCTCCATCCTCAATCCCCACTTACTCTCCCAATACCTGGCCAATTGTAGATTTGTCTTCTCTTCCAGACAAAATATTTTTCCCCTCTCCATTTCACTTTCCCAGCTCCATCCCATTCTAATCCTCCCCCAACATCAGCTCCCTTCCAGTTCCAGCCCCACCCAGCATCTGCTCCTTTCTGGTCCCTGCATCAGTCCATTTCCAGTCCTATCCTAGCCTCACCATCAGCCCATTTCCAATCCTAGCCCCCCATCAGCCCATTTCCAATCCTAGCTCCCTCCCCTCACAGCCCATTTCCATTCCAAGCCCCCCTCCCCATCAGCCATTTGCAGTTCAAGCCCCCCTTCCACTCAGCCCATTTCCAGTCCTAGCAACCCCCCAGCCCATTACCAGTCCTAGACCCCCCATAGCCCATAACCAGTCCTAACCTCCCCATAGCGCACTTCCAGTCTTACCCCCATCACCCCATTTTCAGTCTTACCCCCCCCATAGCCCATTACCAGTCCTAGTCCCCCCCATAGCCCACTTGCAGTCGTATCCCCCATCACCCCATTTTCAGTCTTACCTCCCCTCATAGGCCATTACCAGTCCTAACCCCCCAATCAGCCCACCACCAGTCCTAACCCCCAACACCCCATTTACAGTCCTAGCACCCACCAAAGCCCATTACCACTCATAACCCCCCCTCCCAATAGCCCACTTCCAGTCCTAACCCCCAACTGCCCAATTCCACTCCTATCCCCCACCATAGCCCATTACCAGTCATAACCCCCCCCTGCCAATAGCCCACTTCCAGTCCTAACCCCCATCTGCCCATTTCCAGTCCTAGCCCCCACCATAGCCCATTACTAGTTATAACCCCCCCCCAGCCCATTACCAGTCATAACCCCCCTGCCAATAGCCCACTTCCAGTCCTAACCCCCATCTGCCCATTTCCAGTCCTAGCCCCCACCATAGCCCATTACCAGTTATAACCCCCCCCCCAGCCCATTACCAGTCATAACCCCCCCCTCCCACCTCTGCCAATAGCCCACTTCCAGTTCAGTCAGCCCCTCCATAGCTCATTACCGGCCAACAAAAAAAACCCCAAAACCCTGGCTTCTGCTGCTGCCGTTGCCGCCGTGGCAGCAGCAGAATCAATTGTCAAATTAAAAAAAAAAACTGACTTCTGCTGCTCAAGCAGCTGTCCTGCGGCCCCTTTCCCTCTGCCCGGAGATCCGACTCTGCTCTATCAGCGGCGTGCTTTTCAAGCCGCGACGAGAGTATTCCCCTCTCGCGCGGTTTTTCAAGCCGCGCGAGAGGGGAATACTCTCTTCGCGGCTTGAAAAGCACGCCGCTGAGAGCAGAGTCGGATCTCCGGGCAGAGGGAAAGGGGCCGCAGGACAGCTGCTTGAGCAGCAGAAGTCAGTTTTTTTTTTTAATTTGACAATTGATTCTGCTGCTGCCACGGCGGCAACGGCAGCAGCAGAAGCCAGGGTTTTGGGGGATTTTTGGTTTTCCGCCGTCGCGGGCCGCACAAAGTTGTCTCGCGGGCCGCATGCGGCCCGCGGGCCGCGTGTTTGAGACCCCTGTCGTAGAGCCTGGCTGCAAGCTTCTGACTTGAGCAGATGGGCACAACATACACTTGGTAATTTTCCTTGTACTGGAGAAAATCTCTTCAATAAGGAGGCTTTACGTCAGGTTGCTCATTGCTCCACTGACTTTCCTGGTTCTGGAAACCATCCTACGCCTTCTTCTTCCCCAGATGGTAGGAAATGTCCTACCAAACCTTCTTTCCCTAAGAAAAGAAGGTTTCACTCTTCTCCTGCCCATCCTCCAGATGTACCCAAGCAAGGGACATCTCGTCCTAGTCTGAAGTCTCCAGACTCTAACCAGTCTAAGCATAACCAGCAACCATAGGTTCCTGAACGTTGCAATCTACAGTTAACTTCTTCTTAGTAGAAGTTTGTTCTTAAAACTCTACACTGGGTTTTCCTTTTTCAGTATGCTAAGCTGTTAGGATACTCTTGTCCATGGGTTACAGAATTCTCCTCTTCTTACTGCTAAGAAGGGAGGTTACAACTATCCCATGATGGTTTCTGTCCCCACATGAACATCTTTTCCTTCAGCTGACTCACCATATGGTAAGTCACTTTCCAATCCCCTCTCCTCCAGGGTTTCCCCTGATTGAGTTGGTACCATACTGAAACACTTCTCTTTCTTTCCAGTGTAGACTTTTTGTTATCCTTGAATGCATGCTCTGAACAACTCATCAGACAGGGACAGGAATATCTCCGCTCCCTTTGTCTGTTTTCTCTCTGTTTTTACACAGGAGAATCCCCTCTGCTGTTTTGTTCAGTTGCTGTGCATGCAGGAGTTCCAGTGATTACTCACCTTAGTAGTCATTGCAAGCTACTTTCAACTATCTTGCATAATACTACTCACTTCAGGTTATCTTCTTCTAGCCATATCCTTTCCTAGGATGTGGCAACACACCTGACTTCAGTCTTAATTCTCCTGCACAATGCTCTCTGCAATCTTCAGAGAAGCTTTCTACTATGGGCCCTTGCTACAGAGCATTGAACTTTGTCTCTGAGGGCTTTTCCATATAGTAGAAAAAGCTTATATAATCATTCCATGACATAAGGGTTCTTTATACCCTCTTGTCTCCTGTTATGATACAGAAGACAAGCTTTTTTCTGCGTGAATGTCGAAGAAGTTCCCAATCTTGCAGGAATCTACTCTTTTTTCCTTACAGTTTGGCATTATGCTCTTCTGCTCCTCTTGGACAACGCATATTCTATTAGTATACATGATACCCCTGTGTCCCTTGCCTGGGTCATCCTGGTATCTTCTTCTATGCGTTTCTGTCCATTGGACATGTCAGAGTTCTAAAGAACTCCTGACGTGCTCTTGCCAGACTGCTATTATCCTCTGTTTGTTTCACGCAACCATACTGGTTATTTCACTGAACCACATTCCTGCACCGCAGAAATAGATTCTCTATATATCTTCAGGTGGTTTTCACCCCCTTGTTGTTAGAGGAATCTTTTCCCATCACATTCCCCATGTGAATGTTCTTGTGGGGCTCAGTTGCAGGCATGTATCCTCAGACTTATATTCCTGTATGTATATATCCTATACATACATATTTCTGTAAGCTGTGTGGGCATAAGTCATGCCCATCTATATATCTATATCTATATCTCTATATTTATCACACATATCTATACATATATGTACATATATATATATGTATGTATCTCCATATATATATATATATGTGTCCATTGGGAGATGTCTATAGGACGATATGTATTACCTTCTATCTCCCTTACTGTCTGTGCTATAAAGCTTTTACCTTCTTAAGGGGTCCAGACAGTCAACTTGCCTATTCTCATATGGCTCAGTAAGTGGGAGCGGTTATACACACAATTACTGCTGTGATGTCAACAGCTTCTATTTTTGTTATAGATCTCCCTATCTGTGAAGTCTCAATCTTCAATGTCTTCCTATCTCTTACCAGCTAGGAAAGACAGTGTACATCTTCAGTATTTCTGAGTACACTTCTGTTCTCCTTGGGAATAGGGGCTTTTTTCCATACCCCCTCTTCCCTTCAGGACTGGGCTAATTGTCCAGATCGGTCAGTCTTCTTCTTTTAGTCCTCAATGTTAATAACTCTGTACCTAAAAGAGTTTTCAGCTTTTTCCCATAAAGCTTTCCATTGAAGACCTGCCGTTCTTATCCTACCCCAGTTGACACCTGGGTCACCTGCCCATTCCAGGTTTAGAACTTCATCCTCACTGCTGTGAAGTTACCTTGAGGATTCCGCTGCTGCATCTACAGTACACTCCATCACAGTTCTACTTCCTACAATCCAGTAGGTAAGCTCTATATTAGGCTTGTTCATTAAATACTTTTGATACTTGAAATACATTCTAAAGACTCATTTTTTCTGTAGTCTTTAGATTCGCTGTTCCTTACAGCTCTTCTCTGTTCAACTCCTACCCCCCATCCCTCATGGGATGCCGGAGATCCAGGTGTGGGAAATGCCGTCCTGTCCCAGGGATACGCATTTTATGGGATCTCCCCCTGGCACCCACAGCTAGGGAGTCCCCATATGTGAAGACTCATTCCTGCTTGTTCCTGGAGATAGCACAGTTACTTACCTGTAACAGGTGATCTCTGGGAACAGCAGGAATTAGTCTTCACAACCCGCCCACCTCCCCTAGGAGTTGTATCTATCTATCTTCCTTTCCTCTTTCTCTCCTTCTGTCTCAGCTATGAAACTCAACTGAGGAGAGGCAGTGGGAAAGGCGGGAAGTCAGCGCGCAGGCGCGAGGGATGCTCCCAAAAGCTTTCTGATTGGATGCTGGGGAGCATTCCCGTGCAGGTTCCGTCAGTACCGACATACCCATATGTGAAGACTAATTCCTGCTGTTCCCAGAGATCATCTGTTATAGGTAAGTAACTGTGCTTTATGGATAATTTATGCTCCTGACCTATACTTTATGCATCTAAGAAGGGCTCTTATCCTTGAAAGCTAATCCCACCATGACGTGGTTAGGCTATAAGGTAGTATCTGCTAATATAATGTTAGTACAAATCCTATCAAAGTGGGAAACTAACACTGAAAAATAAATAAAAGGTCTGTCCAATTTTCCCTTTCAGCCTCTCATATAAACTTACTTCTGATATTGCAAACTTAAGTGCTATAAGCCAAAATGCCATCAGTTTCCAAGAATGACTGACGATGCCCTCTAGGGGATAGGTCAGAGGGTTTGGGAGCCTCTGCTGAAAGGGTCACCCTGTGTCAGCAATTTTGGGGGAGAGTCCCTAGATCAGATCTTCCCATCTTAAAATGAAAGTACACCAGACACATGTTAGTAAAATGGATAAAACAAATATAAATTCATTACTTCTATCTTACTACCTTCTGTTTTACTGAAGATTTTTTGCACTGCAACTGTTTACATATTTTATTACTGGAGAAGTAAGTCTACAGAAATGAAATTTTAAAAAAACAACAACAACACGTAAGTACAATTTTAAATTTTACTTAACAGATAATGTCCCTCCCCCCGAGTCCTAACAAGCCAGTTCAGCCAAATGCAAGCTCATTGCATCCTGGACATACAGAAGGTATCGCAATTCTGATCCCACAGGGCACATTTAGCTCTGTGGGATCAGAATCACGATCAGGCCCGTACATACAAGCCAGGACTGCGATTCAGCCCAGCTTGCACATATAGGCACTACCCGACTAACTCAGTCAGGGCTTTTAAATGAAGCCATGGCACCTCAGCTCCATTTAAAAGCCACAATGCCAACTGCCTGACTTCAAAGGTGATTTCCCTGCAGCCTGACCCCTAATCTGGCCTCCTAAGGCCAGGGTAGGGCTGCAAGGAATGTCCTCGGGCCCCATCTGCACCCCAGGCCCGAAAAAAAAAACCAACCCACAGCCAGAGACGTTATTCCACTTCAGAGGTAGAATAACTTCCCCACACAAGTCACCAGCCCTGGACGTACAGGGCCAACATTAGAATCAACCCTGTACGTCCAGAGCCAGGAACCACCTGCCCAGACTCCGCCCCACAAGCCACTCCTTCCCTGTCCCCATCTAACTTCCCTGCAGAACCGGCAGGGAAGGCACAAATAACCCCCGTGGTGTATGTCTCCCTATCAGCAGAGCTAGCGAAAAAAAAATTTAGAAGTTTCTTATGACCTGATTCTGCTACCACATCTGAAGCAGCTAGGGATACGTTGCCCAAGTATTCATACCCAAACCATGATCAAGATCCTGACCACACACTTTTAAGGAGGGTAACAACAGTCCAAGGAACGTAACTATATACAGAATACCCTTTGCATAGAAAGTCTTACTAGGAATATAGGCCACATGACCAAACCACAGAAAATAGCAGATCATTATAGATCACAGTGGTGGATCCTGGACTGGTCTAGCAGGACTCAAGGAAAGGACATTAGCTGTTACGTAAAATGCCACTTTCCATTTTGACCTGCTAAGCCAATCCAGACAAGTGGCACGTACCAAAGCTACGCCTCCACTGGGCAAGAAGAAGACACAGTAGCCTTCAAAATATTTGCACTGAAGGCAGGATCTGCCCACGTATGGGCATCAAAGCAGTAATACATAATGACAGTCTTCAAACTTTACAATAACATATCCCCATCATACCTTTGCTCCCTCCGTAGTTTACCTGACACTAGAACTAGACAAAATTGTTCCCCAAACACTACAGCAATACCCACTCACATCCGCAACACCAATAAAGCTACCAGTTCCAGAGCCTTCATATACAGGGCGGCCCAAAAAAAGTGAGAACATCTCATAGCATATAAGTTATTTAAAAATTCAATAAGACAGATGTAAATGATTGACATATTAAAAAAAAAAAAAGATGGCGACCAGATTGTCGAAATAAAGACATTATATAGCTAAAAAAGGTAAATAAGTAAACTATTTAAGCTTTTAATTTACGAGATGTTCTCACTTTTTTTGGGCCACCCTGTATATTGCCCCAGCACTCTGGAATGCTCTTCCAGTCAATTTAAGAGCAATAAAGGATCTACAAGCCTTCCACAAAGAACTCAAGACACACCTTTTTATTGAATACTATGGTACATCCACCCATAATCCTCAGTCTCAAACAACCTAGCTTCACCATAAGCCCTTACCACTCTCAAAGTCAACTCATGTAATAGAATGCTCAATTTACAGCAAACTGCTTACTTGTATATAGTTTTTGTTAACATAGTTTTTGATACCAAATTTAGTTTGTTAATGAGTTCAATTATTGTTTTATTGTAAAATTACTTATGTTCTCTGTAAGCTGCCTCTGATCACTGAAAGAGGCGGTATATAAAAATTTGTAAATAAATAAATAAAAGTGGAAAGCAGTGACTACACCCTCACCCGACAAACATCTATCAGAGTGACTGAGCTACTCTCCGCCCAGGAGGAAGCCTGAACTGTGTGGCATATGCACGCATACATTCCGAGACCAGTCAATACTGCAGCAGATAGCCTCGGCCTATCGTTTGAGTTATCCAGCAGTCCAAGGTAGACTTTATGGTCTGAAAAAAAGGATAAAAAGCCTGACTTTCAGAAGGAATAGGGAGGGTGCTTCTTCATACCTAAAGGAGACTAACGTCCACCAGACCAAGGTCCCTATCCTTCCCTAGCACTGTCCCTTCAGGAATGAAGGCAAATAGAACAACTGATTGACATGGCAAGATGGCACTACTTTGGATAAGAAAGGAAGGAACAGGCCATATTTGTTCTGGAAATGACAGATATAGATGTAAGCACAATGCCTGCAAACCAAGCCCAGAGGAGGACACAAGTGTTTAATCACCCGCAGGAAACAAACTACATCAGAGTGTAAAGCCACCAAGTGCCCCACCATCAGCCTTCTAAAACAAGACAAGGTCGCCACCTGCACCCTCAGAGAATTGGGAGTGACCCCTGTCAAATGTTTTGAAGGGAGGAAAGCAGGGCTGGCAAATATGCAGCACCGGGGCTGGCTTGATGCTCATGACACCCATGCTCAAAAAGGCACCAAACATGTACATAAGCAAGCCAAGTGGAACCTCGTTTTGTATTCAGAAATGTGGAAACCACAGCATAAGAATAGCTCTTATATGCTAAGCATCACCTTTTAAGAGTCAAGCTGTAAGAGAGAAGGGAGCCGGATTGTTTAGCAGGATTTGCCCCTGCTTTAACAGAAAAGGGGGACCTGGTGGAGGCAAATCAGATCCACATACCATACCCGCCTCAGCCAATCTGGATACCAGAATAAACCTCAATGGCACTCTACGCAATGAAGCAGTCATTGTATGAGACGCCACATAGAAAACACATACAGCAGAGCCTACCTTGGCCAAGGTTGAACTACGGCATCCAAGTCCTTGGGTCCTGCCTCTTTGTAGCAGCTGAAGAACCTTTGCATCTTGGCATTGGCCTGAGCCACCATCAGATCCATCTTGGGGTGATCACACTTATCCAAGATCCTCTGCAATGGCATTTGGTCCAATTCCCACTCTCCAGGATCGAGGGAGTGTCGACTGAGATAGTCTGCTTCCACAATATGCTGTGCCAAGGAGGTCAGGAGCTTCTGCTCCGCCCAGGAGAATAGGGTCATTTTCGGTAAAACCTGAAGTCCGCTACCTAGGTTCTGGTCAAGTGGACACCTAACAACCCACATCAACAATACCACCAGAGCCATTTACAGAAAAATCAAAATAGTACAACACTTGAAACCTCTACTCAACCCTCAAGACTTTCACACCGTCTTCCAAGCTCTCATCTTCCCTCACGCCGACTACTGCAATCTCCTCCTTCAAGGCCTTCCCAAAAACATTCTTCGCCCTATTCAACTGGCTCTGAACACTGCTGGTCACATCCACTGCAATGCCAGCAGGACCAACCATGTATCCCCACTCTACAAACAACTTCACTGGTTACCCATCATGGAGCGAATCAAATACAAGGCCATCCTCACCATCTTTAAAACCAATCATGACCGCTCTTCCATTCACTTACAATTGCTTCTACAAAAATGACCCAACAACAGATCAAGAAGAATAAACGCTCAGAATACACTATCCATACCAACAAGCAATACAAAAACCAGCCACTCAACATCAAGTAGGGCCTTCTCCTTATATGCCCCTACACTCTGGAATGCCCTCCAACATGACTTATGTACCACACATGACCTAATGACATTCTGCAGAAACCTAAAAACTCACATATTCCTGGAACGCTTTTCTGACAATACCTGATCACCTCCCAAAGATCACCCAAACCACCCCTTCTCCCCTCTCCCACCACCTACAACTCAAAACATTCTCCCTCATCCCTTCTCCCTCCTCCTCCTCAAGTTATTGCTTTGCTCATTTAATGCTTTGTTCATGTTAAGTTAATAACCCTATTCTATCAAAACTGTACATTGTTCAATTGTTAATTTTCAGTTTTTGTAAAGCCCCGTTGAGCTATGTTGTTTCATGTAAACTGCTGTGACTCTGATAGAAAAATAGCTAAATAAATGAACTCATTGTGCCCTCTTGCCTGTTGACAGAGGCTACTGCTGTGGCACTGTCTGAGAAGTTTCAAACTTCTCTGCCTCAGACTAAGATCTGGAGATGCAAGAGAGGCAAGCAAATGGCTCTCACCTCCAGTCAGTTGATGGGCCAAGCTCCCTCTCATTTATTCCAGCAGCCCTGGCTGTCTGTCCCTCACAATGGGCTCCGTAGCCCAACAGGCTGGCATCAGTCATCAGGAGAAGCAACTTGTCGTTCAGGGGTAGACCCTTTAGCAGATGACCGAGCTGCTCCCATCATCGCAGGCTCGCCGCCACCAATGGAAGAAGAGGAAGCCTGATCTCAAAGTCCTGTGAACATGGAGACCAGTAGGACAATAACAACTTTTGCAGTGGTCTCATATGCATTCACACCCACAGAACCATCTAGATTGTTGATGCTATTGACCCTAGAAGCTGAAGGTAGTCTCAAACCTTGGGAACCTGCTGCTTCCGAAAAGACATCAGCTGAGACAACATCTTCTCTGCTCTCTTCTCAGGTAGGAATACCCTGCTCCAAGATACTCCAGCGATTGGTTAGGCTCCAGGTAGCTCATTTCATAGAAACTGTACCACTCACTAGACACCCGAAGTGCTTCCGAAAGTGACCTGGCCCGTATAAGCCAGTCATACACGTAAGGGTGAACACAAATCCTTTTGCACCACACAGCAGCAGCAGCCACAACCATCATCTTGTGGAGAGACCAAAGGCAAGAGTGGCAAATAAAATGGGAGCCGAAAACAGAGATGTAAAGAAAGCGCTGCATGAATGGGAATGTGGAAATAGGTTTTGACCAAGTCTAGAGATACGAGAAACTCCCCTCATCAGACCACTCGGATGACTAACCTCAACATCTCCATGCAGAAGTGAAACATCAAAACATGATGGCATAAAAAGACCGCATGGCCCATCTAGTCTTCCCTTCCATATCAACAAGGTTCTTAGGTGAACATTGACACCCTTGAAATCCAAAACTGGGCAGAGGGACCTGTCCCTCTTTGGCACCACAAAGTAAATGAAATGCCAGCCCTTGTCCCTTTTGGCAGATGGCACAAACACAACAGTCTCTCCACGGTAGCTTGAATGGCGGTCTTCTTGGCTGCAGGCCCACATGGAGATATACTGAAGGGATTTGGGATGGAATCCTTGCATTTGACCACACAGCCCTACTGAATACTGTTGAGCACCCACCAGTCTGAGGTCACATGGGTCCATTCATGGATGAAGTGATGGAGTCAGATTTCTATAGGAGGCACTGTGTTTGACGGTAGCCTTTAACCTCCCTGAGCCCTGGTTCCCCATTTCTGTTGTCTCCCCTTTTATATCTCTGTTGCAGTGTGACTGTAATGCTTTTCTATCTTAAATAATGGCGTTCTTTTCAAATCCTCCACTTCTGTATGTTTTTTTTGAGAACATATTGTACACCACCGCTTCTTGGTTATAGGTGTGGTTTATCACATTTAGTAAAACATAAACCCAGATCTGGAGGAGAAAAAAAGCTTTGTAGAGCACACAAGGCCCTCAAAAGGACCGAGTCTGGGAATGAGAACCAGAAGGAGGAAAGGATGTCCTCCTTAGGTGATACTGCTGGGAATCCTGGGAACCCTGAAAATCCTGGCAGCGGCAAGGAAAACATGATGTAGAGGAGGAAGAGGGGGCACGCTTCCCAAGCCCTTTAGATCTATCCTCCGGAAGACAATGAGGCCTGGATGCTCCCCACTCCTTGACTAGCTTCTCCAAGTCCTCCCCAAATACAAGCTTCCCTTTCAAAGGAAGCTTAGATAACTGGGACTTGGATGCAGTATCCACTGCCTAATGGCAAAGCCAAAACCAGTGACATGCCACCATAGAGAATGCAATACCTTTGGCCACCAGGTGGACCAGATCATACATGGCATCCGACAAGAAGGCCACTGTTGTCTCCAGAAGAAGCAAAGTGTCATTCTGAGGGAGCAACTGGATCCAATGGAGGAGGATATAGGTTGTAATTTCCTCCACAAATCAACTGGCTCTTCAAGAAGGCTTCAACCTCACCTCCACTGGGAGGGTGGTGCATTTAATGATGGCTGTCACCTGCACATCCACCTGGAGTAAATGAATCCAGGCAGCGAGGTCCTCCTGAGGGAGAGCGTAGAGCCTGCTCATGATCCTGTTCTTTCAAAGGGGCGTCAGGTGAATCCCACTCCATGCACACCATAATCTTAAGAACCTCCGCCCTTGCAGCTCCTGCTCCACCACTGGAACATCCAACAGCCGCAGGGCAGAAGGAACCCGATCAATCAGTGCTGCCTGCTCTTCTTTCCAAAATTGATGATGAAAGCCTCATCTTGGTCACCAGGCACCAAAAGGTTCAGAGTCTTCACACGTGGAGTCACCATCACATTTCTCAGAACTCAAGGCAGGATCCAGAGTATAGGAGAGATGATCCAAGTCCCCAGAATCCATCTTCTTCTGGTGGCACTTCTGCAGAGGCATTCCGGCAGAGTTCTGCCTGCCCTTCTAAGAAGGGCTTTCCTCTGAGTGAGTAGAGAAGGAACAGGAGGACCCTAAGGCCGTTGGATCTAAATTGCTACACCAGAAAAACCATGCTTGCTGAAGAAAAGAATTATGGAGATGATAGGCCGGAGGCTTGTAACTGCCAGCTTTGGTTGTCCCCCTAGTAGAAGACAGACTGACCACTGGAAGATCCCCACTGGGAAGCTTCAGGTAGGCTGAGTTAAAAAACATGAGCGAAGGAATCCCAAAAAGAGGTACTGTCTTTCCCCAGCCGACCCCATTGCTGCCGGCAGAGCTGGAGAAGAAGGAAGATGGTCCATGTCCACCAACTGTAAGAATGATACCTCCAAAGGAGAGAAGAATCCTCTGTGCCAAGATCAAAGAGGGAGATCAGCAAGGCAGTATCTTCACCTAGAAGACAAGCGCTTATCTCAAGCAGAGCAGCTTCTTGTAGCAAGACCTTCCTAGCTCAATCAAGATGCCCTATGGAGGGCTGCGCTTATAACATAAACCTACTGCATGTTGATGAAGTAGCACTCAAACAATGTACACTCACGTCATGTGTTGAAACACACAGATACTGCGCATACAGTGTTGAACATAGGTTACAGCATGGCACAGTGCCGATAGCACACACATGCAGCACAAGCACAAGGTGGGAATTGGCAGGAGAAAAAGTGCAGTTACTCACCTGTAATAGGTGTTCTCCAGGAACAGCAGAAATCAGTCCTCACAGATGGCTGACGGCACCAATGGAGCCAGTGCGGAACATTTCCCCAGATTTCAAAGAAAGCCTTTGGGAATACCACCATGCATGTGTGGTCTCCTTCCCACCCAAGGGTGCCATCTTGATCAGTCAGATGACATAGCTCAGGCAAAGACAAAAAAATACCAAGTACAGGGGGCAACTCCAAGGGGAGGTGGGTGGGTTGCGAGGACTGATTCCTGCTGTCCCTGGAGAACACCTGTTACAAGTGAGTAACTACGCTTTCTCCAGGAACAAGCAAGAAGTCAGTTCTCATATATGGGAATCCCTAGCTACAGGCTACCAAGGACCTGTAGAAAAATCACCACGGTGAGCCATGAGCAGTCACTGGTAACCAAAGACAGCCCGAGGACCCCGGAAGACCATGCTCCCAGTAGCCGCAGAAGACGGGTCAGAGGGCAGGAGTTTTTAAACCCTGAACAAATTACGGAGTACGGCCTGGCCAAAGGCGCTGTCCCAATGGGACTCTCCTCTCCAGGCAGTAATGTGTCACGAAGGTGCTAGCCGAAAATCGGGTTGTGGCTCAGCAGATGTCCGCCAGTGGCACGGAGCGCAGGTGGGCCAATGACGCCACTCTCACACGAATGCTGTGTGCCATGACCCGGCGGTCCAGGGGCAGCCCGGCCTGAGCCTGAGCGAAGGCGATGCAATACGCCACCCAAATGGAGAGGGTCCGCTTAGTGACCACAAGCCCCATGTGGGCAGGGTCATAGGAGACTAAAAGCCGCTCAGACCTGCGGTGAACCTGTGTATGCTGCAGGTAGAAGGAGAGAGCCTTCCTGCAGTCAAGGGTATGGAGGACCACCGATGCCTGGTCAGTGTGAGGTTTCAGGAAAAAGGTTGGCAGTACTATCTCCTGGTTGAGGTGGAAATCTGAGACAACTTTCAGGAGAAACTTGGGGTGCGCTCGGAGAACCACCCGGTTTCCACAGAATCTCATGTAGGGGGCATCGGCCATTAGGGCCTGAAGCTAACTGACCCTCCAGGCCGAGGTGAGGGCCACCAGAAAAAACACCTTCCAGGAAAGGTGCCAAAGTGAGCAGGATGCCATCAGCTCAAAAGGCGGCTGAGTTAGCCGTTCCCTTACCTTACTGCTGCCTTTAATTTACACTTGTGTCCAGCTATCTGGCCTGTCTGTGTTGGCCAGGCTAACATTAAATTCCATATCTATCCTTGCTCTGTCTCCATTGCTGTAGAGTTTAAAACTATTCTCTACTCTTATTCTACCTGAGTGACCAACCCCTCCCCCCTGCTGAAGTATTGTTTCAGACCCCATTTCCTGTCCTCCACACCTGTGCTTGCTCTGATTGCCTTTCTGTCCTTGAGAAGAGCAGTGCTCTCCTTGAACTCTCCTGGAAGGTGATTTTTGCTGAAATTGCTGCTCTGCTGTAAGTTCTATCTGGTTGTCTCCACATATTTATTCATTTGTCATTATTTGTGTGTTCCCTTACCTTACTCCTCCCTTTAATTTATTTATTTAGACAGATTTGTATACCACCTTATCCTACAATCAAAGTGGTTACATGACATCACAATTGGGGTTACATTTAACATGTGGGTGCTTTACAACATTTAACATGAGAGTATTTAACAACATTTCAACAGCACAATTAGAGGGTTACATTTAAAATGAGGGTATCTTCGTGAGTCTAGTTGGGCTGATTGGGTACTGAGTTGGCGGGGGTAGTTGTAATACCGCTTGGGTGGGGACTGTTGTCTATCTGCTCATAGGTTTTTGTAAAGAGCGGGGTTTTAAGGTCTTTGCAGAAGTCTGTGATGTCTTCTAATGCCCTTAGGCTCATTGGGAGGGAGTTCCATAGTGTGGATTCCAGTAGTGATGGAGCTCTTTTTGAAGTATTGTGTTTAGTCTTGTAGTATCCTGCAGGTGTGCCGATCATGTTATCATTATTGTTCCTTCTTGGTCTATTACCGATATCCCTTGTTATGATTTCTTGTAGAGCATCTGCCGAGAGATGGTGGATGATTTTGAAGATGATCAGGATGGTTTTAAATTTTGCTCTGGCCACCATTGGGAGCAAGTGTAGTTGTTTGAAAGACGGGGGTGATGTGCTCAGATCTTGGAGTGTCAGTAATGATGCATGCTGTAGTGTTTTGGACCATTTGGAGTGGGTGTAGGGTCTGCTGGGGGAGGCCTTGATATAACGAGTTTCCGTAATCAAGCAGAGATGTGATGAGTGCTTGGCACACTGTGAGAAAGTGGTCTTGGTGGAGTAGTGGTTTGATCTTTCTTATGGTCCTCAAACGTTGATAGGCCTTGTTTGCGGTTTTGGTGATATGATATTTCAGGTTCAGAGCTCTGTCCATTGTGATGCCCAGGTACTTAACTTCATTTGCACTTGTGTTAAGCTCTTCTCAGCTGAATAACTTAAAGACCTCAAGTTCAGGTGAAGTAGCAAACCCTCCTCCTCCATCAACAAGCCCAGCATGTTGTCGAGGGGAACCGGAGGCTCCGGTGAGAAGCAAAGCAGCAGCAGGAACCAAGGCTGTCGAGGACACTGTGGGGCCACGAGAATCACGAAGGCCCCGTCCCACTGTATTTTGAGGAGAGTTTGTGCTATGAGCAAAGTGGGGAAAAACGCATACAGGAGGCCATGTGTCCACAACAGGAGGAAGGCATCGGGGGCTTCCCTGTTTGGGTGGGGAACTGAGCCACAGAACCGTGGGAGCTGCAAGTTCGCTGGGTTGGCAAAGATGTCTAGGAACAGAGCCCCCCAACATCAGAACAGCCGCTGCACTATCTGGAGGTAGAGGCGCCACTCGTGTGGTTGGAGAAGCCGGCTTAACCAGTCTGCCAGGACGTTGTCCTGGCCTGGGAGATAGATGGCCCATAGGGCTATGCCCTGGTGAACCGCGAAGGACCACAGGGCTACCGCCTCCAGGCCTTGCTCGTTCATACAGATCACCACCACCAGGTGGTGCTCGTCCAGATGGATAACCAAGTGGCAAACACAGTGCCTGAACACCCGGAGGGTGAGGAGGTTGACTGGCTGCCGGGACTCCTCCAGGTCCAAGTCCCCTGCGTGCGGAGCTCACCGCAATTGGCCCCCCAGCCCATGAGTGAGGCATCCGTGGTCTAGACCACATCAAGTTGTGGGGCCTGGAACGGCATGCCTTGGAGCCGGTTCCGGGTGTCCCACCACCAGTCGAGGGACTCTGTGAGTAGAGGAGTGACCAAGACAGTGTCTCAGAGGCGACCTGTTGCCTGAGACCACTGAGCTTGAAGGCACCACTGCGCCACCTGCATGTGCAGGCGGGCATCGGGGACAACATGAACCAACAAGGTCATATGGCCAAGGAGACGGAGCATCACTCGGGCCGATGCCGCTTCATGGCATTGGACCGTGGATGCCAGAGCAATGAGGCAGTCTGTCCTGTCCTGTCCTGTGGAAGGAAGGCTGTCGCCTGCTGTGCGTCAAGGCACATGCCAGTAAACTCCAGGGATTGGACAGGAGACGAGACTTTGGGTAATTGACCACAAAGCCGAGGTGCTCGAGGAGGTGGATGGTGCGGGCCGTGGCCCGCTGTGCCTCATCGGCCATCCCCCCTGTAACGAGCCATTCATCTAGATAGGGGTAAACGAAGGTCCCTGCAGTCGAAGGTGGGCCGCAGCTACCGTGAGGCATTTTGTGAACACTCGAGGGGTGGACACGAGGCCAAAGGAAGTACCCTGTATGGATAGTGGTTCCCTTGTACCCTGAAACGCAGGTATTTCCTGTGCTAGGGATGGATGAGGATGTGAGCGTACGCATCCCAAAGGTCCAAGGAGCATAGTCAGTCACCCTGCTGGAGGAAGGGCAGCAAGGCGCCAAGGGAGAGCATTTTGAATCTCTCCCACATCAGGTATTTGTTGAGATTTCTTAAAAGAGAATGGGTTAGAAACGGCCCGTCCGCTTTGGCACAAGAAAGTAATGGGGGTAGAACCCATGACCTCTGAGTTGCGGCAGGGCCACCTCCACAGCTCGTTCCGAGGAGGTTGGCAAGCTCCTGCACCAAGAAGACCTGGTGTGCGGGGAGCCGAGGGGATTCTGCGGGGCAGAAGGGTGGAGGGAGCCGGTCCAGGTGAAGGAGGTAACCCTCCTGGATGACCCAGGTGTCTGAGGTGACAGACTCCCATTGGGGAGCAAAGTGGACCAGGCGCCCTCCCACCGGTAGCTGGGTTGTCGGAGGGCAAGCGGCTATGCATCTGGCGTCAAAAGCCCGGGGCAGACGCCAGGGTTTGTATTTTGGGTCCCTTGAGTTTATGAGGGCCCTGGGGCCCGCTTTTGCTCTGTCTGCCTTGGGGGAGCACCAGCGCCAGAAGGTAAGGTGGGTAGCCCCAGTAGGGGAGACCTTTCCTCTGGAAGAAGGGCTTTTTGCCCTGTTGCTTCTTCAGTAGGAGGGAGGAAGTCTTTCGGGAGAGATGGGTGCAGGTGACATACTCTGTCTCAATCTCCGCTGCTTTATCCTCCATCAGTTTGCCAAACAATTGCTCGCCCAGACAAGGGACATTGAGTAGCTTCTCCTGGACCCATTGTTCAAGGTCCGAGGACTGGAGCCAGGCCTGCCGCCTGGCCCTGATACCAGCAGCCGCTACTCGAGCGGAGGACTCAAAGCTGTCATATGCAGCGTGAGAGAGGTACTTTTAACAGTCCCCCACTGACTTTAGGAGGGACTGGAGACGGCAGAGGTAATCGCCATCGAGGCCCGCCTGAAAACCTCCGAGCCCCTTCGTGAGGCCACGAAGAAACATACCTATGTATAGCTGGTAAGCCTGGATGCGACATGCCAGCATGGAGCCTTGGTAGGCCTTACGCCCGAGGGCGTCAAGGACACGAGATTCCCTATCCGGCAGGACTGAAGAGTAGGTTTTTGAGCTCTTTTGCTTCTGCATGGCGGACTTCACCACCATCGAGGTATGAGGAAGCTGTGCCAGGTCTCCAGGCACTTGCTGACAATAGGGATAGATGCAGGCATCTCCCACATATGGATGAGCAGCTGGGCTAGGATGAGCAGAACCGGGACCATGAAGGATTCCCTCAGCAGGGCTTCGTATTTTGTAAAATATTGAGTTCCTTCACACGAGGCTCCTCCTCGGACTGCGTGGAGAGCATTAGGGCTTGAGCCATGTCCCACACAAACTCCAGAAAGGAGGTGTATTGGGGGGTTGGGTGCGGGACAGCCGTTTCTGAACTGGCAGGGAAGGGTCCAGAGGGGAGGTCCCAATGATCCTGGGATTCAGGGGAAATGTCCCCCTCAGACTCCCAGCCCGAGTATTCCAAGAAAGACTCTGAGCTAGGTTGCTTGAGCAGAGCCTGTGCCTTGCGCTGGGCTCCTGAGGCCGAAGCCCACCTGGAGATGGAGACGCTAGCTCAAGAAGATCTCGCACCTGAAGACCAGGATGGAGATTGAGACCTCTGCCGGGTTCCCTCACAAGGCCCCTGGCTCTCGGGGGTTGTCACAGCAATCTGGAGAGCCATCACAGTCGTCGCCCTCGAGGTCTCAGGGTACGTGCCAACGAAGCCTGGCATCAGTGCCTGCTGGGCAGCAAGGAAGGATGAAAACTACGAGGGGATATTCTTGTGGCATTTGTTTTGTTATCGGGGGGCTTCCTGAAATGGTTTTCCATAGGGATAAGGAATGTGATTAGCTTATGATCCGACCAAGGAACTTCAATATAGGTTGGTGAGGAGTCGGGGACGGTGTTGTGGACGGTTAAAGGAGCGAAGATCAAGTCAAGTGTGTTCCCTTTTATGTGAGTTGGTTCGTTGATTAACTGCTGATAACCTAGGTCTGTTAGAGCATCAAGGAATGCTGTCGCTTGAGAGTCATGCAGGGATGGCAGGTTGAGATCTCCCAGTATCCAGTTTGGGGTACGCAGGTTCGGAGTATTGCAGGCTAGCTCAATTATCGTGGCGAGGTCCTCATGGGAGGGAGTTGGGGTCCTGTATAGCAGATTGATGGAGCAGTAATTATTTGCTATGGTAACTATGTCAAGGTTGGGAGTGTTGGCACTGTTGGTGAGCTGGAAATTGAGGTCAGCGTTGGCGAGTATGAGTACACCGCCGCCCCTTTTGTTGTCTCTATGACAACAGTGTATTGTGAAGTTGGGGGGTAGTAGGTGGTTGAGGAGTATGGTGTCCATATTTGTTAGCCAGGTTTCAGTGATTAGGAGAATGTCAAGGTTGTGGAGGGAGATTAAGTCAGTGATGATTGGCCATTTGTTGCGGACTGAGCGTGCATTTATGAGAGCAGCCTTTAAATCTTGTGGGGGCGGGTTGAACTTTTTAACATTTGTGGTATGTTGAATTGCAATGTGTAGTAGGTGCTGGTATGTAGGATGCGTGTTGTTTACTGACAAGAGGAGAGTGTCTCTTGACCATTTCATCCCATATCCATGTAGAGTAGGTATCTTGTGAGTGCCTGTTAGGGCTAAAGTACTACTGAACAACCCTAAGAGAAGGTAGCTACATATTAGTGTTATCGTGAATTGATCCATTGTAATGATTGCGCTGGCTTGAGATTAAGGAGCCTTAGTGAGTAAGTGAGACACAGAGTTAAGCAGATTCTGGAGTATACAGGTGATGTCCTTGGCTTTGGGTGGTTATATGTAGTGCTACAGTTAAGTACCGTAATCATGCGTATAGCAGTGATAGAGTAAACAGCAGAGTATGGTGGTTATACATAGACTCATAGGTATATGGATACAACGTTCAGTTCTACAAAATTCAAGGTTACATATGACATAGCTCTGCAGTGTATACTAACTAATCATTTTTAGGCCCGCTGGGTTTAAAGCATGATCCTGTTATTTTGTATCGTACCTATTGTGTCCCGAGGTTCAGCTTGGGTTCTGCTTCCTTGGAGCCTTTGTTGTGGTGTACCACTGAGGGGTCTTAGACGTCCAGGAGAGAGCTCAAGCGACTGAAGCGCGGGTCTGGCGTTGTGGAAGAGGGTGGATATCCCGTGGACTCGGAGTGGTTCATGCGGTAGCTGCTGCTGACGGAGCAATAGGTGGATGTGTTCGTCGGGTGGGAGGGGGAGGTTAACTTTCCTTTGCGGGGTTGTGAGATGTTCGCTGCCTAAGGGTCGCTGCCTAAGGACCGTGCCAAAGGACCCCTGGCGAGGCCCTCAGGCGCGAGCCCGCCAGGCGCGGGCGCGCCCGATGGCGCGATGCAATTTAAATCCTGGGTTGCTGCCCCGATTGGGCAGAGATGGCTGCTGCTCCCCCGCTGCTGGAGGCTCAATCCCCGGGGGGAAGAGCTGATGATGGTGGCGGGAGGGTTCTTTGTTGAGCGCCCGATGGCGCGATGTAATTTAAATCCTGGGTTGCTGCCCCGATTGGGCAGAGATGGCGGATGCTGCTCCCCCACTGCTGGAGGCTCGATCCCCGGGGGGGGGGAGAGCTGATGATGGTGGCAGGAGGGTACTTTGTTGGGCGCCCGATGGCGCAATGCAATTTAAATCCTGGGTTGCTGCCCCGATTGGGCAGAGATGGCTGCTGCTCCGCCGCTGCTGGAGGCTCGATCCCCGGGGGGGAGAGCTGATGATGGTGGCGGGAGGGTTCTTTGTCGAGTGCCCAATGGCGCGATGCAATTTAAATCCTATTTATACTATTAAGTAACAGCAACAATAAAATAAATCACTAATAAATAAAAATCAAGTATGGAGAACAAATTGTGTGTTGAAAAATAAAATGTACATGAAGACAGCATGTGGCTGGCATCTCCTATGTGCATAACTAGGATTGGAAGGGGAAACGTCAGTGTGGCACATGCAGCCCCCTGTGGTGGAATGGGCACAGAGAGAATGAACAAGGTTCATCAGTTATGGAAGGCATGGAAAAGCATTTAGAAAACCTGGGTGTGCTCCAAATTCTTTAAGAGCCAGGGCAAAAATGTATGGGCTGATATTCAAAAACACTTAACCGGATACAAGCACCTGCTATCCAGATAAGTGCTGCTGGTCAGGCTTATCCACTAATTTTCAGCAGCACTTATCTGGATAGTACTGCTTAAAGTCATTATTGACCACTGCAGCACTAACCAGATGCTGCCACGTCAGAATATGGGAACTCTCTTAAAGTTATTTGGATAGCAGCGATATTCAGTCCACTATCTGGATAACTTTGGGACAGCAAAAAAATCATCCTTAAGTTATCTAGCCACTGAGTATTTCCATTATCTGCACAGTGCCGATGCTCATTCTCCATGTATATTCAGCACTGGCTGCTATCCAGATAGCAGCAGTAAAAATATAGAATCATAATTTAAGGGGTCTGTTTACTAAGCGGCACTAGCAGCTTCTATGCCAAATCGGAGCCGCAACCCCCTTTTATTTAATGGGGCAACGGCTCCAATTTCACAAAGAAGTCACTAGTGCTGCTTAGTAAACAGACTCCTAAATGTCGAAGCCAGCATTTAAAATTAACACCTACTGCTGTGTTAAAATAGGAGCCTGTTTGTTTTCTTTCTAATCTGTATTTTATATTTTGGGTATTTTTTGCTCATTTGTTTTCTGTAGTTTTGGGCTTTGAAGGTTTTTTTGTGTTTTCTGGTTTTGCCCATATTTCTATCTTTATTTTTGATTTGTTGTTTTGTTTTTCATTTTTTTTGCGCTATTTTTTTCATTTTTGGATTTTTTTTTTTAAACTAGGTATGGGTTATTTTGTGTTTGTTTATTGGATGGACTTTTATAAAGCTTCTTCTACTTACATTTAAGATACTACATATTCTGGCACCATTGATTTCCTCTGTTAGTCTGTACAGTATATCTCTAATTGACAACTTTGATCATGTAAGGAAGTTCAATTAGCCTTCTTGTCTCTTAAGTCTTTCCACTTACAAGATACCAGAAATAAGATTATTTCAGGTATTGATCCTAACATATGGGATGTTTTGCTTGTATAACTGCATAGCTTAACTGTTTACAGTCAATGTCATCATGTTTTAAAACTTGGCTAATTCAAATGGCTTACTTGGTTATTCATTCATCTGTCTGGTTAGCTGTTGATCTGTTGTTTTATAAGTTCATCCCTGCCTATGGTATACCTGTGGAATCCATCTTGAACTGCAAGGTAAAGTGAAATATAAATGTTCATATTAAATTAAATTTATATAAATTTGTTTTTGTTTGTGTGTCATTGCTCTAGCCTCCATTTCCCCCTCCACCAGCCTTTTTTCTGTGCTCACATGGGAGCAGAACCAGGCTGCTGCAGCAGCTCTTCCCAGCCTCAGGCATTTCAAGGCAATGGTAGCTCTCTTTTGACCCAGGCCCACTATAGCAGCTGTTTCGTGATCTGGACTCATTCAAGCTCCTGCAGCTAGGCCTGCCAAAGTTGCTTTCTTCTGGCACAGACACTATAAAAAGCAGAGGTGGCTCTTTTACCTCAGGTCCACCATATCAGCTCTCTTCCAGCCTAGATCGCCTCTGACAGCTCCTCTTAGACCCTTTGCAGTTATAGCAACTCATCTGTGTGTAATGAGAAAGCGTAGTTACTTCCCTGTAGCAAGCGTACTCTTTGGCCATCAGGAAAAGTCCTCACATATGATGACACCGGCTGATGCAGCTCTGTGCGGAAGCATTCCCAGCTCCTTCTAGAAACTTTTGGAAGGCTTACCATGCATGTGCATCTTCCCACTTGCCACCATCGTGACATTTTATCCTCAGTCCTTTCTAAAGCTGAGGAGAATTCAACTCCAAGGGGAGGAGGGAGGGTTGTGAGGCCGTTTCCTGCTGTTCATAGAGAACACCTGCTACAGGTGAGCAATTACGCTTTCTCCGTGGACAAACTGAAAGAAAATCTGCAAATAAGGTAATCTCTAGCTACAGGCTTCCTTGATCCAAAAAAGAAAAAGGGTGAAAACATGCCCAACTGGGCTAAAGAGCATTTTTTTTTGGCAACAGGCCTTTTATGCAATCTTTTCTTTTAAGACAGAAAGAAACGAGCCGGGGGTGGGAGGGAGTTGGATTCTACTCCCTGTAAAGATTCTGCAGTACTGACTGGCGAAATCTGATGTTGCACTGGGAGTCCCCATCCAGACAGTAATGAGAGGTGAAAGTGTGAACAGAAGTCCATGATGCAGTTTTGTATCTCTCTTCCATTGAGACAGAGCACATGTGGGCCACTGATACAGACATGGCTCTGACATTATGAGCCATTGCAAGACCCTCAAGGCTTTGGCCTGCCTGGGCATAAGTGAAAGAGATGCCGTCTGCCAGCCAAATTGATAAGGTGTGTTTGGAAGATGACAAACCCTAGTTTATTGGGTCAAAAGAAACAAAAAGCTGGATGGGACTTTCTATGGGCTTTTGTTTGCTCCAAGTAGAAAACTAAAGTTATTTTACAGTTCATCATGTGCAGCACAGCTTCCCCTTTGTAAGAATGGGGTTTTGGGAAATATTTTGCAAGTTCGATTGACTGGTTAAGATGAAAGTCTGTAGCCACTTTTGCAAAAAACTTGGGATGGGGACAAAGTACCACTCTGTTGTGAAAAATATTTAAGGTGGATGAACTACTAAAGTCCAAAGCTCATTCACTCTGCATGCTGAAGTGACCGCCATGAGAAATAAGATCTTCCAGATCAAGAATGTCAGAGAACAGGTACTGAGTGACTTGAAAGGAGTATTCCTCAGCTGCATTGCAACCACGTTAAGGTCTTAAGACACTGTGTGTGGCTTATGGAGTGATTTGAAAAGAAGTAATCCCGCATGAAATGAACTAAGGGCTGTACAGAGATGGATTTACCCTCTACACCATAATAAGCTCCAATTGTACTGAGGGGAACTCTTACAAAATTGGATTTGAGTCCAGACTCTGAAAGATGCAGGAGGTATTCAAGCAGTGTTTGTGTGGGATAGGTGAAAGGGTCTATAAAGTGTGTCTCACACCAGACAAAAAGCCTCTTCCCACTTGAAAGACCTTCTCGTGGAGGCCACCTCCTGGACACTAAAAGGACATTGGTGACACCTGTTGGCAGAATAAGAGCAAAGTTAACCTTTCAATATCAAAGTTTTGAGGGCTAGGAACTTGCTGTTGCAATGCAACATCATGCTGCCCTCCTGTGATATCAAATCTGGTGCATGCCCAAGACGTACTGGATCCCAAATGGAAAGTTCCATTAGTAGAAAGAACCATGGTTGTTGGGACCGATAAGGAGTGATGAGAATCATCAAACCTCTGTTTTAAGTTTCAGGAAGGTCTTATCAATGAGAGGTAATGGAGGATACGCGTACAGAAGACCCTTCCCCCAATGGAGGAGGGAAGCATCCTAGGCTAGTTTGCTGAGCGACTCCACTCTGAAGAAGAACCGAGACACCTGAGCATTCTGAAGTGTGTCAGAAAGATCTATCGAGGGAGCACCACCTCTCTGTCCAGGGTCCATTCGTGAGATTGAAGGATTTGGCTCAATCTGTCCACCACGACATTTTGTTCACCAGGTAGGTAAGTGGTTCTCAGAACCATCCTGTGTGAGATGGCAAAATTCCACAACCTAACCTTTTCCCAACACAGGAGGTACAACCTCATTCCTCCCTGCTTGTTAACGCAGAACATGGCAACTTGATTGTCAGTTTGAATTATAACAATCTGGTTAGATAACCAATCTTTGAAAGTCCTTAGAGTGTTTGCTATCACTCATAGTTCCAAGAAGTTGATCTGATGGACACTTTCTTGGTGGGGCAGCAGTCCAAAGGAGAAAGAGGCTCACTCTAAAAGATGATGGTCCCAGATACAGGGAGGACACACAGGTTGAACAGGCTAGGAAACATAGCAGAAGTCAATCTGAGGACTCTATGGGCTCCTCAGCTCCCCTTTTCACCTCAGATAGAAAGATCCCCGAACAGGGTTTCCAAACGGACAGGTTGTGGAAGGGTGGTGGGAACGAACATCGACATTCATACCAAAGGACCCTAGAGTTCTGCAGAACCAACCTTCCAACCAGGAGCAGAGGGAGGAGGAGGAGAAGGAGAGGCAGAGGGGGAAGACAGCCTATGGAAACGAGTAGTATCTTATGGAAATTAGACAGTGGGGTGATCAACTTATCTGACATTATTCTATCAAGAGTTGAACAAGGGTTTATCATTTGTTCCAGCCCATACCTACGACCCCTTTGAAGTCTGAGTGGACCTGTTCAAATTCTTTAGGAAACTGAAGATCATGGATTTTTTCTTAGGGAATGATAGTTGTAACTTGTAACTGCGCCTATAGTGCCCCCCAGCAAAAGCATGTAGGGCTTAAGCGACCTGTTATCCTTCCTGAACGGCTACTTGACTTTTTCATGAGGCAAAGCCCCCTGGGAAATGTAGTTTTTCACTGTCCAATGAAGAGTAGTGTGAACTCAAAGTGGTTTTCAGCCAACAGGATTTATTTCCCTTCCGGGCGGATTTCAGCGTGGAAAACAAAGGTAACAAAACCATATACTTTTGGCAAAGGACAAAATAAAAGTCTCCAACAGAAATAGCTTAATTTCAGCAACAAACATTTGCTTCCCAGCAATTAGAGTAAAACAGTTCTGTTCCTCACAGCTCTGTGCTTTTTATCTTAAACATCTGCAGTTTTCTGCAATGTTTAAATCAGGGGTCTCAAACACGCGGCCCGCGGGCCGCATGCGGCCCACGAGAGCATCTTGTGCGGCCCGCGAAGCACTTACCGGTGTCTAAAAAAAAAAAATAAATCCAAACTTGCCGCCGCAGTATTAGGCGTCCCGCGGCCCCTCTGCCTGCTCTGAGTCCTCTCCTCCCTGCAGCATCAGCTCAAAAAGTGGCGGCTTTCAGAGCCGCGAAGAGAGAGAGTTTCTCTCGCGCGGTTCTGAAGACTCGCTGCTCTTCAGAACCGCGCGAGAGAAACTCTCTCTCTTCGCGGCTCTGAAAGCCGCCACTTTTTGAGCTGATGCTGCAGGGAGGAGAGGACTCAGAGCAGGCAGAGGGGCCGCGGGACGCTTAATACTGTTGGCATTGGGATCAGGGACTGACTGCTGCCAATAGTGGCTATGTTTTAAAAAAATAATAGTCCCGGGTGAAAAACTGACACTACTCAAATTTCTCTGTGGCTGACTATGTTGTCTGTGTGAGTTTGCCATTGGTTCATAGACCCATCTGTCTGTTCATGCAACTAATAGTGAGCTCATCATTTTGGAAAATAAAAGAAAAACACAGTTTTAAGAAAAAAGGTAGGAGAGTCTATAAACATCAAAATAAAAGGCTTGTGCAACAGCTGGTGTAAAAATGGCCAGAGTGCACATGAGCTCTTTGGTCATATCATCAGTGCAAGACTTGGGGATCCTCTCCCATTGCTCCTGAAGTAGAGAAAAAGCAAGCAACTAGCCAGAGATGTCATTCCCAAATCCCAGAAACAGAGAATGTAGTAACACAGGGCCAGGGATCCCTTCCCTGGGACCCAAAAAGAGACAGGATGAATGAAGGAACCAGAGATCCTCTCCTCACAGAAGAATAAAGCGAGCATAAAGCTGGATGCCACCCTTTGAACAGCATAAAAGGAAGATCGTGAGTATAGGATCAACATAAGCAGAGAAGGAACATGGGGCAGAAGAATCCTCCCCCAGGACCTTGAAGGAGAGAAACTGCACAGAACCAAAAGATTTCTCTCTCCAGACATCAGGAACAGAGAGAACAGAGAGCTAGGAAATCCCCTCCTTAGGGTTTTCAAGCAGAGAATGAACACAGGGCCAGAGATTCGAGCCACAAAGGTGAGAGCATCCCCCTCCATGTGACCAGAAAAGATATGGGAGTGGACACAGGCCCAGGGGCCCATTCTCCATGATTGTTCCCTTACATACAAGAGGAAATCAATTTATAGTTTTATTTCTACAGTGTTGTACATTCTAAGTTTGGCTTTTGGGGTTCCCAGTTTAATTGTCTTCCTGTTTCTAAATTGTGATTCCTTGTTTGGTGATGGTGTATGTTCTGCATGTTTACTAAAAGTTAGTGTATATGCAAATATTTATGCAAATGATGCCCTTATGCAAATGATGCCATTATGCAAATGAGGCCTGCGTCTTGTGCGGCCCCCGGGTTACTCTACAAGTCCTCATTTGGCCCTCAAAGCAATTTGAGTTTGAGACCCCTGGTTTAAATTCAGCGCAGGGAATATATTTCATCTGACCTTGTAATCGTACAATCCATCAATTCTTCGGATACATTTCCTAGCCCTGGCTCCGTTTCCATTAGCTCCTCATGGGAGTTAGGTAAGAATGTTTGTAACGTTGTTTCTGGGGCCACGCCCCTCCTCTCTGTCTTGGGCTTTATATCATATTCCTGAATCAGGTATTGCTGCAAATGGTTATTATCAGTACAGGTATTATAAACACAGTCCCAACCTTCTGGATAACTAATATCACACTGGTTATCAACAGCCCTATTTAAAACCCAGTCTTTGGGCTTACCTCTTTGCCTGCTTGCAAACTGTTTTCTTTGAACTTTTGAAACAGCTGTGGGTTCAAAACCTGGTTTGTGAAATGAGTGTTGGAATTGCCTTCCTGGCTTTCTCTTCTCCTGGTTATTCTTACAATACTGCAGACAGTCGGGCCTGCTTCTGCTATCTTCTTCTCTGGAATAAAGCTTTATAAATGGCTCTCTCTCTGCCCTTAAACTTGGCTCTGGTTTTGGGCTTTTTCTCTGCCTTACTGAACGTTCCGTTAGGCGTGCCACGGTTTCTCTCCCCCGGTTCTGGACTGGGACTCTGCCTGTAGCTCTGCCTTGGCCTGGAACTCGGACGCCTCCCTGGTCCTCCTCTTGGTCTGTTAGCTGATCTGCTAACTGCTCACTTGGTTGGCCTCTTACCGGAACCCTTGGCTGGCCTTGTAGCTGAACTCCCAGCTGAGCTTGTGATGGAGCTTTTTGTGGAGCTCCTAATGACCACCCCTTCCTCGCTACTGAAGCTCCTTTATGTGTCTGACTTCTAGGGCAGTGCCTGACTCCTCCTCCTTGCAGGTGCTCTAATTCAGCTCGTGACTCTTGAGCTAACTGGCAGCAAGGGCGTGTTTCTCCCCCTTGTGTCTGGTTTCCGTGGCGACTACAAGCCATGTGCTTTTGTTTACCACCCAGCACTGCTTCTAGTTCTTCCTTTTTGGCTCTTTCTAAAGGGCTGGATGGACCCACCATGTCACATAGTGTATATGGGGATCTATTGTTCATTAGAAATCCAAATGGATCCCCTCCCATTCAGTTAATCCTCTAATTGACACTTTTTGAAAAGTCATACTTAAATGGTTCTCTGGACTAACAGCCAGCAGGTGGAGTCAAGATGACAGCATCTGAGGAGCTCAGTGCTTGAGTGTTTTCTCCTTTTCTTGAATTCTTACTTTCTATGGCCCCTAAACATAGGGAGAATGCACTGGCCAAGGTAGCCTCTTCAGCAGCGGGCCAGCAAAAATTGGAAGCACTTCTCCTCAAAGCCCTGGTGATTGAAAATGCCAGAAAGGAGTACTCAGTTGCACAAGGAGGTGATGGGGATCCCCCAGCCTGGCTCGACCCTTTTGGACAACCGCTATGTTGTACCGCTCTGTGGATAAGGGAGTTGGTAACAATATCAGGGACCCCACCTCATGTTCTACACCACTTTCTGCTGATCCCGGAAGAGCTCAGGTGGCCAACTTGTGCTTGGAGACGCTGGAAGTTGGAATAGATTCTGGCTCTCAGATCCACCTCAAGGGAAAAAGTCAGCTGAAAGTTTCTTCTGTGGAGTCAAGATTACCCAGAAATATCTTTGCATTCTATGTGGACTATGCTTGTTAAGTTGGCTGGGACAGTTACTAAAAGCTCCCAAAATATTTCAGCCTTGGTACAGGAGATGGGTCATCTCTCCTCCCAGCATGAAACTTTGGTAAAGGAGACGCAAGAAAGGTTTAATGGATTAACTAAGTAAATTGCTGGCTCCCAAGCTGTTATCGATCAACTGGTTAAGGCCAAAAACTTTGATCAATCAAAAACGAGCAGTTTGAAAACAAATTTCATAGTTTAAATTTGAGAGTTCTCAATTTTCCACAGGTTTCTAATATTTCTACCTTAGAGACGTTTAAGATGTATTTAAGAGAAGTGCTCCAGATTCCTGAGCAGTGATGCCACCTTGAAACAAAGTTTGTTTGTTTTTTTACCTTGCCCAAAGGCCTCACAGGTTAAGTCTGCTGTTTCCTATGGTGAACAGGACCTTGAGTGACTTTTTAGAATCGTCACATAAAAGTTACAGAAAGGGCTACTTTGTAAATTAATTTTGTACTTGAATCTGATTTATCGTGTATTCTCTTTTCTTTTAAAAAAAAATAGATGTATCTTTTATGGGGCAAACTCTTAGAATATTTCCTGATGTCAGTCATCCTACTCAGGAGAGGAGACGGTTATTTTTATCAATGAGAAAGGAGGCTTTATCTTTGGGAGCTCACTTTCGACTGAGGTATCCTTGTAAATGTTTTATTACCTATGCGAATGTCAAGTATATTTTCTTTGCCCCAGAACAACTTTGGGCTTTTCTGGACATGAAGGTGGCTTTGTTGTAGTGAATTCAAATATGCGTGGGGGTGGTGGGGTGGCAGATGCCATTAGATGTATCTCCAGGGTTTGTGCCTATGCCTTTACATATAATGGTTTTCTTGTTCTTTTTCCCAATATATAAATATCCCAGTCTTCCTTTTATTGTGGGTTGAAGTTAGGGAGCAAAACTTACCTTTAAGTATTTTGCATTGCTGCTTTGTTTGTTTATATGTGTTGCACTCTTGTTACTTGAGCAAGTGTATACTTGTTAATTTTTGTTAAATATTATAAATAAAGAATTAAAAAGTTCTCTGAACTTGAGTTAGAACAGGAGTGCATGCACCACAACATCACAAAGGATGAGAAATAGGCTCTGAGCTACCTTAGATCCAATCATAAGATTGTCATTAAACCGGATGACAAGGGGGTGCCCTCGTTATGAACACAGCAGACTACAAATCAGGAGGTTCTATGACAGCTCTTTTTATGAGAGACTGGACGGGGACTCCACCGTACCACTGAAACGAAGTCTGGACTCCCTTATACATACAGGTTTGGAAATTGAGTATTTGATCAAGAAATAATTTGATTTTCTCACAGTCCCACACCCAGCTATATTCTTCCAAAAATATACAAATCAATGATTAACACCTCCCCCGCCCCCCTCCAGCTTGTCTCCAGTCTCCTCAGCCACTGACTTCTTATTTGAACCCATCTCTCAGTTACTAGACATTTTCCTCAGGCCGTTTGTTGTCTCTATCCCCTCCTATACAACAGACTCCTCACATATCATTCAGATTTTACAGCAATTTGAGGGATACCATGACTAGTTGATTCTAGTTACTGTGGACATTAGCTTTTTATACACCAATATTCTGCAACTTGAAGTCATCCAGACAATTAAATGGTCTCTTTTAGAACGTATAGATCATAGGCGAATTCCCATGAAGTTCCTCATGCAGATAGCAGAACTTGCACTAACAGAATTATTTTTCTTTTTGGGGCCTGTTCTATAAATCTGCTATGGACCCACACATTGCAAATTTATATGTTGTCAACTTTGAAGCAGTTTTCTTGAACAATCACCCCTTTAAAGAACACATCAAACTTTGGAGGAGATACATAGATGACATGTTGTTCATCTGAGAAGGTGATCATGATTCTGGACCAATTCCTGAGCTGGATCAATTCCTTGAACAAGCAGCTACAATTTCAGACACATTCCAGCAGTCAAGAGATTCTATATTTGGATAGTCTGATCAAGAAAGGCACAGTCGGCTTTAATACTGACTTATATGGAAAACCAACCGACCAACCGCCCACAATCAGCTCCTTCATTATAAGAACTTTCATAATCATTCACTAAAATATAATCTCTCAGTCAGCACGTTCCTGCATATGACAGGACCATTTCCACTGATCGTGCTACCCTGCTCAATAAGTCAATTAAGTTATACAACAATTGTCTCATTTGCCCACTCCTCTTCTCTAATCTAGAAACATTTCCAGGATTATTAGAGAGGAGTGGCACATCTTGCAGACCATTCCCATTTTCTCCACACAAGCCATTACTGTAGCACATAAAAAGAATACTAATCTAGCCAATCTATTGGCATCCTCACAGCCTTGCCAATACATCAGCTCACACCAAAAGCAGTTGGCATTTCACATGTGGCCGCTGCTCTGTTTGTGACCATGTGTTGGTCACCAGGGATTTCTTTTGTCATCCACAAACACAGAAAAAATTCTTCTTGACTAGTTTCTCTAAATGCGATACCGACCACGTTATTTATGCTATCATTTGCCCATGTAAACTGAACTACATTGGGGAAACCAACAGCAGTATCAGCACAAGAATTATTGAGAATAGGAGTTGCTTGGAGACTGGGCTCGAGCTGAAACAGTTTCACATTGGCAGGAAAAGGACTACAAACTCCTGAATTTGAAATTCCTGAACCTTAAGGTTGTTTGACGCAACTGGAGGGGAAGAGATCTTGATAACACTTTACTTTAGTTGGAGCAGAAATATATTTTTTTATGAAGTCCTTCCACCCTACTGGTCTTAACCAAGACATTGTTCTTTCTGCCTTTCTTTGAGGATATTTTTATTTTATAGGGGTTTTTTTCTTATCTTTTATCTACTTTTGTTTCTTTTTAGCTATTTATTTGATCTTTCTTTTAGCTGTTTTTTTACACTTTTGGCTCATTTTCCAGTTTACCTCATACAGCCACAGGATTGCATTCCTGTATGCTGTGATGGATGGTATTTTGTTATGGGGGGGGGGGTTGTTTTATTCTTCCTCCCCCCTCCCCTTTTTATATTTGGGCCTTTTTTTCCATAAAAAAAATGAAAACTAAAAAATATCATGATAAAAAGTTATGATTATCCATTATTGAGTTCTTTCAATACGCACTTTTTACCCCCCTTGATGTTTATGATTTTTAAATCATCTTTTTATTTTTTACTATTTTATTTACTTTTTGGCCACCTTGGTTCTTCTGCCTGCCCCAGGTTTAAGGTCGTATGTCTTGTCTTTATTTTGTACACAGTGTTTAATTGTTCTGCTCACATTTTTAGATATTTTATTTTCAAATACTGCCTTTTAATCAATCAATTTTTTAATGTTTTGATGTTTTAAAATGATTTGACTTTCTTAATGACTTGGTTTCTTAGCATTTTTTTTTGTTTAATTATGTTTTTGATCACTCCCGCATGGCTTCATTTCAGGTTACTAGTATCCCTCGCACTCAGATGCTTCTTACAGTCCAGGTTTCATAATGCAACTGATTTTCTACACAACAAACCTGTCAACAACAAATACATTTTTTTGGTAGGATCTTTTTGATAGACAGTTTCTTACTCGACCGATATAAAGTTCTCCAGGTTTATGCTGCAGGGCTTTCTATCTCAGTTAGTCAAGCTTTTTCTTTTTTTACCAAGTTCTATCTGTAATGTATATCTAACAGTTTATGAGCACAGCACAATGCTCAATAGCTTTTGGTTTTATGTTTCCTTACTTTTGATTGGTTTTATGATCTTATACTTTTTACCTCTTGGTTGTTTAGTGGTTTTGAAGCATGTTTTTTATTATTTTTTATTTTTATAATTCTTACTCATTTGTTCTCCCTTTGAGCCCAGCTTTTTATGTCTTCCCTGGGTTGCTATGGCGACTGTGTGCTTTAATTTTTGGTGGGAATTCATGATCTTAAATGGCCACCCGACTCTAAGCCTGTTCTATTCACTAAACTTCACCTTGTAACTACTTCACACAGATGTGCTGCCAATATCCGGACTGCCCTATTTTAAAAGCAAGTGTGTACCTTTTGTATGTTCTTTTTTTTAAAAAGTTTTATTGCACTACATATGTCTGCCCTTGTGGTGCCTGTTTTTCAATATACTCTTCCACACTATTCCCTGCTGTTAGCTACACAGCAGTCTCGCATATTGTAGACTGCTGGACTACCCATGATATAGTCTTACCTCTGAATAGGACCACTTTATAGTTTTACTGTGCTAAGAATTCACGCTCATCGGTTTCTCAGTACTTCAATTTGTTTGCCACCAGCTGCATGGCAGTCCCGCACACCCCAAACTGCTGAATCATGTACGGTACAGTTCCGCTCCAAAGTGGCATTCATTTTTACAATTTTAATGTGCTTACTGTGCCCACACATGGGTTCCCTGGGTTTTGAGTGTTGGTGAATGTGTTTTATTATACCTTACAGTATTGCCTTCTACAGATAGCTGTATGGCAGTGCCCTGTACCCCGGACTACACTCCCACAATGCAGTGGCATGCTCCTGGCTTTCAGTACGGGTCTGGGATATACTACTGCTCACTCTACTTCATGTAGCCATCATTCCCCTTCTATTTCATCCAGTTTTTATATTTATATTTTTATATTGTGTAGGTGTTCCTCTCTCCAGTCTCCCTTAGGAAGACTGCATTACAGTTACTTCCCCATATGTTTACTTCTCCTCTTTAATATATCTACTTATAGTAGCTGCCTTTCTGTTTTTTCCACAGACACATTGTGTCTTGTATTGAGTGTCTTTCACCTCCAAGTAAAGCACAGCTACTTACCTGTAACAGGTGATCTCTGGGAACAGCAGGAATAAGTCTTCACATATGGGTATGTCGGTACCGACGGAGTCTGCGTGGGAACGCTCCCCAGCGTCCAATCAGAACGCTTTTGGAAGCATCCCAACACACCTGCGTCCTGCCTTCCCACCTTTCCCAACTACCTCTCCTCAGTTAAGTTTTAAAGCTGAGGCAAAGAGAGAGAGAGAGAGAGAGCAAGGAAGGGAAAGATAGAGACAGAGAAAAACAACTCCTAGGGGAGGTGGGTGGGTTGTGAAGACTTATTCCTGCTGTTCCCAGAGATCACCTGTTACAGGTAAGTGTGCTATCTCCAGGAACAAGCAGGAATGAGTCTTCACATATGGGGACTCCCCCAGCTGAGATGCCCAGAGGGAGTCCAAGCATGTAGCAAATCTATAAAGAGCCATGCTACTCCTCCGAACCTCAGGCATCATGGGGATGGAGGGTAGGAGTTGAGTTATAGAAAAAGGTGCTGTGGAACAGCTGGAGTAGAACAGGTCTTCTATGGAGGAAGATTCTGTATAGATGACATTTAGTAGTAAAATGATGAATGCAATATTCTAATATGGACCTCCCTTGGTGGTACTGTAAAAGTGTATTGAGGTTCATATGGATCTGTTAGAAGAGCCAGTAGAAAATCCTCAAGGAGTACCTCACTGAGAAGTAGAGGTAATAACTGTAGAAAAAAACAAGTGGAGGCCAGAACCCTTCAGGGTGAGAAAATAGCCCCAGGGGAAACTGGGGTATTATAAAGAGGTAGGGCTTCAGCGGAAAACGCAGAAGGTACTATTAGACAAAGCTTAAGCTGTTTTGGCCCAAGAACAATACAATCCTAGGACCAAAGGGAAAATGAGTCTGACCCATTTGGACTGGCAGTGGAATTAGTCCATGTAGGAGAGAAAGGGTATGGAGACCCCTGTATCTGATAAGAAAGTAAGGACAGACTTAGGAAGCGTTAAGCTTCAGATTAACTGAAGTTCCGCAATGTCTTTCCTAAGTGGGGTCAATTAGGAAAGAAAAGGGTACATGGACAGCTTCAGAGGTACCAAACCTGAAAGGTTATGGTAAGAAAAACGTTTGCTAATTACCACAGGGAGTGGTTGTATGTGTAGAACCCTAAGCATGCTGGCACAGCATGGACAGGGGTAGTGCCCATCTGTCAGGGTCATATAGGAATATATGGATATCTGAACCTAAACAGACAGACAGATAAGTATGTGGATACATATCTACCTAAAAGATATATCTCAACAGATATATATATAGATATATGTATGTAGATATATATATATATTTCTAAATATATACACATATAGGGTATATGTGTGTGTGTATGTATATATATATATTTCTAAATATATACACATATAGGGTATATATGTGTGTGTATGTATATATATATATATATATGAGAGAGAGAGAGAGATACATGGGCAAAAGATACATAGATAGATACAGAAATATATATATATATATATATATATATTTATATCTAAGAAACCATCCCCCTTCCCCTACTAAAGACTCCTACACAACATAACGCTCAAGCCCCAAGCACTCACTTGTCAGTCCTGAAGCAACCTACGTACTTTCAGATCAAGTATTAACTATTATGCCATATCTTTATGTATATAGTTTCATGTATTCCTCAACCATCCTGATACATGTCAATATGTAAATAGTTTCCCATGTTCTCCAAGTTTTATTCCTTGTTATAATGTAAATTCAGTCAGTCTTCTCTGATCTGAAAACTCTTTGTTAAATGTAAACCGCACTGATAACAAATAGTGTGGTATATAAGAATTGTTGAATAAATAAATAAATAAAATATATATTTGTAGGCATATAGACACATGTCTCCAGGTATGTGGATGGAGAGATGCCTATATAACTAGATCCCCCTAGGATATGGGGAGAGAGAAAGATTCATCTAATAGCAAGAAGGGTGATACCTGCTTGAATAGATGCATAGAGAATCTTCTATCCCTGGTTATGACTGACAGAGTCAGAGGAATAGTCCCCCTGACAAGGAGTCTAGATTCCTTTCAGAATTCGAGCTCTTGAATAACCAGGATGGCCTACGTGGAAAATGCAGAGGATAACTTCAGGCTGCAGGCAGCAAGTCCAGATCTCTCCAGAACTGCAGTATGGTGAATGGATAGAGGGCACCAGTGGAATAAGATACCATAGTGACCCGCCTATAAGGGCAAGATGGATATCAGGCGTCCTTGAGCTGCCACTGAAAGAAAACTATCTCTGGTGAGAAGTCCAAAGGAGATATGGGCCAAACCAGGGAATTGGCCATTCTTTAGGTTTTCACGTGATGAAAGGCCTGTGTCTTATGTCTCAAAAGAGATTTAGATGAGATGGTAAGGGTAGGGAACACCTGCCAGTCATGAGAACATGACTGGGGGAACCCCTCCTAACCATCTAGGTTTATCCGCTAGACAAGAACTAATGCTCTCTAGCAAGGGCCCATAGTGCAAAGCTACTCTGTAGAGTTGCAGAGAGCATGCTGCAGGTTGGTTAAAAGAAAAAACTGAATGTTTAAAGCCAGTGGGTAACTTAACTATTCTGCCAAGGACAAGGGGGCAAAGAATAGAAGTTAACCAACCAGCCTGTGATAATAGGGTTTCCAAACAAGGTTGATAACCTGTTTGGGGTTTAGCACTGAGGCTAGAAGGATAGTGGAGGGGAAACCCTGGTTGTGTGGTGAACAGAACCAGTGGCCCAACCACTAGGAATTGCTGCATCTGCAGCAATTACCAGGGTAGCGGAAAAAAATGTCTTTTCCCACTCTGTTTTTTGTGTGTTTTTTTTAGATTGGGAAAAAGAAACAACAGACATAATAGGAGCGGTAAAACCTCCTATTGTCTGATGAGCTGCCCTAAGGTAATAGAAGGGGGAGACAACTCTGGAAGGGAGAATCCCCCTGTGGAATAGGTAAAGGACCAGTATAATAGAGCCGCTCTTACAAACCGAATGTTGTGGCAAGATAGAATTGAAGGAGACTGACTACGCAGTAAGTCTCTGAAAGGTAAGATGATACATGCTAGTACAGGGAAAACGGTCTTATTGATAGTTGTCATTTCTCTTTTCCCAGAAGAGGAAGAGAAACCTGTTAACTATGAGCATGATCATTACAAAGACTCTTAGAGGAAAGAAAAGGATGTCTCGTGAAGAGAGATCCAGGAAAAGTTAGGAAGAAATTAGTGCAGATGCTTCAAGTGAAAAGAAGCAGACTGCAACTGTAACCAGCAACCAGAAGAGGTAATGATGATCTATCTGAAATCCTGCGACTGCTGGGTTTGCTGAACCTATTGAGGTTGTGGTTTCTTTAGACTAGGGCGATGTTTCCCTTGTTTGGGAACATCTGTATGATGGGCAGGAGATGGATAAAACTTTTTCCCCCTGGGGGAAGAAAGTTTGGTAGGACATTTCCTACCAACTGGGAAAGAGGAAGGCGTAGAACAGCCTCTGGAAACAGGAATGTCAGTGGTTAACTGAGCAACTTGGAGTAAAGACTCCTTGTTAAAGAGATTTTCTCCAGTGCAAGGAGTATTTCACAGTCTTTCTTGTGCCCATTTGTCCAAGCCTGAAACTTGGAGCCAGGCTTTACGTCGTGCCCCTATAGCTATAGCAGAAGTTCTGCTAACAGACTCAAAGGAGTCTAGGGAAGCACGAGTAAGGAACCTAGAGATATTTTGAGCATGACTAACCAGTGAGGAATAGTCTGCTCTTTTGGGCTCTTGAAGAAAAGGAGTCAAAAACAGTAATTTCTTTGTGACCTCTTCAAGAGATAATCCCATAAAGAAAATATATGAGAGAATTCTTGCTGACAGCATGGATGCCTGGAAGGTTTGGCGTCCAAAGGCATCCAATGTCTTAGACTCATGACCTGGCGGATAAGAAGAGTGCTTTTTAGTACTCTTAATATGCCTCATTGCTGATTCTACAACAATGGAATGATGAGGAAGTTGAGTCCTTTGAAAACCTGGAGAGTGGGGCACCTGATATAGAAGATCAGTTGCCCTAGAAGGTGGGGGTACCCTTAAAGGAGCTTCCCACATTCGTAAAAGGAGATCCTGCAAGGATTGATGCAAAGGAAGCATGATGTTCTCCTTTGCAGTCTGAGGAATATACAGGGATTCTGTATTCCCCTGTGTAGGATCCTGTCTAGGTATAGAAATGGCAAGTGATTTTGCCATATCCAGAAGAAAAGCTTGAAAAGAAAAATCCCCAGAGGGAAATCCTCTTGCAAGAGGAGAACAGGCTAGATCTGTTGAAGAACTAGCATTGGCACCCAGGGATCTATCCAACTTTATAGGAATATAAGATCTTGAATGGTGGAGTATGGGATCCTTAGAGGATGGTTGCCGGTACCATAGGAGGTCGGGACCAGCAACAGTCGGTAGCATATCGTCCATGCCAGGAATCGATTCCAGACTCGGTATCGAGCCTGATGAAAGAAGCATGGAAGGTACCGACAACGATGGTAAAAAGGATACCGGTACCGACTCCGGTACCGTATCCAATACCGGTGGAAGAAGGCCAGCCGGTGACAGTTCTAACGGTATCGAAAGAACCGTCGATGCTGAACCTGGACCATCGGAACCGTGCCTTCGGTACCGTCTGGAGTCGGTACCCAGTCCTCCAGACTGGAGATCGATTCCAGACTCGGCATCGAAGGAAGCGAGTCTATTGATGCACATCTGGAGGGTACCGACGTCGGTACTAGTACCGGTACCGGGATCGATACCGGTACTGGAAGGTCTGTCTGCAGCGTATCCAACGGCCCCGTAGGTACCAAGGACGCCGATCCTTGGTGAGGAATGTTTCATCCAACACCATTGCCAATGCCGGGGTATCGGTACCGCTCAAAGCGGATGCCACCACCGAGCATGGCTCAGGTATGTTCTGTGAGGGGTGAACCTCAAGAACAACCTGAAACCTCACACAGGCTTTGGAGGCCGAAGACTCCCACCGGGGTTTTAAAGCCAGTGTGTTCTCGAGGGCAAGGCCAGAGGCATCTCTTTGCTGTGCATGAGATCTACCACTCGAGGACTGGCTAGTCTTAACAGACTGTTTTTGGGTTACCTGATCCCGTGTAGAAGAGATGGTCGGTGCCCTGAAGTTAGAGGGGGACCGCGTGTCGAGGGGAACTCGATGCTGAAGACTTCTTCCCACAATACTATTGCAGGAGGGACACTCCGGAGGAAAGTGGTCAGGACCCAAGCAGGATAGACACCAGTTATGAGTGTCTATAATTAGTTTTTTACCGCCACAGTTTGAACATTTCTTAGGAATAGTGGCTGGCGTTTCCATGAGGAAAGAAGGGGTAGGCCTAGAAGGCCGGGAAAACCCCGTCAGGCACTAAGAGGGAAAAAATTATTCCCTAACAGGAATAAATTGAAGAAAAAGAAAAGAAACACCAGCGGTACCGGTGGCATCGGGGAAGGCAGCCGCGACCACAAGAAAACTAAAAAATAAAAGAAGAATTTTCTGCGGTGACAGAAGGACATCCTGTCGGCTCCGCGGAAAAACGAAAACTGAGGAGAGGCAGTTGGGAAAGGCGGGAAGGCAGCACGCAGGCGTGTTGGGATGCTTCCAAAAGCGTTCTGATTGGACGCTGGGGAGCGTTCCCGCGCAGACTCCGTCTGTACCGACGTACCCATATGTGAAGACTCATTCCTGCTTGTTCCTGGAGATGTGTTTTGTTCTATATAGGGTCTAGATATCATGTCAGTGATGATATGATTTTGCTGGCACTACCTTCCCTACCACTGAACACTGCGGTTTAGCATATGAAGCTTTGATCATTTTATTTTTATGTTAGTAGCACAGTTATCCTACTGATTTTCATTTGTGCTTTGTGATTTTCATTTGTTTGCTCGCATACTTTCTCTTTTCATCAGCATGCACATACCAGATTTATTTTATTTTTTGTTAGATTTTCTCTAACCTTTTATTTAATACATTTTATCTGCATGCTTTTATCCTTCCGTTTTTATGTTCTTTCACCAGTATTAAGATATATATGTTTAATATTTTTTGATTTAATGTTGGATGTGTTATGTTTTTAATTGAGGTCCCAAGCCCTTGACGAAGGGTTTGTTGCTGAAACACAGATGTTTAGGGAGGTACTTCTGGACACTCCAATAAAGTCTATTACCAAATTTCCATGGTGTGATATGTCACCTGCTCCTCTTTTTCACTTTCTTGGTGGGTCTATTCCAGATGTGAAACCTATCAAGATGCACTCCTGAACACAGTTTGGACACATCTATCATTAGGAATTTCTGATGGGATGGAATTTGGAAGTGCAGACCTTTGGTCAGGTTTTCGTGGAAGGTCCACAGATCAGACACTGAATAAGTGGGCGAGTCATAGACAGGCTTTCACTTTAGTTTTTCCATGGCTTGAGTCAACTGAGTGCTCAAGGTCCATTGAGCCTGACTAATGTGGAGAGCTGCCAAGGGTGTTAAATGAACTATTGGAGCCATGTGGCCCACTAGTCTCAGCATGCCACAAACTGATGTCTGCCGACTCATTTTAGTCTCACGCATTATCAAAACTAGCTTGGTTAGTCATGTGGGAGAAAAGCTCTCGCTTGAGTAGTGTTGAATAGAGCTCTGATAAACTCCAATTGTTGGAAGGGGCAAAAATAGGATTTGGGGTAATTTGATTGTGAACCCGAAAGGTGATTTGCACAGATTCCGAAGTTCTTTCCAGAGAAGTGCTCTTGTCCAAGTACGGAAAACGTACACTCCCAGCCTATCTAGAAACACTGCTACCACAGCAAGGCATTTGTGAATACCCAAGGAGCCAATATGAGGTCAAAGGGCAATACATGATACTGGAAGTGCCACTTTACTACAATGAATCTGAGATACTTCCTGTGACTGGAATGTATCTGGACAACACTGAACTACTTATTTCCCCCCCTAAACCTTCCTCTCCCCTTCCTCTATCACTGTTGATAATACATTTCTACTTCCTGCTTCCTCTGCCCACAACCTTGGTGTCAATTTTTTATTCTTCCCCTTCCTTCTCCTCACATATCCAATGGATAGCTAAAACCTGTCTTTTCTTTCTCTATAACATTAACAAAATTCACCCCTTCCTTTCTGAACACACTACTAAAATACTTGTCCCCTCTGTAATTACTTCCCGTTTCGACTACTGCTATCTCCTTCTTGTTGTTCTCCCTCCCCTTCAATCTATTCAGAACTCTGCTGCATGACTAATCTTTTGCCAGCCTCGATTTACTCATATAACCCCTCTTCTCAAGTCACTTCATTGGCTTCCCTTCCGTTTCCGTATCCAATTCAAACTCCTCCTTCTGACCTTTAAATGCATTCATTATTCTGCTCTTCACTATCTTTCCTCTCTCCTCTCCTCCTACACCACTCCACTCTTCTACTGGCTTGTTCCTCTCTTTGCCCTTTTCTTCCACTGCTAACTTCAGACTTTTGTCCTTTCGCCTTGCTTCTCCTTATGCTTGGAACAAACTTCCTAAGTCTGTATGTCAGGCTTCATCTCTGCCCCTTTTCAAATCTATGCTAAAGGCTCTCCTCTTTGAGGCTGTTTTTGGATCCCGATACCTTAGTCCCTTGTGTCTCCTTACCCTTCCCTATTCTATCCTTATTCCTAACACATTGAGTCAATTTTTCTACTAACTGGAGGTAGTAAGAGGGGTAATCCCATGATCTCACCTATAATCACTGAAGGATATGGTGCATGGGCACCGGAACAGCCTTCTTGGGGGCTGTGGCATACTGAAGGATCTCAAATTCTTACCCTGGGCTCAGCCCCAATCTCCAAAGAAAATGGTATGGCCTTGGCCATATCGTTGACAAAATCTTGGAATGTCATCCTCAGGAGGAGACTTACATCTTTCATGCGGAGAAGGATCAGAGGGGAGCTCTGGGGATCTATCCTCTGACAGACCACCAGACTGTGATCCAGCCTTCTGAATTTCTGAGCCTCTGCCCTCTGGGGATATGGAGCTCTTCCAGGGGCATCAATGTACCGATGACTTCCTAAGCACTGGGGATGCATCAGTCCCTGATGTGCTGGAGTGTGATATTGGCTGGGCAGGAATCTATCAAGGCCTCACTCTCAATGCCTTTCCTACAAGCATGTTGTGTTTCCCAATGACAGGCTTGTTGCCCTGAGGCAGCATGGCAACATTCATTCATCAAGGTTCTGACATGTTGCATGGGAAAGAGCATTGTGATTTCTCTCCTTGAAAGCTTTCAGCAGACAATTCTCCATGGCTGCCATCTCCAAATGTGTGTGTGGGGGGGGGGGGGGGGACAACAGAAACAGATGATGATCTGGAATCTGAAGGAGAATATTGGCAGTCTGGACTTGGCTAACGGAAGCCGTCCATTGTCCCTCTGAAACCAGTGAGTTTGAGCCTTCCTCCCTTTGGGAAAGTTTGGAGGGACACCTTTTGAACCCTTGATGCTCCATGCCTCAGAGGACTTAGACATTGATGCACTAGGACTTCCACCCAATGTTCCATGTTCACAACGAATATGCCAAATCGTTCCTGGTCCTCAGAGGAACATCAATAGATGAATGATACTCGGGAGGTGGGGGGTCTACAGGTGCTCAGCTCAGAGTGGGTTCAAGAGCTCCTTGATGCAGCCTGGGAAGCCACAGAAACTGATGCTGCCAATACCAAAGGATTGGACTTAGAAGCATCAAAAATCTTGTTGTGCTGCTTCTCTCAACCTCTGAGCCCTCTTTTTGCTATTTGCACACACATGTTAGAAGAAGAGGGTTAATGATCGGGCCCCAAGTACTGGAGGCACCATTTGTCTGTTTTCATAATGAATATAGTCTGAGCACCTGTACACTGCTTAAACCCGCTGGCAAGCTTTTGGGACATGTTCAGAAAAATAGCTGCAGGGCTCAATTTTGAAAAAGTAAATATGGCCAGAACACCAAGCATCTAAAGGGATTGAGGCATCATGGAAAATAAGGTGACATTTTATTTACCAGTTAATGTCCTCTCTGAGTCCTGTTAGACTGGTCCAGACAAGTGGGCTGTGTTCCCCTACAAGCAGATTGGTAGAGACAAACAACCAAAGCAAAGCCCAGGTTTCAATAATATTACTGTCATGCCTCTATCCACCTCAGCCACCAGAGGGTCCCTCAGTATATATCCCAAAGCATATGGGAGAAAACATGGCAAGCCTCACACAACCTCAATTGTGGGCAACAAGAAGTAATCAACAGTCGAGAACTATGTACAGGAAAGCATAAACAGAAGGTTGTCCATAGAAGATGAACCTGCAGAGTCAAGTATAAAAATCATAATGGACCCAAGGGTAACGCAGCAGAAGAGCAGAGCAAATACAGTATCAGAAGTGGGCCCTGGACTAGTCTAGCAGGACTCAAGGAAAGGATGTTAATTGGTAAGTAAAATGTCACCTTCCATATCATCCTGCTAGACCAATCCAGACAAGTGGGATGTACCAAAGCTATAACACCACTGAGTGGGAAGAGGACAGCAGCTCGCAAAGCTCTCGAGCCGAAGGCCATGTCCGCCTGCATATGGACATCCAAGCGGTAATGCTTGACGAAAGTAATGCCCACGCTGCTGCCCGACAAACGTCTGCAGGAGCTAGCAAGCTCCACTTTTCCCAAGAAGACATTTGTGCTCAGGTTGAATGGGCACGCAAATCCTTCAGAACTGGCCCGTTCCACAACAGATATGCTGAGGCAATAGCCACCTTAATCCAGAACCCCAAAGTCGACCTGGCTGCTGTTTCACCCTTGCATAGACCAGCAAACAGCACAAAAAATTGTTCTGACTTACGAATGAACTTTATAACCTCCAAGTAGCGGAGAAGCATCCTTCAATCATCTACAAGGTGATGATCCCCCGACACTGCTCCTTAGAGAGGCAGGCAAACCACCTGGCTTACGTGAAGCGAGACAGCACCTTAGACAAGAAAGGCAGCAAAGGCTGAATGGAAACGGCTTCCTTTGAAAAAGACAGATAAGGATCTCAGCAAGACAGTGCCTGCAGCTCAGAGATCTCCCTTGCAGAACAAATCGCAACCAAGAAGAGTCTTAAATGTCAAATTCTTTAAGGCAGCATGCTTCAATGGCTCAAAGGGGCCACCATCAGGGTCCTGAACACCAGACATAGATCCCAGGAAGGGATCACAGACTGAAGGAGAGGACACAGACGCCGAACCCTCTGGAGAAAACATGAGACATCCGGGTGCAAGACCAAAGACTTGCCTGCCACTGGACCACAGAAACGAGTCAGAGCTGTCACCTGAAGTTTCAGGGAGCTAAGTGAAAGGCCTTTCCTAGGCCACCTTACAGTAAGGCCAACAGGGAGGTCACCATGGCTGTCTTAGGAGCCAACTGATGTGCACCTCACCACACCAGTACTCAAGAGGCATCCTATCCATATGTATGTTAGCTTGGTAGACCTCCTCCGGGCACCAAACGAAGTAGAGATCACTGCTGGAGAGTAGCCCTTATGCGCTAATCAAGAGCCATGCTGTGAGAAGGGAGCTGGATCCTCTGGGACGATCTGTCCCTGCCGCGATAGCACCTGAAATGGAGTCAGCCGAAGAGGAGGTGCTTGCAGGCGCCACATCAGGCCTCCGAACCACCTTCTCTGCAGCCAATCTAGCACTACGAGAATAATCCTGCCCAGATGGCACTCTATATGCCAAATCACATGCCCCAGCAGGGGCCACAGAGAAAACACGTACAGCAGCCGCTGACTTCTCCAAGGCTGGGTCAGGACACTGACACCCTCGGACACCATCTCTGTGTAGTGCCATTTCGAGGTGACCTTAACGGCACAAAATCAACTGAAACATCTCCTGACTCAACTCCTACTCTTCAGGATTCAGTGAGTGCCAGCTGAGGAAGTCTGCTTCCACACTGTCCACATCAGCAATATGCTGGGCCAGCAAACAAGGCTAGGAGATTCTTCTCCGCCCATACAAACTGGAGATCCATCTCCAGGATCAATCCAGCACACCTTCTACCACCTTGCTGATGAACATAAGCTACCGCTGTGGCATTGTCTGAAAACGCTTGAACCACATGGCCCACAACCAGGGGCCGGAAACGCAGAGGAGCCGACATGATGGCCCTTGCCTCAGGAGGTTGGTGGACCACACCTCCTCCCTGCAGTTCAAAGGGCCTGGGGCCATATGGTTTTGGCAATAGTGTCCCACAGTCCGAAATACTGGCATCTGTTGTCAGCAGGATCCAGGAGCAATCGTCCAGTGGTACGCCCTTCTTCAGATGACAGGGCTGCCGCCACCACCGCAGGCTGGCCTTAACCATCAACCGGAGCAGAAGCTTGCGCTCAAACTCCAGAGAGCTTGGGAACCACTGAGTCAACAAGGACCGCAGGAGCGATCACATGTGAGCACACACCCATAGTCCATAGGGTTGCCAACTGGCCGGTTTTCAGCCGGCCTGGCCGGTTTTTCCATGGCCAGGCCAGCTGCCGGCGCAGAGGCAAAACCAGCCCTTGAAAAGCCGGTTTTTTTTGCTCTGGCCGCAAGATTGGGAGCGGCCAGAGCAAAAAACCCGGCTTTTCTCCCAACCCGGAGGGCTTCAGAGGGAGCCGGGGAAGCCCGCGCGAGGCCCCGGCTCCCTCTGTACAGCCGCCAGCGTGAAGAGCCTTTACCTTCACGCTGGCGGCTGTTCCTGTGAAGCCGCGATTGGTGGAAAAGGTTAAAGGCAATGCTCTTTAACCTTTCCCAGCATTCGCGGCTTCACAGGAACAGCCGCCAGCGTGAAGGAAAAGGCTCTTCACGCTGGCAGCTGTTCAGAGGGAGCTGGGGCCTCGCGCGGGCTTCCCCAGCTCCCTCTAAAGCCTCAGACAGCCGCGGTTGGGGGTGGGGGGGAGGTCAAGGACTGCCTGGGCTGTGATGGGGGGAGGGGGCCTGGACTGGAAAAGGGCTAGGAGGGGGAATTTGACTGGAAATGGGTTGTGATGGGGGGGGGGACCTGGACAGGAAAAGGGCTATGGGGGGGGGGGGGACTTGGACTGTAAAGAAATGGGATGTGATGGGAGGGGACCTGGACTGTAAAAGGGCTATGTGTGTGGGGGGGGGGGGGACCTGGACTGGAAATGGGTTTTGATGGGGAGGGGGACCTGGACTAGAAAAGGGATGGGGGGGGGGGACATGGAATGGAAATGGGTTGTGATGGGGAGGGGGACCTGGACTGGAAAAGGGTTATGGGGGGGGGGGAACTTGGACTGGAAAAGGGCTATGGGGGGGGGAACTTGGACTGGAAATGGGCTATGTGTGAGGGAGGTGGAACATGGACTGGAAATAAGATGTGATTAGGGGGACTTGGACTGGAAATGGGTTGTGAAGGGGAGGGGGACCTGGACTGGAAAAGGGCTATGGGGGGGGGGCATTGGACTGGAAAGAAATGGGCTGTGATGGGGAGGGGGACCTGGACTGTAAAAGGGCTATGTGTGGGGGGGGGGGGGGACATGGACTGGAAATGGGTTGTGATGGGGAGGGGGACCTGGACTGGAAAAGGGCTATGGGGGGGGGGAACTTGGACTGGAAATGGGCTATGGTGGAGGGAGGGGGGAACTTGGACTGGAAATAGGCTGTGATTAGGGGGGCTAGGACTGCAAATGGACTGTGATGGTGGGGGGGGGGTAGGACTGCAAATGGGCTGTGATGGTGCGGGGGGACTCGGACTGCAAATGGGATGTGATGGGGGGGCCTAGGACTGGAAATAGGCTGTGATGGGGGACTTGGACTGGAAATGGGCTGTGATGGGGGGGGGGCTAGGACTGGAAATGGCCTGTGATGTGAAGGCTAGCACTGGAAATGGGCTTATGAAGAGCTGGAATAGGACTGGAAATGGGCTGATGTGGGGCATGGGAGAATGGGACTAGAAGGGAGTGGATGCTGGGTGGGTCTAGAACTATAAGGGAACTGATTTTGGGGGAGGACTAGAATAGATGGGGAATGACTGGAGAGGGGAAAAAATATTTTGTGTGGAAGAAAAGTCTATGATGGGCTGGGTATTGGGAGAGTGAGGGGCTTGAGAATGGAAGGGTGAAATTTAAATGGATGATAAAGGAATAAGGAAAGAATTGGGGGAAAGAGCAAAAGGGAAACAATCAGTATGTTAAAGCAGAAATAGAGAGAGAATGGAAAACATCTAAAAGAGAAGAAAGGACAAATGGATAGCTTGCAGAAGACACGAAGAAACCAGAAGAAAGTGACTGGAGCAATTGCAACTGAAAAATAAAACGCCCAAACAGAAGGTAGAAAAATACTTTTTATTTTGAATTTATTAGCTGGAATATGTTTGGTCTGGGAAGTGTGTATTGATAACATCTTTGCGTTTTTGTTTAGTGCAAGAGGAAATTACTTTATAGTTTTATTTCTCCAGTGTTGTACATTTCATGTTTGGATTTTGGGGTTCCCAGTTTAATTATTATCTGACCAAGGAAGTTAGCCTACACATATCCTCGGTAATTTTTGTGGGTGGGGCTGGGGGCGGGGCAGGGGTGGGACTAGGGGCGGAGAATGGGTGGAGCATGGCGAGCCACAGGTGTCGGGTTTTTCTCGGTGAAAAAGTTGGTAACCCTAATAGTCCATCGCTATGGTCGCCATTATCAATTAAGGAGTTGAAGCTAATCCCAGACTCTGGGGGCCTGCTACACACAGAACAGCACCAGGCAAGCCAACAGTCTTGACTTTCTACCCTGGCACGAAAACTCTGCTCACTTGAGTGTTGAAACATGCTCCCAGAAACTCCAAGGACTGGGAAAGCAATAGCTGGCTCTTTTCTTGATTGTGCCCAGCCAAGGTGTTCCAAAAAGGACATCACTCGAAACGTCACCTGAGATGCTTCTGAGAAGAAATGGGCTCAGATAAGCCAGTCATCCAGATAGGGATGGACACAGATCTCTTGGTGGAAGAACAACACAACGGGCAAAGGCTAGTGAAGGTCAAGCCTTCATCGGGGGGTACGCATGGAGTGCACCATATAAAAATGAGAATGGCGGTCTTGACAAAGACCCTTTTCAGTCAATGTCTCAGGGCCAATCAACCATGAAGAAAAGACTCGTAGCAAGCTGTAGCGCGTATTCTGGGATACGTATTCAGAAAGTTAGCCCCTGTGACCTTTACTAGCCTTCGCCCATTGTGTTATCCTGCTGTTGCTGCGAGGGCTTTGCTCTCATTGTGTTTCTTTTTTCTTTCACAGATCTCTTGGTGCCATAACGCCGTAGCAGTCACTACAATGACCTCGGAGAATGTCCTTGAGGCGGGGAACAGACTAAAAAGGAGGGTGGCAAACAAAGTGAGAGCTAGTCATGGCAAAACACAGACGCTTCTGCTGATCTGCCCAGATCGGGACTTGAAAATATGCCTCAGCCAGGCCCAAAGATGCCAAGAATTCCCTTTTGCACACTGCTTGAATCACGGAGCACAAGATTTCCACCTGGAAGTGCAAGTGCTCATTGACCCCCTTGAGGTCCAGAATGGGCCGGAAGGAACCATCCTTCTTTGGCACCACAAAATAGATGTGAGTACCTGCCCTTGCCCCGCTTGTCTGGGGGGATGGGCACCAACGCCTTCAGGTGTAGCAACTTATCAAAATTTGTCTGCATAACGGCAGCTTTGATCGCAGACCCACACAGGGAAATGATGAAGGCATCAACAACAGTCTTTTTGCATTCCAGGACAGAACTGAACGGAATGGTGTCCAGCACCCAGTTGGTGACCCAAGCCCATTTCAGAAAGAAGTGGTGAAGTCTGTTGCCCATTGCAGGAACCAGAGAATGGGCCCCCAAACCTTCATCACAAAGCCTAGGAGGGCCCACCTCTAGAAGGGACTGAAACCCTGGGTCCATGTGCTCCACGAAAGCACTGGAAACGAACCAGAGGCTGAAAGCACAACTGAAGAAAGTTTTTCCAGGGTGGTAATGGCAATAGTCCCGAGACCCCCAGCATGCCCTTGATGGATGGGCAGAGGCTGACATAAAAGGAGCACCAGCCCTCTTCAGAGGTCACTTGGACCTGTCTTCTGGGAGGCAGTAAGACTTTGTCTTGCCTAGGTCCTTTACCAGTTTCCCCTTAAAGGCCAGTTGAGCCAACTGGACTTTTGAGGAGGTGTCTGCATGACACCATCGTCAGGGCACCATCCCTGGCCACCAAATGTACCAAAAAAGAGAACCAGTCTGGAGAAAGATGGTAAAAACAAATAAGCAGGTTTTATTGAGGTGAACAATAAAAGCAAGAGGACTCGGCATAGTCGTGTTTCGGCTATGCCTTCATCAGGGGTAGGAGCCTGCTATGGTGTCACCAGGCTGGCAGACAGAATTACCTTGTAAATTGTAAGGTAATGTATCTGCCAGCCTGGTGACACCACAGCAGGCTCCTACCTCTGATGAAGGCATGGCTGAAACACGGCCATGTTGAGCCCTCTTGTTTTTAATGTTTACCTCAATAAAACCTGCTTCTTTGCTTTTACCACCCTCACTCCATGTTCTCTTGCTTTCTGCACATGCTCTCTTTTTGGACTGACTGCCAAATGTACCAGGTCATAACTGGCATCAGAAAGGAAGGCCGCAGCAGACTCCAAAAGAGGGGTATCATCATCAGATGGAAGAGACTGAATCCACTGGAACAGGGCTTGAGACGTCAGGCTGGTGCATACCGCCAGCTGTAGAATAGCCGCCACCATGACGGACTGGCTCCTCAGTAAGGAATCCACCGTGCGGTCCAGAAAATCCATAAAGGCTAATCCATCTTCCACAGGAATGGAGGTCCGTCTGGTAACCAACGTGACCTGCGCATCCACCCTGGGAATGTCAATCACTTGATGTACTCCTCTGGGAGAGCAGATGATCTTATATATCCTTAACCCTTTAGGTAGGGAGTTGGGGGGAATCCCACTCTGACCGGATCATATCCTTGATCACCTCTGTGAACAAAAAGACGGCAGTGGACTACCACATCCCTTGAAGGAGTGAGTGTACCTTTCGTCTCCTGCTCCATGCTGGAAACATCCATCACGTTCAAAAGCAGATGAGACCCTGGCAATCAACGCTGACAGCTCCTCCTTCTGGAATGGATGGATCATGCCAGCCTCTGCATAATCTTCTGAAGATGACAGCACATCCTCATCAGAGTCCATCAGCCTCCGAGGCATATTCAACATCTCAGATAGAGAATAGCTGGGAACTATCTCCAGGGAGCGCCCTTCACCAGGGATGTTCAGCCAAAAGTAAGCACACAGGGCTTCTACGTTCGGGCACGCAGAGGACACAGGGTCTGAATTTTCACACCAGAAGGACCAGGCCTGAGGCAAAAAGGAAAGAATTCCGGAAGGGACAATCCGGAGAGGACAATCCAGAGTCCAGAAGCTCTCCTCTCAGATAAGGCACCCCTACATCTGCCACAGACTCCTTTGAGGATGAAGAGCGGCTCATAGCATGGTCGTTGGAGCCTCCAGCCAGCTGAATAGCCTTACCCATAGCACCATCCATCATCTGTCCTGAGGCAGGTAAGGTCGGACTAACCGTATCCCTTGGCTGAGAGGGGCTAGCGGGCCCTCCAGGGGAGATTCCGAAACTGCCATGCAGGAAAGGCAGAGTCCAGAGTTCAGAGATGAGGCTCCTTGCTTGCCACAGGTCAAACAGTGTTTTCTGGAAAAAAAACAGTTAGGATAAGTGTCACAATAGTGTGCGCTAAGGCTACATTGGCCCACAATTGTGTGTTAACTGCATATTTACTTTACACATCTTTAAGGCTAATATAGGAAGGAAAAAGGTCAAACATCATGAAAGCCCCATCTTGGATCCCCCTTTCCCATGTAAATTTGTTTATGACAGCAGTAGGAGAAATCCAAAGCTCACAGGCCATGGGTTTCATGTTCAGCCAACAGAGGATTTTTCCTTTCATTAGGTCACACCATGGTTTCTCACTAACCCAGTCTTCAACAGGGATCCAAAAACCACAGTTCTCTTCAGAAACTGATATGTACATACTCTCATTCCAACCAGTATGCCTCTCTGTGGCTTTATGGGTGAGACTTCTTTTCCAAGATCTGCAATCACTACCTCTTACGCGTTCCCAACCTCTACTGGCCCAATGAGTTAAAGACAGATCTTGAATTGTAACCATATGGCATTGTTCATTCATTCTACAGTACTTGATTTTAACAAGAAAGTTCATTTGCATACTGGTATCTTAATGGCAACCCTACCCAAGATACAAATAGACTTCAGATAACTAATCTTTTCTTATTTTTTCATTACACCACCCTAATGCTCTTTACAGCATATTATATACATAGTCATTTAAAAATAGTCATAAAACTTAGCCAAGCCATATATCTAGCTTACATCAAGCTTCACATTTATGTTCATGGCTGCCAATTCAGCTACAAAGTACCGGAACACGTATGGCACAGAGATTGTGTCAATGGTATTGCTTTTGTTACAGATAGCACAGTAATGTTTTCGATGCCGCATGGCAGACCAGGAAGGTGGTGGCTTTTCCAGCAGTGGAGAGAGCAGGCTGCCACATGCCACACACACATGGGCCACGGAGCGGTCCGAGCAGTTGAAAAGGCGGTCATGCAGCAGGAAGGATGTCCCATGGGCTAGGAGGGCATCACGCTCCATCTCCCCGAAGCGTATCCCACCTTGCACATTCCTGCCACCGACAGGTTGGTTGGTAACTTTGTCTCGGGCTCCTGTCGTCCTCACCTGGAACTTGTCAGAGACCATGTGGCGCAGGCGCTGGTAGTAAACCACACCAATAAAGATGTCTGCTTCCAACTCCACTCCACTGATACCACTGTATAGTCGTTCTGTGCCAAAAAAGTTGTAGCCAGCAGCCTTTAGCATCTCACCAAAGTACTGTAAGGCAGAATTCTCCTCTGAGAAGGTGAATGGTGTGGCATCGTGGCACAGCCCATGCAATGCAGCTGACTTCCCGGCCATGCTCTCAATCAGCATGCCGATGGTCATTCTGGAGGGGAAGCCATGAGGGTTGAAAAGGATGTCTGGTACCATGCCACTCTCTGTAAATGGCATGTCCTCTGCTGGCCAGAGCCTGCTCAAAATGCCCTTCTGCCCATGCCGGCTGGCAAACTTGTCACCGATGGTAGGATTGCGGGGGATTCGCACGGTGAGACAAATGCATTTGAACTTTCCACTTCCCGTGTCATTGCTGCACACTTTGATGTTATCTACCACACAGCTTTCCTTGCTCCTGGGAAAAAAAGGATACATATATTTAAAAAAAATAGTCATTAAAGCCTATAAACTGTTTAGAACTGCTTGGTGTGTTTGGGACATTCTGGTCAGAGAGAATAATCTTTATGGAAGAACTACAGCTCATGACTAATTTTGAGGTTCAAAATGGATACTCTTAAGAATATGGTAGCACAAAATGTTAAAAACCCTAAGTCCAGCAGCATGAAGCTGCTAAAAGTAGGGAGCAGAGGTGAAATTTGACAGAAGTTCAATACCGCCAAACGTTTACATGAATCGCAATGGGCCAAGAATCTTTTAGTCGAATGAAATCTCTGCAACAGATTATGGTATAAGGCTAGGAGGGGGACAGATTGGAAAGCAGTGCCATTCGTCCACGACCCTGACGAGGTGGGGATGGGACCACCTCATCTGGACCAAGAGATTGCCAGCAAGAGCCCCAATAAGTAAAAAAGATAGGAGCTTACTTGTTGCATCCATACTGGACAGATACTGTCTCATCCAGATATTCTGATTAGAATATAAGCAGAAGCAGAGCTATGCTAGATGTCAAGTTACAAGGTCTTAGAAAGAAAATAAAGAAAGCACAGTGCACTGGTAAAACAGAAAGGCATAAATTAAAACTAAAAAAAGCTGTACTGCAACCGACCCTGGACTTACTGTAAGAACAGGCTAAATAATTAAATAAAATGTCATAACAAATGGAACTGGCTTATTGATTTGCTTGTAATTTTGCATGAACATAAGATAAATACCTGAAGACATGGCTTTTTCTCAATTCAAATGCTGGGACTAATGTGGGTTGGGCACTCCATGGCAGATGGAAAGATTAATAATCAGTGAAAGCAAGAGGGCTAGATGAAAAAAATAGAGACCCAAAACCAACCACATCCAAATGCAAGGAATGCAAAAGAAGCTGGGAGCTTAAATTTCTTCACGGGAAGGTAACAATCAGACCCCAACTTTATAATTCATCACTGTTCCACTATATGGCTTTCATTATTCAAATATTCTTATTTTTTAGTATAAGAAAGATTTTTTTTAACTTAACTTAGTGACAAATGCTCCAATTACACACCAAAGGGATGAGGTGACACCATATCGTTGACTGATCTATTATAGTCTACATCTCTTCCTAGAGTGGAGGAGTAGCATAATGGTTAGAGCACGGGAACCACAAGACTAGGGTTCAAGTCCCACTAGCACTCCTTGTGGCCTTGGGCAAGTCACTTAACTTAACTTGGCCTAGTGGTTGGGGCAAGGTACTTCAGGCCGGAAGGTCGGGGGTTCAAATCCCACTAGAGGACAGCAACCATGGGCCAGAAGGACTGGGGTTTCTAGTCCCACAGGTGCTCCTTGTGGTCTTGGGCAAGCCACTTAACCCTCCATAGCCCATGTTCCCTGTAAAATAGTTATCTCCAAGTTATAATGCCCTGTTCAATGTAATTTCAGTTTGTTCAATGTAAACCACACTGATCAGAATAGCGCGGTATATAAGAGAATGTAAATAAATAAAACTTAACCCTCCATTGCTTCAGAAAATTCCAAGTTGTCAATGTCCCTGTTTAATGTACATTGCCAAGTTAAAGTTACAATATAAATTGATTTGATTGAAATGATAAAGCAGTATAAAAAGACCTGATAAATAAAATATTTATATAGGTCTTATTTTATTACCTATATTAGTAGTAGGTAGATATGCAGTGGAGCACTAGCCTAGTGGTTAGAACAGCAGCCTGGTGACCAAGAGACCAGGGTTCAATTCTTACTGGCACTCCTTGTGACCTTGGGCAAGAAAGGCCCAGCAATCTACTTTTGCTCACACCTCACCAAACAAACCCAGGGGCTGCTGGGTCACCAAGAGTCAGCACTGATACAAAGGCATGCATTGTATTACTAGTAGTGTGGCAGGTGCAGGCCTGTGACCCACGGTGTCTGACATAGGCAGGCCAGCATGGCTAGCTTGACCTGTAAATGAGGCCTGTGGAGAGGCATATAGGATTGCACATCCCCCAATATGCTGCTATTGTAAGAAAGAACTCAGTAGAAATATTGAATTAGCTTAGATAAGCAGAATTGCAGAATTAAGAAATGGAAAAATACAGAAAAGATGTGTTTTAAAGTTACTGATAAGAAGAGTACATTTGCAGAGAAATATTGAGGAGTGCTGACAGATGAGTTACAGAACCTTGCTCATCTGCACGCACAAATGGTCCCATAGCCTTGAAAGTGTGAAAGTAACAAGTTGATGAACTGACCATTGTAATTGGGACTAGAAGGGGGGGCAGGCAGGTGTCATGCCTACAGAAGCCCACAGAAGGAACATAATTGGAGAAACTTATCAGTACCGGGACCAATAGAGGGGCTACGGGAGGTACGGGAGCGTACCGGGGCCAATGAATTGTTTTTCTATACCTAGAATGGAACAGAAGTCTATAAAAGTTGTTGTAATGCTTGAAAACTTTGCTCAGCCATTTTGAAATTGCCTTGCTTGAGACTTGTGCACAAATAAATGATTTGGACCTTCTGAACAGACTCCTGGTATCATTGGTTTGTCTGCGCTTTGCTGCTACAGTAGGTACTACCTTTGTACTATATTGCGAGTCTTAAATTTATCTTTATTTTGTAAATCGCTTTGGTGTTCCCCGATGAAAGTGGTTAAGGTGAAATATTACTTACCTGATAATTTTCTTTTCTGGAGTCCTGGTAATCCAGTCCAGACAAGTGGTTTTGTGTGCCCTTGCCAGAAGATGGAGACAGAGAAAAAGACTAGGACCTTCCAGCGACACTGGTATTAAGGCTGGTGCATCTAGGGGCATCCTTCAGTATTTATCTGACAAAGCATGTTGTACCAAATCAACCAGTAGAAGGCAACCCCAGGACAACCAAAGACAATCCCCAAAGGGGGCAATCTTCAACATAACTAAAGACATCAATATACCAAAATTCTGCAAATCCTCCTTACTACATGCAAGCAATTGCATGTCACATATAAGAATTCTGACATATCTATGTGCATCAAGTTGCCAAGCATTTAACAGAATTCTGAGAATACTGAATAGAGTTTATGATCTCATATTCCATAAGTAGAGTGGAGTAGCAGCCTAGTGGTTAAAGCACTGGTTTGGTAACCAAGAGATCAAAGTTTGGTTCCCACTAGCACTCCTTGTAGTCTTGAGCAAAGTCACTTTAACTCTCCATTGCTTCAACCTGGCAAGATATTTCCAGTCACACTGCCAAGAAAACCCAGGAGCTGCTGGGTCGCCAGGAGTCGGTACTGACTCGAAGGCACACATTGCATTTGCATTCTATAAGTAACACGTTATACATACAGGCAGCCGTAATCATACAACTAGCAGAATTCCAGGAAAGGAAATTATCAGGTAAGTAAAATTTCACCTTTCAGATCATCCTACTGGACTAGTTCACACAAGTGGAAAGTTACAAATCTACAACTCAACCAGGTGGGACGACTAGCTACCTCAAGGACCTCCATACCTAAAGCAATACCTCACAAAGGCAGAGGGGGATACCCCTATTGCCACACAGCAAACATCTATAGGGCAATACACTGAGTCTGCCCAAGAAGATGTGTGTGCCCAAGTGGAGTGAGTCGTCATACTCTCCAGCACTGGACTATGAATGACAAATGTAGGCAGAGACCACTGTCTTCTTTATCCAATGCACCGCGATGGACTCTAAGCCAATTCTCCCCTATGATGGAAAAGTTATCTGTATGCGGATCAGCCAACAGCCTCAGAAAGGGATAGTGCCTTCCAAGGAAGTGAGAAGGGTTCAAGCAGATGCAGATCTTCAACTCTAAAGCTGCACTGTCCAAGTAAAGGATGGGAGTGAAACAAAAAGGCAGAATGCACAGAGGACAAGGAAGAAGAACCAGGAGAAATGAGGAAGGAACAACCCCTTATTCTTAAACAGAGATGTGGCTTGTAAGCAAATGGCCACCAAAAGACAGGCTTGAGGGACAGCTCCTCAAGCATGGCCTGCTTCCAGGGTTCCTAAAGACACCTCATCCAGGCCCGACAAATAAGTCTAAGTCCCTATGGTCTACAGGCTACATGAGGGATGCCCGGCACAGTCGAAGCAGAACATGCTTGGATGAGAAACCACAGAGCAGCCCATCAAGGGACCAACACCAGCTAGTGCCAGGATTTAAACTCTCAAGGAACACAAGGCAAGACCCTTGTAGAATGCAACCCACAAACCATGCTGCAAGAATATGCTGGAACATCGGCCAGCACACCCCTTTTCCAAGGGAGCGGAGATGATCAAGGCTGGGATCCCTTCCACCCTTATCAGCGCCTTTCAAAGGTGAAATTGGGAAGGGAGCTGAGCCGTCCATCTGGACAGGCCATGGATGCAGAAGCCTTCCCCTTGCAGTAGGGGCTGTCCTGCCAAAAGGTTCACTAAGAAGGTGGAAGTGGCTACTCTGGCAGAAGCCCTGCTAGACTGTTGCAGCCAGGCCTCCGCAGTTGGACTAGAATCAACAGTACCCGGAATGGTCCTCTATCCAGCAGCCTTGAAATGTCCTTTACCTGGCAAATCACACACATGATCAGAGGCTGTGATGAGAGGACACACAGGAGGGACCTTCATGGACAGCTACACCAGAGTGTCCGACACCCTTGGAACCACTCTGCTTTTGACAGCTGAAGAACCCCTGTCTTTTGGTACTGCCCTGCATCACTAGCAGTACTAGGGATGGCCATCCAAAGCAGGCCAGATTACTGTACAACACAAACAGCAGGAGCTCCTCTCCTTTGGCCTGAGAGAGTGTACCTACTGAGAACATCTGCATCAACCTTGTCAATGCCTGTGAAGTTCTAAGCTAAGCGTGCTGGGAGGGGATGCTTTGTTCAGAGAAAGAAGCCACTCATGCGAGCCACCCTCGCACATCTGCCCCCCTCCCCAAGAAGATCCAGACTGCCCAGTCTTGGATTGCCCAGAATGCCCTACACATGGTGCACTGATTATGCGCTGTCCAACCTAGGAAATGATCACCCACAACCATCGCAGACTGCCCACAAACATGCCTTTCAGCACAATAGAGGAAAGAAGCAGCAGAGCAGGCACTGTGCCACTGAAAGCCATATGGAAGGGCAGATGCCATAGCCTTGAGAGAGAGAGAGCCAAGATAGGTGCCCTAGAAACCTGGTCTATCATGGCTGCAACGGAGCCTGTGGCCGTTATGAGCCCCTGGCCATGGGAGACTCATGTCCACAGCATAGCAAGCTGCCGGAATAACTTGGTCCATCCCTAGTCGCCCAAAAGACCTACTTACACTGATGCTGAATGACAGCCCAATATGTCAAAAAACAGAGCGGGAACAAAACTGCTTGTGTTGCAGATCCCTATGCAATCCACACTTGCCAGAAAATGACATGCACAGGCCATAGTCAGAGAGGCCTTGGACAGAGGCATTGTTTGATGAGCCAACTGACCAGATATGAGTGGATGGAGATATACCCTCCACCAGAGAACTGTACTACCACCAGTCTGGCCTCAAAAAACGTATTGGAAATAGTTGCTAACATAGGGGAAGGGCATGGGACTAAAAGCACCTGCTCAGAACAGTGAACCAGAGAAAGAGGTATTGATCATCCCTGATGGAATAAGGAGGAACCTCCAGCCAGGGTCAGAGGCAAGATATTCAGGCAGTCTGGAAAGATGGATGACATAATATAACAATTTCATAGGAAAGCAAATCCCTTGTAGGTAAGCGCTGACCTCTCCGAAATTGAAAATAGGCCTGAAGACCTCAACGTTCTCGGGAAGGCTACATGAAAGAAGCAGATGCCCTTTCCTCTTCAAATGAGAGGCAATGAGACCAAATGTTGGACATACAGGAACCTCTTCAAGCCCTGACATTAGTCCTCTAAGATGTGGAAGAGACACTACAAATACATCTTGTGCAGGCCTCACACACTCCAGAGTGCAACCATGCATCTTATGTTATGTTCTTATGCAAATCTGGGTCCACCTCTGTCAAAGAAGTCAGCACTGGTGCCTAAGAGAACCCTCCAGGGTCATCAAAACCACCGCAAAACACCAGCTAAAAAATGCACAGGCTTTTTTTTTTTTTAAAACAGTCAGAGGCCAGCCTTAAACCAGTGACCTTTGAGATAGAATGCAATCTTCTTGTGGAAGAGCCATTATCTTGGATGTATAGTTGTTCACTGAACCAGCTAGTTGGGTTAGCTGATGCCATCTTTGCTTCTAGAAGAGTTTCTACCAAACATTATACACTTAAGTGGTAGAGTTTGCTGCCTAGTGTGAGGCAAACTACTCCAGGAAGAGGAATTACCACTAGGGAAGAGGTGCCTTAAAAGGCCATTTCCAGATGCAGAGAACTGTGGAAACATGGTCTACAATATGCCCTGTACCCTGCAGACCTACAGGATGTAAAGTCTTCCATAATCACTGCCATGGAAAAGGATACAGCTCCCTCTAAGAGCCAGACTGTCTGGGAAAGTGGCTTCTGTACCCTCCCTCTGAGGAGGATGCATTTTCCTCAATATTGAACTACAGGAGAATATACTAGGCGGGTGGAAAAAGTAGCCCTAGCCTGCCCCAAAGAAGTCACCACCAAATACTATCACAGCTCAGTAGACGATGACCTCTGCTTGACTGGCCTTTAAACTCAAGGGATGGGAGGAGATCCAAATTTGCGAATTCTTGCAGGTCTATGAGGTGACATCCTGATGAGTAGTAACTTTGGTGAGATTCCATACAATGCTGAAAAGTTCTCTAGGTCTGTTTGCTGACTTCATTATGGTATTGGTGTAGTATTGCTGTTTGCACTCATTAAGTTGTTATATTCAGGTTGCTTGGATCTGTATAGTTGAAGTGTGTCCTAGGTCTTATTACGTCTCCATTTCCTTTCAGTCTTCTCAATTCTTTTTGCTTCTCTGATGCTGTTTAAGTACTATGGTGCGTTGGGTCTTTTGTGCACACACATGTGTTTGTGGCTCATGATTGTAGCAGCTGTAGAGATTGTGATGTGCCAGTTTTCAAAGATGTTATCCAGATTTTGGCTGTTTTGCTGGAGCTTGTGGGGTTAACCCCTGTAGGAATGCCTCCTTCTTGAAGGTTCTAAATTTTCTGTTTGGGTGGCATGGTTCGTGGTGGTTGTCGGGGCTTCTGATGAGCATTAAAAATGTTAGAGTAGTGATCAGACCAGGGCATGGGAGAAATCATTGGGGCTGATATCTGATCATGCTCCATGAATTGCTTTGGAATGAAGATCAGATCTGGTCTTGTTCCGTGCTGGTGGGTGCGTGCATTGGCTAGTTGGGTGTACTGGAGGGCATCCATTGCCTTAAGGAATGTGTTGGCTTCTTTGCTGGCTGAGGAGCACAGGCTGTAGTCTCCAAGGGCGACAAGTGGTTTGTGCTGTGTACCATATGCGCACATTGTCTCCAGGATGGTGGAGAGTTCCTTGGTTTTGGCATTTAAGTGAGGCATATACTCAGGTATTTGTTGGAGATGATTATTGTGTTGATCTCTGTCGAGTTGATAGTTGAGGTGGTCCTGAATCTGTAGTGGTTTCTGGCCAGTATTAATACTCCCCCTCCCCTCTTGTGTGTTTGGGGTTATTTGTTTCAAAATAACTTGGTCTATGTCCGTTAGCCAGGTTTCTGTCATACAGATGTTTATCTTGTGAGTCTGTATGTAGTCATAGATGGTGTTTGGTTTCTTTTTGATTGATCTTGCATTGATTAATGCACATTTGATAGGGGAGGCTACGATGGGATTAATGTGTGCAGTTTGGGGGGGGGTGTATGTAAAGTAACTGGGCTAGGTTATGTGCTCTGCGTGCAGTGGCTCCCATGCATTGGTGTATCAGGGTAGCAGTTGGTTGTGCAAATGAAAGTGGTGGCAGGTGGGCTGGCATTGTATGTGGCCTGGCTCCCAAGGAGGTTGCCAGGTATGTTAAGATTAGTGTGAGGAGGTGGTAGTGTCTGAGTTTGGTATCTTGGACTTGCATTGAGGTGTTGTCAGTGGCTTGCCTGCCCTGTGGAGAGACGGAAACGGCAGGGCTGGTTGTTTTGCATGGTCTTCCCTGCTGCTGACGTTGTGATGTTACCTTATGTTGCAGAATCGCTGTTGTTGAGGTGTGTTCCATCCAGTATCTTGTGCTTAGGGAGTCTTTAAAGTCATCTGTCTCCATTGTTCAGATGTGGAGCAACTGGAACACATTTGTGCGCAGTGGCGTGGGCCTTTGACTGCTCTAGTTATGCCTGTAAAGTTGCCGTTATATCGATGGTCGGGTGTTTCCTCCGTTGAGGCATCCAAGAGGAGTACAGAGGCAGGGTTGGTCTCCCGCTGTTGGTCCCCGCCTCAGGACCACACCGAATAGCCTTCTGGCGAGGCCCTCAAGTGCGGGCGCGCCCGTTAGTGCTGCTTTTTAAACTATGTCCAGGAGCCCTGATTAGTCTTGTGCAAGGGAACGGGGAGGAGTCCTACTTTCCGCTCCTTTGTGCGATGGCGATCAGGGTTCTCAGCAACATGTAGTGGCTCAGATGCTGCTCCTTTAGCATTCCCACCGATGAGGTTTTTTTAAACTGTGTCCAGGAGCTCCGATTGGTCTTGTGCAAGGGAGCAGGGAGAAGTCCTGCTTCCCGCTCCCTTGAGCAACATCAATCTGGGCTCTCAGCAGCATGTAGTGGGCTCAGATGCTGCTCCAGAGATGCTTCTGACAGGGAACGGGATGGATGAGACAGTCGTCCAGATAGGGATGGACACAGATCCCTTGGCACCGCAACTGCCACTACCATGACCTTGACAGCAATTATTACTTATTTTTTGTCGGGCATAAACCACAAGAAAAAGAGGAAACCCCTCTCACTCTCACGCAGTACATGCCCCTTTTTTTAGAAACTTATTCAAACATTTGCATTCATCTTGTTGTATCATTGTAAAAAATCCACACTTATCTGATCGATCACACACGACATGCACGTTTCGAAGCCAAGAGCCTGTCTCAAGTGCCCCCGATTGAAAAGAAGTGTCTCCGTTTATTCAAACTGACAGAAAACGCCAAATTCTTCACGTTTCAAAGCTAAGAGCCTCTGTCTCAAGTGCCCCCGATTGAAAAGAAGTGTGTCCGTTTGAATAACAAGATGAATGCAAATGTTTGAATAAGTTTCTAAAAAAAAGGGGCATGTACTACGTGAGAGTGAGAAGGGTTTCCTCTTTTTCTTGCGGTTTATGCCCGACAAAAAATAAGGAATTTATTTATTTATTTAACAGCTCTTATATACCGCGCTATTTGACATCAGTGCAGTTTACATTAAACAAAATACACTCAGATTTAGAGAACTTGTCCAAGTTACAGGTAACAGGGGAATAAAACAAGGATTAACTGGGGAATAGCATATAAATAATTAAACAAAAGCAATTAATGACTGCTGTCTGGGATTAGCGGTATTCCTTTTCAATTTGGATTTTCTCTCTGAATACCAGAGTACTGGTTTTTTTCTGTTTGACTACCATGACCTTGGGCAGGTAGAGAATGGATAGAGTCGAGCATGGCAAAATGCAGATATCTCTGCTAATCTGCCTGGATTGGGATATGAAAATACGCCTCAGCCAGATCCAGAGAAGTCACAAATTCTCCTCAGCACATTGCTTGAATCAAGGAGTGCAAGGTTTCCATCCAAAAGCATAGGACACGCAAGTGCTTGTTGACCCCTTTGAGGTCCAGGATGGGCTGGAAGGAACAGTCCTTCTTTGGCACCACAAAGTTAGATGGAGTATCTGCCCTTGCCCCACTCATCTGGGGGGATGGGCACCACAGCCTTCAGGTGAAGCAACTTATTCAAAGTGGTACACACCACGGCACCTTTTATCGCAGACCCAAAGGTGGAGATGAAGACATCGGGAATCAGCTCCTTGCATTCCAGGACATATCAAAATTAAATAGTGTCTAGCACCCAGCGATCCTTGGCAACCCAGGCCAATTCCTGAAAGAAAAGGCGAAGTCTGCCGCCCACCAGAAGTACCAGGGAATGGGACTCCAAACATTCTTGTGGCCTGGGAGGGGTCTCCTCTGAAAGGGACCGTGTCCCTGGGTCCACGTGCTCCAGAAAAGGACTGAGAACAAGCCCAAGGCCCTGAAGCAGAGGAGAAAGGTTTTCCACGTCAGTACTGATTATAGTCCTGGGAATACGGCACCCTTGCTGGTCAGGCAGAGACTGATGAGAAAGGGGCACTTACCTGCATCACGGGCCTCCTGAACCTGTCTTCCAGAAAGCAATAAGTCTTTGTCTCGCCTAGGTTCTTTACCAGTTTCTCCACATGTGTTCCAAACAGGATCTTTCCCTTAAAGGTCAATTGAACCTACCAGGCTTTGGAGGATGTGTCCGCCACCTGGTGATGCAGCCAAATTGAGCACCGTGACACAGTAGTCAAGGCACCATACCTGGTCACCAGGCACACCAGGTCATACATGGCATCAGAAAGGAAGGCCGTAGCTGACTCCAAGAGAGAAGCATCATCATCAGGCAGAAGATAATGAATCCACTGGAAAAGGGCTTGAGAAGTCAAACTGGTGCATACCCCCAGCTGTAGAACAGCAAACAGACTCTTCAGCAAGGAATCAACCTTGCGGTCCAGAACATCCTTTAAAGCTGAATGGTGGTCCAGCTGATAATCGTCGTGACCTATGCATTCACCTTAGGAATGTCAATCCACTCATTATGCTGCTCCTCTGGGAGAGCGTAGACCTTCTTATGGACCCTTAACTCTTTAGGCAGGGAGTCGGGAGAGTCCAACTGAGATCGGATAATACCTTTGATTACCTCCAGGAACAGGAAGACAATATTGGATTTCTGTACCCCTTGATGAAGCGGGTGTACTTTCGGCTCCTGCTTCATGCTGGAAGCATCTGCCAAGTTCAAAGTGAATGAGACCCTGGAAATCAATGCTGCCAGCTCCTCCTTCTGAAACAGGTGGATCAGGATGGCCTGTTCATAGTTTAAAGTGATAGGAGGTCCTCCTCCACATCAGAGCCCAACACAGATTCATCTATGGCATAGTCAACATCTCTGACAGCTCCCAAGTGTTCCGCATCTTCAGGGGACACTTAGCCAATGGCAAATCAAGCAGAGCTTCTGCTTCCATCCTGCCCAGTACGAGACTGTGTTCAAGGGCACCCAGAGGCCCTAGGGTCTGAATTTCCATGCCAGAAGGACTAGACCTGTTGCAAAAAGGAAAAAGAATTCCGGAGAGGACAAGCCAAACTCCGGAAGCTCTCCTCTCTGAAAAGGCTCCCTGACACCAAAGAACATAGCCACTACAGATCCCCTAGAGTCCCCGGCCAGCTGAGCATCCTTACCCTTAGCACCATCCTGCACCCCCTGCCGTGAGGCAGACAAGAGCAAACTAACTGTATCCCTCAGCTGAGAGGGTGAAAGCATGCACTCCAGGGGTGACTCAAAAGATGCCATACAGGAAAGGTAGCATCCAAAATCCAAAAGGATGAGGCTCCTCGCTTGCCACAGGTCAAAAAAAAAAAGTGTAGTTACTCACCTGTAATAGGTGTTCTCTGAGGACAATAGGAATCAGTTCTCACATACGAGTGATGAAAGAGCTATCGGAGCATGCAAAGAAGCATCTCCCCAGCTTTCAAAGAAAGCCTTTGGGAGATGCACCACACTTGCATGGTCTCCTTCCTGCCCAAGGGTGCCATCTTGCCTCAGTCTAATGACATAGCTAAAATGGCAAAAATTAAAATATAGTAAAGAAGCAACTCCAAGGGGAGGAGGGAGGGTTGTGAGGACAGATTCCTGCTGTCCCTGGAGAACACCTGTTACAGGTGAGTAACTACACTTTCTCCGGAAACAAGCAGGAAGTCAGTCCTCCCATACAGGACTCCTCAAATACAGGCTACCGAGAACCTGTACAGAATGCCACCGGTGACCAGAGAAGGTGAGCTGTGAGCTGCAGAAGTTGAGTCCCAACTGAGATACTCTCGCAAGGCCCAAGTGTCTGGCGGGAAACCAGCACTGGCAGCCTGAACAGGGAAACCAGCACTGGCAGCCTGAACATGGAAGGGTTGGAGGACAGGAGTTGCCTACACCCTGAAGAGATTACAGAGCATGGCCTGGCTGAAAGCACTGTCCCGTCGGGACTCCCTCTCCAAGCAGTAGTGAGCTGCGAAGGTATGGACTGAAGACCAGATGGTAGCCTGGCAGATTTCCATAAAAGGTATGGAATACAGATTTGCTACAGAGGTAGCCATGGTCCTGACGTGGTGTGCCATGACCCAGTGGTCTAGTGAGATCCCAGCCTGCTCATAGGTAAGGCCAATGCAGTCTGCCATCCAAGTGGATAGAGTTCGCTTGGTCACTGGAAGCCACAGTCGACTAGGGCCGTGTGCACTTGCCAGAGAGTACAGGTGTCCCGAGGAACGGGATTGGGACCTCGTCTGATGCCTCTCTTGAGGCCGGTGGTGCTCGAGGATCAGTTCGATGACTGGGAAAACCCTCGAGGTCAAGGGTCTGGTCGTCAGGGCGGATGAACCAGAGGAACCAGACATCAATGTCTGCTGCTGGACCAGAAGGGCAGTGACACTGTGTGCCAAGGCTTCCATGCCAACGGCTCTGCAGCCTTCGATGTGGGCACTGATGGCTTCGGGCCCAGAATTGGTTCTATTGAGGGAGAGTCCTTGGCCAGGATGGCCTCGGGGGTCTGAGGCCAGCTGCCCGACACTGATGACTTCTTCCAGGGCAGCTTGTGAGGTTGCTCCCGATCCGACCCCTCTGACACACGCTGGGGACTGTGGGGCCTGGTGTGGAATTTACCCACTTTCCCAGACCCTCCAAGGTGGTCTTCAAGGTTTTTGAGCTCTTCTTGCCTTCCACCTCCGGGGGGTTCCTCTCTGAGAAACCACAGCTGTGGGACGCTAAGGCAGTCTGGGCATCGCGAGGCACAGAGATACCAGAGGGGTCCATGGAGCATGGTATTGCCGGGGACTCTGGTGCTGAGTCAGATCCACGGAACAACTTCTCCTGCTGCAACTGCTCTTGATGGTCTTTGCGGACATGGACTTGCAAAGGTCGCAGCCCGAGTTGTTGAGGTCTGGCCCAAGGCAATGGAGGCAGCAGTCATGTGGGTTGGTGAGGGACATCATCTAACTGCACCGATCATAGTTTTTGAAGCCGCTGGAGACCATGAGGAAAAATGGGCCTTTTAACTTGGGCGAGGGTCCAAAGCCTACTAGCCAAAAAGGATGCGAAGTGCCAGTTGAGGGACACCTCGAGAAAAAACAAGAAAACAAACCCAAGGAGTGACACAGAGGCGAGCTGGCTCAGGGGCAGGAAGAGGAAACAGTATGCATATCGGAAAGGATAATTTTAAAGAAAAAAAAACAAAACACTTTTTCCAGGGAAATGAGACTATGTCTGGTGGGCTCCGTGGAAAAAAGGAGACTGAGGCAAGATGGCACCCTTGGGTGGGAAGGGGACCACACATGCGTGGTGCATATCCAAAAGGCTTTCTTTGAAAGATGGGGAGATGCTTTTGCACGGGCGCCATCAGTGCCGACGTCACCCGTATGTGAGGGCAGACTTCTTACTTGTTCTCGGAGAAACAATATTTCTTGGAAGAAGACAGAGTTAGGATAAGTACCAGAGCACACATTACAGCTGCGTCGGCCCACAAGCGCGCATTAACTGTGCTTTTACAGAATGCACGTTAAAGGCGCTAGGGAAGGAGAGTGCATTGGAGCTGCTTGGGTGGAAAGTACTTTAGGACTGTGCACAAAAAGCAAAAAAGTTACTAATGCATGCAGAAATCGTTGAGAAACCCCCCAAACAGTCGTAATGGTTACTGGCAGTCCACCCTGAATTGCATCCCTCAGACAGAACTGGGAGCCCCCAACAAGGCTAATGACAAGGTCAAGGCTTGATAATCACTCCCTGAAAGCCCCGGTGTAGGATCCATGCTGGGCTCAGCTCTACTCCCCTGAAACTGCTTCACTGGCTGGGTTTATTTTTCAGCAGCGTTCTCTAAAATGTAGCTGGCAGACAGATCCCTCTGAGAGCCTTCTGCAATCTTCGAGAGGGAGCAGGGGGGAAAGGAGGAAGAGAGAGGAGCACTGAGGTTGTGTGAAGCTGCTGTCCTCTTCCAGACTCTTCCAAATCCTTCCAATTTGTGGCTGCTCAACAGGCCCTTATCATAAGGGTGTGGAGCTGAACCAATTTTTCCTCCTCCTATGGCTACCAAAAAGAATGCAGTCTAGTGGAGCCTCCCACGTCATGCTCAAATGAGAGAGTCACCCCTTTAGGACTTAAAGTGGTCGTTCACAAATATTTAATCAAATCTCTTTTCCTCTCAATCTTAAGATTTTCTACAGAGAGGAGAAAATCCATCCACCATCTGCTAGAGACAAAGAGATACTGAAGGGATCTCTGATGACTGAGCCAGATTGAGGCATGGGAGTGATGTCACTGAAACCTGGGCTTTTCATTGATTCTTTGTCTCCACCAATCTGCTGGTAGGGGAACACAACCCACTTGTCTGGGCTGGTCTAGCAGGAAGTAGAAACTGGGAAGGAGGGGAACAAAAAAACCCCACAAGGGATGTTTCAGCACTGTGACCCTATGATAGGATGGCAGACCGCAACAGAGGCCAATCTGCGCAGCACTGTGACTTTTCAAGAAGGCAGCATTGCCCACCATGGAGGTGCACCAGCCTGATCTCGTCTCTTTCAGCACTATCCACTGATCCAAAGCGTCTGACGCTGCTGTGCAATTAGTCGGACTTTTCCCAATGACTTGGATCACAAGGTCAAACACAGCATGGCCCAGGACCCATGGATCATGGCCCAACACACCACCAAATGACTGAGGTACACAGTCCACCATGGTCTCACATGCGTGGGTGCCCCCATGGTCCAATATACCTCCAGCCAGCGCAGGTAGGTCAATGCTTCCCCTCCATTGCATAACCAACAGCCTCGGGCCAGAGTGAGGCCCAGGTACGGAGACAGACATCACTCATCTGGTAACACCCCCCCCCCCCATAGCTGTACTGTGGAGGAAGAACAAAAGCACATCAGTCTGATGCTCTGAATCTCACAGCTGCCTTCAGCGGCAAGAGGCCAGGCAGAGGTAAGGGTTCTCCTGCCATCAGTCAACGAACAAGGGCCCACTGTAAACTGGCCCATGAAACTGTTGTGGCATTCCATCAGCAGCTCCAGTTTGAATTTAAAGGAAGCAGAATGGGGATGTGGTACAAGACCAATGACATCTCAAGCTAAGGGATGAGAAAGGGGATCAAGCCCCCTCCTCCTCAGACCAATCCTAACTTAAGGTTCCCATGGTTCAAACTGATAGCCGGAGCTGACAGGAAACTGTGAACTTCAGGCCTGCTCACCAGAAGGCAGCCATGCTATACCCTGAGGGCTGATCCCAAAAGAGTCTTAAACGGGAGGCAATCCTCAGGCCAGCATCCCAGGAGCCCACTTCAATGATGAAGGCAGACTCAACCAGACAGGCTGGTTCACCAGGGGGGCAGCTGCAGTTGCAGCTGCCCCCTAGGAACCAACCCAAATCAGGATATAACCCTCCAGCCAGCATCCCAGAAGTCCACTCCAACAAAGGCGGCCAACTCAATCTGACAGCCTGACATGATAGGCAGCCCAGGAGATGCAGGTCTGCTCATCAGTGGGGCAGTTGCAGCTTGCCATAGGAGCTGACCCCAAAAGGGGCTCAACTGGAAGGCGACCCTGAGGCCAGCATCCCAGGAGCCTACTCCAGGCAAAGAAGGCTGATTCAACCAACAGACAGCTGCAGGTCTGTTCACCAGCAGGATAGCCACAGCTGTGCCCTGGAAACTACCACCAAAGCCTTGAGAAAAAGCCGACTCAACTGGTGAAATAATAGCCCTCAGACTGTGAGTCCAAGAGTATAGGAGACAATTTTTTTTTTCACAAATCCAGATCTACCATCTTCTGGAGACAGAGAAATACTGAAGAGTGCCCTTGCTGCACCAGCCTTAAATACCAGTGGTGATGTTACTGGAGCCTTCTAGTTTTTAATCTGTCTCCATCATCTGCTGGCAGGGGGACACAACCCCACTTGTATGGACTAGTCTAGCAAGATTATCTCTAAACAAATTAATAACTAGTGGTGGTGAAGCACAATGTAAAACCAGAGATCAAATAGGTTCTGCACCATGAAGGGGCCTGAAGGCCCTTATCTGTTAGTTTTAGTGTTGCTAAGTAAACTGTTAAAAAGAGAATACCTAGGTCAACAGTTTACTTGAACAAGGAAAACTGTGTAGGGATGGCACAACACACATGCTGAATGTGTGTTGTACCATTCAGCAGCAGTGCACTTGCATCTCTCCTGCTGGTGAAGTCAGCAACTCGCCAGAATCGTGGATGGGAGGGGGCATTCATGGGGCCATAGACATTTGGATTAGTGGTCAGAAGGTGGTATCAAAGGTTTCAAGGGAAGAGAGGCAAGCATTCTTGCTCTGATCAGATACTTCCAGGGCAAGTGAAGGGAATGCTGTCCAGTGGACGATCTTTGGTGTCAGATCACACAGAGGATAGGGCTCAGAGCTCAAAAAGAGATACAGATTTGCATCACCTCAAAATGATGGTATACATCTATATATGTAAACTATATGCATACATTTTAAAAAATTACGGGGAGATATTCAAAGGCATTTACACAGTTTGCAGACTTGCAAACGGTGTATATGCCACTAAGAGGGATATAAAGCGGCACTAACACAGTTAGTGTTACTGGAATCTGCAGTTCCGCCACTACATGCCCCGGTGCTACGCAGTTAGCATCAGGAGAGAGTGGAGGCAGAATCCGTTGCTAACCAAGCAGTGGCGATACTGAGCCGCTGCCCAGTTAGCGACCCACATGTAAAGTAAGGTGCAGCAAAGGCTGGCCTAATTTTACCCGTGGAGGCTAACCGTGCCAAGGCAATATTGAATCACTGTCTGGTTAACTTCCAGAGTGCACGGCGACCTCGATATTCAATGCTGATGGCCATTGAATATCCAGGGTTAATTGTCACCCTTTATGTAGAAACTTACAGATTCTCTGTTTGTAAATAGTTATTGTTCTTAGTTCTATGTACATTGTGCTGAGTTCCGTTGGAGTCACAGACTGTTAAGGCGTCTTCTATGTATTACTGTTTTATTGTAAACCGCCCTTGATCGCAGGAAGGGGCGGTATAAAAGAAACCCCAAATAAATAAATAAATGCATACTGTGCTAGACACCCCCACCGCTGAACATCACCCCCTAAATGCTTTGTGAACAGTTAAGTCACCCGATTAAGTCACTCTTGGCATGCCCATTTTTATAGAGCAAAACAAGGCAATAGCCTAGACAATTTTCAGAAGGGTTGCTCTAGCCAGGTTACAAATTACCCAGCTGAATCCCGATGAAAATAGCTTGCTTCATGGATAACTAACATTAGCTTTGATAATTAACATCAGGATCTATACAATTTAGAAGGAAGGCAAATGCCCAAACACCATAATTTTCCTTGCATTCATTTTGGTAAATAGCATACTGGAGCATATTCATGGTCACTGCCTCCATCTTCCTGAAGAAGCTCTGCAGCAGGGGACGGAAAATTCTTCAAAGAAATTCCTGAAATTCTGTGGCAATCATGTGACATTTACATAAACATTTATACAATATGAAAATGTATTTTCCTTTATAAATGAAAGACATTTTCTGACACATCTTGTGCTTCCAGTCAATTTATCTGGTAATTTTTGCGAGGGTGAGGGGGGATCTTAGTGATCAGTCCTAGCAAGGGAGGAAGGTGACAGGCAGAGATAGGTGAAGGAGAACCGAGAGAGAAAAAGAAATCCTGAATTAGGGAGGGAGGGGAGAGGATGATCCATTCACTTTCTCCCTGCCCGTCCCCTACTCCAAACCTCACATACCTCACAATCTCTCGGATCCCCACTCCCTGTCCCACCTCCCCCCCCCCCATACCTTTTCTGAAATACCTCGCTCTCTCTTGCGCCTACCTCCATATCCCATCACACATCTTCCTCTCCTTTCCTACGATCCTCACTTGCTCTCCTGCCCTTCATCCTCACTCCCTCCAATTCCTTCACTTATCCTCTCATCTTGGCTTAGCTGTCGAAGCACAGCAATGGTGCCTCAAAAGTTGCATTCTCCTCCTCTGATGCACTCTGAACTGCACGCTTCAAAGTACAACACTCTGGATTCAGCAGCAAAGGAGGACAATGCTGCTGCCCGAGATGCTGTACTATTCTGTCTTTCTCCTGATTATCAGCCCTAGATGGAGAGACCTGGAGAAATGCCACTGTAGCAGATGGTACCACCACTGTCAATACTCTGGCCCCCGGTTTCCTGCAACAATTCCACTGGGAGTGAAGAATTCTGTGGCCAAGGAATCACAAGAGACCAGGAGACCCACTTTCAGCCTGCCAAGCCAGTTGTCCTTAAAGCATAGTTACTCACCTGTAACAGATGATTTCCGGGAACAGCAGGAATTTAGTCTTCACATATGGGTATCATCGGTACAAACGGAGCCCACGCGGGAACACTCCCCACTGTCCAATAGGAAAGCTTTTGGGAGCATCCCACAGCGCCTGCGTGCTGCCTTCCCACCTTTCCAAACTGCCTCTCTCCAGTTGAGTTTAAAGCTGAGACAAAGAGAGAGGGAGAGAGGGAAAGAGATAGAGAGATACAACTCCTAGGGGAGGTGGGTGGGTTGTGAAGACTTAATTCTTGCTGTTCCCGGAGACCACCTGTTACAGGTGAGTAAAGCATAGTTACTCACCTGTAACAGGTGATCTCCGGGAACAGCAGAAATTTAGTCTCCACATATGGGTATTGTTGGTACCGACGGAGCGTGCGCAGGAACGCTCCCCAGCATGCAATTGGAAAGCCTTTGGGAGCATCCCACAGTGCCTGCGTGCTGCCTTCCCGCCTTTCCCAACTGCCTCTCTCCAGTTGAGTTTAAAGCTGAGACAAAGAGAGAGAGGGGAAAAGAGAAAGAGAGAGAGGGAGGGAAAGAGAAAGAGATAGAGAGATACAACTCCTAGGGGAGGTGGATGGGTTGTGAAGACTATATTCCTGCTGTTCCCGGAGATCACCTATTACAGGTGAGTAACTATGCTATCTCCAGGAACAAGCAGGAATGTAGTCTTCACATATGGGGACTCCCTAGCTTCAGATGCCAGGGAGAGATCCCAGAAATTGTGTGCCCCTGAAACAGGGCTGCACTTCCCCCCATGGATCTCTAGCATCCCACCATGGATGGCGGGTAGGAGTTGATTAGGTATCGAACAGGTGTTGAAGAACAGCATGACCAAACAAGGCATCCCGGCGAGAGTCCTTGTCCAAGCAGTAATGGGCTGTGAAGGTATGAAACGAGGCCCAGGTGGCTGCTCGACAGATGTCGTCGATAGACACAGAGTGCAGATGAGTCATTGAAGCTGCCATGGCTCTCACATTGTGAGCTGTGACACAGCCCTCCAGAGGAAGGTTCTTACTCTGATAGGCAAAGGAAATACACTGGGCAATCCAGTTAGATAGTGTTCTGTTGGAGACTGGAAATCCCAAATGAGAAGTATCAAAGACTTGAGAGGACTTTCTATGTTGCTGTGTTCTTTGTAACTAAAAGGCTAAAGCTCTTTTACAGTCCAAAGTATGAAGGTTCCTTTCTGCATTTGATGCATGAGGCCTTGGAAAGAACACAGGTAGGTAGACCGCTTGGTTTAGATGAAAAGGCGAGACCACCTTTGGCATAAAGTGTGGATGAGTCTTAAGGACTACCTTGTCATGATGGAACCTTGTATAAGGTGGATCAGCTACTAGTGCTTGCAACTCACTGATGCGATGTACTGATGTGATTACAATGAGAAAGATAACCTTCCAAGAAAGGAATTTCAAGGAAGTAGTAGCTAAGGGTTCGAAAGGTGGTTTCATGAGCTGACCAAGAACCAAATTTAAGTCCCATGCCACAGGTGGTGGCTTAATGGGAGGCTTAGTTAGCAGAAGGCCTCTCATAAATCTTGCTATGAGAGGATGGGAGGAAATCTGTTGTCCATTCAGGGGCTTGAAGGAAGCTACAATAGCATTCAAATGGACCCTCACTGAGTTAGTCTTAAGTCCTGTATTGGATAAATGAAGGAGATACTCCAGTAATGATTCCAGAGGTATGGCAATGGGGTTAAGACCCTTCTGCGAACACCATATGGTAAACCTTTACCACTTGAAAGCATAAGAGCGTCTTGTGGAAGGCTTCCTAGAAGCATAAAGGATACCCTTTATTTGCTGAGGGAGGTTAAGATCATGGAGATCTAGGCCTTCAGCAACCAAGCCCTGAGATGCAGAGACTGGGGATTGGGATGCCATAACATTCCGTCCTCCTGAGATAGGTGATCTGGAGCAGACCCTAACTCCAGGGAGGGAGCTTGAAGAGATGTAGAAGCAGAGGGTACCACACTTGCCGTGGCCAATGTGGAGCTATGAGACTCATATGGCCTCTGTCTCTCTGAAGCTTGAACAGGGCTTTTGGAATTAGGGGAATGGGTGGAAAGGCATACAGGAAGTCCTGACCCCAGTAAAGGAGGAAAGCATTCCTGGCCTGAGCCCCCTGAGCCGGAATTCTGGAACAGAACCGGGGAAGTTTGGCATTCCACGGATTTGCAAAGAGGTCTATGTCCGGGGTTCCCCAAATTTGAAAAATCTTGGCCACCTGGTCTGCATGCAGAGACCACTCGTGTGGAAGCAGAACTCGACTGAGTCTGTCTGCCCAAGAGTTTTGTATGCCTGGAAGATACACTGCCAGGAGATGAATCTGATGCTCTCTGGCGAGGGCCCACAGTCGCAAAGCTTCATTGCAAAGCAACAGAGAGCCTGTTCCCCACCGCTTGTTCACGTAGAACATGGCTACTTGATTGTCCGTATGAACGAGGACAGTCTTGTTACTGAGCAGGTTGTGGAACACTCGAAGAGCAAGGAAGATTGCTCTGAGCGCCAAGAGATTGCTATGTAGATGAGTCTCCTGTGGAGACCAGGTGCCTTGGGTGGAGAGGTCTTGCAGATGAGCTTCCCAACCCATCGGAGAAGCATCTGTTGTGAGAGTTGCCTGGGTTAAGGGTTGTAGAAAAGGGGACCCCAGCAACAGGTTTTGAGTGGACTTCCACCACTGGAGGGACAAAATAAGGCGACTTGTGTTTGCTATTTTGTCTGACAGGCATCCTGATGCCTGGGTCCATTGAGTGGATAAAGTCCACTGGGCTGCCCTCATATGGAGGTGAGCATAGGGAACCACATGCACGGTAGATGCCATGTGGCCTAGTAGTTGTAGCATTTCTCGGGCAGTGAGATGAGGCTTTAGTACTGCTTGAGAAGTTAACTGCACCACACGAAGGCAACGGACCTGGGAGAGATAGGCCCTTGCCTTTCTGGTATCCAGCAAAGCTCCTATGAACTCTAAAGATTGAGTGGGAGGTTAGACTGGATTTTGGGATGTTTATTACCAGACCTAAATACTGAAGGATACGCATTGTGCAGGATAGAGAAGTCCTGGCCTCTGACTCTGTTGGGGCTCGAATGAGCCAGTCATCTAAGTAGGGGAAGACGAATATCCCTAGAGTGCGGAGAAATGCTGTTACCACAGCCATGCATTTCGTGAACACCCTTGGTGCTGAGGCCAGGCCAAAAGGAAGCACCCTGTATTGGTAGTGCTTTCCTTGAAAAAGGAACTGAAGGAACTTTCTGTGAGTTGGATGGATGAGAACATGGGTGTACGCATCCTTGAGATCTAGAGAACAAAGCCAATCCTGACTCTGAAGGTATGGCAGCAGAGTTCCCAGAGAAATCATCTTGAATTTCTCTTTGAACAGGAATTTGTTCAATTCTCTGAGGTCCAAGATAGGTCTGTATCCCCCTGTTTTCTTTGGGATAAGGAAATAGGGGGGAGTAAAACCCTGTACCCTGCTGATGGATGGGTACTTCTTCTATTGCCCCTTGGACAAGAAGCATAGTGACCTCCTGATCTAACAGGTTGATGAGAGAGGTCTGAGTATTGAAATGCCTTATCATTGTGGGAGGGGGCATGCTCAAAAATTGAAGCTTGTACCCCTCTTTTATGATGGAAAGTGTCCAATGCTCTGCTGTTATCTGCCCCCATCTGGGGGCAAAGTGACACTACCTTCCTGGAATGGTGGAAGGCTCTGGTCCATTGAGAGCCAGGAAGGCTAAGTTCTCTAGCTGAAAGTCAAAGGCCTTTTGGAGGCTGAGACTGCTGTGACGGTTGAGGCTTAGCAGTCTCTGCTTTTCTTTGGTTGCTGACCTTTCCGGACAGGCTGACCTGCAGAACATCCCTGCTGGGAATAAGCAGGATAAAACCTTTTCTTTTTGGAAAAGAATGGCTTTTTGAAAGATTTCTTTCTTGCAGGATCAGCTGTGGCCTTGGATAATCTATCCAAGGTGGAGTTACCAGCATCCAACTCATTGGCCTTTTCTTGCCAATCTTTGCCAAACAGGTTCTCACCAGTACAAGGAATATTGCCCAGTTTGTCTTGTACCCAGAGCTCCAAATCAGATGCCTGGAGCCAGGCAATTCTACGTGCACCTATGGCAATGGCAGAGGTTCTGCTTATGCACTCAAAACGACTCAAAGGAGTCGGTGCAGAGGGTTGCTACTAAAATGATTAAGGGGCTTCATTATAAAGCATATGAGGACAGACTTAAGGATCTTAATATGTACACCTTAGAGGAAAGGCGGGATAGAGGTGATATGATTGAGATGTTTAAATACCTCCGTGGCATAAATGTTCAGGGAGAGAGCCTCTTTCAAATGAAAGCAAGTTCTGCTACGAGGGGACATGGGATGAGGGTGAAGGGAGATAGATTCAGGAGTGATATGCGGAAATATTTCTTTACGGAAAGAGTAGTGGATCCGTGGAATAGTCTCCCAGTGGAGGTGGTAGAGATGAGGACAGTAACTGAATTCAAAAAAGCATGGGACCAACACAGAGGATCTCTAAAGGTAAAAAGTGGACTGTTGTAGTTGTTGTTATGGAAGGACAGACTAGATAGGCCTTGTGGTCTTTTTCTGTCATCATGTTTCTATGTTTCTAAAACAGTCAAAAGCTGCACGGTTGACAAATTTAGAAATATCTTGGGCATGTTTGACCAATGTGAGAAAATCCTGCCTTCTATCTTCAGGAAGAAGAGGGCTCAAAACCTCTAAATATCCTGTGACTTCCTTCAGGAACATTCCCATATATAAAATATAGGAACTGATCCTGGCAGAAAGCATGGAAGCTTGGAAGGTACGACGTCCAAAAGCATCCAAAGTTCTGCACTCACGTCCTGGAGGATTGGAGGCATGCCTCTTTGCACTCCTGATCCTTCTCATAGCTGATTCCACTACAATAGAGTGGTGAGGAAGCTGAGTTTTCTGGAAACGAGGACAAGGAGGGACTCAATACATAGTATCCAGTCTACGAGAGTGAGGAGAGGTGGTAAGAGTCGTCTCCCACATTCTTAGCATGAGATCATGCAAGATCTCATGGATGGGCAAAGTAGCTGCCTCTTTAGGAGCTTTGGGATATTGTAAAATTTCCAACTCCTTTGCTCTGGGCTCTGTCTCAGGAGCCACAGTAATAGACAGACCTTGAGCCACCTCCCTGATGAAATCGTGAAAGGAAATGTCCTCTGGAGGAGACATCCTGTGTTTAGGGGAGGAAGGCTCCTCTGGGAGGAGTCTTCCCGCATCGACAGAACTGTCAGAATCCTCAGATTCCTCTGAGGACTCAAAGTACCTTCTGTCCAGATGCTCTTAAAGAGCCCGATACCCATAACGACCGAAGTTGGTACCGGGGGGGATCAGTACTGGTGTATCGGTGCCGGAAGGCATCGAAAAACTGGGTGCTGGCAATGCGGACACCGATGCCGATGCTGTCAGTACCGGTACCGATACCGGTGCCGGTTGAACTGTGACGTGGTTCCGAGGGTGTCGATGCTGCAAGGAGAGCTGCCATACTGCACTCAATAGCCAGGAACCTCTGGTCTATCGACGCTGCCGATGCCTGGATGTCGGTACCGGAGAAAACAGCCGGTACCCCAGAGCATGGCACCAGTAGTTCTGCCGAGGTCGAGGCCTTGAGAATGTCCTGGAGCCCCGATAATGATTTGGAAGCCGAAGCCTCCCGCCGGGGCAATTTTGCCGGTGCAGAATCCTCAAGGGCAACGCCAGAGGCATCTCGATGCTTAGAAGGAGATCTACCCTTTGAGGACCGGCTAGACTTATGTTTAGTTACCTGAGATCCACGGGAGGAAGACAAAGCCCTGGAAGACGTCGATGCCACCGAGGCTGCATCAGAGGGAAACAGGATACTGAGCTTGGCAGCTCGGTTCTGTCGACCTCTCTTGGGCATCATGGCACAGGCCATACATTCCGTGATGGAATGGTCAGGACCTAAACATTTCAGACACCATTCATAGGTGTCGGTGACGGAGATGGTACCGCCACACTTGGTGCATTTTTTAAAACCCGAAGCGGGTTTTTCCATGATGGAAAAAATTTTGGGCGTAAGGCCCAAAATGGCGCGTGCACCTGGAAAAAATGGGAAAAGAAAAGTACTAAGTATTTTTTTTTTAATTACAGAAAAGAAAAGAAAGAACTGGCGGTACCAGTAAGCGTCGAAGAAGGCAGACGCGACCACAAAAAAGAAAAGAATAAGGACAAATTTTTTGCGGTGACAGGAACAACGGCCTGCTGGCTCGGCGGAAAACGAAGAACTGGAGAGAGGCAGTTGAGAAAGGCGGGAAGGCAGCACGCAGGCACTGTGGGATGCTCCCAAAGGCTTTCTAATTGGACGCTGGGGAGCGTTCCCGCGCAGGCTCCGTCGGTACCGATGATACCCATATGTGAAGACTACAGTCCTGCTTGTTCCTGGAGATCTATGCTATCTCCAGGAACAAGCAGGAAGGTAGTCTTCACATATGGGGACTCCCTAGCTGCAGATGCCAGGGAGAAGTCCCCAGAAGTTGTGTGCCCATGTGAAAGGGCTCCACTTCCCCCCATGGATCTCTGGCATCCTACCAGGGATGGTGGGTAGGAGTTGATTAAGTATGGAACAGGTGTTGAAAAACAGCCTGACCAAACAAGGCATCCCGGCGGGAGTCCTTATCTAAGCATTAATGGGCTGTGAAGGTATGAACTGAAGCCCAAGTAGCTGCTCGACAGATGTCGTCAATAGACACAGAGTGAAGATGAGCCATAGAGGCTGCCATGGTTCTCACATTGTGAGCTGTGACATGGCCCTCAAGAGGAAGGTTTTTACTCTCATAGGCAAAAGATATACACTGTGCAATCCAGCTGGACAGTGTTCCTTTGGAGACTGGAAGTTCCAAATGACTAGGATCAAAAGAAACAAAGAGTTGAGAGGACTTTCTATGTTGCTGTGTCCATTTTAAGTAAAATGCCAAAGCCCTTTACAGTCCAAAGTATGAAGATTCCTTTCTGCATTTGAGGCGTGAAGCCTTGGAAAGAATACAGGAAGGTAAACCACTTGGTTTAAATGAAAAGGTGACACCACCTTTGGCATAAAGTGGATGAGTCCTAAGGACTACCTTATCATGATGGAATCTTGTATAAGGAGGATCAGCCACCAACGCTTGCAATTCACTGATGCGACGTGCTGATGTGATTGCAATAAGAAAGATGACCTTCCAGGAAAGGAATTTCAAAGAGGTAGGGGCTAATGGTTCTAAGGGCGGTTTCGTGAGCTGTCCAAGAACCAGATCTAAGTCCCATGCCACCGGTGGTGGCTTAATGGGAGGCTTAGTTTTATTTATTTATTTATTTACTTACATTCTCTTATATACCGCGCTATTCTGCATCAGTGCGGTTTACATTGAACAAACTGAAATTACATTGAACAGGGCATTATAACTTGGAGATAACTATTTTACAGGGACCATGAGCTATGGAGGGTTAAGTGGCTTGCCCAATACCACAAGGAGCACCTGTGGGACTAGAAACCCCAGTCCTTCCGGCCCAAGGTTGCTGTGCTCTAGTGGGATTTGAACCCCTGACCTTCCGGCCTGAAGTACCTTGCCCCAACCACTAGGCCACTCCTCCACTAGTTAAAAGAAGGCCTCTCATAAATCTCGCTATGAGAGGATGAGAGAAAATAGGTTGTCCATTTAGAGGCTTGAAAGAAGCTGCAATGGCACTCAAATGAACTCTCACTGAATTGGTTTTAAGCCCTGCATTTGATAAATGAGGAGATACTCCAGTAATGATTCCAGAGGTATCGCAAGAGGGTTAGGATCCTTCTGCGAGCACCATATGGTAAACCTTTTCCATTTAAATGCATAAGAGCGTCTTGTGGAAGGCTTCCTAGAAGCATAAAGGATATCCTTTACCTGCTGGGAAAGGTTAAGACTGTGAAATTCTAGGCTTTCAGCAACCAGGCCCTGAGATGCAGAGACTGGGGATTGGGATGCCACAGCAACCCGTCCTCTTGAGAAAGGAGATCTGGAGCAGATCATAACTCCAGAGGTAGAGCTTGAGAGAGATGTAGGAGCAGAGGATACCACATTTGCTGTGGCCAACGTGGAGCTATGAGGATCATATAACTTCTGTCTCTCTGAAGCTTGAACAGGGTTATGGGAATTAGGGGAATGGGTGGAAAGGCATACAGGAAGTCCTGACCCCAATGGAGGAGGAAAGCATCCCTGGCCTGACAACCCTAAGCCGGAATTCTGGAACAGAACCGGGGACGTTTGCCATTCAGCAGACTTGCAAAGAGGTCTATGTCCGGGGCTCCCCAAATTTGAAAAATGTTGGCCACCTGTGGTCTGCATGGAGAGACCATTCGCGTGGAAGCAGAACTCGACTGATTCTGTCTGCCCAAGAGTTTTGAATGCCTGGAAGATACACCGCAAGGAGATGAATCTGATGCTCTCTGGCGAGGGCCCATAGTCGCAAAGCTTCGTTGCAGAGCGACAGAGAGCCTCTTCCGCCCTGCTTGTTCACATAGAACATGGCTACTTGATTGTCCATTTGAACTAGGACTGTCTTGTAGCTGAGCTGGGTGTGAAATACTCGAAGAGCAAGGAAGATTGCTCTGAGTTCTAGGAGACTGATGTGTAGATAGGCCTCCTGTGGAGTCCAGGTACCATGGGTAGAGAGGCCTTGCTGATGGGCTCCCCAACCCACCTGTGAAGCATCTGTTGTTAGAGTGGCTTGGGGTGGGGGTTGCTGAAAAGGAGACCCCACCAAAAGGTTTTGGGGTGACTGCCACCAATGGAGGGACAAAATAATAAGGCGATCTGAGTTTGCTATTTTGTCTGACAGGCAACCTGATGCCTGAGTCCACTGAGTGGATAAAGTCCACTGGGCTGCCCTCATATGGAGGCGAGCATAAGGAACCACATGCACGGTGGATGCCATGTGGCCTAGCAACTGTAACATTTCCTGAGCAGTGAGGAGAGGTTTTAGCACTGCTTGGGAAGCTAACTGCAAAATGCGAAGGCAGCGGGGATGTCGAAGGAAGGCCCTTGTCTGTCTGGTATCCAGCAGAGCTCCTATAAACTCTAGGGACTGAGTGGGAACAAGGTTGGATTTTGGGAAGTTTATGAAAAGTCCCAAATACTGAAGGATGCGCATTGTGCGAGAGAGAGCAACCCTGGCCTCTGGCTCTGAAGGGGCTTGAATGAGCCAGTCGTCTAAGTAAGGGAAGACGAATATTCCCAGGGCGCGGAGAAATGCTGCCACCACAGCCATGCATTTTGTGAACACCCTTGGTGCAGAGATCAGGCCAAAAGGAAGAACCTTGTATTGGTAGTGCTTTCCTTGAAAAAGGAACCGAAGGAACTTTCGGTGAGTTGGATGGATGAGAACATGAGTGTACGCATCCTTGAGATCTAGAGAACAAAGCCAATCCTGACTCTGAAGGTATGGCAGCAGAGTTCCTAGAGAAATCATTTTGAACTTCTCTTTGAACAGGAATTTGAGGTCTAGAATAGGTCTGTGTCCTCCTGTTTTTTTTGGAATAAGGAAATAGGGGGAGTAAAACCCTGTAACCCGTTGGGGAATGGGTACCTCTTCTATTGCCCCTTGAAGAAGGAACACAGTGACCTCTTGACCTAACTGGTCATTGAGAGAGGTCTGAGAATTGAACTGTCTTACCATTGTAGGAGGGGGCATGCTGAGGAAATGAAGCTTGTACCCCTCTCTTATGATAGAGAGAGACCAATTTTCTGCTGTTATCTGACCCCATCTGGGGGCAAAATAACACAACCTTCCTGGGATGGTGGAGGGTTCTGGGCTGTTCAGGGCCAGGAAGGCAAAGTTCTCTAGATAGGAGTCAAAGCCCCTGTGGAGGCTGAGTCTGCTGAGCCGGTTGAGGCTTAGCTGCTTTTGTCTTTCTTTGCCTAGGTTGTTGCTGCTGTCCCTTTTGGGCAGACTGACCTAAACGATGCCCCTGCTGGGTATAGGAGGGATAAAACTTTTTCTTCTTACTGAAGAATGGTTTCTTAGAGGATCTTTTCCTCACAGGATCAGCTGTAGTTTTAGACAATGTATCCGAAGTGATAGTGTCAGCATCTATCACATTAGCTTTTTCCTGCCAATTCTTGCCAAAGAGATTCTCTCCTGTGCAAGGTATATTCCCTAGTTTGTCCTGTACCCAAATTTCCAAGTCAGATGCCTGGAGCCAGGCAATCCTACGTGCACCTATGGCAATGGCAGAGGTTCTGCTTATGCATTCAAAGCAGTCAAAGGCTGCACGATTCAAAAACTTGGAAACATCCTCAGCATGTTTGACAAGAGCGAGATAATCTTGCCTTTTATCATCAGGAAGAAGAGGGCTCATAAGCTCTAAATCTCCTGTGACCTCTTTACGGAACATTCCCATATACAAGATATAGGAAATGATCCCAGCAGAAAGCATGGAAGCCTGGAAAGATCGACGTCCAAAGGCATCAAGAGTACTACACTCACGTCCTGGAGGATTAGATGCATGCCTTTTTGCACTCTTTATCCTTCTCATGGCTGATTCCACTACCATGGAATGGTGTGGTAATTGAGTCTTCTTGTTCCCAGGACAAGGAGGAACTCGATACATGGTGTCGAGTCTTCGAGAGTGAGGAGATGTGGTTAGAGGTGTTTCCCATATCCTTAACATAAGATCATGCAAGATCTCATGAATAGGTAAGGTAGCTGCCTCCTTGGGAGCTTTAGGGTATTGTAGGATTTCCAATTCCTTTGCCCTAGGCTCTTTTTCAAGAGCCACTGTGATGGAAAGACCTCGGGCCACATCTCGGATAAAATCCTGAAAGGACATATCCTCTGGTGGAGACATCCTACGCTGAGGAGAAGAGGAATCCTCAGGAAAAAGTACGCTGGTATCGGCAGAGCTTTCAGAGTCTTCAGACTCATCCAAGGATTCGAAGTATCTCCGATCTGGGTGATGTGCAAGGCACGGTACCTGTACCGATCGAAGCTGGCATTGGAGTGGTCCGGTACCGACTTGTCGATACCGGATAGAGACGCATGACTCGGTCCCGGTAGAATACCTGCCGATGTCGATGCAGTTGGTGCCAGTACCGGTTGAATTGTCTGAAGCGGTCTCAGGGGCATCGAGGCTGTGAGAAGAGCCACCAGACTGCATTCAATAGCCAAGAATCTCTGGTCTATCGACGCTGCCGATGCTTGGGTATCGGTGCCGGGTGAAGCGACCGGCACTCAAGAGCATGGCACCAGTAGTTCTGCCAAGGTTGAAGCCTCGAGAACATCCTGGAGCCCCGTTAGTGCTTTGGAAGCCGAAGCCTCCCGCCGGGGCAATTTTGCCGGCGAAAGTCCCTCAAGGGCAATGCCAGAGGCATCTCAATGTTTAGAAGGAGATTTATGTTTAGTTACCCGAGATCCATGGGAGGAAGACGTCGATGCCACGGAGGCTGCATCGGAGGGAAAAAGGGTGCTAAGTTTAGCAGCTCGGTTTTGCCGGCCCCTTTTCGACATCATCCCACAGTCAACACACTCTGAAATAGTGGTCAGGACCTAAACATTTGAGGCACCACTCATGGGTTCAGTGACGGAGATGGTACCGCCACACTTAGAACACTTTTTAAAATCCTAGCGGGTTTTTCCATTTTGAAGGAAAAGGTTGGGCCTAGTGCCCAAAATTGCACGTGGCACCTGAGGAGAGAATTACTGGAAAAGACTCCAGAAAGAAAGGTTTTTTTTGAGAAAAAAAGAAAAAAGAACCGGTGGTACCGGTGTAGCGTCGAGGGAAGGCAGACGCGAGCACAAAAAAGAATAGAAGGGAATTTTTTCTGCGGCGACAGGATGTGTGACCTGTCAGCTCCACGGAAAACGAAGAACTGGAGAGGGACAGTTGGGAAAGGCGGGAAGGCAGCACACAGGCACTGTGGGATGCTCCCAAAAGCTTTCCTATTGGACGCTGGGGAGCATTCCTGCGCGGGCTCTGTCGGTACCGACAATACCCATATGTAAAGACTACATTCCTGCTTGTTCCTGTAGACTGATTTTGCCAAGAACATAAGCACTATCCAAAGGAATTAACAGAAACCTTTGGTGGTAAGTGGAAAATGGGTGAAAAGAACCCAGCTGGATACTCACTTGTAGTAAATCACAAAACCTTCCCCTGTGTTGAGACTGAGGTAGCTGTAATAAGGGTCCCCATACTGCAGGATGGATCCAATATGTGGCAACCCATCCCCATCAAGTTTTCCCATGGTTCTTGTGTCACCAGCTTTGGTGCCAAACACTACGTTGTCATCACCCTGCTTGATCTTCTCTGCCAAGTCTATTAGCTCTGTTTTGTAGACACTGCCATGGGCAAAGCCTCTTTCCCAAGAAGCCTTGTTCAGGATCTAAAGAAACAAACAAACACATTCTAGAACATTCTTGTGCTCTTGTCAGAGCTGTAGAAACAACAAAATAAGCACAGGTGCAGGGATAAACACAGGTATAGGGATAAACACAGGTACAGGGTTGGCTCCCTAAGTCAGGCTGCACTGCTCAGTGGTTTGTCAATGGAAATCCGGGTTCAGATTCTCCATCAAATGGATTCAGTGAGAAATGGGCATACTGTGGAGCACAGTTTTCTCTACAATGGCCACACCCTCCAGGTAAGCCAGCAGCAGAATGCCACTCTTGAACCCATCTCTCTCATCTTGCAGCTGCCCGACTGTTTTGAAACCGGTGGCGGCTCAAAACGGTGTCGGGCTGCCATTGTCACCGCTGCAAGATGAGAAGATTGATTCGGGGAAGTGGCGGTGGCCGCAGGAGGGGATGTTGGCAGCAGGAGGAGAAGACGGCGGCAGTAGCAGCAGAGGAGGGGGGCACAATGGGAGCTTCTTGCTGGGCGGCAGAAACCCTGGCTGCCGAAACCAACCAGACAGTGGCTCAATATTGCCATGCCCGGATAGCTTCCTGCTTCTCCGGCTAACCTGGATATTCAATGCCAATGGCTAAATATGGCATCAGCACTGAATATCCGGTTGTTAGTTTCAGTGGCGATGGCTAGCTGCTGCTGCTTCTGAATAGTCCCCCTTATGTGGGGCTTTTTTTTGTTTTGTTTTTTTAAATGTTTATTGTAAATGCAACTCAGGGTTCCTGTGTTGTATGGTTGATGTTGGATGTAAACCGCTCTGATCTAGAATAGAGCGGTATAGAAGAACTGTTAAATAAATAAATAAATAAATAACAAACACCGCCGTAGGTGAATTTCTCCATAAAGGTGGTTAAATAGATCTTAATTTGTTCAAAATTAAAAACTGGCATTTTGAAATGACACTTGCTAACTTTTCCTCTGACGTTCAAAAGCACAAGTACAGACCTTGGATCTTTGATGGAAAATAGCTATTATCATGACTGTATAATTATGAAACAACTTCTGTAGTTTTGCTCTTTATCATCTCATTTACCATAGCATCTTCCATGTCGTAGCCGGTATATGAGATGACAGCCACAACCGCATTGGTGCCAGTTGGATAACTATCCATATCATAGTAATCATACATGTACGGCCGCACCAGGGGGCTCTGGGGAGTCTGAAGGCGATACAGTTTATTATCTGATCGTTCGTGATAGGTCATTAATGGAAAGCCCATGGTTTGCTTACCTAGAGGAGACAGAGAACATATAATCAAAATGGAAATATCTTGTTATTTCCTCCGTTCAAAACCGAGCAACCTGCATTAAGCTCAACCAACGGTGTGAGAAATTCAGTAATGAAACCAAAGTACAAGAGTGAATAGCAGTACCTCTGCTGAGATGCTCTTGGTTTTAATTTATACATAGGAACAGAGGGAAAAGCTAAAGGAATCAACTGTGACTAAGCTGGTGCCTAAAGGAGAGGCTAGAGCTCATCCTGAATGTCATAGTGAAATTGTTGCCAGTGCGTTTGCTATTGGAGTTCCCAGGAATTCGCCAGCCCCTAAGGAAGGATCAGAAATCTTCTGGCCCAGTAAAGGTCAGGTTAAGGAGGCGAACAGAGCTTTGGAGGCAAGACAGTGCAAGTAGAAATTGAGAATACACTTACAATGAATGGATTGCATTTATTGTGTTGACTGTCCTATTGTGGAGCTCACGGAATATGCAGGTAAGTATTTTTCCATTTAAACTGCAATGGCGAGAATTCCATCTGTGTGATGTGTGGTTTATCACTGATGAACTTTTATTGCAAATTTCAAATATAAAAATGTACATACAAGCCGAAACAAAGATGTGAATTGAGTGGACTTTTCATAGTGAAATAATAAAGTTATATATAAAGTCACTTAACCCTCCATTGCTCTGAAAAATCCAAGTTATCAATGTCCCTGTTTAATGTACATTTACCAAGTTTAAGTTACATTGTAAACCGCTTTGATTTAAATGATAATGCGGTATAAAAATACTGTTAAAATAAATAAATAAATATATTTTCGTGTTTTGAATGGACTGTAAGTGGGGGTCGAGCGAGACTGATGACTGATAAGGGAGCCTATGTGTATTGTCATTATTCCAATTGACTGAACGCAGCTCAATCTGATGGTCTCCTCCCCACCTTCATAATATTTTTCATTTAATTAACTGGGTATACACACACAACCCATTTAAGGGAGCAGATAGTTCCTAGAGATGTTTGATTTTGGTTTAAAGGCGAGACTAGGATAAAGAAGAAAGGGACTACCTCCACAGATCAAAAAACAGTGGAGGAGGCTCAAGGAAGGTAGTCTGAGGCCAAGGGTCAATAGATAATTTTAATAATTGTATGCATAACTCCAACAAGGGTTTTTTTTTTTGAGGGGGAGGGGTTGAAGGTTGGTTTTGGCTTCTGCCAGCAAAACTGAAAAGTATCACCATAAATTTCAACTTGCTGAAGTCTGTTTTTTCTGGAAACAGCACGTTTTAATCTATATTATGTCCTTCGTTGTTGTTCTATTTTGCATACAGCAGCACTGGCATGGTATTTCTCACCTTGAACATAGGGATCAGAGATGTACTTACAGGGGGACAGGGGAGGGCTTGTGAGAAAATAAGATGGCAGTAGTATACGTTTGGAGACTTCAGCTGAACAAACCGACATAACTAAGATGGAAGCCCTTTTCAAAACTAAAACAAACTCAATGGCACTTCCTGTTTAGCTATATTTTTTCTTCTTTCTCCTCAAACATCTGGACAACGGTTTGGTTTATTATTTCAAAATTGCTCTCACTGTATGTCAGTGGATTTCTTCTCTACCCTCTAAGAGGGGACAGTTGGATTAGACTAACATACACACAAAATTGTAACATCCAGTATAGTATCTCTCTGAAATTTTAGTGAGAGGAAGAGATGGAGAATAAGGTGATGGGATTTTTTTTCTCATGTTCCCAGTGATGGAGGGAATCTGCTTCTTTGCAAGAATATACATGTGCATGTCCCTTACCCATCTGGCACTGATACATATTTCTAGGACTCTGGTTGTGGTCTGAGAACGGGATAAAGTTGGCCACCACACTCATAATGCTGTGAGGAAACAGCTCCTGGTGTGTGGTCACACCAGGCACAATATCACCTTCAAAGACAGCAATGTTCAAAAAGACCTGCAGTTGGAAGAAAACAAAATGTAAAAAGCTAAAAATTTACAATAGGTTTTACATGGAGGGGGGGGGGGGGGAGAAACAAGCTAGAACTATTAGGTCACCCACTATCATATTGAGACTACATAGCTATCAAACGTTTTTCAGTCAAGATGATGGTCAAGGCTAATGAAACGGGCAATGAGATTCAAAACAAATGCAGTGTATCTAATTACTCAAGCTTTTCACTTGGCCAGAGTGCTCTCTCTTTTATGAAATCTTTATCATTAGCCTGGTGGCCAGTCACTGCAAAAAGAAAACTGCTACATTCAGAGCTCTCACGGGCTCTACAAATTTGCATCTTGGTTTTCTGTTCAACATGTTCTACATTAAGGAAAACCTGAAAAACAGAAGAGCATGCCATATGTCACACTTCTCGTTTTTCACAATAAAATTAATTAGCTCCTGAAAATGAAGATAGCCTGCATCCACAGCAGTTATGGAGGAGCCTTTGCCCAAAATAATGCATCAGAATACAAGGACAGACTGAATGCTGTGTGTGTGGTCCTGTTGACCATGCGACTCCCCGGTATTTCTATGCTATACCTGTTCCAGGGTGCCTATCAGTTCTTCTTTGCCCATAGTGAGATTTCTCACTGGCCGTACCATTCTACAAGGGGTGGTGAAGAGGAACAATCCCGGATATAGACTAGCTTTTCCAGTCATAGGGATGAGGACGATCTCCATCCAGGGTGGAATTTTCTTCTCTCTCAGAACCTGTGCACAAGTGTATGGCAGAGTCAGGCGACCCTTCCATCACATTCTCACAAATTATCAAAACATTGTGTCCCCCCCCCCCCCACCCGCTGCTGCTGTACAATTCCCTTTTCATTCGGTGTGAAACATTCTATAATATGGACAAAACGTGCATATTAAAGTAAAGAAGCAAACAGTGACACAGATATGAATGCTGTGCTCAAGTTCTCCTGTCCCACTGACACCATCTTATAATTTTATCTGTATGCACTGCACCCACCAGCAAGTGGGCTAGACCAACACTGTTGCTTTTTCATTCATCTTTCTGATGAGAGATTCAGATAACGCATTAAAACTAGTAGCGAGACTCTCTACCCCAAGAAAGCACAGTTACTTACCTGTAACAGGTGAGCTCTGGGAACAGCAGGAATAAGTCTTCACATATGGGTATCGTCGGTACCGACGGAGCCTGCGCGGGAACGCTCCCCAGCGTCCAAAAGGAAAGCTTTTGGGAGCATCCCACAGCGCCTGCGCGCTGCCTTCCTGCCTTTCCCAACCGCCTCTCTCCAGTTCGAGTTTTAAGCTGAGACAAAGAGAGAGAGAGAGAGAAAGGAAAGGAAAGATAGATAGAGAGATACAACTCCTAGAGGAGGTGGGTGGGTTGTGAACACTTATTCCTGCTGTTCCCAGAGATCACCTGTTACAGGTAAGTAACTGTGCTATCTCCAGGAACAAGCAGGAGTGAGTCTTCACATATGGGGACTCACCAGCTAGAGATGCCAGGGAGATCCCAAGGTTGTGAGTCCCTGATAAGCTCCACCTCACCCCCATGGATCTCGGGCATCCAACCAGGGATGGGGGGTAGGAGTTGATTAGGTATGGAACAGATGTTTGAGAACAGCCTGACCAAACAAGGCATCCCGGCGGGAGTCCTTGTCTAAGCAGTAATGGGCTGTAAAGGTATGAACCGAGGCCCAGGTGGCCGCTTGACAGATTTGGTCGATGGACACAGAGTTTAGATGAGCCATAGAGGCTGACATGGCCCTCCAGAGAAAGGTTCTTACTCTGGTAGGCAAAGGAAATACACTGAGCAATCCAATTGGACAGAGTTCTCTTAGAGACTGGAAGTCCTAAATGAGAGGAATCAAAAGCAACAAATAGTTGAGAGGACTTTCTATGTTGCTGTGTCCTTTGTAAGTAAAAAGCAAGTGCTCTCTTACAATCCAGGGTATGAAGATTCCTCTCTGCAGTTGATGCATGAGGTCCTGGAAAAAAGACAGGTAAATACACCTCCTGGTTCAGATGAAAAGGTGAGACCACTTTAGGCATAAAGTGTGGATTAGTCCTGAGGACTACCTTGTCATGATGGAACCTTGTATAAGGAGGATTAGCCACCAAGGCTTGCAGTTCACTGATACGGCGAGCTGAGGTGACTGCAATGAGAAAAATAACCTTCCAGGAAAGGAATTTCAAGGAGGTAGTGGCTAAGGGTTCAAAGGGTGGCTTTATAAGCTGGCCAAGAACCAAATTCAAATCCCATGCCACTGGAGGTGGTCTAATGGGAGGTTTAGTTAAAAGAAGGCCTCTCATGAATCTTGCAATAAGAGGATGATAGGAAATAGGCTGTCCATTGAGAGGCTTAAGGGATGCTGCAATAGCACTCAAATGGACACTTACTGAATACGTTTTAAGGCCTGCATAGGATAAATGCAGCAAATACTCTAGTAAAGAATTCGGAGGTATTGCAAGAGGGTTAAGACCCTTCTCTGCACACCAAATGGTAAATCTTTTCCATTTAAAAGCATAGGAACATCTAGTGGAAGGCTTTCTGGAAGCATGAAGGATATCCTTCACTTGCTGAGAAAGATGCAAATCTTGAAGGTCTAGGCCTTCAGCAACCAGGCTCTAAGGTGAAGAGACTGGGGATTTGGGTGCCACAACGTTCCCTCCTCCTGGGACAGGAGGTCTGGAGCAGATCCCAAGTCCAGGGAGGGAGCTTGAGAGAGATGCAAAAGTAGAGGGTACCACACTTGGCGTGGCCAATGTGGTGCTATGAGGATCATAGACCCCTTGTCTCTCTGAAGTTTGAACAGTGTCTTGGGAATTAGGGGAATGGGTAGAAAGCCATAGAGGAAGTCCTGCCCCCAGTGAAGGAGGAAGGCATCCCTGGCCTGAACTCCCTGACACGGAATCCTGGAACAGAACCGGGGAAGTTTGGCATTCCACGGACTTGCAAACAGGTCTATGTCTGGGGTTCCCCAAATTCGGAAGATCCTGGCTATCTGGTCCCCATGGAGGGACCATTCGTGTGGAAGCAGAACTCGACTGAGTCTGTCTGCCCAAGAGTTTTGAAACCCTGGAAGATACACTGCTATGAGATGAATTTGATGCTCTCTGGCGAAGGCCCACAATCTCAGAGCTTCGTTGCAAAGCAACAGAGAGCCAGTCCCGCCCTGCTTGTTCACATAGAACATGGCTACTTGGTTGTCCGTGTGGATGAGGACTGTCTTGTAGCTGAGCAGGGTGTGGAAGATTGAGAGCTAGAAAAATTGCTCTGAGCTCTAAGAGGTTGATATGTAGAGATGTCTCCTGTGAAGACCAGATGCCTTGAGTGGAGAGATCTTGAAGATGAGCTCCCCAACCTCTTGGAGAGGCATATGTTGTAAGGGTTGCTTGGGGTAACACCTGTTGAAAGGGGGACCCTAACAAAAGATTTTGAGTGGACTTCCACCACTGGAGAGAGCAAAAGAGGCAACTGGAGGCTGCTATATTGTCTGACAGGCACCCTGATGCCTTGGTCCATTGGGTGGACAGAGTCCATTGAGCTGCCCTCATGTGAAGGTGAGCGTAAGGAACCACATGCACAGTGGATGCCATGTGGCCTAACAGTTGTAACATCTCTCGAGCAGTTAAATGGGATTTTAACTGAATTTGTGAGGCTAACTGCACCAAGCGTAGGCAACGGGCCTGGGGAAGATAGGCCCTTGCAGTTGTGGTATCCAGCAAGGCCCCTATGAACTCTAGAGACTGAGTAGGGGTGAGATGGGATTTTGGAATGTTTATTACAAGTCCCAGATACTGAAGGATACGCCTTGTGCAGGTTAGAGAAGTCTGGGCCTCTGACTGGGATGGAGCTCGGATGAGCCAGTCGTCCAGATATGGGAATACGAATATCCCTAGAGTGCGTAGAAATGCAGCTACTACAGCCATGCATTTTGTGAACACTCTTGGTGCAGAGGCCAGACCGAAAGGAAGCACTCTGTATTGGTAGTGCTTCCCTTGATAAAGGAACCGAAGGAACCTTCTGTGTGTTGGATGGATGAGGACATCCTTGAGGTCTAGAGAGCAAAGCCAATCCTGACTCTGAAGGTATGGAAGGAGAGTACCGAGAGAAATCAACTTGAATTTCTCCTTGCATAGAAACTTGTTCAATTCTCTGAGATCTAATATGGGTCTGTAGCCCCCTGTTTTCTTTGTGATAAGAAAGTAGAGGGAGTAGAACCCTGAGCCCTGTTGAAGAAGGGGTACTTCTTCTATTGCCCCTTGGGCAAGAAAGGTAGCAATCTCCTGATCCAGAAGGTCGAGGAGAGATGTCTGAGAATTGAACCGTCTCACCATGGTGTGAGGAGGAAGGTTTAAGAAATGAAGCTTGTACCCCTCCCTTATGATGGAGAGGGTCCATTGCTCTGCTGTGATTTGTTCCCACCTGGGAGTAAAGTGAGCTAACATTCCTGGAATGGTGAGAGGCTCTGGATGTTCTAGAGCCAGAAAGGCTAAGTTCTCTAGATGTAAGTCAAAGGCCCTGAGGAGGCTGAGGCTGTTGGGCCGTAGCAGTCCTAGCAGCCTTAGGCTTGGCCTGTTTCGGTTGTTGCTGTCTCTTTGTAGCAAAACGACCTGCAGAAGATGACTGCTGACCATAAGCAGAATAATATTTCCCTTTTTTGGGAAAAAATCCCTTTTTGAACAACCTTTTCTTAAAAGGAGCAGAAGTAGACTTTGAAAGTCTATCTAAAGCAGAATTTTCAGCATCCATCTGGGTGGCCTTTGCTTGCCAATCTTTGCCAAAAAGGTTTTCACCTGTACAAGGAAGGATTCCTAGTCCATCCTGGACCCAGGGTTCCAAATCAGAAGCTTGTAACCAAGCAACTCTGCGTGCACCTATGGCAATAGCCGAGGCTCTGCTGGCACCTTCAAAAGAGTCAAAGGCTGCACGGTTGGAAAAGTTGGAAACATCCTGGGCATGTTTGAGCCAGGTGAGGAACTCTTCCCTTTTATCTTCTGAAATAAAAGGAGAAAAAGTTTGCAGGTGATCTGTTATTTCTTTTAGAAACATCTCCATATAGAGACTATAGGAGTTGATTCTGGCAACAAGCATACTGGCCTGGAAAATTCTCCTGCCAAAGGCATCTAAGGTTCTGCATTCTCTTCCTGGAGGAGCAGAAGAGTGCCTTTTTGTACTCTTTATCTTCTTCATAGCAGACTCCACCACAATGGAGTGGTGAGTAAGCCGAGTCTTATGAAAGCCAGGACAAGGAGGAACACGATACATGGTGTCCAACCTATGAGAATGAGGGGAGGTGGTGAGAGGAGTCTCCCATATGCCCAACATGTGATCATAAAGAATCTCATGTATTGGTAAAGTGGCTGCCTCTTTAGGAGCCTTAGGATATTGTAAAATATCTAATTTTTTGGCTCTAGACTGTCTCAGGGGCCACTGAGATGGAAAGGCCCCTGACCACTTCCCTAATGAAGTCTTGAAAAGACAAGTCTTCTGGAGGAGACATTCTCTTTTTTGGAGAAGAGGGCTCCTGAGGATGGATCACCGATGCTTCGACAGAGGCCTCTGATTCATCAGAGTCTTCAGAGGAATCAAAGTATCGCCTGTCTGGATGCTCCTGCAGAGCCCGATACGCGTACGCGTATCACAGAACAGTGTACCGCTGCAGTCGACACCGAAGCCGATGTCGATGCAATCGGTACCGGCACCGGAACAGATATCGGTACCGGTGCCGGAGTCGGTACCAGCAACGGAGTTTGTTGCGGTACCGAAGGCGTCGCAGCTTGTATGAATGCCGTGATGACACGCTGCATGGTCAGGATATTCTGATCCATTGATGCAACCAATGTCTGGATGTCGGTACCAGTGGAAACCACCGGTACCCCAGAACATGGCAACAGGTGATCGGTCGAGGCCGAGCCATCAATGTCAACCTGTGACCCCATAGATAAAGCTTTGGAAGCCGGAGCCTCGCGCCGGGGTAATTTTGCCGGTGCGGATTCCTTGAGAGTAAGCCCGGAGGCATCTCGATACTTAGAGGGAGATTTACCCTTCGAGGACTGGCTGGACTTAAGTTTGGTTACCTGAGATCCATGGGAGGAAGAAGAAGCCCTGGAAGACGTTGATGCAACCGAAGCTGCATCAGAGGGAAACAGGGTACTGAGCTTGGCTGCTCGATTCTGTAGACCTCTTTTAGACATCATGGAACAGGACTCACAATCTGTAATGGAGTGGTCAGGACCTAAACATTTTAGACACCATTCATGGGTGTCGGTGACAGAAATAGTACCGCTGCACTTCGTGCATTTTTTAAACCCGGAGGCGGGCTTTTCCATGAGGAAAAATTTCCTAGGCCTAAGGCCAAGGAGAAAATGCACTGAAGTGAGAAAAACAGTAGGTTTTTTTTTGTTTTTTTTTAGAATAAAGAAAAGACCGGCAGTACCGGTCCAGCGTCAAGAAGGCAGACGCGCAACCAAAGAAATAAAATAAAATAAAGAAATTCTTCAGCGGTGACAGGAACACGACCTGCTGGCTCCACGGAAAAGAAGAACTGGAGAGAGGCGGTTGGGAAAGGCGGGAAGGCAGCGCGCAGGCGCTGTGGGATGCTCCCAAAAGCTTTCCTTTTGGACGCTGGGGAGCGTTCCCGCGCAGGCTCCGTCGGTACCGACGATACCCATATGTGAAGACTCATTCCTGCTTGTTCCTGGAGATCCATCTTTGTTAGTGATATGGCGGAAGGGCTGTAGGGTAAGGTTTGCCTCTTTGCAGATGATACCAAAATCTGCAATAGAGGTGTAGATAACATGAGAAGGGATCTAGCTAAGCTTGAAGAATGGTCTAGAATTTGGCAGCTAGGATTTAATGTTAAAAAATGCAAGGTCATGCATTTGGGCTGCAGCAATCCAAGGGAACAATATAGTATAGGGGGTGAAGTACTTTTGTCCACTAAAGAAGAGCAGGACCTAGGCGTGGTTGTCTCTGGTGATCTTAAAGTAGCTAAACGGGTAGAAAAGGCGACAACAAAAGCTAGAAGAATGCTTGGGTGCATACGGAGAGGAATGGCTAGCAGAAAAAAGGAGGTGATAGTGCCTCTGTATAGGTCTTTGGTGCGACCTCATTTGGAGTATAGTGTGCAATTCTGGAGACCGCACCTTCAAAAAGTTGTGAACAGGATGGAGTCGGTGCAGAGGGTGGCTACTAAAATGGTTAGTGGTCTTCATTATAAAGTATATGAGGACAGACTTAGGGATCTTAATATGTACACCTTAGAGGAAAGGCGGGATAGAGGTGATATGATTGAGAAGTTTAAATACCTCCGTGGCATAAATCCACATGGGGAGAGCCTCTTTCAATTGAAAGCAAGTTCTGCTACGAGGGGACATGGGATGAGGGTGAAAGGGGATAGATTCAGGAGTGATATGCGGAAATATTTCTTTACGGAAAGAGTGGTAGATCCGTGGAATAGTCTCCCAGTGGAGGCGGTAGAGATGAGGACAGTATCTGAATTCAAAAAAGCATGGGACAAACACAGAGGATCTCTAAAGGAAAAAAAGGGGAATGTTGTAGTTGTTGATATGGAAGGACAGACTAGATAGGCCATGTGGTCTTTTTCTGCCGTCATTTTTCTATGTTTCTATATCAAAGCAACAAAATTCAAGGAGATCCAGTTTGAACAAAAGATATCAAAATTAATATGATGCTATAAACAAAGACAGAAAATTTTCAAAGCCATTCCTGTAGGTAAAACAATGTTTTAACCTGGGCTATGGAAAGTTGCTCACTCTGTGTATTTTTAGCAGGCTTGTACTGTAGAAAGGGTGTTCTCAGGGCAACATTAGGTCGAGGGAGAAAACAACATGTACAGTCTTCAATTTCCAGATCTACATGTGTTGTATATGTCAAAAAAGGAGGTGTAGGACTCTGCAGGCACTTTATCCTTTCGCAATGTTCAGAGTGAAAGCGTGTATGTTTTTGTTTTGAAAATCCGTGCAAAACGCAAACGAAAAATACCGGTGAACTCTGCAGCCAAACTAACAGTTTGAAAAATACCCCTCTTCTCCTTAAGGAAAAGTGATTTTACTCCTCCACCCCTCTTCTGCATACAGCTTTGGTTTCTAATTCAACACATCTTTTCTTAGGTAAAGTATGGATCATGATCATGCCCCTTTACCAGCAGCAGCACAGAAGAATTGCTTACAGCTTTCTGGGCACCTTCTGAAGCATGAGCTCACCTTAAAGCTACGCAGGGAATCGGCAACATTTGGGGCCAGGTCCTTCTCCACCCATCCCACCATAGCACCATCCAACATGACTGGGTAGCAGTCGGAATAAGGCTGGCCTGGACTCCCGTCAATAGGGGTGATGCCTACAAAGGAAGGGGAGGAAGAACTCAGCAAAGAAAGGCACAGATGTAGAATGGCATGGTCAGCCCAAGATACTTTTTTTTGTATTTTTATTAAACACTTTTCATATTTCCAACAATAATACACAGACTTATTTCCATTTTCTTCTGTGCACTCAATTACATTTCCTTCCCCCTTGCCCAATAGCAACATTTCCATCCCTATACTAGACCTCATTATCCCCCTTCCCCCCCATCTGTTCCCTCTCTTCAGAAAACTACTGTCCCTTCACGACAAACTTCCTTTCCCTTACACGAGTATAGCCAGTCTTATCCCCCCAATACCCATACCAGGCTCACGTCCCTCCCTCCCCCCCCGCTATACCCCCTCCCCCCTCCACCCCCTAGTATCCCTATGTAGATAGACCAGCACTTTGCCCCATAACGTTTCAAATCTATCAATCTGTTGCCGTCGAGCAGCAGTTAATTTTTCCATTAAATATATTTGTCACAATCTTTCCACGCAATGCTCCACCCTTGGGGCATTTCGTTGTTTCCACCGATATGCCAGCTCACAATGGGCCACACTCATGCATGCCAATATTTGCCTCCTTTCTCGCTGTGGCCCCCCTTCACTCCACCATTCCATCAAATAGCCGCTTGGTTTCAATGCTACATCCACCCCTACCATCTCCCAGATCCACGCACGGATCTCCTCCCAAAAGGCCTGTATCTTTGGGCAAGTCCAGCAAATGTGGTAAAAGGTTCCCTCTTCCCCACCCTCTCTCCAGCATAGTTTGGATGTTGCTGGGAACATTTTATGTAAGCGTCTAGGTGTATAATACCATCTCATAACCACCTTATACCAATTTTCCCTTATAGCAGCTGACAGTGGTAACCGCCTAACTTGATCAAAATATTTTTTCCACTGCCCCCCCCCCCTCCAATTCCATCCCCAGATCCTTTTCCTATTCTAACATGTGCCTGTGTTTACTGTCTCGGGGTCCCTGTATTGCCTTGTGCAGTGCTGAGGTTAAGACCGGGGAGGTCCTCTTACCATATCACTTCCAGCGATGTATAATCCCGCTCTAATCCTCCCTTCCCCAGTTTATGCCTTTAAAAATGCACCACTTGCCCATAATATAATTTATCCCCTTCCCTCAGCCCAAACTCCTCCTTTAAGTCTTGAATGGGACCCATTCCCCTCCATTCACAAATTGGTAAAACCACTTCAACCCGCCTTTGCCCACCTTCGGTAGAAGGCTACCGTCAGCCCATCTAAACCAGGGGCTTTCCCGGTGGGCAGGTCCTTAAGGGCCCGCTGAACTTCCTCCCTTGATATCTCTGCCTCCAGAGCCTGGCTTTCTGTTTCCCCCAGCCTTGACAACTCTATCCCCTTTAAATATTCTTCCCCCTGTGTTGGGGTCCCCCCTCCTTTCGCTTATATAAATCATGATAGAATTGACAAAATCTCTCCCCAATTTGCTTCTCTGTCCTTAAGATCTCTCCCTTAGCCCCCTTCAGCACCGTTATAGCCGCCTGGGCCTCCTTCTTTCACATCTTATTAGCCAATAATCTCCCAGCCCTATCTCCCCACTCATAATAATGTTGTTTCAACCTATTCAACTGGAACCCAATCTCTGCTACCTGCAATTTATGCAACTCCATTCGGAGTTGGTTTAACTTCTTGAGGCCCTGCGGGTTCCCCCACTCCCTATACTGCTCTGCCGCCCGTTTTATTTCTTGTTGTAAAGTATCTTCCTGTGCAAGCCTTTGCTTTTTAAATCTTGCAGCCCACATGAAAACCCTCCCCCTAACTACAGCCTTCATTCCTTCCCATAAGTTCACATTCCCTACTTCTCCAGTATCATTTATCCTCCAATACTCCTGGAGGCATGCTTTTAGGTCCCTTACTACTTCCTCTTTTTTAATAGGCTGTCATTAAGCCTCCAAAATCGTATCCCCCCCCCTCTCTCCTACTATCCCTTATCTCCACCCACTTAGGGGCATGGTCAGTCCAGGTGATATTCCCAATTTCAGCTTCCCGAACCCTAGAATCCCACCAATGGTCCACAAGCAGGCAGTCAATCCTGCTGAAGCTATCAAGTGTACTCTTTGCACCCTGGATGCTGCTGCCTCCAAGTGTCCCCCAGGTGGTACCTTTTCATGATTTGCTTCAGCACCCCTCTCGCCTTATTCCTACCATCTCCTCCCTTAGCCTGTCTATCCCACTGCGGCTGGAGTGCTAAATTGAAATCTCCCCACATAATAAGCTTCCCTTGGACATGTTTAGCAAGCAATTCTCTAACCCCTCTCCAGAGCTGCACCTGCCTCTCATTAGGCGCATATACATTAACTATAGTAACCTTCTCCCCCTGCCACTCCCCCCCCCCTAGTATCAAGACCCTTCCTTCTTTATCCCTTGATACCTCGCTTACCCTAAATGTGCTATCCCGCCTTAGCAATATGGCTACTCCCCCTTTCTTACTCACCCCCTCTCCCCCTTGGTCCCCCAAAGTACTGTTATGGATAGGCCATCCTCCGTAATAACCCCTCATCTTTTCTTCTCAGGTGGGTCTCTTGCAACATCACTATCTCCCATCCCAGTCTTTCTACTTCTCTGAACAACTGGTGTCTTTTGCATGGATTATTTAGCCCTTTAGCATTGATTGATCCTACCCTTCCCATCGATCCCTTCTAACCAGGCCTGGTCTCTCTCTTCCTACAGTCATCTGAACCCCTTCCCTAGATTGATCCCTCCCCTGCCCTCTCCCCTTCCCCCCGCCTTCCCCTTCCTGCATTACCACTTCTTCCAGAGTAATTGGCTCGTTTCCAGTGGTTCTGCCCTGGGTGCTCTCCCTCTATTTCCCTTGCTCCTACCCCTACCCACCACCCCTCCACCCGACTTCCTCTCCTGTAATGTTCTCACCTCCCCTTTGTTACTCCCTTCCCCCCCCCCTTTTGATTTCAAAGTTGCAGTTCCAGTCCTAATGAACCCCTACAAAAATATCAGTACTTTCATTTCACAAGCAACTCGCCTTATAGCCCAAAACTCCCCCCCTCCGCATTCCCCCTTCCAACCATACAAAAATTCCTTCATAAGTACAAACTCATCCCCCTTTGTACATAGCCCCCTCATTCCTCCCTCCTGATTCCCGCACTTCCTTACCACTCACATCCTACATTCTACTAAAGTCCTTCAGGTGTGGCTCCAAAAATCTTAATTTTCCCTCCGGGCTTCTCATACTCCAGACTCTCCGTCTGCAGATTGCTGCTCTTTGCCTCTAGATAGCCTGGTTAGCCTTCTGCTTTTGTTCACCACCCATTGCCACTTCATCCCTGTGCTCTTCGGGGGTGGACGCTGCTCCTTTGGCTGGCTGTTCTGAATGCTCTCCAGCAGGTTTTTCACTCCCAAGTCCCTGAGTATTTGCCAGGCTTCTCCAGTGTTCTGAATTCTACGCGAGGAGCCCTGCACAGTTACCAAGCGTCCAAAAGGGTAGAGCCATTTATATTTCCATCCTTCTCTGCGCAGCAACGCTGTGATCCCTCGAAGCTCCCATCTTCGCTGAAGTGTGCTTGTGGACAGGTTCTGGAACAGCTCAATCTCACTCCCTTCCCACTTAAAGGGCCCTAGTTTGTGCGCAGCTGCCAGGAGCTTCTCCTTCATCTTGAAGGATCTCATGCAGGCAATCACATCTCGTGGTCTGTTATCCCAGATGGGACCCAAGCCCCTATGTGCTCTGTCCATTTGTAGCTGCTTTTCATCCCATTCACCTATGGGGTCTGCTTCTTTCAACATTGCCTCAAATTGCAAGCACACTGCTTCACAGTCCTTGTATCTTGGCTCTTCAGGTTTTCCCCTTACCCGCACGTTACATCGTCACGACCTATCTTCCAGGTCCTCGGTTTTGGCCTTTAGATCTTGTGCCCATTTCAGCTCAGCCCAGCCAGACCTCAGGACTCCCAGTGTACCTGCCTGCAGTTCCAGCTGTTCTTCCGTCTCCTCCACTCTTGCTCCTAGATCCCTCAGATCCTGTCTCAGGGCCCCCAGTCTCCTTCAGTTCAATCTTAAATTGTCCCATTTCTGCTTTTAAATCCTCTTTAAATTCTGTTAGCCATTCCTTCAATGCCTCGAGCAGTTCTGGGTCTCCGCTGGGTTCAATGTCCGTGTCAGCGCTCTCAGCGGCATTAGACGCCATTTTGTCCTCGTGGTCTACCCTGCGGGGCGCCTCCGCCTGCACATAAGGGGAGCGATATTCCGCCAGCCGCTTTTATTTTTTACTGACATCCCCTCCGTGGCCTCACTCTCTTTTCTGAGCTGTCCATCGCTCATTTTAAGGGGTACAGCCGCTCGTTTTCTCGCTATTCTGATGAGCGCCCCAGAGCTCTCTCAGAAGGTTGCCATTTCGCCTCCTGATGTCCAGCCCAAGATGCTCTTCAATTTATTTCAAGACTACTTCTGTGCCCTTGATCTCAGCACACAAAAGCCAAGTTGTCAGAGGCAGGTGTGGTATCTAATCAGGCAGCCATATTCGCTTAGTGATTCTGGAGAATAGACTATTTTTGGCCCTCAAATTTTCATACAGGTGCAAAGAAAGCCAGAGGCATAACCATACAAGAAATCACCAGGAATCCGGCACTGCAGACAGCTCGTATCTAAGGATCAATGTACCAAGGGTCTAAACTGTTTTCACCATACATCTTGCTTTGATTCTTGTTAGATTAGAGAGAAAACAATCACTTTCTCATTGTTGGCTCTGGCTGGGGATTAATGCAATCTCAACTTCCACTTGCTTTGTATCAAATCGACCAGTGACACACTAGATCAGCAGAAGGAAGGAAATATTTAATTTCTCTACCCATCCTTTCAAAAATGCCCAAGATGGGTAACAAAACATTTTGCAATCCCTTGGTATGTTTCCCAGACGCCACAAATTCAGTGCCGCCACTATGGAAACTCTGGACCTAATTTTGAGCAGGGCATAGGGGGCATGAATCGAAACATCTAAGCAAGACAATTCAATTGATGCACATATTCAGTGTGTTATACCTGGTTCTTTTGCATCTGAGCCAAATGCATAATTTAGACTTATAGGTGCCAAAAAGCAATGGCTATGTGTATAAACTATAGGCAGCTCCAGCCCCACCCTGGAACCCCGCAGCTCAGCCTCCCCACAGAACACACAGCATTATGCTTAGAGCAGGATATTTAAATATGGCTCTGCAAAGCATAGTTACTCACCTGTAACAGGTGATCTCCGGGAACAGCAGGAATTTAGTCCTCACATATGGGTATCGTCGGTACCGACGGAGCCTGCATGGGAACGCTCCCCAGCGTCCAATTAGGAAGCTTTTGGGAGCATCCCACAGCACCTGCGTGCTGCCTTCCCGCCTTTCCCAACTGCCTTTCTCCAGTTGAGTTTTAAAGCAGAGACAAAGAGAGAGGGAAAGGGAAAGAGATAGATAGAGAGATACAACTCCTAGGGGAGGTGGGTGGGTTGTGAGGACTAAATTCCTGCTGTTCCCGGAGATCACCTGTTACAGGCGAGTAACTATGCTATCTCCAGGAACAAGCAGGAATGTAGTCATCACATATGGGGACTCCCTAGCTTTAGATGCCAGGGAGAGACCCCAGAGGTTGTGTGTCCCTGAGAAGGGCTCCACTTCCCCCCATGGATCTCTGGCATCCTACCAGGGATGGTGGGTAGGAGTTGATTAGGTATGGAACAGGTGTTGGAGAACAGCCTGACCAAACAAGGCATCCCAGCGAGAGTCCTTGTCCAAGCAGTAATAGGCTGTGAAGGTATGAACCGAGGCCCAGGTGGCTGCTCGACAGATGTTGTCGATAGACACAGAGTGCAGATGAGCCATTGAAGCTGCCATGGCTCTCACATTGTGAGCTGTGACATAGCCCTCCAGAGGAAGATTCTTACTCTGATAAGCAAAGGATATACACTGAGCAATCCAGTTGGATAGTGTTCTCTTGGAGACTGGAAGTCCCAAATGAGAAGGATCAAAAGCAGCAAAGAGTTGAGAGAACTTTCTATGTTGCTGTGCTCTTTGAAAGTAAAAGGCTAAAGCTCTTTTACAGTCCAAGGTATGAAGATTCCTCTCTGCATTTGATGCATGAGGCCTTGGAAAAACCACAGGTAGGTAGACCGCTTGGTTTAGATGAAAAGGCGAGACCACCTTTGGCATAAAGTGTGGATGAGTCCTAAGGACTACCTTGTCATGATGGAACCTTGTATAAGGTGGATCAGCTACTAGCGCTTGCAACTCACTAATGCGACGTGCTGATGTGATTCCAATGAGAAAGGTAAATTTCCAAGAAAGGAATTTCAAGGAGGTAGTAGCTAAGGGCTCAAAAGGTGGCTTCATGAGCTGCCCAAGAACCAGGTTTAAGTCCCATGCCACCGGTGGTGGCCTAATGGGAGGCTTAGTTAGAAGAAGGCCTCTCATAAATCTTGCTATAAGAGGATGGGAGGAAATAGGCTGTCCATTTAGAGGCTTAAAGGAAGCTGCAATAGCACTCAAATAGACTCTTATTGAATTAGTCTTAAGACCTGCATTGGATAAACGAAGGAGATACTCCAGCAATGATTCCAGAGGTATCGCAACACCTTTCTGCGAACACCATATGCTAAACCTTTTCCACTTGAAAGCATAAGAGCGTCTCGTGGAAGGTTTTCTGGAAGCAAAAAGAATATCTTTTACTTGCTGAGGGAGATTAAGATCATGGTGATCTAGGCCTTCAGCAACCAAGCCCTGAGACGCAGAGACTGGGGACTGGGATGCCATAACATTCCGTCCTCCTGGGATAGGAGATCTGGAGCAGACCATAACTCCAGGGAGGGAGCTTGAGAGAGATGTAGAAGCAGAGGATACCACACTTGCCTTGGCCAATGTGGAGCTATGAGAATCATATGGCCTCTGTCTCTCTGAAGCTTGAACAGGGTTTTCGGAATTAGTGGAAAGGCATACAGGAAGTCTTGACCCCAGTAAAGGAGGAAAGCATCCCTGGCCTGAGCCCCCTGAGCCGGAATTCTGGAAAAGAACTGGGGAAGTTTGGCATTCCACGGACTTGCAAAGTGGTCTATGTCCGGGGTTCCCCAAATGTGAAAACTCTTGGTCACCTGGTCTGCATGCAGAGACCACTCTTGTGGAAGCAGAACTCGACTGAGTCTGTCTGCCCAAGAGATTTGTATGCCTGGAAGATACACTGCCCGGAGATGAATCTGATGCTCTCTGGCGAGGGCTCATAGTCGCAAAGCTTCATTGCAAAGCGACAGAGAGTCTGTTCCCCCCTGTTTGTTCACGTAGAACATGGCTACTGGATTGTCCGTATGAATGAGGACTGTCTTGTAGCTGAGCAGGGTGTGGAACACTCGAAGAGCAAGGAAGATTGCTCTGAGCTCCAAGAGATTGATATGTAGATGAGTCTCCTGTGGAGACCAGGTGCCCTGGGTGGAGAGGTCTTGCAGATGAGCTCCCCAACCTATCGGAGAAGCATCTGCTGTGAGAGTTGCTTGGGGAAGGGTTGTTGAAAAGGGGACCCCAGCAACAGGTTTTGAGTAGACATCCACCACTGGAGGGACAAAATAAGGCGACTTGTGTTTGCTATTTTGTCTGACAGGCATCCTGATGCCTGGGTCCATTGAGTGGATAAAGTCCACTGGGCTGCCCTCATATGGAGGCGAGCATAGGGAACCACATGCACAGTAGATGCCATGTGGCCTAGTAGTTGTAGCATTTCTCGGGCAGTGAGATGAGGCTTTATCACTGCTTCAGAAGCTAACTGCACCATGCGAAAGCAGCGGGCCGGGGGGAGATAGGCCCCTGCCTTTCTGGTATCCAGCAAAGCTCCTATGAACTCTAAAGACTGAGTGGGGGTTAGACTGGATTTTGGGATGTTTATTACCAGACCCAAATACTGAAGGATACGCATTGTGCAGGATAGAGAAGTCCTGGCCTCTGACTCTGTTGGGGCTCGAATGAGCCAGTCATCTAAGTAGGGGAAGACGAATATCCCTAGAGTGCGGAGAAATGCTGCTACCACAGCCATGCATTTCGTGAACACCCTTGGTGCTGAGGCCAGGCCAAAAGGAAGCACCCTGTATTGGTAGTGCTTTCCTTGAAAAAGGAACCAAAGGAACTTTCTGTGAGTTGGATGGATGAGAACATGGGTGTACGCATCCTTGAGATCTAGAGAACAAAGCCAATCCTGACTCTGAAGGTATGGAAGGAGAGTACCGAGAGAAGTCATCTTGAATTTCTCCTTGCATAGAAACGTGTTCAATTCTCTGAGATCTAATATGGGTCTGTAGCCCCCTGTTTTCTTTGTGATAAGAAAGTAGGGGGAGTAGAACCCTGAGCCCTGTTGAAGAAGGGGTACTTCTTCTATTGCCCCTTGGGCAAGAAAGGTAGCAATCTCCTAACCCAGAGCTCCTATAAACTCTAGGGACTGAGTGGGAGCAAGGTTGGATTTTGGGAAGTTTATGAAAAGTCCCAAATACTGAAGGATGCGCATTGTGCGAGAGAGAGCAACCCTGGCCTCTGGCTCTGAAGGGGCTTGAATGAGCCAGTCGTCTAAGTAAGGGAAGACGAATATTCCCAGGGCGCGGAGAAATGCTGCCACCACAGCCATGCATTTTGTGAACACCCTTGGTGCAGAGGTCAGGCCAAAAGGAAGAACCTTGTATTGGTAGTGCTTTCCTTGAAAAAGGAACCGAAGAAACTTTCGGTGAGTTGGATGGATGAGAACATGAGTGTACGCATCCTTGAGATCTAGAGAACAAAGCCAATCCTGACTCTGAAGGTATGGCAGCAGAGTTCCGAGAGAAATCAACTTGAATTTTCTCTTTGACAAGGAATTTGTTCAATTCTCTGAGGTCCAAGATAGGTCTGAATCCCCCTGTTTTCTTTGGGATAAGGAAATAGGGGGAGTAAAACCCTGTACCCTGCTGATGGATGGGTACTTCTTCTATTGCCCCTTGGGCAAGAAGCAGGGTGACCTCTTGATTTAACAGGTTGATGAGAGAGGTCTGAGAATTGAACTGCCTTATTATTGTGGGAGGGGGCATGATCGAAAAATGAAGCTTGTACCCCTCCTTTATGATGGAGAGTGTCCAATGCTCTGCTGTTATCTGTCCCCATCTGGGGGCAAAGTGACATAACCTTCCTGGAATGGTGGAAGGCTCTGGTCCCACGAGAGTCAGGAAGGCTAAGTTCTCTAGCTGAAAGTCAAAGGCCTTGTGGAGGCTGAGACTGCTGGGACGGCTGAGGCTTAGCAGTCTTTGCTTTCTTCTGTTTGGTTGATTGCAGACCTTTCCTGACATGCTGACCTGCAGAATGTCCCTGCTGAGCATAAGCAGGATAATATCTTTTCTTCTTAGAAAAGAATGGTTTCTTGAAAGATTTCTTTCTAGCAGGATCAGCTGTGGACTTGGATAATCTATCCAAGGTGGAGTTGTCAGCATCTAACTCATTGGCCTTTTCCTGCCAATCTCTACCAAACAGGTTCTCACCAGTACAAGGGATATTTCCCAATTTGTCTTGTACCCAGAGCTCCAGATCAGATGCCTGGAGCCAAGCAATTCTACGTGCACCTATGGCAATGGCAGAGGTTCTGCTTATGCACTCAAAGCAGTCAAAAGCTGCATGGTTGACAAATTTAGAAACATCTTGGGCATGTTTAACTAATGTGAGAAAATCCTGTCTTCTATCCTCAGGAAGAATAGGACTCAAAACCTCTAAATCACCTGTGACCTCCTTCAGGAACATTCCCATGTATAGACTATAGGAACTGATCCTGGCAGAAAGCATGGAAGCTTGGAAGACACGACGTCCAAAAGCATCCAGAGTTCTGCACTTACGTCCTGGAGGATTAGAAGCATGCCTCTTTGCACTCTTGATCCTTCTCATAGCTGATTCCACTACAATAGAGTGGTGAGGAAGCTGAGTTTTTTGGAAACCAGGACAAGGAGGGACTCAATACAGAGAATCCAGTCTACGAGAATGAGGAGAGGTGGTAAGAGGTGTCTCCCACATTCTTAACATGAGATCATATAAAATCTCATGAATGGGCAAGGTAGCTGCCTCCTTAGGAGTTTTGGGATATTGTAAAATTTCCAACTCCTTTGCTCTGGGCTCTGTTTCAGGGGCAACAGTAATGGACAGACCCCGAGCCACCTCCCTGATAAAATCCTGAAAGGAAATATCCTCTGGAGGAGACATCCTACGCTTAGGGGAGGAGGGCTCCTCTGAGAGAAGCATTCCTGCATCGACAGAACTGTCAGAATCCTCAGATTCTTCTGAGGACTCGAAGTACCGTCTGTCCGGATGCTCTTGAAGAGCCCGATACCCGTATCGACCGAAGTTGGTACCGAAGTATCGGTACCGGAAGGCATCGGATGACTGGGTACCGTCAATGCAGACACCGATGTCGATGCTATCTGTACCGGTACCGGTGCTGTCGCGGTTCAGAGGGCGTCTATGCCGCAAGGAGAGCCGCCAGACTGCGCTCAATAGCCAGGACTCTCTGGTCTATCGACGCTGCCGATGCCTGGATGTCGGTAGTGGAGAAAAAGAGTAGTTACTCACCTGTAACAGGTGTTCTCCAGGAGCAGCAGGAATCAGTCCTCACATATGGGTGACATCGACGTTGATGGAGCCCCCATGCGGAGCATTTCCCCAGCTTTCTAAGAAAGCCGTTGGGAATACACCCACGCATGTGCGGTCCCCTTCCCGCCCAAAGGTGCCATCTTGCTCAGTCAGATGACATAGCTAAAAGACAGCACAAAGACAAAATGAACTATGTACAACTGCAACTCCCAGGGGAGGAGGGAGGGTTGTGAGGACTGATTCCTGCTGCTCCTGGAGAACACCTGTTACAGATGAGTAACTACTTTTTCTCCAGGACCAAGCAGGAAGTCAGTCCTCACATATGGGTGACTCCCTAGCTCTGGGCTACCAGGAACCCAGGCTGAAAAACAGAGCTCCCTCTGTGAAGCCTCAGCATCAGGGAAAGAATTTTACTGAAAAGAGATCCCACCGGTAGCCCAACAAGAGGGCTGGAGGGCAGGAGTTGCCTAAACCTCAAAGAGATTCCGGAGTAATGCCTGACCAAAAGCACTGTCCCTACGGGACTCCCTCTCCAGGCAGTAATGGGCTGCAAAAGTCTGGCTTGAGGACCAAGTTGCAGCCCTACAGATGTCTGCCAATGGTACAGAATGGCGATGAGCTTCTGATGCAGCCATTGCCTGGACACGGTGGGCTGTGACTCGACCCTGCAAGGGAAGGTCTGCTGCCCTGTAAGCCCAGGTGATACAGTCCGCCACCCATATGGACAAGGTACGCTTGGAGACAGGCAACCCCAAGTTGTTTGGGTCAAAGGAGACGAAGAGCTGAGTAGCCCTTCTATGACCCTTAGTACACTCAATGTAGAAAGACAAGGCCCTTCTACAGTCCAGGGTATGCAGGACTTCCTCAGCCTGTCTGGCATGGGGCCTAGGGAAGAATGTTGGAAGAACCACCTCCTGATTGAGGTGGAAAGAGGAGACTACCTTCGGGAGGAACTTAGGATGAGTCCTAAGGACTACCCTGTTCCTATAGAAACGAGTGTATGGCCTGTCACAGACCAGGGCTTTATGTTCACTCACTCTTCTGGCCAAGATCAGTGCCACTAGGAAAAGAGCCTTCCAAGAAAGGAAGCGGAGAGGACACGTAGCCATCGGCTCAAACGGAGGGCGAGTAAGCTGCTGCAAGACCACATTCAACTCCCACTCAGGGGCTGGTGGACGGAGAGGAGGCTTTAGCAAGAGCAAGCCTCTGAGGAAGCGGGACACCAAGGGGTGAACCGATAAAGAGTGCCCTTCCACCAGTGAGTGGTGGGCTGCTAGAGCAGAAAGGTGTACCCAAACAGAATTGGACTTAAGACCCTGATTAGACAAGTGCAGCAGGTACTGAAGCACCACTGGCACAGGACAGGCGAAAGGGTTCTCCTGGCGTTGGTCACACCACAAGGAGAACCGTTTCCACTTCAGGGCATAGGTCTTTCTGGTGGATTGCTTCCTAGAGGCCAAGACCACCTCTTCAACTTCCTGAGGCAGGCCCCAGGGAGCCAGCACTACCCTTGCAGCCTCCAGGCCATCAAATTGAGAGTTTTGAGATTGGGGTGCAGAAGGGAACCCTGATCCTGAGAAAGAAGATCGGGTTGCAATCCCAGAGGGAGTGGGGTGTCCACCGCCAGCTGTAACAGAAGCGGGAACCAAGGTTGTCTCGGCCATCTGGGGGCTACCAATATGACCGAAGCCCTGTCCCTTAGAATCTTGAACAAGGTTCGGGCCACCAGGGGCGTGGGAGGAAACGCATACAGGAGGCCCTTGGCCCATGAGATCAGGAAGGCATCTGCTGCGAATCTCGTGGGATGCGGTTGCCTGGAGCAGAACTGAGGCAGCTGCCGGTTCAGGGGACTGGCAAAGAGGTCTATGGATGGAAGTCCCCATTTCAGGAAAATGCTCTAAACCACCAAAGGGTGCAGTTGCCATTCGTGAGGCTGTAGAACCCTGCTCAATCTGTCTGCCAGGAAATTTTCGTGGCCAGGAAGATAGACTGCCCTGAGCAGCATATTGTGTCGAAGTGCAAAAGAGCATAGGGCCTGTGCCTCCTGACACAGGAGCCTGGACCCCGTGCCCCCTTGTTTGTTCACATAGAACATCGCCACCTGGTTGTCTGTCTGCACCAAGACAGATTGGTGGGCCAGGGTGTGAGAGAAGGCCTTGAGGGCTAAGCGTATCGCCCTGAGCTCCAGGAGATTAATTTGTTGTGTGGCCTCCCAGGGAGACCACAGGCCCTGTGTGCACTTGTCCAGACAATGTGCACCCCAGCCCTGCAAGGAGGCGTCGGTTGCGAGTACCACAGTGGGAACAGGTACCTGAAAAGGAATTCCCTGGAGAAGGTTGGGGGGGTGTAGCCATCACTGCAGGGAGTTCAGGAAGGGTTTGGACACCCTTACTTTGTCTCTTAGGCTTCCTGTAGCCTGCCTCCACTGGGCCCTGAGACACCACTGTGTAGGCCTCATATGCAGGCGGGCATTGGGGGTCACATGCACTGTTGAAGCCATGTGGCCCAGAAGCCTTAAACAAAGTCTGGCGGAAACCAGGGGGTTGTCTAGAAACTGGCTGGCCAAGTCCATCAGCCTCCCCGCTCTGTCTTCTGGCAAGTAAGCTTTTGCGTGCAGGGAGTTTAACCGTGCTCCTATGAACTCCAGGTTCTGGGAGGGGAGCAAAGTGGACTTTGCGAAGTTTATGACAAAGCCTAGTTGTTGAAGGAGAGAGACAGTACGGAGGGTGGCTTGCCTGGCCTCCTGGAGAGTCTGACCCCTGATGAGCCAGTCGTCCAGGTAAGGGAAGACAAAAATACCCTGGTTTCTCAAGTAGGCCGCCACCACCGCCAGGCACTTTGTGAAGACCCGTGGGGCAGAGGTTAGGCCAAAGGGCAGTACTCGGTACTGAAAATGGTTTCCTCCTACCACAAACCTTAGGTATTTTCTGTGGTCTGGATGAATGCGGATGTGAGTGTACGCATCCTTCAGATCTAAGGAGCATAGCCAATCTCCCTGCTGGAGGTAGGGCAGCAGTGTTCCAAGAGTAAGCATCTTGAACTTTTCCTTTTCCAAGAACTTGTTGAGATTTCTCAAGTTCAGAATGGGCCGGAGACCTCCAGTTCTCTTTGGCACAAGAAAGTACCTGGAGTAGAAGCCCTGCCCCAGCAGATGGGGAGGTACAGGCTCCACTGCCCTGTCTTGAAGAAGACCTTGCAGTTCCTGGAGAAGGAGTTCCTGATGCAGAGCAGGCCTTGGAGGCTCCCCTGGAACGTAGGAGGGGGGTACCTGATTGAAATGGAGCAGATAGCCCTTCTGGACTATGCTCAGTACCCAAGCATCTCTGGTGATGGGCGGCCACTGGTGGGCAAACAGGGCCAACCGACCTCCCGTGCCGAGATGGGCCAGCAAAAGTTGAGAGGCTATGCAGTGGGAGTCAAAAACCCCCTCCCTGCTGAGTAGGAGCAGGAGCTGGAGGCTTGGGGTTTTTTTTGCCTATGGGGCCCATGTCCCTGCCCCTTGGCCTGCTGACCCTGCTGGGGAGGCCTGATAGTGAGGGAAAGGTTTGTAGGCAGACAACTTCCTTGGGTAAAAGGCCTTTTTCCCCGAGCCCTTCTTCTTATGAGAAGGAGCAGAAGTTTTTCTGGACAACCTTGTCCGAGTCTCGGTCTCGAGCTCAGCAGCCTTTTCGGCCATGGGCTTGCCGAAGAGGTTTTCACCCTGGCATGGGACATCGACCAACTTGTCCTGTACCCCTGGCTCGAGGTCCGATGACTGTAGCAATGCCTGGCATCGAGCACCGATGCCGGCCACCGCTACTCGGGCCGAAGCCTCGAAGCCATCGTAGGCCGCCCGGGAGATTAATTTGGAGCATTCCCGGCTCCCCAAGGACAAGGTCTTGAACCTCTGCAAAGGTTCCCCGGAGAGGCCAGCCGAGAACCCGGCTATTTCCTTAGCCAGGTCCCGCAAGTACATGCCCATGTACAGCTGGTAGGACTGGACACGGCAAGCAAGCATCGAGCCCTGGAAGCACTTTCTACCGATGGCATCCAGGCTTCGGGCCTCCCTACCGGGGGGCACCGCAGAGTGCATTTTCTGGCTCTTCAGACGATGCATGGCCGATTCCACAACCATAGAATGGTGCGGCAGCTGCGCCTTCTGGAACCTAGGGCTCTTTCGGACTCGAATCATGGAATCGATCCGCTTGCTCAAAACTGGCGCCGAGGCCGGTGCCTCCCACATTCGGAAGAGGAGCCGTTCCAGCATCGGAGGAACTGGCACAGTAAAGGCCTCCCTCGGGGGAGAGTCATACTGTAGGGCATCAAGCTCTTCAGCTCAAGGCTCCTCCTCGGGATCCACAGGAACATTCAAAGCCTTGGCCATGTCCCTGACAAACTCCGAGAACCGGGTGTCCTCCAACGGGGACCTACTCCGGGGCTCGGACTGCGGTGAGTCCGAAGGGACACACAGCGTCCGAAAGGTATCGGGGGACTCCTCGTCCTCCGTCTCCCATGCAGACTCATCCGAGGAAGAGTCGAGGGGCTCTGACTGTGTGGGCTCCGGTAGCACCCGCCCCGACGCTGGGGCCATCAGCGTCGACGCCCTCGGTCCCGAACGGGAGGTCGAGGGGGATCATGACTGAGTCCGGACTCGGGCCTTCATGGCTTCGAGAACCGGATGGTCTCCGGGGTCGACTTAGCGATGTCCTGGTGGTCGGGGAAGATGCACCAGTCAAGCTGGCCATCAGCACCTGCTGCTGATCCATGAAGGCAGACAGTCTGCACTCCAAGGCTGTCAGCCTGAGTCCAAGCTCAGGAGACTCAGCAGCCACCGACTTGCACCCCGGCGCCGTCGGCTCCCTGGGAGGAGAGTCCTCGAGGACAACAGGACTTACGTGCTCGATGGACTCCGGCTCTACACGAGGCACCTTAGGCGGCTTCTCCGGCTCCAAAGGCCCGGGGCGGCAGTCAGGGGTCCGGGGCCTGGCCCTCGAAGATCCAGGGGTATCCTCTGACGCCGCCCTCACGAGCTTCATCTTCCTCTTATGCTCCCGACTGGGGGACCCCCTTTCAGAGGAACCCCGACGAAGTTCGGGGTCAGACTCCTGAGACGTCGAGGCCTCTGACGAGGTCCGGGCCCGTCTGGAGGCAGAGTCAGAAAAAATTCTCTTCTTCTGATGCTGCCGGCTTCTGAGTGCCTTAGTGGACATCTTTCCACATGGCCACCAGGAAGAAAAGCAGCAACTGCCACGTAGACAAGCGTAGCAACCAAGACAAGAAACGTGAGCAGTGTACGAAGCTTTTATTGGTCCTTATGTATTAAAAAGAGGGGGGCCAAACCTAACACAGGCTGTGTTTCGTGAGTACTTCATCAGGGGGGTGAGGCACTCCAACAAACTACAAAACAAAATAAAATCATAAAGGAACACAGTAAAAAACAATAACAAGAATGAAATAATGAATAAATACAATAAATAATTAAAAACATGTTAAAAAAACAATTAGTAATAGAACAAAGAGTACAGAAAAGTGAACACAAGTAATCATAAAACAAAACATAATAAAATTGTCAAATCCACCACATGAATAGAGCCATATCATATTAATAAATAAATGAATAAATAAATAAAACCATTGTCGTGTTAATTAAAATGAACCTAATACAACCACAAATGAACAAGATATAAATAACAGTATTGTGAGGAACATATAAATACAAGGCAACATAAACACCATTGTAAATGTAAAAGCAAAATAAAACCATTATGTACATGATGCTAAAATGAAACATACCAAACAGGAGAAATTGAAAAGGGGAAAAAAACCCTAAAATTCATGGGCCACTCAGAGGAGATTGTAATATAGAAGCAGGAGTGAAAAGACGGAAGAGAGTAAAAACCAGAGGAGAAATACCTTGGACCGGGTGATTACACAGCATGGAATAATCTATATGCTGTGAAAATAAATAATAATGCCGATAAAATCAAATGCCATGAAGGATTAAGTGAATTTAAAAAGTGACTATAAAATATAAACATGAAAACATAAGAAACCGGGCCGCAATGAAGAGGCACTACTTTAAACCAAATCAAGTACCAGAAAGAATGGAACAACATGAACAAAGTGCAATTATATAAATAAAGGTGATCCATAATAGGACAGTTGGAATCTCACATTAGTGAATTACTCACTGTAACTTGCACATGCCAGCGAGAGGTTAGTGAATATGCAAATCATATATATCACCTCCCAAAAAACAGTAAACGGAAACCGCTGCAAGCATAAGAAATATTTAAAAATTCAGCAAACCTGAACCAACCACGTAGAAAAAGTTTTATCTAAAGATAAAGGAAGGACCATGTACCTTTCAGCAGAACCACCATATAAACCGCAGTACCGTGGACAGAACTGAATCTTGGTGCTGAATGAAAAAACGCTGACGCATGCGCACTCTTAATAGCGTACAAACCGCGGGAAAAGTGAAACCAACCAATCTAAGTGATGTAAAGGAACTATTAAAAACTAATGTGACCAGAGGCAGGACAAACATACACATATTGCAATAAAACTATATATCTATATATCTATATCTATATATATATATATATATATATATCTATATCTATATATATATATCTATATCTATATATATATATCTATATATATATCTATATATATATCTATATATATATCTATATATATATATATATAAGAACCGGACAATAAACGGAACGAACTACATATGTAAAAACAACTTGTGCAATAAAAACCATGCTTGGAGAAGGATGGAGAGCCCATCGTGGAATAATGAGAATGTCAGGATAACGAAGGGCACAAACCATAAGCGCTATTATATATATGGACCATCATTGGGCAATAAAAGACAGAAACCATATATCACTAGGAGTAACCTATAATGGAACACATGAATACACCAAAGGAAAGGTGGCTTGTGGTGCAGATGCCGGCAGTACATATCTATCAATAAAAAAGAGCAGTAAAAGGATGGATAAAACTGGGGAGAAACAATATAAAATAGGACATAAAAAAAGACATAAAAAATACTGCCAAAGGCAACCGGATATGACCAATAAATAAATAAACTAAAAAGGACCATACCATCAGAGAAATACAGAAAAATCCCGTTCTAAATTCAATCCATAGGGAATTATTGTATTAAGAGAAAATATGAACCTCTGTTCTAAACGAAGAAGTGTTTTATCAATGTCACCTCCTCTCCAATTGGGAATGACCTTCTTAATCACAAAAAATTTTAAATCTGTCACCTTATGTCCTTTATCCATCCTTTTACTGCTCTTTTTTATTGATAGATATGTACTGCCGGCATCTGCACCACAAGCCACCTTTCCTTTGGTGTATTCATGTGTTCCATTATAGGTTACTCCTAGTGATATATGGTTTCTGTCTTTTATTGCCCAATGATGGTCCATATATATAATAGCGCTTATGGTTTGTGCCCTTCGTTATCCTGACATTCTCATTATTCCACGATGGGCTCTCCATCCTTCTCCAAGCATGGTTTTTATTGCACAAGTTGTTTTTACATATGTAGTTCGTTCCGTTTATTGTCCGGTTCTTTATATATATATATATATATCGATATATATCTATATAGATATAGATATATAGTTTTATTGCAATATGTGTATGTTTGTCCTGCCTCTGGTCACATTAGTTTTTAATAGTTCCTTTACATCACTTAGATTGGTTGGTTTCACTTTTCCCGCGGTTTGTACGCTATTAAGAGTGCGCATGCGTCAGCATTTTTTCATTCAGCACCAAGATTCAGTTCTGTCCACGGTACTGCGGTTTATATGGTGGTTCTGCTGAAAGGTACATGGCCCTTCCTTTATCTTTAGATAAAACTTTTTCTACGTGGTTGGTTCAGGTTTGCTGAATTTTTAAATATTTCTTATGCTTGCAGCGGTTTCCGTTTACTGTTTTTTGGGAGGTGATATATATGATTTGCATATTCACTAACCTTTCGCTGGCGTGTGCAAGTTATAGTGAGTAATTCACTAATGTGAGATTCCAACTGTCCTATTATGGATCACCTTTATTTATATAATTGCACTTTGTTCATGTTGTTCCATTCTTTCTGGTACTTGATTTGGTTTAAAGTAGTGCCTCGTCATTGCGGCCCGGTTTCTTATGTTTTCATGTTTATATTTTATAGTCACTTTTTAAATTCACTTAATCCTTCATGGCATTTGATTTTATCGGTATTATTTTTTATTTTCACAGCATATAGATTACACAGCACGGAACAATCACCCGGTCCAAGGTATTTCTCCTCTGGTTTTTACTCTCTTCCGTCTTTTCACTCCTGCTTCTATATTACAATCTCCTCTGAGTGGCCCATGAATTTTAGTTTTTTTTCCCCTTTTCAATTTCTCCTGTTTGATTTCATTTTAGCATCATACTATTTTAGTATTCATGTACATAATGGTTTTATTTTGCTTTTACATTTACAATGGTGTTTATGTTGCCTTGTATTTATATGTTCCTCACAATACTGTTACTTATATCTTGTTCATTTGTGGTTGTATTAGGTTCATTTTAATGAACACGACAATGGTTTTATTTATTTATTCATTTATTTATTAATATGATATGGCTCTCTATTCATGTGGTGGATTTAACAATTTTATTATGTTTTATTTATGATTACAGTACTTGTGTTCACTTTTCTGTACTCTTTGTTCTATTACTAATTGTATATTACTAATTGCTTTTTAACATGTTTTTTAATTATTTATTGTATTTATTCATTATTTCATTCTTGTTATTGCTTTTTACTGTGTTCCTTTATGATTTTATTTTGTTTTGTAGTTTGTTGGAGTGCCTCACCCCTGACGAAGTACTCACGAAACACGGCCTGTGTTGGGTTTGGCCCCCCCTCTTTTTAATACATAAGAACCAATAAAAGCTTTGTACATTGCTCATGTTTCTCACCTTTCCACAAGGGACACAGACCTTGGGATCATGGTCCGGCCAGAGGCAACGCAGGCAGCAGTCGTGTGTGTCAGTAAGAGACATGAGCTTCTTACAACGATCACACTTTTTAAAACCACTGGAGGCCATCAGGGAAAAAAGGGCCCCCGCGAGGTCAAAAGACCGGCCCTCCAGGAAAAAGAAAAAGAGCGCGAAAGCATGCCACGAAGGGCAAAAAACCGAAAAAATAGAGATCGGGTCGATACCGGTGTACCGAACCCAGGAGGGAAGGGGAACCGGCGTCGAACCGGACAAAAGAGAGCGAAAAGCGCAGAAAAAAATCAAAATTTTCCAGGTGACATGGACACACGTCCGTTGGGCTCCACGGAAAAAGAAAGACTGAGCAAGATGGCACCTTTGGGCAGGAAGGGCATGCGTGGGTGTATTCCCAAAGGCTTTCTTAGAAAGCTGGGGAAATGCTCCGCATGGGGACTCCATCGATGTCGATGTCACCCATATGTGAGGACTGACTTCCTGCTTGGTCCTGGAGAATCGCCAGTACCCCAGAGCATGGCACCAGTAGTTCTGCCGTGGTCGAGGCCTCGAGAACATCCTGGAGCCCTGATAATGCTTTGGAAGCCGAAGCCTCCCGCCTGGGCAATTTTGCCAGTGCAGAATCCTCAAGGGCAACGCCAGAGGCATCTCGATGCTTAGAAGGAGATCTACCCTTTGAGGACTGGCTAGACTTATGTTTAGTTACCTGAGATCCACGGGAGGAAGACGAAGCCCTGGAAGACGTCGATTCCACCGAAGCTGCATCAGAGGGAAACAGGGTACTAAGCCTGGCAGCTCGGTTCTGTCGACCTCTCTTGGACATCATGGCACAGGCCATACATTCCGAGATGGAATGGTGAGGACCTAAACATTTCAGACACCACTCATAGGTGTCGGTGACGGAGATGGTACCGCCACACTTGGTGCACTTTTTAAAACCCGAGGAGGGTTTCTCCATTATGGAAAAAATCCTGGGCCTAAGGCCCAAAATGGCGCATGCACCTGAAAAGAAAAGGAAAAAGTACTAAGAATTTTTTTTTTTTTAAAGAAAAGAATGAAAGAAAGAAAAACCGGCAGTACCGGTAAAACGTCGAGGAAGGCAGACGCGACCACAAAAAAGAAGAAAAATTTTCTGCGGTGACAGGAACATGACCTGCTGGCTCCGCGGAAAACAAAGAACTGGAGAGAGGCAGTTGGGAAAGGCAGGAAGGCAGCACGCAGGCGCTGTGGGATGCTCCCAAAAGCTTCCTAATTGGACGCTGGGGAGCGTTCCCACGCAGGCTCCGTCGGTACCGACAATACCCATATGTGATGACTACATTCCTGCTTGTTCCTGGAAATATGCTGCTGCCAAAAATTCTCCTCTTCAAAAAAAAAAAAAAAAAAATGCACCTGTATGTTCAACACAATGCCGAAAGTCTAGGTGTTTTTTTAAAAATTAGAGATCTGCCTCCACTATGAAATGAAATAAAATAAAAGCATTAATGGTTCACTGGCCACAAGAGAAAGGTGGAAAAAAAAATCAAGAATGCTGACATTCTGGGCAATTAAATCTTAATATGTACCTCCACAGAAGTCATTCTAAAACTGCACACATCCCAACTGGCTCCAGGCCTCTCCTGGTTTACTAAAATATACCGGTTTAATCCATATCTACCTTAAACATAAGCATAACATTTATCTGGTAAGTATGCACAAATTCACATGCAACATTCATGCAATGGCACCAGTCCTAAATAAGCCATGTTTTCACAGTGCCAATGATGAAATTGCCTTTTGCCCACTGACAAAATTTAAGAGCACCTAGGGAGCAGAGCAGAGTTGCCAGGGATATGGTATAGGACATCTGTGTGACAATTTCACAGACAGCCGTCATGTGGTTCATCAGGCCACAGGGCTCTCCATCTGGTGTGTGGACAGGGCACAAGAAGCCCCAAGACTCGGGAAGTAGTCGACGCACTGTAGTTGTTCTCATCTTCGCAAACGCCGCACCCCTGTGTACACAGCGGAAATGGGACAGATAGCGGATGAAGTTCAGCTTGTCCGCTACGACGCATAGGCCAGAGTCCTGCTGGATACCCAGACCTTCAAAGAAAAAAAAAGAAATTCCACCAGTAAGTCAAGACTTGCATTATACATGTCTCTAGATGAACTGTCTCAGTCTACCATCACACACTTAGTACCAAGATCTTAATATTCATGCCTTATATTAATATATATTTGTGGTGCCTTGTACTCAAACTATACCTCCTTATGCTATATTCTGAAATGTGTCGACAAAATGTGTGTGGGGGACAGAGGGATCAAGCCGCATTCCTGTTTGTATACAAGCACTTTATATCTTGAGCTTATATCAAAAAAATAACCAGGTGAGTCTCTCTCTCCTCAAAAATCCCCTCTCACTATTCATTGCAACTTAACTTTTGGGTTTCATTACAACATGGATTTTAAACTTGTAGTTTTAATAAGGGGTTAAGTTTGGAGTTAAACAGAATCGGGAAGAGGGGGGGGGGGGGCGGAACAGTGATTGTGGTCCGTGAGGTGATTAGTAGTTAAGTGATGCTACCATAGTGTTCAGTGAATAGGTAGGTTTTGAGATTCTTACGGAAGTCTTATGTCTGCAATCATTTTGAAGACCTCCAGTAGGGTGTTCCATATCGTTGGTGCTGCTATAGAAACAATGCTGATTGTTTGCTTCTTGTTTTGCTTTTGGGGACTAGTAGTTGGTTTCTGCTATTGGCTTTCCTTGGTCTGATTTCCGGAGCTCTTACTATGAGGGACTGGAGTGTGTCCACAGTTGTACAGTATATAATTTTGAATGTAATGAAAATGATCTTCTATTTGATCCAAGCATGTAATGGGAGCAAGTGGAGTTCTTTCATAATGGGGGTTATGTGTTCATGTTTTGAGATACCTGTTATAATGCGGGCTGCCGTGTTCTGGGCTAACTGGAGTGAATGTAAGGTGCATTTAGATAGGCCTTGATATATGAGATTGCAGTAGCCCAGGACTAGCATTATTGTAGTTTGACAGACAGTTCTGAAGTGGTTTGAGATGTTGCATTAGTTTCATTTTGTATGTAGTAAGCTGCTTTTGTTGTTTTTCTTTAGGTGTGACTGGAAACTACTACACACAAGAATACCAGAGGGGGTAATTTTATAAGGAGCTGCCCAGATTTATGCACAATCACACATAAATTCCAGTATTTTAATAATTTAATACAGACTATCATAAAAGTACACATGTAGTTTGCATTGTGCATACTTTCATTGTGGGTTTGCACATGGATGGAGTGAGCAACTACGCACATAACTTATAACATTCTTTAATTTACGTGCATAATTGCAATAGATAGGTACAGTCATTTACACTGGTTCTGGGGAGTCCTACTATGCGCACTTACTTTCACACTTAATCTCTATTTCATACAGTCTAACATACACATATTTGACTTAAAAGAGGAATAAAATGCACACGTCAAAACACACGTTAACCAGGTGCTAGTTTATCAAATTACCTCAAAAGGGTAGAAGTGTTTTAGATGCTTCAGTAGATACTCATAAAAGTGCCTGGAAATATACATACATAGAAGAAGGTGCTCAGAAAACACATTCGGACTCTGTGGCGAGAGTTTTTAAATGCCAGTCATGATGTTAAAAAATACGAAACAAAACAAAAATCCCAACTAAAACAAAACAAAACAAAAAAACCCACATGTATAGTCAGTGCCGCCATATGGATAAAACGGCAGTGCTAAATATACATACACAGCTCTCTGCCAGTAGCTGTGGGGATAATTTTATAAAAGCTTTTGGATGCATATACATAGAAAATGACACTTATAAAATTACTACTACTACTAATCATTTGTATAGCGCCACAAGGAGTATGCAGCGCTGTACATAAAGATGCAAGACACAGTCTCTGCTCATCAGAGCTTACAATCTAATTAAGATGAAAAAACATTACAAAACTGAGGACTGGAGTACGGTAAGATACACAAATCGTGAACAAGAGAGTGAAGGCATCAGGATCCAAAAGGAGACTCGAAGAGGAGAGTTTTTAGTCTGGATTTGAATAGGGCCAGAGAAGGAACTCGACGCACCAACTCAGGTAGTTTGTTCCAGACATATGGAGCAGCAAGGTGAAATGAACGAAATCTGGAGTTGGCAGTGGCAGAGAAGGGCATAGATAAAAGGGATCTGCCAGAGGAGTGGAGTTCTCGAAGAGGAGTGTAAAGTGAGAAGAGAGGAAAGGTAGTGAGGAGCAGTAGAATGAATACACTTGTAGATAAGAAGGAGAAGGTTGAAATGGATGAGGAAGCACACAAAATTGAGGAATGCAATGTCCTTGGGCTGGGAGCGGCGTCTGGTCATTGCAAATGACGAGTCTGAGGGAACATCACGGCGCCGCCTCGTGTCCGGGGACTCTTCGCCCTCAGTTTCTTATTCGGATTCTAAGTCAGAGTACAAGTCCGACGCCACGCAATCACCTCAGTCGAGGGCTGCTCTCAGCAGTCCGTAACCTCTGGAGAATTGTTGATCCGAGCCGCGGATGCTCACCGGGGAGGACCAGTATCCCAAGGAACGGGACCAGGACCTCATCTCGAGGCTAATGGCGCTTGAGGACCGGCTCAAAGTCTGGGGAAGCCCTCGATGTTGAGGGTCCCATCATCAGGGCAGATGAACCGGATGAGCCAGACATGAACACCCGCTGCATGGCCACTAGGGCAGATATACTCCTCTTGAGGGCTGGCAGTCTGGTCTCCATACCAGTTGGCTCCGCAGCCTTTGATGCAGGCACCGAAGGCCTGAGGCCGGTCGGCAAGTGCCGATGACTCCTTACGGGGCAGCTTGGCAGGTTGCTCCCGCCCCAACTCAGACTCACGCCTGGGACTGCAGGATCTGGGGTGGGATTTCTCCATTTTCCCGAATCCGTCCTCTGAGGTGGTCTTCGAGGATTTCTTCTTGTGCTCTATCTCTGGGGATTTCTGTTTGAAGGAACCACAGCTGCAGGACTCAGAGGCGGCTCTGGTTTTGTGGGGCATTCTGGGGAGACAATTTTATAAAGGCAGGTAGGAACATAGGTTGTGCCTATTTCCTAAAGGGCAACCTGTGCGCTTTGGCCATCTAGGCAGGGCCAGACCAACCATTAGGCAAACTAGAAGGTCACGTTTGGGAGTGGGGGGAGGAAGCAAAAAGCAGGGCATTCAAAGCTAAACAATAGATTTTGATAGCCAGGGAAGTATAAAGCTTATGGTTTGCATAGGACACCAACACCTTGAACCAACTCTGGGTCCAGTCCTGCATTTAGGCACCCTTTTACAAAGTTAACTAAAAGATAAGCCAGTTTAAGAGGGTAAGACAAGAAAATGGCCTAAACAAATGGGTGAAGTTCAATTTTCTTAAACAGAACCTAAAACAGCAGTAAAGTGCAATATGTCTGACTGCACACCAGGAGATGCATGTGGATAGCCACCAAACAAGGTGGGAAGTCCGATGATTGTTTTATATTCTACATCAAGAAGCCTAAGTGCAGAGAGATGATAAACAAGCGAGACTAAGATGAAAAATAATAGTATTCGATGGATTGTTTGTGGCATTAAGAGGCTGATTTTAACAGAGAAACAAGACAGTGCATAAAGATCATATGGCCTATCCAGTCTGCCCTTAGGGAGGGGGATAAAGAAAGTTATGCAAGCAAGTGCCTATTTTAAAGGACATATGCATATGAAGGGGCATTTACAGAATGGTGATCTCCTAAAGCATGAGCATAAGCATATGCCTCAGTCCTATTACACGTGCTTTCACTTTGGGTGTGCACAATGGTGGAGCTTGGACAGGGCTGAAATTCAAGTTATAGTATTTTATAAAACTAACACGCATTTCTGAAGAAGCCAGGTGCAGCACTGATGCCTACTCTAGAGCAAGCGTAACTACTGCAATTAGATAGGGGTATAAGGGTACGCCTCAATGTTATAAAGTACACGGGTACTTCACTTTATAAAACAGATCCCAAATACATGCATGGCAACGTGTGTTAACTGCACGGGCATTTATAAAATTACCTTCTAACTACCATTAAAATCAATTTTTAAGTAGAACAAGTTTGGTGCATCAACAATTTTACTACATACAGAAATCAAATCAATAGCGCAGCATATCTCAGCAGTCCACAATATCCAAAACCAATCCACTTAGGTTTGCAAAAAATGTCTACAATCAAAGAATTGCCATCACACACTGAATATTTAAATATTCTGTCTATTCGTGTCAAGACTCAAAAAACCCAGTCATACAAAATAGGACTGAATTTTACTTTCCTTCCTCATATATACCATCATGCAACAATATTTTCAATAGCTTATAGTTCATGAGCCCAGAGGCTTATATGATGTGAGGCTCTATAAGCCTCCATCACAAACCATGTTAAAGGAGCTCAACCAAGACGACTCAACTATGCTGAAGTTTATAGTTGGAATCTCTAACACTGCTTCAATATGAAGGACTGAGTATATGAAGATCATGATTGTACCATGAATGAGAGGAATCCATGCAGTCTGCAGAAGATAAGTAGCTGCTTCATTCATTTTGGACAATGATTGTATACATACAGCAACACTGTTTTATATATTGGAAGTGAAATAACAGATATTGAAGCAGTGAAGTAACAGATATTTAAGTATATGGGGCATGCTTACTAAAGGTTAAAAAGTTAATGTGCGCTTTGGAAGCTGAAGGGATCAATTATAGGTTAAAATTATTGAGACAAGAATTTTTTGAAGGAGGGAATAGAGCGGGAAAGTATATGGCGCGGAGATTGCAACAAAAGCGAAATAAAGCACTGATAACGCAGATTCGGGGGAAGGAAGGGGTAGTAAGGGATGAGCAGAAGATTAGAGATGAGTTTGTCAACTATTATCAGAGGCTGTACGAGGCAAATCCAGAGAGGCTGGAGGGAGAGATACGGGAATATTTGGAAGCAGCAGGACTACCACAGCTGGATGAAGGGGAAAGGGGGAGTTAGATAGGGACATACAGGTGGAGGAAGTGGAGGGGGCAATTAAGGGTCTGAAGCCAGCGAAAGCCCCAGGGGTGGACGGGTTGACAGCTAGCTTCTATAAAAAGTTTAAGGGAGTGCTAGTGAAACCATTAACAAGACTATTTAACCTTCCGAAGGCAGGGGAACGGCTAGCGGAGACGATGGGGTGGGCAGGGGTTACTTTAATTTATAAAGAGGGGAAAGACGCGCAGGAATGCGCGTCGTATAGACCAATCTCACTGATAAACCTGGACGCAAAATTACTGGCCAAAGTATTAGCAGGGAGACTAAGCCGAATGTTGGGGAAGTTAGTCCATGAGGATCAGGCGGGTTTTATACCAGGGAGGTAAGTTTCTGATAATATTCGGAAAATCTTAAATGTAATTTGGTCAGCGAAACGTGCTCTGGATCGGACGCTGCTGCTCTCGCTAGATGCAGAGAAAGCATTCAACCGGGTGTCATGGAAATTTTTATTTTCAGTGTTGGAATTTATGGGGTTTGGGAAAAGCTTTGTGGACTGGATAAAAGCGCTTGTGTGAAGGTAAATGGGGGATATTCAAGGTTTTTTGCATTGGAGAGGGGGACTAGGCAGGGGTGCCCCCTTTTGCCGCTGTTGTTCGCTCTGTCCTTAGAGCTGCTAGCTGGGAAAATAAGGGAGGAGTCAGAGATCAAGGGTGCGGTGGTGGGGCGGAGGGAATATAGGATGGCCATGTTTGCTGACGACATCTTACTGATGATTACTAAGCCAAGGGAGACATTGCCTGCAGTGATGAGGGAGTTACAGGAGTATGGGAGTTTGGCGGGCTTTAGGTTAAACTGGAGCAAATCGGAAATTTTGAATTTAACAGGAGGGGAAGAGCTGCAGCGGAGTCTACAAGATGCTTTTCAGTTTAGGTGGGCAAAGAGCTCTATTCGATACCTAGGAGTTCATTTAGGAAGGGACTTGGAGGACCTCTATCAACTGAATTATAAAAAGGCGTTTGAGCGGGTAGAAGCGCAGCTGGGGCATGGAGCAGAGGATACATATCTTGGTTGGGGAGGATGGCAGTGATAAAAATGATGTTGCTCCCACAGTTTCTCTTCTATTTCTAGGTATTACCAATTGAGGTACCGGTGAAGGTGCTAGAACGATTGCAAAAGCAGGTTGAGGAATTCATATGGGGGAACAAGAGACTTAGGGTGGCAACGAGGACCTTGCAGGTGTCAAGGGGAGAGGGAGGTTTGGGGGTCCCCAATTTTAGAAAGTATTATATAGCAGCGCAATTGAAGGCGGTGTACTCTTGGATGAGGGAACAGCACAAGCATTGGGTGGTAATGGAAGGAACGGGATTTAGGCCAGGAGAACTGGAGAGGTTGGTGTGGGGAGGGAAGGGAAGTAAGGGGGAAAACCCATGGGTGGGCCACACTCTGGAAGTTTGGCATCGACAGAAAAACGGGATGATAGGGGAGAAAAGATGTGCACGCGCAATGTCGCTGGTGGATTACTGTGAAGAGGGAGTGGGCCCGGGAGTTGCAGTCCTACAAAGGTGGGCGCAACATGGGTTAACACAAGTGTCTCAAATAATTCATGGAGAAGGAGTCAGAGACTTTGAAGGTATTCGGGATTTATATCACCTGAGGGAGAGTGATAGATACCACTATTTACAGATGGGATCTGTGCTCAGGCAGAGAAAGCAATGGCAAGATATCATAAAAGAAACAGGGTGGTTTGAAGGTAGCTGTTTGGGATCGATGGGCAGGAAGGGGATAATTTCTCGAATATATAAAGGGTTAACGAAGAGAGGGGAGGAGAAATTAAGTTATATGAAGGCATGGGAGAAGGAGATGGGGTGACATGGGGAGAATGGGAGAGGATAGCGCAGAGCACGGCAAAGGTCTCTATTGCCACATCCCTTCATGAGAATGGGTGGATTGTCCAGGTGGTACTTGACACCGGAAAGGCTGTATAAAGCGGGGATGTGTGGATCGGATGAATGCTGGAGGCGGTGTGGTGAGAAAGGAACATGGCGGCATATGTGGTGGTCATGCCCGATAGTACAGCAGTATTGGGGGAAAATTGGAGAGGCTATTGGGGAAATCACGGGTGCCAGTGTGGACCTCACACCAGAGTCGTGTCTTTTACTAAAGGATAATGATGAGGGAGGGGGTAACGGGAACATTGTACGGCAATGTATTATTGCAGCAAGGTGTGAAATTGCACTACACTGGAAGAAAAGTATACTGCCTCCCATGGAAAAGTATGTTAGGCGTCTGACAGAACTGTACCATATGCATCGATTAACAGGGTTAAAGGTAGAGAAGGTGGAGAGACAGTGGGAGTGTGGGAATGGGTTAATAGGGGGGAGTGGTAGACAAGGGAAAAGGGCGAGAGGGTGGAGGTACGATAGAAGGGGGATGTAAAAGTTTCCAAAATGGGTTTCAGTTCATTATTAGTTTTATGTGTATTAGGAATTTACTTGTGTATAAGCTCACGGGATCGATGTATAAGGGGGAAGCAAGGGAGGGGGGGGGGGAAGAAGGGGAAGTAAAGGGAATGGGTTTGGTTGTCTGTATAAGGAGTTGCAGGAGTGATAGTTAGGGACTCAGAAGTCAAGGACGGGGAAATGTAAGTGATTGCATGCTGGTGGAGATGAAGGAATGTAATGACTGCACTCTGTATTTTCGGTGTGTTTATGCCAATAAAATGATGTTACAAAAAAAAAAAAAGTTAACGTGCGCCAAGTGCTGCAATGGTCCATAGAAATAAATGGGCAGTAGCAGCACTTAACGCACATTAATGTAAGGGGCATATTATTAAAAGTTAATGCGCATCCGAGTATTGAACTGTAAGTTAGACAATTGACTATTTTTGAAAAATCAGAAAAGGATGTAGGAGCAGTGATGAAAACAGACTATGCACTAAAGTCACACATTTTAACAAACATACCCCAAAATCTCTTTGCCTGATTACCCGAGTCCTTCCATAAGATTTCACAGTTTTTTAAAAGGCAAGAAAACGAAACTATCCATACAACGTAAGCATAGTCAACCAAATCTTGTGGAACAAAAAAAAAAAAAAAAAACCCAACTCATCTACATTTGGATTTTAGACTCATTTCTCACCTTTTCCATATCAAAGCTCAAGAAGAGTTACACATTCAGGTACATGAGCTATTTCCCGGTGCAAACTGGCTCACAATCTAGTTGTATCAGAGACAATGAAGGGTGCAATAACATGCCTAAGGTCACAGTGTCTGTGGGAGAAGGTGACATTTTAATTACCAATTAATGACCTTTCCTTGAGTCCTGCTAGACTAGTCCAGACAAGTGAATTGTGCACCCCTACCAGAAAATTGGTGGAAACAAAGAACCAATGAAAAGTCCAGGTTTCAATGACATCACTCCCATACCTCTATACACTCAGCCACCAGAGGACTCTTCAGTATTTGTCCCAAATCATACAGAAGAAACATGGCACGCCTCACACCACCTCAATTGTGGGCAGCAATGAGTAATCAACAGTAGAGAACTATGTACAGAAAAGCATAAACAGAAGGTTGTAAGTAGAAGATAAACTTGCAGAGCCAAATATAAAAATCATAGTGGACCCAAGGGTACCACAGCAGAAGAATAGAACAGATACAGTTTCAGGGGCGGGCCCTAGACTGGTCTAGCAGGACTCAAGGAAAGGACAGTAACTGGTAAGTAAAATGTTACCTTCCATATCATCCTGCTAGACCAGTCCAGACAAGCAGGACATACCAAAGTTACGACTTCACTGGGTGGGAAGAAGACACAGCAACTTGCAAAGCCCTCGAACCAAAGGCAGTGTCTACCCGTGCATGGACATCCAAGCGGTAATGCTTGACGAAAGTGATACCCATGTTGCCCAACAAATTTCTGCAGGGGCTATCGAGCTCTGCTCCACCCACGAGGATGCTGGTGTTCAGGTAGAAAGGGCGCACACCCCCTCCATAACCGGCCAGTTCTGCAACAGATATGCCGAGGCAATGACCTCCTTAATCCAGCACTCCAAAGTCGACTTAGCTGCTGTGTCACCCTTACATGGGCCAGCAAACAGCACGGAAAGATGGTTGGACTTACAAAGGAATTTGTAATTGCCAAGTATCATAGAAGCACCCTCCGGACATCCACAAGATGAAGATCCTTATCATTCCCCTGACACTGCTCTTTAGAAAAAGAGGGTACGCAGACCAGCTGGTTCACACAAAAGGGAGAAAATCACCTTAGGCAAGAAGGAAGGCAGAGACTGAATGGAAACTGCCTCCCTTGAAAAAAGATAGATAAGGATCTCGGCAAGACGGAGCCTGCAGCTTGGAAATCTGTCTTATGGAACAAAAATTGTGACCAAGAAGACAGTCTTGAGTGACAAATCCTTCAAAGTAGCATGCTTCAATGGCTCAAATGGTGCCAACATCAAGGCCCTGAGCACCAGATACAGATCCCAGAAGGGACCACGATCAGAGGAGACGACGCAGACGCTGAACCCCCTGGAGAAAGCATGAGACATCTGGGTGCAAGGCTAGAGACTTACCAGCCACTGGACCTCGGAATCAGGCCAAAGCTGCCACTTGAACTTTCAGGGAACTAAGAGAAAAGCTCTTCACCAAGACATCCTATAGAAAAGTCAAAATGGAGATGGCACCTTGGCTGCCTCAGGAGACAAATGCAGAGTGCCGCACCATCACTCAATAGGCACCAGACCCACATGTATGCTAGCTTGGTGGCACTCCTCCAGGCTCTGAGCAGAGTGGAGACCACCACCGGAAAATAGTCCTAACGTGTTGACCATCTTGTCTCAATAGCCAACATAAGTGAGAAGCGAGTCGGGTCCTCCAGGATGATTGTTCCCTGCTGCAATAGGCCCCGAGACAGAGACAACTGAAGAGGAGGAGACTGCAGGAGCCGCATCAGGTCTCCAAACAACACTGTCCTTAGCCAATGTGGCACCACCATGACAATGCTGTCTGGGTGGCATTCTATATGCCGAATCACATGTCCCACCAGGGGCCACAGAGGAAACATGTACAGCAGGTGCTAACTTAGCCAAGGGAGAGCCAGTGCATCGATGCCCACAGACTCCATCTCCATGCGATGACTGAAGAAGCAGCAAACCTTGGCATTGGAGTGGAACACCATCAGATCCAACCCCAGTGGTGCAGCATCAACTGAAATGCCTCTAGACAACTCCCACTCTCCAGGATCCAGAGGGTGATGGATGAGGAAGTCTGCTTCCACATAGTTCATCCTGACAATGTACTGAGCTGACAAGGCTAGAAGGTTCTTCTCCACCCAGGCAAACAGGAGAGTCATCTCCAGGGCTACCCCGGCACTCTTTGTGCTGCCTTGCCAATTTGACATAAGACACCACCGTGGCACTGTCCAAAAATACTTAAAGCTGCCTGGCACTCGACCAGGAGCCGGAAATGCAGAAGAGCCAACCTGATAGCCTCGCCTTAAGGCGGTTGATGGACCACACCACTTCCCAGCGGTTACAACGGCCCTGGGCGTATGGTCTTGGCAATGGGCTCCCCAGCCTGAGAGACTGGCATCTGTCATTGAGAGGATCCAAGAGAAATCACCCAGCAGCACACGCCTTCCTCAGATGAAAGGGCTGCTGCCACCACCACAGGCTGGGCTGCTGCCACCACCACAGGCTGGACTTCACCAGCAACAGGAGCAGGAGTCTGCACTCTAAGTCTTGAGAGTTTGGAGATCAGAGTCAGCAAGGACTACTGGAGCAGTCGCATATGAGCAAGCACCCATTACGTCATCTTTATGGTTGCTGCCATCAATCCAAGGAGCTGAAGATAATCCCAAATGCTGGGAGCCTGCTGCACACAGAACAGTGCCTGGCAATCTAACAGTCTTTTGACTTTCTCCTCTGGCAGGAACGTTTTGCCATGCTCCCAGAAACTTCAGGGACTAGGAGGGCACCAGCCAAGGTATTCCAAAAAGGACACCACTTGGGACACCACCCGAGATGCTTCTGAAAGGAAATGGGCCCGGATGAACCAATAGTCCAGATATGGATGGACACAGATCCCTTGGTGCCACAGCTTCTTGGTGCCACAGCTGCCTCTACCATCATGACCTTGGAAAACATCCTCAGGGAGGTGAATAGCCTAAAAAGGGGGGCAGTGAACTGATAGTGAGAGCCACGCATGGCAAAATGCAGACACTTTCGCAGATTTGTCCAGATCGGGATATGAAAATACACCTCGATCAGATCCAGAGAAGCCAAGAACTCTCCTCAGTGCACTGCTTGATCACAGAGCGTAAGGTTTCCATCCAGAAGAGCAGGATGTGCAAGTGCTCACTGAAGCCCTTGAGATTCAGAATGGGCAGGAAGGAACCGTCCTTTTTGGGCACCACAAAATAAATGGAGTATCTGTCCTTGCCCTACTTGTCCTGGGAGACAGGCACCACCATCTTTAAGAACAGCAACTTTTCCAAGGTGGTCTGCACAGCACTTTTGATCGCAGACCCACAAGGGGAGATGACGAAGGAATCCGGAATTGGCTCTCTGCATTCGAGGACAAAGCCTAACTGAAAGGTGTCTAGCACCCAACGATCCTTGGTAACCTGGACCCAATCCTGAAAGAAAAGGCAAAGCCTGCCTCCAAACGGTGGAGCCAGAGAATGGGTCTCCAAACCTTCATTGCACAGCCCGAGAGGGTCCTCCTCTGAAGGGAACCGAGCTCTTGGGCCCACGCGCTCCATGAAAGGACTGAGAATGAGCCGCAGGCCAGAAGCACAGGGGAAGAAAGGTTTTCCAGGTCGGTAACAAACAGAAGTCCTGAGACCTCTGGGATCCAGCCAGCATGCTCTTGCTGGACGGGCGGAGGCTGACGAGAAAGGGTTACCAGCCCATTTCACAAGCCTCCTGGACCTGTCTTATGGAAGGCGGTAAGATGTCGTCTCACCCAGGTCCTTCACCAGCTTCTCCAAATTGGCTCCAAAAAGAAGCTTCCCCTTAAAAGCCAGTTGGGCCAAACCAGCTTTGGAAGATGAGTCCGCTGCTCAGTTCCAGAGCCAAATCTAACATCATGATACTGTCATCAGGGCATCATCCCTGACCACAAAACCTACCAGGTTATTCATGCATCAGAAAGAAAGGCCATAGCTGACTCCAAAAGGAGTAGTATCATCCGGTGGAAGAGTGAATCCACTGGAGCAGGGTTTGAGACGTCAGACTGGCACATACCACTACAGTGAAGTGGCTCTTCAATAATGAATCCACCTTAGAGTCCAGAAAATCCTTTAAGGCTGATGGACCACCATTCCTGTGGAAAGCACATCTGGTAACCACTGTGACCTGCGCATCCACCTTGGAAATTCCAAGCCACTCAATGCACTCCTTCTCCAGGAGAGCATAGATCTTCTGACACATCTTTAACCACTTAGGTGGGGAGTTGGGAAAGTCCCACTCTGACTGGATCATATCCTTGATCACAACTGAATTTCCATGCCAGAAGGATCAGGCCTGCTGCAAAAAAAACAAAAAAACCAAAAAAAAATCCATTCTGGGGAGGATAATTCGGAGTTTGGAAGCTTTCCTCTCAGAAATGTCCCTCTGACACTAGGGAGAACAGCCACCGCAGACCCCTAGAGGATGAGGAGTGGCTCACAGCATGGTCACCGGAGTTTCCGACTGGCTGGATATCCTTACCCATAGTGCAATCTGTCACCTCCTGCATCCACTGGCTGAGAGAGGGGAAGCAGGCCCTCCAGGAACAATTCAGAAGCTGCCATGCAAGAATCTGGAGAAGAGGCACCTTGTTTGCCACAGGTTAAATGTTATTTCCTGGAAGAAGACAGAGTTAAGGCAAGTTCACAACAGCATGCACTAAAGCCGCAGTGGCCCGAAGGTGCGCATTAACTATGCTTTTGTTGCAGCATGCATTACAGGCACTGACATTGGAACGCTTGGGCAGAACGCACATACAGACCATGCGACCAGCATGCATACAATAGGAGAAAATGCTACTAATGCATGCCAAAAATGGTGGGGAAACCCCCACACCGTGCCAACAGCGGTCCACCCCAAATTGCATCCCAGGAAGATGGAATGGAGAGCCCCCAACAAGGACAATGCTGAGGCACTGTTCCCTCTAAGCTGTGCGTGCGTGCGTGCGCACGCGCACACACCTCCCCGAGTGAGCGCACATACTTTACAACAGAGCGCACAAAAATTACGGTTCTGATTCTGATAGAAAACAACACAGACGTCTTCAAATTTAAAAGTTGTGATTGTAACTACTAGAAATTTTCCGCTTCATTTAGTAATCGTCTATTTTCATTTAGTTTGATTAAAATCAGTGTGGTGTACATACTGTATTCTGACGTGTAGTCAAATTTTAAAGTATATAACTCCGAGTGTCGTTATGTGGCACACAAAAATTTAACCTTCCTTCAAAAGCTGCGCAGCTGATATTTTATGCGCACACAGCCTACAATTAGAGGGAACATTGTGCTGAGGTCAAACCTTGGTACTCACTCCCCGAGAGCCCCAGGCAGAGAATTTGTGCCAGGCTCAGCTCTACTCCCCTGAAACTGTTTTACTGGCTTTGCAGCACTGCGTTTAAGGTGGCTGGCAGGCAGATTCCTCTGAGAGCCTTCTGTGATCTTTGGGAGAGAGCAATGGGGACAGAGGATTAAGGAGGGGGCGCTGAGTTGTGTGAGGCTACTGCACTCTTCCAGATCCTTCCAACTTCTGGCTGCTGAACAGGTTCTTATCACAAACGTGTGGAGCTAACCAATTTTCCCTCCTCCTTTGGCTACCGAAAAGAACGCAGTCTAGTGGAGCCTCCCAGGTCACACTTGTGAGAGTCAAGTTCAAGATGGTCATTCACGAGCATGTATCAATCTTTTCTTCTCAGATTTTCTTCAAAGAGAAAATCCATCCACCATCTGCTGGAGGGAAAGAAATACTGAAGAGACCTCCTGATGGTTGAGGCGAAGAGGCATGGGAGTGATGTTATTGAAACCTGGGCTTTTAATTGGTTATCTGTCTCCACCAATCTGCTGGTGGGGGAACACAACCCACTTATCTGGACTGGTCTAGCAGGATGATATGGAAACAGGATTTGAACCCTGGCTTCCCTTATTCACCATCCGCTTTACCTACTAACTGGCAATCCTTAAGTAGCTCCTGTCCAATCCCATATCTCAGGGGTAGTCAACCTCTACCAGCAGCTTGGAGACGGAGCATGTCATCTTTTGATGACATCAGTGTACTTAGGCAGCTGGCACCACCTACCAGCCCCAGTAACCTATTGACAAAGCAGACTCACAGAAGCAACAAATAAGTAGTAAAACTTTATAAACAAACTATCATTGAACCCCTCAACCCTACTAGGGGCCCTCCTGCCCCCTAGGATGAGGAGACTTACCTGTCGACTGCAAAGCTGAAAGATACTATAAATAACCCTTCTATGAAGGAACATACAAAATCTTAAGAGCATAAGGCAAAAAAATGACAGCACTCCTGTCACAACGTACCCATCTCTTCCGTCGTTAATGTTCAGCAATTAACCCCCTGTGTGCAAAACTAAAGACTAATATTTTTCAGGCCCGGGGTTGCGTTGCTGAATACTGTAACCAATCAGGGAGGGTTCTGGGATGGGACTGGAGTTACTCAAGGAATGACAAAAATTAACAGGTAAGGCCTAATTTTACCTTCCTTATTGGTGCTTCCCTCTGATTCGCACAAGAGAGCCAGCAGGGAAACTGGCCGATTCAAGTGAAAAAACAAAATGACCTTGGGCAAAAAGGAAGGGCTCCCTACATCACAGAGTTTGAAGTTCCGAAAATCTCCAGGCCGAGCACATAGCCACCAGTAAGTCTGTTTTAAGAGTCAAGTCCTTCAGTGAGAAACCCTCAGGAGCTCAAAAGGCTTTTTTGCCAATGCCATCATTACTAAATTGAGATCCCAAGGGAGAACGATAAACTGCATCAGTGGACAGAGCTGCTTCACCGCCTTTAGAAAATGCACCATATCCAGGTGAGCTCCAAATGACACTCCCTGCATCCTGCCCCAACAACAAGAAAGGGCTGCCACTTGCACCCTCAAGGAACTAGAGGCCAGGCCCTTCTCAAAGTCTGCTTGCAGAAAAGCTAAAACGTCTGGTACTGTAGCCAAGAACGGCCTATGCTGTCTTTCTCCACACCAAGCCTCAAAGATTCGCCATACCTGGATATATGACTGAAGTGGACCGTTTCCAAGCCTTCACTAACGTTGCAATCACCGGTGCTGAATAGCTGCACCTCTTCAACCGAGGCATCTAAAGAGCTATGCCATAAGCGAGAATTGATCCACATTTGCACTGGTCCCTGGATCAAGAGGTCTGCTCGGGCTAGCAGGCACCAAGGCTGGTCTGCCTCTAGTCACATCAGGTCAATATACCATGGGTGCCATGGTCAATCCGGGGCAATTAGAATGACTGTTCCCCGGTGAGCCTCGGTCCGCTGTACAACGTGGCTTATGAGTGCCCACAAGGGGAAAACATAGGATTCCTTCTGTTGGCTACCTCTGCACCAGGGCATCAAGACTCTCTGATATCCTCTTCTCCTGCTGGAAAATCAGCTCGTGTTGGCTGTTGCAAATGTTGCCATTAAATCCATGATCAGTGTGCCCCATCGTTTTGCCACCTGCAAGAATACCTTTTGGCAGAGCATCCATTCCCTGGGGTTCACCTTGAACCGGCTCAGGTAATCTGCCATCACTATGTCCATTCCTGCAATGTGTGCTGCTGAAATTGCCTGAAGATGCTCTTCTGCCCACATTAACAGCGCCTCGGCATCTGTTTCCAAGTGCAGGCTGCCCATGCCTCCTTGCCAATAGACGTAGACCACTGTGGTAGCGGTCTGAGATAACCAGAACAGCCTTCCTCTGCAGCCAAGGTCAAAACCTCTGTAGCGCCAGGAAGACTGCCTGCATTTCTAGCCTGTTGATGGACCAACCTGTTTCCTCCAGGTTCCAATGCCCCTGAGTAATGCATCCTTCGTAGTGGGCCTCCCAGCCCTGCATCCATTGTCAGTGGGATCCAGCGCGACAATGCAAGAGGCATTCCAGCCACCAGCTTCTCGGGGTGTAACAGCCACCTGAGTGCCCTCCTGGTCTCCATCGGACAGAGTAACCACTGTGACAAGGGATGCAGCTGGTGCGATCATCTGCGCAGCAGCACTCTCTGCAACGGTTGCATGGCACGAGCTTGACAGTTTCCGCCATGGTCCTTAGCAGCTGCAGATAGTGCCACGCTGTTGGTTCAGTCAACTGAAGGAAAATTGACACACTAGCTGCCACAACCCTTATTTATTTATTTATTTATTTATTTATTACAGGCTCTTATATACCGCTCTATTCAGCATCAGCGCGGTTTACAATATAACAACATACCATAATGAACAAACTGTTTGGTTTTACAGAGAACAAGGTCAGAGAACTTGGATAAAACATGGGAAGTCATGTTTTACGCCTGTTCCAGTAGAAACACTCTGCCGCTGTGGGTGTCGAAGTGAGCGCCCAGGTACTTGAGCTTCTGGGATGGCACCAAGCGACTCTTGGGCACGTTGAGCACTCAGAAACTCCACCAACCTCGCTGTTACCTGTTCACTCTCTCACCTTGACTGCCAATGAGAGCCAGTCGTCGAGGTAAGGGTGTACCAGGATCCCTTCTTGGCGGAGCACCACTGCCACCATCACCTTGGTGAAGGTATGGGGGGGCCAGTTGCCAACCCAAAGGACAATGCCCAAAACTGAAAATGCCCCATGGGCACCACGAAGCGTAGAAACGGATGATGCTCTGGGTCAGACAGGAATGTGTAAATATGATTCCCTGAGATCAAGGGACGTCAAAACCTCTCCTCTTACCGCCATTATGACGAACCACAATGTCTCCATGTGAAACTGGGGCACGTGCAGACACCTGAGCTTCAGTTTGAGAATGGGCCAAAAAGAGTCCTCCTTTTTGGGCACCATGAAATAAAATGAGTGTCGACCCGATCCGCACTGGTCCTCTGGCACTCACACCATGTTCTCCAACTGTAGAAGCCGTACCAGGATCTCTCTCACTGCCACAGCCTTGCCGCGCACCTTGCAGGGAGACTGTATGAAGGAGGGGCCCAGCGGTCTGGCAAACTCCAATGCATAGCCCTCTCTGACGACCTCAAGGACCCATTAGTCAGACGTAACCTGGACCCAGGCAGAGTAAAACTCCAGAAGCAGACTCCCTACGGGCTGCACTGCTGCGTTGGCCCTGCTCGATTCACTGTGTCTTCTTAGACCCCGAGAACGGGGAGGCGTTATAATAGCCCACCCTGTTCCTCAAAACCCTTGAAAGGCCTGCCCTTGCGGGGAGAAATGACCCCTCTGGTTACTACTACTACTACTATTTAGCACTTATAAAGTGCCACGCATGCAGCGCTGCACAGCTAACCTACAAGAGGTAGCCAACATACAAGAGACAGTCCCTGCCGGTCAGAGTCATGCTCATCGGAGCTTACAATCTAGTTAGAACAGTACAGAGCATTAGTCTGTTCTGCGCAAGGTACGGTGTGGTACTATTTGGTCTGTAGTTTGGTCATAAACGTTGATGGGGGTTAGGGTAAGAGGAGGAAGGAGTCAGGATCTGAATGCAATGGTGAAGAGGTGGGTTTTCAACCTGGATTTGAAGAGGGCCAGAGAGGATGCCTGGCGCACAGACGCAGGTAGGCTGTTCCAGGCGTAGGGTGCAGCAAGGTGAAAGGAGCGCAGTCGGGAGTTCGCGGTGCAAGTGAAAGGCATTGATAGAAGTAATTTGTTAGCGGAGTGCAAATTTCAAGAGGGGACGTAGGGAGAGATAAGAGGTATTGAGGGGCCATAGAGTGAATGCATTTATAGGTCAGCAGGAGAAGCTTGAATTGGATGCGGAACTGGACAGAGAGCCAGTGAAGCGACTTGAGAAGAGGAGTAATGTGGGCATGGTGAGGCTGGCAGAAGATTAGTCTAGCAGTGTGATTTTGTACAGATTGAAGGGGAAGGAGGTGGCTCATGGGAAGACCAGCGAGGAGTAGGTTGCAGTAATCGAGGCGAGAGGAGATTAAGGAGTGGATAAGTGTTTTGGTAGTATGTTCAGAGAGGAAGGGGGGAATTTTGCTGATGTTGTAGAGAAAGACGCGGCAGGTCTTAGCAACAAGCTGGATATGAGCAGAGAAGGAGAGAGAGGTGTCAAAGATAACCCCTAGATTGCGGGCCAAGGGAACAGGAAGGATAGTAGATCCATCCACATGGATTGAGAGAGGGGGAAGTGGGGGGGGGGGGGAGTTAGGTGGAAAGACAAGGAATTCAGTCTTGGCCATGTTCAATTTCAATCAGTGATGAGACATCCAGGCAGCGATGTCCGAAAGACAGGCAACTTGGACTGGGTTGCCGGAGAAATATTGGGTGTAGAGAGGTAGATTTGGGAGTCATCGGCATAGAGATGGTACTGAAAGCCATGGGAGGAGATAAGCGCGCCAAGGCCTTGGGTATAGAGAGAGAAGAGGAGGGGGCCCAAGACAGATCCCTGGGGTACACCTACATGGAGCAGGGTAGGGGAGGAGGAGGAGCCACCAGAGCATACACTGAATGAGCGATAGGAGAGGTAGGAGGAGAACCAGGATAGTACGGAGTCCTTGAAGCCAAGCAAGGAGAGGGTGATGAGGAGAAGGTCGTGGTCAACGGTGTCAAAGGCAGCAGAATAGTCAAGAAGGATGAGGATAGAATAGAGGCCCTTGTATATAGCCAGGAACAGGTCGTTTGTGACTTTTGTGAGTGCCGTTTCAGTGGAGTGTAGGGGACGGAAGCCGGATTGAAGTGGGTCCAGGAGGGCCTGGGAGGTGAGGAAATCGAGGCAGCAATGGTGGACTGCTCGTTCTAATAGTTTGGATATGAAGGGAAGGAGGGAGATGAGTCGATAGTTGGAAGGGCATGTCGGATCAAGTGAGGGTTTCTTGAGGAGGGGTGTGACAACAGCATGTTTGAAGTCAACGGGGGTTTTTGGGGGTAGGGTTGGAGTTGATATCTATGGATAAGTGATTGTGGGATGAATGAGGGAGGGTGGAAGGAGGGAGGAGCAGGATGTGGAGGAGATTAGATAGGGTACGTGAGGGACTTTTTTTAGTGTGAGAAATGGTGAGGGGGATGGAACATAGGAGATGGGTGGGGATAGGGTCTGATGAACAGGTGGTGGGTTGGGAGGAGGACAGAAAGAGTGTGGTTTCTTCCTCAGAGATCGGAGGGAAGGAGGAGAGGGTGGCAGAGGGAGTATGGATGGGGGAGGAGAATTGGGGAGGAGGGGAGGTAGATGCGGGGTGGGGAATTGGAGGGTAATCTTGTGGATTTTGTCGTGGAAGTAGTCGGCTAGGGTTTGGGCAGAAAGGGAGAGTGGGATTGGGGCGGGGGTACCTTGAGAAGAGAATTGAGGGTATTAAAGAGACGGTGAGGATCAGAGGCAAGGGAGTTGGTCAGATGGATGTAGTAATCTTGTTTGGCAAGTGCTAAGGCTGACTGGAAGGAGCCAAGCATGAATTTGAAATGTAGAAGGTCTTCTGTGGACCGGGATTTGGACCAAGCTCGTTTGGCAGAACGGGCGCAGATACGTAGGTAACGGATTGTGGGTGAAATCCAGGGTTGGGGAGTAGATTGTTTGACAGGACGTGGGGTGGGAAGCGCAAGAGTGTCAAGGGCTGAGGATAAAGTAGCATTGTATGAAGATAATGCCTCGTCGACGGACTTGGAGGAAAAAATGGCGGAAAGAGATGGAGAGATGGTGGAGGAGAGAGTCAGGGGATCAATATTATGAAGGTTTCTAAATAGGTTGGAGGAGACAGGACGAGGTTGGGACGGCGGAATTTGAAGAGTAAATGTTAAGAGGTAATGATCAGATGAGGGAAGGATTGATTTGCGGAAGTTTGAAGGAGAGGAGTTGGAGAAGAGTATTAGGTCAAGGCAATGGCCGTGTAGATGTGTGGGGGCAGTGGAGCAAAGTTGGAGGTCGAACGAGGAGGTAAGAGTGAGGAACCTTGAGGCATGGGGGTCGGAGGGGTTGTCGATGTGAATGTTGAAATCGCCAAGAATAAGTGGGGGAGGAGGGATCCATAAAGGCAGAAAGCCAGGAGTCACAGTCAGTGAAGAAGGTTGATTTGGATTTGTCCGGTGGGCGATAAATAACGGCTATTCGGAGGGGAAGTGGTGAGAGGAGGCGAATGGAGTGGACTTCGGAGGAGAAGGGGGAGTGTGATTGGGGTGGCAGGAGGGGTTGGAATTGGCAGGAGGGAGAGAGTAGGAGGCCAACACCACCACCGCGACCAGTAGATCGAGGTGTATGGGAGAACTGGTAGCCCCCATAGCAGAGAGAGGCAATGGATGTGGTGTCGTCTGGGGGAAGCCAGGTCTCGGTCAAGGCAAGAAGGTATAGGGCATTGGAGATAAAAAGGTCATGAATAAAAGTTTTTTTTTAAATGATCGAGCATGCGTCCCATAGGGCGCATGAAAATGGGAGAGTGGAGGGGGGAGGAGAGGGATATGGATAAGGTTGGATAAGCTACGTGTAGATTTCTTATCAGAGTAGCGTGGGGGTCTATTTCTAGGGTAATGCCGAGATTTAGAGGGAGCAGGGTGTGGGTGGGTGTGCTCTCCAAGAGGGACATGAGGGAGTGGGAATAAGGGGTAAATTGATGGTATCGGGTAGGTTATGAGAGGAATTATTTTTGGGGGTAGGGTTGGAGTTGATATCTATGGATAAGTGATTGTGGGATGAATGAGGGAGGGTGGAAGGAGCGGGATGTGGATGAGATTAGATAGGGTACATGAGGGACTTTTTTTTAGTGTAAGAAAGAAATCGGGGGGGGGGGGGGAGCCAGGGTTGGGGTTGCTATTACCTGATGAGAGAAGGAGAAGGAGTATTAGAGAGCGAGATATAGTGGAGATAGATGTTTGAAGTCAACGGGGACAGTTGCAGTGGAGAGTGAAAGGTTGAGGATATGAGTGATGGAGGGGGCAATGGTGAGGGGGATGGAACTTGGAGATGGGTGGGGATAGGGTCTGATGAACAGGTGGTGGGTTTGGAGGAGGACAGAAGGAGTGCGGTTTCTTCCTCAGAGATCGGAGGGAAGGAGGAGAGGGTGGTTATATGCAAATCATCCCGTGGCTGACCCTGTGCTGGCACAGAGTTGCGGGTCTGCCTCTGTTTATCCTTGGGGAGGCACCCTCCTTTGAACTCACCTAAATCTTTCACTAACTTTTTCAATTCCTCCCCAAACAGATGCTTGCTTGAACAGAAACTTGCTAAGCTAGGGTTTGGAGGAGACATCCGCCGCCCAATTCCGCAGCCAGAGGTAGCGATAAGCTGCCAACACCGAGGCCATACTCTGTAACAGACCTCTAATCAGATCGTAGAAGGTGAACGCAAGGTATATGGCCTTCAACTCCAGCTTAGACACCACCGCCGTCAGATCTTGAGTCTCCCTCCCCGGGCTCCAGAACCTCCTGCGGCCACTGCAGGCAGGCATCGGCTACCAAGGCCCCATAAACTGAAGCACTGATATCAAACACTTGCTTTAACAAGGTGTCCAACTTCCTTTCTTGGACATCCTTGAGCAGTGTACTGCCCTCTACCGGGATAGATTTCTTCGTAACAGCTGAAACTGCTACATCAACCTTTGGAGAATGGAGCAGTGGGTACAGCCAGGTCATGGTCCTCACTCCCCTAAGCCCGGCCTCTGGAAGTTCCCACTCCTCCTGGATCATCTGTTTGACCACTCTATGCAAGGGAAACATGCTACTTCAGGCGGTTGGAAGGCACAGAAGGTGTCTTCCAACATCTCTTCCTCCATAGGGAGACCTGCCGGCATAGTAAGCATTTTCAATGATTCCACAATGTGTGTTACCAACTCCTCCCGGCAGAATACTCCGACTATCCAGGACTCTTCCTCCTGCGGAATCTCTCCTTTCTCCAGCAATTCTGCATCCGTATCCAGCCCCAAAAACTCCAGATCCTCTGAAAGTGGAGACTCCTCCGCCCAGTCTCCCTCCAGCCTATGCTGTTTGGCTTACTCCTCATCCATCTCCTGCTCTCTTCCAGCAGCCGGCCTTTTCCTGCCCCGCTCCAGCACGGAAGCCTAGCCTTTTGTCCCCCGTTGTCTCATGCAGAAGGCCTTGGGCATAAGGACTACAAACTCGGGCAAAAACCCCTCTGGGACACTCCTGCTGCCTAGCCCCTAGGAAGTGGAGGACGTGGGAGAGTCCTGGTTTTTACTGTATGGCTACAACAGGGGTGGTGCAGTACCCAACTCCCTTATCACTGCTGCCGAGCTCTGACCGTCCTTGGATTGTGAAGTGCTCCTTGCCGCCCCAGAGGAGACTGCTCATCCCAAAAGGTTGGCTGCACCATATTTCAGCATGTGTTTTGCCGACCGGACCTCCTTTTCGCAGCCCATGTCAGAGACTGATCCCCGCCAGGCCCCATAAGCACTGTGGCCTTGCTGAAATGGTCACACCAGGCAATCTGAAAACACCCTTTACCTCCTATTAGCTCCCTGCCGGGTAAAAGGGGATGTTAAGTTTATGGGGATGAGATGAGAAAACCAGTCTCTCCTTACCTCGTGCTGCTGTGACGTTTCTTTTGCCCTCTTCTTTTTTTTGTTTGTTTGTTTTAAACCGAGAGGCCAAAACTCGGCATATGGAGAGTCCTCCCGTCTCTGCTCACCAAAACGAGTTGAAAGCCTGCAGTAAGATGGCGCATTAGCCAAGCAGTTACCAGGTTGCGCATCAGAGCGAGCCTGAAGGGAAGGGGTGCTGCTGACGTTTTCCACTGCTTACCTCTAATCCCCGGTACCTGCAACTGCCAATTCTGCACCTTCCCCGCTTTGTGTTCAGTCCCTGCCACTGGCTTCAGCACTGAGTTCTCTCAAGAGTGTTGCCTGCGGGCCTTCTCTTCAAACATGGCTCCTCACCCTGTGAAGGGTTCGAGAGCCGCAACCGCTGTATGCATGGGACTGGAGCATACAACTCCTCCCCTCCTTCTTTCTCGGGGGGAGAGCCCCTTCTTACTGGAACCTCGTGGATCCTAGCACTCAATTAGTTTTTTCAGCCCACTTCAGACATTTTTTTTTTTATTTTGAGCAACTTAATGTGCAGGGCACTAAACCAAAATAAAGGAAAAAATCTAGCCTGCTAAAAACTACCTAACCACTCCTTAGTTGTCTCTTCAGTGAGTTCAGCCTTTTGGATCACCCAGTTGCTTGGAGACTGAGCTTACTGGGGCTGGTAGGTGGTGCCCGCTGCCTAAGTACACTAATGTCATCAAAAGATGACATGCTCAATCTCCAAGCTACTGGTGGATGTTGACTACCCCTGAGGTGTGGGACTGGACTGGAGGGACCATAAGAGAATTACTATTCCACTCTAAATATAGAATATTGCCATCCCAAGGGCATTTTCCTAAGTTCATATAGACTTTCTGGAACAAAAAAATGCTCTCTAGATCAGAGGTTCTCAACCCAGTCCTTGGGACACATCAAACCAGTCAGGTTTACAGGGTAACCACAACAAATATATATGAGAGGGATCTGCATACACTGCCTCCACTGTATGCAAATCTCCTGTGCATATACATTATGATTATCTTGAAAATCTGACTGGCTAAGTGTATCCCGAGGACTTTGAGAATCCCTGCTCTAGATTCATTTGAGAAATAGGGCTGCACTAGCTGAAAGCCCTTTTAGACAAGCAGATATCCCATCCCTCTATCTCTGCTGTAAAGAGCATTCCCCACACTCACCAGTTTTGGACCGCAAGTTGCCAGTAGCCAGGAGATATTCACATGGTTTTGTGAGGTCTGTGCCCATGTTGAATATCTTCATCAGGTTTTCCGAGTTGATGGCTACAATGTTTTTCTGGGCCTTTTTGTCCAAAACTATTTTTACGGACAGCAGCCAAGCCTCCATCTTCTCCTGAAACGAGCAAGGAAAAAAATATATATATATATGCACATTAAAGGGGAACCTATCCTCAAAAGAACATGTTTAACTTTTCAACTTACATAAACTTCAATTTTCAAACAAAAATGTGCTGACAAATTGCGTCTGCACATTACTTAGTAAGCAGCTAGAGGTATGTGCATAAGAACATAAGATATGCCATACTGGGTCAGACCAAGGTCCATCAAGCCCAGTATCCTGTTTCCAACAGTGGCCAATCTAGGTCATACGTACCTAGCAGTTTCCCCAAAAGACACAGGTTCCACAATGCTTGTACTGGGTCAAGCATCGATATTCTAGGTCCCTTCTTGATAATGTGAAATGTGTGTACGCAATGGTGGAAAAGTGCATGTAATAATAGCATGTCAACTGTGCATTAACATTTAATTTATTTGCAACAAAGCTATCAAAATATCCCCCCTCCCTCCCCCATTTACCCCTCTGGAACATCTCTTTTTAATACAGCTATAGCTATGCATGTCTTCAACCTTTGCCTTGAATTTCTTTCCTGTCAAGTTTGCTAAATAAATAAATAAATAAAGTTCTTCTGGAAACTTTTCAGTCTGGTTTTCGCCCTTTACATTCTACTGAAACAGTATTTGTCAAGGTCCCCAGTGACTTGTTCCTGGCTAAATCCAAGGGCCTATATTCCATCCTTATTCTTCTTGACCTTTCGGACGCTTTTGATACTGTTGACTGCCACTTTCTCCTTTACACTTTGTCATCCCTTGGTTTTAGAGGCTCTTTCCTGTCATCCTGGTTCTCCTATCTCTCCCATCGCTCTTTCTATGTTTGTTCTAATGGCTGCTCCACTTTCAGTTGGTGTTCCCCAAGGGTCTGTTCTGGGCCCTCTACCTTTCTCTCTCTATACCCAGTCCCTTGGTTTTGTCATCTCGTTCCATGGTTTTCGGTACCATTTTTATGCTGATGATTCTCAAATCTATATCTCATAAGAACATATAAGAACATAAGATATGCCATACTGGGTCAGACCAAGGTCCATCAAGCCCAGTATTGTGTTTACAACAGTGGCCAATCTAGGTCATATGTACCTAGCAGTTTCCCCAAAAGACACAGGTTCTGCAATACTTGTACTGGGTCAAGCATTGATATCTTCGGTCACTTCTTAATAATGGTTTATGGACCTTTCCTCCAGGAACTTGTCCAAACCTTTTTTAAACCCACCTACACTAAAAGCCTTTACTACATCCTCTGGTAACAAATTCCAGAGTTTGATTACACATTGAGTGAAAAAATATTTTCTTTTATTAGTCTTAAATAGTTTACCCTGTAGCTTCATTGCATGTCCCCTAGTCTTTCTATATTCTGATAACGTAAACAATCGATCTACGTTTACCCGTTCCACTCCGTTCATTAATTTATAGACTTCTATCATATCTCCCCTCAGCCGTCTCTTTTCCAGGTTAAAGAGCCCTAACCTTTTTAGCCTTTCTTCATAGGAGTATCCTTCCATCCCCTTTACCATTTTGGTTGCTCTTCTCTGAACCTTTTCTAAAATCGCTATATCCTTTTTAAGATATGGCGACCAGAACGGCACACAATATTCAAGGTGCGGTCTCACCATGGAACGATATAGAGGCATTATAATATCTTTTGTTTTATTTTCCATTCCTTTCCTTATCATACCTAGCATTCTATTTGCTCTCTTGGCCGCCGCTGCACACTGGGCCGAGGGTTTTAACATGGTATCCACAATGATGCCTAAATCTTTTTCCTGGGTGGTGGTTCCTAATGTGGAACCTTGCATCGTGTAACCATAGTTTGGGTTGTTCTTCCCTAGGTGCATAACCTTGCACTTGTCCACATTAAATTTCATCTGCCATTTTGATGCCCAGTCTTCCAATTTATCAAGATCCTCTTGCAAGTTTTCACAATCCTCTTGGGTTTTAACAACTTTAAATAGTTTTGTCTCATCTGCAAATTTGATAACCTCACTCGTTATTCCACTTTCCAGGTCATTTATGAATATGTCAAAAAGCAGCGGACCCAGCACAGATCCCTGGGGTACACCACTATTCACCTTTCTCCATTGGGAAAATTGGCCATTTACCCCTACCCTCTGCTTTCTCTTCTTTTAACCAGTTCCTGGTCCACAATAGTACACTGCCTCCTATCCCATGACTCTTTAGTTTTGCCAAAAGTCTCTGATGAGGGACCTTGTCAAAGGCTTTCTGAAAGTCCAGATACACAATATCAACCGACTCACCTTTGTCCACCTGTTTATTCACTCCTTCAAAAAAACATAACAGATTAGTAAGACAAGATCTTCCTTGTCTAAAGCCACTCTGGCTGTCTCCCATTAGGTTGTGACTATCTACATGCTGAGTAATTTTATTCTTTATGATGGTTTCTACCATTTTTCCTGATACTGACGTCAGGCTCACCGGTCTGTAGTTTCCCGGATCACCCCTGGAACCCTTTTTAAAAATTGGTGTTACATTGGCGATCCTCCAATCTTCAGGTATTAGAGATGATTTTAATGATAGTTCACAGATTACTGATAGCAGTTCTGCAATCTCATATTTCAGTTCTTTCAACACCCTTGGATGTAATACCATCCGGCCCAGGTGATTTGCTACTCTTCAGTTTATCTAATAGTTGTAAGACATCTTCCCGATGTATCGATATTTCCTTCAATTCTTCCGCACCTTTAAATACCACTTCAGTCATGGGTAACATCCCCACATCTTCCTCAGTAAAGACCGAAGCAAGAATTCATTCAGTCTCTCCGCTATCGCCTTGTCGCCTCTTAGTGCTCCTTTAACCCCTTTATCATCTAATGGACCAACTGACTCTCTCACAGGTTTTTTGCTACGAATGTACTTGAAAAGGTCTTTATTTCGCGTTTTTGCTTCCGCAGCAAGCTTCTTCTCAAATTCTCTCTTTGCCTGCCTTATCAATGCCTTGCATTTGACTTGCCAGTGCTTGTGCTGTTTCCAGGTTTCGTCATTTGGCTCTTTTTTCCATTTCCTGAAAGATGCTTTTTTGGCAACAGCCGCCTCTCTGACCTCACCTTTAAACCATGCTGGCAGTTTTTTGGACTTCCTTCCACTTTTCTTAAAGCGTGGAATACAGCTGGTCTGGGCTTCCAAGATAGTATTTTTCAGCAACACCCAAGCTTGATGTACGTCTTTAACCTTTGCAACTGCTCCTTTTAGTTTTTTCTTAACTGTTTTCCTCATTTTATCATAGTCTCCCTTTCGAAAGTTAAAAGGTAGTACTGTGGATTTCCTTACTATCCCTCCTCCACTAAACCGCCGCTTCAGGGGCACGCTGGAAAGCAGAGTCATTACCGGAGCTGTGAGCAGGAGCCCCTCCTCCCTCCTCTAGCCTGCCTATGGGATGCCTTCAAGAACGGCTTAAACCGCCGCTTCAGGGGCACGCTGGAAAGCAGAGTCATTACCGGAGCTGTGAGCAGGAGCCCCTCCTCCCTCCTCTAGCCTGCCTATGGGATGCCTTCAAGAACGGCTTAAACCGCCGCTTCAGGGGTGCGCCCGCGCCTGAGGGCCTCGCCAGAGGGCCCTTTGGCGTGGCCCTTAGGCGTTGGTCCATGGCGTTTGTCCTGTAGGGAGCATTGGAGATGTGGTCTGGATTGTCATATGCTTATACTATGGTAACTTGCTGTTCCCTTTCTTTATCTATTCTTTTGACTGTTTCTGTCCTCTACTCTGTCCTATCTTACAAATGGCATTCCTTTCATACTTCCTCAAATGATATATTATTGTAAACCGCTCTAATGCTTCGGCCTGAGCGGTATATCAAATTCAAACATACATAAATTCAAATAAACATAATTAAATCAAAGGCGATCATGCTATGATCACTATTGCCAAGTGGCCCCAACACCCTTGTCTCTTACACTAGATCTGGTATTCCACTAAGGACTAGGTCTAATATGGCTTCCCCTCTGGTCGGTTCATGAACGAGCTGCTCCAAGCAGCAGTCATTTATTTCATCTAGGAACTTTATCTCCCTAGCATGTCCTGACGTGACACTGACCCAGTCGATACCGGGGTAATTGAAATCACCCATTATTATTACTGCGCTGTAACTTTTGTTAGCTTCCTTGATTTCTTTGAGCATTTCATCATCCATTTGGTCATTCTGGCCAGGTGCTCGATAGTACACCCCCACTGCCATTGCCTTCCCCCTTTTATATGGAATTTCAATCCATATAGATTCTACAGCAGATTTTGTTTCCTGCAAAACTTTAATCCTTTCTGAGTCAATGTCAATGCCCTCTCTAACATAGAGCGCAACCCCTCCACCAATTTGATCAGCTCTATCATTACGATATAGTTTGTACCCAGGTATCACAGTGTCCCACTGGTTGTCCTCCTTCCACCATGTCTCTGATATTCCAATCATATCTAACCTTTCATTTAGTGCTATATATTCTAACTCTCCCATCTTATTCTTTAGACTTCTAGCATTTGCATACAAGCATTTTAGAGAATGTATTTTATTCATGTTAATTTGGCTATTGTTAGACATGGGTAAATTGGGATCTTTAAGCTCTGTCTGCTCCATACTTGAGGGCATTTGGGCTACTTTACTCTTTTGTGGAACCTCTCTGCTTTTGGTAGTATCCTTCAAGGATACATTCTTCCGAACCATCCGCTCTTGGGCGACTGTCGGCTTTCCCCTAATATCTAGTTTAAAAGCTGCTCTATCTCCTTTTTAAAGGTTAATGCCAGCAGCCTGGTTTCATCCCGGTTAAGGTGAAGCCCATCCCTTCGGAAGAGCCCCTCCTTTCCCCAGAATGTTCCCCAGTTCCTAACAAATCCAAAACCCTCATCTCTGCACCATTGTCTCATCCACGCATTGAGACTCGGGAGCTCTGCCTGCCTTTTGGGTCCTGCGCGTGGAACAGGAAGCATTTCGGAGAATGCTACCATGGAAGTTCTGGATTTCAACTTCCTTCCTAAAAGCCTAAATTTTGCCTCCAGAACCTCCCTACCACATTTTCCTATGTCATTGGTACCGACATGTACCAAGACAGCAGACTCCTCCCCAGCACTATCTAAGACCTTATCTAGGTGGCGCATGAGGTCTGCTACCTTCGCACCAGGCAGGCATGTTACCAGGCGATCCTCATGTCCACCAGCCACCCAGCTATCTACACGCCTAATGATCGAATCACCAACTATAACGGCTGTCCTAACCCTTCCCTCATGGGCACATGGCCCTGGAGAAACTTCCTCGGTGCGAGAGGGTTTTACATCACCTGGAGGACAGGTCCTAGTTACAGGATCACTTCCTGCCACACCAGGGTGATGCTCTCCTGTCACTTGACCTCTCTCCTCCATGGCAACAGGGGTGCTGCCAGACTGGAGGTGGGACTTCAGGACTATATCCCTGTAGGTCTCGTCTATGTACCTCTCTGTCTGTCTTATGTTTTCCAATTCTGCTACTTTAGCCTCTAGAGAACGGACTTGTTCCCTGAGAGCAAAGAGCTCCTTGCACCTAGTGCACACTAAGACCTCTCACCAACTGGGAGAAAATCATACATGTGACACTCAATGCAAAAGACTGGAAAGCCCCCATCCCGCTGCTGGACTGCTGTCTGCATCTTAGTTTTAAGTTTGTGTCTAGATCTTTAAGTTCTTACTTACTAGGGGTTGCTATGGGTATTTATACCAATAAAACTGTACCTAATACGTTTAATATACCTTGTTCACCTGAAGCTTAATTAATCTCAGGTCCTTAGTGTATGACTGATTTGGGTAATGAGCTTCACCTGAAAGCACCTCCTGTCTTTTAAGATGTGTAAGTACCTATAAAGCTATGATTATCCCAGGGGTGGGTGGGTGTGGGGAGGGAGGGAGGGAAATAACACTTATTAAAAGAGGGCTGCTACACAGTACCCTGTCTTGTGCTGCTGAGGTAAGCTAAATTCTGATTTGATTTAAATTATAGCTCTTAGCTGCTGCTAGGCTCTAACTTCTTATGAAATTTAAACTACAAGCTCTCTGCTGGGTTCTAAATTTAACCAGAAAGCTCTCTTCTGTGTTTTAAAACGAAAAGTACTTTTCTGATGCTAGGCCCTGAGTGACTATTAAATGTACACTACAAGCTCTCTGCTGGGTTCCAAATGTAACCAGAAAGCTCTCTTCTGTGTGTTAAATTTAAACTAAAAGTACTTTGCTGTTACTTGGCCCTGAGTGACTATTAAATTTAAACTACAAGCTCTCTGCTGGGTATGAAATGTAACCAGAAAGTTCTCCTCTGTGTTTTAAATTCAAACTAATTGCTGCTACTAGGCCCTAACTGATCCAACAAAAAACAGTAGGTTCACAGATTAAGTAGCTTTAATACAAAGAATTCTTTTTAGAAAATTACCAGAAGTATATGCTCACAGTTGCAGATTTCTCTCCAGAAGTAACAGTCCCCCTTTCTAGTCCTTCAAGACAATCTAGTCCTTCTCCTGATATTTCTCTGGCACTGCAGACCCGTATTTCTACCTGTCTCTCTAACATCGCCACCTGAATGCCTCACCGCCAACTGAAAGTTAACATGAACAAAGCTGAGCTACTTATATTTCCCCCTAAGCACTCCTCTCCCCTTCCTCCTTTTTCTGTCTCAGTTGGCAATACTGTTCTCTCCGTTTCCTCAACCTGTAACCTTGGCATCATCTTTGATTCCACCCTTTCCTTCTCCTCACACATACAACAAATTGCCAAAACCTGTTTCTTTATCTATAACATTTATAAAATTTGCCCTATTGCAACTTCCTACTTGCAGGTCTCCCTCTGAGTCATCTCTCTCCCCTTCAATCTGTAGAAAACTCTGCTGCATGTCTAATCTTTCGCCAGCCTCATTTTTCTCATATAACCCCTCTTCTCAAATCACTTCATTGGCTTCCCTTCTGTTTCTGTATCAAATTCAAACTCCTCCTTCTAACCTTTAAGTGCATTCAATCTGCTGCTCCTACCTTTCCTCTCTCCTCTCCCTCTACACCTCTCCTCATGAACTTTGTTCTTCTACTGGCTTGCTCCTTTCTTTGCCCTTTTCTTCCTCTGCTAACTCCAGACTTTGGTCCTTTCACCTTGTTGCTCTTTATGCCTGGAACAAACTCCCTGAGTCTGTACGACAGGCTTCATCTCTACCCCTCTTCAAATCTTTGCTCAAGGCTCACCTCTTTTAGGCTACCTTTGGATCCTGATCCCTTGTTGCTTGTGTCTCCTATTCTATCCACTTTCTAACTTTTTCTTGTTTGTCTTAATTAGATTGTAAGCTCTAACGAGCAGGGACAGTCTATCTGTATTTGTACAGCAATGCATATGCCTAGTAGTGCTTAATAAATGTTTAATAGTAGTAATAATAACAATAATAATGATAATAGTCATCATGTCAAAGTATGCACATACCTTTTCTTACATGGATTCCACCAATCTACCTATGAAACTACAGTACTTATATGATATGCACAGATCCTGACTAAGCCAAGTCTCTACAAATTTTCTTAGGATCTGGAAGCCAGCCCATACCAGACTCTCTGCTTAATTTTCCGCCTCTACAGCAGCCTCTCTACAGCGGTCCCTCTTCTCAAATTGTCCTCCACCCCCCATAGCAGCCTCTCTTCTCAATTTTCCCCCTTCCACAACAGTCCCTCTCCAATTCCACCCTCCCCCACAGCAGTACCTCTCCAATTCCCCCCCCCCCCCCAGCATCTTTCAATTCTTTAAAATAGACCTGTTTTAAATTATTAATCAAGATCCTACCTAGATGCTGCTGCCACCGCCTTAAAGTTTTGAAAAATCATAGATGAGGAGCTTCAGCTACTGCTGCCTTGGTTTGGGCCTGCGCACTGCCACAATTTGGATCTGCTCTTCGACATTGCTAAGATCAATAGTGTTTTCCGCTGCTAAATTGTGCCAGCTGACCGTCACTACTGCGCCATCCTGATGACGACAGTGCATGCACTGCCCAATGACAGTCTTACACCATCCCAGCAAGTTCATACAACCCCTCAATGCATGTTACGTCTCTTCTGTTCTCCCTGCAAGCTCCAGGCACAAAGTCCAATTTTTTAGTTGCTGTGGCGACCTGGCACCTGGGGTTTGTCGAGTTCTGGACCAAACCTTTGAAAATTTTCCCTTAAGAGCTCAACATGGAGCTTCTCAAACCCAACCTGGAGACTCACAGCTAGCTTTTCAGGATATCCACCATGAATATGCATGAGAAAAATTGGTAAAACTGACTGGTTGTGGGGTCCCCCAGGACAGATTTGGAAAGCCCTGGATCAATAGGACAAGATCAACACTATATCAAACAAATCATCATCATATTTAAAATTATGTTTTGTTTTTGTCTTCTTGCAGGTGGGTTAATCCTCTCACTTTGGCAGGGGGATCACTATCTCCAATGAGCTTGGGTGGCTATTATTATAGTGTACATTGTATTTTGGATTTGGTTTTAAATCTCAGAGTTCAAGGTGAGTTACATTCAGGTACAGTAGGTACTTTCCTGTCCCTGGAGAGCTTACAATCTATATTTGTACCTGAAGCAATGGAGGGTTAAGCGACTTGCCCAAGAGCACAAGGAGTGTCAGTGGGATTCTCCATACTTTCTATGCACTATCTGCAAATTTAGGAGCATAAACTGTTGGAGGCAATGGGTATGATTTAGAGCGGGGAATAAAATTGGACTCTAGGTTCAGCACTGACTTTCAGCACTAGACACCTAAATTAGACTCAAATCTAGGCAAATGAACGCCAGGCCTAAATTGAAGAGCATAATTTCAGTTCTTAAATTTAAGTGAGTTTTCAGCAGAAAACTTAGGGGAGCATATTCAAAGGGAGTAAAGTGGTTAACAAACCATGTTACACCCGCTGAGCTAGATATTCAGTGACACATACCCGGTGTGTCACTAGATATCGCCTTAATGCTGCTGAACACCTGACACTAACTGCTTAGCGGTGGAATGTTCTAGGGGCACAGAGGGGGTGGCACTGAGGGTTAGCTGGCCAGCGTGATATTGAGCCGTTAGCTAGTTAACCCTAACCAGCTGAACTTAGGCCAAAAGAAAGCTAGCCTAACTTTAACCGGTTTAGCTTTCCGGCCTGCGGCTGAGTATCACCGCCGACTGCATAGCTAAATCACTATTCGAGCAACCTGGATATTCAATGCTGCTGGCCAGATATGGCCTTGGCGCTGAATATCTGGGCATAATTTAAAGCAGCGATGGCCAGCTGCTTTATTTGCACTGGCAGTTGCCACTTGGTACGTCCCCCTTAGCCTCCTATGTTTGATTGAAAACAGAGCAGAAATTTAGCTCAGGCTTTTGTTCTTTTTGACTATCGGGCCCTATGTGACCATGTGAAAACCACTTATTTGATAAATAAGAAATTTTGTTATATTGCCCAAGGACAGGATTCAGTTACTTTACATACCTTTAAAAACATCAGGTACAGCTGTCCTGGGGTCAGCACCTCTTGATTCATCAAGCTGTCTGGATTCTCCTCCATGCATTCTTCCTTGGCAAAAGCAAACAATTTCCGGGTCATCAGACACAGCAAGTAGAACTTTTCCATATTGGTCTTAAGATGAATACAGAGGCACTGACTGCAGGAAGAGAGAGCAAAGGCTGCAACAGGTGCACTTTAGAGAAACAGTATTACTTTCAGCAAGGCCATCACTGCCCCATCCTTATGTGACTGAGCATTTACAGTAAGCATGGCGGTTCTTACAGCACCGTCAGTCAAAGCAATATATCATTTAGTAAGGAGGTACATACATTGAAAACTCTAGTTTAGTTTCCCAAAGCCAACTTAGGACTTTTTTTTTCTTACAGGAAGTACCGTATTTTTCGGACCATAAGACGCACCGGACCATAAGACGCACCTGGTTTTTTGGGGTAGAAAAATAGGAAAAAAAAAATTCTGAACCAAAATTCTTTCTACACTCAGCACCCAGTTTCTTTTTAAAAGTTGTTCCCATCTGGAACGACAGAAAAGTAAACCGAGTGGAAATGGTTAAGGTAGCCTACGCTTAGAGTTTCTACTGTCCAAAGTGGTCTTGTATCAGAGCAATCAATCAAACTTGAATGGCAACAAAACATCCTATGCTCTACCACGTAATGTCTTACGAGTTTCTTAAAGGTACCAGATTTTAAAACATGAAAGGGCTTCTTTATCTGTGGGTCTCAGACTTACAACGGCACTATCTACGGAGATCAAGTCTCCAATATTTGTGCTTGTTCGCATCAACGACCCATTTATTATTTTGCCCCTTTCTTCAGTTAAAAATCCATCTACAGCATGATTATGATCAATATTGCACTTAGCTTGCTATCTGATGGCGTTATGTTCTGTTGTTATGATCGCGCTGTGTTCTCTAAGTGTCCCGACGCTGTTTGTGAAGCGCCTCTGCGTTTCTCATTGCGGTTCTTCAGGAGACCTTTAAATCGCTACTGCTGTATCAAAAAACAGAAGCAAACTTAAAAATCCTGCCTTAAGAAACACTATTGTATTAAAACACCTGGTCCACTCTTTTTCCAATTTCTCTCAATGTCTATATATTCTCAAAACAGCCTACCTAGTTTCATGCTGCCCGCGTGAAAAAGCCAAACAATCTCTCTCTCACAGAGTTTCAGTTTACTGCCAGACGCCGCGCATGCGGGCCTGAGGATCTTCTCCGTCATTTAAATCTCTCATTAGCTTATCCCCTCCCCCAGTTTCATACGTGTGTAATACGTAGATCTTATCATGGCCTTCTTACGGTAATCGACATTACACTCCTGGTTCATTAATAGGTTCCTTAATAAGCGATTATTAAGTTCATAGAGGGGAGAAGTAATAGAAGGAACCTATTAATGAACCAGGAGTGTAATGTCGATTACCGCAAGAAGGCAGTGATAAGATCTACGTATTACACACGTATGAAACTGGGGGAGGGGATAAGCTAATGAGAGATTTAAATGACGGAGAAGATCCTCAGGCCCGCATGCGCGGCGTCTGGCAGTAAACTGAAACTCTGTGAGAGAGAGATTGTTTGGCTTTTTCACGCGGGCAGCATGAAAATATATAAGGTAGGCTGTTTTGAGAGTATATAGACATTGAGAGAAATTGGAAAAAGAGTGGACCAGGTGTTTTAATACAATAGTGCACAGCGTGAGGGACAAACTTGCTCTTTAAAGCGAAAAATTATTCTATTCGCACCATAAGATGCAGGCACTTTTCCTCCCACTTTTTGGTGAAGAAAAAGTGCGTCTTATGGTCCGAAAAATACGTTACTTAAGTTGGCAGATTTCATAGTATAAATAACAAAGAAAACGAAATATATTACCTGTTTCTCTATCAAGTGTACTGCTTTTTAATTGGTTGCTATGGGCATTACCATGAGCAGGGCCCATAGTAAAGCACTGGCAAACTAGGCACATATTTGGGGTCGAAGGTTTGGAGGAACTCTGTCAGAACTAACAACTATCTGGGGTTTTTTTCAGGATTCTACAGATTTTTACATTAATGTTCGGAAGCTAGAAGGATGGCTAACGTGTCTGGACATTTTTCAGTTTAAAATATCTGCGGATCTCCAGTCCTCCCCTACTGTGCGAGTGAGTCTGCCCTGCCTACTTCCAGTATAACTGGCAGCAGAGATTGTGGGTAGGATCCAGCTAGTGGGAAGGCTGTGGAGATGGAGCACTGAAATGCTGCCCTAGTCACAGGAAGGGAAGAGGTGAGCAGGGAGACGTTCCTGTGCGGTACAAATGAAATTCCTGCATGTGGTGGGGGATGGAAAAGAAATGAAGCTCCCTCCCCAAAAGAAAAAGATTGGCCTAATGCATTAGGAAGGGAGAGGGTGAGACTGTAGAGTTTAGCTGCTGGTATGGATGGTCAGACTCACTAGGCCACAAGGTCTTCATCGGCCATCATTTTCCTAAGTGTCTATACACAAAGATACGCAGGCACACCCATGCAAGCATTCATGCAGATACACATACAAACACATGCCCTGACAAACACACAAATATATGCATACACACACACAGACCTACCAGCCTACAAAGATGCACATTCCCAAACAAAAACAGAGAAAACAGATTTTCTTTTTGTTCACCAGACTAGTCCAGAATGTAAGGATTGTGCCTGCCAGTCAGTGAATGGAGACAGAGACTAGAGCTGTGAGCTGTGGTCTCTAACAGGCAACGTGCAGCCACATGCTCACCAGTATTCTCTGACTCCAGTAGATGGAGACAGCATCCATATAGCAGGACTGATCTGGTGTTTGGTCCTCCAATTGAACAAAGCAGTCAGAAGGCATTGAGGCTGGGTCCCTTTACTTGTGGGGTGATACACGGAGGAGTCTAAGTCTCCAAGTCCCTCACCTTAATCTGCGGATACAAAGAATTTTTTTCTCTTATATTTTCCCCTAGTTTAATTTATTCTGTTTTTATTTTACATGTTCTTTATTTTCCTTCTTCTGATTTACTTTTTTTTGTTATCCTATTCCCCCCTCCACCCAGTCTTTACCTAAGCCAAATAAAAATAAAATAAATAAAAAAAATAAATCTGAAGTGGCATGGCGAGTTTTTGTGTGAGGCAGTGTGCCCCCCTCTTTTTTTTTTTTACCTTGCTGCTGAGTTTACAATTCAGCTGCTGAGCTACAGGAGGGAGCTCCCAAATGCACAACAGCAAGGCATCACCAGGAGAGGGGCTGCCTTAGCAGGGAGCCACTTTTGGGGCTGGATCCACCGTTGTTTTGAGTATTTTATGGCAGCATATAGAGATGGCATGAAAGCGCTCTCCAAAGGAGCATAGCTGTGCATGAAATGAGAGTCAGAAGCTGTAAAGATGTCTTATGCATTGGAACATGGAACGTACGAAGCATGAACCAAGGGAGGTTGGAGGTGGTCAAGAATGAAATGGAACGTGTACAGCTTGATCTGTTGGGTGTCAGCGAACTGAAATGGAATGGCATCGGGCACTTTGCATCAGATGATCACATGGTCTACTATGCTGGAAATGAAAGACATAGAAGAAATGGTGTTGCATTTATAATAAAGAAGAAACTTGCAAGAACTGTAATGAAATACAATGCAGTCAGCGAACGCGTAATCTCTATTCGTCTACAAGGAATGTCTATCAATACAACTATAATTCAAGTATATGCCCCAACAACAGCTGCAGAAGAGAATGAAATTGAAGAGTTATATGAACAAGCACAAGCTGAAATTGACAGAACATGCAAACAGGATATCCTGATAGTCATGGGTGACTGGAACGCAAAAGTTGGCAACAAAGAAGAAGGCAAAGTAGTTGGAAAATATGGACTTGGCAACAGAAATGAAGCTGGAGAAAGACTGACAGAATTCTGCAAGACCAACAACCTATTCATCTCAAACACCTTCTTCCATCAACACAAGCGGCGACTGTACACATGGACTTCACCCAATGGATTGTATAAAAATCAAATTGACTACAACTGTGGAAGTCAACGATGGAAAAGTTCTATAACATCAACAAAGACAAAACCTGGAGCTGACTGTGGTACAGATCATCAACTACTAGTATGCAAACTCAAGCTAAAGTTGAAAAAGAGCAAACCACTCATGAATGCAGCAAAATATGACCTTGAGAATATAACCCTGGAATTTAAAGACTGCCTGCAAAATTGATTTGCTGCTTTAGATACAAATGACAGAGCTCCAGAAGAGTTATGGAATGACATCAAGAAGGTTGTGTTGGAAGAAAGCGAGAAGTCTTTACAAAAGGTGAAAAAGGAAAAACGGCCAAAATGGATGATGGAAGAAACTCTGAAAATTGCCCAGAAACGCAGAGAAGGTAAAGCCAGAGGAGAAAGAAAGACAATAAAAGACTCAGAGATTTCCAACGTGCAGCAAGACAGGACAAGGAAAAGTACTACAACAACACATGCAAGGAAATAGAAGCAGAAACTATTAGAGGAAGAACAAGATCGGCTTTCCTAAAGCTACGAGAGTTAAAGAAAAGGTTCCAACCTAGAATTGGAATGTTACAAGATGCTCAAGGTTCTATGTTGAATGATGCTGAGAAGATCAAGAAAAGGTAGAAGGAATATACAGAGTTTTTATATGATAAAGATCAAGTGGACCAACAGCCGTTTCAACCTGTACCTTATGATCGGGAACCATTGTTGATGAAAGAAGAAGTTGAAGCAGCATTGAAAGCCTTATCAAAGAACAAAGCACCAGGCATTGATAGCATTCCCATAGAAGTATTACAGCAATCTGATGCAGCTGTTACCATACTTACAAGGCTCTGCCAAGAAATATGGAAGACAACATCATGGCCAACTGACTGGAAAAGATCTGTGTTTTATACCAATACTAAAGAAAGGTGATCCAACTGACTGTGGAAATTATCGCACAATCGCTCTGATCCCACATGCCAGCAAGATTCTACTGAAGATTATTCAAAAGAGACTACAACTATACTTGGAACAAGAACTACCTGAAGTGCAAGCAGGGTTCAGGAAAGGGCGAGGAATGAGAGACATCATTGCAGATGTGAGATGGATCCTTGAAAAGACTAAAGAATACCAAAAGGATATCTATTTGTGCTTTATCAACTATAGCAAGGCTTTTGACTGTGTAAACCATGAGAAACTCTGGGCCACATTAAGAAGCATGGGTATACCAGAACACCTGATCGTACTCTTGCACAATCTGTACATTGATCAAGAAGCAACAGTTCAAACGGAACAAGGAGAAACAGAATGGTTTAAAATAAGCAAAGGTGTAAGACAAGGCTGTATACTTTCATAAGAACATAAGATAAGAACATAAGATATGCCATACTGGGTCAGACCAAGGTCCATCAAGCCCAGTATTCTGTTTCCAACAGTGGCCAATCTAGGTCATATGTACCTAGCAGTTTCCCCAAGAGACACAGGTTCCACAATGCTTGTATTAGTTCAAGCATTGATATCCTGGGTCCCTTCTTAATAATGGTTTATGGACCTTTCCTCCAGGAACTTGTCCAAACCTTTTTTAAACCCAGCTACACTAACAGCCTTTACTACATCCTCCGGTAACAAATTCCAGAGTTTGATTACACATTGAGTGAAAAAATATTTTATTTTATTAGTCTTAAATAGTTTACCCTGTAGCTTCATTGCATGTCCCCTAGTCTTTCTATATTCTGATAACGTAAACAATCGATCTACGTTTACCCGTTCCACTCCGTTCATTAATTTATAGACTTCTATCATATCTCCCCTCAGCCGTCTCTTTTCCAGGTTAAAGAGCCCTCACCTTTTTAGCCTTTCATAGGAGTATCCTTCCATCCCCTTTACCATTTTGGTGGCTCTTCTCTGAACCTTTTCTAAAATCGCTATATCCTTTTTAAGATACGGCGACCAGAATTGCACACAATATTCAAGGTGCGGTCTTCACCATGGAACGATATAGAGGCATTATAATATCTTTTGTTTTATTTTCCATTCCTTTCCTTATCATACCTAGCATTCTATTTGCTCTCTTGGCCGCCGCTGCACACTGGGCCGAGGGTTTTAACATGGTATCCACAATGATGCCTAAATCTTTTTCCTGGGTGGTGGTTCCTAATGTGGAACCTTGCATCGTGTAACCATAGTTTGGGTTGTTCTTCCCTAGGTGCATAACCTTGCACTTGTCCACATTAAATTTCATCTGCCATTTTGATGCCCAGTCTTCCAATTTATCAAGATCCTCTTGCAATTTTCCACAATCCTCTTGGGTTTTAACAACTTTAAATAGTTTTGTGTCATCTGCAAATTTGATAACCTCACTCGTTATTCCACTTTCCAGGTCATTTATGAATATGTCAAAAAGCAGCGGACCCAGCACAGATCCCTGGGGTACACCACTATTCACCTTTCTCCATTGGGAAAATTGGCCATTTACCCCTACCCTCTGCTTTCTATCTTTTAACCAGTTCCTGATCCACAATAGTACACTGCCTCCTATCCCATGACGCTTTAGTTTTGCCAAAAGTCTCTCATGAGGGACCTTGTCAAAGGCTTTCTGAAAGTCCAGATACACAATATCAACCGACTCACCTTTGTCCACCTGATTATTCACTCCTTCAAAAAAACATAATTTATATGCAGAACAAATCATCAGAGAAACAGGATTGTATGAAAACAACAGAGGTGTGAAGATTGGTGGAAGACTCATCAACAACCTTCTCTATGCTGATGATACCAACATTACTGGCTGAAAGTGAAGATGATCTGAAACATTTGCTTCTCACTATCAAAGAACATAGTCTCAAAATGGGCCTGCACCTCAATGTAAAGAAGACAAAGATCATGACAACTGGCATAATCAACAGATTCATCGTTGAAGGAGAAGAAATTGAAATCGTGAACAACTTTAACCTACTTGGGTCAACTATCAATAAAGAAGCAACAAGCAGTCAAGAAATCAGACGATGCATTGCTCTTGGCAGAATGGCTATGAAAGACCTAGATAAGATTCTCAAGAGCAGAGATGTCTCTCTCCATACAAAGATTCGACTTGTTCAAGCCATGGTATTTTCAATAACATCATATGGATGTGAAAGCTGGACAGTGATAAAGATAGACAGGGAGAAAATTGATGCCTTTGAATTATGGTGCTGGCGGCGAATACTGTGTATACCATGGACTGCCCGAAGATCAAACTAGTCGGTACTAGAGGAGATCAAATCTAAGCTTTCTTTAGAAACTCAGATGACAAGACTTTGCCTTTCATGCTTTGGACACATCACGCGAAGAGAGAGATCATTAGAGAAAGACATCATGCTTGGCAAGATAGAAGGTCAACGCAAAAGAGGAAGGCCAGCAATGAGATGGATTGATATAATAACAGCAGCTACGGGTACCAGTCTCTCAACAATGAGCCGCCTGACTCAAGACCGAACACAATTTAGGATAGCTATCCAGAGGGTCGCCATGAGTCGACTCCGACTCGATGGCACTTAACAACAACAACAACATGTCAGCATATAGATGGCATGAAAGTGCTCTCCAAAGGAGCAAAGCATTGCTGCCAGTGTGGAGGGTAGCGAAACATGGGACAGTGCAGTTCATGCCACAGGGGAAGAGGGTCAGCTGATCACATTTCTTTGTTGGCCTCACTGTTGGGGGGATGGTAAGGGCAAAAAAGAGCCAATTTGGCTGCCTTAGGTTTTCCTCTGTTCAACGGTGCTAAGAAGAGAAGCGTGGGAGAGGCAGACATTTTGTCCACGCGAAGCATGGAATCTCTTTTTGACCTTCCCTCTCCCTAGCTTCTGAACTGGTGGGGGGGCTCCTGGACAGCTTCCTCTACTTTAAGACACCGACTGAGTGCCAGAGGCACTCTCTAACAGCTAAGAGTTTTTCAGCAGAATTTATTTTACTTCTTCACAATGCTTTCCTGTTGAAGCAGGCTCAAGGAGCAGATACTTTCTCTGTGCCCACAATTCATAAATGGCCTTGTTGAGAGGTCATAAGAGACTGGGATGAGAGGAAACATCTGCTAGCTTTCTGGATAAAAAGGTCTTCTACTGCAGATTCTTTAGAGGAGGGAGATGACCCTACTGTGGTGTGCCTATTTCAGAAAGAGAAGCTTGCCCCAACGATTATGCAGGCTCTGGAGGCAAAGAGTACTACAGATCCCTCTGCACAAGGATCCACGGCTTCTAGAGACCCTATATTAAAGGACATCAAAAAGCCTCTGAAGCCCTTTCCTATTTAACAGGCATAGTGAAATTCTCCTGAATCCAGTCTCTGGGTACAGCCATGGGGAAGCTGAATCCATTGGTTTCAGAGGAAAAGCATTTAAGCCAAGGGGTTCTTCTTGCATATCCATAGGGCACTTGCATTTTCAATCCAGGAAGGGGAGTTCCGCTCAGCGTTCACATCCTCCCTTTCGTTCCTTTTGCTCTGAACGTAAAAGGAGGCTCTCAAGGTGCCAAGGGAGCAACAGCCTTTAAAGGGATCCAATCAGGATTTGGTGATCCCTTCCTCACTGGAACAGATTAGTGATCATCTTTCCACATTTTACAAGGAATGAGCCCACATTACTTTGGATCAGTGGGTGCTGGACATGGTTTGGACAGGTTGCAGGTTGGAATTTTCACACCGACTCACCAATTTGTATTTGAGTTCACTCTATCATGCATCAAAAGGGTGGTATTAATCTCCACCTTGGATATGCTGTAAGCTTTAGGGGTGGTAGTTTCTGTGCCACCTCGCTAATGCAGAAGAGGTTGGTACTGCATTTATTTTATAATCCCGAAAAGGAGAGCTCCTTTCATTCCATTCTAAATCTGAAAGGGGTGAATTTGGCTGAATTCCTCATTTTTGAATAAAGGCCTTGCATTTGGTCATTTTGGCAGTTCACAAGGGGGAATTTCTCACAGTACTGGATATCAAAGACGTCTATCTTCATATCCTGATCTGGGAGCCCCAATCATATTCCTATCCGAGGTTCAAGGTCCCTGGAGACTATGTTCAATTCTGTGCGCTACCCTTCAGTTCTGCCACAGCCTTCTTGAGCTTTTTCAAAGGTGACAGTGATGGTTGCAGCACTGTATTATAGTCCATGTACCTGGACGATTGACTGATCAAAGTCAAATCCAAAATTGAGAGCCAGCAAGCTGCGGTCCATGTAATCCAGTTATTGCAGACTCTCGGTTGGGTCATCAGTTTCAACAAAAGCAAATTGCTTCCTTTTCAATACATCGAGTATTTGTGGGCCTGTTTCAATACTCAAAAGGAAGGGTGTTTCTTCCTTTACAAAGGATGCGGAAACTGCAGTCTCATTTTCAAGCACTAATGGCCGAATCGACACCAAGGGCCTGGGATTACTTAGAGGCTCTGAGGTCAATGGAAGCCACATTGGACTTTATGCTATAGGCTCAGGCTCACATGTGGCCACTTCAGTCTGCCTTGTTGTCTTAGTGGGCAGTCCACTCTCAGAGTGCCGAGAGGTGTTTTCCCTGGACCAAGGAAGCCAAGATCATTATGAGATGATGGTTATCTCCTCGGAATCTGTTGAAGGGAATGGAGCTGGAGGTCTGAACTGCCTGATCAACATAAACACAAGTCTCATGGGCTGGGGGCCTCAATGTCTGGCAAAGGTGGCTCAAAAATGCTGGTCAAAGATGGAAGCTTCTTTGTCCATCAACCAACTGGAAACAAAAAACATTTGAAAGCTCTGGTGGTCTTCCTGCCTTTGGTGAAGAGCAAAGCAGTTAGGATTTATTTGGACAATGTCATTGCAGTGGCATATGTCAATAAGAAGGGGGGGACAAAAGGTGCAGCTCTCCCAGGATCCGGGGGAATGGAAACTGTCACACACAGACAATGCAGTACAGATGGGTATACATGTGTGTGCATGCATGCATGCATCTGCATATAGAGGAGTGGGAAAGAAGTCAATGAGCCATGCTTTGTATGCTTTCTCCTCTTCCTTTTAAGTCATGCTTACAATTCCTCATTTATTTCGGGCCGATTGTATGATTGGTGTATAATTTAATGGTGTGGTTTTAGTTAAACATCTATTGCTTAGGAATAGCTGGTGACATGGTTTAGTGGGGTTTGTAGCTAATAGTGTGAGGGATAGTTAATTTTTACTGACATGATTATGTGATTTTGTACAGTTAAAACAAATTCATAGAAATAAATTATTTGTAAATCACATCAAGTTGTTGTGATGTAATATGATAAAGCAAGCAACATTTTACTTGTGAAAATGGTTCTTAAAATTACTTTCCCCAATGTACATTGCCTTTGGGTACCTTGGAAAGACCGTTAAAAACTATTAAATAAGAGGGTCATTTACTAACAGTATGTGCTAATGCCATTAATGTAACTGACCCCCTAAATGTCTAGGCTGCTTCCTCTTTTGTACCAGCAATTAAAAAAAAAAGGGTGGAAAACTTTTTTTTTTTTTTTAATAAAAAGGTGTGTATTTGTTCTAGAAGCATGTGTCATTTAAAAAATATCTCCTTCCTCAAGCTTGCCCTTCAGCTGCTTGTGATGTAATCACACTTGACTTATTAGACCCTTGTGCGGGGGTTGCACTAGTATTCAGCACAGCAGAACCCCAATCTATTTTCATGCACAATGATTGAGGGGGGGGGGTCACTAAACAGGAGAAACCTTCAGAAAAAGACTTAACACCAATATCTCCTTAGAAACTAATTTAAAAAACATAAAAACCGGAAAAAAAAAGACGATTCACATGATTTTATTTGTATTACCACCAACTGAATTATCTGGGCTTTTTTTTCTATCTTATGAGCTGCAACTTTAAAAAGGTCACTTCATATTAAAGCGCATTTTATGGCTGACCTTTCTCAAAACTTGTGCAGCCAAGGAGCTTGACAATTAAAAGTTGTAAATTAACGGAAGTGACACGTTTTAAAAATTAGAAGCTGTCCAGAGCATTGTTTGGGTGACTGTCAAAATCTGGGCTCCCAGCATTGGATGACTATTTCTTGTACCCTTCAGTACTAAAGCACAGCACCGGAAAACAAGGTTCCTGCAAAGCTATGACTGGTTTGGGGAGGGGTACAGCAACCAAACTTACAATATCATAGCGCTTCCCCTGACCAGCAGCAGCATGGATAAAGGACTTCTGCGTAGTTTTGTAGGCATTTAGCCAGCGAGCAACAGGAAGCAAGAATGGCATGCAGAAAGCCAGAGCTGACCATAGCTGTGACCAATAACTACCTGGTCCCTGTGAACACTGCAGGAGCTTTTAATTTAAAAATAAATAAATAAATTTATTAATATTAATAATCAGGGCAATTTCACTTAATTTAGCAACCACTTTTTGTATGGTACGAGGATGAATAATTTTGAAAGTGGAGATCATCTATTGTTTTATTTGGAAAAGGAAGTTTGCCATGAACAGCACTTCAAATGCCTCTCTCTTGCTTCTGCTCTTCAGGCTGGTAAGGCCCAGAGGGGAACATGGTGCTTTTGCTGTGACGAGGTTCAACACCACTCTTTTTTTTATGGTCACTGAACACACAGAAACCTGATAGTTCAACACTTGTAAATTCTTAAGCCCACATAAAAATGGCATTAGCATGCTATCCTACTAGCCGTCAAATACTACTAATGCTGTTTAGCATGCCTCAAATATAGTAGGTCATTGTGCCTAGGTGTTAAGGGCCTGATATTCAACAAGGCGCCGAGGCTGGCCATAACCGCAGAAAGGTATCTGTTCAGGAAAAGTGCTTGAATCGCAAGAAATGCGCAGCCAAAAACGGGCAGCAACAAAAATGCAGCACAGTGGCAGGCACCCACAGCAGCATATATGGGTAAGCGCAGGGCGCGTAACCCGGGCACTGCGCCCAAGGTACAGGCAATACCCATGTATGTAACCACAGCATCAGCCAGGGAAGCATGACGGCATGCATGCAGGAACCCATGTATTGCCCATCTGGCGTATCTGTGCACAGATTGACACCATCACGCAGGCCCCGCAGGCTGCCTATGCAGGAGCCCCCTGTGGCTGGACGGATAGACACCAGAGGCATGGTGGCAAGGAGAAGTGCAAACTTCAGCCACAATGAAAGAGTGCCTTGTTCACTTTGTGCTGCAGCACAAAGGGGTCCTCTACCCCAGGGGAGGCTGTTATCCAAACCTGCAGCTGGCAACAGCCATATGGAGGGGCATCTAACTCCAGCTACACAGGTAAGGAGGCCACAATAGGCGAGGGGGTGGGGCTGAGCACCATGCTAGACAGATACACCCTGAAAGGCACAGCTGTGGGTCTGCACAGGGAGACAGGGCTGTGATGCCTAGCCACATGCTGGTGGCTGCCCCAATGTGTGCCTATCAGGTGGTGGTGGAGGACAGGCCATGCATTGGTACAGCTGCCAGCCCTGATTGCCCACAGCAGGGGGCATACCCAAACACAGCAGGCATGTGGGTGTGCATTGGGTATAGTCTATGGGCTTCCAGTTGGTAGCAATGGCAATGCCCGGTGCAGGGGGAGTTGTGGTTGGGCTGGGCACTGCAAGGGACTCTGGCAGCCAATGTGGATGCCCTGGACACCTGCCCCACCCCCCAGTCCCTGGTGCAGGGGTCTGGGGGGACCAGTGGCAGAAACCATACATGTATTGCCTGTCTGTCCTTACAAGCAGCTCTGCCACCACAGTCTGCCACCCATGGGCATGCCCCTGCTCCCAGGAAGGGCATGTTGCTATACCATGGCAGGATACAGGTATGCACAACAGGCAATATAGTAGTGGCCAACTGTATTCATGTGTGTCCACCCCCCTCTCTCCCACAGGGAATATGGTGTGCATCGCACCCCTTGAGACCCTCAAGTGCCACTTTTGCAAGCTGTGCCGGAGGAGACCTAACCAGCTGCAGCAGATCAGGGAGTGGCTGGCGGTTGAGGAAGGTCAGTGGGGTACATAGTGGTGCCCAGCAGATGCAGGGGGCGGCAGCCATGGTTGCCAGACTGATGCAGGCAGACCACCTGGTGGTGGGCTCACTGTATGCAATGATGGGAATGTGCTATGGAAAGCTATGCCATCCCCTGGTGCCACTATCCCATGTGTGCACCAGTCAGCACCAAAGACATGCAGTGTGCGCACACACCTGGCTGAGGCATGGCAAAAAAGGGCAGTATAGGGCACACACCCCCAGTGGTGGCCCCAGGGGCACATTGTGCACCTGTTCATGCTGCTCCTGTGCGTGCCCATCGCCTGGGGGGAGGGCGGCAGAGCACAACTCAGCATGTGAGGGGGAGAACAGAGCTGGCTGGAGGTGGGCAAAGGGGGGGCATGCAGTTTGCACTGTGGGGGAGGCAGGCCCCTGTGGGCTGAAGGTGGGTTTAACAATGCATGTGTGGGCACCCCAGGGGTGTGCCAGTCCTACCCCAGGACCTTTGTGAACCAGTAATCCCCCTCCTCTTTTCCCACAGCTAGCTCCAGGGGCCACCAGTGGCCACCTCACCGACCACGCAGGAGCAGTGATGCAGCACCACAAGAAGAGAGCAGCAGCAGTACCACCAGTGGTGACAAGGAGTCGCCGCCGCCGTCGTCATCCAGTGACACTGCAGCCGAGAACACCTTGTCAGAGGAGGAGGGCAGCGAGGGGACCATGGCACAGTGCTTGGACAGGGAGTCAGAGGCGGAACAATCTGAGGGGGTTGGAGGAGGGCGGATCTGAGGACCAGGGACAGGGTGGGGAGAAAGATAAGTCAGAGGAAGAGGGAGCAGGAGAGATGTGGGAACCACCCACCAAGCGCCCCAGGTACGGCAGAGTGGCACAGCGGACCACCAGCAAGCAACCTGTGGGGAGTTCAGAGGTGGAGCTGCACCCCCTTGGCTGTACCCCGCAGTCCAGTCACGCACACCCACAACCCTACCAATGGGCCATGTGCCTGCCACATGGCTCAGAATGGGTGAGGTGCACACGCAGCAGGGATGTGGTCCACCTAATGCAGCTGGGGACTCCCACAGCCACCCCAGCACCCATAGGCACACTCCAGCCATGCCCCACCCGGCCCCTCTGCACCACCATCCCCTCGTCCATCGAGTGACTGGACTCTGGCCGCCCTGGTGGCAGAGGTGCGTCTCCTCAGGGAGGAGATGCAAACTGCAGCACGGACCATCGGCGTGCACCTGGATACTCTCAATGCAGCAGTGACAGGATTAGACTGAAGCAGGCGTCCATTCTGGGCCTGTTCTGGGGCTCACACATGTGCTCACTCACCTAGCAGCCATGCATCTCCAAGCTGACCCCCGGCTGCTGTCTGTTCCAGGCTGGACTGGGCAAGGACAAATGCATCATGGCAGGAAACTGGGTAAAACATCAAAGAAGTCCCTGTTGGTATCCACAATGACCTGCATGTTCATTGATGTGCACCCATGCCTGTTCCGGTATGCCCTCTGTTCCAGCTGTGGTGCCCGCAGTGCAATGTAGGTGAAGTCTACATATCCAAGCACCGATGGGAAACCAGCAACACTGTAGAATGCCTGCACGGTCTCTTACCGCATCTGCTGTGTCTGGGGGAGGGCTAAACTGCATGATTCCAAGTCACCCCTATCACATGCTGGAAGATGCCAATTGCAAGGTATCCCAGGACAGTGGTCACCATCATGACGATTGGCAGGGCCTGGTTTCTGGATGTGGAGAGCTCCAGGTCCACACTGAGTATGCTGCACAGCTCAGCTATCGTTGCCCCATCCAGTCTGTATCTCTGGTAGACCTCCTCCTCCTGTCAGTTGCAGGTAGCTCACCCTGGGCCTGTGTACACATGGGGCATGGTACCTGCATCTCGGGTGCTGGGCCACTGCCTGCTGCTGGGTATGCACTGCCTGTCAAATCCTCTGCTGTGCCCGGGCACTGAGAGCACGTCTCCACCTCTGGATCGCCATGTGCATGGCCCACATGGCATCTCTGCTTGTCCAGTGTTGCTTACGTCTGCACGGTTTGGATACAGGCCTACTCACACTCCCTTTGCTCTATTGTGGCACTTTTCCGCCACTCCACAGGTTCGCCACTTATTATCAGTGGTCGTATGCGCCAGGAGCCGTCACTTAAGGCTACGCGGTTAATGACGACCAATGTGGGCACACACTGGTTTCGGAAATCCGCTTTACTCGGGTTTCATGGCAACACGCCCCCATTCTACCCCCGGGCTTCGGTGCCTGGTGCTGTGCGGATAGCTGGGCCTCAACGATTCAAGTCGCCTTGTTGAATATGTGCCTTACACGGTTATGGCGCTTTTACATGGGTAAGGCCGGCTTTTACACGTGTAGCACGCAGCTAGGGCTTCAAAAATAGGGCCCTAAATTCACAGCAGATGTCTTTAGAAACCAAGCTTCTGACCTCTGTTTAAGAGAACTATTCCTATAGCAAAATCTTGGGATTTCTTACATAATACTTTATCTTTTGAGCAATTGTTCTGTCCTGTGTCACTTTATAAAAGCAGCTCTCACCGATGGTATTTTAATTTACATTTCTTCTTTTTTATGGTAAAGGAAGATTTTTGACAATATTTTTCCTTTCCCACGGCGACATCTGACATGTTGGTGTCCAAGTCCCCTCCTCCCTTCCCCTCATCTAGGGTGAAGAGCTGACCTCGAATGCTGTATAGTACTCTTAGCAGAACTTCTAATATAAAGTAGAGGAGTAGCCTAACGGTTAGGTCAGCGGGCTAAGAACCAGGAAGCCTGGTTTGAATCCCACTACTGCTCCTTGTGACCTTAGCCAAGTCACTTAACCCTCTACTGCCTCAGGTAGAAGCTTATATTGTAAGCCCCACTAGGGACAGAAAATTACTTACTGTACCTGAATGTGTCTCCCCTTGAACTCTAAGACAAACACGAGTTAAATCCAATTCTCTTTCCCTTTCCCTTAAAATGTGGCTGCTTTAGCCAGGTGTTCTCCGGGGACAGTAGGACTGTCCTCTCATATGGATGATGTCAGTGCCGACAGAGCCCGCATGGTAGCTTCTCCCCAGCTTTCAAAGAAAGCCTTTGGGAGATGCATCATGCATGCGTGGTCTACTTCCCGCCCAAGGGTGCCATTTTGCCTCAGTAGGATGACATAGCTCAAAGGCAAAAATGACACAAAGCAACTCCACGGAGAGGAGGGCAGGTAGTGAGGACTGATTCCTGCTGTCCCCGGAGAACACCTGTTATAGGTGAGTAATTACACTTTCTCTGAGATCAAGCAGGAAAGTCAGTCCTCACATATGGGACTCCCAAGCTACAGGCTACAGAGAAACCTGTAAAAAGCCACAGGTGACCAGGAAAGGTTGAGCCATGAGCAGCAGCAATGAGTCCTGAGAAGAGAGACTCCAGAGCAGCCCAAGTGTCCAGCAAGAAACCAGCACTCCAGTAGCCTGAACAAAAGGCCAGAGGGCAGGAGATACCTACACCCCGAATAGATGACAGAGTACCATCTGGTCAAAGCACTGTTCCTACGGGACTCCCTCTTCAGGCAGAAATGAGCTGCGAAGGTAAGGACTGAGGATCAGGTGGCGATCCAGCAGATTTCAGTCAAGGGAACAGAATGGAGGTTTGTCACAGATGCCGCCATGGCACTGACCCGGTGCTCCAGCGAGAGCCCAGCCTGCTCGTAGGCGAGGACAATGCAGTCTGTCACCCAGGTGGACAGAGTCCGCTTGGTCACTGCTGACCCCAGCCGACTGGGATCAGGAGATGAAAAGCTGTGCGGCTTTACGGTGGCCCTTGGTATGTTCGAGGTAGAAGGATGGGGCCCTCTTACAGCCCAGAGTGTGAAAGACACTCTCCGTCCTGCTGGCTTGAGGCTGCGGAAAGAAGGCGAGGCGCACCCCAAGTTCCTTCCCAAGGTGGGAAGGAGAAACCACCTCGGGAAGGAACTTGGGGTACATGCGGAGCACTACCCTGTTCTTATATAACCTCGTGCAGGGTGAATTCACCACCACACTTTGAGCTTGCTGACTCTGCGAGCCAACGTGAGTGCCACCAAGAAGATGACCTTCCAGGCAAGATACCGTAGGTGGCAGGTAGCCAGGGGCTCAAACGGTGGGCCAGTGAGTTGCGACAGCACCACGCTGAGGTCCCACTCTGCTGCCAGTGGGCAGACCAGGGGGTTTGGACAACAGGAGACCCCACAAGAAGCGGGTCATGAGAGGTTGGGCGGAGAGGGGCTTACCCTTGATAAGGTGGTGGTGCGCCGAGAGAGCACTCAGGTGGATCCCACTGAAACAGATCAAGCAAATATTACAGCACAAGCTGCACAGAGTACGAGAATGGGTTGACCCATCGCTCCGTGCACCACATCGAGAATCTTCGTCATCTGAAAGCGTACGCCCTTCTTGTGGAGGTCCTACTGGAGGTTAGGAGGACCTCCTCCACCTCCTCTGGAAGGTTGAATGGAGCTAGGTCTACCCTTTCTGCAGCCTGGCCATTAGTGTCAGAGACCCCAAGTTGGGGTGTAGAAGAGAACCCTCCTCCTGCGACAACAGCCCTGAAGCACTCCTCAGGGGGACTGCGGGTGCTGTAAATAAGCGAAGAAGCAGTGGGAACCACCGAGGGGCTACTAGTATCAACGATGCCCCGTCATGCTGAGCCTTGAACAAGGTCTTGGCAATCAGTGGCATGGGCGGAAAGACGCAGAGAAGGCCCTCCGTCCACAGGATGAAGAATGCATCTGCTGCTACCCAGGATGGGTGTGGCTGCCTGGACAGAAGTGGGGGCAGCTGGGCAATGCTCAGACTGGCAAAAAGGTCCATCTATGGAGTCTCCCAGAGCTGGAAGAGCCGGTAGGCCACACTGGGGGTCTAGCCGCCACTTCTGTGGCTGGAGGACCCTGCTCAGCCTGTCCACCAGGGTGTGGTCCTGGCCCAGCAGATACACTGCACACAGGAGCATCCCGTGGCAGTTCGCATATGAGCAGAGAGCTACTGCCTCTTGGCAGAGGGTGTATGACCCCAAGCCCCCCTGCTTGTTGACGTAGAACATCGCCACTTGATTGTCCATCTGGACCAGCACTGAATGGTGTTGCAGGTGATGACAGAAGGCTCGGAGGGTTAAGAATATAGCCCGAAGCTCCAAGAGGTTGATCTGCTGCAGGCTGTCCACCTACAACCACCTGCCTTGAGAGCAGAAACCGTCGCAGTGGGCTCCCCAGCCTAAGAGGGAGGTTAGGACCCTATGGGGGGCAGGGGCCTGGAAGGACATCCTGGCCAGTAGGTGCTGGGGGACTTGCCACCAAATGAGACACAGAGCCAATTGGCAGGTCACCACCACCCTGTCCCTCAGCTGACCTATCGCCTGGTTCCACTGGGAGCAGAGGCCCCATTGAGCTGCCATTATGTGAAGGCAGGCGTCCGGGGTATCATGAACTGTAGATGCAATGTGACCGAGGAGGCGGGCAGGCACAGAGTGGCAGGAGGCATGGCCGTGGCAAGTGCCCTGAGGTGATCGGCCCTGTCCAGAGGGAGAAAGGCTTTGGCCTGAACGGTATCCAGCCTTGCCCTTATGAACTCCAGACACTGTGTCGGAAGGAGATTAGGACTTTGGGTAGTTTACTATGATTTCCAAGTGCTGCAGGATAAGGATGGTGCACGCCATTGCATGTTGCACCTCTGCGACCATGCGGCCCCTTATGAACCAGTCATCCAGGTAGGGGAAGACAAAGACTCCCTGGAGACAAAGGTAGGCCGCAACCATCAGGCACTTGGAGAATACTCTAGGTGAGGAGGCCAGCCCAAAGGGTAGCACCCTGTACTGGTAGCAGCCGCCTTCCACCATGAACCTGAGGTATTTCCTGTGGTTGGGATGGATGAGGATGTGTCTGCATGCATCTTTTAGGTCCAAGGAGCATAGCCGGTCTCCCGGCTGGAGATATGGCAGCAGTGTTCCAAGGGAGAGCATTTTGAACTTCTCCACCAGGAACCTGTTTAGGTCCCGCAGATTCAGAATGGGCCGGAGGCCTCCAGTCCTCTTGGGTGCAAGGAAGTACCGTGAGTAGAACCCCTTGTCCTCGAGGTGTGTGGGCACCGGTTCCACCGCCTTGTCTTTGAGAAGGCCTGCAAGGTCTTGCAGCAGTAAGGTCTGGTGGAGGGGAGTTCTGGGGAGCTCTCCCAGGAAGAACTGAGGGAGTGCCTGTATCAGGTAGAGGAGGTAACCCTCCTTCACCACCTGCAGTGCCCAGGAGTCTATGGTTATGGATGGCCATTGGTTGGCATAGAGAACAAGACGCCCCTATGTGGGCAGCTGGGCTGGGCCTCCTGGGGGGAAGAAAGGCTATGCTCCCACCAGGAGCTGATGCCTGGAGTTTGGGAGCCTTAGGTTTACAAGTGTCATGTCCTTGTCCCTTGGCCATCTGCCTCTGTGGGGGAGCTGGGAAGTCCTTGTACTGAGCGTAATTCCCATAAGCTTCTCTTCTTTGGGTAGAAGGGCTTTTTACCTGAAGACTTCTGTCGGGAAGAGTCAGCAGTCTTCTTGGAGAGCCTGGTCCTTGCCAGGAACTCCGACTCCAACTCTGCAGCCTTATCCATCATGGGTTAGCTGAAGAGATTCTCGTCTTGACAAGGGACATCAACCAATTTGTCCTGAAACCATTGCTCCAGGTTGGAGAACTGAAGTCAAGCCTGGCATTGGGCACCAATGCCCACCGCAGCTACTCTAGCCACCGATTCAAAGCATTCTTAGCTGCCTGAATCATGAATTTGGAGCACTCTCTGACACCCGAAGCCAGGATCCAGAACCACTGAAAAAGTTCCTCAGAGACACCAGCTGAGAACCCCGTGAGTTCCTTCGCCAGGTCTCCCATGTACAACTGGTATGCCTGGATCCAGCCAATGACCATCGAGCCCTGGTAGCACTTTCTGCCCAGGATTTCCAAGGCGCGGGGCCTCCTTACCTGGGAGCACTGAGGAGTGCATCTTTTGGCTCTTAAGGTGACGCATGGCAGACTTCACCACCATGGAGTTGTGTGGCAACTGTGCTTTCTGGAAGCTGGGGCTCTGGCAGACTGATGCGAGTCCAGCCGCTGCTCACTATAGGCACCAATGCCGGGGTCTCCCACAAAAAAATACAAAAATGCCCAACCAGGTCAAAAACCTAATCTATAATAAGAAACCTGGTCTATAAAGTAAACCACTAATCAAATTTCATACTATTTTTTTTGTTGAATAGCCGTCACAGTAAAGAGGACATCACCTTATACCACTGCGGCCCGTCCATTTTAATCAGAAAAAAACTTTGTATCAGTTCATGGCAGCATATGTTTTACTTAGCTGTGAAAAGGCTGCTCTGAAATTTCCACAAACGACAAAGGTTGGACTACACTCTTTGACGACTGAACCTGAAGCAGGGGAAAACTGAATGGACCCCGAAACGTGACACGTCGTATCATTTGTCGTTTGTGGAAAATTCAGAGCAGCCTTTTCACAGCTAGGTAAAACATACACTGTCATGAACTGATACAAAGTTTTTTTCTGATTAAAATGGACGGGCCGCAGCGGTATGAGGTGGGGTCTCCCACATGCAGAGGAGCAGTTGTTCCAGGATCAGGGGAACAGGCATTCTGAATGCCTCCTTTGGTGGGAAGGGGGGGGGGGGGGAATCTTACTAGAGGATCTGGACAAGGGTCCTCCGAGTCCATCTCGAAGACCAGTGCCTTGGCCATATACCGCACAAAGTCTAGGAAAGCCATGTCCTCAGGTGGGGACTAACATTGGGTTTCAGGGGAAGACGAGTCAGAGGGCACGTCCTGGTGCCAATGAGTATCCAGGGACTCGTCATCCTCTATCTCCTAGTCTCATAGTCTGTGGAGGTGTTGAGGGTAGCCCATGCTCTGGGGTCATGCCCTGAGCCAAACGCACCTGGTCACCAGAGTCCCTGCAGTCAAAGCTGCAGGCACTCATTGGGGGATGACCTCAGTCTCGAGGATTAGGACTGATGCAGAGGGATCTTTCGAGGCTGGTGGTGCTTGAGGATCGGCTCGACATCCGGAGAGCTCCTTGAGGTCAAGGGCCTAGTAGTTGGGAGTGATGACCCGGCAGAACTGGGCAGAGCCTGCTGATGGGTCATGAAGGCAGATAGACTGTTCTCCAAGGCCACCATCCTGGTCTCGAGGCCAGATGGCTCTACAGCCTTCGGCGTGGTCACCAAGGGGCTCTGGTCAGATGCTAGCTCTGTCAAGGGGAAGTCTTCGACCAGGATGGCCTTGAAGGTCTGAGGCCAGTTGCCAGATGCCGACGATTCCCGTTGGGGTATTTTGGTTGCTCCCACTCCTTCCCCTCAGACTCTTAAGAGATTACTGCGAGTCTGGAACCAGTGGGACTTGTCCACTTTCCCAGGCGCATCATCTGACGCTGTCTTCAAGGGTTTCCGGCTCTTCTTGGTCTCTTCCTCCGGGGTCTGGCTTGAGGACCCACGGCCTCAGGGTTCCAAGGCAGCCAGGTCTCCCCGGAGTTCCGGAGGCAGCCCTGGAGCATGGCGTCACCAGAGACTCCAGTGCACAGTCTGTCTTATGGAAAAGAGGACACCCGCTGCTGCTGACGGCTCTTGATGGCCTTGGAGGTCATCTTTTTCCAGAGACCACAGTCCAAGTGGTCAAGATCTGGCCCTAGGCATTGGAGACAGCAGTCATGTGGGTCGGTGCGCAACATGGTTCTGGTGCATCAATCACAACTTTTTAAAGGCATTGGCCGAGGCCATGGTGGGAAAAATGGCCCCTACGAGGTCAAAAACCTCCGTCCAGCCAGGGACAAAAATAAGGCACGAAGCCAGTCAAGAAGCTCTCAAAGGGAAAAAGAATAAGAATGAACCCGAGATGTGATGCCATGGCAAGCGAGCTCAGGGGTGGGAAAGGGAATCAGTATGTGACCGGAGAAAGAAAAACCAAGAGAAAAACTAACACTTTTTCCGGGAAAAAAAGACATATGTCAGGTGGGTTCTGCAGAAAAAAGGAGAATGAGGCAAGATGGCACCCTTGGGCGGGAAGGGGACTGCACATGCATGGTGCACCTTCCAAAGGCTTTTTTTGAAAGCTGAGAAGAAGCTACCGCACAGGCTCCGTCAGCACAGATGTCACACGTATGTGAGGACTGACTTCCTGCTTGTTCCCGGAGAACAGCCAGAATCAGAGAGAGCTTGTACCTGAAGTGAAAAAGATAACCAAAAACCAACTCCAAACAAGCTTGCTTACGTTAGAAGAAACTCCGCAGCCTGCTCATCTGAATACCAGTCTGGGAGATTGAGTTTCACTCTGAAGCGTTCTCCTAGGTACATCAATACCTGCTTCTGGGTGCTACAGCCCTCTTCCATCACCATTCGCAACATCTGAGAGATACAGTTCTTATAGAACGAGTGGTCTTCTCTGCCTCTGATTAGTTCCTGGAAAATCTGGTAATCTGAGAAACCAACTAATGCCTAGAAAACAGAAAATAATCAGATCAGAAAATGAGAAAGTTAAGTTTCTTACCTGTGACAGGGATTCTCCATGGATAGCAGAATAAGTGATCTGCACAGAAGGTGACTGAACAGCTAGAGGACTGTGTGCAGTATCTGTGCAAGTGTGGCCCTCAGATGATTGAAGGTAATGTAAAATACAGATTGTGCTTTTGGGAGGCTGAGGCATTCAGAGAGCTTTAGAGGACAGCATTTCCAAATAAAGAGGCAGTTGAATTGAACAAGTCTAAACAATACTAAGCAATTTATTTATTTAGCAGTTTTTTATACCGCTTTATCATGTCAATCAAAGCGGTTTACATTGTAACTTAAACTTGGTAAACATACATTAAACAGGGACATTGATAACTTGGATTTTTCTGAGCAATGGAGGGTTAAGTGACTTGCCCAAGGCCACAAGGAATACTAGTGGGAATCAAACCCTGGTCTCTGGGTTCCCAAGCCAGTGCTCTAACCACTAGTGTGGCTGCTCTTTATATTTCTTTCAGAGAAGTGAACTGTAGATTTGCCAGCATGGTAACCATTGTCCTTGGCTGGTAGGCATGGACAGAACTTGGGAGGGGGGAGGCAGGGGAGGGATTTGAATGAGACTTGATTGTAGCAGAAGAGCAAGTACTCAGAGATTCATGTAGACGTTTTGACACCAGTTGGCCTAATCTGTTCATTTAACTCTCCACTGCCTCGGAAGAAAGGCCTAGCAACCTACTTCTGGTCACACTGCCAAGAAACCCCAGGAGCTACTGGGTCACCAGGAGTCGCAATGACTCAAAAGGAACACACTGAGTATTTTGGCCTAGTCTGTTAGGGCAAGAGACAAAGTTATGCACCCTGGCGGATCTCTTTGGTCTTCGGAAGGCATAAGATGACTGGGAAGGAATTGGCAAAAAGTGTTTGCACAAATCTGAGGGTGCCTGCAGAGGACAATCTTGTCTGGACAGAACTACTTATATGGTGGGTAGTAGACCAGTGCCCAGAGTTCACAGACATGTCTAGCTGAGAGAATGACCATGGGGAAAAGTGTCTTCCAAGTGGAGAATTGGAGACAAATGCCATGGTTTTGAACAGGGCCGTTGTGAGCTATTGTAGCACAAGAGTGAGGTCCTATAACAGTGGCGGTGCCTGTATTGGAGAACTGAGATTCAAGAGGCCTTTGAAGAATCTGGAGACTAGCAACTTTATGGATATAAGCTTTCTGTCCTTGTCTCTGCTGAAAGTGGAGATGGAAGCCACATGTATCCTCAACTGATGTGTATAAATGCAGAGAAAAGCAACCAACGAAGAATGACCATGGCAGGGACTCTCAATTGCTTGTTTACAGAAAGACCCTTCCTCTTTATATCCTCAACTGCGACAGCTCCGGGAGGTACTGAAGTAGGAGGCCCACTGGGCAGGAAAAGGGGTCCAATGTTCTGACTCTATATCACACGGAGACTCTCCGTCATTTAAAGGTTGCACCACTTGTGGGTGGAAACACATCTGGAAGCAAGTCACACTTCTTGGATGGCCACTGAAATAGGGTTGACTGAAAGGACAGGCACTAGAGTTTTATAACAGACAGTTCAAGTAGCCAGATGAACCATGGCTAGCAAGGGCACTAAGGGGCAATGAGGTCTACCTTGGCCCTGTCCTCTACAGTCTTTAAGGACCTTGCCAATGAGAGCAAATGGTCGTTAAGCATAGACTAGATAATGTCCCTAGTGAATTGAGAAGGTACCCTAGTCAGGCCATTAGGCCGAGGTACCAATATAGAAGAGCAGACACTTTGCGTTGTTGGTATCTGCAAAGAGGTCGATGATTGGGTTCTCCCATAGGCAGAGCAGTTGAGTAGCCATCTGACTGTCCAGTGATGGATTGATTTGGTGACCGAGTTGATCTCTACCAGGACATTTTCTTCTCCTGTTAAGGTAGGTTGTAACAAGGGAGGAGCCCACTTATCTGGTATACATCCAGATGTGCTGTGCCTCTATGTAGAGTTGGCCACTTTGTTTGCTGAGGCAGAGTATGACTACCTGATTGTGTGTCTCTATGCACAGAACCCTGTTGGTGATGTGTCTGCTGAAGACCCCAATGGCACAGTATACTACCTGTAGCTTCAGCAGGTTAATGTGAAATGAGCATTTCATGGAGGACCAAAGGCCTTGTAGTTCTGAGGAATACCAGATGTGCTACCCATTCTGGACTTGATATATCGTTTGTCAACACCAGCCATGGTTGTGGTTAGCAAAAAAGGTTTTCTGGAGAATATATATTGAGGAGGTCTATCTACTAGTAGAGGGGGAAATTAACAAGCTCTGCAATAGGGACACAATGTGTCTGCAGTTATAGATGCTGGTTCCAGTGATTGCAGAAGTCCATTTCAATGGACGCATATCTAGCCTAGCAAAGGGAAGAACACACACTGTTGAAGTCATATGGCTAAGGAGCCTCAGGATAGACTTCACCGAGGTTGATTTGGTAGCAATGAGGTTCCACACTAGCAGAGTAATTGCACTCGCTCTGGACCTGGGAAGAAATGTCAAAGAGCAGGAAATACCTCTGAGAGAACCTACTTCTTGAAGCTTCTCCATGGCCCTGGCTTTCAGGAGTTTTGAGATCTCTACCTTGAGAATGACCTCATGTTTTGGTTGCAGAAATTGGGCTGAGCATGGTTTTCATGGTGGAAGACAATGGAAGTTGATTCAGTATCCCTGGTGCACTATACATAAAATGTAGTGATGTGCCCCCATGCACCAGTAAAGTAGCACTTTCCCACTGGAATGAAGGTGTAGTCAGAAGGCAGCTGTAGGTTTAGGCCGAGTATGTCCAGCAGTCCTGGGTTTTGCTCTCTGATAAGAATCTCAACATTCTGTATAGTCCATTTGTTCCACTGCGATTGTCAATGAAAATCGGCTAAAACCTCCTTGAGGAGTAGTTGAGCAATCTATAAGGTGGTAACATGTTTTGCCTGGTGGCAAACTCTCATGTGTTGTAGCCTATCAACAATGCCTGACGGTCTAGATCAGGTTGACCCTATCTTGTCTCTTGTCCCCAAAGAGGATCTCATCTGTGCAAGGGGCCTCCCATATGCAATTGGGCATGCCTTTTCTCAAAGATGAGGTCCTTCAGTGTGTCCTGATGCACTGACTATAGCCACTGTCCTCAAGATAGTATAAAATATTCTTATGTGGATCTTATAAGATGTCTGTGCTTTCCTCATTCTCCCACCAACAGGGCACACCATATGAAAATGAAGGGGTGGGACGTGATTTTGGAACTTAGCATAGTGGCTTGAAAAGATGTCCTCCCAAACCAGAACGAGGTTGACTTTTTCCAGTGGCGTGTTGAATTGTGCTCTAGAACTCTTATGATCTCCTTAGTGCCAGCTCTATGATGATCAAATGATGTGACAGTTGAGGTTTGTCAAATCCCAGAGAAGAAAACACCCAGTACTTGAGCTCCAAATGACTGCTTATAGGAAGGTTACAGAAAGAGGCATCTGCCAATTTCCTTTCTGCATTTCTAGGATTGTGTGTGCTTGCATGGCTAGCATTTCCTTTGAGTAACCAGATTCTCTAAGACACCCAGCTCCTTTGTGCAAGGATCAGCTGTGACACAGTCTACATCCAGAGTGCTGGCTAACTTCTTGAAAAATATGGGGTAGGGACAGTCTTCTGGAGGAGAAGCTGGTTACTGGAATGTAGGTGAAGGGTCCAATGGCAAGCCTGGTCACCTTGAGCCTGCATTGTTGTGTACCACTGGAAGGAAAGTTTCCAGGTCCATGGACCTCTGACTTTGGCTTAGGGCGTCTAAATCAAGGTCAGAGGTCCAGATGAAGAACTGGGCTGTTGGGACCTAGGCAGCAGTAGGATGATTGTCGGGATCAATTATCTATAGCCTTATACAAATTTTCAGCAGAAATCTTACTGCCAATAAGGAATCTGTACTTGCTGTCATGGGCGTGTCTGCAACAGCCTAGGCGACGAAGGCACAGTCTTGCATTTGATCTCTGGGAAAGACAAAAAGGATGAATAGTAACAACATCTGCAGGATTTTGGGTTACCTCCTGTGGCCATCAATGCCATTAGGTGAATGGCAGCGAGGCTTTGGGTAGCAGAGGATCTGGTGTGGTCTTTGTCACAGTGACTGCCTGCACACACCATCATGTCATTGCATGTGGCACTGGCACAGAGGTGGGTGCTGACAGCCAGTTCCTGGTTTTAGTGGGCTGTTGTGTGTCGTGTTAAGGCTGTATGCAGCACTAGAAATATTAACGGTACCAACAGCATCATGGGCGCCTCTGTGTTAGTTGGTGGCACTATGGAGCTTGGCAGAGTCGGCAGTTATTTGCCTGTACTGTGGTGACCTGTGCTGCAGCCTGTGGTAGCTCTGGAGGCCATGGAAGACAGCTGAAAATCTTGGGCACTTGGTAGGCAAAGGCATTTTGTCTTTGGCTGCCACAAGGGAGTCTTTAAGCACATGGCCATAGCTCTTTCAGGCTCACGGAAATATCTGGGTGCAGAGAGTACAGTTGGCTTCATGAGCTTTGCTAAGGTAGTGGACACACAGATTGTGGGCATCCTATAAAAGACATAGTATATTTGCATCTGGGGTTCTCCTTGAAGCCAGGCTTCTTGAACAGTGAGGAGAAAGGCTGGCTAATTTTGGAAAGGAGCAAGCACTGATCATTCCACTATATGGAGAAAAACAGATTGGAGTAGGGGGAGCATTGGCAGAAGATGAAAGGCTCAAAAAAACTTTAGATCTTTCTGGGGTCTGGGAAGAGGCCTACGATCCAGTGCTGTCAGGGATGATATCACCTTCTGAGCGGATCACTATATCCTGCTTGTCCACATATTATATGTTTGAAGTATACTCGAGGCCCAAACATTATTTCTTTGGACACCTTGCAAACATGTAAGGCAGACACCATTCCACATACACCTCTCTCACTTCTGCCCTGACTGTACTATCAAACATATATAATTTCTATTTTAATTCTGAAATCACTCCCAATGGTTGCCATTTTCAAAATATTTGTAAGGCAAGACACAACTGAAAAATCAGTTTTTTTGTAAAGCACATTAAATAAGGTAAGCGGGTCTCTCACATGCTCTTCCAAATGCAGATGTGAAGATTTTCCAAATTCCACAAGGAAAATTCTCAGAAATATCTGTGGGATTCTTGTGAAGTAGACACAAGAAAAGAAAATATGTCACAGCATCAGCATGGAGTGCATCAAATGTATTATAAACCTTTCACACCATAGGGCTAACACTGAAAAAAAGTTGCTCTACAAGGCCAAAAATTGTTTCAGTTCATGTCGATACAGCATTAACTCCTGCAAGATTTATAGAGCTATTTTTAAATCCCCATGCAGGCCATGCAGTTCCACAGGTACAATAAACTCATTTTCAAGATGAAACCATGCTAGCAGTGGGAATAGAGTCATTCTCAGCATACACATATATATTAGTACCTGCTTTAAAGCAGAGCAAAATATGCCTGCTGAAACTACACTCCGGCTTTTCTGAAATGAAAACCCCAAGTTTATTTTTCCTCCCCTGCCATTTTTCACGATATGAGTAAAAGGTAAACTGTGCTGTGGCCAACACAAGTATTTCTGCACACAAAGGGTAGGAGACAATTTTGAGCCAGTCTTTTTTCTACAGCTAAACAGTTGTTTCTCTGTAGATACACAGCTCCATAAAACTATACTTGATGGCGATGTCCTGTGCCTGGTGTGTGCAGAGTCCTTCTCAAGCCAATGGAAATCTCTGAAGTCTTCCCGCACCTCTGATCCAGCTCCTGCCATCACCAGCCTGCTCTTTGCTACCCCAGTTTCTTCTGTCCACAGTCCTGTGCAGATGTGACATTCCACACCATGTGATTGCCTCAAAATTTAAAAAAAAAAAAAAAAAAAAAAAAACCACCACCACACAAAAAGCACAGTTACTTACCTGTAACAGGTGATCTCTGGGAACAGCAGGAATAAGTCTTCACATATGGGTATCGTCGGTACCGACGGAGCCTGCGCGGGAATGCTCCCCAGCATCCAATCAGAAAGCTTTTGGGAGCATCCCACAGCGCCTGCGTGCTGCCTTCCCGCCTTTCCCAACTGCCTCTCTCCAGTTCAAGTTTTAAAGCTGAGACAAAGAGAGAGAGAGGGAAAGGAAAGATAGATAGAGAGATACAACTCCTAGGGGAGGTGGGTGGGTTGTGAAAACTTATTCCTGCTGTTCCCAGAGATCACCTGTTACAGGTAAGTAACTGTGCTATCTCCAGGAACAAGCAGGAATGAGTCTTCACATATGGGGATTCCCTAGCTTTAGATGCCAGGGAGAGATCCCCGAAGTTGTGCGTCCCTGGAATAAGGCTGCACTTCCCCACATGGATCTCTGGCATCCCATGAGGGATGGTGGGTAGGAGTTGATTAAGTATGGAACAGGTGTTTAAGAACAGCCTGACCAAACAAGGCATCCCGGCGGGAGTCCTTGTCCAAGCAGTAATGGGCTGTGAAGGTATGAACCGAGGCCCAAGTGGCTGCTTGACAGATGTCGTCGATAGACACAGAGTTCAGATGAGCCATTGAGGCTGCCATGGCTCTCACATTGTGAGCTGTGACATGGCCCTCCAGAGAAAGGTTCTTGCTCTGATAGGAGAAAGAAATACACTGGGCAATCCAGTTAGAAAGTGTTCTCTTGGAGACTGGTTGTCCGAGATGAGAAGGATCAAAGGCAACAAAGAGTTGGGAAGACTTTCTATGTTGCTGTGTCCTTTGTAAGTAAAAAGCCAGAGCTCTTTTACAGTCCAGGGTATGAAGATTACTCTCTGCACTTGATGCATGAGGCCCTGGAAAAAAGACAGGTAGGTAAACCTCCTGGTTGAGGTGAAAAGGCGAGACCACCTTAGGCATAAAGTGTGGATTAGTCCTAAGGACCACCTTGTCATGATGGAACCTTGTATAAGGTGGATTAGCTATGAGTGCTTGCAATTCACTAATGTGGCGTGCTGATGTGATTGCAATGAGAAAGATAACCTTCCAAGAAAGGTATTTCAAGGAGGTGGTAGCTAAAGGTTCAAAAGGCGGTTTCATAAACTGACCAAGAACCAAGTTTAAGTCCCATGCCACCGGGGGTGGTTTAATGGGAGGCCTCTCATGAATCTTGCTACAAGAGGATGAGAGGAAATAGGTTGTCCATTTAGAGGCTTAAGGGAAGCTGCAATAGCACTCAAATGGACCCTTACTGAATTTGTCTTAAGGCCTGCATTAGATAGATGAAGGAGATACTCCAGCAAAGATTCCAGAGGTATGGCAAGGTGGTTAAGACCCTTTCCAGAGCACCAGATGGTAAACCTCTTCCACTTGAAAGCATAAGAATGTCTAGTGGAAGGTTTTCTGGAAGCATAAAGAACATCTTTCACTTGTTGAGAAAGATGAAGATCCTGGAGATCTAGGCCTTCAACAACCAAGCCCTGAGATGCAGAGACTGGGGATTGGGATGCCATAACCTTCCGTCCTCCTGAGAGAGGAGATCTGGAGCAGACCCTAACTCTAGGGAGGGAGCTTGAGAGAGATGTAGAAGCAGAGGGTACCACACTTGCCGTGGCCAATGTGGAGCTATGAGAATCATGTGGCCTCTGTCTCTCTGAAGCTTGAACAGGGTTTTGGGAATTAGGGGAATGGGTGGAAAGGCATACAGGAAGTCTTGACCCCAGTAAAGAGGAAAGCATCCCTTGCCTGAGCCGGAGTTCTGGAACAGAACCGGGGAAGTTTGGCATTCCACGGACTTGCAAAGGGGTCTATGTCCGGGGTTCCCCAAATTTTAAAAATCTTGGATACCTGGTCCATATGTAGGGACCACTCGTGTGGAATCAGAACTCGACTGAGTCTGTCCACCCAAGAGTTTTGAACACCTGGAAGATAAGCTGCCAGAAGATGAATCTGGTGCTCTCTGGCGAGGGCCCATAGTCGCAGAGCTTCGTTGCAAAGCGACAGAGAGTCAGTTCCTCCCTGCTTGTTTACTTAGAACATGGCTACCTGATTGTCCGTTTGGATAAGGACTGTCTTGTGGCTGAGCAGGGTGTGGAAAAACTCGCAGAGCAAGGAAGATTGCTCTGAGTTCCAAGAGACTGATATGTAGACAAGTCTCCTGTGGGGACCAGATTCCCTGGGTGGAAAGGTCCTGAAGATGAGCTCCCCAGCCCATTGGAGAAGCATCTGTTGTAAGAGTTGCTTGGGGTAGAGGTTGTTGAAAGGGGGACCCCAGCAACAGGTTTTGAGGGCTTCCACCACTGGAGGGACAAAATGAGGCGACTTGTGTTTGCTATTTTGTCCGACAGGCAGCCCAATGCCTGGGTCCATTGGGTGGATAAAGTCCACTGAGCTGCCCTCATGTGAAGGCAAGCATATGGTACCACATGTACGGTGGATGCCATGTGGCCTAGCAATTGTAACATCTCTCGAGCAGTTAGTAGGGGCTTCAACTCTGCTTGAGAAGCTAACTGCACCAAGCGAAGGCAACGTGCCTGGGGAAGATAGGCCCTTGCCCTTGTGGTATCCAGCAATGCCCCTATAAATTCCAGGGACTGAGTAGGGATCAAATTGGATTTTGGGATGTTTATTACCAGCCCTAAATACTGAAGGATACGCATTGTGCAGGTTAGAGACGTCTTGGCCTCTGATTGAGTGGGAGCTCGAATGAGCCAGTCGTCCAGGTAAGGGAAGACGAATATTCCCAGGGTGCGCAGAAAAGCAGCAACCACTGCCATGCATTTCGTGAACACCCTTGGTGCAGAGGCCAGACCAAAAGGGAGCACTCAGTGCTTTTCTTGAAAAAGGAACCGAAGGAACCTTCTGTGAGTTGGATGGATGAGAACATGAGTGTACGCATCCTTGAGATCTAGAGAACAAAGCCAATCCTGACTCTGAAGGTATGACAGCAGAGTTCCTAGAGAAACCATCTTGAATTTTTCTTTGACTAGGAATCTGTTCAACTCTCTGAGATCTAAGATGGGTCTGAAGCCCCCTGTTTTCTTTGGAATAAGAAAATAGGGGGAGTAGAACCCTGTGCCCTGTTGTTGAAAAGCACTTCCTCTATTGCCCCCTGGGCGAGAAGAGTGGCAACCACCTGCTCCAACAGACTGAGGAGGGAGGTTGGAGAATTGAACTGGTGCACTCTTGTGAGAGGGGGCAAGCTTGAAAAATGAAGTTTGTACCCCTCTCTTATGATGGAGAGTGTCCAATGCTCTGCTGTAATTTGCCCCCATCTGGGAGCAAAGTGACATAACCTTCCGGGAATGGTGGAGGGCTCTGGTCCTTCTAGAGCCAGGAAGGCTAAGTTCTCTAGCAGAAAGTCAAAGGCCCTGAGGGGGCTGAGGTTGCTGGGCTGGAGTAGGCCTCGCAGCCTTTGCTTTGCTCTGTTTGGAGGATTGCTGACGTTTGGAAGGGAACTGAGCTGCAGAAGATGCCCGCTGACCATAAGCAGGATAGAATCTTCCCTTTTTAGAAAAAGGTGTTTTCTTGAACAACCTTTTCTTAGCAGGAGCAGCTGTGGATTTGGATAATCTATCCAAAGCAGAATTTTCAGCATCCATCTGATTGGCTTTTGCTTGCCAATCTTTACCAAACAGGTTCTCACCTGTACGAGGGATATTTCCCAATTCATCTTGAACCCAGATCTCCAAATCAGATGCTTGAAGCCAAGCAATCCTACGTGCACCTATGGCAATAGCCGAGGCTCTGCTTACGCAGTCAAAGGAGTCGAAAGCTGCACGGTTGGAGAATTAGAATCATTAGATCCTTCAATGTTAGTTGCATGTTATATGCTGACGATGTGCTTTTATACATGCCAATATCATTAGATAAACTAGACCTTGCCCCTCTAACTAATTGCTTCAACACTATATCTGAGTGGCTCCTATCACAAAACCTGCGAATCCAACCCCCACAGACGGAGGTTCTTTTCATCTCAAGGAACCCAAATTTCATACCACCCAGCTGCGTTAAGGTAAATGATGCCGAACTACACGTTAAACCTGCTATACGTTACCTCGGAGTGACGCTAGACCAAAATCTCGACATGAAGAAACATGTAGCCAATACCGTAAGGGAGATCTACTTTAAAATCAGATCCCTCAGACACCTATGCCCGTTACTCGAACCAGATGATTACCGCACCATTTACCAAGCCCTGATTATTCCCCATTTCGATTATTCAAACTCCATACTACAAGGGCTCCCCCGGTCCACCCTGCATCCCCTTCAACTTGCTATGAACAGTGCAGCGCGAGTACTCTTTGGCGCATCCAGGAGAGAACATGTGACACCACTCCTGAAGCAGTTACACTGGCTCCCCATTCAAGCCAGGATTTGTTTTAAGACCTTGCTCATGACTTTCAAAGCTGGCAATGAGCTCTCCTCCTCCTCTCTATCTGACCTCATCCAACCACTTGCACCTAACAGACCAAGAAGATCTGCAGAGTCCAACATGCTAGTAATTCCAAAAGAAGCAACTAAATGCACCAAAACAACAGCTAACAGAGCCTTCCAACTCTGTGCCCCAAGTCTATGAAATACCTTACCAGCACATATCAGAGCAATCCCCAACTTGAGCCAATTTAGAAAAGCCCTTAAACATTTCCTCTTCACCAAATATCTCACTGACATCTCCGATCCTCAGTCCCACTCGAATAACGAGCACCTCAACAATAAGAGTAGTCAACTAGGCAAGCCCTCGCAACAGGCGTCCCCTACAATGTAAACACCAAACATTATCCTTTCTCAGTACACCTCAATTGAATTGAATGGTGTCTAGCACCCAGCAGTCATATGTATATAGTGTATATACATATATATACCCAGCAGTCATATGTATATAGTGTATATACACCTCATATGTATATAGTGTACCCTTTTTCCAAGTTGCATTTCCTGTTTAATGTAATGACCAGACATATTTAAGTTGTCGGATGTTTCTGTTCCATGTGAACCGCGCTGATTGCAAATAGTGCGGTATATAAGATACATAAATAAATAAATAAATAAATTTGGAGATATCCTGGGCATGTTTGAGCCCAGTGAGAAATTCTTGCCTTTTATCTTCAGACATAAAAGGACTTAAAGTCTGCAAATGGTCAGTGACTTCTTTTAAGAACATTCCCATGCAGAGACTATAAGAATTAATTCTCGCAGCAAGCATGGAAGCTTGGAAGACTCTTCTTCCAAAAGCATCCAGGGTTCTACATTCACGTCCTGGAGAATTAGATGCATGTCTTTTGGCACTTCTAATCTTTCTCATTGCAGACTCAACCACAATAGAGTGGTGAGGAAGCTGAGTTTTATGGAAACCAGGACAAGGAGGGACACGATACATGGTATCCAACCTGCGAGAATGAGGAGAGGTGGTTAGAGGTGCTTCCCACATCCTCAACATGAGATCATACAGAATCTCATGAATAGGTAAGGTAGCTGCCTCCTTAGGAGTCTTAGGATATTGTAAAATATCTAACTCCTTGGCTCTGGGCTCTGTCTCAGGTGCCACTGTAATAGAGAGACCCCGAGCCACCTCTCTGATAAAGTCTTGAAAAGACAAATCCTCTGGAGGAGACATCCTTCGTTTAGGAGAGGACTCCTCCTGTGGAAGAAGCATCACTGCATCGACGGACTCTTCGGAATCCTCAGAGTCCTCAGAGGAATCGAAGTATCGTCTGTCCGGATGCTCTTGCAAAGCCCGATATCCGTACCGACCGGGATTAGTATCGGGAAGTATCGGTACCGGAGGGCTTCAGAGGACAGAGTACCGGCATAGCGGACACCGATGCCGATGCCACCGGTACCGGGATCGGTACCGATGGCGATGCTAGAGCCGGTACCGGTGGAGTAGTCTGTTGCGGTACCACGGGCGTCGATGCCACAAGGAAAGCCGCCAGACTGCGTTCTATGGACAGAATCCTCTGATCCATCGACGCCGCCAATGCCTGGAAGTCAGTACCGGTGGAGGCCACCGGTACCCCAGAGCATGGCACCAGGAGATCTGTCGAGGCCACACCATCGAGATCATCCTGGAACCCCGATGATGATGCCGGGGTAATTTTGCCGGTGCAGAATCCTCGAGGGCAAGGCCAGAGGCATCTCGATGCTTAGAAGGAGATCTACCCTTCGAGGACCGGCTGGATTTATGTTTAGTTACCTGAGATCCATGTGAGGAAGAAGCAGCCCTGGAAGATGTCGTTGCCACCGAAGCCGCATCAGAGGGAAACAGGGTACTGAGCTTGGCAGCTCGGTTCTGCCGACCTCTTTTAGAAATCATGGAACAGGACACACAATCTGTTATGGAATGGTCAGGACCTAAACATTTTAGACACCAGTCATGGGTGTCGGTGATGGAAATAGTACCGCCACATTTTGTGCACTTTTTAAATCCTGAGGCAGGCTTTTCCATATTTAAGGAAAAAAAGTTTTGGGCCTAAGGCCCAAAACTGAAGTGCACCTGAAGAAAAGAACGGAAAAAAGGTGTTTGGTTTTTTTTTTACAAGAAGAAAAGAACAAAGTCCGGCGGTACCGGTACAGCGTCAAAGAAGGCAGACGCGTCACAAAAGAAATAAAGAAAAAATAAGGAAATTCTTCTGCGGTGACAGGAACACGACCTGCTGGCTCCGCGGAAAAAGAAGAACTGGAGAGAGGCATTTGGGAAAGGCGGGAAGGCAGCACGCAGGCGCTGTGGGATGCTCCCAAAAGCTTTCTGATTGGACGCTGGGGAGTGTTCCCGCGCAGGCTCCGTCGGTACCGACGATACCCATATGTGAAGACTCATTCCTGCTTGTTCCTGGAGATCAGCAAAAACAGTGTTGGAACAAAATCAAACCAATCTACTGAGTTTCTTACCACACTGCCACCAGCTCCTGTGGCACTGACAGAATGGCTCAGTTTTCAATCACCAGCAGTCATGCTAACCCCCATCAGCCCCAGCTCAGACCCAGGCAAGGAAGAAATCATTTTCAAACAATTTCCCTCCTGACATCACAGCTCCCTCAAACACTGCTGCCTCACAGAAACAAGGTTCTGGATGCACACCATCTCCAACTTCTGTAATAATAGACAGCTCACCTGCCCAAAAGAAATTTGAATCTACAAGAGACAAGACAACACCCTGTACTTCACAGAAGGGTAAGAAAGCACAAACCACAGTCCACAGGCCACAAAATTGGTGCCTAACTCAGAGGCACCCCCTTTAAAGCACAGACAGAAAGAAGCATTTAGAGTCCTCTCCCCAGACAGAACAATAAGATGATGTCACAAACCACGCACCCATCTCCCAGACATCTCCCTACCTCCATATGCCTACCTTGGCACCAGAAAACAAAATTTCTCTCTCATACTACACTCCTTCAACTTTTGTCTAAATTCATACAAAATACTGCTGTTCTCCCACACTGGATACCTTCAAACCCCTGCTGCAGAGCAACCCATTCAATCATCTGTCCTTTCTCTTCAGCACCCTGGCCATTCTCCATCACAGTCAGTCTAGCCAAACACAGACTGGTCTGTAAAAACCTTCCATAAACTAAAATCTTTCAGAATGGGTACAACTCCCCCAGAAGCGTATCCACTTTGTAACATTTTGAGCAGCTACAGGACAATGTTACCTCAATATTAGAACAACCTGAAGAAAATCCCCTTGAGACTTCCAATGAGAAATATTCCTACACAAAGTTCCTGCAAAAAGCCTCAAGAGCTGACTCTCTCCACTGTTTTAGCTCCAGCCAACACAAAAAAGATTTTTAATCCATTCAGCAGTTCTGCAGGGTTCCCAAGGAAGTTGTAGCCCTACCAATAAACCAAATTTTACAAGATCTCCAATTATACATATGAAAACCCCCGTCCTCTATTCAGCCAACCTCAAGAAGACTAGAATTAAGATCCACACCCCCAAGGTCATGAACACACTTATCTTCCTCAATCAATAGTCTCAGAGGCAGTCATTAAACAAACACAGTAAATTTGTCAGACCCTTGGCTCAAGTCCCTCTGAGTAAAGATCACAAAATATTGGACAATGTAACCAGAAAAGTCTATCAAAGTGCCATGTTAGCCTTAAAAACTGTAGCAGGCCAGCTTCAAATACTGCACTACCAAAATGACCCTCTTTCTAGACCAGCTAGATATCCAGCAAGTCCCTACATGTTAATCTACAAAAATCCATCTTCATCTTATTCGCTGAACTTACGACACCTATGATACCATTTTTAGAGCAGTAGCATCAGCCAGAAGAACAGCCTGACTTAAAGCTTCAGGTCTGAGGGAAAAGTTTTACAAGATAGCCTGTCTCAGAGGGAAAAGAAACCATCTCAAATCAAAAGATGAGAGCTCATTGATGAAAGAGCTTTCTGTAACACCAGAAACCTCTTCAAACATCTGTAGAATCAACCACAGTCTTACTGCAGACCTTACTATCACCAATATTTTCAATAATTTTACCCATAAAGGAGGTATCAACTTTCCCCAAGACCTCCACAACTCAGCATTCTGCAGCACAAACATACACCTATCACCAGCACCAGAGTGCAAACAATAACCCCCCCCCCCACCCCTTGACCTTCGTGGGGAAGTTGAATCCTTAATTTTGACTATTTTCAAGTAGGAGGCAGCATCCTTGAATTCAGGGGCAATTAGGAAAATATCACCTCGGATCACTGGGACTTTCCATTGTCAATCACAACTACAAAAGTAAGTTTCCAAAGCAATCCCACAAACTCCAACTGCAATTCAAATTTCTCAGGATCACAAAAAGATCCTACAACAGGAGATCCAGACGCTTCTCTGCAATAAGGCCATTAACATTTTTGTGCGACAGAAATCAGTGTAAGGATTTTACTCATGGTTCTTTGTTCCCAAGAAGACAGGAGGTCTCAAGCCAATACTAGCCCATCACAATCTGAATCTATATGTAAAACATTAAAAAAAATCAAAATAAACTCCCAAGCAACAATATTCTAATATATTGTAGTGACTGGCTAGTTTCCCTGGACCTGAATGATGCATATTCTCACATACACATACACAGAAGTCATTGGAAGTATTTTGCTTTACATTCCACACTCAATACTTTCAGTACAAAGTACTTTCCTTTGGCCTATAATCAGTTCCCAGAGTCTTCGCAAAGTGCCTCGCAGTAGTAGCTGCCCAGCTGCAAAAGGAAGGCCTTTATGTTTATTGCTACTTGGACAATTGGTCAATATCTGCAAAAAGCAAAGAAGCTCCAAACGTCACTGTCCAAGACATCATTCGTCTGTTCAAAACATTAAGTCTCATGATCAATAAAGAAAAGTCAGCTCTCAATCCAACAGAATCATTATTTTTATAGAAGTTCACATCAACACAATGGAAAGGAACACCTACCTTCTCTCAAAGAAAAATCAGCAATAATAATGCATCTCAGCTCACAGCTCCAACAAAGAACCTATGCTACTGCTCAAAATTATATTCATACTCCTAGGACACATGGCGGCAGCTATATCATTACCTTTGACAAGATTTCATATTAGATTTCTGCAATGGCACTTAAAGCTGCATTGGAATCACTGTAACCAGTTCCTTTGAAAGATGATTCCCTTAATTCAAATCAGTCAAGGACTCCTTAATTTGGTAGATGCAATCTGACAGCCTTCTCACTGGACATCCCTTCATGACACTGCCACCAACTATCATCCTCACCACATTGGGATGGGGAGCACATTTTCCTCATGTGTTCACATGATGCCCTAGAACACTTACGAACATACGCTACACATCAATCTACAAGGCCATTAAAGCCTTCAAACCATAGCTATGAAAGCAGTCATGGTTAGGACAGACCACCAAGTAGCAATGTTTTACCTGAACAAACAAGGGGGGGGGGGGGGTTCAGGATCTCTTCCCTTACGCCTAGAAGCGACAAAGATTTGGCATCTTGCATGCTCCAGCAGACTCCTTAAGTTGGTAGCTAGATCCACCCATGTGGTCTCTAGACTAGGAGGTCACAGAATTTTTTTTTCAAGAATAGGGAACACTAGGCATAGATCTATTTGTAACAGAGCCAAATGCGAAATGCGCACAGTCCTGTTCCGTACATCCAAGTCCACAGAAAATGGCACATGATGCCTTTGTGTTTCCATGGAATGCAGGTCTTCTCTATGCCTTTCCTCCATTTCAACTCATCCAAAAGGTTTTGCACAAAATTTGAACACACAAGGCACAAATCCTTCTTGTTGCTCCCTGATGGTCACAACAAGTCTGGTTGCCCAGACTTCTCTCCCTACGATCAGAGCCATCCATACTCTTGGATCAAAACACAACTCTGCTGAACCAGCAGGGGATTCTTATCCATGTATATCTTCACAGCCTCTTCCCGACAGCGTGTAAATTGAACAGCGGCTTTTAAACAGTCTTCAAATCACCTCAGATGTGGCTTCTAGAAGGCCGTCAACACACAGATCCTATCAAAGTAAAAGGAAGATTTGCAGAATGGGATGCCACCCAAAACCAGAACCCCTTTTCTTGCCCAAGTCAAATCCTCTCTTACCTACATCTCTCAGACTCAGTTCTCAAAACAACGTCCATATGAATTTACCTAGCAATGATCTCTATCTACCATAATCAAAAAGATGGAAAACCCCCATCCTCCCTTCCATTAGTTTCTAGATTCATGAAAGAACTAATAACTACCAGGCCACTCACAGAAGACCCATCTTCTGTTTGGGACTTAAACTCAATCGGTTCATGGACAGCCCTTTTGAACTTTTAGGAATGGCCTCCTTAAAACCATTTTCCTTATCCCCATCACCTCTGCAAGGCGACTTAGTGAAATCCAAGCACTAGTGCATTATCCCCCCATACTCAATTTTTCACAATCAAATTGTTCCTCGCATGCATCCCAAGTTTCTTCTTAAAATAGTCTGGTTCATATCAATCAGTACATCTTACCAACATTTTTTCTCAAATCATTCTCCAAAAACTTAAGAATCTATCCTACTTACATTGGACTGTGGATATAAAGTCCTTTACTACCTTTGAGCAACCCAGGATGTCAGGAAGGCATCACAACTCTTTGTCACCTATAACCCCAGCAGTCCGGGCAAACCGGCCTCTACATACTCTATCACCTGATGTGGTGGTGGTGGTGGTAGTGTTGCTGTTGCTGCTGCTGTTGGCCATCGAGACTGTGTTGCCTCATGGCAACCCTCTGGATAGCTATCCTAAACTGTATCTGGTCTTCAGATTGCTCATTGTTGATAACAGCAGCTATTAATGCCACTCTATTATATTGATCCATCTCATTGCTGGCCTTCCTTTTTTGCGTTGACCTTCAACCTTGCCAAGCATGATGTCTTTCTCTAATGAGCCCTCTCTTCCCATGATGTGTCCAAAGTATGAAAGTCAAAGTCTTGTCATCAGAGCTTCTAAAGAAAGCTTTGGTTTGATCTCCTCTAGTACCGACTGGTTTGTTCTTCAGCCAGTCCATTGTATACATGGTATTCTTTGCCAGCACCATAATTCAAAGTCATCAATTTTCTTCCTATCTTTTTCACTGTCCAACTTTCACATCCATAAGAGATTATTGAAAATGCCATGGCTTGGACAAGTCAAATCTTTGTAAGGAGAGAGACATCTCTGCTCTTGAGAAAGGCTTCATAGCCATTCTGCCAAGAGCAATGCGTCCGATTTCTTGTTGTTTCTTTATTGATTCTTGATCCAAGCAGGCTAAAAAAGTTGTCTGCTATTTCCATTCCTTCTTCATCAATGATGAACCTATTGATTTTTGCCAGTTGCCAACATCTTTGTCATTTTCATGCTAACATAAAGACCAATTTAAGACTATGGTCCCTGATCTTGAGAAGCAAATATTTCAGATAACCTTCGCTATGCTGATGACACCATAATACTGGCTGTAAGTGAAGACTGAGTCTTCCACAATCTTCACACCTCAGTTGTCTTCATACAGACCTCCTTCTCTGATGATTTGTTCTCCATATAAATTAAACAAGTAGAGAGAACGTATGCAGCCTTGTCATTCACTTTGCTGATTTTAAACTATTCTGTTCTCCTTGTTCCATTTGAACTGTTGCTTTTTTTCAAATTAAAGGTTGCGCAAGAGAATTATTAGGTGTCCTGGTATACCCATACTTCTTAATGTGGCCTAGAGTTTCTCAAGGTTTACACAGTCAAAAGCCTTGCTATACTTAAAAAAAACCACACAGATATCTTTTATCTTTTCAAAGGATCCATCTCACATCCGCAATGTCTCTCGTTCCTCGCCCTTTCCTGACCCTGCTGGGACTTCAGGCAGTTCTTGTTCCAGGTATGGTTGTAGTCTCTGCTGGATGATCTTGAGTAGAATCTTGTTGGTATGTGGGATCAGAGCGATTGTGCGATAATGTTCACAATCAGTCGGATCACTTTTCTTCAGTATTGGTATAAATACAGATATTTTCCTTTCAGTTGGCCATGTTGTTGTCTTCCAAATTTCCTCGCAGAGCCTTGTAAGTATGGCATCAGCCACATCCACTTGCTGTAATACTTCAATGAGAATGCCATCAATACCTGGTGCTTTGCTCTTTGATAATACTTTCAATGCTGCTTCGACTTCATCTTTCATCGCCAATGGTTCCTGATCATAAGGTACAGATTGAAATACGCAACCCTCGGGAACAGTGGGGCCTCACAAACTGAGTGAAGGCTACTTCAGCAGTAAATTTAAGGGCCATTCCCCTGCAAGAAATCTGCAGGACAGCTACTTGGAAATCCATTCATACCTTTACTAAAACATCATTGTCTGGACCAAGCTTCCCAGCAAGATACTGCCTTCAGCCAGGCAGTCCTTTTTTAGCTATTTAGATATTCTCCCTTTCTCTGGACTGTAAGCCACCACTCAAGTATACCTCTGGGCCATTTAAAAAAACAGAACAAAACAAGAATAAAAAGAACAGAAAGCGTGAGACATAAAATGGCCCAAAGCTCTGGATTCACCGATAAGTGCAGCTGCATGGAGTTGTATGTCTACTAAGAAATAAAAGTTGCTTACCTGTAACAGGTGTTTTTCATAGACAACAGCAGCATGCAGCCACACACTCTCCCTACCACCATTCCTACAAAAAAAAGAAAAAGGAAAGGAGCAATATAAAGACAGAACTATATAGATCAATAAGAGACTGCCCAACTTCTGTAATCTGACATCCATGCTATGTACAGACTGAGATGGTGAAGAGCAGGATAGTGATGGCGCATCAGGAACAGGGGCAGGAGAAGTCTTTATAAACGTCCATTGGCTAGAGAAGGGCTCTGCACACACAGGGTCTGTGCAGAATGTCACCATCAAGTGTGTGCATGTCGCTGCTGTCTTTGAACATAAGAACATAAGATATGCCATACTGGGTCAGACCAAGGTCCATCAAGCCCAGCATTCTGTTTCCAACAGTGGCCAATCTAGGTCATACGTACCTAGCAGTTTCCCCAAGGGACACAGGTTCCACAATGCTTGTACTGGTTCAAGCATTGATATCCTGGGTCCCTTCTTAATAATGGTTTATGGACCTTTCCTCCAGGAACTTGTCCAAACCTTTTTTAAACCCAGCTACACTAACAGCCTTTACTACATCCTCCAGTAACAAATTCCAGAGTTTGATTACACGTTGAGTGAAAAACTATTTTCTTTTATTAGTCTTAAATAGTTTACTCTGTAGCTTCATTGCATGTCCCCTAGTCTTTCCATATTCTGATAAGGTAAACAATCGATCTACGTTTACCCGTTCCACTCCGTTCATTAATTTATAGACTTCTATCATATCTCCCCTCAGCCGTCTCTTCTCCAGGCTAAAGAGCCCCAACCTTTTTAGCCTTTCTTCATAGGAGTAGCCTTCCATCCCCTTTACCATTTTGGTGGCTCTTCTCTGAACCTTTTCTAAAAATCGCTATATCCTTTTTAGGATACGGCGACCAGAATTGCACACAATATTCAAGGTGCGGTCTCACCATGGAACGATATAGAGGCATTATAATATCTTTTGTTTTATTTTCCATTCCTTTCCTTATCATACTTAGCATTCTATTTGCTCTCTTGGCCGCCGCTGCACACTGGGCCGAGGGTTTTAACAAGGTATCCACAATGACGCCTAAATCTTTTTCCTGGGTGGTGGTTCCTAATGTGGAACCTTGCATCGTGTAACCATAGTTTGGGTTGTTCTTCCCTAGGTGCATAACCTTGCACTTCTCCACATTAAATTTCATCTGCCATTTTGATGCCCAGTCTTCCAATTTATCAAGATCCTCTTGCAATTTTCCACAATCCTCCTGGGTTTTAACAACTTTAAATAGTTTTGTGTCATCTGCAAATCTGATAACCTCACTTGTTATTCCACTTTCCAGGTCATTTATGAATATGTCAAAAAGCAGCGGACCCAGCACAGATCCCTGGGGTACACCACTATTCACCTTTCTCCATTGGGAAAATTGGCCATTTAGCCCTACCCTCTGCTTTCTATCTTTTAACCAGTTCCTGATCCACAGTAGTACACTGCCTCCTATCCCATGACTCTTTAGTTTTGCCAAAAGTCTCTCATGAGGGACTTTGTCAAAGGCTTTCTGAAAGTCCAGATACACAATATCAACCGACTCACCTTTGTCCACCTGTTTATTCACTCCTTCAAAAAAACATAACAGATTAGTAAGACAAGATCTTCCTTGTCTAAAGCCATGTTGGCTGTCTCCCATTAGGTCATGACTATCTACATGCTGAGTAATTTTATTCTTTATGATGGTTTCTACCATTTTTCCCGGTACTGATGTCAGGCTCACTGGTCTGTAGTTTCCCGGATCACCCCTTGAACCCTTTTTAAAAATTGGTGTTACATTGGCGATCCTCCAATCCTCAGGTATTAGAGATGATTTTAATGATAGTTCACAGATTACTGATAGCAGGTCTGCAATCTCAAATTTCAGTTCTTTCAACACCCTTGGATGTATACCATCCGGCCCAGGTGATTTGCTACTCTTCAGTTTATCTAATAGTTGTAAGACATCTTCCCGATGTATCGATATTTCCTTCAATTCTTCCACACCTTTAAATACCACTTCAGTCATGGGTAACATCCCTACATCTTCCTCAGTAAAGACCGAAGCAAAGAATTCATTCAGTCTCTCCGCTATCGCCTTGTCGCCTCTTAGTGCTCCTTTAACCCCTTTATCATCTAATGGACCAACTGACTCTCTCACAGGTTTTTTGCTACGAATGTACTTGAAAAGGTCTTTATTTCGCGTTTTTGCTTCCGCGGCAAGCTTCTTCTCAAATTCTCTCTTTGCCTGCCTTATCAATGCCTTGCATTTGACTTGCCAGTGCTTGTGCTGTTTCCAGGTTTCATCGTTTGGCTCTTTTTTCCATTTCCTGAAAGATGCTTTTTTGGCAACAACAGCCTCTCTGACCTCACCTTTAAACCATGCTGGCAGTTTTTTGGACTTCCTTCCACTTTTCTTAAAGCGTGGAATACAGCTGGTCTGGGCTTCCAAGATAGTATTTTTCAACACCACCCAAGCTTGATGTACGTCTTTAACCTTTGCAACTGCTCCTTTTAGTTTTTTCTTAACTGTTTTCCTCATTTTATCATAGTCTCCCTTTCGAAAGTTAAAGGGTAGTACTGTGGATTTCCTTACTATCCCTCCTCCACTAATTAAATCAAAGGTGATCATGCTATGATCACTATTGCCAAGTGGCCCCAACACCCTTATCTCTTGCACTACATCTGGTGTTCCACTAAGGACTAGGTCTAATATTGCTTCCCCTCTGGTTGGTTCATGAACCAGCTGCTCCAAGAAACAGTCATTTATTTCATCTAGGAACTTTATCTCCCTAGCATGTCCTGTTGTGACACTGACCCAGTCGATGCCGGGGTAATTGAAATCACCCATTATTATTACTGCACTGTAACTTTTGCTAGCTTCCTTGATTTATTTGAGCATTTCATCATCCATTTGTTCATTCTGGCCAGGCGGACGATAGTACACCCCCACTGCCATCGCCTTCCCCTTTTTACATGGAATTTCAATCCATAGAGATTCTACAGCAAATTTTGTTTCTTGCAAAACTTTAATCCTTTCTGACTCAATGCCCTCTCTAACATAGAGCGCAACCCCTCCACCAATTTGGTCAGCTCTATCATTACGATATAGTTTGTACCCAGGTATCACAGTGTCCCACTGGTTGTCCTCCTTCCACCATGTCTCTGATATTCCAATCATATCTAACCTCTCGTTTAGTGCTATATATTCTAACTCTCCCATCTTGTTTTGTAGACTTCTAGCATTTGCATACAAGCATTTTAGAGACTGTATTTTATTCATATTAATTTGGCTATTGGTAGACATGGGCAATTTGGGATCTTTAAGTTCTGTCTGCTCCATACTCGAGGGCATTTGGGCTACTTTACTCCTTTTTGGAACCTCTCTGCTTTTTGTAGTATCCTTCAAGGATACATTCTTCCGAACCATGCGCTCTTGGGCGACTGTCGGCTTTCCCCTATTATCTAGTTTAAAAGCTGCTCTATCTCCTTTTTAAAGGTTAATGCCAGCAGCCTGGTTCCATCCCGGTTAAGGTGAAGCCCATCCCTTCGGAAGAGCCCCTCCTTTCCCCAGAATGTTCCCCAGTTCCTAACAAATCCGAACCCCTCATCTCTGCACCACTGTCTCATCCACGCATTGAGACTCCGGAGCTCTGCCTGCCTTTTGGGTCCTGCGCGTGGAACTGGAAGCATTTCGGAGAACGCTACCCTGGAAGTTCTGGATTTCAACTTCCTACCTAAAAGCCTAAATTTAGCTTCCAGAACCTCCCTACCACATTTTCCTATGTCATTGGTACCGACATGTACCAAGACAGCAGACTCCTCCCCAGCACTATCTAAGACCTTATCTAGGTGGCGTGTGAGGTCCACTACCTTCGCACCAGGCAGGCATGTTACCAGGCGATCCTCACGTCCACCAGCCACCCAGCTATCTACATGCCTAATGATCGAATCACCAACTATAACTAGAACCCCCTTTACAAGTAAGCAACTTTGCTTTACTCACAATAAAAACCTTTGAAAATTTTCCTCTTGGGGCATGGGAAATACAATAGGATACAGCAAGGTTATTTTTTGACATAATTCAGGCATTAATCCTTTTGGGGTGCATGGCAATCCCCACAGACCCCAGAAAAAACACCTGTCTAAAACTGGGGTGGGTCAGTGGGTGGATCGGGGCAGTCCCAGTGGTGATCTTGTTAGCAGTGATATTCAGCCGCTAACCAGATGACAGGACAATGACTATTCTATCTGGTTAGCGGCTGAATATCACTGTTAACTTGATAGCAATAGCGCTGCCTAGCAAGACCAGAAATTCAGCACTCAATATCCAGGTCTAATTAAAGCAGTGGCAGCCAGGTGCTTTCAAAGTGTTGCCTGCCACTGCTGAATATTGGCCCCTTTTGTTTTCACCGACATACAGCTATGATCAAAACCTTTATCTCTACAAATCAAGAAGAATGTTCTGAGGCTTTAAGCTGGCAATTAATATATGTCAACTATCTGTTCTTTATTTTTAAAATAAATGTTGACAAACTAAAGAAATAGTACCAGCATCTTTGTTGTGAATTTCAAATCACAACGAAGTCCCATTCTTCTGATCCTTCTGTTCTTTCTAGTTGGCGCCCCATTTCTAATCTTTCCTTTCTCTCTAAATTTCTTGAGAAGCTGGTCTTTATCCAACTTTTCTCTCACCTTGAAGCTTCCTTCACTCTCCACCCCCGACAATCAGGTTTTTGTCCCGGCCACAGCACTGAAACTGTCCTTCTTTCTCTTCTTAATGAACTTCACGCTGCTCACGATCGTGGTCTCTTTACCTTAGCTGTCTCCCTTGACCTTTCTGCAGCCTTCGACTTAGTGGATCACCGTCCTCTCCTCACTCGCCTTCAGGAAGCAGGGTTTTCTGGTGTGGTTCTCCAGTGGTTTCATTCTTTTCTTTCCTGTCGTTCTTTTTCCGTAGTCGCCGGGTCCTCCTCCTCTGCCCCCACTCCCCTCACTTGTGGGGTTCCCCAAGGTTCTGTTCTCGCTCCCGTTCTTTTTAATGTCTTCTTAGCTCCTCTTGCCCTTTTAATCCAACAGTTCGGTATCTCTGCGTATTATTACGCAGACGACATTTTTCTCTTACTTCACACAGACTCTCTCTCCCCTGACATTACCCCTCTTAATCATTGTCTCACTGCTGTCGCCTCTTGGTTTTCTTCTAATTTCCTTCACGTGAATCCCGCTAAATCTTTCGCTATCTGGTTCATGCTTGGGAGTCCCTCCCCCACCTGTGCCCCCTCCCTTTCTTCACAGTCTATTCCTCTTGTCTCTTCATTCCGTTATCTGGGTGTTATTCTTGACTCTTCCCTCTCCTTTAAGGCACACATCTCTTCCATCATTCAGCGTTCTTTTTTCTCCCTTAGGCAGCTCCAGCTGTCCGCCCTTTCCTTTCTTCTTCTGCTCTGGCTACTCTCCTTCTCTCCATTGTGATGTCTCGTCTGAATTACTGTAATGTTTCCCTAGCTGGTCTGCCCCAATCCCAACTGTCTCGTCTTCAGCGTGTCCAAAATACTGCTATTCATCTCTTAACTCATGCCTCTCGTTTTGATCATGTCACCCCTCTTCTTCTTCATCACCACTGATTACCTGTTCCTTTTCGTGTCCAGTACAAAATTCTTATCCTTACGCACAAGGCTGTCCGCACTGGCACCCCTTCCTATCTTGCTGATCAGATACACTTCCATACCCCCCACCGTCTGCTTCGTTCTATCCATACAAATCGCATGTCTCTTCCCTCCCCCTCCCAGGCCCATCTTGTTTCTACTCGTTCCTCTGCCTTCTATTTCTTGGCCCCGAGCCTTTGGAACTCGCTTCTTCCCTCGCTCCGTGCAGAAGAATCTTATCAATCTTTCAAAACCCAGCTCAAAACCCACCTTTTTAACCTAGCATTTGACCTTCCGTCCTTGTTTTCTCCCTCCCTCCCCGTCCCATGATGTTGTGTTGTGACTGCTGCTTTGTATTGCTTTCTTTCTTCTTTCCTCTCTCCTTCTTTCCTATTATTTTAATGGTGTTCCTTTTCCTTTTCCCGCAGCCTCATTTTTTAATTGTTTTAAGTTTTATTGTAAACTGCTCAGGTGCCTATGGTGTTGGGCGGTATAACAAGTTTTTAATAAACATAAACATATTTAGTGAGAGACATGAACCACCACATATGATAGAAGAAATGGCCTTTCCCTCTCCACATGTATGTCCTTGGTACATTTTTACCAAATATTAAAGATCTTTCGACTCTCCAAATGGAGAGGCAATGTCTCCAAATGGGTTAGCTTTGCACATACCGTGACAGTAATGAATCTCACTCCTAAGCCAAGGTATGTGAAGAATGATCTCAATTTCTCAAATTTATTGCTAACGCCTTAGTATTTGCATCATGCCAAAGAGCTTCCTTCTGGAGTACATGTGCTTAAAATTGCTTTAAATCAAGCCTGTGGCACTCAGTATGATGGGAAATATTTCTGTATCTTTCTACCACATTTTCTTGGAATCTGACTGCATTTCTTGGTACCCGAGGATCTTCTCAGTTGTCACACATCTCACATTTCACTCAAAACTGGGTTATTTTAATTAAATTTCTCTGTTAAATTTCAAAAGTGCAGGATGTCAGCAAGCAACAAATATTAGTACAATCTAGCCCATAAGCCTCAGGTTTACTGCTCAAAAAGAGTTTCGTAAAAGGTAGCAGAAAGCCTGAGTCTTTCTGCTAAGCCAGCAGTTTTTTTAATTTTTATTTAGACAAATTCGTATACCACCTTATCCTTCAATCGAGGTGGTCACATCACATCACAATTGGTGGGTTACATTTAACATTAGGATACTTAACAACATTTAGGCACTAATGATCAGTTTCAAAATCTCAAATCAGTGTTAAATCTCAGCAACTGAGAAAAACAGGCACATCCAAAGTTACTGGCTTTTAATTTTAAGTTTCTTCTCAAGGGCATACAAATAATCAGTTTACTTTAAAAACTGGACTTTGTTTTACACAGCACTCCTACAGTTTCTTACGCTAACAGCTCTTTCCTTTAAAAGCAAAAATAAAACTTTGTAATTGGCCACCAGCTGCCGCCATTGCCATCAGAAAAAGTCTTACTTCAGACAAATCTTCCGTTTCCTGAGAATATAGCATAGTTACTCACCCGTAACAGGTGATCTCCGGGAACAGCAGGAATTTAGTCTTCACATATGGGTATCGTCAGTACCGACGGAGCCCGCGCGGGAACGCTCCCCAGCGTCCAATAGCAAAGCTTTTGGGAGCATTCCACAGTACCTGCGTGCTGCCTTCCCGCCTTTCCAACTGTCCCTCTCCAGTTGAGTTTATAGCTGAGACAAAAAGAGAGAGAGAGAGAGAGATACACAACTCCTAGGGGAGGTAGGTGGGTTGTGAAGACTAAATTCCTGCTGTTTCTGGAGATCACCTGTTACAGGTAACTACGCTATCTCCAGGAACAAGCAAAATGTAGTCTTCACATATGGGGACTCTCTAGCTGCAGATGCCAGGGAGATGGCCCCAGGAAGTTGTTAGCCCTTGTGAAAGGGCCATACGTCCCCCCATGGATCTCTGGCATCCTACCAGGGATGGTGGGTAGGAGTTGATTAAGTCTGAAAAAGGTGTTGAAGAACAGCGTGGCCAAACAAGGCATCACGGCGGGAATCCTTGTCTAAGCAGTAGTGGGCTGTTAAGGTATGTACCGAAACCCAAGTAGCTGCTCGACAGATGTCGTCAATAGACACAGAGTGAAGATGAGCCATTGAGGCTGCCATGGCTCTCACATTGCAAGCTGTGACATGGCCTTCAAGAGGAAGGTTCTTACTCTCATAGGCAAAGGATATGCACTGAGCAATCCAGTTAGAGTTCTTTTGGAAACTGGAAGTCCCAAATGACTAGGATCAAAAGCAACAAAGAATTAAGAAGATTTTCTATGCTGCTGTGTCCTTTGCAAGTAAAAGGCCAAAGCTCTTTTACAGTCTAAAGTATGAAGATTCCTTTCTGCATTTGAGGCGCGAGGCCTTGGGAAGAATACAGGAAGGTAAACCGCTTGGTTTAAATGAAAAGGTGACACCACCTTTGGCATAAAGTGTGGATGAGTCCTAAGGACTACCTTATCATGATGGAACCTTGTATAAGGAGGATCAGCCACCAACGCTTGCAATTCACTGATGCGACGTGCTGATGTGATTGCAATGAGGATGATGACTTTCCAGGAAAGGAATTTCAAAGATGTAGTGGCTAATGGTTCAAAGGGCGGTTTCATGAGCTGCCCAAGCACCAGATTTAAGTCCCATGCCACCGGTGGTGGCTTAAAGGGAGGCTTTGTTACATCTCTTTCATTTAAGAATGTGAGTGAGCAAGGTGCAGATCTCCAAGACATCAAAAAGGTTAGATAGAATTTGTCACATGCCTCTTTGCTTCTTACCACCACCAAAATATTGTCTATTAGACAACTTTTTGGTGGTGGTGAGAATTAAGGAGGCATGTGACACATTCTATCTACCCTTTTGATGTCTAGGACATCTGCACCTTGCCCACTCACAATTTTAAATGACAGAGGTGTAAGGCAGGGGTCTCCAAATCCAGCCCTAGAAGGCCACAAACCAGTCAGGTTGGCAGGATATCTCTAATGCATATATATCTCATGCATATTCATTAGGGCTATCCTGAACACCCGACTGGCCTAGGGGTTCAAGGAGGACTGGTTAAGAACCACTGGACTAGAGTAAGATAGTCTTGCCTTATGTCATCAGGAAGGAGGGGGCTCAAAAGCTCAAAGTCTCCTGTGACCTCTTTAAGGAACATTCCCATATACAAGATATAGGAACTGATCCTAGCTGAGAGCATGGAAGCTTGGAAGCATCGACGCCCAAAGGCATCGAGAGTCCTACATTCACGACCTGGAAGATTGGATGCATGTCTCTTTGCACTTTTCATCCTTCTCATGGCTGATTCCACCACCATTGAATGGTGTGGTAATTGAGTTTTTTGAAATCCAGAACAAGGTGGAACTTGATACATGGTATCAAGTCTTCGAGAATGAGGAGATGTGGTTAAAGGTGTTTCCCACATCCTTAGCATAAGATCATGTAAGATCTCATGAATAGGCAGAGTAGCTGCCTCTTTGTGAGCCTTAGGGTATTGGAAAATTTCCAACTCCTTTGCCCTAGGCCCTTTTTCAGGAGCTACTGTGATGGAAAGGCCTTGAGGGAGGAGTGGTCTAGTGGTTAGGACAAGGTATTTCAGGCCGGAGGGCCGGGGGTTCAAGTCCCACCTGGGGACAGCAATCTCAGGCCGGAGGGACTGGGATTTCTAGTCCTATAGGCACTCCTTGTGGTCTTGGGCAAGCCACTTAACCCACCATTGCCCATGTTCCCTGTAAGTATTAGTGTATGTGTCTCATATCCCCTCGTGTTAAATGTATCCCCCAATTGACCGCTTTGACCCGGTGAAAAGTGGGATATAAATACAGCTAAAATAAAATAAATAAATAAAATTAAATAAATAAACATCACGGATAAAGTTCTGAAAGGACATATCCTCTGGCGGAGACATTCTGCGCTGAGGAGAAGAAGAATCCTCGGGGAGAAGTACTCTTGTATTGGTAGAGTCTTCAGACTCATCAGAGGATTCAAAATACCTACGATCCCGGTGATCGTGCAAAGCACGATACCGGAATCGATTGAAGTCGGCATCAGAGTGGTCTGGTACCGACTTGTCGATGCCGGATAGACACGCATGACTCGGTCCTGGTAGAATACCTGCCGATGTCGATGCAGTTGGTGCCAGTACCGGAGTTGGTGCCGGTACTAGTTGAATTGTCTGAAGCGGGTTCAGGGGCATTGAGGCCATGAGAACAGCCGCCAGACTGCATTCAATAGCCAAGAATCTCTGGTCTATCTACGCTGCCGATGCCTGGGTATTGGTACTGGATAAAGCGGCCGGTACCCCAGAGCATGGCACCAGTAGTTCTGCCGAGGTTGAAGCCTCGAGAACATCCTGGAGCCCCGTTAGTGCTTTGGAAGCCGAAGCCTCCCGCCGGGGCAGTTTTGCGGGTGAAAATTCCTCAAGGGCAACACCAGGGGCATCTCGATGTCTAGAAGGAGATCTACCCTTTGAGGACCGGCTAGTTTTATGTTTACTTACCTGAGATTCATTGGAGGAAGACGAAGCCCTGGAAGACGTCGATGCCACGGAAGCTGCATTGGAGGGAAAAAGGGTGCTAAGTTTAGCAGCTCGGTTTTGCCAGCCCCTTTTCGACATCATCCCACAGGCAACACACTCAGAGTGTTCAGGACCTTAACATTTGAGGCACCACTCATGGGTGTCGGTGACGGAGATTGTACCACCACACATAACACTTTTTAAAACCCAAAGCGGGTTTTTCCATTTTGAAGGAAAAAGTTGGGCCTAGTGCCCAAAGTGGCGTGTGGCACCTGAGGAGAATACTGGAAAGACTCCAGAAGAAAGGTTTTTGTTTTTTTGTTTTTTTAAGAAAGAAAGAAGAACCGGGGGTACCGGTGTAGCGTCGAGGGAAGGCAGACGCGACCACAAAAAAGAAGAATGGAAGGGATTTCTTTCTGCGGTGACAGGATGTGCGACCTATCGGCTCCGTGGAAAACGAAGAACTGGAGAGGGACAGTTGGGAAAGGCGGGAAGGCAGCATGCAGGCACTGTGGGATGCTCCCAAAAGCTTTCCTATTGGACGCTGGGGAGCATTCCCGCGCAGGCTCCATCGGTGCCGACGATACCCATATGTGGAGACTACATTCCTGCTTGTTCCTGGAGATAACTGATAACAAGCAGGTTAAGGCAAAAATCAAGAAACCAGGTTTTTAAAAATGCCCTCAATGCTCCAAAAACATCTCCCTCTCAGACATGCACCATGTCTGTATCCATTGTCTGCGGCCTAGTCATCACATCTCCTGCAGTAAGTACGCAAGCATGTCTCCCGCCCCCATCTCCCACCACCATCCTCCCCCCAGCTCAAAGCATTCTGGAGGAACTCTGCCTCTCTTCCTCACGCTTCCTGCAGAGTGCTCATGCTCACAGAGTAGCTTCTCCTCCCTCTACGGGCACTTCAAAGATCTGCTCTCCCTCTTCCCAGAGGTCCCACTACTGGGAGCACATGGCCGATGGAGCCTGCTGCATGGAGGATTTCATCAGAGGAGTCCCTAGAATAGACAGAACAACTCCTGCAGCCCCATCCAGGGTCAGCATTGCATAGAATTCGCTTGCTGGGAATTCTTTCTGGGTGTTTTAAAAAAAAAAAAAGAGAGAGGCTACCAGCACTGGTCGTCAGTACTAGCCAATCAAGCTGCATGCCCCAATTCCAGCCAGCTTAGTTTTTACCACCTAGGTTTACTCCGATTGTAAGATAGTCCATCTAAGTTATTAGAATTGCTGAAAACGATACACTCAGAAAAATTTGCATTTGTATATAAAATGGGTTCAGACACATGATATGGCCGCTTAAGGCACCAGAACCTCTCTGCTCTTTATTCTTGCCTATCTGTTGGCAGGGCTGGAAATTATGAACATCAATCCTTGAATGCCACAGAGAAGTAAGATTTCCAAAACAAATTATGCAAATAAACCAGGACTTTACATCAACTGTATGCCATTCTGCCTCAAAGATTAAGAACATAAGAACTGTCATATTGGTTCAGACCACAGGTCCATCACGCCCAGTATCCTGTTTCCAACTGTGTCCAAGCCAGGTCAAAGTATCTCGTAAGATCCCAAAAGGTGTGGCTTTTCCAGCAACCCTAATAATGGTCTTGAACCTTTCCTCCAGGAATTTCTTAATTCTAGTTATGCTACCTGCTTTTACCACATCGTCCAGCGAAGAATTCCAAAGTTCAATTATGCATTGAATGAAAAAATATTCTCTCTTATTTGTTCTGGTCTCTGCACTTTCTGAAAGAATAAATAATCGATTTGCTTTTACCTATTCCATTCCACTCAGGATTTTATAGAACTCTATCATATTTCCCCTCGTCTCTTCTCCAAGCTAAAGAGCCTAACCTTCATTAGTCTTTCCTCAAAGGGGTATCGTTTCATCCCCCTTATCTTTTTGTTTCCTCTTCTCTGTATCTTTTCTAATTCTATTATAACTTTTCTGATATGCAGCAAAGAGAAATTAGACTTACCTGCTAATTGAACTCCAGTTCAGTCTCTCACCTCTGGGTTGTGCAACTCTTGCCGCAGCATGGAGACTGGGCATGTCAGAACTGTGACAACACTGTAGATATCCTGCTGGCATCTCCCACCAGTTTCCAGTGATCTAATGACAAAGCAGACTCAAAAGGAGCAACAAATAAGTAGCTACAATATTAAATACAATTTAACTCTAACACTGAACTAAAACCCCGTAAATGAGAGGATAACTCTCCCTCTCCCGTTTGCAAAAATAGAACAGAAAGGAGAGAGAAGAAAGAATACAAAGTATACTTTGCCTGAATACAGACCACATTTGCTGAACTTCTCCTACTGGATTGTAGTCACTGCGCATCACAAAGCAGGCTTTGCGGAAACTGACCAAAAGACCCCCGGGCAGGAATCGGGACTGAACTGGAGTTCCTCAAGGAACAACAACCAGCAGGTAAGTCTAATTTCTATTTCCTTATCATCCATCCAGTTAAGTCCCTCACCTCTGGGATGTAACAGAACAGTAAACTATTGGGAGGGACCTATCCACCCAGACCGCAAAACCGCCAAACCCGAAACAGGCATCTCTCGCCGCTTAAATAGCCAGGCGGTAATGTTTACTAAAAGTATGCAAGGAAGACCAAGTGGCTGCTCTGCAAATCTCAACCGGCAGAACTAAGCTATGCTCCGTCCACGAAGCTGCTTGCGCTCTAGTAGAATGAGCCCGCAGCCCCAAGGGCACCTGACGATCTTGCAAGATATAAACGGACGCTATTGCTTCACGAACCCATCTGGAAATTGAAGCTTTGGCCACTGCTTCACCTTTACGCGGCCCTCCAAAGAGAACGAACAAACAGTCAAATTTGCGGAAGGACTCAGAGACCTTCAAGTATCACCGAAGTACCCTCTTAATGTCTAACAAACGCAAATTACGGTCCAACGCGGTCTCCCCCGAAATACCCAAAATGGGCGAAGAGACCGACTGATTCACATGAAATGGTGAAACTACCTTTGGTAGGAAAGACGGTACGGGACACACCACCACTTTTTCCCTAGAAAAAGTCAGAAACGGTTCCCGACAGGACAAAGCTTGCAACTCAGAGATTCGATGTGCAGAGCAAATGGCTATCAAAAATATTGTCTTCAAAGTCAAATCCTTTAGGGGAGCCTGATGCAAAGGCTCAAAAAGCTCCCTTGTCAAGGCTCCTAAAGCCAGTTTGAGATCCCATGGAGAAGAAAACACACTGCACGAAGAATGTAGATGGGATACCGCTCTCAAGAAACGGACAACATGTGCATGGACCCCCAAAGGAACTCCTTGCACCTCTCCTCGATAACAAGAAATAGCTGCCAACTGCACCCTTAACGAACTGGCAGCCAATCCCTTATCGAACCAGTCTTTCAAGAAACTCAACACTGTCGGTACAGATACTGAGGCCGGGCGAAACCGACATTGAGTACACCAGTCCACAAAAACACACCAGACGCGCACATATGCTAAGGAAGTGGACCTCTTTCTGGCCCGAAGCAAGGTGTCAATCATCACCTTGGAATAACCCTTCTTCCTTAACCGAGCCCTTTCAATGGCCAAGCCGTAAGTGAGAACCGATGTACCTGAGGCATTCGTAGAGGACCCTGAAGCAGCAGATCCTCCCTTAGCGGCATCCGCCATGGTTCCCTGTCGAGCAGACACACCCGATTGGCATACCATGGACGACGAAGCCAATCTGGAGCTACTAGAGCCACTCTTCCCCAATGATCCTTGATGCGCTGCACCACTTGTCCCATGAGCGCCCAAGGGGGAAAAACGTAGATAAGACCGTGAATGGGCCAATGTTGGAGTAAGGCATCTAGATCTTCCGACATTCGTTCTCGTCGTCTGCTGTAAAAGCGACTGGCTTTGGCCGACCGAAAGATCGCCATGAGATCCATAACCGGAGATCCCCACTTGAGGACAATCTGAGCAAACACCTCCTGATGAAGCTCCCATTCTCCGGGATCCACTGGAACCCAGCTGAGAAAGTCCGCAGTCACGTTGTCCATTCCCGCAATGCGCGCCACCGACATCCTGAAGCCGATGCTCTACCCAATTGAAGAGACTTTCCGTCTCCTTTTCCAGAGCCGCGCTTCCCATGCCCCATTGATGATTGAGGTACGCAACCGTCGCGGCACTGTCCGAGAGCACTCGAACCACTCGTCCCCGTAAGGTGGATTCGAAGGCCCGAAGCGCTAGAGCTACCGCTCGCAACTCCAGTCGATTGATGGACCATTTGGCTTCCTGCTCGGACCAGCAGCCTTGCGCGAGGAGCTCTCAGCAATAAGCTCCCCAACCTGCGAGACTGGCATCCACTGTGGTTGTTCGAGAGGCATGCCCACCACGAGATTCTGTGGACGAAGCCAACATTGAAGAGACTTCCTGGTCTGCAATGGACAGGGGAGGCGCTTGGACAGAGAGTCATTCTGGTGAGACCATCGACGGAGCAGCGACCTCTGTAAGGGACGCATGTGAGCTCTAGCCCATGGCACAACTTCCAGAGTCTCCACCATTGTACCTAACATGCGGATATAGTGCCAGGCCGATGGTGCAGGAGTCCTAAAAAAATTGAGCACCAGAAGCCCCAGGCCCTGGGCTCGGAGATCCGGCAGGAAAACCGATCCCACACGAGTGTCGAAGCAAACTCCCAAATACTCTAGAACTTGTGTCGGAACCAATCGGCTCTTGGCTGTATTGACCACCCAACCAAGACTCTGCAGGAGCTCTACCACTCTGTCTGTCACTCGCACACTCTCGGCCCTGGACTTTGCCCAAATCAACTAGTTGTCGAGATAGGGATGAAATAATACTCCCTCCTTTTGAGGAGCCGCCGCTAGACCGAAGGGCAACACCTGAAACTGAAAATGCCCCCACGGTAGCGCAAATCCTAGAAACCTCCGATGATCTGGCCTGATCGGAATGTGTAAATATGCTTCGGTGAGATCGAGAGACGTCAAGAACTCCCATTGACGAATCGCCACTATAACTGAACATAAGGTCTCCATTCAGAAATGAGGTACCTGCAAACAGCGGTTTACCCCCTTGAGATCCAGAATTGGTTGGAAGGCCCCGTCTCTCTTTGGCACCATGAAATAAATTGAGTATCGACCGATACTGTAATGCTCTCGCGGAACCGGAACCACTGCTCCCAGCTGCAAAAGACGAGCCAAAGTCTCCCGTACTGCAATCGTCCTTTCTCGCCCCCTGCACAGTGACAAAAGAGTCGACCACCGGACGGGCAAACTAGAGACAATAAGCTTCGCGAACGACCTCCAACACCCACTGATTGGATGTTATCTGGACCCCCTACCGGCTGAATTCCTGCCTGGGTCCACCTCACTTAATTGTGCTTTCCGAAAAGCTGAGGAAGAGGGAATAGCAAATCCTCTGCCCGCTCCCCGGAATCCTCTAAAACTTTGACCTTGAGAGGAAAACCGTCCTCTTTGAAAACCTCCCAAATGGGAGGTACGAAAACACCCGAAATCCCGAGGTTGCCCAGGGGCAGGTAACGGAGCTCGGACCTGCTTCGGTTTATCCTCCAGCAAGCAACCTCCTTTAGAATCCCCCAAATCCTTGACCAGCTTATCAAGATCTTCTCCAAACAACAGCTTCCCCTTAAAAGAAAGCTTGCTAAGATGCGACTTGGAGGAACTATCCGCCACCCAGTTCCTGAGCCAAAGATAGCGGCATGTGGCAACCAAGGAAGCCATGCTATTCGCCAAACCTCTAATAAGATCATAGTGGACATCGGCCAACTATGCGGAACCTGACTCTAGTCTTGTCACATCAGCTAGCTGCTCCTGCGTTTGCTGAACTGGCTGCTGCAAACGCTGCGACCAGCGAAGGCATGCTCTTGCCACCCAAGCTCCACAAACAGAGGCCTGTAGAGCTAGAGCATTAACCTCAAAAGCTTGCTTCAATAAGGCGTCCACCTTCCGAACCTGTACGTCCTTCAAAGCTGCACTACCTTCAACTGATCCGCCAAGGGATAGAGATGATTCATGGACCTCACACCACGCAAGCCTGCCTCTGGCACATCCCATTCATCCTGAATCATCTGCTTAACCTTTGAGAGGCCACTCATAGAAGCAATTGCTTCTAATACTTAATTGTTATGTATTTTAGTACACTATATGTAAATATGTCAAATATAAATTTTCAGCTAATTTGGATATGTACTTCCTAGGAAAAAGCATGTTCCATTTGTGGAACGTTGGCCCCTCCAAGCGTCATTTTTTCAAAACTTTTAATTGCTTTTTTTATTGAATATCGTAAACTGGAAACAAATACTTCAATTAAGCAATTTTTAAAAGTAATTAGACACAAACGGAGATGACTGTACAGAATAAAGCTTGAAGGGAAAATTTCAGCGAGAGTGAAAATCCGGAAAACACTTCTCGTGCAGACGCTTGCCACAAAACTGGCATCATTTTTTTGTATTCTTCGAGCAGACAATGCAACAACCTTGGCTTGTAGAAGACAAATAGTGACTGGTGTTAGCTGAAGCTGTTAATAGCAGAGGGAATCGAAGCTGTTGGGCCACCTTTTCGAGAACGATAGCCTTCGAGTCCAACTTTCATAGCCATCAAAGCAACCTCGCGGCGGAAATCCAAGTGACTCAGGGCTTGTTTGCCCAAAAGATGACATTGCAAACGCCAGGCAGCAACAAACGGCCATATTTAGACCATTGGCAAACAAATTCCACCACCATTTTTTGCTTCGTAATTTAGGACGGTAGCTACCTAGCAAACGATCTAACAAGTCGACACCACCCATACTTTGGTTATAAGCTCCAATCAATTTTGGCTGCTTGATAATGATTTTTTGCTTTTGTTTGACAGAATATCGATTGGCATTTTGAAGAGGTTTTGGCTGCATCCAATTTGACATGACTGTAACCACACTGTTGTCATTCCAACGGACACACACCACATTACCATCACCACGGTAATCATATTCGCCACGAGGCTTTTTGGCAAGCTCCTTTGAAGAAACCAAGGGGCACTTGCTGGTACGGTTTTCACGAACAGTTCCAACAGCACGAAAGCCTTTTGCTTTCAGATCAATCATGAGATCATATGAAGTGAAACAGTTGTCAAAAAACAAGCTGTGATGATTTGGATTTTCAACAACTGATATCAAATCAAGAACAACTCTAGTGCCAAGTGGAACATTGTACTGAGGACCATCTTTTTCCTTGGCACCAGTGTAAATTTGCATCGAAAATGGATACCCAGCAGGGCAGCACAACATCCACACTTTGTAACCAAATCGAATTGGCTTACCTCGAATAAACATTTTGCAACTGTGGTGCCTGTAATATGGCACCATTGATTCATCAATACTCAAGTTTTCACTGAACACTCCACCGACTTTCACAAACTGTGCTGTGAGGTGATCGTAAAATGGCTCAATTTTTGCTACTTTTCCAGGTTGCAAATTGAGATTATCAACAATGTGGAAGTACGTTTTCAAATCCCGGAAACGTTTTTGACTCATTATCTTTGGGACAATATTATTGCTCAAATCCTCGGCAGTCGACCAATAGTGACTTTCTTTGGGCAACTGGTGGTATCCACTGAGGAGCAAAATGCCAAAAAGAATTAATTAGACCTTACCTGCTAATTAGTGTTCCTGAAGGAACGACAGTCCAGTCCCTTACTTCTGGGTTGCGTAACCCTTCCAGCAGCTTGGAGGCTGAGTCAATCCTTTTGAGGATGGGACGGGATAAATACCAGTGGCACCACCCACTAATCCCAGTATTATAATGACAAGTAGTTTTAACTAGAAACCGAAAACATTAAACAACCAAAACAAAACCCAACAAAATTAGGAAACACAGCAAAATAATAAATCTTAGGAGCATATCCCCCACCCTCCCTCTTCCAACTGCAGAAGGTAGAAGGAGAGAGAGGGGGAGGAGAGAGGGAGTGAAAGGGACGGAAGACTCCATGCCCGGCGTTTCCTTCTCCACAAATTTCTTGGTTAGCTTCAAGGACCCTTATGTTGTCCTTCGGTTCAGACTTCGGTCCAGCGCTCCTCACGTGGTCCCTGAAATACTCAGATACAAGCCGAAACTGGGAGGGAACAGGGACTGGACTGTCGTTCCTTCAGGAACACTAATTAGCAGGTAAGGTCTAATTAATTCTTCCTTATCGTCACTCCAGTCCAGTCCCTTACTTCTGGGATGTAACAGAGCAGTTCAAGCTTGGGCGGGTTTCGCTATTCCGGACCGGAGTACTGCTTCCCCAAAACAAGTATCTGCTGATCTCTGCACATCCAGCCTGTAGTGTTTGGAGAAGGTATGCAGTGAAGACCAGGTGGCCGCTCGGCAAATGTCCAGGGGCGGAACTAAGCTATACTCCGCCCAAGAAGTAGCTTGCGACCGCGTCAAATGTGCGCGCAGACCTCCTGGAACCTGTTTCCCCTTCAGGATATAGGCCGACGCAATCGCTTCCTTGATCCACCTAGAGATAGACGCCTTTGCCGCGGCCTCCCCCTTATGGGGCCCTCCAAATAGAATGAATAGACGCTCTGACTTCCGGAAGGGCGCCGTACGCGAGAGATAAAGCTTCAGCGCTCTCCTAACGTCCAGGAGACGCAACTTTCCGGCCTGAGCCTCTTGTCCCTCTGCCGAGAAGGCCGGGAGCGTCACTGACTGATTCACATGGAAAGGCGAGATGACCTTGGGTAAGAAGGAAGGAACCGTCCGCAAAACCACCTTATCTTTGGAGAACGAGAGAAAGGGGGGCTGAGAAGACAAAGCTTGCAGTTCGGAGACGCGTCTGGCTGAGCAGATGGCCACAAGAAAGACCATCTTGAGAGTTAGGTCCTTTAGGGAAGCTCTCTTAGCCGGCTCGAAGGGCTCCCTGGTCAAGGCATTTAACACCTGATTGAGATCCCAAGGCGGGATCACCGACCTTTGCTGCGGGCGCAGACGCCGGACAGCTCTTAGAAACCTGGAAACGTCCGCGTGGTCCCCTAAGGGCTTGCCACGTACCTTACCTCTGTAACAAGAGAGAGCGTCTAGCTGGACCCGCAAGGAGCTGTGCGCTAGGCCCTTCCCAAACCCCGCCTGTAAGAAGTCTAGAACCTCCGGGACAGAGGCCGAGAGAGGTTTCTTCTGGCGCTCCTCGCACCAGGCTTCAAATATGCGCCAGACTCGTATGTAGGAGAGACAGGTCGAACGCTTTCGTGAGCTCAATAAGGTGGAGATTACCGAACCCGAGTATCCCCTCTTCCGAAGCCGCGTCCTTTCAATAGCCAGGCCGTAAGCAAGAATCGATCCACGTGCGGCATGAGCACCGGCCCCTGTCTCAAGAGGTCCTTTCTGCAGGGGAGACGCCAGGGGCGGTCGACCGATAACCTCACTAGGTCCGCATACCAGGGGCGCCGGGGCCAATCCGGAGCAATGAGAACTACCAGACCTCGGTGGGCTTCCACTCGCTGCAGGAGCCTTCCTATGAGGGCCCAAGGGGGGAATACGTACAGGAGGCCCTCCGAGGGCCACCTCTGGGCCAGAGCGTCTAGGCCTTCGGACATCCTTTCCTTCCTTCAACTGAAGAATCTGCTTGCCTTGGCCGAAGCATACCTTGCCATGAGGTCCATGACCGGAGGACCCCAAATGGCTACTACCTGATCGAACCCCTCCTGGTTCAGTTCCCACTCCCCGTGGTCGATCCTGAACCTGCTGAGGTAATCAGCCGTAGAGTTGTCCGTTCCGGCCACATGTTGAGCCGAGAGAGCCAATAACTTGTCCTTGGCCCACCGGAACAGACTGTGTGCCTCTTTCTCCAAGGAGGGGCTGCTTGTGCCTCCCTGGCGATTGATGTAGGCCACCGCGGTGACGTTGTCTGAGAAGACGCGAACTGCCCTCTGGTGGACTAAGGGCTCGAGAGCCCTTAGCGCCAAGGTTACCGCTCGCAGCTCCAGTCTGTTGATGGACCAATGGGCTTCCACGGGGGTCCACAGACCCTGGGCGAACTGATCCTCGCAATGTGCTCCCCAGCCCGCCAGACTTGCATCAGTCGTCAGCAGTACCCAATGAGGTGTTTTGAGGGGCATCCCGCGGTCCAGATTCCGAGAATACCGCCACCACTGAAGTGCACTCTTGGTGCGAGGAGCACAAGGTAGTCGTATAGCTAGCGGGTGAAGTTGGTGAGACCACCGCCGCAACAGGGCCCGCTGTAGGGGACGCATGTGAGCTCTGGCCCATGGGACTACCTCTATAGTTGCCGCCATGGTTCCCAGCACTTGGAGGTAATGCCACGCCGTAGGGTTCCGTCTGGCCAGGAATTGTTCCACCAGGATCCTTAGATCCCTTGCCCTCTTTTTGGACAGAAAAACTCTTCCTATACTGGTGTCGAATCTCGCTCCGAGGTACTCGAGCTCTTGAGAGGGTACCAACCTGCTCTTTGCCCGATTGATGACCCATCCTAACTCTTCCAGGACTTCCACCACTCTGGCAGTGGTAGAGCGACTCTCCTCTTCCGACTTCGCCCGGATCAGCCAATCATCCAGGTAGGGGTGAACCAAGATTCCCTCTTTCCTGAGGGCCGCCGCCACCACTACCATTATCTTGGTGAAGGTCCTCGGGGCCATCGCTAGGCCGAAGGGTAGAGCCCTGAATTGAAAATGACCTTTTGGTACCACAAATCTCAGGAATTGCTGGTGAGAGCTTCGAACCGGGATGTGTAGGTAGGCTTCCGTCAGGTCCAAGGATGTCAGGAACTCCCCGCTCCTTACGGCCACGATGATGGACTTCAGGGTTTCCATCTGAAAATGAGGCACTTTTAGGGAGCGATTGACTTGCTTTAGATCTAGGATAGGCCGAAAGGAACTTTCCTTCTTTGGTACTACGAAATAAATTGAGTATCGACCGGAACCGCATTGGTGCGGTGGGACGGGGGATACCGCTCCGAGTGCCCTGAGCCTTGAAAGTGTGATCTCTATCGCCGCTCTCTTTTCCGGAGATCCGCAAGGAGACTGAACAAAGGCCGGGAGTATTTGTTTTGCAAATTCGAGAGCATAACCTTCTCGGATCACTTCTAGGACCCATTGATCGGACGTGACCCGGGACCAGGCGGGAAGGAACTGCCTTAAGCGGCCCCCCACCGGCAGCTCCCCCACCTGGACCCCCGTTTTCTCATTGTGGCTTCCTAGGTCCGGCGGAGGAGGAGGAGGCCCCAAAACCTCTCCCCGCTCCCCGAAACCCTCTGAAACTCTGTCCCCTTGAAGAGAAACAGCCCCTAGCAAAGGGAATCGTTCTGGCTGGCCGAAACCTCCGGGAATCCCTAGGCTGGCTCTGCCCCGGGGCTAGTGCCCGAGCTTGCTTCGGTCTGTCCTCCGGCAGTCTGCCCCCTTTCGAATCGCCACGGTCCTTTACTAAATTTCTCTAAGTCCTCTCCAAACAACAACTTCCCCTTGAAAGGGAGACGACTCAGGCGTGCCTTTGAAGAGGCATCGGCTGCCCAATTTCGTAGCCATAAGTATCGCCTGGCTGCAACCACTGATGCCATGTTTTTTAGCCAGGCTCCTGATGAGGTCATATTGGCTATCGGCTAGGTATGCAGCTCCGGACTCCAGCTTAGCTGAGATTGAATGAGCCTCCCCGGGGGAACACTCTGCCAGCTGCTGAGCCCATCTTAAACAGGCCCAGGCCACCCAAGCCCCTGATACCGAAGCCTGTAAGGCGAGGGCACTGATATCGAAGGCTTGCTTCAGCAGCGTGTCCAATCTTCTATCCTGAGAATCCTTCAAGGCCGTGCTGCCCTCGACCGGGATCGTCGTCTTCTTAGTCACCGCAGAAACCGCTGCGTCCACTCTGGGCGATCTCAGCAGCTCTTTGTCCAGTTCCGGCAAGGGGTAAAGCCTTGACATAGTGCGCACGCTCCTTAAACTGGATTCTGGCTAATCCCACTCTTCCTGGATCATCTGACGCACCTCTCTGTGCACTGGGAAAACCTTTTGGGATCTCCTGACCGCCTGGATCAGCGGATCTTCCAACGCTTCCTCCCCTGCAGGAGAGTCAGAGGACACATTCAGCACCTTGAGGGACTCGTTAATTAGCGCCGGGATTGGTCTGGAATCTCTCCCTCTTCGAGTTCCTCCTCTTCCTCTCCTAGCTCCTTGTCCGAGACCTCCTACTCAGGCGTATCCTGGGAAAGGGACGAAAGGAGCTCCTCACTCACCAGCCTTGCGCGCTTGGGAGGGGCCTCAGAGAACTGGCGGCTAGGCTTCAGAGACCTAGTGCCCAGACTTTCCAGCATTGGGACAGAGTCCGCAGCTCCCATTCCTTTCTTGCGCATACAATATGCCTTGTGCAATAAGAGGACAAAGTCCGGGGAGAATAGGTCAGTGGCCCTTCCCTCCTCCGCTGCCGCTAGTGGGAGGGGAGGGGGGGGGCTGACAATCCTGAGGTAGGAGGAGGAGGAGAATGGGGTTCCCTTTCCAGAGGGTCCCCAGTCATCTGTGCCGTATGGGAAATAGCTAATTGAAGATCTTGTTCCACCCTGCAGACGCCTGCCTCGGCTGTAGTACCCCTGCGAGTGCCACAGGAGGGGCAACGCGCTTTGCCAGTCATGTTCTATGCTGGAACAGATCAGAATGTAAGGGTTTGGAAATCAAAGATCTTCCAATAAACAAATAAACCAATAAGCAAATAAACAAAATTAAATTAAAATAACTTAACCTAAAGTAAAACAAATTAACTTGTGGAAAACCTGAAACGGAAGACCACCCTCCCCCAATGCGCTCTGTCTCCGTGCAGGCTAAAAACTGCTAAGGCTGGAGATCAGGAAAAAAAAAAACCAAGCACTTCAAAATGTAAATAAATTAAATTTTAACATGTATCCCTCTGTTACAATCTTCCCCTGTACTTGCGATTTGATGCTTTTCAAGGAGCGCGCCGCGCCGTGGAAGGCCGATGTTCTCCGGGGGCTCCCACGTGGTAGGCCGCAGCCACGTGGAGCGCTACCCGGTCGGCGTTTCTGCCGGACTCTCCTTCTTTGTTTGTAGGGTCAGATCAGCAGCAGAAAACCGGCTTGGCAAGATGCGAACGATCCCGACGCTCCTGACTGCCGGGGGCCCAGCCGGAGGAGTGGAGTAACGTCGTGCTGCCGCCTCAAGCGCTCAGCCGCCAGAGGGCTTCGGCGCGAGGCGAGGCAAGGCAAGGCAGTACTCCGGGGTGAAGGAGTTCACAGCCGGGGGATGCGATTGCGATTTTCTCTCTCTCTCCCCCGCCGGATGCAAAAAACCACCACCAACTCCTCTGCCCCGTGCAGGACTCGAGTTCTTCGGCCGTGCAGGCGGAGGGGGGGGGGGGGGAAGGAGGAACGAAGAATTAAAGGAGCAGCTACAAGGAAAATGTTAAGCCAAAGTAAGAGGGATTCAACTAAGGAAAGTAAAGTAAAATTAATTAAGAAATCATGAAAGTAAATGAAATTAAGTTAAATCAAATGAAATAAGGAGACTCCAGTAAGCCCTTGGCTTACGGAACCCTCCAGCTGCTTGGAGGCTGAGAATACTGGGATTAGTGGGTGGTGCCACTGGTATTTATCCCGTCCCATCCTCAAAAGGATTGACTCAGCCTCCAAGCTGCTGGAAGGGTTACGCAACCCAGAAGTAAGGGACTGGACTGGAGTGACGATAAGGAAAACGAATCAACTCGTCCCCATTTGTATCAATATTTGCCAATTTCTGCTGAGCATAAATATTGGTCATACTGGCAAGATGATCAACGTAATCATCACCAAAAATTTGCATAAAGAGGTCAAAGGGAGATTTATCAATCAAATCAGTGCGAAGATCGGCTAATTTTTCGGGAGATGCTTCTGGCATTGGAGTCAAAAAGTCGTCCCTCTTCATCCATTTTGGGGTTGATTTTATCCACTTACGCTTTTTTGCTGGTTGAGCTGACTGATAATTAGATAAGAGCTCACTGTCACTATCACTTTCTACCAGCTGATCACTTCCCTCGGATTCCACATTAGCAACTTTTTGAATATCCAGATCTAATTCACCACACACTTCGCCAGGCTCAATAGACTCCAAATTTTCTTCATCAATTTCTTCAATGTCTGAAGCAGCCATTTCATCATTGGGTGGCAAAATCAAAATGTCGGCTTCTTCTACATCTGAATCTTCCGCAATGCGTGTTACTGCTTCTTGAAGCGTCAGGCAACGGTATTTAGGCATTATAACTATATAGAATTAGTTGAATAACAATCCTGCAAAAAAATATGGCAGAAATTGTAAAATGAAAAAAATGAAACCCGGAAGTCCCAACGTTCCACAAGTGGAACACACAGCAAGAAGTAATCACAAAAACATGATAGGTTACCGACATGCATAAAACCTGACCAACACACTCATAAAACATTCCAGAGTATGAATCTCACCCTAATAAGTCAGACGGACATGTGAGAACAAAATTGTAGAGGGATATATTACATAAACCATAAAGTGCCAACTTTGGTCTACTTTGGCATACTGTAGAAGGGGGTATATCGCCAATTGGAAAAACATTTTTTTTATTGCTCAAGAGGGTCAATGTCTATAAACTCATTGACAAAGTTTCATCTAATTTGCTTGAAAATTGATAAAGCTATAACATTGCAAAAATATGTTCCACATGTGGAACGTTGGCGCCTAAAAGGTTAACCACACGGTGAACAGGAAAAACTGCCTGGGACTTTCGTACCGCTGAATGAGAGGATCCTCCAAACCCTCATCCTCTGCTCGTACCACCGACGAAAGGTTGAGAGCCTGAAGGGACTCCGTAATGAGCGCTGTCATTTCCTCCCTTTGAAAGACCCGGATAATCCTTGCCTGATCTTCAGGTTCCTGAATCTCACCTTCCTCTAAATCCTCCATCCCAGCTCAAGGTACTCTGCATCCAGCCAGTCCAAACCAAGAGGCTGATCTTCCACTGACCGGGCCCTCTTAACCGGTCTACCATCACTACTACAGAACCTTTCGGTGGCCGCTTGGCCTCCTGCCGTTCCAAGAAGCGAGGCATACGCGACTGCCCCCTGCTGCCGCAACAGTAAACCTGATGAAGCAGTAGCACAAAATCTTGCCCCAGACACCATGGAAGTGGCGGAATTACCAGGCAAAGCCAAATTTGAAGTAGGAAGAGCAGATGGAGACTCCCGCAGAGACTCGTCTTCCGCAAAAGCGGCAGCACCCTGCACCACCAGAGCAGTGCCTTCTTTAGACCGATCCTGCAATTCTTGCTCCATAGTAAGCACCTCAGATGCGCAGCCATGACACACCCCCGTGTCCGAGACCAAGCCCCTAAGGCAACACAAACCAGGCATTGTGGCCGCATAGGCATTAGCGCTACGAGATGCGTGAGACTGGATAGTAAAGGAAATGGCTCCCGAAGACCACTTAAAAGGGCAACAAAACAACGTGCAGAATCTTCTCTTATTTTTATTTATTTATTTTACTTTACTGTAGTGGCCCTTTAAGAGCTCCAAAACATTGAAAATTAAAAGTAATCAAAATTAATTTCAAGTAACCAGAAAACTACAAGGATTAATTAAAGAAAGCTGTCAGCAAAGAAAAAGAGCACTGTGAAGAAAAACGGCGGGAAAAAGGCCCGTCAAGATCCTGAGCTCTGCTAACCCACAGAACATGCTTCACACATGGCAGCAGGCCTCAAAAACGCTCACAGGACACTAGTAGCAAAGATTTAAAACACTCACCTCTTCCTCCGAGACTCTCTGATCCTCTCAGCACCCCGATAAAAATAACGGGCTTCCTGTGAGCAGCACAGCTGAGAAAGGCTGTCAGCCAGCAGCAGCAGCAGCAGCAGCAGCAGCAGCGAAACAAGGCCCAATGACAGCTTCTGACTGGAAATCTACAGCACAGAAAACTGAGCCGGTAAGGAGATGAAAAGCCTGCTAAAGAACTCCCCTCTGTGCCAACAAGGAGGGGAGCGCAGGCAAAGGGGACAGAAATAAACGGGAGGGAGAAAAGAGACTCCTCTAAATCCCTTCCGATCCCCTCTCAGCCCTTGCTTTCTTCTTTTTTTTTTTTTTTTTTTTTTTAACAAGCTTTAATGAGCTTTAAAGCTACAGATCAAAAGAAAAAAACGTTATAGGGAGAATATAAACACTAAAAACCCTAGCTAAACTGCCTAAAGCTCCTTATCTGCTCCTCTAGTGAGCCCAGCACCTAGGCTCACTACTTCCAGTTGCATGGAGACTGGACACACTGGAAACTGGTGGGAGGTGCCAGCAGGATATCTACAGTGGTGTCACAGTTCTGACATGCCCAGTCTCCATGCTGCGAGAAGAGGTGCACAACCCAGAGGTGAGGGACTGAACTGGAGGGACGATAAGGAACCATAATTGTACACAGTACAATGTATTCATGGTGGAAATCCAAAAAGATAGCAATGTGTGAATTAGATATTCAGAGATCATCATCTATGAACCAAAATGACAGCCTCCCCCCACTGCCCTCCCTCGTTCCCTTCAGCCTACCCCATCCCACTCTCCTATTCCTTCATGATGCTTCTTCCTCACTTCTCTTCTCCATTTGCACCTCTTTTTAATTCCCCTCCCCTCTAAACATCTCCTCCCTCCTACCTTACCTCCATTTATCCCTACAGTAGAGCAATTATGAGGCTGGCAGCAAAGGGAACTGCACAAGACGTTGCAGCTCCTTGTTTTATTCCTTTGTCCTTCCTGTGCAGAAGAAAACATTGGAAGATGAAATAGCAGCTGTGTTTACGCTAGCAATATCCCCCATTTTGCCAGCTTCATCTGTGTAGCAGCCTGGAAGGGGAAGAAGTAGAGAGAAGAGCCTATGGCAACAGTAGGGCAGAGAGTAAGAAACTCCACCGATCACATAATCTTTTCCATCTTGCCGGCCCAAAGCAGAAAATAGATTACTGAACCAAACTATTTCAGGATCGGGGCATGATTTGGCAACTGGGCACCTTGAAAATGTCCATCTCTACCCACTGGTGTTACCAAATATGCATTGTACTAGGGATGTGCATGAACTGTTCCTCCATTTGCAGATGTTTTATCAGCTAAATTCCGTATTAAAATAAATCTGTGAAACTTTGCTACATGCACTAATCAGCTAATTAATTAATTTATATTTATTTAAAAGCATTTACATACATCTGGTGCGAAGCATATACATAAAACACAAGCAATCCCCAAGCCCAACCCAATGAAATCTTATACCAACTCCTTCCCCCAAAAATGTTGCCGTACCACTGCTGTCTCACCACCCTTCCAACTCACCAGGAAACACTAGGAAAGAGGAAGGTTTTTAGGCCCTTGTGAAATTGCAACCAGTTTGACTCCACCCACAATAATCGCTGACAAAAAGTTACATAACATCAGAACAGCCATAGAAAACATATGCACGCGCCATCGAATAATCAAATCTGACTGGGCCCTGGAACCTGCAGCAACCAAGCCCCAGCTGAGCTCAGTGCCCAACTAGGAACATACCATTGCAACAAGTCCTGAATATACCAGGGCCCAGGCCCCACAGAGCCTTAAAGACCAAAAACAAAAAATTGAAAATACATCCCTGCTTAACTGGCAACCAGTCAAGTTGTTCCAACAATCTGGAGACAGGGTCTTGTCTGCCAAAATCAAAGATGATTCGTGCCGCAGAATTCTGGACGACCTGCAATTTTCTATTAAATATGCAGGTAGCCCCACATATAAAACATACTGCAATAGTCAAAGCAAGAAAGCACTAGTGCCTGGATAACCAGGCGCAGTGCATCCTGAGCCAATATGGCCAAAGCTGACAGACCATTCGTAAGTGCCCGAACGCTGCCTGGACCACTTTGGAAACTTGTAACTTAAACCCTAGTTCTTCATCCAAAACAATTCCCCACATCCCGGATCTCCTTTTTCCATAATAAACGGCACCCTATGGATAGACCCTTAGTGTCCCACATAACAAAATCTCCGACTTGGTGATATTAAGGACAAGACAATGAGAGCACAGCCAGGTAACAAATCTCCCCATTGGGCTCATAAAAATATTTTAAAAAATTGGGGACAAGGCAGACCCTTGTGGGACCCCACAAACCCACTGTCGTACGGTGGAAAAACGAGTCCCCCAGCGCACACAAAAACATTGCTCCATCAGGAGAGAAGCCAACCAAAAAAGAGCTGTACCCACTATGCCCAGCCTCACACTCGCCACCAACCGATCCCAAAGTGGTCAAATGCTATGGACAGATTGAGTGTCACGACCAATGCAGTTCGCCTCTTGTTCCTAATGCTACCCAACAAATCCAGAACAGCCACATCAGGGACTCTGTCCCAGAACCTCTGCGGAAACCCACGTGAGCCCATTCCAACCACAAGATTTCATCCAGAAAAGCTGTTAATTGTACCAAGACCGCCTTTTCTATTACCTTAGTCAATCCTATCAACGATGAGATATGCCGTGTTTGAACCCGTGGCCTATCTGTACCCTTCTTGGGGATTTACTTAGCTATTAATTTAGCTAGGCTTATATACCGCTTTTCTACAAGTCCCTGAAGAGCTCACAATCTATGGGTTTTTTTGTACCTGAGGCAACCGAGAGTTACGTGGCTTGCCTAAGGCCACAAGGAGCAGCTGTAGGACTAGAAACCCCAGTCCTCCCAGCTCATTGGCGGGAAACCCCTGCAGGCAGCCATTACCCGCAGCTCCCCCAATCGGGGTAGAAGTGCCCGAGCGGGTGGAGAAGAAGCCATCTCCCGATCAGAGGCTCCTGCCCAATAGGGGCAGTGGGAAGAACTTTAAAAAGCAGCTCCTCATCGGGCGGGCCCATGCCTGAGGGCCTCGCCAGAGGGCCCTTTGGCGTGGCCCTTAGGTGGGAGCCCTGTAGCGGGAGCCGAAACACAAAGAAAACAAAAGGAACACCAACACTCAGGACAACATCGCCCAATCAGAAACAAGAAAGCAAAAAAATCCTAAAAAACTCAGCCAGCTGAGACATTGGAGATAAGAGAACCCGCCTGGAGACGCTCCTTTCTCCCCAATCACCACCACGCGGACTGCCGCTGCACCCGCAGCTTCATCGCCAGCAGAGGAGAAGGACATTAAAAACAGCACATTGCAGAAGGATCCCCTCCCAGACCTCATCAGGGGCAGCTACAATACCGGAGAACCTGAAAACACATTGGAGGTGAGACAACCCACCTGGAACTGCTTCTTGCTCCCTGATCGCTACCACGCTGTCTGCCGCTCCACCCACAGCATCATCACCCACCACTGCAGCCTACACCTGCCTCAGCCCCCCCCAGGTACGCATACAACCATGCCACCCTTCCTGGCTCCAATATACCTAATAACACTGCCCCCAATCAACCTGGCTTACTACCTCACTACTACCAATACATACACCAATCATCCCAATCCAGTCACCACACCTACCCAACCTACAAACATCACCAAACCCCCCCCCCCCAACAACAACCCTCACCCCTAACCCCACAAACAGCAACGCTCTATCACCCTAATCAATGCTCGCTCAGTCAGAAACAAACACCACATGCTCCAAGACCTGATCATATCCCAAAAGATATTCTCTGCATAACTGAAACATGGTTGATTGATGCCGACACAGTACTCATGAACCAACTAACACCTAATGGCTACAGTCTACACAACTGCTCCCGAACTCACACCAGAGGAGGTGGAGTAGCCATCATTGCAAAACTGAACTTCCACCTCAGAAACCACGCAACAGAAACAACCAACGAAGCGGACATAGTCACACTCACTAACAAACACCTCTCCATATGCTTAATCTACCGAGCACCCACAGCACATACCAACCTATCAGAGATACTAAAACATGTATCAGAGAGCACCATCACCACCAAAGAACAACTAATCCTCAGAGACTTCAGCCTTCCCTCACTACAAGATAAACACGCCGAAGCCTTCATCAGTGCCATGGAAGCAATGGACCTGACTCAGATCATACACGAACCAACACACAAAAAAGGGAATACCCTTGACCTGATATTCCTGAACTCACAAAACGCCATCTCATGCAAGAACGCAAAGATCACATGCGTACCATGGTCTGACCACCATCTCATCAACATCACCTACATCTACCAACAAACCAACATCAAAGAGAACACACAACTCACAAGAAGATTTAAGTCATTTAACAAAGAGGACTTCTTAGCACAAATATTACCTAAACTCCAAACAAACTCCAACAAAATCAAAGACCTGATCAACACCTGGAATACTACAATCTCTTCCGCATCATGCACAACAACAAACAGCACCACAACCAGAGCTACTGCAACAAGAGCCCGATGGTACACCCCCGACCTACGGAGACTAAAAACTCAACTCAGGAGAACCGAGCAAAAATGGAGAAAGACCAAAAAAGAAGCTGACAAAACAAAATACATGATTGAACTGGCCACTTACCATACAGACACAGACAAAGCAAAAAGGACCTACCACTCGAAAATCATAAATACTTCAATAAACAAACCACGGGAGCTCTTTGAGATTGTCAAAAAGCTAACAAAGACACCAAACCACTCCAACCAGCTCCCGAACATCCCACTGGAACTACAAGCACGCCAATACAAACAGCTCCAACAACCACCCAACCCACAATTGAACACAACAATGACAACAACCTACCCTGTTGCAAAAGGCACAGACTGGAGTACATTCGATACAGTCACCAAAGGAAACATAGAATCCACTATCTCCTGCCTAAACACCACTACCTTCCCATTAGATCCCTGCCCGGTAGAGTGGATAAAGAAATCTAAAGAAGACATAAGCGCAGCACTAACCTACATTGTCAACGAATCTCTCAAGCAAGGACACATGCCAGAAGTCCTCAAAATCTCTATCATTCGCCCAACCCTAAAAAAACCCAACCTGGACCCCCTCGACCCTGCCTCCTTCAGGCCTATAGCAAGCCTCCCATTCACCACCAAAGTCATCGAGAAGATAATCCAACAGCAGCTCCAAGACCACATGGACACCAACAACATACTGGACCCACAACACCACAGATTCCGCCCACTACATGGAGTCGAGACCCTCATGACATCACTAATGAACACCCTCATCAAAGGTACTGTGATGAGGAAGGCACTGGTGAGCCTGCAGAGTTAGAGAAAATCAGTGATTGTACCTTTAAAAACATTCCAGCAGTGCACAGGCTTCAAAGCAAGCTTAGAGTTTCTGAGGCTAGGCTGCCACACCCAAGCTCTGCTGACGGAGTAGCAGGCTTGGAGCATGATTATGAACACCTGTTAAGGCAGAGAGAAACCCTGCTTAGGGAAAAGCAGAGGGGAGAAGAGCAGGGAGAAGAGCTGCTCAGGAGGAAAAGGTTGCTCAGAAGGGAAGAGCAGAGCAAGCAAACACTCAAGGAGAGAGTCCAGGAGGACAGAGTCAGAGACGGACTCAGAGCAGGACTGGAAATTGAGCTGGAAGTTCCCAGAAAGAAAGTTCCAAGCAGAGGAAAGAAGAAGGACCTGGAAAGAGTCTGGCACAAGGGAAACCAGGCAAGAGCTGCTCAGACGGAGAGAGCAGAGCAGGTTCCAAATTTCTGTTCCTGACCAAGAGGTTCACAACACTCAGAGGTGGGTGCCTAGGTTTCAAACCAGGAGGCAGAAGAACCCAGCCTCCAACAGAGAGCCGTGGTTAAACCTCAGAGAGGAACTGGGGCAAGAGAGCCAAAGAAAGATATTCAGTAATACAGTTCTCCATATTCCTTACTGGGTAGAGAAGTCCTGGAGGGAGTTACAGGAATCCTCAGTAAGAATTGCACCAGAGGCAGGTCAGGAGGGCTCAGTGCAGGATATTATAATTCCAGAGCAGGAGGAAATGCAAGTGGAGTATAATGAACCAGACCCCTTGATTACTGAACTGCCAATGGACTGTTCTTTGTGTCGTGCAGAGGCTACTGAATCCTTGGTTAAGGAGTAGCAGCTTGAGTAAATGCTTTTGGGAAAAAGCACTACCAAGAAAACTTAACCTTGCTAAGGTAGGAACCAGGTTAAGTAAGACAAGCTTGCACAGCACTGCATATTATCTCACTAAGGAAGCAGAAAGACATTCTTTACTTTTCTGAACCTAAGAAGCTGTACTTTTGATTTACCTGTTTTGATTGATGAAACGTCTGCGTCTGTTTAATGCCTTTGAGAAGTTACTCAGCTTAAGGATGTAAATATTTTCTGTACTTTTTGTCCTGGAGGAAATATCCAGAATCTTTGCGTTTGAACCTTATTTGTACATATTTTGGGGAAATAAACTGTGTCATGTTTGCCATCACTCGGTGTCTCCACGACTATCCTTTTTAAGAGGGAAACTACAACTCCCAGAGGGCACTGCTCCTGAAGGAAATAGTTTTCAAACCTGTTAAAGAGGACTAAAAATGGCAACCCTAATCCCCTAAGCACGTGGCTGGGGATAGGGACACGTGACAGTACACAGACCAAACACTCCGGCTATGCCATGCTCTTCCTGGACATATCCGCAGCCTTTGACACCATCTCCCACAACTCCCTCCTACACAGACTCCAGGAAATTGGCATCAAAGATGTTGTACTTCAATGATTCCGCTCCTACTTGACCAACGGACAACAGCTGATCCGCACAAGCATGGCAACTTCCCCCCCCTTCCGCCAGCACGAAGGAGTACCCCAAGGCTCCACACTATCCGCCATGCTCTTCAATATCTACCTGCAGCCACTCTGCTCAATAATATGTGCTCATAACATCAACTATCACATCTACGCGGACGCCATAATGCTATATGCTCCCATCACAACCACCATCCCAACAAATAGTCACCTGTCAGACTGCTTCATTGAAATTTCCAGCTGGCTACAAGAGAACAGCCTATCCATCAACATTAAAAAAACAGAAGCTCTCATAGTGACCAAAGACCCTAACTTCACCCTGCCACCACATCTCATATTAGGAACCACCCAAATACAAATTCAACCCCAAATAAAATATCTAGGAATCATCATCGATCAAGCACTTACATTCAACCAACAGATAAAAAAAAAAAAAAGACTACCAGAACAATATTCCACAAAACAAAGATGGTACAACGGCTCAGACCACTCATCGACCCAAAGGACTTCAGAACAGTCATTCAAGCTATGACGCTCCCCCACCTGGACTACTGTAATACGATTTATCATGGACTACCCGCCACCCACATCAACCCCATACGAACAGCATTAAACACCACAGCAAGAATCATCCAGAAAGCGAAAAAACATGATCACATCACTCCAATCCTAAGAGAACTTCACATCCTTCCTCTCGAAGCAAGGATTAAATACAAATCTATCCTGCTCATCCACAAAGCCCTACATCAGACACAATCTTCTCAACTCCGGACTCTACTAACCCAGCCTACCCTCAACAAACCAACCCGTAAGAAAGCACAGTTACTCACCTGTAACAGGTGATCTCTGGGAACAGCAGGAATAAGTCTTCACATATGGGTACGTCGGTACCGACTGAGCCTGCGCAGGAACGCTCCCCAGCGTCCAATCAGAAAGCTTTTGGGAGCATCCCTCAGTGCCTGCGTGCTGCCTTCCCGCCTTTCCAACTGTCTCTCCTCAGTTGAGTTTTATAGCTGAGACAAAAAGAGAGAAAGAGGAAAGGAAGATAGAGAGAGAGATACAACTCCTAGGGGAGGTGGGTGGGTTGTGAAGACTTATTCCTGCTGTTCCCAGAGATCACCTGTTACAGGTAAGTAACTGTGCTATCTCCAGGAACAAGCAGGAATGAGTCTTCACATATGGGGACTCCCAAGCTAAGATGCCTGGAGCCCTAGCATGGTGAGGATTGGAACATGCTACACCTCATATGGCCAGGCATCCTGAGGATGGAGGGTAGGAGTTGAAAAGAGAGGAGCTGTAGGAAAACAGCTAACCTAAGGACTACAGGTAAGGAGTCCTTGTATGTATGATAATTATCATGAAAAATATTGACATGAACAATCACAATATGGACCTCACCTACTGGATTGCAGGAAGTAGAGAGGCTGATGGAGTCTACTGGAGATCCAGTAGAGGAATCTTCAAGGTGACCTCACTGAAGTGAAGGCGAAGGTCCAAATCTGGAATTGACAGGTGACCCAGGTGTCAACTGGGGTAGTACAAAAATGTCAGGTCTTTAGTGGAAGCTTTATGGAAAAAGCTGGGAACTCTTTTGGATACAGAGTTAGTAACATTTAAGAACAAAAGAGGAAGACTGACTGATTTGGACAACTAGCCCAGTCCTGGAGGGAAGAAGGGGTATGGAAAAAAGCCCATATTCCCAAGGAGGACAGATGTCTGAAGGGCTGAAACTTCAGATCTACTGAAGATCCACCCTGTGTTTCCTATCTGTTGAGAGATAGGAAAGATAGTGAAGCATGGAGCTTCAGGGATACCTAGACCTAGGGTTAATGTAGGAGCTGTCAGTACCACAGTAGTGGTTGTGTGCATAATACCCCAGACATACTGAGGGACAGTATGAAGATATGCAAGCCCACTGTCTGGAACCTATAGGAAGGTGAAACCCCTTATAAGCATAGACAGTTAGAGAGATAAGTATGTAAATACATATCTACCTATAGGGAAGCATCTCGACAGATATATATATATCCATATCCCTATATATATGTGTATGTGTATATAGGGATATAGATATATAGATATATATATATAGATATATAGATAGATAGATAGTGAGATCTGGAGGGGCATAAGATATGCACACGCAGCTTACAGACATATGTATCTATAGAGAAGTATATAGATGTCTAAAAATAAATGTCTGCAACTAAGCAGATAGAGATATGCCCATAAGAACATTCACATGGAGATGTGAAGGAGAAAGATTCATCGAATAACAAGAAGGTGGAACCTACTTGAGAAGATATATAGAGAATCTATTCCCCCTGGCTAAGATGGTGCAGGAATGCTATCCAGTGAAATAACCAGGATGGTTGCGTGAAAAACAGAGGAGAATATCAGTCTGTAAACAGCAAGTCCTGAGTCCTATAGAACTCTCGCATGGTAAATGGACAGAAAACGCATAGGATGAGATACCAGGTTGACCCACTTGAGGAACAAGGGGGGATATCATGCGTTGTTTAATTAAATATGTGCTGTCCATGAAGGATTAGGATACCATGAGGACAAGCTGCAAGGAAAAAGAGCATATTTCCTGTAGAAAATGGGTAACTCTTTAGACTGTCATATAGAGAAGGCTTATGTCCTTTATTAAAAGGAAATAGAAGGGTGTAAAGAACCCCTACAGTCATGAGGAATGACTGAGTAAGCCTTTTTCAACCATATAGGATAGTAATTAGAGAAAAAAATCCCCATGCTCTCTAGCAAGGGCCCATAGTGGAAAGCTTCTCAGTAGGATTGCAGAGAGCACTATGCAGGAGAATTGGGAAATAAAAGTGGCTGTTGGAGGAAACCAGCTGCCACCTCAGTTATGCTGCCAACTCCAGAGATTTGGAGATGACAGAAAAGAAGCGATAAGGATTATCCAAGATAGATGAGCACTATCTTGGAAGCACTACTAAGGCCAGAGAAAAGTAGTGAAAGACAAGACTGGAACTCGTAGAAAAGTACCAGTAGTCCAATCACTGGAACTCCTGCATGGGCAGCTGCTGAAAAGAACAGCAGAGAGAATCCTTCTGTTTGTAACAGAGAGAACAGACAGAACAAGAGGAGAAAATCCTGATCATGTCTGATGAGCTGCCCAATGAAGCAGGGAGGTTACTCCAAAGAAAACTCTACATTGGAAAGGAAAGGAAGACTACAAAGGCTAAGAAAGCCTTCCAGTTGTATGGTACCACTCGTGCAGGGGAAGCCCTGGAAACGGGGGTAAAGAAAAATAGGAGCTGAAGGGAGACTTGCTATATGGTAAGTCTGTAGAAGGAAAAAAATTCATGGTGGTACAGGGAAACTATCATGAGATAGTTGGCAAACCTCTCTTCATGGTAGGAAGAGGAGGAAAACCCTGTGACCCACAGACATGAATCTCCTGACAGCTCAGTCTACCTAAGAGCAAGTGGATGTCCTGGAACATGAATCCATGTGTAGAGTTTTAAATGAAAAAACAGTGAAAAAACTTCTGCTGAGAAGAAGTGAACTGTATGTTATAAGAGATCAATTAGAACCCCATTGAGGGTTAATTTTCCTGGCTTGAGTTTGGATTCTTCAGACCAGGGTGGGGTTTCCCTTGTTTGGGAACATCTGTATGAGGGGCAGGAGAAGAATAAAACCTTCTTCTTTTAGGGAAAGAAGGTTTGGGTAGGGCATTTCTTACCCAGTGGGGAAGGAGAAGGCTTAGCCTCAGAGATAGGGAAGTCAGTGGAGCAGTGAGCAACCTGACGTAAAGACTCCTTATTGAAGAGGTTTTCTCCAGTACAAGGAGTATTACCCAGTCTTTGTCGTGCCCATCTGTTTAAGTCTGAAGCTTGGAGTCAGGCTCTACGTCGTGCCCCTATGGCTATAGCAGAGGTCCTGCTAACAGACTCAAGAGTCTAGAGAAGCACGAGTAAAAAACCAAGAGATATTTTGACTATGACTAAGTAGTGAGGAATAGTCTGCAGTCTTGGGCTCTGAAAGAAAGGGAGTTAGAAGAGACAACTGCTTTGTAACCTCCTGAAGGGATAGACTCATATAAAAAATATATGAGAGAATCCTTGTTGATAGCATAGATGTCTGGAAGGTTTGACATCCAAAGGCATCTAGTGTTTTAGACTCACGACCTGGTGGGTAAGAAGAGTGCTTCTTCTTACTTTTCACCTTCCTCATTGCTGATTCTACCACAATAGAATGATGGGGAGGTTGAGTCTTTTGAAACCCTGGAGAAGGGGGCACCTGATACAAAAGATCAGTTGCTGTAGAAGGTGAGGAAACCCTCAAAGGTGTTTCCCATATTTTCAGAAGAAGATCCTGCAAAGAATGATGTAAAGGAAGCATTATATTTTCCTTTTCCCCAGAAGAGCCTTGTGTAGGATCATAGGCAGGGATAGAAATAGCAAGGAATGTTGCCATGTCAAGGAGAAAATTCTGAAAAGAAGGATCTCCAATGGGAACCATCCCTGGACAGGCTAGACTTGAAGGAGTAGCCTGGGCACCGGAGGATGTACTTGTCCGGTGCAGAAAAGGATCCTTTATGGATGAATACTGGTACCAGCGGTTATGACCTGAATCTGTCGGTACTGCATCGTCCATGCCAGGTATCGACTCCAAACTAGGAATAGAGAGGGGCGACCCTGGTGAAAAATGCATGGAAGGAGCTGGTGCCGATGTTACTGCCGGTACCGGCACCGATACTGGAAGCTGAGCCGGAATCGAAGGCGATAGCGACATCGAAGCAGTCATTGGAGGCTGCGCAAGCGGTACCGAGGTAACCGACAACTCTTGGTGAGCATCCTCGGTATCGCGCAACCGGAATCGGTAAGCGTCGGTTCCGGGACACGTCGTTACCCAGTCTTCCAGACTAGATATCGATTCCAGACTCGGCATCGAAGGAAGCGAGTCTATCGATGCATGTCTAGAGGATACCAACGTCGGTGGTCGTATCGGCGGTGCTGCCGATACTGGAAAGTCAATCTGAGACGTATCGATCGGTCCCGAAGGTACCAAGAATGCCAGATGACGATCCCTGGTGAGGAGTGAATCGCTCAACACCAGTGCCGATGTCGGGGTATCGGTACCGCTCGAAGCGGATGCCACCACCGAGCATGGCTCAGGTATGTTCTGTGAGGGGTGAGCCCCAGGAACAACCTGAAACCCCTGAAAGGCTTTGGAGACCGAAGACTCCCGCCGGGGTTTTAAAGCCAATAGGGTCTTGAGGGCAAGGCCAGAGCCGTCATCATGCTTGGCATGAGACCTACCACTGAAGGATTGGCTAGTCTTAACAGACTGTTTGTGGGTTACCTGATCCTGTAGAGAAGAAATGGTCGGTGCCCTGACACTGGAAGGGAACGCGGCATCGAGGGAAACTCGAAATGGAAAATCTCTTCTCATAAAATTGTAGCCTAATGGCTCCGGAGGAAAAGGGTCAGGACCCAAACAGGTTAGACACCAGTTATTGGAGTCTAAAAAGAAAACTATTTCCACAGTTAAGGCACTTCTTAGGAGAAGAAGGCTCCATGATGGAGAGGCTTTACAGGCCCAAAGATTTAAGACAGAAACTGAGGGAAAACTCTCCCTGTGTTTGAGAAAAAGAAAAGAAAAAACCCACCGGCAGTACCGGTGGAGGCGGGGAAACAGCCGCGACCACAAGAAAAAGAATTAAGAAAATTTTTTTTGCGGTGACAGGAGGACGTCCTGCCGGCTCCGCGGAAAAACGAAAACTGAGGAGAGACAGTTGGAAAGGCGGGAAGGCAGCACGCAGGCGCTGAGGGATGCTCCCAAAAGCTTTCTGATTGGATGCTGGGGAGCGTTCCCGCGCAGGCTCCGTCGGTACCGACGTACCCATATGTGAAGACTCATTCCTGCTTGTTCCTGGAGATCACCAACAACACACTCACTATCCCCCACGAACAAACTAAATTCAATCAACAGACCTGCAACAGAGCATTCGAACTGTACGCACCCTCCCTCTGGAACTCCCTCCCGAACCTGATCCAAAGAAACAGAGACCTCCTCACATTCCGGAAACAACTAAAAACCATCCTATTTCATGAATATCTTGGACCAAAAAAAGACTCCTCTCACTGATTGCACTTCCAGCTCCTGAACTACCCCCTCTACCACCAACTATGAAACTTACGTCTTTTTGTCTAATTTGTTACTTTCTGTTCAAATCATTAATGTTGCCTCTCTTGAAGATAGCTCCCCCCCTTTTTTTTCTGTCGACTTGATTACTGTCCATCCCCCTTTTTTTGCTAGGCCGCTTACCCGGTGAAAAGCGGGATATAAATGTAGCTAAATAAATAAAAATAAATAAATAAGACTGCTGTCCACCAGCAGGATTCGAACCTCTGGCCAGAGGTAACTTGTCCCAACCATTAGGCCACTCCTCCCTCCATAGACAGGGGTAATCATGGCTTCCTTAAGTTCACCTGGGAAAATTCCTTGAGTGAAAGGCGTTAACCAAATCCATTAACCATTCTATACAAAGTTCTGGGTGTTAATTTGATAACGCCCTATAAATCAATTTAACATGCACTAATGTTTTTTAAGGTGCACTAATACACACTAGCAAATGCATACTGCTAACACAGTACAAGGTTATTGGCTAAGAGGACTACTAGATACTTAAATGTTGTTGTACCTTCAATGCAAATCCGAGTGGAATGAAGAAAAGTTCTTTGCGGTAGACGAAGTTCACCATCACTGTGCCATTCTCCAAGTAATGAAGATTCATGTGGATAGCCGAGTGCTCGTCCCTCACGCAACGCATTGATACCCCTAAAGAAAAGCATATGGAAAATTAGAAACTGGATTGTAACAGGGACGACCCAACCACTAGGCAAACTAGGAGGTCGCCTAGGGCAGCAACATCTGGAGGGCAGCAAAATCAGGCCATTCAAAGCTACATAAAAGACGTTGACAGCCATAGGGGACGTAAAGCTTGACGTTTGCTAGGGCTCCAACACATTGGGCCAACTTTAGGGCTGGCCCTGGATTGTAAATCAAAGCTGCTAATACTGGCTAGTAATTAATCAGCTTCCATTAAGTGAAAAATTCAAGCTTATCTGCCTTTTTCTCCATGCCCATCTACTGAACTTCCATAGTTCTACTGGGATTTTGCAGGATAGAAGGTAACTTCAGCAAGGGATGGACCTTGTGGTGCTCTAAGAGTCATGCTAGTCCTGGAGAAAACTCAAATCCTTGTAGGCTTTGTGGCCTTTAGTATATCAATTCATAAAAAAAGATTTCCAAATGTGAACCGTCAAGACCACATACATGCCTCTCTTCAGATGGAGCTTCAGAAGAGACCTAGGTAGTTTTCCAGAGTTCATGCACTGTAATGTCATTTTTCCCGTTGGCCCAATAAAATGAGATCATAACTTACACAAACTGCAGCTAGGTCTGGACAAATGATGATGTCTATTATTCGCAACCTAGGGCAGGTCATCTGATTTTATACAGCCATGACGGACAGACTCCCTGAACTCACCACACAGACAGATCAAACAGCAAAGGAAGTCTCAAGTACAAGCTCTGAACTGTTCAAGCTTTTAACAGGAGCAAAGCACCATTAATGGTGCCAATAGGTTTGCAAGGAAAGGGCCCTGTTGAGCTGTAAGGACAGGTTTTTGCTAAAATAAACTGAAACTGTTGCAAGATATCATAAAGAATGCTAACAATTGCCAGATCCTGTACTCTGATACATTAGTAATGCTACTAACTAAATGAAATATATTGCTTACGCATGTGATGAATTGGAGCAATAAACAGTATCAAAGTGCTTAAGTAACTGGTGAATGTGTGTGTATTATGCAGAGTTGAATTAAAGTGCAGGGGCAGCTTAACCACTAGGTAGACTAGGTGGTGGCAGCAGCTTATAGGGGGTGGTAAACTGCAGCTGCAGTCAATACAAAACAAGAGTTCATGACAGTAACACTAACTCAAAAGAATAAATTAGTGAATACCGCAAGGATGGTGGACAATTTTTAGATAATCCATTTACCCATGTAAATAGCTTTTGCAAATTACCTTCATTATGTGTATATGTTTGTGATATACATATATGTATACGTCAAAACTACATTTAACAGGATCATTTACTACCAATGGGTTGTTAAAATGGACCTCCTAAAAATATAGGAAGGCACATTCAGTGGCAGTGGCCATCACTGCTTTAAAGTAAAACCAAAAAATTTTTTTTAATTCTCTGTAAGAAAAAGCCCCTCAACAGCTCACAATCTTCTAACTCGTACGTTTTTGCTTTTTGTTTTTTGTCGTAGCGTGCCGAGGGAGGGCTGGGATTGATTACCCAACCCCCTCCAGACGGCAGACTTCTTTTATTCAACAAAGTTTCCCCACCTTAACATGCAGTATGTAAAACGTCACTTAACTGGACAAGTCCCGATTTCCAAGTCCATTCATTAAATCACACCGTTGCCCACATATATTTTTTTCATACGACGTGCATTCCCGAAACGTGCACGTCGTATGAAGAAAATATATGTGGGCAACGGTGTGATTTAATGGACTTGGAAATCGGGACTTGTCCAGATAAGTGACGTTTTACATACTGCATGTTAAGGTGGGGAACCTTTGTTGAATAAAAGAAGTCTGCCGTCTGGAGGGGGTTGGGTAATCAATCCCAGCCCTCCCTCGGCACGCTACGACAAAAAACAAAAAGCAAAAACGTACGAGTTAGAAGATTGTGAGCTGTTGAGGGGCTTTTTCTTACAGTGAATTATAAAAAATTTTTAGGTTCTAACTTTATTCACTGGATTAGGTTTGAGTGTGTTGACTTTAAAGTAAAACCAGACATTCAATGCCGGAGTCGTATCCAGCCATGAGCACTGAATATCCCACCCTCAATGTTTAAGGTACTGGAAGGATCCACCAGGTCCTTTATTGTTTCAGGGGAGTGAGGGCCCATTGGGTCACCAGTGATTTTGCTTCTTAGGGGTGGCAACGACCCTCCACATTGTGCCAATGGTATAGGATCTTTCCTCGATGCCTGGATATCTTTGGTGAAGTGTCAAACTTCGCCTCAAAGGATCTTTTTGCTCCTGGCTAGGTCTTTTCATATGCAGCACTCTTTATGCTATTTCAAAATTCACTGCACTGCAATTTAAAGCAATAGGTTTCTGGAATTTTTTCAGCACTAGCTTGCTTTCTGTATTGGAAAACAAGCCTAGTGTAGGAAAAGTGCCAGAAAAATGCTGTACTAAAGTTTTGTCCATTGGCCTGTAAGAAAATCTACTGCACTGCTGATAAAATGAGGAAAATGATGAAATTAAAAAAGAGCAGCTACAAAGGTTAAGAGTTTACATCAGTCATAGACATAATCCAAAAATACCATTTTGGAAGCCCAGACCAAATGTATTCCATATATTAAAAAAGGAAAAAGGAAGGCTAAACAGCTAGCATGGTTAAAGAGTGAGGTATAAGAAGCTATTATTGCCAAAAGTATATTTTAAAAAAATGGGTAAAAATAATCCAAAATGACAACATGAAACAGCATAAGCATTATCAAGTTAGATGCAAAGCACTGATAAGGAAAATAAAAATAATTTGAAAAGAAGTTTGCCATAGAGACAAAACTCACAGTAAAACCCTTATCAGGTACATTTGAAGCAAGAATTTTGTAAGGGAATCAAGTTAGAGCATTAGATGTTCATGGAGTAAAAGAGGCACTCCGGGAGGACAAAACCATTGCATAGAGATTAAATGAATTCTTTGGTTCCATCTTTATTGGAGAAGATGTAAGAGAACTACCTATGTCAGAAATGTTATTCAAATGGTGATGATTTGGATGAACTGAATCAAATCTTGGTTAAACTGAAAGTTGTAATAGGCCAAAACTGATAAACACATGTGGAGGAAGCTGAACTGGACCAGTATTCAAAAATGAAGTTGCAGACATGTTATTAGCAATCTTTAAGTTATCATTAAAATGGTCTACAATACCTGAAGACTGGAGACTGGCCAAAGCAATGCCATTTTTTTAAAAAGGGTTCCAGGGGATGAGCTGGGAAACTACAGACTGGCGAGCCCGACATCAGAGCTGGGCCAGATGGTGGAAACTATTATAAAAACCAAAATTATCAAACACATAGGCAAGCTTTAATAGGACAAAGTCAACATGGATTTAGTAAAGAGAAGTCTTGCCTCGTCAATCAGCTACATTTTTTTGAAGGTGTGAATAAACACAGATAAAAGTTAAGTGATATAGATGTTTACTAACGCATGCTAACTGTTGGCACAGGGTTTGCTAGGCAGTAAGCGTGCCATGCTAACAATCCCATGCTAACCCGATAACACGTGACTGGACAGGTTAGGGGCAGCAAATGGGCACTGATGGCACATCATGATTAGCGTGGGCATTTTGGGCACATGATAACCATGAATGCTGCCAGGAATTCTTTGGATCAATTACATAGTCCAACCTAAGAACCGCTAGTTTCACATGATCCACCAGAAAACATATTCACTTTGTATATAAGTTATATCTCTGACTCCCCTAATTGATTCTCAAAAGGTGGGAACATTATCATCAACAGATTATATTGCTTGTTTTGTAATGGTAATTACAAATCAGGCCTGGAAAGGTTTCTCTCTCATCTCTGAAAGACAGCTCAAAGACATAATCAAATCTCTAAGCATGTCGACTTCTGCTCTTGACCCTTGCTCAAATAAAAGGAGAAGGTGGTCTTCCGCAGAGGGTACAGAAGAAGGAAGCGGAAGCCAAAAAACACGGCCAAACACAGTAGGGATATCCAAAAAGTTGGGTCTGCTAATAAAGTTTTTTGGATATCCCTACTGTGTTTGGCCGTGTTTTTTGGCTTCCGCTTCCTTCCTTCTACTTGACCCTTGCCCAGCCACATGGATATGTCTGACTAGTGACAGTTTTACTCCTCATATGCTAAATCTAATAAACTCCTCATTAGATCAAGGCTATATTCCAGAAGAGTTAAAAAAGGCCTCTATCCATCCCCTTTTCAAAGGCAAGAATCTGGATAAATCAGAACCAAGCTCTTACAGGCCTATTTCAAGTCTGCCATTTATGGCAAAAATCCTAGAAAAGGCAGCTCAACTCCAGCTACAAAATCACGTAGACCACTTTACCCAGCTTGATCCACATCAGCACGGATTTAAAATCGGTCATGGAATTGAAACACTCCTCATGGCATTAACAGACAAGCTTCTAAAAGGAACTGAAAAACCCAATTCTGGTTTCATCCTAATTTTTCTCGACTTAATAGCAGCTTATGACTCCATATCACATGAATACCTCATACATAGATTACAAGAAATAGGCCTCAAAAAACATTATGTTATGATTCAAATCCTACCTTTCAAACCGAACCATCCAAGTAAAAATGGGTAATAACACGTCCAGCCCATTCTACCAAAGGAAAGGCGTACCCCAAGGTTCTGCATTATCAGTGCTTCTTTTCAACCTTTATATTCAACCCATCTGCAGCATAATAAAGAGTCATGGCATTGACTACAACCTGAACGCTGATGACATTCTGCTTTTCACCCAAATCAACACCTAACAACTGAATCTAAAAAATATAAAAGGAATGTTTCAATAACATTAGCACATGGCTAATAGAACACAATCTTCAAATAAATTTGAATAAAACAGAAATCCTTTTCATCACAAAGGACAACTCTTTCACTCCACCAGAAACTATGAAGATAAAAGATGCAAGCATCCAAATCAAAAAAGAAGTGAGGTATTTGGGCATTACGCTAGATCATCAGCTTAATTACACCAAGCATGTGAGCAACTTAACAAAAGCCATCTATGCCCAGCTAAAAATGCTTCAACATCTAAGACCTCTACTCTCCACAAATGATTTCAGAACAGCAGTCCCGGCTATAATCTTCCCACACTTCGATTTCTGTAATGCCATTTTAATGGGCCTCCCAAAGGAAAGTATCCGCCACCTTCAACTAGCTCAAAATACAGCGGCTAGAGTACTATCACAAGCCTCTATCAAAGAGCACATTAAACCGATATTAGAGCAGCTACACTGGCTACCAATTGAGAACAGAATTAAATTCAAAGCACTCCACACTATATTCAAATCCCTCCAAGCAGAACCTTCCATCTGCCTGAAAGAATTTATTTGAATCAGTACGGAAAACAGACCACGTAGAAGTAACAATAGAACTTCTCTTGAGGTACATGCTGACTTCAGAAGCTGCAACGCAACTACATCCAAGAGAGCCTTCTCCCTTTACACCCCACTATTATGGAACTCATTTCCTTCAGTCATAAGAAACACTAAGGATCCTAAATACTTCCGTAAACCGCTAAAAACATTCCTGTTCAAGGAGCACTTTGGTGAACCAGTCACCTAGTGACAATTCTCCATGTAAAGCTACAGTCCTCACACTTTTCAAGACACCTTCAAATTCATTGTAACTAATTTATATATATGCTTAGTTCTCTGTACATAGTTATTACTTAAATCAGCTGTTGCTGATTTAAGTTAATTCTTCCCTTATCCCCTATCACTCCCTGTTAAGATGTTACATATATTTTTGCTTAATGTAATGTTCAATCCTTTGAGTTCTCTGTAAACCGCTTTGATTCACGAAAAGCGGTAAATAAGCACTAATAAATAAATATCCCCAAGCAGTTATTATTCTGCTGTTAATGTAATATCAAAGTTGATCAACAGATCCTTGTTCCATGTACTTCGTTGTTAACGTTCATTGTAAACCGCTTTGATATTATGAAAAGTGTCATAAAAGAATTGTTAAATAAAATAAACAGTGTGGGTGTACCCAACGGCACTCCGTTGGTGGGATTAACTGCACCAGCATGCCATTTAGTGCTTTGCTAACACATGGCACCATGCTAACGGCCAGGGAACGGATACATACACATACACTGAGGTTACTGCAGCTCTCTGTGCCAGTTTCGCGGCTCAAATGTGCATTACCGGCACACCCTTTAGTAAACATGCCCCATACTATATCTGGAATTTCATGAATGACTCCTGAGGAAATTAAAGATCCATGGATAGGAGGCAATGTACTGTTGTGGACTGGGAACTGGTTAAATGATAGAAGACAGAGAGTAGGGCTAAATGGCCAATTTTCTCAGTGGCGGAAGCTGAATAGCGGAGTGTCCTAGGAATCTATACTGGGACTGGTGCTTTTAAACATATTCATAAATGATCCACAAAACAGGAACAAACAAGGTCATTAAATATGGAGATGGCACCAAATTATTTGAAGTTGATAAATCGCATGTGGATTGTCAGAAAGTGCAGAATGACCTTGCGAGACTCAGCCTCCATATGGCAGATGAAATTTAATGCAGACAAATGCAAAGTGATGCACAGAGGGGCATGTTTACTAACATGTACTACCAGGGTAGCGTGGGATTATTCTGAAGTTTTGGTGCCATGCTAAAAAGTAGTGTGGAGCCTCTGGCTACCCTGGCAGCATGCATCAGGACATGGACTGTGTGGGACATGGACATTTCCAGCGAGTCATGGCTAGCATAGGTATTAGTGGTCCACACTAACTGCACTTGGCACAGATAGCATGGATGCCACTAAGAGACCCGTGGCCCAGTCTCTGTGCAGCTTTCATATACATGCCCCTGCAGTTAGCTAGAAGCTCTGCACTTGTAATGCAGCCCACATGAGTGTTACCAGCACTAGGCGTAGTAAACATGCCCCATAGAGAATCATACCACAAATTACAGCTCCATATTAATTCATTTAGGAGTTGCCACCTAGGAAAAGCATTTATGTGCCATCATGGAAAATATGTTGACTTCCTCTGCTCAGGATGTAGCGTGGACAAAAAAGCAAACAGAAGGTTAAAAATTATTAGGAAAGGAACAGACTATAAAAACAGAGTATCATAATGCCTCTGTATTGCTTCATGGAGCAACCACACCTTGAGTATTATGGTTGACGCATCTCAAAAAAGATATGGAGAAATTTTTACTTACAGATAGTTTTCTTTCCTGGAATCCTGCTAGACCAGTCCAGGCTAGTGGGTTGTATCCCCCTGCCAGCAGATGGCGAGATAGAGAAAAATTCCTGAAGCTTTGTGACATCACCCTTGGTATAAAAACCCATCCCCCAAGGGGAGCTTCAGCATAACTGTAACAAGCAACAGGAGTTCAAACAGCCAAGGAAGCACAAAACCAGAGCAAAAATGATTTCATAAACACTTATAATAAGCTAAATTGAACAATGTGAAACAGGATCCGTAGGGCAAGGAAGTATGTACATGGCGAAGTACAGCAATGTCACAGATACATAAAGAGAGTCTTAGCTAGGCAACGGACTAAACAGTTCAGATGGGCGGGTCCTAGACTGGACTAGCAGGATTCCAGGAAAGGAAATTATAGGCAATTTCTCGGTCCAAATACATCCTGCTAGACCAGTCCATACTAGTGAGGAGTACCATAGCTAAACCACTACAGGGCAGGAAGAACAGCTGCAGCCAAGACAGAGGCTTCGAAGCAAGCTGCTTCTCGAGCTTGGACATCCAAGCGATAGTGATGTGCAAAAGCAGAGAGAGAGGACCAGGTGGCTGCCCTACAAATATCTAGCAGAGCTACCCGTGAGCATTCTGCCCAGGAGGTAGCCTGAGCCCACATAGAATGTGGCCGAAGACCTACAGGCACAGGTTTGTTCAATAAAATACGAGCAGACTCAATGGTCTGCTTGATCCAGCGTGCAACAATTGCTTTGGAAGCGGTCTCTCCTTTTTGTGGAACAGAAGCCAGGACAAAAAGGTGATTGGAGAGATGAAATGTATTAGTGAGTTTGAGGTAATGGCGTAATGCCCTACCAACATCCAACAGGTGAAGGACTATGTTGTCACCCACAAACTGCTCCTTAAAAAAGGAAGGAAGCACAACCGATTGGTCGACATGAAAATCCGAAAAGGACCTTAGGCAGAAAAGAGGGTACTGTTCGAATGGTAACCCCCTCCAGGAAAAAATACAGAAAAGGATCCAGATAAAGTGCCTGGAGTTCCGAAAGGTGCCATGCCGAAGCGACTGTTATAAGAAAAACAGTTTTGAGAGTCAAATCTGAGAGATGCCCTACAGAGAGGCTCAAACCGAGCACAGGTGAGCACACGAAGCACTAAGGACAGATTCCAAGAAGAGACAATTGAACGAATGTGGGGCCTCAGGGAGCAAACGCCCAGCATAAAATGGGAAACATCTACATGAGAAGCAAGAGATCGCCCGTGGAAAGGCCTCCGAAAGCATGTCAAGGCTGCAATATGCACCTTTAAAGAATTAAAGGTGAGACACTTATCAAATCCATCCTGAAGGAAGGAAAGACTGTCTGGAATATCAACTTGCCAAGGAGAGGGATCTCTTAGAACAGGGGTGGGCAATTCCTGCCCTCGTGCACCACAATCCAGCCTGGTTTTCATGATGTCCCTAATGATTATTCATGGACCTATTTCCATACAATGGAAGGCAGTGGATGCAAATAGATCTCATGAATATTCATTAGGGGCATCGTGAAAACCAGGCTGGATTGTGGTGTACAAGGGTCGGAATTGCCCACCCCTGTCTTAGAACACCAAGAAAAAAAAGCTAGATCACAGCATAGGCACGTGAGGTAGAAGACAGTCAAGCCCGTAGTAGAGTGGCCACTACTTGCGAGTAACCCTTGCTATGCAAGCGACGCTGCTCAATAGCCAAGCCGTAAGAAAGTAAGGAGCGGGATCATCCATGAGAACTGGCCCTGAAACAGGAGACCTCTCTGGACACTGAGGGATAGGGGTGCCTCATGCAGGAGGCGGAAAAGATCAGAATACCATGGATGCAGAGGCCAATCCGGGGCCACCAGCACTACCCATTCGGAGTGTGACTCTATCCCACGAGTACACAGCCAATTAGCGGCCAAGGAGGAAAGATATAGAGAAGCTTGTTCAAAGGCCAGGTATGAACTAGAGCATCTAGGCCGTGAGAGTACTGTTCCTTTCTACTGAAAAAGATTGAAATCTTGGGAGTGGAAGAGGTGGCCATTAGGTCTAGAGTCAGATGACCCCAATGATGCACAATGTTCGCAAACACCCACGGAACTAGCTCCCACTCACCAGGGTCCAGTACACGACAACTCAGGAAATCTGTTTGAATGTTTTCCATTCAAGCAATGTGCTGTGCAGAAAGAGCCGGGAGGTTAGATTCTGCTCAGGGAAATAGAGGGCATTTCCAGGGCCACTCTCAGACATTTGGTCCCACCCTGTCTGTTGAGATAAGTCACAGTGGTGGAATTGTCGGAAAGTACTCCGACTGCTCGACCCTGGAGGTGGGATTGACAGAAGAGTAGAGCCAGGTGAACAGCCCGGGCTTTGAGACGATTGATGGTCCAAGAGGCTTCTTGAATGGACCAAGATCCCTATGCTGCCTGTCCCTGGCAGTGCGCTCCAACCTGCAAGGCCACCACCCAATGCAGAATTTTCAAGGGAACACCCTTCAGCAAGTGACAAGGACAAAACCACCAGCAAAGACTGCAGTGAACCACTGAAGAAAGGGGTAGATGAATATGATAGTCCTGGGTGGATGGGGACCAGCACAACAGGAGAGAGTACCGAAGCAGAACCATGTGAGCATGGGCTCAGCAGACTACGTTGAGAGCAGAAGCCATGGTGCCGAGGAGTTGTAGGTAATCCCAGGCAGTGGGAGCTGCCAGGTGCCAGAAGGCATGGACCTGAACACAGAGCTTCTTGCATCTGTTGTGTGAAAGGAAGACACGATCCACTCATGTCGAAGCGGTGTCAAGGAATTTCAGAGACTGAACTGGGCACAGATTGCTCTTGGCATAACTGACCACCCAGCCAAGATGGTCTAGAAAGGAGAGGACCTGAGAGACCGCAGAAGTAGCCTCCTCAAAACTCGCTGCTCTAAACAGCCAATCGTCTAGATAAGGATGAACCTGAATACCTTGGTGCCACATGGAAGCTGCCACTACTACCATCACCTTGGAGATGGTGCGAGGAGCTGTGGCAATACAAAAGGGCAGGGCACAAAACTGATAATGTTGATAGGGGACCACTAAATGTAAATACTGCTGCTGATCTTGGCAGATTGGAATGTGAAAATATACTTCTGCCAGGTCCAGGGATGTGAAAAATTTGCCTGGCCAAACAGCTTGAATGACTGTCCTGAAGGTTTCTATCCAGAACCGCAGCACCTGAACTCAGCAATTGACTCCCTTGAGGTCCAGGATGAGATGGGAGAAGTCATCCTTTTTGGGAAGGACAAAGTAAATGGAATAGTGACCAGAACCTCTTTCTGAGGGAGGAACTGCGCATACCACATTGAGCCAAAGGCGGCGGTGAAGAGTCAGGCATACAGCTGCTGCCTTGGCCACGGAACTTCATGGAGAGATGACAAAGACATTCGGCACGAGCTCAGTGAAGCCAAGAGCATAACTCTATGTTACTACCCTGAGTACCCACCGGTCCGATGTTATCTGGGTCCATTCATGGGAAAAATACCATAAGCGTCTGCCCAAGGAGGCACCATGGGATGGACCCGGAAACCATCAATGGGAAAATTTGGCAGAACTGGAAAAACAAGTTGGACGAGGAGAAATTGTCCCAGTTGCGATGGAAACCCTGAAAGGATTGAGGCTTAGAACCAGCCTTATTTGAAGAAGAACCAGATTTGCCAGGCCGGTAGTGACCAACGTCTCTGAAACGGACTCTATAAAATGAGGATGCGGACAATGATGTGACAGGACAATGAAAATTGGATTTGGGCTTTTTCCGCCGGTAAACATTGAGGCTTGACTTCCCCAAATCCTTCACAAGTTTTTCCAAATCCTCACCAAAAAAGGCAACGGTCCTTGAAAGGAAGCTTAGCTTCCTTTTCTCACTGTTGGTCATCTTTCTATTCTCTTACCTCACCTGAACTCTTAACTCTTATTTCCTCAGTGCGAAAGACCACCTGCCCTCTCGACCCCATCCCCTCTACCTGGTTTACTGAACCTTCTCTTCTCTCTTACCCTACATTCTTGCCATAATTAATACTTCCCTCTCTTCTGGATCCTTCCCTCTCCTCTGGAAACACGCATTGGTCCGGCCCATTTTGAAAAAAAATCTAATCTCGATCCACTCATCCCAGCCAATTATCGCCCTGTTTCCAATCTACCTTTCCTTGCAAAACTTCTTGAGAGGACTGTCTTTTCCCAATTTTCTCAACACTTACACTCCATAAACGTTTTACATCCCCGACAGTCAGGTATTCACCAGGGCCACAGTACAGATACAATTCTAATAGCACTTAACGATCTCCATTCCTCACACAACAAAAGTGATATTTCGGTGGTGGTCTCCCTAGATCTTTCTGCGGCTTTTGACTTAGTTGATCATTCTCTTCTCCTCTCTCGTCTCCGGGACGCTGGGCTTAGGGGAACAGTTTATCGTTGGTTTCATTCTCTCTTATCTTCTTGCTCTTTCTCTGTGGTCTCACCCTCCGGCCCACACCATGCTTCTGCTCCCATCTCCCTTCCCTGTGGTGTCCCACAAGGATCGGTCCTCACACCCCTTTTATTTAATCTCTTCCTTGCACCCCTTGCCCTCTGCATTCAGCAAACCAGTCTCTCTGCTTTCTTCTATGCTGATGACATCATCATCCTACATCATACTAGTCCTCTTCACCCTGATCTCACTCCTCTGAATTCCTGTCTCACTCTTGTATCAAACTGGCTCTCTTCTAACTGCCTTCATCTTAATCTGTCCAAAATCTCATGTACTTGGTTCACTTTTGGAAGCCCATGTCCTTCACTTTCACCCTCCCTTGACCGTTCCACTATTCCTCTGGTCTCTTCTTTCTGATATCTTGGTGTTCTGCTTGACTCTGCTCTTTCCTTTTAGGACCACATTTCTCATCTCACAAAAACCTCTTACTTTTTCTTATGCCAAATTTGTTCTATTCATCCCTTTCTTTCTTCCGCTGCTCTGACTACCCTTACCATAGCTACCATACTCTCTCATATTGATTACTGTAATTCAGTCCTCACAGGTCTTACCCGCACTCAGCTACATTGTTTGCAATTATTACAGAACACTGTTGCCAGGATTATCACTTACTCTTCTTACCGAGATCATGTTACACCACTTCTGTATCGCTTACATTGGCTACCTATCGAGTTCCGTATTCATTTTAAAATTCTCACTCTAGTTCACTGAGCCATTTACACCCAAACCCCTCAGTACCTCACTGACCTTCTACATGTTCAATCCATGTCAATCGCCTTCACCTCCCCTCACCCTCACGTGCACACCTTCAATCAACCCGGCATTCAGCTTTTTTCTTCCATGGTCCAGCCCTGTGGAATTCCTTGTCCACCTCACTATCCTGCCTTTAAGTCACAGTTGAAAACTCATCTCTTCACCACAGCTTATAACAGTAGTTCTCAACCTTTTTTGTACCGCGACCCCTTTTACCACTGGTCAACTTGTGAAGACCCCCAATGATAAAATCAAATGCGTCTCTCTTCCTTTACCGTTAACGTATTGTCGCTGTAATCATTTGTTGAATTATTAATATATTATAGGCCTTTACAATATGTTTTTATTTATAAAATCTACTTATTTAAACCACAATAATTAATCACAATAACAAGTAACAATATTTGATTTCAAAAATATTATGGATTTTGTAGTCAACGGTTTTAGTATGCTTTATTCAAAAAGACTGATGAAGGGCAATGGTGTGAGCGTTCTTGGCTTTGGCGATTCTGAGAGCCACCATATATGAAGCTTCAATAGCGGCTATGTTTTGTTGGTGGAACTTTCCGCCAATATCAAGTCTGCTTTTTTTGATTCCATTAGCTTTGTTCTTAAAATACCAAATATCCTTGCCTACAAAGGTGGGATGCTTACTGTCAAAATGCCGTTTCAGTTTGTCTGGCTTCATGAATTCCGCTGATAGAACTTTGTTAAAAATAACGCATTGTGATTTCTCTGAAAATTTTCTGCTGAAAATATGAAGGTGAAACCATACCATAAAAAGACATCGCAATATTTTCTTTTCTTGGTATTCTTCTCTCTGTCGTTCATTTTCAATGGAGTCGCTGGTGTTATATAATATTACATAGAAAATTTAATTTTAGTAGAACCCATGTCCACCATTACAAAACCGGAAGTGATCTAAATAACGTCTCGAGGTGCATCGTTTCTGGCAAACAGGTAAAAGTAATTAAGGATAGCCTAAGTAATATATAAATTGATTAAATTCAAAGTATTTGGCATTTTAGGCTTTGCAATCAAATTAGAACAATAAATTAGAAAATAAATAATTCCTGGGATTTGTCAGGCGACCCCTGGTAAATCCTGAGGCGACCCCCGTGAGGGGTCCCGACCCACAGGTTGAGAACCACTGGCTTATAACCTCCCGGCCTCTCAATCCTGACCTGGTTTATTAATGTTTGCCTAAGTTCTTCTCTTATGTATTTTTCTTTGCACGCTTCATAATTTCCTCTTTCCTTCTAAGATTGTAGTTCTTTTCCTTTTTCCTGGCCTTGTGTCTCTTTCTGATTGTTAATTTATTGTGAACCGCCCTGATGTCATATAGGGCGGTATATCAAATATAAATAAACTGAAACTGAGATGGGACTTAGAAGCAGCATCCGCATTCCAATGACCAAGTCACAGCCAACGCCGAGCCACTGTAGCAGCAGTCACAGACCAAGCAGGTAAGTGCAGCAGATCATAAAAGGCATCTGTAAGAAAGGTAGTGACAGATTCTAAATGAGGCAAAGCCGGATCATCTGGAAGTGACTGAAGCCATCGGAGCACAGTGCATGCAGCAAGACTTCCATAAACAGAGGCCAGCAATGCCAAGGTTGATGACAAGAAAAAGGTTTTTTTTTTTTGTTTTTTTTGTTTTTTTAAAGAGGCCCACTACCTTGCGATCTTTCTGATCATGGAGGGCAGTGCCGCCCTCCATAGGAATGTTTGTCCATTTAGTGACTGCAGTGATCAAGGCATCTACTTTAGGGAAACACAATCAGTTGTCAAGATCATCCAAAGACCAACATAAACATGCCCCAAGCAACGAGAGAGTCACATCAGGAGAATCCCACTCTAAGGAGACCATCTGTTGTAGTTCCAGGGGAAAGGGAAAAGTCTTAGGTGGTTTCCTGATGCCTATGATGATGGGGTCTGCCTGAGGTTTAGAGGAATCCTGAGGCTGTTGCACTTGAGTCCGAGAGGTGCAGAGCCTCTGTAATTTCGGCAATGAGAGCAGGAAGCTCTTCCTTACGGAATAACCGGATATCCTGACCATCTTCGAGGCTCCTGGTCATCTTTCAACAGCGAGAGCTCTCCTCCTTCCTGGCCAGACTCAGAAGTGATGGAATGTTTATCTAAAGGACTGTAACAGTCTTCACCTCAGGGCGCCAGTTCCCTGGAGGTGAGGAGATATCCTCAGCCAGATCTAAAGAAGCACCAGCCAAACTTTGGCAGACATGCTTTCTAGACGGAGGATCAGCGGCAGTCAGAGTAGCTGAAGTCTCCAAGCTCCACATATCCCAGGCCTGACAGAATAGCTGCATAAACTGGAGATCAGAGCCATCAGCTGAAGTCTGCATAGGCTGAATAGAGAGTTGTAGAGGGTGAGCATGCTGCTCAGGCAAAAAAAACGGAGGAAGAGCACCTTGAGATCTAGCATCAACCTGAGGTAACCCATAGGGAACTAAAGCAAGAGACCTCAAAGGGCTACTGGAACCAGGACCTGCAGATGCAAAAGGACCCCCTTCATCAGAACCACAGGAGAACACAAACTACCTGTCGAAGTCTTACATTTCTTCCCACAGCTCAAGCAGCGTTGTGAAAATGCCTTCTTCCTTACAACAGGATAAAAGAAATAAAAAGGTCACAGAAGAGCTGGGGAGCCAAAGATCAACAGAATCTGAAGAAAGAATGGCAGCCACAGCACAAAAATTATGGCAGGAAACAACAAAACAGAGCTGGGAAGCAGTCGCCAACTGACCGTGTGAAGAGAAGCAGGAAAAAGGCAACTGCAGAAAGCAGAGCATACCAAAAAGGGAGGCGCATGCGGTCAGAACAAGATACCGCCGAAAAACAGATTAGGACGCTGCTTTAAAAGAGAACTGTGAAAGAAATAAAACACACTGCTCTCCAAGGAAGAAAGAAAAACCCGGAAGGGTTCAGAGAAGAAAAAGCTGCCCAACTTCCTCAGCAACTGGGTCCTTGAATAGGAGGGGGGAGGGGGTTGTTTTGTTTTTAAAACAAACTTTAAGGAGTTGGAAAAACAACAAAAGGTGACTGCCAACTTAGCTGATAAATGTCTTGCATTGCAGTCAGAAGACTGCAACTGCTCCTCATAAGCAGAAGCACTTCCCTTCAGACCTCTTTGACCAGGAGCAGCTCCGGAAAGTGAAGAAAGGAAAAACTATCGGCAAAGAAGGGGCATCACAGTGTGCACAACTGCCAAAGATAGCTACACTAACACCAAATCTTTTAGAGGATACCAGGAGCTAGCAGAAGTGCACCATCTGCTGAGACAGAGAAAATACTGAAGCTCCCCTTGGGGGATGGGTTTTTATATCGAGGGTGATGTCACAAAGCTTCGGAAATGTTTCTCTGTCTTAACATCTGATGGCAGGGGGACACAATCCACTAGTCTAGACTGGTCTAGCAGGATGTATTTGGAAAATGGAATTAGAAAAGTATAGAAAAGGGCAACTAAAATGATAAAAGAGGATGAAACAAATCTCGTAAGGGAGAAAGCTAAAAAAGTTAAGGCTCTTCAGCTGGGGGAAGAGAGGGTTGAGAGGAGATATGAAAGAGGTCTATAAGATCCTCAGAGTTGCTGAATGACTAAATACAAATCAATTCTTCACTCTATCAGACATTACAGACATTATGATGTTACAAAGTAGCACATTTAAAACAAATAGAAGAAAATATCTTTTTACGCAATGCATAGTTAAGCTTTGGAACTCATTGTCAGAGGATGTGGTAAACCAAAAAAAACAGCTGGGTTTTCAAAAAAGGTTTGGACAAGTTCCCAGAGGGAAAAGAGTCTCGAGATTGTTATTAAGAGCGACCTGTGGAAAGCCCCTGCTTATCCCTGAGGGCAAGTAGCATGGAATTAGGCCAGGTACTTGTGACATGGACTGGTCACTGCTGGAAACAAGAGGCTGGACTCGATGGAGAGCACACAAGCCATGTAGCAGGCATGCTCTTCTGCTTTCCCAGACTTCATATTGCTGGATATTTGTGTTCGAGAAGCATTTGCAAACCTGGCTCGCTTACCATACTGAGTGTAGCCTGGGCCTCTGTTCTTCCATTTAGGCCTCACCATAGCAATGGGGAAATTTCTTCTAGGCATAATTAGCATTCTGATAACTTTTTCTATGCCGTTGATTATAAAATAACCACCCATTTCCTGATAGGATGAGAAAATATTAAAATTAATGAAAGGCAGGCATGATCAAAAGCTCTGTGACCATTCTTTATCTACAAGTGGCAATAATCAGATAACAGACCATATCTTAAAATGTACAGGCGAACATGTGTTACAGAGCCTGCAACCATTCAGTAAGATTTAATGATCACTGGCTGCCAAGCATCATGCAGATGAATTAGGTTGTCCTATTGTTGAAGTTCCCTGTTTAATGTAAAACTCAATGGTACTTGTATGCATTGTAGTATGTTCTTGTTCATTGTACACCGCACTGATTGTAATAGCGCGGTATAAAAGAATTGTTAAATAAATAAATAAATAAATAAATAAATTAGAATTTGCTTCTCTTTCCAGGAGCCTGGTAAATGTTCTATTTCAGGAAATTAGCCAGGAGCCTGGTAAAGCGTCATTTTACTTACCAGATAATGCCCTTTCCTTGAGTTCTGCTAGACCAGTCCAGACAAGTGGGTTGTGTCCCCCAACTAAGCAGATTGACGGAGACAAAGAATCAATGAAAAGTCCATGTTTCAATGGCATCACTTCCTTGCCTCTATACGCCTAAGCCATCAGAGGTCACTTCAGTATCCATCCCAAAGCATATTGAAGAAAATGGCAAGCTTCACACAACCTCAACGTGGGCAACAATGAGCAATCAAAACTTTAAAGAACTATGTACAGGAACGCATAAACAGGAGGATATTCATAGAAGATGAACCTGCAGAACTAAATATAGAAATCATAGCGGACCCAAGGGTAGTACCTCAGAAGAACAGAGCAAACACAGATCCAGGGGTGGGCCCTGGACTGGTTTAGCAGGATGATAATGGAAGGTGACATTTTATTTACTAGAGAAGGCCCTTTCCTCGAGTCCGCAAGACCAGTCCAGACAAGTGGGACATAGCAAAGCTATGCCTCCACTGGACAGGAAGAAGACACAGCAGTTCGCAAAATCTTACAGCCAAGTAAGTCTGCCCAAGCATGATCATCCAAATGGAAATTCTTGACAAAAGTGGAAAGTGATGCCCAAGATACATCCTTTCGAACCATGCACCCTTGGGCAACTGTTGACTTTCCCCTCTTAGCAGCTTTTAAACTAGGTAACAGGGGAAAACAGACAGTCGCCCAAGAACACATGGTTCGGAAGGATGCATTCTTGAAAGATACTAGCAAAAGACTGAAGTTAGAACCTCTCTGTTGATAGGCCCTAATAATGACAAAAGTAACCCAAATGCCCTTAAGTACAGGGCAGACAGAACTTAAAGATTGCAAATTACCTCTGTCTAGCGGTAACCAGATTAATATGAATACAGCCTCTAAATGCTAGAAGTCTAAACAATAAGATGGGAGAGTTAGAATATATAGCACTAAATAAGAGGTTAGATATGACTGGTATCTCAGACACATGGTGGAAGGAGGACAACCAGTGGGACATCGATACCTGGGTATAAACTATATCATAATGATAGAGTGGATTAAATTGGTGGAGGCGTTGCGCTCTATGTTAGAGGGGGCATCGAGTCACACAGGAATAAAGTTTTGCAGAGAACAAAATACACTGTAGAATCTCTATGGATTGAAATTCCAAGTAAAAAGGGGAAGGCGATGGCAGTGGGGGTGTACTATCGACTGTCTGGCCAGAATGAACAAATGGATGATGAAATGCTCAAAGAAATCAGGGAAACTAACAATATAGTAATAATAATGGGCGATCTCAATTACCCCGGTAGCAAATGGGTCAGTGTCACAGCAGAACATGCTAGGGAGATAAAGTTTCTAGATGAAATAAATGACTGCTTCTTGGAGCAGCTGGTTCATGAACAGACAAGAGGGGAAGCCTTTCTGGACCTAGTCCTTATTGAAACAAGATCTGGTGCAAGAGATAAGGGTTTAGGGGCCACTTGGCACCAGTGATCACAGCATGATCACGTTTGATTTAATAAATGGAGGAAGGACAGCAAGGAAATCCACAGTATTACCTTTTAACTTTCAAAAGGGAGACTATAATAAAATGAGGAAATAGTTAAGAAAAAACTAAAAGGAGCAGTTGCAAAAGGTTAGAGATTTACATCAAGCAAGGCTGCTGTTTAAAAATACTATCTTGGAAGCCCAGACCAGCTGTATTCCACACTTTAAGAAAAGTGAAAGAAGTCCAAAAAACTGCCAGCATGGTTTAAAGGTGAGGTCAGAGAAGCTGTTGTAGCCAAAAAAAGCATCTTCAGGAAATGGAGAAATGAGTCAAATGACGAAAACTGGAAACATATGCACTGGCAAGTTAGATGCAAGGCAAAGAGAGAATTTGAAAATTTAAAAAAAAAAATTTTTCAAGTATATTCGTAGCACAAAACGTGTAAGAGAGTCAGTTGGACCACTGGATGATAGAGGGGTAAAAGGGGCACTAAAGGAGGACAAAGCCATAGCAGAGAGATTGAATGAATTCTCTGCTTCGGTCTTTATGAAGATGTAGGGAAGTTACACATGCCTGAAATGGTATTTAAAAGATGATACTGGAAGAACTGAAAGAACTATTATAACTATTTGATAAACTGAAGAGTAGCAAATCACATGGACCGGATGGTATACATCCAAGGGTTTTGAAAGAACTGAAATATATGAGATTACAGACCTATTTAGTAATCTGTGAGCTATCATTAAAGTCATCAGTAATACCTGATGATTGGAGGATAATTTTTAAAAAGGGTTCCAGAGGTGACCCGGGAAACTCAGAGCAGCGAGCCCAACATCAATACTGGGAAAAATGGTAGAAACCATTAAGAACAAAAATTTCTTAACATGTAGATAGTCGTGGTTTAATTGGAGACAGCCAACATGGCTTTAGCCAGGGAAGGCCTTGTCATACTAATCTATTTTTTTGAAGGTGTAAATAAACAGGTAGACAAAGGTGGGTCGATCGATATAGTGTATCTGGATTTTCAGAAAGCCTTTGATAAGGTCCCTCATGAGAGAATCCTGGCAAAATTAAAAAGTCATGGAATAGGAGGCAGTGTACTATTGTGGATCAGGAACTGGTTAAAAGATAGAAAGCAGAGGGTAGGGCTAAATGTCCAATTTTCCCAATGGAGAAAGGTGAATAATGGAGTACCCCAGAGATCTGTGCTGGGTCCACTGCTTTTTAACATATTCATAAATGATCTGGAAATGGTAATCAAATTTGCAGATGATACAAAATTATTCAAAGTTGTTAAAACCCAAGAGGATTGTGAAAAATTGCAAAAGGACCTTAATAAACTGGAAGGTGGGACATTCAAATGGCAGATGAAATTTAATGTGGAGGAAGTGCAAAGTTATACACCTAGAAAAGAACCCAAACTATGGTTACACGATGCAAGTTTCCACATTAGTATCCACCACTCAGGAAAACGATTTAGGCGTCATTGTGTATAATACATTGAAACCCTCTTCCCAATGTGCAGGGCGGCCAAGAAAGCAAATAGAAAGCTAGGAATCATAAGGAAAGGAATGGAGAATAAAACAAAGGATATTATAATACCTCTGTATCGTTCCATGGTGCAACCACACCTTGAATATTGTGTGCAATTCTAGTTGCCGTATTAGAAAATATATAAAGAGCATAACAAGTTGGTCTGATTTATGAAAGGAATTTGTAACCTCCAAGAACCAGAGAGGTACCTTCTGAACATCTACAAGACATTAACCGACACTACTCCTTAGAGAAGGAGTACAGGCAAAATGCCAAGTTCACATGAAAGGGAGAAACCACTTCAGGGAAGAAAGGCACAGGTCGAATGGAAACTGTCTCCTCAGAAAAGATAGGTAAGGATCTTGGTAGGACAGCGCCACCAGCTTGGAAAATTGCCTTGCAGAACAATCATAACAAAGAAGACTGTCTTGAGACAAAAGTCCTCCAGAGTAGCGCACTTCAATGGCTCAAAGGGTTCAGACATCAGAGCCCTGAGCACCACCAGACACAGATCCCAAGAAGGGACCACAAACTGTAGGGGAGGACGCAAACGCCGAACCCCATTTAAGGTGGCATGAAACATCTGTGTGTATGGCTAGACTTACCAGCCAATGGCCCTCTGAAACAGGACAAAAGCTGCCACCTGAACCTTCCGGGAGCTAAAGGAAAAAAGGCCCTTCTCCAGTCTGTCCTGCAGCAAAGCCACAGGGGCAGCATCATGGCCAGCCACAGTACCAGCATTCAAAGGCACCAGATCCATACTTATGACAGGTTGGTAGCCCTCTTCCAGGCTCTGAGCAGAGTGATCATCACTGCAAGAGAATAGTCCTTATGCACTGGCCAAAGCACCAAGGCCTTCGGACCTCATCTCCATGTGGAAACTGAAGAAGTGGCACACTTTGACATTGGAGCAAGTCACCATCAGATCCCTCTTGGGGCAATCCCAGTGGTGCAGACACAACTGAAAACACCTCCTGACAACTCCCACTCTCCTGGGACCAGAGAGTGCCAGCTGAGAAAATCCATTTCACAGTATCCACCCCAGCAATGTGCAGAGTCACCAAACTAGGAGGCTCCTCGTTGCCCAGGCAAACAGGACAGCTTTCACCAGGGCTACCCCAGCACTTTTAATGCCGCCTTGCCGATCAACATAAACCACCACCATGGTGTTGCTCAAGAACATGTTTACTGCCTAGCCCTCGACCAGGGCCCAGAGACACAGAAGAGTCAACCTGAGAGCCCCTGCTTCAGAGTGGTTGATGGACCACACTACCTCCCCGTAGTTCCAATGATCCCAGGGTGTTTGGCCTTAGTAATGGGCTCTGCAGCCCAAGAGACTGACACTAATCGCCAGAAGGATCCATGCGTAATCGTCCAGTGGCACAGCCTTTCTCAGAAGGTTAATACCATCACCACAGGCTGGCCTTCACCATCATTGCGAGTGGAAGCCTGAGCTTGAACTGCTGATGAAGATCAACTTGGACTCTTGGAGCCTGCTGTGAAAAGAATAGTGCTAGGCAATCCAACAGCCTTTACTTTCTCCAATGACAGAAAGACTCCACACACACGAGTATCAAAAGCATGCTCCCAGGAATTCCACGGACTGGGAATGCAACAACTGGCTCCTCCCCAAATGATCACCCAACCAAGACTCATCAGAAAGGACACCACTAGGGGTGCCACCCAAGATGGCTCTGAAGGAGAATGGGCTCAGATGAACCAGCAGTCCAGACAGGAGCAGGTGGAGGCTGATGGAGAAAGGGCTCCTGACCGCTTTACAGGCTCCTTTGACCTGGTAAGACTTCATCTTGCCCAGGTCCTTCACCAGCTTCTCCAATTCGGACCCAACAGAAACATCCGTCTAAGGCCAAATGGGTGGCCAAGCTTTGGAAGACGAGTCTGTTGCCTCGTCTGAGCCAAGTCAATGCTGTGTCACTGTCAACAGAGCACATTTCCTGGCCACTAAACGTACAAGGCCATGCATGGCATCAGAAAGGAAGGCCATGCAGGATTCCAAAAGAGGGGCAAAATCATTCGCAGAAGAGGCTGAATCCATTGGAGCAGGGCTCGAGACGTCAGGCTTGCAAAAACCATCAACTTAAGAACAGCAGCTGCCGCAGTGAACTGAATGTTCAGCACGAATCCACCTTTTGGTCCAAAGTATCCTTTAAGACCGATCTGCCTTCTACAGAAATAGTGGTCTGTCTAGTAACTGCTGTGACCTGCATATCCACCTTGGAAATATCAAACCACACAACACACTCTTTGTCCAGGAAAGCGTGCAGCCTCTTATATATCCTTAGCCCCTAAAAGTGGCGAGTTAGAAAAATCCCACTCCGACCGGAACAGGCCCTTGAGCATGTCTGGGAACGGGAAGACAGTAGTGGATTTCCGCACACTTGCAGGAGTGGATGCATCCTCAGTTCTTCCTCTGTGCCTGGAGTAATTACAAGTTCAAGGTGGATAAGATACTGGGAAACATCTCCTCCAGTTCCTCCTTCCAGAACAGGCGAACAACAAATCGCTCTCCTCACAATCTGTAGGCAAGAGTACATCTTCATCTACATCAGACATCTGAAACCAAGCCACAGTCCAGATCTTGGACAGATCCCAGCTAATCTCCATTTCCAGGGGGCAACCATTGCCAGGGACTCTTAGCCATAGGCAATTGAATAAGGCTTCCACTCCCAGCCTGCCCCTTACAAGACTGCGCTCAGGGGAACCCAGAAGCCACAGGGTCTGAATTTCCACATCAGAATGATCAGACTTCTTGTAAAAGGAAAAGAATGCCAGGAAGGACAATCCAGACTCTGGAAGCTTTCCTCGTGGAAGTGATCCCCCTATACCAAGGGAACTAGTCACTGTCAAATCACCTAGAGAATGGGGAACAGCGCACAGCACAGTCGCCGGAACCTCAGGCCGGCTGGTTATCCTTTCCCACAGCGTCATCTGTCACTTCTTGCCCTTAGGTAGGCAAAGCCGGACAAACCGCATACCCTGACATAGAGAGGGGGAACAATCCCTCCAGAACAACTCGGGAGCTGCAATGCTAGAAGAGCAGAACCCAGAAGCTGGAGATGAGGAATTTTGCTCACCAAAGGCCAAACAACGATTCCTGGAAGAAGATAAAGAGTTAAGGCAATGAACACAACAGTGTGCACTAAGGCCACAGCGGCCCAAAGGCACATGTTAACTATGCTTTTACAGAAGAGCGCATTATAGGCACTAGGATAGGAATGCACGTACAGACTGCGCACCTGACAGACCACAATAGAAGAAAACACTACTAACATATGCAGAAAATGGCAGGAAACCCCCACACTGCACCAATAGCCGTGAGCAGTCTACCCTGAATTGCATCCCTCACAGACTGAATCAGAAGCCCCCAAACAAGAAGAATGACTAGGCCAAGCCTTGGAACTCACCCCGCGAGAGCCCCAGACAAAGGATCCATGCAGGGCTTAGCTCTACTCCCGATACTAAGAACATAAGATATGCCATACTGGGTCATACCAAAGGTCCATCAAACCCAGTATCCTGTTTCCAATAGTGGCCAATCTAGGTCACAAGTACCTAGCAGTTTCCTCAAAGGACAAAGGTTTCACAGTGCTTGTATTGGGGCAAGCAGTGGATTTCCTGGGTCCCCTTTAATAATGGTTCATGGACCTTTCCTCCAGGAACTTGTCCAAACCATTTTTAAACCCGGCTACACTAACAGCTTTTACTACATCCTCCGGTAACGAATTCCAGTGTTTGATTACACGTTGAGTGAAAAAATATTTTCTCTTATCAGTCTTAAATAGATTACCCTGTAGCTTCAATGCATGTCCCCTAGTCTTTCTATATTTTGATGGCGTAAACAATCAATCTACATTTACCCGTTCCACTCCATTCATTAATTTATAGACCTCTATCATATCTCCCCTCAGCCGTCTCTTTTCCAGGTTGAAAAGCCCTAACCTTTTTAGCCTCTCTTCAGAGGCATCCTTCCATCCTTTACCATTTTGGTGGCTCTTCTCTGTACTTTTTCTAATAACACCATATCCTTTTAAGATACGACACCCAGAATTGCACACAATATTTTGTGTCATCTGCAAATTTGATTACCTCACTCGTTATTCCCATTTTCAGGTCATTTACGAATCTGTTATAAAGCAGCAGACCCAGCACAGATTCCTGGGGTACTCCACTATTTACCTTTCTCCGTTGGGAAAATTGGCCATTTAGCCCTACTCTTTGCTTTCTATCTTTTAACCAGTTCCTGAGTCAGAATAGTACACTGCCTCCTATCCCATGACTTTTTAATTTCGCCAGGAGTCTCTCATAAGGGACCTTGTCAAAGGCTTTCTGAAAATCCAGACACACTATAATCAACCGACTCACCTTTGTCTACCTATTTATTCACACCTTCAAAAAAAACATAACAGATTAGTAAAACAAGACCTTCCTTGGCTAAAGTCATGTTGGCGGTCTCCCATTAAGCCATAACTAAATTGGTCTCTTTTTCTTGAACGCGTTCCTAAAATACTGCTGTTAAAATTACGTCCAATTGCGCGGCGTCTTTTGGAGCTTGGAGTTACCAGTGCGAGAGAGAGCTCTGGATTAGAGGACGTTGGCAGCATCACTAAAATATGGGGAAGGATCTCCTGAAGAAAGTCTGCTTTTGAAACGCCGTAATGGCGCCTGTTTAGAGCGTCGGGATCTGTTTCACCAGGAGCAACACGTAGGGTGATGCTTTTTAAGTTAAGTTATTATGCCATATAAATGTAAATCACAAAAGTTGAAAATACACTGGGGTCGTTGATGTTAATCACAGCACCAAACTGTTGGACTTATGTCCTGAGAAGAGTGCCGAGTGAGTCTGAGACCTGTTAACAGTGAAGTGAAAGTAAAAAGTGAATAATTCCCATTAAGCCATGACTATCTACATATTCAGTAATTTTGTTCTTTATAATGGTTTCTATCATTTTTCCCAATACTGACTTCAGGCTCACCTGTCTGTAGTTTCCCAGATCACCCCTGGAACCCTTTTCAAAAACTGGTGTTACATTGTAATACCTGAAGATTGGAGAATGGCCAGACGATTTTAATGAGAATTCACAGATTACTAATAGTAGGTCTACAATCTCATATTTCAGTACTTTCAGCACCCTTGGATGTATACCATCCGGTCCAGGTGATTTGCTACTCTTCAGTTTTATCAAATAGTTGTAAAACATCTTCCCAGTGTAATTGACGTTTCTTTCAATTCTTCTGCGACATCACCTTTAAATACCATTTCAGTCATGGCTACTGTATCACTGGCTTTTACAGCACTGTACTGAAGGTGGCTGGCAGGCAGATCCCTCTAAGAGTCTTCTGTAGTATCAAAAGAAAGCAGGGGAAATAGCGGAGGGAGGGGGCAATGTGTTTGTGCGAGGCAGCTGCACTCTTCCAGATCCTTCCAATTTCTGGCTGCTCAACAGGCCCTTATCATGATAAGCGCGTGGAGCTGAACCAATTTCCCCTCCTCCTATGGTTACCGAAAAGACCACGGTTTAGAGGAACCTCCCACATTGCGTTCAAGTGAGACAGTCAGCCTCTGGGTGGTCGTTCACGAGCGTTTAATCAATTTTTTCCTCTCAAATCTTCAGAATTTTCTTCAGAGAGGAGAAAATCTATCCAGCAATGTGGAGACAAAGAAATACTGAAGAGACCTCTGGTGGCTGAGGTGTATAGAGGCAAGGGAATGATATCACAAAACTGCGCATTTCATTAGTTCTTCGTCTCCACCAATCTGCTGGTAGAGGAACACAACCTACTTGTATGGGCTGGTCTAGAAGGACAATAAGGAATGGTCCGTTTCAAAAAACTAGCCAGTTCTTACCAACCTGTTCTTTTTTGTGAAAAATCATTCGCTGGCAGTGTTGGTTTGTGTTATTGTTGATGTATACTGTTAAGTAGTAAAAAATTGCCACAGAATCCACATACACAAAAACACATAACTGCACATTTTTCTGCTTAAAGCAAGCATAGTACATAAGGCTGGAGCAGCAGAACTAGCAAAGGTCAGCCTATTCCCTGCCTCTGCATTTACCTCCACCTCCTCATGGTGTTCAATGAGCGCCTTTGGAGGAAGATTCCACAAGTTGCAAAGCTTTGACTTCACCATAATGGGAACAAGCCCCAGGGTCTGCTTAATAATTCCTTTCGGGACACCGTTCACTGACCAGCTAATACAAGCCTACAAAGAATAAATGATGATAGCGATTTAAAAATGAAAACCCAGAAAATCGTGTGTGACGGTACAGAGCATAACATCAAATGTACAAGAATGCAATCCCTCTTCGCCAGCAAAAATAAAAACAGATCAGAGCTCCAAAGAAAGGCAGAGGGTGAGCCATAAAAAGGATTATGTAGAAACATTTTAATCCCCAAAGCTAGGTATTTAAAAATATGCTAATAACCTATCACCACCTGACACAAACATTCCACGAGGTCAAAACTTCACTTATAAATCAGGGCCTCCGATTTCCTGTAATTTGGTGGTGTTTGGTGTCCGAGGCCATGACATCACTGGAAAGCGAGCAGAGACTGCTGCCCCGGGCCGCCTTCTTTTCTTTTGGTTATGGGCAGGATGTTACACTTCCTTCTCTCCTGATCCAGCTGGTTTGTGGGCTAGGCCAGCACATCTATTTCCAGCTGCACTAGACTGCTGTCAGTGCTTTAGACCTCTTCCCCCCCACACCAATTTTGCTACAGTTCTCCTACCTCACCCTTTAGCCTCCCTTCAACCAGACCACTCACGGAAAAAAGAGCCATCAATGGCAAGCAGGAGCAGGAACAGTGCAAGGATCTGAGGCATCCTAAGTGAACCTCTTTCCTGGTGCCTCCTCCTCCGGCTCCCCCTCCCACCATTGCCAGCCTCTTCTGCCCCCGCCCCCCATGCAAAAGGAATCAAAGCAGAAACAGCAACACGGCACTGGAGATTTCGCTAAGTGCTGCGGTCCTGTTTAAAGGCATTGCCCACACTGCAGGCCCCGGAGAGAGCTGGCAGCAACAGCGATGGCTCACTCGGACCACTAGTGCTCTAGGCGACTGCCTATTTTGCCTAACGGTTGCGCCAGCCCTGGACAGGAGGTTAAAAACATTGGGCAGGTGAAACATCAGAAAAAAGGAGAAATAAAAGACAGGAGAGAAGGGCAGAATGGAGAAATGAGGGACAGCCAGGAAAACCGTTGGGAAGACCTAAACAGGAAAGATGGAAGAAGGAAAAGAGATGGGAGTGGGGAGGCAGAGTAAAGACAGGAGATACCTGCAGGACACAGACTGTACAGGAAAGGAAACAGGAGAAAGAACAAGGAATGAAAGGCAAGGAAGAAAAAAAAATGGAACAAAGGAAAAAAATAGATCAAGAGAATTCTGGGTCAGAATTAGTTTTCTGATTTTTTTAAAAATGAATATAATTTTAGATACATGGAATAAAAGCTTGAAAAGCTAACAGTTGGTAACTTTGTATGGACTAACAATGTTTCTTCATCAGCTCAGTACAAAATAAGGAGGAATTTGCCTGAAGGTGTACTTTACTGGATTACATACTAGGGACCAACGTTCCCCCTAAGCTGCGCTGGGTCCTACGCCGGCATTCCTGCCAGTGGGGGGAGGTGTAGAACAATTGCACTACATAGGCAGGTCTCAAGGGAGTTGCTTTTGCAGCGCGAGTGCTTGCGTGACTGCAGTGCACCTCCCCCCAGCAGCAGGAATGCCAGCGGAGGACCCAGCGCAGCTTAGGGGGAACACTGCTGGGGACTTAATCGTTTCTTTCCAAACGTGATTCCTGAATTTCATCCAATAACCCCACTTGTGGGAAGAGCCAGGATTTATAGATGGTGTTTGCAATTCCAGTTTTCAACCCAAGAGTGATACTCACGGACAGCTTCCCTCGATAAGTGCTCCTGCGCCCTCGGCACTCTGCTGGATACACCTTCAGCTCCTTACAGATACTTCCTTTGGGCACCATTGGAGGGTTAATAACAGCTTCCACTATAGCCAACATGATCTGCTCGTTGTTAAAAGTGAACTCCAAAGGAGGAATAGCCTAAAACACAAACAGCATATTTCGATTTGATGTATGTGGTCCAGTGCAATGGCTCCCAAAACTGTGTGCACATAATGAATGCACATGAAATCAAGATTCCCTGTAAGGCAGGCCTTGGAACTCCTATGTTTTTTTTTAATTTGAAGTGGAGAGAAAGCTTGCCCTTTTAAAGTAGGACTACCGATAAGCCTTTGAGATGGATCGATGAGCTGTGAACAAGCAATGATATCCTGCGAAAAAGGAAGATAAAAGTAAAATCATTTGTAAAAATCATCCTCTAAAAAACTGAAAACTCAGATCAAACTGCTGAGTGGATGTGCTGTATTGCTGGAGATTTCTTAATAACATTGCAAATGGAAGAACTGCTATCTGATTATCTGAACTCAAGATGGGAACATTTGTTTTCTGCAATAATGATCGTTAGGATGGAGAAATGACTTTTGTGATGGACGTTTTATAGAAAGGCTCTGGGGGAATGAACTTCTGTTTTAAATGCATTTGGTATGTGTTCTGCAGCATATAATAAGATATGACAGGTTTTTGGTATGTTTGGATTTAAATGCGTTATTAATAAGAAAGTTTTAGATTTAATGTTAGGAATGGTTTATGTATCACTGTGTTCTGGATAAAATGTGATAGTGTATTTGTGGTAAAGGTTTTACTGTTTATTCTTTTCATTGTAGATATCCTGAAAAACCACCAGCTATGGCGTGGATAAGACAGGTTTGGAAATCCCTGTAGGAAAAGGAACAATTTTTTAAAATATGCTACTACCTCAAAGAATTGAGGGTGGTGGTCACATCCCCTGACTTCCTATCATTTCCTCTATGGTGAAAAATTCAGCCAACGTGTGCAAAGGCATTTAAACTAGGCAAAAGAGGTGACAAATAGAAAACAAGTTCAGGGTGTCACCCCCAGCAAATGTTTACAGCAGGGCTTGACAAAGCCCAGACGATAGGTTGCTATGGCAACCAGAAATTTACACTTGGTGCCTGGGATTTGCTCCTTCCCTCCTCTCCAGTCACAGGCAGAAAATTCCTCCTGTTCTGCCTTTGGAGACCCCCAGAATATACATGCAAGCACCTCACCCTGACACGCCACACACACACGCAATCCACCTCTACACCACAGAGTCTCCCCAGCTCCGCAGCACACACATACTGTACATACACACACCGTAGCCCTGCACCCACCACCACATCCGACACACAGACAGGCACACCACTGTTACACTCACAGAGGCATTTGCTATATGCCATAACTATTGTTATCTAACAACGACACATGGTGTAGGAACGCTGATGCTGGTCACAAGAAAATATGAGACCAGCGTGAGAGAACCGGGGGGGGGGGGAAGACAAGAGGAGGCCACAAGCACTGGCTCCTAAGATTTTGGCCTGGCTCCTAAATCTGCACAAAAATTTATCAAGGCCTGGTTTACAGTAATTTTAAGAATAGAAAGAAACATAACATTAAACTCATGTGTCAATAACACAGGGGAAGAGAAGTCTGGAATAAAACCCAAGCAAAATAGGGGCAAGCCTACCAAAACCACAAATGCTCTCAGTCTATATAATCAAGTTCCTGACTTGGAAGCCCCGATAGTAGAAATGGACTTGGACAGTGGCCATCACGGAAACATGGTTTAAATGAGTCTCATGAATGGGATATGAACTTATTCCCATTATGAAGGTATATTCAGGAGAGGAGGAAAATCAGAGGTGGAATTGCAGACTCCAAAGTGCTGGAAACGGATTCGTGGAAAGTGACATTGAAAAAGTGAAAATGCTAAACAAATACTTCTGCTCTGTTTTCACTAGAGAAAAGCCTGGAGAAGGACCACCTGTGACTGACAAATATACAAATGGGAATGGAGTAGATATCACACCATTCACAAAAGATGATGCGTTAGAACAGCTTGCAAAACTGAAAGTGGACAAGTCTATGGTACCAATCCCAGCATACGGAAAGAGTTCAGAGAGGTTCTTGCAGGGCTGTTAAAGGATGTTTTTAATAGATCCTTGGAGACAGGAGAAGTTCCTCAGGACTGGAGAAGGGCTGATGTGGTACCTCTTCACAAAGGAGAAATTAGACCTTACCTGCTAATTGTCTTTCCTTGAGTTCTCTCCGGGCCAGTCCAGGAAAGTAGGGTAGTCAACCTCCTCTAGCAGCTGAGGGTTGAAAAGAACTGAAAACTCTTTGCTGACAGGCGCACTAGCTCCCTCTGGTGTCCGAAAGAGTCCCTCATTCTAGTAGTATCAAAGCAGCGATGTTAAACTTATACTAAACTGGAACAAAAACAACAAACACGAAATACCTAGATAGTCCTAAAAAAAGGATGCACTCAACAGGTACTTTCCGTTTTACATTTCAAGAAACTCCAATTTTTTGTTTTGTATTAATATAATTGATGTTTCTTTCCCCCCCCCCCCCCCATTACATATCATTAGCTGTTGGACCTTGGTGAAACAATTCTCTTTCCAAAGTCAACAATGTCCCCAGCGTCGGCCACCAGCTAGGCAACCCATAAGGAGTGGAACATCTTAGCGCCGAGGACGGTAACCACTAGCAAACTCGCAGAAAAACTATGGGCGGGTCCTGGACTGGCCCGGAGAGAACTCAAGGAAAGACAATTAGCAGGTAAGGTCTAATTTCTCCTTCCTATTCGTCTCTCCGGGCCAGTCCAGGAAAGTAGGGCAGTACCAAAGCAGTACTTACAACCGGGAGGGACCTGCAAGCCCCGCTATTACAGCCGAGGCCCCCACTGCCGCATCTGCTCTCGCCTGAACATCCAACCGATAGTGTCTAGCAAACGTATGTAAAGAGGACCACGTAGCCACTCTACAGATATCCACCGGCGGAATCAAGGCAGACTCCGCCCATGAAGTCGCCTGACCCCTAGTAGAATGCGCTCTGAGCCCCACCGGAGCCTCCAAGCCCCTAGATTGGTAAGCTGCGCGAATAGCATGCTTTACCCATCGAGTGATAGAAGCCTTGGTTGCTGCTCTCCCTTTAGCCGGTCCCCCAAACACCACGAACAACCTGTCCGACCTTCGAAACGACTGCGTCTCCTTCAGATATTTACGCAACACACTCCCCAAATCCAGACTCTTCAGCGACCGATCCCATTTTTCCCCCTCACGCGGACGAAAAATAGGAAGAAAAACCGGTTGGTTGAGATGGAAGGCAGAGACCACCTTAGGCAGAAAAGACGGTACCGGTCTCAACACTATCCGTTCTTTTGAAAACTGAAGGTAGGGATCCCTGCACGAGAGCGCCTGCAAATCCGAAACCCGACGGGCGGAACATAAGGCAACCAAAAAGGCAGTTTTCCACGAAAGCTCCCGCAGAGAGCCCGGTTCCCGGGTTTCAAACGGCGGCCGCGTCAGAGCATCCAATACCAGATTCAAGTCCCACGGAGGAACTACTGGACGAACCGGAGGACGAATGATCTTGGCCGCCCTAAAAAATCTACGCACATCCGGGTGCGAAGAAAGAGAACAACCACGCAGCTTCCCTCTGTAACAGGCCAGCACCGCCAGCTGCACCTTAAGAGTGTTTAGTGCCAGACCTTTGTCAAGCCCTTCCTGAAGGAAAGCTAAAACCTCCGGAAGTTGCACAGTCGAAGGCCGAAACCACCGATCCTCGCACCATGCTTCAAAAACGCGCCACACCCTAATGTACGCTAAGGAAGTAGAGGTCTTCCGGGATCGAAGTAAAGTGGCTATTACCGATCGCGAATATCCCTTACGAAGCAAGCGTGCCCGCTCAAGAGCCAGGCCGTAAGCAAGAATCGATCCACCTGTGGCATTAACAGGGGACCTTGAGACAACAGATTCACCCGAGCGGGCAACCTCCATGGCGGAGCCACCAGCATCCGCATCAAATCGGCATACCACGGGCGACGAGGCCAATCTGGGGCAATGAGGATCACCTTCCCCTGGTAAGCTGCTATTTTCTGTATTGTCCGACCTATGAGCGGCCATGGAGGGAAGACATAAAGGAGCTGCCCCAACGGCCAGGACTGAACTAGACCGTCGAGACCCTCCGACATGTGCTCCCTGCGTCTGCTGTAAAACCGAGCCACCTTGGCATTCGCTTGCGTGGCCATGAGATCGAGAATGGGCTGACCCCACCTCAGAGTGATTGCGTGAAAAACTGCCCAATTGAGTTCCCACTCTCCGGGATCGATGGCAGTCCGACTGAGATAATCCGCCTGGATATTGTCCTTTCCTGCCACATGAGCCGCTGAAATCGCTACCAGGTGCTGCTCCACCCAGAGAAATAGCTGTTGACTCTCCTCTAGGAGCGCAGCACTGCCCGTGCCGCCTTGCTTGTTGATGTACGAAACGGTCACCAAGTTGTCGGAAAAAACTCGAACTGCCCGCCTGTCGAGCAGATCGACAAACTCCACGAGCGCCAAGCGAACCGCTCTCATCTCCAACCGATTGATTGACCAACAACTCTCCTCCTCCGTCCAGACGCCCTGCGCCAATCGCGTTAAGCAATGTGCTCCCCAGCCGGAAAGGCTTGCATCTGTGGTGAGCAACACCCATTCTGGAACCGCTAACGGCATGCCCACTTGCAGATGCGCAGGGACCAACCACCACTGCAGACTGATCTTCACCTCCTCCGAACACGGCAGACGCCGGGAGAGAGGATGATCCTGCGGAGACCACCGTGTCAGTAATGCCTGTTGAAGAGGCCGCATATGCGCTCTGGCCCACGGAACGAGGTCTAAGGCCGCCGCCATTGACCCCAACACCTGTAAATATCTCCAAGCCGTGGGTGCCTGAAGGCGCAGAAAGGCCGTAACCTGCGAGAAAATCTTTCGAACTCTTTCCGGAGGAAGAAAAACCGAGCCTTTGTCGGTATCGAATAACGCTCCCAGATAGGTCAACCGCTGACCTGGGTGCAACTGACTTTTCACCTGATTGATGACCCAACCGAGCTGCCCGAGAAAGTCCACCACACGGGCCGTGGCTACGAGAGATTCCACCCGTGACGGAGCTCTGATCAACTAATCGTCGAGATACGGATGGACCTGAATCCCTTCCTTCCGAAGCGCCGCTGCCGCCACCACCATCACCTTGGTGAAGGTACGAGGGGCGGTAGCGAGACCGAACGGCAGGGCCCTGAACTGAAAATGACCCATGGGAACCGCAAAACGAAGAAACTTCTGGTGTTCTGGCCGGATTGGAATATGCAAATACGCTTCCGTTAAATCTATGGAAGTAAGAAACTCCCCCGGTTTTACCGACCGGATTACCGAACGTAAGGTCTCCATTCTGAAATGAGGCACTCTCAAACAATGATTCACCATCTTGAGATCCAGAATAGGCCGAAAAGAACCTTCCTTTTTGGGAACCACAAAATAAATCGAGTATCGACCGAATCCGCACTGGTTTGCGGGCACCGGCACTACAGCTTGAAGATGCAATAAACGCCCTAAAGTGTCGTTGATTGCCTTCCGCTTTGCCAGAGGACCGCACGGAGAAGCTACAAAGGCCTCCCCCAGTGGATGCGCGAATTCTAGAGCATAGCCGTCCCTGATAATCTCGAGCACCCACTGGTCCGTAGTGATGGCGGCCCAGGCGGAGAGAAACTCCTGCAATCGATCACCCACAGGAATCTCCGCCTGGACCAGCGTCCCTTCATTGAGGCTTCTTAGTGGACGCGTGCTGGGCGGAGAAATAACCCCTAATGAAACCTCGGGCTCCACGAAAGGATTGGCCCCTAGCTACAAAACGTCCACGTTGATAAGGTGCAAACCGGGACCCCCGGAATCTGCGAAAATCGCAGCCTTGACCCCTCTGCAAGGAAGGCATCTTAGCCGCTCTTGGCCGGTCCTCTGGAAGACGGCCCCCTTTGGAATCGCCTAAATCTTTCACAATCTTTTCCAACGCCTCCCCAAAGAGCAGCTTGCCCTTGTAGGGAAGCTTACTGAGACGGGCCTTAGATGAAGCATCTGCTGCCCAGTTACGTAACCAGAGAAAACGTCGAGCTGCTATGACGGACGCCATGGATTTCGCTTAGATCCTTACCAAATCATAAAAAGCATCTGCCAGATAAGCCGCAGCCGACTCCAGCTTAGCGCCCTCCGGCGACGAATCCTCTTCCTAATCAGGAGCACGGTCACCCTGAAGCCAGCGTATTGACGCTCTGGAAACATATGCCCCACAGACTGAAGCTTGTAATGCTAAGGCACCGGAATCAAATGCCTGTTTCAAGAGAGCCTCTAAGTGACGGTCCTGAAAATCCTTCAGAGCTGTACCACCTTCTACTGGAATGGTAGTCTTTTTAGTAACCGCCGCAACTAGGGCATCCACCTTAGGCATACGCAACAACTCCTTTTCCTCTAGGGGAATGGGATACAGACGCGCCATAGCGCGACTGCCTCTCAAAGAGGCCTCAGGACACTCCCATCCGAGTCAACCATTTGCCTAATAACTCTGTGAAGAGGAAAACAACGCTGTTCAGATTTAAACCCTTGTAGCAGGGGATCCTCCAACGGCTCTTGCTGAACCGTAGGAAGTGCAAGATTCAAAGCCGCAAGCGACTGAGTAATTAAAGCCCCTAACTCTTCTTTTCTGAAGACTCTGAAAGTATTAGGATCCTCTCCAGGTCCTAGCTCACCTTCCTCCAACTCCCCGGGCCAAAAATCAAAACCTGTCTCTGACAGAATCTCACCATCCTCAGGAAGCTGGGACCCGGAACCGAGAGGCTCCAAACCCCCTGAGGCTGGTTCCCCCCCGGGGCACATGTAGGAGACCCCTTCTCCCGGGTCTGCCTCTGAGGTCTCCAGAGGTGTTCTCCCTGCCTTGCAGGTTGCAGCAGGAGACAAAACAGACTGTGATCTCTTCATCAAATAAGCGTTATGAAGAGCCACAATAAACTCCGCGGAGAAAAAAAGACTCCAAAGAACCTGTCTCCTTAGCCACAGGTAACTGCTCTGCTCCCTCAGCCGAAGGAGCTTTATGAGATTTTGCTCTCTTTTTTCCCGTCTTGACTGGCAGCGCGGGAGAAACCGGCGGCTGAGGTAAAATGGTTGCCGTTCCCGCTCTTTCAGACCTGCACGGGGCCTTAACCAACTCCTCATCCTTAGCTTCCTTGCGCTTCTGAGGCTCCATGACCCCCGCAAATGAAAAAAGAAATAAACCGACGAAGAAATAATAATAATACCAACCCGACGCGACGTCGTGGAGCCGGCTTCAAATTCACGGCGCCTCAACGTGTCCCAGGAAATGACCCGACAACTAGCAAACTATCCCCGCGACGTTTTAAGACCTAAGTCTGCAATCCTAAACGTCCCGTTAAGTTGTAGCACCTACCTTAAAAACAAATTGGGTATCACTCGTTTAGCAAACCGCATCCCCGCTGCTAGCGGGTAGCCGGAATTGCCGCCATTTGAAATAGAGAAGTGTTCCCTGGGGCTCCCAGCGAAATTCTCCGAGGTAATTTTAGCGAATTAAAATATCTCCCTCAAGCAGGCTCTGCTTGTAAAAAAAAGAAACACACCGACTTGGTGGTTATGGAGACAGAAATGAAGGTATTGCATCCACAGTAACACAGGATCAAAACGGAAAGCAGCTGCCTTGAAGAACCCTGCTAGAGTTTTTGAAGCAGCATTCAAACCATCTGAAAACTCTCCCCCAGATGAGAAAGAAAACAATTTCCCATAATAAAACTCTGAATCTAGCAGTCTCCCCGTCAGTTATGCAGTCAGTTATGCAACTAGCTCAGCTGCTGAGGACTGAAAGACTGAGGGACTCTTTCGGACACCAGAGGGAGCTAGTGCGCCTGTCAGCAAAGAGTTTTCAGTTCTTTTCAGCCCTCAGCTGCTAGAGGAGGTTGACTACCCTACTTTCCTGGACTGGCCCGGAGAGACGAATAGGAAAGTGATAATAGGAAAAAAGTGACAAACTACAGGCCCGTGAGCCTTACCTCAGTGGTGGAAAAGGTAATGGAGGCACTCCTGAAAGAGCGAATAGTGGACTTCCTCAAAACCAACAGGTTGCATATCCGAGACAACATAGTTTTACCAAAGGACGATCTTGCCAAACAAATCTGATCGAGTTATTTGACTGGGTGACCAGAGAACTAGATCAAGGGCATGCGATGGATGTGATCTACCTAGATTTCAGCAAAGCCTTTGATACTGTTCCTCATAGGAGGCTTATCAACAGCTTGGAGATGGGTCCTAAGATGGTGAACTGGATCTGAAATTGGTTGACTGACAGATGACAGAAGGTGACGGTAAATGGAACTCACTCAGATGAAAGGAAGGTGATTAGCAGTGTGCCCCAGGGTTTGGTCCTGGGACCAGTACTGTTAAATATATTCGTGAGTAATATTGCTGAAGGGCTGAATGGAAAAGTCCGTCTTTTTGCAGATGACACCAAAATTTGCAACAGACTGGACTCCTCTGAGGGAGTGGAGAACATGAGGAAAGATCTACAAAAGCTAGAAGAATGGTCTAATGCTTGGCAGTTAAGACTTAATGTGAAGAAGTGCAGTGTCATGCACTTGGGAAGCAGAAAACCAAGGGAATTGTATGCGATAGGAGGCGATAGATTGGTGTGCACAGACCAAGAGAAGGACCTCTGAGTGATTGTTTCTGACAATCTCAAGGTGGCAAAACAGTGTGACAAGGCGGTGGCAAAAGCCAGAAGGATGCTGGGTTGCATACAGAGAGGAATTACCAGCAGAAAGGAAGAGGTACTAATGCCACTGTACAAATCGCTGGTGAGGCCTCACTTGGGAATATAAAAAGGATATAAAAAGGCTGGAGAGGAAGGCGACCAAAATGATTTGGAGCCTGTGTCAGAAGACTTATGAGAAGAGACTTGAAGACTTAAATAATGTACACTCTGGAGGAGAGGAGGGACAGGGGAGATACCATTCAGATCTTTAAATACTTAAGACTATTAATGGACAAACAAACCTCTTGCAAAGACGGGGAAGCTGTAAAACTAGAGGGCATAACATGAAGCTGCAAGGGGGTAAACCAAGTATTTCCTGACATTGCCTTTCTCACTGAAAATGTGGTGGATGCTTGGAATGCCCTCCCGATGGAAGTGGTGAGGGCAAAACAGTGACAAAGTTCAAAATGGCATGGGACAGACACAGTGGATCCCTTTATAGCAACAGGATAAAATAAAAATATGCATTACTGTCTCTTATATTTGAACAAATAGGGGTGACCTACACGGAGCGGTGGGTACACCCCTAAACAAAGCCATGGGGAGGGGTGACCTGCACAGAGCGACAAGTGCACCTACTCTTGCCGCCTTGCTGGGTAGACTAGATGGACCATACTGGTCTTTATCTGCCATCATATACTATGTTATTATGTATAACCCTACAATTACAGGAGCACCTATTACACTTACTCAATCCCTAACCTACTAAGGTGTCACCTTGGACTCCCATCTCACCTTTGAAACTCAGGTAGCAAATACAGTTCACAAATTATTTTATGCTCTGTGTCGGAATCGCTCAATTAGACCATACTCATCCAAACCTAAACTACAGGCTCTACTACATGCCCTGTTCATATCAAAATTGGACTACTGTAACTGTTTACTGTGGCCAACAATCATCTCAGTTAAAGAAACTTTAACTCATACACAACACGGAAATGTGTCACCTCGCAAATGTGGCAAAGTACAATCATGTATCTCCTGCTTTTCTAGAATCACTGGCGACCTACCGTTTCCGTTTTTAAATTCTCTTAATCGCCCATAAAGCATACTACTCAGGAGTTCCTTTCTATCTTGCATCTTTGCTAGTCCCATATTGCCCTTCACGATCAGCTTGAATCTATGCATCACTCAGCCTTCTTTTTCCTTGTACCACACCTTTGGAATGCATTACCAGATTACGTACAAATAGAATCCTGCTATTCAGAAAGGCTCTTAAAACCTACTACTTCGAGTTGGCATGTCCAGATTTCAGGGATCTGGGATAGTCTGGAAAGATGACACAGTTTCAGCCACTGCTCTAAAATGCTTTTAATCCCTTTCTTTTCTATTCTTTCCTGATGGAGTTCCTTTCCTGTTTTCTGTTATTTTTGGATTGTAAACCACCTTGATGCCCACCAGTGGAAGGTGGTAAATCAAGTAAAAGCATAAACAAACAAACATATCTGGATATAATCTATTTAGGAGGAAAAGAGAGAGCAGGAAATGAGGAGAAGTAGCCTTCTATGTCAGAAACAGTATTAAAGCAGCTGAAATGCAGCGGACATGGGGAAAAGAAGAAGCACTGTGGATTGGTTTGGAAGGAGGAGATGGTACTACCACCCATACTGGTATAGCCTACAGACCTACAACACAAATGGGGGAAAATAGACAGAGACTTGATCAATGCTACTGCAAAGATAGCAAAAAAGGGCAAGGTGGTGATACTGGGGGACTTTAGTCTGCCAAGTGTGGATTGGAATATCCAATCTGTGAATATGGAAAGAAGGAGGAAGATCATTGATGCCATACAAGAGACGTTACTCAGGCAACTGACGAAGGAACCCACCAGGGAAGGGTCAACGTTGGACCTGGTGCTCACTAACAATGTGTCTAATGTCCAGGTAGCCCACTTGAACAATAGTGGTCACCACATGGTGTGGTTTGAGGTAAATGCCAAGGCAGCATCCAATCACAGCAACTCAACGCCCTAAAATGCTGACTTCAGTAAAATGGGAAAGTACCTGAAGGAGGAGCTGGCAGGATGGGAGGCGATAAGGGAAGTGGAAAGGCAGTGGGCTAAATTGAGAGGCAGTAACAAGGGCAACGGATCTCTATGTAAGGAAAGTACATAAAAGCAAGAGGAAAAGGAAACCAATATGGTTCTCCAAAGAAATGGCTGCAAAAATAAAGGCAAAAAGGGCAGCATTCACAATTTTCAGATAGATAAACACAAAAAGAGGGACACAGAAAAGAACGTCAGATAAAACTGAAAGAGACAAAAGAGAAATCATGATGGCAAAAGCACACGTGGAAGAAAACAGCTACAAATGTGAAGAGTAGTGTCCAGAGTTTTTCATGTATATTGGGAAAAGGATGAAGGCGAGAGGTGGAATTGCAAGACTCAAAGATGCTGAGGACTGATTTGTGGAAAGTGGCAAGGAAAAAGCACAATTGCTAAATAAATACTTCTGTTCTATGTTTACAAAAGAAAATCCTTGAGAAGGCCCACACATGACTGACAAAGGTAACAAGGAAAATGGAGTAGATATAACACCAGTCACAGAAGATGTCTGAACAGCTTGCAAAACTGGAAGTGGACAAGACCACTGGACCAGGATCGGATGCATCCCAGGATACTGAAGGAGCACAGGGAGGTTTTGGCAGGACTTTTAAAAGATGTGTTTAATAGATCCCTGGAGACTGAAGAGGTACTGCATAACTGGAGAAGGGCTGACATGGTCCCTCTTCACAAAAGTAGCAACAAAGAAGAGATGGCAAACTACAGGCCAGTAAGCCTTATCTTGGTGGTGGGAAAAGTAATGGATATGCTGCTGAAAGAATAGTGTTTTTTCTGGAATAAACAGAGCAGCCTGGAGATGGATCCCAAGGGTGGTGAAATGGATGACTGAAAGCCCAGAGAGGGTATGGTGAACTCACTCTGAAGAAAAGAGGGCGAGTAGTGGAGTGCCTCAGGAATTGATCTTAGGAACACTACTATTTCAATGTCTTTGTGGGTGATATTGCCAAAGGGTTAAAAGAAAAAATTTGCCTTTTTGCAGATGATACGAAGATTTGCAACAGAGCAGACATTTCAGAGGCAATAGACAATGTGAAAAGAGATTTACAAAAATTAGAAGACTAATCAAATGCGTGGCAAATGAGATGTAATGCCAAGAGGCACAGAGTGATGCACTTGGGATGCAGAACCCCGAAGGAGCTGTACATGATAGGGTCAAGAGGCCGATGCGTACAGACCAAGAGAGGGACCTCGGGGTTATAGAATCTGAAGATCTCAAGGTGGCAAAGCAGTGTGTTCAGTTTGGGAGACTTTACCTTACAAAAGGGTATAAAAGGCATGAAATGGTTCAGAGGAAGGCGGCCAAGGTGATTTGGGGCCTATACCAGAGGGAATATGAGAAAAGACTTGAAGACCTCAAATATGTATACCCTAGAGGAAAGGAGAAACAGAGGGGATGTGATACAGACGTTTAAATACGCAGGGCTTGACAAACACCAAGTCGCCATGGCGACCAGAGATCTGCACCTGCCATTTCCTTGCCTCCTCAAAAAAAAAATTGTCATGGTGGTCCCGAAGGAAGTAGGCAGCCCACGGGGATCCCATCCCCCACACTCAAAAGAAATGTAAGCCGGCAAAGGCCCCTTCTGTCTGCCCGCGGAAGATCAGATCCCCATGGGCAGACCAGGAAGGGAAGGCCACAATCAGAGCCCTGATGGCAGCAGGCTGCCCATGGGGATCCCATCCACCACGGGGAGAAGAAGAAAAGTAAGCAGATAAAGGCCTCTTCTGTCTGCGGGAGATCATATCCCCATGGGCAGCTTGCTTCTGGTCTGCCTGCGGGGATCCAATCTCCCACAGCAGTCAGAAGGGGCCTTTGCCGGCTTACCTTTCTTCTTTTTCTCGCCGAGGATGAGAACCCTGAGGGCAGCCTGCTGCCTTCAGGGAAGTAATGTCAAACACTAATAACCCCTATTTTGGATTACTGTAACTCACTCTTCCACGGCCTTCCAACCCAAACCATCCGGCCCTTGCAGCTGGCCCAGAACACTGAAGCTTGAATCATAACAGGTTCACCCAAATATGAACACATAACCCCTTTACTGTACCAACTACATTGATTTCCAGTCTCAAGAGCAAAATATTCAAGACAAGAAACAACTTATCAGCTGGAACTCTACAAGACCCGTTTTCTACTAATTCAAGCAGCAGACCAAAATGACTCAACACCAGAGATACAATACCAATTCCAAGCTCATTCACCAAAGCAAATAACTCCACCACAAAAAGAGCTCTCTCCTTAGCAGCACCCGCCATCTGAAACAACCTGCCAGAAATCAGAACCACCAAAGGCTTAAAGGACTTTCAAAAACTTCAAGACATTTCTCTTCACTGAGCACTTCAAAAAGACAACACCTAGTCCCGTCAACTCACTGATCAACCCTAAGGTACAGCTAACCCCATGAATATAAGTTATGCCTCTAGGCATCTCCTGCATGCCTCCCCTACCTGAATTGTTTACTGAGTTCTCTGTAACATTATTGAAGTTCTATGTAAACCGCTTTGATTGTATGAAAAGGCATTATAAAAATCCTGTTAAATAAAATAAACAAATAAATAAATAATTGTGGGTAGCTGAATCGGGCTCAGGGGAGGGGGGCAGCAGTGAGGTAGGAAATATTTAAAGGGGCAATAGCCTTAAAAAATGAAAAATGGAAGGAGCACGGGGGGGGGGGAAATAGAGAACAAGGGGTGAGCATGAGCGTAGTTGGGGGGGGAAGAGATGAGGCAGCAGCATTGCCTCCCTCTAAACAAGTGCAGAGGAGAAGGAATCGTGGTCTGCAGCAAAAAATGTAAAAAGGTTTGGTGGGGGGGAGTGAGGTAGAGAAGGCAGGGACATTTTAAGAGGCAATGAGCCTATTAAAAAAGTTGGATGGGGGGAGGATTTTAGAGCAGGGAATGGGAATGCTAAGAGGGTTGAAGGGGGGGGTAAGAGTCTGGAAGGGTAACAGAGAGGAAAGTCAGCAGGAAAGGGGATGGAGAAGGAGGGAAGACTGCAAGGTGTTGCCAAAAGGTGCATTCTCTTCCTCACAGAAGAGACACACACACAAGCACCTCGTCTCCACACTACACAGAAACACGGGCACCCCACATCTGTACCACACAAAAACAGCCTCCCCAGCTCTGCAGCACATACACCACAGCCCTGCACCCCATCCACATAAGGGCACCCACTGCCACATCCCATGCAGAGACAGGCATCCCCCCCACACACACTTAATATCTGAAGCTATAAAACCGTTATCTGCATTTCTGTCTAAAGATGCCACACAGTATAGGAACTCTGGCACTGGTCTCGTGATACTTGAGAACATGAGACCAGTGTGAAAGTCAATTGGGGGGGGGGGGGGGCACAAGGAATTCACAAACACTGGCTCCTAAGATTATAGCCTGGCTCCTAAATCCACACAAAATTTGTCAAGGTCTGACTTAAAGGGTATTAATGAATAAATCTTTTTCAAAGACGGGGAACTGTGAAATTAGAGAACATGAAATGAAGTTTAAGTTGGTAAATTTAAAAGCAACATCAGGAAATACTTTTTCACGGAATGGTGGTGAATGCCTGGAATATCCTCCCAAAGAAGGTGGCGGGAGGAAAACTGTGTCTGTCCCATGCCTTTTTGAATTCCATCACTGAGTATCACTACATAGCAAGGAAGATGGAATCAAAGCAAACGTAAATAACTTCTAAATAGAGAGGGGTAACCTGCCTGGAGTCGCATGTACAACTCTGGGACCTTACTGAGCAGACTAGATGAATCATGCTAGTCTTTATCTGCTGCTATCATTTACTATGTATAAATATTCATCAGTCTTACAGTGCCTTGAGAAAGTATTCATCCGCTTGTTTTTTGTCCTGTTTTGTAGCACTACAACCTTGAATGAAAACGGAGGTTAATTTGAATTTTAGGTAATGGACCTAACTATATAGTCCAAATAGGTGAAGAGAAATGACAATAAAATACCTTGTATATATTTTAAAAAAAATCCACAAGTAAAAACTGAAAATTTGTGAGTGCATATGTACTCATCCCTTATACTATGAAACCCTTAAACAAGATCTGGTCCAACCAATTAACCTAAGGAGTCATATAAATTAGTTGATTAGGGTCCACCTATGTGCAATCAGTGTCACAAGATCTGTCACATGATGCCTGTATAAATATACCTCTTCTGAAAGGCCCCTGACTTTGCAACACCACTAAGCAGGCAACATGAAGACCAAGGAACACTCCAAACAGGTCAGAGACAAAGTTGTGGAGAAGTATTGATCAGGATTGGGTTATAAAAAATATCCCAAATTCTGAATATCCCACGGAGCACCATTAAATCCATTATAACAAAATGGAAAGGAATATGGCACCACTACAAACCTCACAAGAGAAGGCCGCCCACCAAAATACTCACAGACCAGGCAAGGAGGGCATTAATCTGAGATGCTACAAAGACACCAAGGGTAACACTGAAGGAGCTGCAAAGATCCACAGCGGAGATGGGAGTATCTGTCCATAGGACCACTTTAAGCCATACACTCCACAGAGTGGGGCTTTATGGAAGAGTGGCCAGAAAAAAAGCCATTGCTTAAAGAAAGAAATAAGAAAACACTTTTGGAGTTTGCACAACAGCATGTGGCAGACACCCCAAACACATGGAAGAAAGTTCTCTGGTCAGATGAGATGAAAACGGAACTGTTTGGCCATCATACGAAACGCCATGTGTGTCGCAAACCCAACACTTCCCATCACCCCGAGAACACCATTCAAACAGTGAAACATGGTGGTGGCAGCAGCATGCTGTGGGGATGTTTTTCATCAGCAGTGTCAGGAAAACTGGTCAGGATTGAAGGAACGATAGATGGCACTAAATACAGGGCAATTCTTGAGGAAAACCTGTTTGCCTGGCAGAGATTTGAGACTGGGATGAAGTTTCACCTTCCAGCAGGACAATGACCCTAAACATACTGCTAAAGTTGATTTCAAGTGAAACATTTAAATGTCTTTAAATGGCCTAGTCAAGCCCAGACCTCAATCCAAATAAGAACATATAAGAACATAAGATATGCAATACTGGGTCAGACCAAGGTCCATCAAGCCCAGTATCCTGTTTCCAAACAGTGGCCAATCTAGGTCATACGTACCTAGCAGTTTCCCCAAAAGACACAGGTTCCACAATGCTTGCACTGGGTCAAGCACTGATATCCTGGGCCCCTTCTTAATAATGGTTTATGGACCTTTCCTCCAGGAACTTGTCCAAACCTTTTTTTAAAGCCAGCTGCACTAACAGCCTTTACTACATCCTCCAGTAACAAATTCCAGAGTTTGATTACACGTTGAGTGAAAAAATATTTTCTTTTATTAGTCTTAAATAGTTTACCCTGTAGCTTCATTGCATGTCCCCTAGTCTTTCTATATTCTGATAACGTAAACAATCGATCTACGTTTACCGGTTCCACTCCGTTCATTAATTTATAGACTTCTATCATATTTCCCCTCAGCCGTCTCTTTTCCAGGTTAAAGAGCCTTAACCTTTTTAGCCTTTCTTCATAGGAGTATCCTTCCATTCCCTTTACCATTTTGGTGGCTCTTCTCTGAACCTTTTCTAATAACGCTATATCCTTTTTAAAATACGGCGACCAGAACTGCACACAATATTCAAGGTGCGGTCTCACCATGGAACAGTATAGAGGCATTATAATATCTTTTGTTTTATTTTCCATTCCTTTCCTTATGATACCTAGCATTCTATTTGCTCTCTTGGCTGCCGCTGCACACTGGGCCGAGGGTTTTAACATCTTATCCACAATGACGCCTAAATCTTTTTCCTGGGTGGTGGTTCCTAATGTGGAACCTTGCATCGTGTAACCATAGTTTGGGTTGTTCTTCCCTAGGTGCATAACCTTGCACTAGTCCACATTAAATTTCATCTGCCATTTTGATGCCCAGTCTTCCAATTTATCAAGATCCTCTTGCAATTTTCCACAATCCTCTTGGGTTTTAACAACTTTAAATAGTTTTGTGTCATTTGCAAATTTGATAACCTCACTCGTTATTCCACTTTCCAGGTCATTTATGAATATGTCAAAAAGCAGCGGACCCAGCACAGATCCCTGGGGTACACCACTATTCACCTTTCTCCATTGTGTAAGGCATGGAAACTTGAAGGAGTTGGAGCAGTTTAGCCTTGAGGAATGGGTGAAAATCCCAGTGGCTAGATGTGCTAAGCTAATAGAGACATACCCCAAGAGACTTGCAGCAAAAGGTGGTTCTACAACACATTGACTTTGGGGGGTGAATACATACGCACACTCCTGCTTTCAGTTAGTTTGGGGGTTTTTTGTCTTAATTATTGTTTGTGTCAATATAAAGGATATTTTGCACCTTCAAAGTCATAGGCATGTTGTGTCTATCACATGGTGCTACCCCCTCAAAACTCCATTTTAATTCCAGGTTGTAATGCGACAAAACAGGACAAACACAGGGGGGATGAATACTTTTGCAATGCACTGTATCGCATATGGTTTGGGGTATAGACCCTCATTATTTTGATAGCCCTTCTCTGGCCTACCTCCACCCTCTCTATATTCCTTCTGGGAATACAGCCTACAGAACTGAAAACAATAATTGTGTATTTTCTTCTTGCTTTTTTCGGGAGTAGGTCAAGGCAAATTACCTACTGTACTTGAATTCATCTTCCTTCCCTGGAAGGCTTACAATTGATCAACTTGTAGCTGAGACAATGGGAGGTTAAGTGATTTGCCCAAGATTTGAACTCTAGTTTCCCTCAACCCACTGCTCTAAGCATTAGGCATGAATACCTCTTCCCCCCCCCAGCTATGCTTCTTTCAAGCATGGACGTTTTGGAGATATTCTCATTAACCCTTTCCAGGCCGAGCCCAAAACTCTTGGGATCCAAAATTCTGACTAAATATTCCTATCAAATGGTATATAATACATGACCATAGCAGAAGGAAAATCACTATTAGAACATATTGAATAAGACGGGTACAATTTTCCTGAAATATGCAAAAATGAACCCGGCTGCAGAAATTTAAAAATTTAAAGTAGGCCTTGAAAGGGTTAAATTGTTGACGACTATCATATTCCAGCTAAAATGGAAGTTATAAGAATAGGAGATGAAACCCAAATTCAATTAGTCTATTACTTTCACACACATTTTTGGAGACCCGTTTGGAAATAACAACCCTCTACAGAGAAGCTTGGAGACTCACCGATAGGAGACTGATACCAGCTTGTAGTTGAAGCGATTACACCAGTGGCTCCCAAACTTGAGGTCGGGACCCCAAATGGGGGTCATATCATCAATGGATGGAGTCACAGAAACAGGGCCATTTCCCTATCTCTTGGGACTTTCACTGTGACTTCTGACAAGTCACCAGTTACCATGTGGCCTGTGAGCCAGTGTACATTCATAGGCCCTTGCGCCTCCTATTAGACTGGAACCCAAGCTGAGTACTGGAGTCTGTAAACACACACTGACACAAGGGACTCTGTACCGACTACCGCTGCTACCTTCCCGCTTTTGATGAGTGGCAAAAGGGAAAGGAGCCTGGAGATCTGCCAGTTTTATTTCATCATCATTACCTGGGGTCTCATGAAGTTGTTAAATTGGGGTCATACGGAATAAAGGTTTGAAAAACACTGGGTTACACTAATCACTGCTGAGCTGTAAGCATTCCTAGAGCTTTCAGGGTTCTTCTGGATATTTTCTGAAGCTGTGCAGGCTGTCTTCTAATGCTGTGGGGCGCAGGACCACCACAGGACTGGTGCAAGAGTACTGAGTGCCCTTGCCTAGATCAATGAACCTTAGCATTATTCCCCCCCCCCCCCATTTTAATTAAATTCAACAATCGTGATCAGCCCAATACATAGTAGCATAGTAAATGACGGCAGATAAAGACCAGCATGGTCCATCTAGTCTGCCCAGCATGATAGCAAGAGCAGGTGCACCTGCCGCTCCGTGCAGGCCACCACTCCCCATGTCCCTGTTTAGGGGTGAACCCACCACTCCATGCAGGACACCCCTATTTGTTGAGAAATTAGATGGTTCAGTTTATTTTGATTTTATCCTGTTGCTGTAAAGGGATCCACTATGTCTGTCCCATGCCATTCTGAATTCCGTCACCGTGTTTGCCCCCACCACTTCCATCGGGAGGTCATTCCAAGCATCCACCACCCTTTCTGTGAAAAAGTATTTCCTGACATTGCCTTTCAATTTACCACCTTGCAGCTTCCTGTTATGCCCTTTAGTTTTACAACTTCCCCGTCTTTGGAAGAGGTTTGTTTGTTCATTATTTCCCTTCAAGTATTTAAAGGTCTGAATCAAATCTCCCCTGTCCCTCCTCTCCTCCAAAGTGTACATGTTTAGGTCTTCAAGTCTCTTCTCATAAGGCTTCTGACGCAGGCTCCAAATCATTTTGGTCGCCTTCCTCTGAACAGTTTCCAGTCTTTTTACATCCTTTGCAAGATACGGTCTCCAAAACTGAACACAGTATTCCAAGTGAGGTCTCACCAGTGACTTGTACAGTGGCATAAGTACCTCTTCCTTTCTGCTGGTGATTCCTCTTTGTATGCAGCCCAACATCCTCCTGGCTTTTGCCACCACCTTGTCGCACTGTTTTGCCACCTTGAGATCTTCAGAAATAATCACACCAAGGTCTTTCTCCTGATCAGTGCACACCAACTTCTCGCCCCCTATTGCATACAATTCCCTTGGATTTCTGCTACCCAAGTGCATGACTCTGCACTTCTTTGCATTAAATCGTAATTGCCAAGCATTAGACCATTCTTCCAGCTTTTGTAGATCTTTTCTCATGTTAACCACTCCCTCGAGGGAGTCCACTCTGTTGCAAATTTTCGTGTCATCCGCACAAAGACAGACTTTTCCATTCAGTCCTTCAGCAATATCACTCACAAATACATTGAACAGTGCCAGGCCCAGGACCGACCCCTGGGGCACCCCGCTAATCACCTTCCGAGTGAGCTCCATTTACCATGACCCTCTGTCATCTGTCAGTCAACCAATTTCTGATCCAATTTGCCATCTTAGGATCCATCCCTAAGCTACCGAGTTTATTGATAAGCCTCCTATGAGGAACAGTATCGAAGGCTTTGCTGAAATCCAGGTAGATGACATCCATCGCATGCCCCTGATCTAGCTCCCTGATCACCCAGTCAAAGAACTCAATCAGATTTGTTTGGCAAGATCGTCCTTCGGTAAAACCATGTTGCCTCGGGTCTTGCAACCTGTTGGTTTTGAGAAAGTTCACTATTCGCTCTTTTAGGAGCGCCTCCATGACTTTTCCCGCCACCGAGGTAAGGCTCACGGGCCTGTAGTTTGACACTTCTTCCCTGTCACCACTTTTGTGTAGAGGTACGACATCAGCCATTCTCCAGTCCTGAGGAACCTCTCCTGTTTCCAAGGATCTGTTGAAAAACATCCTTTAACGTCCCTGAAAGAACCTCTCTGAGCTCTTTCATTATCCTGGGATGTATCCCATCCGGTCCCATGGCCTTGTCCACTTTCAGTTTTGCAAGTTGTTCTAACACCTCATCTTCTGTGAATGGTGTGGTAACTACTTCTTTCCCATTTTTATATTTGGGAGTCACATGTGGTCCTTCTCCAGGATTTTCTTTAGTAAAAACAGAGCAGAAGTATTTGTTTAGCAATTTCGCTTTTTCAATGTCATTTTCCATGAGTCTGTTCACAGCACTTCTGAGTCTTGCAATTCCATCTCTGATCTTCTTCCTTTCCCAAAGATAACCTGAAGGTTTTGTCACCACACTTCACATCTTTAGCCATCTTTTTCTCTGCCTTTGATTTTGCTATCCTTATTTCTCTCTTTGTCTCTTTGAGTTTGATCCTGTATTCATTTCTGTGTTCCTCTGTTTGCGAGCTTTTGAATTTTGCGAAAGCTGTTTTTTGCCTTTATTTGAGCAGCCACTTCTTTGGAAAACCAAATAGGTTTTCTTCTCCTCTTGTTTTTGTTTACTTTTGTTACATATTTATCTGTTGCCCCTTTTATTGCCACCTTTAGTTTAGCCCATTGCAATTCCACTTCCCTTATCTCCTTCCACCCTGTCAGCTTCTCCTTTAGGTACTCGGCCATTTTATTGAAGTCAGTGTTTTTGAAGTTTAGGACTTTGAGCTTGCTATGTTTGGCCTGTACCATGGCCTTTATCTCAAACCACACCGTGTGATGATCGCTGCTGCTCACAAGGGCACTCACGCAGACATTCAACACGCTATCGCTGTTGGTGAGCACTAAATCCAGTGTTGAGCTTTCCCTGGTTGGTTCCATCAGTATTTGTCTAAGTAACGCATCTTGGAGAGCATCCACGATTTTTTTGCTTCTTTCCAGATTTGCAGAAAGAGTAATCCAATCCACATCAGGTAGATTAAAATCACCCAATATGATTGCTCCCCCTTTTGTGGCTATCTTGGCAATATCTATAATCAATTTGCTATCTATCTCTTCAATTTGTGTAGGAGGTCTGTAGACTACAGCAGTATGGATGACAGTGCCATTTCCTCTTTCCAACATAATCCAGAGCGCTTCTTCTTTTCCCCATGCCCCCTGCATTTCAGTAGCTGTAATATTGCTTTTGACATACAAGGCTACTCCTCCTCCTCCTCTTCTGTTTTTTCTTTCTCTTTTGAATAGATTATAGCCAGGTATGGCTATATCCCAATCATGCGATTAGTTTAGCCATGTTTCTGTAATGACCACAATGTCCAAATCCTTTTCCACCATTAGGGCTTCTAGGTCTGGAACTTTGTTGGCTAAGCTTCGAGCATTTGTGCTCATTGCTTTCCAGCATTTAGCTGGCTTGCATGTATTTAGCATTAATTTTCTTCTGCCTACATCTTCCCACTTGTTTTTGATGTGTGGTTTAAATGTGTGGCTGTTTCTGATTTTAGTCTGCTTTTGCAGGGGGGTGACGTCCAGAGCTTGATCTTCCACATCAGTCACCCCCTTGTTCTAGTACAACCCCTCCCAAACAATCCTGTCAAACTGTGTAACAGGACATCAACTTTTGACTTTGTTTTGTATGTAGGTGCCTGCCTGCTCTCCCTGCAGGTAAAATAACATGCTAATGGCTCTTTGAGTTTGGGTTGCTGTCAAGATCTATTGTCCTGCTTTGACTGCTGCTGCCCTAGGTGATCTCCTAGTCTTGCCTAATGGTAGAGCCAGCCCTGGACCGCTACAACCCAGGTCAAACCGCACAGGCTGATGCCATTCTGATTTTACACCACTGCAAGCATGGAGCTGTCGTTTTATTTTCCCTAAGAAAAAGACAACTACATGTACATATGGTACTGATAGGGCAATCATAAGTGAGTCCTCAGTTTCAGTTTTTTAAATTCACCAACGTTATGAATCCCCATGCTTCAGAAACTCACAACAATAAATTCTAAATCAACTAAAACCACTTATCCGAGCCCAAATATCCACAACCCTTCCTACTTAAAGAACTAACTGGTTCAGAAGGCAGCCAAATCATCTAATCATTGCTGCATGGAAGGCTGGGTAAACTACAGAAAGCAGATCCTCTTCCACCGGTTGACCCACGTGGAAGCAGTCGGATCTCACCTGCACCGCCTGGCTCAGCCCTTCTCCCACCGCATAGTTGAAGGATTCCACGTGCGCCCGCGCGAGCTCCTGCAGCGCGTGCTGCTGCTTCTCCTTCGGTACCGCATAATCCGGCCCAGTCAGGTGTTTTAGGCTCGGTTCACTCGGCAGCTTCTGCCACTTCCTCCCCGGATCCATACTACTACCTCAAGAACAAGGCAGGGGAAGAGGGAAGCTGCTACCGCCACTAGTGCTGGAACTTGTAGTCTTTATGACCGACCACGACCACCTCCCAGGCGGAAACTACAAGTCCCAGGATCCCACAGGGCCGCTCGAGCGCCCAGGTTGCAGAGAGGAGGCGGAAGCGGCTTTGTTGGGAAAGGATGAAGATATTCTGCGACGGGCGGCTGCGTAGATGCAGGGTTTTTGTCATGCCAATAAAATTATCTGAGTCATATTTGGGAGGGAGGAGAAAGGGATCTTAGGTTGAGGTTGCTCCAGTCTTACTGCGCTCTCTGACCTCCGAGCTGGGTTCTCACACGGCGAGGAGCATGCAACAGCTGCAGCTACGGGGAAATCAAATGTGGAGGTGCTGAGTGCTCCCGCCCCACTCCTAGCTTTTGCGTAGTAGATGTAGATCCTGTTAATAAAATGCGGTCAAACTGAAGACAGTCTTGCTGGCGTGGAGGTCTGGTGGGTGCATGAAGCGGCTCGAGCGATTCTTTGGCATGTTGGGAGCTGGCTATGCAGCCATCCATGGATGACTGAAGGCAGGATGTCTTCGGGCTTAAATGTTAAATAGTCTTAGATCCGAGCCCTCGATCGCTGCGGAGCTCTTTGGCTAAGTAGAAGGATGTACACTTTCGTGGTTCGCGATGAGAACAGCAGTGTCTACTCGGAGGTGAGCAGAATTCTCCTCTCTACGGGACAATGGAAGAGGCTGAGAAAAGACAACCCGAGATTCAACCTGATGCTGGGCGAGAGGAACAGGCTGCCTTTCGGGAGACTGGGTAAGAGAAAGCCACCGCCTTTTCAAGCACGGGCTTTAGTTTCTTGATGTGAACACAGCTCCTGCCAGTGCATCACATCCACATTGATCTCTCTTGAGTCGTCATCATGTTGGGGAACCCGGGGCGAATTGCATTTTATTTTGGGTTATCGAAGTAGTGGCGTTGCTTGACCATACCTGGGCAGTGGGCACTAATATAGACTGGCTTAGGAGTGATGCTGCAGAGGGCAAATTTGGGTGTTGTCTGCAGTATCAAGGGAGGGACTTAGACACAAGCGTCTCATCCCTGCCATGTGTTCGTCTATAAGCGCAGCACTTGTCGGTATACCCAGTTATTGGATGCGATCCTTTGTAAACTTTATTATCTTTTATATATATATATTTTTTTTATAGTTCCACAGATTTTACTGCTTCATCATGTAGAATAATTCTGTAAATCCGTGTATTCCTTTCATTTGCATTTTGGAAGATAATATAATAATCAATGATCTCCAGCTCTTAAATGTTTTCCCACATTATGGTAAAACCCTTTCTTTGTTCAAATTTAAAAATATATTTTGTTTGCTTAAATAATTATGAATCACTGATAAGTCTCTTTAAGAAGCTTTTATATTTTTCAAAGTGAAAACAAAATTACTACTGCATATAAATATATCTGAAGCAGTTTGCTTTACTAGGTATATGCTTATATGAGACTTTGTTCTGTGTGTGCACTGTTCTTTGAATGATTGGTGATATTTTATTTATTTAACGGGGTTTTTTATACTGCCTTTATGCCAAGGTGGGTTACATAGAGCAACAATAACAAACTCGAATGAGTTGTAGTTACATAGAACTCATGGGGCTACCAACTTGGATTTAACAACTTGGGGGTTTACAGATTTCAGTAGTATATGTAGTTATGTGATTTCATTTGAGCCGATGTGTTCAATGAATAAATGTGTTTTTAAGAGTGTCTTCAGATCTTGTATAGACTGTGCAGATCTGGTGGGTTCTAGTAGTGTGTTCCAAATTGTTGGGGCAAAAAGGGTGAAGGCTCTGTTTGCTGAGAGCTTCTGGTCTTGAGGGGGGTATGACTAGAAGGTTCTGGTTCACTGATCTTCTGGGTCTTGTTGGGGAAACTGCTAGGTACTTATGACCTAGATTGGCCACTGTTGGAAACAGGATACTGGGCTTGATGGACCTTGGTCTGACTCAGTATGGCATATCTTATGTTCTTGTGATTAGATCTTCGAGGCAAGGGGCTGAAGAGTTGTGAAAGATTTTGTAGATGGTGGTTGCGACTTTGGTTACCAGCCACACAAAGGACAAAATACAATGAAGGCTCTTGAGAGTCGGTGTGATATGCTGACATTTTGATGTTCCTGTTAAGAGTCTTGCAGCAGTATTTTGCATTAATTGAAGTGGGTATAATGCTTGTTTTGTAAGTCCTTGGTAAAGTATATTGCTGTAGTCAAGGTGGGGGGTTATGATGGACTGAAAAACTGCTCTGTGGTCATTGTATTGTAATATGGGTCGTAAGTGTTGGAGTGATTTGAGTTTCGAATACACAGTTTTGGCAGACGTCTTGATATTAGCGAGCGTGTTGAGGTTGTTCAAGACTGCTAGATTGACTGACATATTCTCTCTCCACCCTTCAACACAGTATTACCAAAAGCATTGTGACTGTAGCTGTCTTATTTCACTGCTCATAGCTCAGAAAACTATCCTTATGATCAGAAATAACTATATGCAAAATGTTTTATTTATTTTTATTTAGATGTGCTTATTGATTGCCCAAGTGGAAACCAGCTGTTCTAAAGGGTGTCCAGTCACTTAATCACCTAGAATCTACAATTGTAACTATGAGAGATATTCCTCCAGTCACTTAATCCCTCAGTCACATAATCCCCAGTCAGATAATTCCCAACGGAGGATAAAAATTAGATTTAAAATGTAAGATAACCGAGGATAAACATTAGATTAAAATACATTTATTTGATCATAACAACGGATAAACATGAAAATAAATTTATTTAATACAAAAGATATGCAAGTGATTTTAGGTACGTTAATCTTTCTGTAGTTGGGTATTGTTGAATTGCTCGAGATGTCCTGGTGCATATTTCAGCACACTTCCTTTTCTGTCTGATTTGAACCCCAGCACCGGCCTGAAGAACTGCTGCCACATGCTGTCGACAATCCTTTCTCAGGCCGTCGAGAAATGTCCACATGGTGGGATGTTGGCAAGATAAGAGTGACTACAGGGCATGATGCCAGCCTTCTACTGCATTATTCGTGCGGGCAACGCCACTTTTCACGTCCTCGTATTTGTTCTGGGTTTCTGGTGGAAATTTTTTATTTTTATTTATTTATTTATTTAACAGTTTTATATACCGCCTTTCAGAAAAATCAAAGCGGTTTACATAGAACAAAACTTAAACATTACATTGAAACCTATTCAAACAATTGAAATTACAGTGAACATTAAATTGTATATAATAAAAATGGTAATTTGAGGGTTACAATGCTGAGTAAATGCTGATTAGGTATATAGATAGTTTAAAAATATATACAGATTTAAATATGAATAAGGTGCATCGCTCCAACAGACCCCTGCATGCAACATGACTTCCACACATCATATCTGCTTTGCTTGACATATCCTAGGCTCCAAACCTTCCAGAAAACCCATAAAATCCCTCTCTTATTCAATGAAACCCCTGGGTTCCAACTGGGGCAGTTTCAACAACTTAACAGCATCATAATTCAAATGGCACTGGTTGGTCTGAAACTCCCTTTTGCACTGGGCATGAAGAGTAAACGACAGCCTTGAGTCAGGCATTGCCATTTTGGATATTAGCATCAGCACAGTAGGAGTGACTTGAAGATAGCTCCTGCTTGAACTGCTGGACACCATCTGGAAAGAGGAGTTCTGAAAGAACTGCAATTCTTGGGTTAGAGTGGTGGTTGCAGCCTGAATAGGATTAATGGGGTAGATCTGTTGAGGGGAATATGAAGGAGGATTTGTTTTAGGTAGAGGCAGCACAACTTCAGAATAGCTGTCATTTTAAAGTTGGCAGGCAAGATGCCCAGCAAAATGTCTCTCTTAATACCCTTTAGGTAATTGGTGTGGGAGGAGGAGGAGGAATAAAGTACATAAAAGCATAGTTACTCCCCAGTAGCAGGTGTTCTCCGTGAATAGCAGGAATAAGTCCTCACATATGGGTGACTTCTCCAATGGAGCCCCGCACGAAAAACTCCTCAGCTTCCATAGGAAGCCTCCAGGAGCCTCCATTGTGCATGCACACTTGCCTTCCCACCTACCGCAGCTCCATCTTATTCTCAGTAAGATACAAAGCTAGTAGACAAAACTAAATCCATGGGGAAGTGGGAGGGTTGTGAGACTTATTCCTACTGTTCAGGGAGAAGATCTTCTACAGGTGATTAACTACGCTTTCTCCATGAACAAGCAGGAAGAAGTCCTTACAGACATATCGCTGCTGTATAGTTATCTCCCCTGCCGCGAAGTCGTCATCTTCGAACATAGGTATGTTCAAAGTACAACAGTTCATTCATCCTCTCGTTTTGAGGCATAGCTTCAGCTAAAGTCTCGAATGTGTCGACAACATCATCCATTGGCACAAAAGCCAACACAGCTAGACATCGAATCATGATGCATAAATTATCATGTTCCTCATATTCTGCTTTCATCCCCAGTTCACATACTTTACACTGAACGGCCCGGCATAGATGAAAATAACATCCAGTCACTCTTGCAGATGTGAAGTGTGAACAAGTGCATTCATTGCTGCACTTTCAAAGTCAGTTAAAATGACATCTGGTGTGGCATTTGTCACTATATCTCGCAATACAGCAAACAATTTATTGTATGTAAAGGCCATTTTGTTTTGTAGGAGACAGTGAATTGCCGGTAGTGTAACTCCTTCGGCGTATTGAAAGTGTATGGTGTACAGCTGGTAAAAAAGTGAAGGTACAACCTTGAATGTCCCATCTGCAAACCACAGTTTGTTGAAAGACAGTGCATCAACCAGGCTCCTGTCGCCGAAGATAAGAAACCTCGCGTCATCACTATAATCTTTAGAGTCGTATAGCAAGACGTCTCTGTATATATCCGGAACATCAAACATGGCGTCAGTTGGCAGGGGCAGGAGAGCTAGTTGCGGATCCATCCTTCTTATACTATTTCGATGTCTGTTAAGAGTCCGAGAGATGGCACTTTTTGGAGGCAATGCCATGAAAGTGCCAGGTGGCAGACTGACTCACCGCAGCCCATGAGGCAGAGGGAGTTGCATTGATCTCTGACATCTTTTGCTTCATTTCTGCGACCGCATTCTTCGCCAAAACCGTTTCCTTGTTGCACTTGTGATTGTGAACTGAAAAATTGCGTATGATATCATCGTCCGATGTAACTAATCTTGCTCTACACTTGTGTGTAGCAAACCTAATGCAGCGCCAATTTAATATGATTATTGTTAGACCGTTTCTTAAACCAGAACTCATGTCCCATGTAAATTAATGTCTTCCGACCTTTGCTACTTTGTACCGTATTCAAGTGGCATTGCTACAAATGTTGCTATCGTATATACTTAACGTAGCGATTCTCAACCTGTGATGCGCGCCACTTTTGTGGTCGCGGATTAACAAAAGTGGATGGCGCAGTGTCGTGAAAAAATCAAAATAATTAAACAGTCGATCTACAATTGAAACCATGCCAAAATACTTTAAATACAATCAGATAAAAACTTGATTAAGTGACTCGGGGATTAAGTGACAGTAAATCGTTTTAAAGTGCTGCAAGGTGTGATCTAAAAGTATCGAGACTTGTTGTGTAGCTATAACAATACATCATACCACAACACTATTAAGCATGCAGTGACCTAGTTATGTGCCCTGCATGTGCAGAGTGTAGCATGGTTGCAGCACACCTGTAGCCTTTTTAATCACGTGATGTTTGGTATCGTGTAAAAGCAGTTTTGTCAGATTTATGATGAGTGTAAAAATTGAATTGTGAATTTGCATTAAATTCTGTCAAACTTGGAGATTCGTGCAGACTTATGACAAGTTACAGCAAGTGTATGGAGATCAATGCATGGGTCGTGTTTGAGTTTATGACTGGTACAAATGTTTCCAAGAGGGCTGCCAAAGTGTTGACAGTGACAAACATTCTGGAAGGCCATCCACAAGTAGGAATGAAGACAAAATTGAAGCAGTGTGTGCCACAATAAGCTCAAATCATCGAGCTTGCTGATAATATGGACATCAGTTTTGGGGTGGTTCAGTCCATTCTTGCTGTTGATTTGGAGATGAAACGTGTGTTTGCAAAATTTGTGCCAAATCTCTCGTCTCCTGACCAAAAAGGAGATTAATTGTCTGCAGCCAGGGAGTTGTAGAAATGCATTGAAAATGACTCGGCTTTCATCAAAAAGATTATTACTGGGTTTATAGTTATGACCTGAAAATTAAGGCTCGATCCTCACAATGAAAGACGCCAAACTTTCCCAGATCCAAGAAAGCCTGTCAATGAGGAGCAATGTCAAGGTCATGCTCACAGTTTCCTTTGATTGCCAGAGTATTGCTCATCATGAGTATGCACCAAAAGGCCAAACTATCAATAAGGAGTATTACGTCCAAGTTTTGACTCATTTGAGAGATTCAGCTCGTCATAAGAGGCCAGCGTTGCACGGGAATGGTGAATGGCTGCTACATTGCGATAACACCTCAGCTCATCTTGTCCAGTAGTTCTTGGGCAAACACCAAATAGAGCAAATCTGTCAGCCTCCATACTTACCTGACCTCGCACCCTTTGACTTTTAATTGTTTCCAAAACTGAAATTACCACTGAAAGGAAGGAGATTTGACAACTTAGAGATCATTAAGCAAAATGTGACACAGCAACTTCACTAGACATTTCAAAATTGTTTCCAGCAGTGCAGGAACGCTGGAGGAAGTGTGTTCTATCAGAAGGGGACTACTTTTGAAGGAGAATGAGTGCAATAGCTGTCAGTGTTTATACTTCTTGTGCTTATTGTACAAGTCTTGATACTTTTTGATCACACCTCGTATATGTATTCAACTTAATGGCATTTGCAAATTTAAAGTTAGTTAAATGGAATGACTCAAAAGGACATTAGCTGTCTGTGTGAATGTGGCATGTGTTAAAGGTGCATGTTGGACACATGTTGACAGCTAGCATGGAGCCATGACAGTGCTGTTTGATTTTGGTGCTAACTGTGCATGGCGCATTAGGGTTGGAAGTGGGAGGGTTGGGAGTAGAGAGTGGATGGGGTTGTGCACCATGCAGGCAGTGCATCAATGCTACTTGCATGGCAGGCAAGTACGTAGGCAGCGTTGAATGCTCCTGTACTATTGTCTTGCTGTGGCAGGGCTGCGTGCACCGCGTTATCTGCCAGACGCATGCTTTCCATTATCCTAGCTGTTAACACTGTGGTGTTTTCCCTAATGCACCATGGATTTGCACATTAGGTGCAACATCCCAGTGCCCTTTAGTAAAAGGGCCCCAAAATCCTCAGCGGGTGTCTTAAAATATCCCAGAAGGGTATCAAAATTGTTGGCATGCTTCATTGCTCTAATAATGGGAGAAAAAAAAGCATTTGGGCTTTTAAAATAGAAAATAGGGTATCTCTTGATTTCTTTTTGTACTATATATTGAATTGTCCCAACTGCAGTATTGTGACGTCATCGGATATTGTTAATACTGCCTTGCTATTTGTCAGTGCCTGATGAGGAGTTCGGTGTGGAGCCAATCTCGTGGCCCATTGGCAGCCCAGAGTTCTATTACGGACATAGCTCCTGCTCCTTTGACCAAATGGGGCAAGGAATGTGGCAGAGACAGTATTGACAGCTGCTGGGATCGAAGGCATTTTGGCTGTTGCTCTGTTGTAACAATTATACTTAGCATGTGGCCTTGGGTACATTTACCAGGTTTTAAAATGATTCCTAGCTTTTACTTCTTAGTTGGCAACTGTCAGACTGGGACCGGAGATGAGATGACGCAGAAATTCCAGCAGCTGTGAATGACCAGCATCTGGGAGAGCTGCAAGGCACTCTGTACTGAGCAGTCGTGAAAGCTGCAAGGCAGTAAAAAGAAAGCATGTTCAGTGGAAACTGAAGGATTTCCGTGTATGGCAACATAGTGCAGTTAGGCAAACAATAGAGAAGACTGAAAAATGACACTTTGGCTCACATGCCAGACACCCCTTCCATTTCTGAGGATTTCCCCACAAGTGTGATTTATCAAATTGCATTCCTGCTTGCCACTATCTACTTCTCTAAAAGGGAAGTAAAAGTCCACCATCGGTATAGGTGCCAGCTCTGTGGATGCTTGAACAGACTCTTTCACTGTGTCCAGAGAGGAGTGACTTGGGTTTAACACCCCCACTCATTTTGAAAAGTTGGCTCCTGTGATGATTGCATTGGATGCTTTTTCACTTTTTCCCATATTTTAGTTGAATGGATTATTGCAATAGGGTATCATTCTGATGGGATTTCCATCATTGACATGTTATGTTCAGCAACTCTTTGACTAGATTAATGTGTTCATCAACATGAACTAAGGCCAATCCTTGACTTTCAAAAGAGACTGCAGGTGATGAGTTTGCAGAGCTGGTCTGGATTCTCTTTGGCATGAGAGGAAAGAAGGTTGCTGGTTAATGTTTAGGACAGTCGCAATGAAGCAAGTGGAGGAATTTGCAGGGCTGAGACCTACATCCAGTAAGGTTGAGCCCTGTAGCTTGGCCATTTATTCACCGCTTCTTGCAGTGAACTAGGCGATCAATGAACATTGATTTTGAATAGATTTGGTTTTGGAAGGAGAGTTACCTGCTAGACTGAAGGTGGCATTATTAAACCTGTACTGAAAAAAGATGTCAGACCCATCTATAGTTAGAAATTATAGATCACTTTCCCATCCTTAAATAAGGTAATCAAGGAAATAGTAGAAAGTTAATTGTGTTTTATGGATAAAAAAGGGGGTGTCTCAGGAATGTCTGTAAGGTTTTAGGAAACACTGTAGTATGAAAACCTTAGTGCTGTCAGTAATGGATGAGATATATCCGAAGATTGATTGAAGATTTAGATGTGGTGATAATCCCTAGACTTAACAGCTGTATTTGATGTAATCCAACATGACTTGATGAGTAACAGAGAGAGATACACACATGGGGAACTGTATTATATTGGTTTAATTCCTTGTTTGTGGCAAGGCAGCAGCAGTTGCTTGGGGGACATGATTTGTTCATGCTGTTGGTCCAGACTATGTGAATTTCCACACAATGTGGTCCCCCCCCCCCCAATATGGATGCTATTTAATATATTTCTAATTCCACTCTGCATAGGTTTGAAGAAGGTAGGCTTGAATTTTTATATGTTTTCAGATGATATATACAGATTTTGATTCCCATTAGGAAATCGATTGGAGGGCATGAATATGATTAATGACAAGTTTATGGCTACATATATGGCTGGATTCAAACCTTTCTTTTGTTGTACATATCTCAAGATTTTAAAATTGTTTAGATCAGAGCTTATGTGAGTCTCAACAATTTGAGAAAAGTAGTTAAGGCCATTATTTTATCATGTGTAGATTTTAGTAATGCCATGGGACTACTTGAAAAATCCCTGGGTCTTTTATAGAAACATAGAAATATGACAACAGAAAAAGACCACATGGCCTATCTAGTCTGTCCTTCCATATCAACTACAGCAGTCCCCTTTTTACCTTTAGAGATCCTCTGTGTTTGTCCCATGCTTTTTTGAATTCAGTTACTGTCCTCATCTCTACCACCTCCACTGGGAGACTATTCCACGGAGCCACTACTCTTTTCGTAAAGAGATTCAGGAGTAATATGTGGAAATATTTATCTCCCTTCACCCTCATCCCATGTCCCCTCGTAGCAGAACTTGCTTTCAATTGAAAGAGGCTCTCTCCCTGAACATTTATACCATGGAGGTATTTGAACATCTCAATCATATCACCTCTATCCCGCCTTTCCTCTAAGGTGTACATATTAAGATCCTTAAGTCTGTCCTCATATGCTTTTTATAATGAAGACCACTAATCATTTTAGTAGCCACCCTCTGCACCGACTCCATCCTGTTCACATCCTTTTGAAGGTGCAGTCTCCAGAATTGCACACTATACTCCAAATGAGGTTGCACCAAAGACTTATACAGAGGCATTATCACCTCCTTTTTTTCTGCTAGCCATTCCTCTCCTATGCACCCAAGCATCCTTCTAGCTTTTGCCGTCGCCTTTTCTACCTGTTTAGCTACTTTAAGGTCATCAGACACAATCACGCCTAGGTCCCGCTCTTCTTTAGTGGACAAAAGTACTTCACCCCCTATACTATATTGCTCCCTTGGATTGCTGCAGCCCAAATGCATGACCTTACATTTTTTAACATTAAATCCCAGCTGCCAAATTCTAGACCATTCTTCAAGCTTAGCTAGATCCCTCCTCATGTTATCTACACCTTCCTGGTTGTCTACTCTATTGCAGATTTTGGTATCATCCGCAAAGAGGCAAATCTTACCCGACAGCCCTTCTGCTATATCACTAACAAAGATGTTAAAAAGAATCGGACCAAGGACAGATTCCTGGGGCACACCACTGGTAACATCCTTCTCAGAGTGAGCCCCATTTACCTGTACTCTTTGTCACCTCCCACCCAACCAATTTCTAACCCAAGCAGTAAATTTAGGGTCCATCCCTAGGGTGCTCAGTTTGTTTATAAGTCGCCTGTGAGGAACAGTGTCAAAGGCTTTACTGAAATCCAAATACACCACATCTAGGACTCTCCCTCGGTCCAACTCCCTGGTCACCCAGTCAAAGAAATCAATCAGATTTGTCTGACAAGACCTGCCTCTGGTGAATCCATGCTGCTTTGGATCCTGTAATCTGCTGGACTCCAGAAACATCACTATTTTTTCTTTCAGCAGCGTTTCCAATAATTTACTCACCACCGAAGTTAAACTAACCGGCCTGTAGTTTTCAACCACATCCTTACTTCCGCTTTTTTGTGTAAAGGCACCATATGAGCCTCTCTCCAGTCCTTTGGCACCACTCCCGACTCCAACGAGGCATTGAAAAGGTCAGTCAGTGGAGCTGCTAGAACGTCCCCAAGTTCCCTCAGTATTCTAGGGTGTATCCCATCCGGTCCCATTGCTTTGTCTACTTTAAGTTGAGCTAGTTTCTCATGAACACAGTCTTCTGAAAATTGTTCAAGATGTCCCTTGCTTCTGTTCCTGTTTGTGGGTGTTTTCTGAGGTCCTGCTCCTAGTTCTTCATCTGTGAACACAGAACAGAAATATTTGTTAAGCAATTCCGCTTTATCCTTATCAGCTTCTACATATTCCTCCCCTGCACCCTTGAGTCTGACAATACCACTTTTGCCCTTCCTCTTCTCACTAACATATCTGAAGAATGTCTTATCCCCCCATTTTATTGCATTGGCTATTTCCTCCTCCTTTTGAATCTTTGCCTTCCTGACTACTTTGCTAGCTTCTCTAACTTTTTCCAAATACAGATGCCTGTCTTCCTCTCTCTGTGATCTCTTGTATTTCATGAAGGCCTCCCTCTTTTTCTTCACTTTTTCAGCTACCTCTTTCGAAAGCCATAGCGGTCTCCTTTTCCTTTTACCTTTATTTACCATTTTAACAAATGGGTTGGTTGCCCTTAAAATATCCCCTTTCAGTTTTGCCCACTGTTTTTCTCCATCCCCCAGCTGTTCCCATCCCACTGACTCCCTGAGGTATTGGCCCATCTTGGCAAAGTTAGTCTTCCTAAAGTCTAAGATCCTCACCTTTGAATGAATTCTGACAGCCCTAGTCCTAATACTGAACCACACCATCTGGTGATCACTGGATGCAAAATGATCTCCCACTACAACATCAGAAAGACTTTCACCATTGATAAGCACCAAGTCCAGTATGGCCCCTTCACGTGTGGGGTCTGTTACCAATTGCCTGAATAGTTCTCCCTGTAGAGAATCCAGGATCTCCTTACTTCTAGATGATACTGCAGCAGGAATGTGCCAGTCAACATCTGGCATATTGAAATCTCCTATCAGTAGCACTTTCCCTTTCCTAGCAATGCTGCATATGTCTTCAATTAACTCTGTCCACCTCTTCTTCTTGTGAGGGAGGTCTGTATATCACACCAATGCAAATAGATTTCTCTTTCCCTCTTTCTAGTTTAACCCACAATGCCTCCCCTCTCCCTTTCAAGCTCTGTAATTCCAAAGCTTTAATAGTAGTTTTTACATATAGTGCCACTCCTCCTGCCTTTCCTCCTACCTTGTCCTTTCTGAATAAAGTATAGACAGGTATAGTTACATCCCAATCATGGTTTTCTGTGAACCATGTTTCTGTAACTGCCACTAAATCCAAGTCGGCCACTCCCACCAAAGCTTGAACATCAGGGATCTTATTTCCCATGCTACGGGCATTAATACACACTGCTTTCCATATGTTACCCCTGTTACCCATTTCCATAAAGGTATTTAATGTATCACCTACCTGGGGGCTTTCTTCACCCATCCCCAACAAATCTAGTTTAAAGCCCTCTTCAGTAGATTAGCCAGTCTACTACCGAAGACGCGTTGACCTTTCTTGGACAGATGGATGCCATCCCTGCTCTGCAACCCTTGGAACTGCATCCCATGGTCTAGGAAACCAAAACGCTCTCGATGACACCATCCACGCAGCCATGCATTCATCTCCAGGATGCGAGCCTCTCTGCCTTGGCCTTTACCCTCAACAGGGAGGATTGAAGAGAACACCACCTGTGCACCTGACTGCTTCACCCTCTGTCCCAGAGCCATGAAGTCACTTTTGATATGTTCCGAGGTATACCTGGCAGTATCATTTGTTCCAACATGGATTAACAACATTGGTTAATAGTCAGTGGGCTTGATGAGTCTTGGCAAACTCTCTGTAACATCTTGGATTTTGGCACCAGGCAGACAGCAAACCTCTCTGGACATCAAGTCTGGTCGGCAGATGGACGCCCAGTACCCCTCAGAACAGAGTCTCCAACCACCACTACCCTTCATTTCCTTATGGTTGTTGCTTATTGCAGAACACAGCAGCTTGGTTTATAAGGGGGTTAGGAGCAAAAGATTGTGTTTCTCCCATGTTAAATAGTTCGTTCCCTGGCTGCTTGTTTAATTTTGTGGGATAACATCTTGACATTGGTCTTCAAATTAAAACAGGATTTAGGACCAAAGTATCTGTAGAATTTATTAATTTTCTACACTCCAGTTAAGAAATTTAGATAAGCGCAAATGGCTTTGTTCTCTATTCCATTATTTGCATATGACCAGAGCAAGGTGGCATCTTGTTGGAATCAGTCATCAGGTTATCCAGAGGGAACTAGATTATTTGCATGTCTGGAAAGGTGTTCAAGCTTGGTTTATAGAGACATGAGTATGTGTCTCTGAATCCTGTGATGTGTGCCCATTTTTCAGTTGACCATGCACAAAGAGGTATGGATGGGGAGGAGTCAGTCATCTATCTGTTTGCCCAACAGTCGCTGTCACTTAAATGAAATACACCTCAAAAGGAGAAGATGGCTGATTCCATGGTGGGACTCACCCAAGCATGCAGCAGCAGAGCAACCTCTGAGCCCTCACCCTGCCCAGTGTGTTGAGGCTGGCAGAGTGTAAACTTTGGTGTGACTCTTGTGGGGACCAGAGAGAAAACTCGGTCACCAATTATTTTTCTCTTATGTGCATAAACCTCTTGCAGCTCAAAGCTAGCTAGATTACAGCTGCTCAGCCTCAGAAATCAAACCTTAGAAGCAGAATGGAGGACAATTATTCACTAGTAGCTGTCCCCCTCTCCCCATCCAGAGCAGGTGGCCTGAAGGGCAGAGGTCCTTCCCCACCCCCTAATTTAGGAGCTGCCCTAATCCATATCTGCTTAGAGTTTCTTTTAGTGATGTACCAGTCATACTGTTTTTTATTTTATTTTTTTATTTAAAAGTATTTATATCCCGCTTTATCCTTGAATCAAAGCGGATTTCACTGCAAACCAATCAAGTAGGGTAGTGCGGGGGTGTCTGCATGCAGTGGTTGTGAGGGTAGTGTTCGTGAGTGTGTGGAAAGGTAAACTTCATTTGGGGTGCGATATATACAGGTTGAGCTATCTACAATGGGCTATATATATTTTTATGAGAGTAATAGGATGTTTTTATGTTGTGGACGTCATGTCGTGTGTTACTCATTTTGTGGGGTGGTTAGGATGGATTGGTGGTCTTCATTGAATTGTTCAATGAATAGGGTGGTGGTAAGTAGCTTCTGGAATTCTTTTTTATCTGTTGTTGTTTTAGATTATCTGGGAGGACATTCCAGATATCAGGGGTAGCGAGAGAGAAGGCTTGCGTGGATGTGGATTTGTTGTTCTTGTGAATAGAGTAGGTGTTGGTATATTGTTTTTGGTGCTGTTTCTGTCTGGTCTTTTGTTTTGGTTCCAATGAGTTCCTGTAGTATTCCTGCTGAGCTGTTTTTAATTTTGAAGATGGTGAGCACTGATTTATATTTTGCCCGTGAAGAGATTGGCAGCTAGTGTAGAACCTGTAGTATTGGAGTTATATGGTCTTGTATTGAAGCGCTAGTAATAATGCGGGCAGCAGTGTTCTGGACTATTTTTGTAGGGGGTGGGTGGTTTGTTTAGGTAGCCCTTGGAATAGTATATAGTATATATAGTTTCTAGGGACAAGCTGGTAGAGGCAGCATAAATGGACCAATGGCAGAGGTTCAAAAAAACCCCACATCAGGAGAGGTCCCAAAAACCTTATAACTCAAGCTGGGAATCATAGTTTGAGGAGCAGTGAGAAACTAGAAGAAAGTGATGAGGCTTTAGTGGAAAGGCTGTTTAGCAGTGAGGAACTCTTGCCTCTGATTGTCCAGGTGCCAAAGTCCCTGAGGATTTCTGAGGATCAGAAGCAAGAAGCCAAGGTGATGAGAGAGCCCATACTAGCAATTATCTTCAAACCCTTGAGGTTTGAAGATAATTGCTAGGCTATCATGGAATGGGAAAAGCTGGAGTGAAAATTCAAGATAGCCAGGGTGATGGGCAGGCTTTATCCCTTGCTAATGACGGAGCAGGGGAAGCTCCTAAAAGGTCCCTAAGGTGAATGCATTTGTGATAGCAGTGGCCAGTCACACCCCATAGAATAGGAGGCAGCCTATTCTTCAGGAGAAGAAACTACATATCCTCCTCAAGTAGTCATTTAAGGTCTTCAGTCTGTCAGCAGTATGTATATAGCTTATGTTTTGCTTCAGTGGATTTAGCAGTGACAGATGGAGGAGCATCTAGAGGGGACCATTCTGGAGTCAATGGCAGCCTTTGTGGCAGATGTGCAGTATGATCTTATCTGAGCATCAACAAAGATGATGGCCACAGCGCTAATGGCTCTGCCGCTGTGCTGCTGATGTGGTATGCAAAGCCCAACTAGACCTGGCATCAATCATGAATCATCTGTTATTTGTGGAAGAGCTGGAAAATTTCATGAAGGATTGTAATAAAAGCTGTTAGTGTAGCTGGATTTAAAAGAAGGTTGACAAGTTCATAAATCATTATTAAAAGGACCAGGGAAATCCACTGCTTACTCATTGGACAAGCAGCATGGAATCTGTATACCCTTTGGGAGCCTGACAGGTACTGGTGACCTGGATTAGCTACTGTTGGAAACAGGATACTGGATTTGATGGACCCTTGGTCTTACCCAGTATGGCACATCTTATGTTCTTATCTTTTAGTGAGGGGGGGGGGGGGTGAAACCTCAATGCCTAGCAGAAGATAGACTAGGAGACTCTACAAAGGGACATCTTTGAGGAGATCCTGGGGTCCCAAGACATTTAAACCAAGTAGATACCCCACTACACAGAGGACTAGCCCTATGGGTTGGGGATCCAGAAGGGCAGCCAACTAAGGGACAGCAGGACCTCAGGTGGGGGTCAAAGCCCTCTTATGGGCCAGGAGTCTGTGTTCAGATGATTCTGGTTTGAGGGCAGCTACAATATTTCTAACTCATATGGATCGGGATCACAATCAATTAGTGGGTGCCCAGGATAATCTAGAATGGCTATGTGCTAGGACTAGTGGCGCCCATCTCGGAGGCCTTTATGGTTTCTTTTGGCTCAACCGGACAGAGGGAAACAATGGAAGCGACAATGGAGTGGCTGTTCCAATTGGGTACCTTAGTTCCATTGCTTTGAAAAGAATGTTGGAGAGGTCAATATTAATTTATTTTGTGGTGCCCAAGAAAGAAGAACCTTCTGCCCAGTATTGAACATAAGACAGACCAATGTATCCCTCAGAATACCTCTTTTCTTCATGGAGACATGTTTGGTGACTTTCATACATTTGATGGAGGCTTGCAGATTCCCATCAGGCAGGACTTTGAAAAGGTTCTCAGATCATTTTCATTTCTGAGTATTGTCCTTTGGTCTGACTGCAGCCCTAAGGACCTTCATCAAAGTGGTGGTGGTGGTGATCTTCCTGAGAGGAGTGTGTTCACCCCACCCCCATCTGGATGATTGGTTAATTCGGGCATCATCCAAGCAGGAAAGCACAGAAGCTATGGCCAGGGTGATCAAATTGCTGAAACACCAAGGTACTGGGCTTCTTTAGCCACAGGAGATGACAGCTTTCTAGGGTCTAAACACACTGGTGCAATAGTGGCTGCAGCAGAAGCTTTTGTATGTGTTCCCACCTTGGCCTTTAATAAAAAGAGTTCTACAAAAGGCAGTGTCAGATGGGGTTAATCATTCTGATAGCCGTGGGACCAGCAAAGTGACCTTGGCATGGGAATCTGAGAAGGGTCACGGTGGAGGCGTGGTTCAGGCTACCAGGGGGGATCTTTTGAGGCAAGAACCATTTCTATTGAAAGACCTGTTTCCATACTCCATGTGGCTCTTCTCATGAGATTTGGTACCACAGTAGCAGAAGATGACACACTTAAGAGTTTCTCTTGCTGCTAGTTTGGATTGGGTAATTGAAGATCGAGGTCGGGAGGTGGCATAGCAACATTGTTAGAAGGAAGTTCAGTATGTCGTGCTCTGCCTCCACTCATAGAGTTGAAACGTTGCTGGACCCTCTCACAATGCAGGGATTGCTTGTGCAGTATGTATGCCACTGGGTACAAGGATATTGATCAGCCTTCCAGCTGAAACAGCCTATATAGAGAAGGCGAGTAGTCATGTCTTTTTCCAGTAGATGGAAACTGAACAAGATACATGTGTACGGGTCTGTCAAGATTCAAGGGACAGAAAATGATCAAGTACATCTAATTTAACATTTATTTATTTATGTATTTATTTATTTAACCAGTTTTGTATGCCACCTTATCCTTCAATCAAAGTGATTGACAAGACAACAAAGGACTTACATGTTGAGGGCATGGGAAGATCAAATACAATACATTACAATATAAATACAGTACAAACAGTAAATTATAATATTATCTCATAGTGAAATTGGATATACAAGTTGATCAATTTAAGTTATTTGACCAAATGATTCTATGAATAAATAAGTCTTTAAAGATATGTGAAAGTCTGATGTCTTCCTGAGCTCTTAATTCTTCAGGAATAGAATTCCATGCCTCTGGTGCCATGAAGGAAAATGCTCTTTTAGAGGTCATCTGTTATGATCTATTGACGTTTAAAGGTGTACTAAGCTTATTGGAGTTATGAGATCGTCTAGGTCAGTGATGGCTAACCTTTTTGAGCCCGAGTGCCCAAACTGCCGCACAAAACCAAAGAATTTCCTCAAAGTGCCAGCACGTCATTTGCATAAGTGGTCTTATTTGCATAAATATTTGCATAATGTTACCATACACTAACTTTTAGTAAACATGTCTCTTAATGAGTGTATGGATAAAGAAAGACTAAAAGATTTCTACATTACTATAATCCAGTGCCAACCGCCAGGCACATTAGGAACTACTACAAACGCTGCCCATTTAGAACCCATAGCAAACCCGCCGTATCCTGACAGCATTACCAGGACTCACAAAGCACCATACCCTACCTATCAAAAGGCAACACTGCAAATATTAAACCAATACATTTCAGTGAATACTGGGGAAAGAGAACAAGTGGCAACGTCAAATAGGAATTTCCTCTTGTACCAAACAAAGCGCAGATGTTAATGATGCACATTTCCCAGAGCTGACATATTCCAGTTAATAAATTCAAAATAAAGAGATATCGTTCTACCTTTTGTGCATTTTTTTCAGTTGCAATTGGTCCAGCCATTTTCTTCTGGTTTCTTCATGTTTTCTGCTAACTCTCCATCGTCTGCTGTCCATTTGTCCTTTCTTCTCTTCTAGTTTTTTTTCCATTCTCTCTCTCTCTACATCTGCTTTAACATACTAATCTTTCTCCTTTTGCTCTTTCCTCATTCCTATTTCATCCACACAAATTTTACCCCTCCATCCTCAATCCCCAATTACTCTCCCAATACCTGGCCAATTGTAGATTTTTCATCCCTCCTACACAAAATATTTTTCCCCTCTCCATTTTACTCTCCCAGCCCCATCCCATTCTAATCCTCCCCCAACATCAGCTCCCTTCTAGTTCCAGTCTCACCCAGCATCCATTCCCTTCTTCAAGCCCCCCACTTCCCCTCAGCCCATTTCCATTCCAAGCCCCGTCCCCATCAGCTATTTGCAGTTCAAGCCCCCCACTTCCCCTCAGCCCATTTCCATTCCAAGCCCCATCCCCAACAGCTATTTGCAGTTCAAGCCCCCTTCCACTCAGCCCATTTCCAGTCCTAGCAACCCCCAACCCATTACCAGTCCTAGCCCCCCATAGCTCACTCCCAGTCCTAATCCCACCAGCCCATTTCCAGTCCTAACCTCCCATCAGCCCACTCCCAGTCCTAATCCCCCATCAATCAATTTTTAGTTTAAGCCCCCCCAGCGCCTATAACCACTCCTAACCCCCCCCCAGTGCCCATCACCACTCCTACCCCCCCAGCCCAGCGCCCATCACCACTCCTAACCCCCCCAGCCAGCCCAGTGCCCATCACCACCCCTAACCCCCCCCAGCCAGCCCAGTGTCCATCACCACTCCTAACCCCCCAGCCCAGTGCCCATCACCACTCCTAACCCCCCACCCCAGCCCATCACTACTCCTAACACCCCCCAGCCCAGCCCATCACGACTCCGCACCCCCCCCGCCCCGCCCAGCCAATCACCACTCCTAACCCCCCCCCAGCCCAGCCCAGCCCATCACCACTCCTAACCCCCCCCCCCAGCCCAGCCCAGCCCAGCCCATCACCACTCCTAACCCCCCCAGCCCAGCCCAGCCCATCACCACTCCTAACCCCCCCCCCCAGCCCAGCCCAGCCCATCACCACTCCTAAGCCCCCCAGCCCAGCCCAGCACCACTCCTAACCCCCACCCCCCACCCCCAGCCCAGCCCAGCCCAGCCCAGGGAAAATTAAAAAAAAAAAGAAAACCTGTTTGCTGCCGCTGTCGGGGCCGCCGCGGCAGAATCGAGCGTGCCGCGGGGCCCCCCTGTACCCACCGGCAGAGCCTGTCCTCCCCGTAGCAGCTCTCTTTGGAGCTGCAGTCAGACGCGCCGGCTTGCAGAGCGCGAGGGAAGAGTTCCCTCGCTGCTCTGTTAAGCCCGCGGGGGCTGATGGGAAGTTCCCATCAGCCCCCGCGGGCTTAACAGAGTCGCGAAAGGGAAACTCTTCCCTTCGCGCTCTGCAAGCCGGCGCGTCTGACTGCAGCTCCAAAGAGAGAGCTGCTACGGGGAGGACAGGCTCTGCCGGTGGGTACAGGGGGGCCCCGCGGCACGCTCGATTCTGCCGCGGCGGCCCCGACAACGGCAGCAGATAGGGTTGTTGTTTTTTTTTCGATGGCGGACCTTCCCGCGTGCCAGCTGCAAGGCCTTCGCGTGCCACAGCTGGCACGCGTGCCATAGGTTCGCCATCGCTGGTCTAGGTCTTAGGCTCTTGTCTTTGGATATTATATGCTGTAGAATATCTGCTGAAGATTGGTGAAAGATTTTGAAAATAATCATTAGGTTTTTGTATTTTGCTCTTGCAATAATTGGAAGGAAATGTAACTGTTTAAGGACAGGCGTTATGTGATCAAATTGTGCAGAGCCAGTAATTTTATACGTGCAGTAGTGTTTTGAACTAATTGGAGAGGATGGATAGCGTTTTTAGGAAGACCTTGATACAAGACGTTTCCAAAATCAAGTAGGAGTGTTATGACAGCTTGACATACCGTGCAAAAGTGATTTGTATTTAATATTGATTTTAGTCGTCTTATAATCTTTAAGCGATGGTATGCTTTAGCTGCAATTTTGTTTATATGAGATTTTAAGTTTTTTTTAAAAATATTTATCTAAGGTTATACCTAAATATCTTACTTCATCTTTAATTTTTATTTTTTTATTTAATAGGTTAATTTCACTTGGTAGTTTTAAGGACTGACAATTCGATATGAACAATACTTCTGTTTTGTCCGAATTTATTTTTATATTGTTGTTGTTGAGCCAATTATTCATATCATTCAAACAGCTATTAATTTTTGTTGTATCAAAGGTATTTTGATCAATTGAAGTATAAATCATAATGTCAGTGTATAAATGATGATCCATTTCATGATGTTTAATAATAATTTGACATATGGGTTGAATATAGATATTAAAGAGGATAGATGATAAAGCAGAACCTTGCGGAATACCTTGTGCAGTCGTGAATTGTGAGGATTTTTTGTCGCCAGTTTTTACTAGTTGTGAATGATTGATTAAGTAAGAAGCGACCCATTTTATTGTATTGTTGGATAAACCAATATTTTGTAGACGTTGCAGCATTATTGAGTGAGACACAGTATCAAATGCTGCTGAGACATCGATGAAGATTAATAGAAATAATTTGTTTTTGTCAAGACCTGTTATAAGATTATTAAAGAGAGAAATCAGTAGCATTTCCACATTGTGATTTGGTTTAAAGCCATGCTGATGTATATCCAGTGGGGCATGTAAGTCAGTGATCTTGCAGTTTTTGTACTACTTTTTCACTAATTTTTGATATAAAAGGTAAACTTGAAATAGGAAGATATGACTTGGGGTCAGTGATGTCTAGTGATTTACCTTTATAGATTGGTCGAATTATAGCTTTCTTTAGTATAGATGGTAAGTGTCCTTGTTTTAAAGAGTTGTTGACGATATGTACAATGTGAAAACTAATTTGATTTTTAGTACTTTTAATCCATTCCACTGGACATGGGTCAGCTGGGGAAGATGTTGTATCAATTGTGCTGATTATATTTTCAATTTGTTTTGAATTTGGTATAGAAAAATCCTTCCAGACTTTTTTGTGAATTCGATGCAAGGTTTCATCCAAAATTGGTGGTCTTGTGATGTAGGTAAGTTGTTTGGCGAAAGTGAATTTTTGTTTATCAGGTAGTTCGCAAATAGATGGGGATCTATTTGATAGTCACTATATGAAGTGTTCACTTTTGTGAGTTGTTGAACAATGTAAAAGAGCTCTCTTGGTTTATTAGCTGCTTTCATTATTAGATTTATATGGTATTGCTGTTTACGATCATTTATTAGCTTATTGTATTCTATTTGTTTAACATTAAATAGAAATTTTATATCTTGAGATTTAGTTAGTCTCCATTTACGCTCAAGTTTTCTTAAAATGCGTTTTGTCTCCCTGATTTCATTTGAATACCTTGGTGCATTTTTCGCCCTGCGTGTTTGCACTTTTATTATTTTTCAGGGCTATAGCAGCATTTGAAATGTTGTTCCAATTTTCTATGGCTTTATCCAATTCGGTGTAGTTTTGTTGCAACTGTGGAATAATTTCTTTAAGAAAATCTTCTTTATGGAAAGCTTTAAATTTTTTCTAGTTTTGTAATCACTTGTTAAGTTGTTGGATGAAGTGGGGTTTTTTTTGGTTTTTTTTTTAACATGTTTATTTGGGTTTTCCAACTCCAACAACCACAATAACACAAGTAGAACACAATATCAACCCTCTAAGCTAACCCCCACTACTTCACCCCCCCCCCCCGCTCCATCCAGCCTACTCCCCCCACACTTGGTAGGCCCCCCCGTCTCCTCATGAGCACTGGGTACCAGACATTGAGCAGCGTAACACACCGCTACCCAGCAACCACCCCACCATGGTCCTTTTTTCAAACACGCTCTCCAATACACGCTCGGGCCGCAAACTCATCTAGACATTTCCACTTATCCATCCACTTCCCCCGCCCCCTGCAGCCAATACTGAAACCCCTGGTCACCCCGAGCTCCGCTTTGAACCTGTTCCGCCCCCCTTGGCCCTTCTCGAACCCCGCATATAGGCAGACCATATTCCACCACTGGATCTCACTCAGCTGTGTTGAGTCCTTCCACCAAGTCAGGATCAATTTGATCGCAACAGCCATCATGAAGTCAAAGAGGAAGGACTGGTCTTCGGGAACCTTTAAGGAGGCGTCTTGAGATCTAAGAAAGATAGTCTGCCAGGATATTCGCCCCTGAATATCTATTATTTTCAGCATCTTGTCCCATACCGTTTGCCAATACAGCTGGACGTGAGGGCATCAAACAGCATATGACGGAGAGTCCCCCGAGTACCGCTGCAGGACCAACACCTACCGCCTTGACTTGCATCCCATTTACTAAGCAGCGCCGGAGTTATATAAGCTCTATGCGCTAAAAAGAAGAGAGTTTGCCGTATCGAGGCTCCCTGAGCCACTTTACTCATGGGCCCCCATATCGCTGCCCAAGTTCTCTGAGATACAGAAACCCCCAGGTCACACTCCCAAGCCCTCTCCAACTTATGCAAGCCGCCAGGAGCCCTCTCCCTCATAAAGGTATACAACTTGGAGGAGGCTCCCCGCTGCCCCGCATGTTGCTCCAGCAGCTTCTGCAGCTGGCACTCCTCTGCCACTTCCCCTACCACAATACCGGCCTGAGCCAGACAGTGCCGCAATTGCATCCACCGGAAGTACTGAGTATTCGGTAGTCCAAACTCCCGCTGTAGTTCCTCGAACCGTTTCCACCGCTTACCCGCCAGTAGCTGGCCAAGGGACCAAACCCCCTTCACCTGCCACTCGCTCCAGCTGACCACCTTGCGGCCTATTTTGAAGCGCGGATTGTACCAAAGGGGCATCTGCTCCCATGAGGGCCGCTCTTCCTTAACCACTTGCCCCAACCAGCACACCGACTCCTGGGTATCCCGCTCTACCCTCCCCGCCGGGAAGGTGTCAGGGAGTTTCATGCCCACCAGCCATTCTAAGCCCAGTGGGGCGACTAGCCGCTCCTCGACCTCCAGCCAGGTTGGTTTCATCCCCTTACTCTCAGGGTCTAACCATAGGGCACCCTGTCTGAGCCGAAAAGCGTGATGATAGTTACAAAAATCGGGGAACTGCACTCCCCCCCTGCTCTTTACTGCCTTTAGCTTCCGCAGGGCTATCCTAGGCGTTTTATGCTGCCACAAAAACCCAGATAGACGACGCTCGACCGAGCGATAGAAGCTCTCCGGAAATCGCAATGGAAGCATCTCCAACAAATAATTAATTTTAGGGACCAACACCATCTTGATAGACTCTAGCCTACCCCACCACGAAAGATGCAGGGGGGACCAGTGCTCTGTAAAAGACCTAATCGTCTCCTCAATGTTTCTCAGATTAAGCTGGATGGTATCCTCTAGCTCCATGCTGAACTGAACCCCTAAATATTTCACATCAGTGGGCTTCCATTCAAATGCACAAGGCTCTATTAAGGCTTTACTCATCTGCTTATTCAAGGGAAAAGCTAAAGATTTGGACCAATTAACCTTGTAACCCGAGATCTTTGAATAACTGGTTATAATTTCAAAAAGCCCGTCAACCGATCGCGGGCATACAAAGAGAAGGAGGTCGTCAGCAAAGGCTGAAACCTTAACTTCTAAATCCTCTATCCGAATACCCTTGATAGTCTGAGACTGCCTGATCTTCAACAACAAGGGCTCCAGCGCTAGATTGAATAGCAATGGGGAGAGCGAGCACCCCTGCCGTGATCCCCTGTGCAAGGATAGAGGTGCTGAAACAACTCCATTCGCCAAAACTCGCGCTGTAGGATGAGAGTACAACAACTGGATAAAGCGAAGAAACCGCTCTCCGATACCAATCCATTGCAGCGCAAGAGTCAAGAAACTCCACTCTAACCTGTCAAAGGCCTTTTCGGCATCGAGCGAGAGGCCCAACATCGGCTCCTCCCTCGACTCCATCACTGAGAATATATTCAGCAAAAGCCTCGAGTTATCTGAGGTTGCACGCCCAGAGATAAATCCACACTGATCCACATGGACCAGTTCCGGAATCACCTTGGCCAGCCGCCTGGTCAAAATGGCCGAGTAGATCTTGTAGTCGGCATTGAGCAACGAGATTGGCCTATAGTTGCCTACCTTCGTGGCATCCCTGCCCGGTTTCTCAAGAACCACTATTACCGCTTCGCTAAACGATCCTGTTTGGGGCAACTGTGCCTCCATACAGCCGAAAAAATCTAGCATAAATGGGGCCAGATCCAGTGCGAACACTTGGTAAAACTCCATAGGAATCCCGTCGGGGCCGGCTGCCTTCCCTTTAGCTGCCTCCTTCAAGACATCCAGAATCTCCTGGTCCGAGATATCGCTGTCTAGACTGCAGGCCTGCTGGGGCGAAACAACTGGGTGTTGAATGCCCACAAACAATGCCGCAAAGTCTTCCGAGCTAGCTCTACCTTCCGAGGCATACAGCGATCCATAGAACCTTCGAAACTCTTCGGCAATAGCAGCATTACCCAGGAGAGTCACGCGGTCATCCCGAACAATAGCCTGAATATTATTTCTCTTTGCTCGCGGTTTCAAGGTGGCAGCCAACAACTTCCCCGTCGTATTACTCTCAAGATAACAGTTGGCCTTCTGGAGGGACAGGATCTGCGCTGCCTCGCGACTCAGAATTTGGTTATATTGATAATGGAGGCATTGGAGCCGGAGCAAAACACCCGCCTCGGCCTTATTGACCAAGATCCGCTCTCCAACCTTGATCTGCTCCTCCAGCAAGGCCAACTGTGCCCTCTGCGCCCTCTGAAGACCAATGCTCAAACTGGTTATCTTTGCTCTTAAGAAGGCCTTAAACCCCTCCCACCAGGCCCACCCCGCCGTGTCCTGTAGAAGGTTCGCCCCAAAATATTCCTCTCTGCTCTGGCGTATATGCGTGCAAAAAGCCTCATTCTCTAACAGACTCCTATCAAAAAAAAAAACCCGTGGCGAAGGGACGTCTGCCTCTACCTGAAAAGAAAACCATACCGCCGCGTATTTTCTTCCTTTTGACGGGACTATTTATGCCCTTCACATTCAGCGAGATCACTTTAAGCGTCGCCATGGGACAAGATGCTGTGCCTCAACTGGACAAGGGGTACAGACATACCTAGCTGTTTGACTAAATTAGGACCAAACACCCCGCTGCTCACGACTCCCACAAAAGCCTTTAAACCCCAGACAACCCCCCCGTACCCATGAGGAGACACCTTGCCCGTTCGAGAACGGGTACTATACGGGTGAACCATGTAGGTTTGATAGCCCCCTGACTCCCGCCCCCCCCCCTCGCCACAGAACATCAATTTTAAATAATATATAACTGTCCCCCTTATACAGACAACATCGATCTTATAACTAACAACATATCTTCTAAAGTTACAAAAGCCCCCCACTACCACAGACCTAGGAGCTTTCATTGCCCTCGTTGTTACCACCCATCTTCCCACCATCATCCTTTACCATGCCTAGCCCCTTACGGGGACAGAAAAACACTTTGAGGAGAATAAACACCAAAATAAACACTTCAGTCCCCCACACAGAGTCATTCCCAAGCGGGATCAAGTACTCTTCAATGATAGCTAGCGCAGATCATGGGACTGGCGGATCAGCTGAGGCTCTCCATTGCCTCTCGATGCATTACCCAAACTGGAGGCATCCAGTTCAGCGCATAATCGCTGCCTCGCTATCCTCTAGGAATTTCCCCAATGCCTCTGGATCTTCAAACATCCTCGTCTGATTATGCAGTGTTACACGCAGACGATCAGGGGCAAAGAGCCCATAACGTGCTTGGAGGGCTTGAAGCCGCGGTCTGAAGGATAGCAACTGCTTCCGACGCTCCACTGTCGCTTTGTGGTAGTCAGGGTAGAAGGCGACGCTCTGCCCGTCCACTTGCACCGACCGGAGGGCCCTTGCAGCCGAGAGTATCTGCATCGCTTGGCCATGGCACAGAACACACATAATTATTGGTCGCGGCCTCCGAACGTTGGGGCCCGGGTGAGTGGGAACACGGTGCACTCTTTCAATTTCTAGCGGATAGCAAAAGTCCAATTTAAGGAGCTTGGGAATTGTAGCGCACAGAAAAGCATTCATGTCTGTTCCCTCAGCCCCCTCCGGAACTCCAATAATGCGCACGTTGTTTCGCCGCGTGCGGTTGTTGAGATCCTCTAAGCTGCGCTCTAAGGCCGCTATTCTTCTAGAGTTTGCCCCCACCTGCTTGAAGCGCTCCTCGTGCACCTCCGCGACAGTTTCCAGCTTCTGCAGCCTCTCCGTAAGTTGCCCCAGTTGCTCTCGCATCTCTTTAAGCTCTGCGATGTCTGCTTGCACTCCACACAGAGTCTCTCCGTTTTCAGCGACCATGCTTTTCACAGCCCTGATCTCTGCCAGGACTTCTTTTAGGCCCGCCGACTCTTCTCCCGCGTGTGCCGACGTTGATTTCTGCGGCGACGGCGGCTCGGCCTTAGCTCTTTTTACGCCGCCACCGGTCGCTGCGGTGTAGTCGAGCCTCGTTGGTTTGCCACTCGCCATCTCGGACACCTCAATACGCGCCGGGAGATCGCTAAGACCTTATTTACTGCAGCAGGGGGGAATTATTGTGCGAGGGGGTGAGGAGCTCGAGACTCAAGCGGCCATCTTAACCCGAGTTGGCTCCGCCTCTGTTGGATGAAGTTTGAAGATGCAAGGAAAATGAAATTAGATAATGATCAGACCAAGGTACTGGAGTAGCTTTTGGGACTGTAATTTGATTTTGTGAAAATAGTTGCTCTGAGCAAAAGATCAAATCTGGAGTGGTTCCATGTTGGTGCGTAGGCTGGTTAATTATCTGTTGATAACCTAACGATTTAGTGTCATGTGAGACTGGGACAGGATAAGAAAATTCACCGCATTGCTACACCTTAGCCGGCACCTCTTCATTGAAGGATCTGATGATGGAGACAAACTTCTATGGGTTACCAGGTTTACAGATAATTTTCCACTGGCCATTGATAGGTTGATTGTATCACAGGCCTTGGTTAGGTTAATAAACGCCATGTATAAATCTTTATTTTGCTCAAAGCACTTGTATCTGTTATTCCTTTGCCCAATCTCACAGCACTTTCCCAGTGATGGCCAGCTGAGAAATTCAACAGTGGTCAGCAAGTTCTGTCACCCTTCCTCTTGCACGGATGAAAATGAATGCATCTCTGAAATCCCAAATACAGTACACTGGAAGAATTCTGTACATTCCCAGATTATATAATCGCCATCTTGTTTGAAAATCTTGGATTGCATGTCCTCTAGTGCTGGGGATTTCCCTAGTGACACTTGGTTAACTGATGGTCGTATGTCCATTTCTGCCAATGATTTTTTTTTTCTTTCTTGGGGAATGTTATTCGGAGCCTCCTTCAGGCATGCTGAAGAGTAGATTTGGAATTTTGGTTATCTTTTTCAGGATTTTCTGAATGAATGGATGGCTGACAGAAAAACTGGATGTTGTTATCTCCAGGAACAAGCAGGAATGAGTCTTCACATATGGGTATCGTCGGTACCGACGGAGCCTGCGCGGGAACGCTCATCAGTGTCCAATAGGAAAGCTTGGGAGCATCCCACAGCGCCTGCGTGCTGCCTTCCCGCCTTTCCCAACCACCTCTCTCCAGTTCTTCTTTTCCGCGGAGCCAGCAGGTCGTGTTCCTGTCACCGCAGAAGAAGTTCTTTATTTTTTCGTTATTCTTTTGTGTTGCGTCTGCCTTCTTCGACGTCAGACCGGTACCGCCGGGCTTTTCTTTTCTTTCTTTCTTTCTTCTTTTAAAAAAAAAAAAAAAGGCTTATCTTTTCTGTGCATTTTCAGTTTTTGGGGCCTAGGCCTTAAACGTTTTCCTCATGGAGAAGCCCGCTTCCGGGTTTAAAAAATGCACAAAATGTGGCGGTACTATTTCTGTCACAGACACCCATGACTGGTGTCTAAAATGTTTGGGACCTGACCATTCCATCACGGATTGTGTGTCCTGTACCATGATGTCCAAGAGAGGTCGGCAGAACCGAGCAGCCAAGCTCAGTACCCTGTTTCCCTCTGATGCAGCTTCGGTGGCATCAACGTCTTCCAGGGCCTCCTCTTCCTCCCATGGATCTCAGGTAACCAAACTTAAATCTGGCCTGTCCTCGAAAGGCAGATCTCCCTCCAAGCATCGAGATGCCTCCGGGCTTGCCCTCGAGGATTCCGCACCGGAAAAATTACCCCGGCGGGAAGCTCCGGCTTCCAAAGCATTATTTATGGGGTCACAGGTTGACATCAATAGCTCGGCCTCGACCGATCACCTGTTGCTGTGTTCTGGGGTACCGGTGGCTCCCACTGGTACCGACATCCAGACTCTGGTGGCATCGATGGATCAGAAGATTCTGACCATGCAGCGCATCTTAACGGCTTTCATGCAGGCTGTGACGCCTCAGGTACCGCAACAATCCCCGTTGCTGGTACCGTCACCGATTGCATCGACATCGGCTTCGGTGTCGACTGCTACGGTACCCTGTCCTACGATGCCTATCGGTACCGAGCTGGTCCCGATTACGCCCGATGTCGATCCTACTCAATACGGTTATTGGGCTTTACAGGAGCATCCAGATAGGCGATACTTCGATTCCTCTGAAGGCTCTGATGAGTCTGAGGGTTCTGTAGAAGCATCGATACTTCTTCCTCAGGAGTCTTCTTCACCTAAACGAAGCATGTCTCCTCCAGAAGACTTGTCCTTTCAAGATTTTGTTAGGGACGTGGCTAGGGGCCTCTCTATCACAGTGGCCCCTGAGTCAGAACCCAGAGCCAAGCAGTTGGATATTTTACAATATCCCAAAGCTCCTAAGGAGGCAGCTACTTTACCTGTTCATGAGATTCTTTATGATCTCATGTTGAGGATGTGGGAGACACCTCTCACCACCTCTCCTCATTCTCGCAGGTTAGACACCATGTATCGTGTCCCTCCTTGTCCGGGCTTCCTCAAGACTCAGCTTACTCACCACTCTATTGTGGTAGTCTGCCATGAAGAAGATGAAGAGTGCAAAAAGACACTCATCTAATCCTCCTGGGCGTGAATGCAAGACCCTGGATGCTTTTGGCCGAAGGATTTTCCAAGCTGCTATGCTAGCTGCTAGGATAAATTCCTATAGTCTCTATATGGGAATGTTTCTAAAAGAAGTCACAGATCACCTGCAGACTTTATCTCCTTTCATTTCAGAGGATAAAAGACAGGAGTTTCTCACTTGGCTCAAACATGCCCAAGAGGTCTCCAAATTTTCCAACCGTGCAGCCTTTGACTCTTTTGAGTGTGTAAGCAGAGCTTCGGCTATTGCCATAGGAGCACGCAGAATTGCTTGGCTACAAGCTTCTGATTTGGAGATCTGGGTTCAAGATCAATTAGGAAATCTCCCTTGTACAGGTGAGAACCTTTTTGGTAAGGATTGGCAAGCAAAGGCCACTCAGATGGATGCTGAAAACTCTGCTTTGGATCGACTTTCAAAGTCTACCTCTGCCCCGTCAAGAAAAGATTGTTTAAAAAGACATTCTTTTCCAAAAAGGGAAAATACTATCCTGCTTATGGTCAGCAGGCATCTTCTACAGGTCGTTTTGCTGCAAAGCGTCAGCAACCACCCAAACAGGCCAAGTCAAAGGCAGCTAGACCTTTCACGACCCAGCAGCCTCAGCCTCCTCAGGGACTTTGACTTGCAACTAGAGAACTTAGCCTTTCTAGCTCTGGAGGGACCAGAGCCCCTTACCATCCCAGGAAGGTTGACTTACTTTGCTCCCAGATGGGAGCAAATCACAGCAGAGCAATGGACACTTTCCATCATAAGGGAGGGGTACAAGCTTCATTTTTTAAGCCTTCCCCCTTACACCATGGTGAAACAGTTCAGTTCTCCAACATCTCTCCTCGACCTTCTAGGTCAGGAGGTTGCCACCCTTCTTGCCCAAGGGGCAATAGAAGAAGTACCTCTTCTTCAACAAGGCACAGGGTTCTACTCCCCTTATTTTCTTATTCCAAAGAAGACAGGGGGCTACAGACCCATCTTAGATCTCAGAGAATTGAGCAAATTCCTATTCAAGGAGAAATTCAAGATGATTTCTCTCGGTGCTCTGCTTCCATACCTTCAGAGTCAGGACTGGCTTTGTTCTCTAGATCTCAAGGATGCGTACACCCATGTCCTCATCCATCCAACTCACAGAAGGTTCCTTTGGTTCCTTTTTCAGGGAAAGCACTACCAGTACAGGGTGCTTCCTTTTGGTCTGGCCTCTGCACCAAGAGTGTTCACGAAATGCATGGCAGTAGTAGCTGCATTTCTACGCACTCTAGAAATATTTGTCTTCCCATATCTGGACGACTGGCTCATTCGAGCCCCATCCCAAGCAGAAGCCAAGACTTGTCTAATCTGCACAATGCGTGTCCTTCAGTATTTGGGACTAGTAATAAACATCCCAAAATCTAGTCTCACCCCTACTCAGTCCCTCGAGTTTATAGGGGCCTTGTTGGATACCACAACTGCAAAGGCCTATCTTCCTCAGGCCCGTTGCCTACGCTTGGTGCAGTTAGTCTCCCAAATACAGTTAAAACCCCTTTTAACTGCTCGAGAAATGTTGCAACTCTTAGGCCACATGGCATCCACTGTGCATGTGGTTCCATATGCTCGCCTGCACATGAGGGCAGCTCAATGGATTTTATCCACCCAATGGACTCAGGCATCAGGTTGCCTGTCAGACAAAATAGCAAACTCCAGTCGCCTTTTTTGGTTTCTCCAGTGGTAGAAGTCCTCTCAAAACCTGTTGCTGGGGTCCCCTTTTCAACAGTCACTTCCCCAAGCAAACCTTACAACAGATGCCTTTCCAATGGGTTGGGGAGCTCATCTACAAGACCTCTCCACCCAGGGCATCTGGTCTCCGCAGGAGACTTCACTACACATAAATCTCTTGGAACTCAGAGCAATTTTCTTAGCTCTCAGAGTGTTCCACTCCCTGCTCAGCTACAAGACAGTCCTCATCCACACGGACAATCAAGTAGCCATGTTCTATGTAAACAAGCAGGGGGGGACTGGCTCTCTGTCGCTTTGCAACGAAGCTTTGCGACTGTGGGACTTCGCCAGAGAGCATCAAATTCATCTTATGGCAGTGTATCTTCCAGGGGTTCAAAACTCTTGGGCAGACAGACTCAGTCGAGTTCTGCTTCCACACGAATGATCCCTCCACGGGGACCAGATAGCCAGGATTTTTCGAATTTGGGGAACCCCGGACATAGACCTGTTTGCAAGTCCGTGGAATGCCAAACTTCCCCGGTTCTGTTCCAGGATTCCGTGTCAGGGAGTTCAGGCCAGGGATGCCTTCCTCCTTCATTGGGGTCAAGACTTCCTTTATGCCTTTCCACCCATTCCCCTAATTCCCAAAACACTGTTCAAGCTTCAGAGAGACAGAGGGTTCATGATCCTCATAGCACCACATTGGCCATGCCAAGTGTGGTACCCTCTACTTCTGCATCTCTCTCAAGCTCCATCCCTGGAGTTGGGCTCAGCTCCAGATCTTCTCTTCCAGGAAGATGGAACGTTGTGGCACCCAAACCCCCAGTCTCTTCATCTCAGGGCCTGGTTGCTGAAGGCCTAGACCTTCAAGTTTTCCATCTCTCTCAGCAAGTCAGAGATATTATTCATGCTTCCAGAAAGCCTTCCACTAGACGTTCCTATGCTTTCAAATGGAAAAGATTTACCATTTGGTGTTCAGAGAAGGGTCTTAACCCTCTAGCAATACCTGTGAATTCTTTACTAGCGTATCTTCTGCATCTTTCACATGCAGGCCTCAAAATGAATTCCGTACGAGTCCATTTGAGTGCTATTGCAGCGTCCCTCAAGCCTCTCAATGGACAACCTGTTTCCTCTCATCCTCTTATAGCAAGATTTATGAGAGGCCTTCTTTTAACTAAACCTCCCATTAGACCACCTCCAGTGGCATGGGATTTAAATCTGGTTCTTGGCCAGCTTATGAAGCCACCATTTGAACCTTTAGCCACCACCTCCTTGAAATTTCTTTCTTGGAAGGTTATCTTTCTCATTGCAGTCACCTCAGCACGTTGCATCAGTGAGTTGCAAGCCTTGGTGGCTAACCCTCCTTATACAAGGTTCCATCATGATAAGGTAGTCCTCAGGACCAATCCTCACTTTATGCCCAAAGTGGTCTCGCCTTTTCATCTGAACCAAGAGGTATACTTACCTGTCTTTTTTCCAGGACCTCATGCATCGAGTGCAGAGAGGAATCTTCATACCTTGGATTGTTAAAGAGCTCTCGCCTTTTACATACAAAGGACACAGCAACATAGAAAGTCTTCTCAACTCTTTGTTGCTTTTGATCCTTCCCATTTAGGACTTCCAGTTTTGAAGAGAACACTGTCCAGCTGGATTGCTCAGTGTATTTCTTTCGCCTACCAGAGTAGGAACCTTTTTTTGGAAGGCCATGTCACAGCTCACAATGTGAGAGCCATGGCAGCCTCAATGGCTAATCTGAACTTTGTGTCCATCGACCAAATCTGTCGAGCGGCCACCTGGGCCTCGGTTCATACCTTCACAGCCCATTACTGTTTGGACAAGGACTCCCGCCGGGATGCCTCGTTTGGTCAGGCTGTCCTCAAACACCTGTTCCATTCCTAATCAACTCCTACCCACCTACCCTGGTTGGATGCCAGAGATCCATGGGGGGAGGTGGAGCCCTTTTCAGGGACACACAACTCTGGGGTCTTCCCCTGGCATCTGCAGCTAGGGTGTCCCCATATGTGAAGACTCATTCCTGCTTGTTCCTGGAGATAGCACAGTTACTTACCTGTAACAGGTGATCTCTGGGAACAGCAGGAATAAGTCTTCACAACCCACCCACCTTCCCTAGGAGTTGTATCTCGCTATCTATCTTTCCTTTTCTCTCTCTCTTTGATGGGAAAGGCGGGAAGGCAGCACGCAGGCGCTGTGGGATGCTCCCAAAAGCTTTCCTATTGGACGCTGGGGAGCGTTCCCGTGCAGGCTCCGTCGGTACCGACGATACCCATATGTGAAGACTTATTCCTGCTGTTCCCAGAGATCACCTGTTACAGGTAAATAACTGTGCTTTAGCTGCTGCTTCTTGCAGTTCTCTGGCTCTCTCCTCATTTGTTTTTGTCAGTTCTGAGCCTCGTGCTTGACTTGGATGTGGCAAGCCTTCTTTCGCAGGGGCTTGTCAGTGATGTATGCACTGTGAAACGTGTTTCTCATCTAGAACTTAAGCTATCTCTGTGCCTGTTTCTTCAGAACAGTCCTGGTGCTTCTTTTTGATGAAGCCAAAAACATCATCCCTTGCATCGTAAAATTTGCTTCATGCTGGTCCACAGCCTATGTCTTAAGTTGGAGCATGGGAGCTGTGATGTTCAATTTCCTTGGAGGCTGTTGCCTATATTGTTGGTTTTCGGCTGTATATGGGAGGGACATTTTGGCTTCTGACTATATCGCAGCAGCAGTCTGCACCTCTTGTAGCACAGGTAGTCTGTATATCTGATAGTGATGTAGACTGGATTAGAGGGCTGGGGTGCATCCATGTTGTCTTGGTGTTTGGCAATTATAAGTTTACATTCATTGCATTTGAACAGAAGCAGTAGACGGTTTGAGTTGGCTTTGCCATTGCAATGGTGTTCTAGCACTTAGTTCCATGAGGCTATATTGCAGCCAACTCTGGCACTGAAGTTGCCTGTGTGTATCCGTTTGCCATTATGAGGGCCATCTGTTATGTCCAGCTGTAGGAGGCATTTGTGCCATTATCAGTGTTTGGTTGTGACAGGTGCAGAGCAGAGTAAAGAGAGAGAGAGAGGGCTAGATGGAATGGAAAGAAAAGAAAAATGAGATTTGAGAGGAGGAGCAAAGGGTGATCATGAATTGCCCTTTTTAAATTCCTGGGTCTGCCCATGTGTATTATAGTTGATTATTTCTTTGGATTTAGGCCATGCCCTTTTTAAGTGGTAACTCAAAGCAACTTACTTTTGGGTACAATAAGCATTGCCCTATCCCTGTAGGACTTTCAAATTTAAGTTTGTATCTGAGATAGTGGAGGTTAAGTGACTTGCTCAAGATCATAAGTAGTAGTAATGGGATTTGAACCCTTGCCTACCTGGTTCTCAGCCCACTGCTGTAATTGGTAGACTGCTCCTCCACTCCTTTTGCTATGTGTGGCCAGGCTGTAAAACGGAATCTTACATCCTGAATTTGCTTAAGGACATGGGGCAGTTTCTTTTGAGAAATTGGACTATACTGTATAAAGCTGGACACCTGACCACTCCCATGGATAAGTTTGGTGATAGAAGACAGGTTGTCGGTCCTTTACCCGTCTCCTGCTTGTTGTAGCAAGGCCAGTGTTAGACATATACTGCATGACTTCAGTAGTAGGTAAGGGGAGAGGAACGCCGGTGTCGGATATGCAGTTAGGATACAATAGTAATTGCATTAACACATCCCTCCTGAGAAGGACAAAAGATCGAATTAAAGCATCCTTAGGCTGTGACATCCTGCTGTAACTTCAAAGTGTGCTGTCTTGCTAAGTTTAAGATGTATGTTTTTACACTTTAAATTAGCACATTCAGGTTTCTTGGTGTTAAGAAACGTGAGTATTGGAGATGACACCAGATAATTAGGTGTGCTAAATAAAGATTTTTTTCCCATAGGCATAGAATGGTAAAAGTTCCTTTCTGAATAAAGTCCCATGTTTGAGAGAAATGGTAACAGATCATCGAGCTTTCATAAACGGGACCCTTGCTATAATATCCTTGAACCGTGTCTTATGTTTACATCTCTTAATGCAGACGGCAGCTTCAGCAGAGCTGTCAAATGGTTCTGTTCAAGGAGGGAGCCTTCTGGTTGGTTCAGGGCTTAAATTTAAAATTGTACATCTGTTTTGAAATCGGTGCTACAGATGTCCTAATACATTAGGATAGGGAGTTGTGAGAAGTCTAGGACCAGTCTCCCTTTTTAGGGGTGTCCCTTGGCATCCCTGTTCAAGAATCTCAGAAGAGACTGAAGCTGGGAGTTATTTCACCTCTGGACCACATGACCAGAAATCCACATATGCACTGGCTGCATGTGAACATGATTTATGCTCATCAAAATCTGTGAACCTTTTCTAAAAAAAAAGATTCCGTATCCACCAAACAGCTCTGCAATTCTTCAAAATCATGTGTGAAAAATTATTTTTTTAAAAGATCTCAAGTGGGCCACATCTCAAGATCAGATGGGCTATACGTTGGATACCCCTGGTTTTATCCTGTGCTTTAGTATGAAAAGGCTAGCTGTGGTAGCCCCGGTTTCAGCCCCCCAGCCTCAAGCAGAGTGATGCAAGGACAGTTTTCAAAGGGATTTCTCTAGATAAATAGATATATAGTGGCCAAAAAATAACCCTCAATAATTTCCTCTCCCTCCCTCCCTCCCCCAATAACTATGGGGCTGGGATGCACCCACAGAAATACACTTGGGTATTTATATTTTTAAAACCCTGCACATTCTTTGCCTTGCTTGCTTTGCCCCTGCAGAATCCAGAGGACAGAGACTGTCCTGCAGGAGCTTCAAAGAGGAACGTCACAAAGTACCCAGGGACCTACAAGCACTGGAGGAAGATTTGTGCGCTCTTATTGTGATAATGGCTTAAGCACTTTGCTACTAGATGTCTCCTAAACTGTTGATAATTTTGAGGTTGGAATGGATCAGAGTTCTTGTTTTAGCTCTTTAAAAACTTATTTATAGCTTTGCTGTGTCTTTGTTGTCCAGTGAGGAGATATTTTAATTATAGAACTTGAGTGGGCCATGATCAACTTGGTAAGTTTTTGAAACCAGATCCTGTGCAGAGTATTATGGGCTCATTCCAAATGCCCAAAATGTTAGTGATTAGAGGCAAATGGGGAAAGGAGGGCATATGCATGTGCAGTTTAACTTCATACTCTTAAGAGAGAAGGAATATATAGCATTTACATAGAAACATAGAAATATGACGACAGAAAAAGACCACATGGCCTATCTAGTCTGTCCTTCCATAACAACTACAACAGTCCACTTTTTGCCTTTAGAGATCCTCTGTGTTGGTCCCATGCTTTCTTGAATTCAGTTACTGTCCTCATCTCTACCACCTCCATTGGGAGACTATTCCACGGATCCACTACTCTTTCCGTAAAGAAATATTTCCGCATATCACTCCTGAATCTATCTCCCTTCACCCTCATCCCATGTCCCCTCGTAGCAGAACTTGCTTTCAATTGAAAGAGGCTCTCTCCCTGAACATTTATGCCACGGAGGCATTTAAACATCTCAATCATATCACCTCTATCCCGCCTTTCCTCTAAGGTGTACATATTAAGATCCTTAAGTCTGTCCTCATATGCTTTATAATGAAGCCCATTAATCATTTTGGTAGCAACCCTCTGCACCGACTCCATCCTGTGCACATCCTTTTGAAGGTGCGGTCTCCAGAATTGCACACCATACTCCAAATGAGGTCGCACCAAAGACTTATACAGAGGCATTATCACCTCCTTTTTTCTGCTAGCCATTCCTCTCCGTATGCACCCAAGCATCCTTCTAGCTTTTGCTGTCGCCTTTTCCACCTGTTTAGCTACTTTAAGATCATCAGACACAACCACGCCTAGGTCCCGCTCTTCTTTAGTGGACAAAAGTACTTCACCTCCTATACTGTATTGCTCCCTTGGATTGCTGCAGCCCAAATGCATGACCTTACATTTTTTAACATTAAATCCCAGCTGCCAAATTCTAGACCATTCTTCAAGCTTAGCTAGATCCCTCCTCATGTTATCTACCCCTTCCTGGGTGTCTACTCTATTGCAGATTTTGGTATCATCCGCAAAGAGGCAAACCTTACCCGACAGCCCTTCCGCTATATCACTAACAAAGATGTTAAAAAGAATTGGACCAAGGACAGATCCCTGGGGCACACCACTGGTAACATCCTTCTCCTCAGAGTGAGCTCCATTTACTTGTACTCTTTGTCGCCTCCCACCCAACCAATTTCTAACCCAAGCAGTAACTTTAGGGTCCATCCCTAGGGTGCTCAGTTTGTTTATAAGTCGCCTGTGAGGAACAGTGTCAAAGGCTTTACGGAAATCTAAATACACCACATCTAGAGCTCTCCCTCGGTCCAACTCCCTGGTCACCCAGTCAAAAAAATCAATCAGATTTGTCTGACAAGACCTGCCTCTGGTGAATCCATGCTGCCTCGGATCCTGTAATCCGCTGGACTCCAGAAACCTCACTATTTTCTCTTTCAGCAGCGTTTCCAATAATTTACTCACCACCGAAGTTAAACTAACCGGCCTGTAGTTTTCAACCACATCCTTACTTCCGCTTTTGTGTAAAGGCACCACATGAGCCTCTCTCCAGTCCTTTGGCACCACTCCTGACTCCAACGAGGCATTGAAAAGGTCAGTCAGTGGAGCTGCTAGAACGTCCCCAAGTTCCCTCAGTATTCTAGGGTGTATCCCATCCGGTCCCATCGCTTTATCTACTTTAAGTTGAGCTAGTTTCTCACGAACACAGTCTTCTGAAAATAGTTCAAGATGTCCCTCGCTTCTGTTCTTATTTGTGGGTGTTTTCTGAGGTCCTGCTCCTGGTTCTTCATCTGTGAACACAGAACAAAAATATTTGTTAAGCAATTCCGCTTTATCCTTATCAGCTTCTACATATTCCCCCCCTGCACTCTTGAGTCTGACAATACCACTTTTGCTCTTCCTCTTCTCACTAATATATCTGAAAAATGTCTTATCCCCCCATTTTATTGCATTGGCTATTTCCTCCTCCTTTTGAATCTTTGCCTTCTTGACTACTTTGCTAGCTTCTCTAAGTTTTTCCAAATACAGATGCTTTTCACCCACCTCATTCTCTCTACCCATAGCCTGTCTGAGGGCCTGACTTACTAATACAATTCTCCACACTCTAGATCAGTGCAAGGATATTGGGCACCTTAGGTGACCCTTCAGCAGTATTTTAAACACCTCCCCCTCCTGAGACTTTGTTAAACTCAACAATCATGACCACCCACTTCCTTTACCCCATGGGGTTTCTGTGCTCTGGTTTTTGCCTTTCACCTGCCATCACAGTTCTCTTTTCTCTTTTTAAAGTTTTCTCCCTCAATCCTTTTTTTTTCGCGGCACTTCTGCCCCCTTAGGCGCTAGTGCTTCAGTCTGGCTCTGCTTCAAAAATCAAACCGTTTGATTTTGCTGCGGCTATTTTCCCAGGCAACATGTCCTAGAAAGCTGCCAGTGAGTTTAAGAAATGTACAGAGTGTACTAGGAGCATATCCACCACGGATACACATAGCTGGTGCCTCCAGTACTGGGGATCCAGTCATCAGCCCTCTTCTTGTAACTTGTGTTTTGCAGATGACAAGAAGAGGCCTCAAAGGTCAAGAGAAACAGAGCAAATTGCTTTTTGACACTCACAAATCCGATCGAGCGGCATCGACTGCAGCAGTCTCCATGGCTTCAAAGGCTGCATCAGCCACTGGTGATGCATCGACATCGAGGAGTTCCCAAGCCACTTGGATCCTAGCACTCATAGTGCCCAGAGCATCGGCCATCAATCGATCTCCACCCGAAGATGAGGAAGGATTTGGCTTTGGCTTCAGCAATGCCGAGGGATGATTGAACAGAGCACCTAGTGAAGACTCTGGTGCATTGGCGTCAGAGCCCATCAAGGCCAGGCATTGAAAATGATAGTCCACGAGAGTACCCTTTGAAGCTGTCCCAAAGGGAGGTGAGCTCATCCTCCAAAACATCGGAGGGGTATCAACAGCCTGCCAAGGCCAAGCAGCTGATACCCTTGTACAGTCACTGGCTACATTAAGCGAAGTAGCTGCAGGCCCACAGCCTTCAGAATAGTCAGCCACGGAGAAGTATCTTCTGCAAGCTCTCAAGGAGCACATCATAGCACTCTTAGCAGTGCAGCATGCTGGGACCTCAACTTCAGCTGTCATGCAGCCAGTCCTCGAGATGCATGCCTTGCCTGCAGGAGATGCATTAACATCAGGGCATTGAAGGGCCATGACACCTGTACCTGTCTGGTTGATATCCCTCTCTAGTCTCGGGGTCCAATGCACCCTTGAGATCTAGAAGAGCATTGATGCATCATCATTCCCAAAGGAGCTCCCCATCCCCTTAGACCAGGAGAGAGATCCAGGCAATGACTCAGAAGTACTTCAACTTCCTCTCTGAGTCTGAGTCAGGCTGGGTGAAAGATGTGGAATCAGAAGACCTGTCAGAGGATGGGTCTCCTGAGCTCCCATCGGGCTCTTCTCCACTTCATGAGTGGCACAAGTCCCCTTCTGTGGGCATGGCTGCCTAGGAGTTTTGTGAGGGATATGGGAGATTGAGCCCAGGGCAGAAGAGTTGGAGATCCTGCAGCAATTCTCAGTCCTTAAGGAATGGTGACAGTGCCTGTGCATTGCATCCTGCAGAGAGTGCAGATGAGAATGTGGGAGGACCCCCTCATAAGAACATAAGATATGCCATACTGGGTCAGACCAAGGTCCATCAAGCCCGGTATTCTGTTTCCAACAGTGGCCAATCTAGGTCATATGTACCTAGCAGTTTCCCCAAGAGACACAAGTTCCACAATGCTTGTACTGGGTCAAGCATTGATATCTTCGGTCACTTCTTAATAATGGTTTATGGACCTTTCCTCATTGTGCATCCAGTAAGTAGAAAGCTTGACTCTATATACCGTGTTCAGAAGACTCCTGTATTAGAGAAGTCTCAGCTTCCTCATCATTCCTTGGTGGTCGAATCAACTCTAAAGAGGTCTAAGAGTACCAAGACTCATTTCTCAGCGCCCCCCGGAGAGGGACATTCGAACACTGGACACTTTAGGGAGAAGGTAGTTTCAGAGCTCCATGCCAGTAGCTTATGTGACCTCTTATCAGCTCTGTATGGACATATTCTTGAAGAACATCATGTGTGACCTTGCCGAGCTGTCTGTGTCTCCCTCCACAGAAACTGGAGCAATATCATTCCCTGGTGGCTCACGGTAAGGACTGCTTGAAGTTCATGGTCCAGGCAATCTGTGACATCTTTGAAACGGCATTGAGAGCTTCTTCCATAGGTATTGGCTCCTAGAGACTTGCCTGGTTCCAGTCCTCAGACCTGAAACAATCTGTGCAGACCAAGCTCGCTAACGTGCTGTGCCATGGAGAGAATCTTTTTAGGGAACAGGTTGGAGAAGGTTGGCTTCATAGAAAGACAGCATATTACCCTTCGTAATCTTTTAAGGTGCACATCCAAGCCAGCCTCCTATCACAGGAGGTACCAAGGAGGGGGCAGACAAAGACCTATTACTCTCGTAGGTGTAGGTACTTTCCTGAACCCCAAACCTCCCAGCCAAAACGGGCACCTCACCAACAGAGTCAAGAAAAGCCTCAGAAGGACCAGCTGGTTCCTCAGATGTTTGCTGCCATGGAAAAAACTCCAGTCAGGAGAAGGCTCACTCTTTGCCCAAAGGTGGCCCCCTCATAAACTCAGACTCATGAGTTCTACAGATCATCCAAAGCAGTTACGAGTTACATTTATTGGAACTACCACTAAACTTCCATGATGGTGCATCAGGAACTGCTAAAGAGAAATCACTTCCACCTTGTCAGATCTCATGATCGAGCTTGTGCCGCCAGAGCAAAGAGGTCAGGGGTTTTATTCCAGGTACATCATGATCCTCCATGAAAATAGGGGGGGGGGGGATAGCATCCCATCTTAGACCTAAGAGATTTGTTCTTGATAAGAAAAGTTCAGAATGATTTTATCTAGGCCTTCAAAAAGGAGATTTGCCAATGCTCCCTGGATTTGAAGGATGTGTATACAGATATATCCCGCTCACAGGAGATATCTCAGATTTGTCCTAGGGAGACACTTCCAGTACAGTGTTGCCTTTTGGCCTAGCCTCAGTGCTTTGCATGTTCATAAAATGCCTTGTGGTAGAGACAGCATACCTCCGGACACTAGAAGTGTATGTCCTCTCCTATCTTGGCAATTGTCTGATCAAGAGTACCACTTCAGAAGGACTCCAAAAATTAACATGATTGACCATTCAGGTGTTGGAATTACTAGGGTTTGGTGTAAATTTACCACAAGTCCAACTTTCAGCCCACCCAACAATTGGAATTCATAGGAGCCCAGCTCAACACGACTCAGGTGAGAGCCTTCCTACCGCATGACTGACTTCACAGATTTATAGCACTTGTGCAAGAACTCAATTGAGTCAGCAGGTATCAGCTTTCAGGATGTTGACTGTACTAGGCCACATGGCCTCTACAATACATATCATACCTTTTGGCATACCTCCAAATGAGGCAAGCTCAATGGACTCTGAGAACTCAATGGACCAGGCCACGGGTCAATTCGGGGATCGTTTGTGTGTCACTGCCACTCTCGTTCAGTCATTACACAGGTGGACAGTCCACCACAATTTTCTCAAAGGTCTTCCTTTCCAAATTGCTCCACCCCAAAGGGTTCTGATGAAAGACACATCCAAGCTGGGATGGGGAGCTCATCTTGATGAGTTGCACACCCTGGACGATTGGTCTATCCAAGAAAATCTCCATCATATCAACTTCTTGGAACTAAGAGCGGTGGCAAATGCTCTAAAGGCTTTCTGAGATTGGCTGACCAAACAAATTGCTCTGATTCAGACTGACAATCAAGTTGCCGTGTTCCACATCAACAAGCAGGGAGGAATGGGTTTGTACCTCTTGTATTGGGATGCAGACAGGTTGGTGAAGTTTGCCATCGCACACAGGATGGACTTGAGAGCCACGTACCTGCCAGATGAGTAACATACTCTGGCAGACAGACTGAGTCAAGTCCTCCAGCTACACAAGTGGACACTGGACAGGGAGGTTGGGACTTGCATTTTTCAAGAGTGGGGCACCCACTCAATCTGTCCGTCACCCTGCAGAATGCTCAGGTGGCTCAGCTTTGCTCCAAAGTAAGATCACAGCAGACTAGTCTCTGATGCTTTCTTCCTAAATTGGAATTGGGGGGTCTTCTGTATGCATATCCTACAATACTCTCATAGCAAAGACCCTCCTGTAGCTCAAAACAAATGGAGGCATGATGATTCTCATTTCTCCCTACTGGTTCAGATAGCCCTGGTTTCCTCTCCTGCTACTGCTCTCCAGTCATGAGCTGCTTTGGCTTGGCCATGCACCAGATATGATATCGCAGGATAGTAGGATGATGTTGCACCCCAGCATCTAGTCCTTGTCCTTCATGGCGTGGATATTTAGAGGCTAAAGTAGTCTGAGCTCAATCTGTAATTAAAGTCCTTTTGGCCCCCAGCGGGGCCTCTTCTAGAAAATCTTACTCTTGCAAATGGAAGAGGTTTTGCTGTCTGGTGTGACAGCCATGGCCTAGATCCCTTTGTCTGTTCCACACAAGAACTGCTTGAATATCTTTTACACCTCTGTGTGTTTAACAATTCAGACATTAATCTCCCTGAAGCACACCCCTATAGTAATACCAATTAGCTACCTAAACCTTTAGTTTTCTTAAATCCTGTTACCAGAATGAGTTGCCAGTCCTCTGCTGCACTTGCCACTTCTGCTGAAATACCACCTTCCCTGCCGCACTTGCCACCTCTGATCTGGAAGGGTCACTGGTCAAAGTCCAACAAGCTATTTTTCTTCTAGAATAGATATCCATCACCAGAAATGACATCCCTGCTTTTTCCAAACTTAGTGAAATCAGAGAGAGAGAACATGTGCAATTTCTCCATGCTATAAAGCTGACTGAATTTCCCTGAGTTGATGGAGATGCACTCCTGAGCCCTGCCTTTATAGGTCAGGGTGTAAAGGTCCACCTCTCCAGTGGACTCAGTCCTGCCTTCCCCAATGTATTTTCCAACACATGTACCTCAGTTTAGAAATAATATCATTTGTGTGTGCAAATGACAATGGTCCATTAATGCAACCAATCAGATTTGCATGGCTCTGCCCCTCCGTAGTTTGCTTCACTCCACAGCCTTTGCCTAGTTATCACTCTGATGTATTATTTGTCAGTGCAGAACTGTTCAGCCCCTGCTCTCTATTTTGTGAGCTTTGTTTCAGCAGTCAATTAAACTCTTCTTCTTTACTTGACTTTCTCAAAGCCTGGAGGGGATTCATTAAAATATTTTCAATTCTTAAACTCCTGGGGGATTCACTTATTGTTTCTGGGTGTTTTTGTCCTTTTGTTGCAGCAAATGCTGTGAAAAAGCTCTCATTCTCTCTCTCACCCACAGAAGGAAACACACAGACAGGCTGGAATGCAAACAGAATCTTTTAATGTGCGCACAGGCTCAGACAGAGTGCTGGCAGTCTCCACAAAAAAATCTGAGCCACGAAGGACGTCCCACAATGTCTTATATACAGTACAATTTTAAACTCATTCTACGATCTCATTCGTCTCAGGTATTTTCTGTCCACCAATCAGTAGCCCCTGGGAAGGTGCCTGGGTGACCTGCCCAAACCGGTATGCTGTGGTCTGCTGATTTCTGGGCAAGAGGGTATTGTGCTCAGGCCTAGAGGGGGGGAAGGGTGCCTACTGAAACCTTTATGTCTTTTCTTAGCAAGCTGATCACTATGTAAAATCCTCATGGCTGGGGGAGGGTTACCCACAGCTAAACCTTATGGCCTGCTCACTCCCCCCTTTTTAAGTGAGACCTCAACCGCTAGAGGCGGTAGAGGGCAGTATTACTGGAGGCGAGCCGCAGAGGGGTGTATTGGGTCAGGGCCATGACAGTGGTAGCAGCCTTGCGTTCTACCAGGGTGTCAAGGGTGGTGGTAATGAAGCGGTGAAGAATGGGGATACAACATGGTAAGAATGGCACATAGCAGTAAAATAAAAAGAGCCCCTACCACTGGGATTTTTAGTCCCCCTAGCCAACTGAACCACTTCATAAACCACCCAGGACCCATGGACGGGTCAGTAATATGATTAACTAGATCACGTAGGTCTTGGATAGAGTGTTCAATGGAAACACTTGCGTCAGTGAGTTTAAAACAACACATACCCTATACCCTCTGTAGCAACTCCTGCACAAAAGTTTTGTTCCGTGTGCAAAAGTTGCTGTACTGTCTGTAAAAGGTTGTAGGGTCTGCAGAGGCCTCTTTCCCTGGGATCCACCCTTATTAACATATTAATGGCTTTTATTCTTGCTAGTGTTGAGTCATTCTGGCTACACCCTGCCATCCCCTTTGTTTCATTAATCACTGACACTGTAGTCTTCAGGGCTCATGAGCACTTTGTATCACCAGCTTTGTTTGGCCTGTTTAACTTGTCCAGGCTTGCCCAGCTTGTTCAGGCCTGGCATGTCTTTTCTCTTAGCTGGGTCCATTTTCTGTGCACTTTCAGGCCTGACCTGTTTCTTAGCTGGGTCCATTCTCTGTGCACTTCTGTTCAGAGTATGGTTCCCCCTGGCTTTACTCTTGTTGTGCTGGGCTCTGGGTACTCATTTTCTTAGCCCACTTGTTTTTTTCCGTGCCATCATAATGTATTACAGCCTCAGGCAAGGATGCAGCCATACTAGACATACCTATCAGCCAATTTCCCTTCATTCTCCAATTTTTCTTTTTCTTTTCTTGTGAATGGGGCAAAGGTAATCCCACTAAGGGCAATGGACAACAGCCATTTGAGACAGGGGGCATCAGAAAAGCAGCTTCTGGTACTGTTCCCTAGAGACAACATACATTGTAACATCATTTTCTTGCAGCAACTCAATAATATTGAAAACGCATAACATGAAAGTGTATCAAAAGCAGCAGTGCTTAATAATGTGATAAAGAAAACTCTGAGAATAGTACAGCAAAACTTGAGCTGGTGTGGGTATTGCAGTTGCTGAAGCCAAAATGCCAAAATGGCTTGTAGATTTCAGTTACTTTCTAAGAAAACAATATTAAAAGGATAACAATACAATCATTCACAAAAGCCCCCCAAAACCCCCAGTCAGTCCAATAGTCCTCCTCCCATTCTCAGACAATGTGGTCCTGCCTCTCAGCAGTTCCCCAGGACCTCGCAGTGTGCTTCACCTTTCTCTGAAGTTTAAGTTCTGTTTCTCTCAAAATTTGAACCTCTCATTCTCATAGGCAGATATCTTGGCCCTTTTTCAATGTGACACACTGATCCAGATAGGGACTCCTTCACATATTTTAGCGGTGGGTAGTTCTGAGTTCTTGGGATGGTCTGTTCCATCTGGACTCTCTGGATTGCAATTGGTGACATGGCTCCAGGCCTTATTCAGAAAAGCAGCACCAATATTGAATGAAAAAAAAAACCCTAAATATGCTGGATTAGATTTCACAATAATACAAACTTAATTTCATCCATATTTACTTAAGATCATAACTATCTTATATGGTGTCAACTATGTCTCTCAGTTTGATAAACTCTTTGTCTCTCTGTCTCTTTACCACTGGAGATTCCTTTGCAGGTAAGAAATATTCCATTATGCCCTTGATTGATCTTTACATGTTTATAGATCAGACAAGTTGCACACACATATTCTGCGATTTCTGGCAAGGGTTTTAGAATTATACCAATTTTTTGTGAGAATTTGTCATCAAATCATCCCTCTTTTGCCCATGGTGCCTGGCCAGGACATACAGGAGCAGAATAAGGCAAAAAGCATCTGGAAGTACCACATGGCTAGTGTGGGTTTTCCAAAGCTCATCAGGGTGCAAGGTGCGCCCAGCCTGTCTCCAGATGTCTATTTCTAATTGTTGAGTATGTGTTGGGGCTTAGATGAATTCCTAAATTGAAGATTCTGGAGACGGCATAGTTGAATAAAATGCTCATCTCCTTGTTTTTTTTTTTTTGTTTTTGTTTACATATTCATTAGCCAGATACATCACTTCAAATTACCTATACTAATGTATCCTTATTTGGCAAGGCTGCTAAGAATATCAAACAATTGTTTAAAAACTTAGTATTGTTTATTTTCTCTCATTCTTTTTCTCAAACCTCTCCTGGATCATTGCTGACAAGCAAAATTTGGTTTTGTCCAATCAACTCAAGTTAAATAATTTTACAAATATTTCCATATTTTCTGGTGTAATTGGCACCTATGATGTTACGGTCCTGTTCAGCAGTCATCAGCACTGAGCTGCCTTAAATCTTAGTTCAGAAAACAGGCATTCAGATGATGAAACTGATACTTTTGCATGAAAAGATTGGGGGATATCTGGAATGCAAACACTTCTCCTTGTATATTTTTAATACAGAATATTCTTTTTCACATTTAATTTAAAACCTAACAATACCTGAGACTGGCATCAAACTGATCTGAAAACCCTCTATGAGGTGCTTGCCACAGTATATAAAATCCCCTTTAACTTTTAATTTTGTATATGCAGTCAAAACCAAATATATGTACCAGAGATAAAAATTCAAGCTGGATTACCCTTTTTATTCAGAGCTCTTAACCTCTACTTTGAAGGTCAAAGGACAACAAAAACGGTTTCCTTAGTTTCATGCCTTGTTTGTTTGATCTAGCACCCAGGGGCACTTGGCAATGAACAGCCAGCAATGAAAGAAAAACAATATTTACTGTAGATTAAAACCTTTAAACACAAGACTATTAGTCTTTTAAGTATAGCAACTAGCAGCCTATCTGATTGCAATAAGAAGGTTTTCTTGATAAATTTCACTAAACCCTCCCCCCTGGGCTGTAAGAAATGGTTTGCAGGCTAGCTCTTACACATGAGCTTTGCCTTACAGATATTCCCCACCCCATACATCTTTGCTAATAGTAATTTGACCAGCCTTTGTTTGATCCCACCCTTACACAATCAAGATGCTGGTCAGACATCTGAGGATGCTCAAAGGAGGCACCCCCCATTGTTCTAGAAGCTTAAACTCTACAATTAAAATTGATGACAAGAGGATTGTTGTGAGGCTAGGTGAATTGGGTTTTTTTGTCCTCTTAAATGGGTTTCCATTTGTTTGCTAGGAGAAAGACTCCTAGGTAATTTGTCCTTTTGTCCTCTCTAATGGGCCTCCATTCATCTGCTAGAAGAAGAAACTCCTCCCTGATCTTCCAGTATCTTTCTATAGCTATGCAAACAATTCCAATGGTTTCATTCCTAGTATCTTTCTGTAGTTATGCAAACCATCTCAGCAGTTCCAACCAACCACCCCCCACTCACCGCTGAGAGGCATGACCAAACATTTTCTAAACTGTCCCTTTCCCTGCAATCAGTAGACCTGGTGTTTTTCACTGTTTGGGGACACAGGGGCGATTTGTTAATAACTTCACCTTTTACTGATAGAGTATCAAAATCAATCCTGAAATATAAAGACCTAATGTCTGGACAAAAATTTTCTTTCCCTAATCTTTCCCTAATGTCACAACTAAACACAGAGACACTCTAACATTTACAGAGACACTCTAACAGTTTCTACATAACAGCACATTAACTATATGGACCAGCCATGAATCTATAATAGAGAAACTGGTCCGGATGCTCCTTCACTACAATTTAGCCTCCGGACCCCATGCTCTAATCACAATTTATAAATCACAAGTTACAGTGTAAATCTTCTAATCTCAATTCAAGGAATGCAATGTTCAGTGTAAATTTTCTAATCTCACTTCTGGGAATACAATATACAATATAATCCAGGTAACAGGCAGAGTTTGGTTGCGCAAAACACACAGGACCACAAAGGGAAAAAGAAAGAGGGAAAAAGAAAACAGAGACGTCTCAGCAGCGAATACTCATACACTCTCTTTCCTCAGTAGCAGCTGTTACAAATACACATTACACACACTCTCTCGCTGTACCATAGGATTTAACTTTTACCATGAGGATAATAGTAATATGAGAAATATAGCTAGCTATTTTTCTAATGTCCACTAGATGGAGCTCCAGGATCACTAGCACAAAAGAAACCCCCAACTCTAGAAGCACATGGCAACACAAAAGTAGAGACAGCGTGTGTAGGCTCTAAATAAATCGCCCTGATCATCGGAGAATCGCGGTCAGTACAATTTTTATAATAATCAGCTTGGAGAGCACACTTAAGGGGGTTAAGTGCTAATATAATATTTTGGCAGCACTTTTTAGTACTTTAAGAGACCCGAGGTGGCAGAACTGAATTTATACTGCAGTCATTTACCGGCGCTCGCAAGCGCGCCCCCCCCCCCCTATTCCTACCAGATTTACCAGATACCAAACACAGACTGGACGAGCAATGGTTTCAGGGCCTCTAGGACCCTTACTCGGACTGCTCGTTGCGGGTGATCAGGCCGCTACAGGTTCACAGAAATTACCAGATTTACCAGATACAGGAATACAGAACTACCCAAACAGTAAGGCAGTAGTACTCACCAGACCTCTGATCAGAGAGAGTTTGGATGCCAGTCTATCTAGCCGGTTTTCAATCGGGGGGGGTCAGCCGCAGGGACCGACTGACCAGACAAATCAAGGTGTCCTTCCGGAGCACAAAGTGACCCGGGGCGCCAAGGACCATTAATCACCTGGAGGGGCCGGTCCATGACTGGTGGAGGCCCGATGCTGCAAAAAGCAGTAGTCTTCCCAACGTGGGTGTGATGAGAGAGGCTTTTTTTTTTTTTAATTTAAAAGGGTCCCATCTGGGTGGCCAGAATGTTGCAGCAAATGCTGTGAAAAAGCTCTCATTCTCTCTCTCACCCACAGAAGGAAACACACAGGCAGGCTGGAATGCAAACAGAATCTTTTAATGTGCGCACAGGCTCAGACAGAGTGCCGGCAGTCTCCACAAAAAAATCTGAGCCACGAAGGACGTCCCACAATGTCTTATATACAGTACAATTTTAAACTCATTCTACGATCTCATTCGTCTCAGGTATTTTCTGTCCACCAATCAGTAGCCTCTGGGAAGGTGCCTGGGTGACCTGCCCAAACCGGTATGCTCTGGTCTGCTGATTTCTGGGCAAGAGGGTATTGTGCTCAGGCCTGGAGGGGGGGGGAAGGGTGCCTACTGAAACCTTTATGTCTTTTCTTAGCAAGCTGATCACTATGTAAAATCCTCATGGCTGGGGGAGGGTTACCCACAGCTAAACCTTATGGCTGCCTCACTTTATTTTTATCCATTGTTAATTTCTCTTTTTGCTGGCCTGATGGCCTTACTGATTCCCTGTGTCTGATGAAAACTATTGATTTGATTTATTGTAAACCATTGCAATGCGTTTTCACGAGTGTGGTATATAAAATACTAGAATAAGCACAAACGTTCAGAAGATAATGCTTGTTTCTCCCTTGACTTGGGAAGTAGGCTTACTTTTTGTAGGTCTGTGCAGAGGGCTTGCTCAGCTGGCAGCGAGAGCCTGGAAAGGCCTGTTAGCTAACAGACTGCATGGGGGCGGGGGGTTGGTATGTCTAGTTTACAGTAACTAGAGGATGCAGGCCTTCAGTCTGTGGGCTACTGACAGAGAGGACAGCTGGTGCAAGTTCTTTTCCCCGAGAATCAAATTTGTTAAAGACTGAACTGAAGAACTGTGTAATGAAGCTCCTGGTGTGACAGGCCTGAAGCTTGCCATAGTAAGGGTCCAAGCAAAGATGAGCTTGTCTACAACTTCAAACAATTATTTGTCAGACCATTTGTATTAAGTATATCAAAGTTAGAAACTAACCATTATTTTTTGTGTGTGAGACACCATTTAGGGGTATGCTCCCCTCTGAAACATGCCTGAACATGATCCTGAACCTTTGTTTGCCAGGTTACACTCTTACATCCTGGAGCTGGAAGCATGTATGTTTTAGAACTCGATGTGTGAAACTTTTTTTTTTTTAAGTTGTGATTGGAATAAAATATGCTATCTAAATGGTAACTAATGTAATTAGTGTTAAGCATGCTACACTGATTCATAAATTGGTTAGTTTTAAGATTTGCATATGGCTTAACAAGCTGGCATCTGCAAACACTCACTGATCCTAAACTAAGATCCACATTTATCTGCAGATTTTAGGGAAAAGGGAGATGATACCTAGTAGGGGAAAAAGGTGTGTATTGCCTCTTCAGCAATTCTATGGCATGGATTTAAGCCCAGTAGTTTTAAAAATGCAATTATACAATTCAGTTAAGCATTTACCTTTAGGTCATCAGAACTTTTCTAATACCAACCTGGGAATTATTCAAAGGTAATGTGAAGAATGGGCCCGCCCTTATTTTCCCTGCCAGACCAGCGAGGATAATCTCCATCCAGCAGGGGGAGATACAAAGGGGTGAACATTTTTTTTCTCTGTTTGCTGGTAAATCATTTTTTGCTAATGATCTCAAGTGGGCTGCTTCTCTCAAGATCAGAGGGGCTACATTTGGCCTGTGGGCTGCTTTTTGGGTGCCCCTGCCTTCAGCCATTGATGCCAGCCTGGGATCCAAAGAGCTTAAGATGCTCACTGTACCCTCTCCCCCTCCTCCTCCCCAACCAAACCTTTAAAACAAGCAGTTCTTTGGGAAGCTTTAGCTATATGTTCAGCCAGGGGTGGAGGTGGAGGGTGTCTCGGCTGTAAGCCCCTGTAAACCACTTTGCTGCTGTTACATTTTATTCATACTCTTTCTATACCATCTTTCAGTATGGAGCATCACATAACACCACCTGCTGTAAGGTTATCTTTTGTTACAGTATTTTTTCTGAAGGTAGTTTTTGCGGTCTTATTTGAATCAGATAGGGCAAGGAATCAGAAAAGAGTAGGGGTTGAAGGACCAGAAGGATAAGGCATGACACTTCATTACTCAAAGATTACCAACCAGTTGGAGGATGTTCTGGCTCCTTGTGTTGACCTTGGGTCCAAGTAAAGACCAGGCAGCTGCGAAAGAAACCTTATCAAGATGAATTGAGGAAATTATTGAGATGGCATATACATCTAGGGGCAGGGCCGGATTTACCTATACACCACCTACGCCGTGGCGTAGGGCCCACAGCTGACAAGGGCCCACACAAATAGCCTTTTTAAAATTAAATTTAAAAAAAAAACGCTGGCTGCCGCCACGACAGCATGGACTGTTCCCGTGGGGCCCCCTCTGCTGCCACGGCAGCATGGATTCTCCCGCGGGGCTCCCTCTGCCCGGCTGAATCCCCTCCCTGCCTCCCTCACTGCCGGCTTTGAGAGGCGCGAAGGGAGAGTTGTGATAAGGAAGCTTATCATAGCTCAGGAAGGAGCTATAGAAAAGGTGAAGTGACTCTGAACAAGCAACCTGTCAGTTCTGGTAGAAATAAGAAAACAGAATTTTCCCATAAAAGACTACCAGTCCCAGAATGCACCAGGTTTCCAACAGCCATTAGAGGAGCTGAAGTGGGGAAACGTGTGTTCAATCAGGAGGGCTATGAGGTAATCCCTAAGCACTCATCTCAAAGGGCAGGGCCTGATTCAGCACAGCTGCGCTGTGTTAGGGAGGAGCACTCATCTAAGAAGAATAAGAGTAGAGTTTATTCTACAGAGAATTATTCTTATCCTGAGAATCAGCTTGAGCTTGATCATCAGTTTCATCTGAAGGATCATCAGAAGCAGAAGCCAAACCGGACGGACAGAGAGGGAAAGAAACCCTTTGGAAGAAGGAAGAGAAAAGCCTTTGAGAGGTCTAGAAGAGTCCAGAGCAGTACGTATACTGGGAGGGATTTCAAGGGCCAGCATACACCATTGGACTGGGGAAAGCCAGAGGAATGGTGCTGCAGAGCTAGGAATCTCCAGACGCTACCTGTGAGGGAGACGGCTGCACGTGGAAGGGACCCTAAGACCCGTGCCAGAAGGTATGTGAAGAGAGATCCAGTGTCCAGGGATCTGGATTGGAAGGCTGGACATAAGAACTGGACTACATACTGGCCAGGCTATATGGAGAGGAACTCTAACAGTAATGGACGCTCAGGCATGAACACTGATCTATGCCCTAGCTATAACCTTGAAAGACAGCAGGGAAACAAGTATTCTCCTGAAAGTGCTCCATTGAGAGATTCATCTATGCCAATCCATGATATTGAACCCATGCTTGTTGAAGAAGGGGGAATGATTGCAGATGAAGAATGTGTTTATATGGACTGCTCTCTGTCTAAACTCCTTTGGTAACTTTCTGTTACAAAGTACAGCAACCATCACAAAGAAATACAAACTTGTTCTTTAATCTACTCAGAAAAGCTCCTGAAGCAGGATTTGACCCACACAGTAGAAAGCAAGCCAGCTAAGGGGTTTCAGCTGGATAACTGCTAGCAATTGAGCCTTACCTAATTGCTTGTGAGCTAGGAGATAATCACTTCTGAATCTATGTGGGAAGTTATCAGAAGTTAACCTGAAAAGAACAGTTTTTTTTTCTTTCTTTGTGGCTTTTCGTTTGTTGTTTGATATATGCTAAGAAAACATTAGCTAATGCCTGACAAGTTTGAATGTTGTTTTCCTGATTTTGATTTTGTTTTTCCAAGTTAAACACTGGAAGCAAGTAACCTGATTTATGTGCTACCAAGCATATCTGTGTTGGGAGAAATAACCCCATAAATAAATTTCTTATTGGCTTTAACACTTGAGCACAACTAAATTATTGTCAGCAGCTGTGTCTGGTGTGAATGAACTGCATTGCCCACAATCCCTTGCAAATCATATAGATATATGCACTTGCCAAGACTGTGAAGATTCTCACCCAGGCAGCCGTCTGACAGAGTGTCTCCCTTGCGTCTCTGTTAAGCCCGCAGGGGCTGATGGGAAATTTCCCATCAGCCCCTGCGGGCTTAACAGAGACGCGAGGGAGACACTCTCCCTTCGCGCCTCTCAAAGCCGGCAGGGAGAGAGGGGATTCAGCCGGGCATAGGGAGCCCCGCGGGACAATCCATGCAGTTACTAAATATGCAAATCAAAAATGCCAAGAACAAGAGGCAGCAGCTGAGGTTGGGTCTCTGTGGTATGACTTGTGGGTGCTGTTCCCTTCTCCGTGGATCCTCCGAAATTCACAGAAAGTGATGACTCTCTTCCTCTGCCAGCCCTTACCCTGCACAGGACTCCTTCCTGTGAATGCCGCACTCAACGCTTCTCCTCTTTAGTTTTGCTGCATGTCTACAGATACTTCAAAGAGTTAATTTGGATTTTTCATTTTGGTTTTTAATTCTCGTGGAGCTTTTTCTTTCTTTTTCCATCTGGTTTCTCTTCCCGTCATATTAAACACAATTTCAGACAGTTCAAGCAGGGAGGGAGGGGATTCAGCCCGGCATAGGGAGCCCCGCGGGACAATCCATGCTGCCGCAGCAGCAGAGGGGGCCCCGCGGGAACAGTCCATGCTGCTGCGGCGGCAACCAGCGTTTTTTTTTTAATTAAATTTTACTTTAGGCCGATGGGGGGGGGGGTAGGACTGGTAATGGGCTATTGGGGGGGGGCTGGGACGGGAAATGGGCTGGGGGGGTTAAGGCTGGAGGTGGGCTGATGGGGTTAGGACTGGTAATGGGCTGTGGGCTGTTGGGGGGAGTTTAGAACTGGTAATGGGCTGGGGAGGGTTAGGACTGGTAATGGGCTGTGGGCTGTTGGGGGGTGTTTAGAACTGGTAATGGGCTGGGGGGGTAGGACTGGTAATGGCTATTGGGGGGCTGGGACTGGAAATGGGCTGGGGGGTTAAGGCTGGAGGTGGGCTGATGGGGTTAGGACTGGTAATGGGCTGTGGGCTGTTGGGGGGAGTTTAGAACTGGTAATGGGCTGGGGGGGTTAAGACTGGTAATGGGCTGTGGGCTGATGGGGGCTGTCTGGTAATGGGCTATGGGGGGGCTAGGACTGGAAATGGGCTTGGGGGGGATAAGACTGGAGGTGGGCTGATGGGGTTAGGACTGGTAATGGGCTGTGGGCTGTTGGGGGGGTTAGAACTGGTAATGGGCTATGGGGGGTTAGGACTGATAATGGGCTATGGGGGGGCTAGGACAGGAAATGGGCTGATGGGGAGGGGTTAGGACTTGAGGTGGGCTGATGGGGTTAGGACTGGTAATGGGCTGTGGGCTGATGGGGGGGGGGTTAGGACTGGCAATGGGCTATGGGGGGCTGACTGGAAATGGGTTGATGGGGTTAGGACTGGAAGTTGGCTGATGGAGGGTTAGGACTGGTAATGGGTTATGGGGGGGCTTAAACTGAAAATGGGGTGATGGGGGTTAGGACTGGAAGTGGGTTGATGGGGGGCTAGGACTGGTATTGGGTTGGGGGGTTGCTAGGACTGGAAATGGGCTGATGGGTGGCTAGGACTGGAAATGGGCTGATGCAGGAACTAGAAGGGAATGGATGCTGGGTGAGGCTGGAACTAGAAGGGAGCTGATGTTAGGGGAGGATTAGAATGGGATGGGGCTGGAAGAGTAAAATGGAGAAGGGAAAAATATTTTGTGTGGGAGGGATAAAAAATCTACAATTGGCCGGGTATTGGGAGAGTAAGTGGGGATTGAGGATGGAGGGGTAAAATTTGAGTGGATGAAATAGGAATGAGGAAAGAGCAAAAGGAGAAAGATTAGTATGTTAAAGCAGATGTAGAGAGAGAATGGAAAAAAACTAGAAGAGAGAAGAAAGGACAAATGGACAGCAGACGATGGAGAGTTAGCAGAAGACATGAAGAAACCAGAAGAAAGTGGCTGGAGCAATTGCAGCTGAAAAAAATGCACAAAAGGTAGAAAAATATCTCTCTATTTTGAATTTATTAATTGGAATATGTCAGCTCTGGTAAATGTGCATCATTAACGTCTGCGCTTTGTTTAGTACAAGAGCAAATTAATGTATAGTTTTATTTCTACAGTGTTGTACATTCCAAGTTTGGCTTTTGGGATTCCCAGTTTAATTATTGTCTTCCTGTTTCTAAATTGTGATTCCTTGTTTGGTGACGGTCTATGTTGTGCATGTGTAACTGAGCTGAGGTGTTCTGTTTATATAATTCCTATTTGACAATGCCACTTGTTCTCTTTCCCCAGTAGGTCATGTATTGTTGTTCTCTGAAATGTATTGGTTTAATATTTGCAGTGTTGCCTTTTGATTGGTAGAGTATGGTGCTTTGTGAGTCCTGGTAGTGCTGTTAGGATACGGCGGGTTTGCTATTGGTTCTAAATGGGCAGTGTTTGTAGTAGTTCCTAATGTGTCTGGCAGTTGGCACTGGATTATAGTAATGTAGAAATCTTTTAGTCTTTCTTTATCCATACACTCATTAAGAGGCACGTTTACTAAAAGTTAGTATATGGTAACATTGTGCAAATATTTATGCAAATGAGGCCCCGCACCCCCCTTGGGCCGCCCCTGCTGGAGGCCCACAATTTTTGTTGGCATAGGGCCTCACTCAAGGTAAATCCGGCCCTGTCTAGGGGGCATGCAGTCCCAGTGGGCCTAGGGTTTACTCCATGAGGGGCCAAGCAGAAGCAAAAATGGTACATGGGCAGCTTTACACTCTTTCACAAAGCCTCTTCAGCGTCCAGCTCTCCCAGCAGGGCGAGAAGCTGCCACCCGGACCGAAGCCTCAGCTTCACAAAAGAGCTCCACCCGGACTGAAGCCTCTCCAGTGTCCAGCTCTCCCAGGAGGGAGTGAGAAGCTGCTCGTCTCCACCCACAGCAGCTGCGTCACAGCCTAGTGCTGTCCAATCGGGGCAGCCCACTGCTCTTTAAAAAGGAGCGCCACAGGCGCAACCGCGCCTTGAGGGCCCACGCCTGAGGGCCTCGCAAGAGGACCCTTTGGCACGGCCCTTAGGCAACAGCCCTCATTGAGATGCCACAGAAACCTACAAGCGATCCATCCTCATCAATACAATAGTAGCTTGAGCTCGCTCCCATCGTCAACACGACTACTTCTGCGACCACAGCAAGTATACATCACCTTAAAGGACATAGAAAGAGACCCTTTCCCATAGAATTGTTTCTATTATTGACTATAATACTGTTGCCATTAGCTCGCATTTACTATGGCTAGTAGCATCATATAACTGTCACTATTTTAAACTGCATTTACTATCACCCGTAATCCTCAGAGAACTGTTTCTATTTTTGACCACATTACTATTGCCATTAGCCGCATCTACTATTACTAGTAGTCTCATATAATTGTTTATATTTTGTACTGCATTTACTATCACCCGTAATCCTCAGAGAACTGTCTCTATTTTTGACCACGTTACTGTTGCCAGTAGCCGCATCCACTATTGTTAGTAGTTCCATACACAGCCCCCTCACCAAAAACTACATAATAGCCCCCTTAAAAAATTAAAAGCATACCCCTTTCTCTCCTGCTAATAGATTCTCTACCTGTTTTAATTATACTGTTGTCAGTAGCCAATACTTATCTCTTTCGTGAATTATTCATACTGTTGCCAATAATTAATAATTATCCCTACATATCTTACATATACTGTTACCAGTAGCTAGTGAACTACTTAAACTGTCGTCAGTAATCAGTAATTTTCCTAACCTGTCTTACATATACTGTTGTCGGTAACTAATAATTACTTCTACTTTTTTAAAATATACTATTGCCAGTAGTCAGTAATTATTCCTATCATGAGATTCATATACTGTTGCCAGTAGCCAGCAATTAGTAACTAGCTGAGCATTAACCTAATTTCGACCTTGGAGCAGAAACCTTGCCTTTCACCTTTTCAATTCTACTGAAATCTCAGAAAAGTAATTAATACAATAGACTCCTATCATTATGGATTACATCAATCGGCTTAAAATTATGTCTATCTTTCTAATTTTACTTACAATATTTGTGCCAAAATATATCCAAGCATACTCCCTTGTTACTCATAACATTCCAATTATTCTCCAACATAAGAATCCCAATATCTCTCATAATGCACCATATCACAAAACACCTCATGCACAAGGTCAAAGAAATCGTCTAATATATATCACACCTGGGAAATCTTACCATCACCATGTCCAACAACACAAATCCTTATCTAAAGACCTTCTTTGTTTGCTTATAAACGTGTGATCAATTAGGAATAAAATACCGATCATAACTGATATCCTCACCGATTATAAACCTGACATATTATTCTTAACAGAAACATGGCTCACGGTTCATGATAACATTCTCCTAAATCAATTACAAACTGATGGATATGAGCTACTTCACTGCTCTAGGGCTTTAAAAAGGGGTGGGGGTGTCATCGCTATTATAAATAATAACCTTAAAGCTTCCCTCATTTCCACTAACAATATTGAGAACATAGATGGTCTTATGTTTGAAACAACTTCACATTCATTTGGTCTCATATACAGACCTCCATCCACAGATACAAAATCTTTATCCTCCATATTAGATATGATATGTTCCCTCAACACAAGAAAAAAACAGCTAGTAATCATTGGAGACTTAAACCTCCCCTCAACTACACCATCACACTCAAAAGCATTCATTGAAACCATGTCTGAACTTGACTTTGAGCAAATCATAGATTTTCCGACTCACATAAAAGGAAACACCCTTGACCTAATCTTTCTTCAAAGATCTCCAGATTATAATCTCAATGTTTCACAACCCCAGGCTACTCCCATTCCATGGTCCGACCACCATTTAATTAGATTCAATTTCCCACATTTCAATAGAATCACAACCCAACAGCCGAAACAAAGACTAACTACAATGTTCAGGAAATTTGACAGGGAAAATTTTTAGGACAGATATTACCACATATTCCTGAAACAGTAACGGACATCAATATCAGTATTGCTAACTGGAACGAGACTATAAAAGAAGCAGCTATGCTCCCTAGCTCTAAAACAAACAAATCCAGATCCAAACAGAGAGACTCCCAACCTTGGCACTCGCAAGAATTTAGACAAATAAAGAGGGAACATAGAAAGATTGAAAAAAGATGGCGGAAAACTAACTCAAATAATGACAGAAATTTATACAATGAGAAACTAGACTACTACAGAAAAACAATAAATGCATCTAAAAAAGCCTTTCATACAAAATTACTAACAAATTTCCTCAATCGTCCCAGAGAATTATTTGAAATAGTTAAAAAAGTATCAAACCCTCCTAATACAGATGTCACCCCTATTAACTCACAAACTCTTGCTGACTATTACATAACTAAGCTCTCTCCACTATCAGACCCTCCAATTCCACTAATTTACTCCAACCCAAAGCCTGAGCACATATGGGATAAATTTCATACTGTAACACTAACAGAACTGGATAAGGTGATCTCAGATATTAACACAACCACTTCTAGTCTTGATCCCTGCCCAGTTAGCTGGATCAAAAATACTAAACCACTCCTAGTGCCCTACATTCTAAATATAGCAAATTTTTCTCTCACACATGGTACTATGCCAACCATCCTAAAGAGAGCCTCAATTAGACCTATTCTGAAAAACAAAAAACTAGACAATCTTGATCCCTCTTCATATAGACCTATCTCTAGCCTTCCATTTATGGCAAAGATTATAGAAAAAATAGTATATAATCAACTTCAGGATCACATTGAACTTCATGCCCCCTTAGATTCACACCAATACGGCTTTAGACCATACCATAGTGTAGAAACACTTCTTGCAGTTATCTTTGATGATATTCTAAAATACATTGACAAATCAAAACAAGCAGTATTACTTATATTTTTGGATATATCGGCTGCCTTTGATTCAATTAACCATCGTATCCTTTTTGAAAGACTCAGATTGGTATACATGGCACTATTCTTGCATGGTTCCAATCATATCTAACTGATCGATCGCAACAGGTAAAAATAGGAAACCATACATCTAAAACCTATACGCAAAAACAAGGAATCCCACAAGGTTCTGCATTGTCAGCTCTACTCTTTTTAACATATATTTACAACCTATATGCCACATCATTCAACAGTGCAAATTAAAATATGCAATTTATGCTGATGATATGATTTATCTCCCTATGGACATAGACTCCCTGGACTTCTCCAATATCAAATCATGCTTCACTAAAATGACGCAATGGCTAAATGAACACAATCTACACATTAACTTCAAGAAAACAGAAGCATTATTTGTTTCTAGAAATCAAAAATTTACCCCTCCAACAGAAATAAAAATTGAAAACACAAGCATCCCCATAAAAGATGAAATAAGATACCTTGGCGTTATCATAGACAGAACGTTAAGTCTAACAACACACATAAGGAATACAGCAAACACAATATATAATAAATTAAGATATCTTAAAAATCGAAAACCAATTATTATCAAATCTGGACTTCAGATCAGTCCTTCAAGCCCTGATCCTGCCTCACTTATTTTAGTAACATAATTCTTCAAGGTATTCCAAAACATGCTTTACACCATCTAAAAGTAGCACAACATGTTGCTGCAAGAATGCTTATAAATGCAGGTCCAACTGAACACATAACCCCTATACTGTACAAACTTCACTGGTTACCTAAACAAAGTAGGATAAAATATAAAGTTATCATAACAACGTTCAAACTGATAAGAGATATAGCCCCATCACATCTAACTGATCTACTGACAATTCATTCAAGGACCAGAAAGACAGTGAGACAAAGGAACCTGAACACACTACTTGTTCCAAACAACTTTTCAAAACTCAATAAAATTACAACAAATAGGGCATTCAGCTTGTCAGACGGCTGCCTGGGTGAGAATGTTCACAGTCTTGGCAAGTGCATATATCAATATGATTTGCAAGGGATTGTGGGAAATGCAGTCCATTCACACCAGACACAGCTGCTCACAATAATTAGTTGTGCTTGAGTGTAAAGCCAATAAGATATTTATTTATGGGGTTATTTCTCCCAACACAGATATGCTTGGTAGCACATAAAACAGGATACTTGCTTTCAGTGTTAAACTTAGAAAAACAAAATCAGGAAAACAACAGATAAACTTGTCAGGCAATCAAAGCAAAAGAATAAAGACCTGGTTGGTAACAAACTGGTCTTTTCTGTAGGCTTTAGCTAATATTTTCTTAGCAGTGTTTCAAACAACAAGCAAAACCCACAAAGAAGGGAAAAACTGGTCTTTTCAGGTTAACTTCTTATATCTTCACACATAGATTCAGAAGTGATTCCCTCAGAGCTCACAAGCAATTAGGTAAGGCTCAATTGCTAGCAGTTACCCAGCTGAAACCCCTTAGCTGGCTTACTTTCTACTGTTTGGCTCAAATCCTATTCAGGAGCTTTTCTGAGTAGATTAAAGAACAAAGTTTGTATTTCTTTGTGATGGTTGTTGTACTTTGTAACAGTAAATTACCAAAGGAGTTTAGACAGAGAGCAATCCATGTATTCACAGCCTGTATCTATAACCGCTCCTTCCCCTTCTTCAACAATCATGGGTTCAATATCAGGGATTGGCACAGAGGAATTTCTCAATGGAGCACTTTCAGGAGAATACTTGTTTCCTTGCTGTCTTTCAAGGTTATAGCTAGGGCATAGATCAGTGTTCATACCTGAGCTTCCATTGCTGTTAGAGTTCCTCTCTAAATAGCCTGGCCAGTATGTAGTCCAGTTTTTATGTCCAGCCTTCCAATCCAGATCCCTGGACACTGGATCTCTCTTCACATACCTTCTGGCACGGGTCTTAGGGTCCCTTCCACGTGCAGCCATCTCCCTCACAGGTACCCTCTGGAGATTCCTAGCCCTGCAGCACCATTCCTCTGGCTTTCCCCAGTCCAATGGTGTAAGCTTGCCTTTTGAATGTCTCCCAGTATACGTACTGCTCTGGACTCCTTTAGACCTCCCAAATGCTTTTCTCTTCTTTCTTCCAAAGGGTTTCTTGCCCTCTCTGTCCGTCCGCTCTGGCTTCTGCTTCTGACGATCCTCCAGATGATGAAGCTGTCCAAGATGAGGATATCCAAGCTGATTCTGAGGATCTCCCAGATGAAACTGAGGATGAGGATAATTCTCTGTAGAATAAACTCTACCTTTATTCTGCTTAGATGAGTGCTCCACCTTAGCACAGCACAGCTGTGCTGAATCAGGCCCTGCCCTTTGAGATGAGTGCTTGGGGATTACCTCATAGCCCTCCTGATTGAACACACGTTTCCCCACTTCAGCTCCTCTAATGGCTGTTGGAAACCTGGTGCATTCTGGGACTGGTAGTCTTTTATGGGAAAATTCTGTTTTCTTATTTCTACCAGAACTGACAGGTTGCTTGTTCAGAGTCACTTCACCTTTACTATAGCTCCTTCCTGAGCTATGATAAGCTTCCTTATCACAAGCTTCAATGCTCCTTTAATATGGAACGCTCTGCCGGATAAACTCAGATATCACAGATCTTTCAGCATTTCGAAAAGATCTTAAAACTCACTTATTTATAGAGTACTTTGGAGACTCATTCCTAATAGATGAAATATTTCCCACTTAATGAATATGAGTATACATAAATTTAATTCACAACTTACTTTTTCCTTTTTCTTACTCTATCTTACAATACCCGGCCCGAACGGGGCTGTGGGAGGGGAGAAGCAGCTTCAGTTAAAGGCAGCCGCCGACGGCGGGAACATCAGCTGAGCCGGTCCCCTGAGAGGCGCGAGAGCGTTCAACTGCCTCCGGCCCGAACGGAGCTGTGGGAGGGGAGAAGCAGCTTCAGTTAAAGGCAGCCGCCGACGGCAGGAACATCAGCTGAGCCGGTCCCCTGAGAGGCGCGAGAGCGTTCAACTGCCTCCGGCCCGAACGGGGCTGTGGGAGGGGAGAAGCAGCTTCAGTTAAAGGCAGCCGCCGACGGCGGGAACATCAGCTGAGCCGGTCCCCTGAGAGGCGCGAGAGCGTTCAACTGCCTCCGGCCCGAACGGGGCTGTGGGAGGGGAGAAGCAGCTTCAGTTAAAGGCAGCCGCCGACAGGCGGGCCCGCGCCTGAGGGCCTCGCCAGAGGGCCCTTTGGCGTGGCCCTTAGGCGTTGGCCCGTGGCAAAACGTATTCTCTGTATAATGTCCTCTTTGTGTCTCTCCCTTAGGCTGCTCCTACGTTTAGAGGTATGTCTGTATTGCATGTTAACATGATGTAGTCCTTCCCTGTTACCTATGGATCCATTGCTTATCACTTTGATATTTTGATAAGGTGGTATAAACTGGATTTATCGTTTGGTCTGTATAGTCTGATGTTTGTAAGTTATGCTAACCTGATGTAGTCTTGTAACCGCTTTGATTGTATGAAAGGCGGTATAAAAAACCTGTTAAATAAATAAATACCCAATTCTCCACATTATCACATTTACTCTTTAAACTAATAATTCTAGTGAACTACAATACATTTTTCCCTGCTCAGATAAGTTGATAAGATTTTTGAAATTTGTAAATATTTAAATCTGTATATATGTTTAAACTATCTATATACCTAATCAGCATTTACTCAGCATTGTAACTCTCAAATTACCAATTTTATTATATACAATTTAATGTTCACTGTAATTTCAATTGTTTGAATAAGTTTCAATGTAATGTTCAAGTTTTGTTCTATGTAAACCACTTTGATTTTTCTGAAAGGCGGTATATAAAATGTTCAATAAATAAATTATAGGATGGACATGCAGGCAGGTTGGCTTCACAGAAGCAGCCCTTAGGGCTGCTATGCATACAGCCTACCCTCCGAGGGATAATGTTTAGTTAAATCCTCACTCGTCTGGACTATTCCGACAGGGATGAAAATGAAGATGAAATTACGGTTCTCTAATAGTTTTCTTTCCATGAGTCCTACCAGACCAGTCCAGAATACTGCCCTGCATAGCAAAATGGGATTAGGCAGGAGGAGGAGTATGCGAGGTAGCATAAAAAATAATAAACAGGTAGTAGGTCTGAACTCAGCACAGCTGAAATGTGTAAAAAAAAAGAAAAAAAGAGGAAAGAGAAGATACAGGTACACTATGCGAAATACTGGCACGCCTCCCCACTACACTAACCAATAAAGGGGGGCATACAATTTTTTTTCTATGTCCTCACCTGCCAAAGGGAAGGGATTATCTCAATTATCTGGACTGGTCTGGCAAGACTCGAGGAATGAAAATTATCAGGTACGCATAATTTCCGCATCTGTTATGGAGATACATGCAGAACATCATCTTCGGACAATTTTCTCTACTCCAGTGGGAGGTCACAGACTTGGAAGGAATCTTTACATTAGAAAAGAGCCTTCATTCAAGCATGTTGAGGTCAGTGGGTGAAAATACCCTGGGTATATGACCATGGATGGAAATATATTTAGAAAACTTTGGAGCTCATATTCAGACAGGGCAGTCGGTATTTTAGCAATGGTGGCATTAAAAGATAAAAATCTGGATATTTAGCACCAATGTCCCGACAGTACCAGCAGCCAAAGCTGAATCTAGATATTCAGTGCCAACCACTATCTGCATAATGGTGCTATTTAGCTTGTTATCCAGATAACTAACCTGAATATTGCTGATAACCAGGTAACCCCGGCACTGCTCACAGAGTGCCCCAGTGCTGGATGGCTTTACAGTCTGTTATAGCTTCCCTGTGCTCGTTACCACTATTACTCACAGGTGCATCCTAATCCCCTGAGATCTGCCTATCCTTCATAAATTTCTTCTGACTTCTACTCTCCTCTCCATCTCTTTCTTATGGCTCCACTCACTTTCTCTTCCTACTGTTGACACGCCCTAATCTTCTCCCCTCATACCAACAACTTCAAGGCCCCCCTCCGTATCATTCCTTCTTAACCATCCTCACTTCTCCTGCCATCTTGTCATCTACCCCATCTGCTCTTGAGCTTCACCATTTTCTTTGTCATCAGCCATCTCTCTCTCTCTCTCTCTCTCTCTCTCTCTGAAAGAACCTCATCCTTGTTACCGCCGTGCTGCCTCCTTTCTGCACCTTCTCCTTCTCTCGTCTGGAGATATCAATCCTAACCCTAGCCCCCCTAGATGTGTTTTTCACATTCCCAGGACAGATCCTCACGCAACTACTCAAATCTTATTCATATCCCACTTCTTTCCCCCTCCTGTCTTGCTTTCTCATGTGCCTTGTGGAATGCACACTCCATCTCAAATAAGCTTGTCTTTATTCATAACCTCTTTATCTCAAATACTCTCCATCTTCTTTCTCTAACTGAGACTTGGATCCTCCCTAAGTACTCAGCTTCATTTGCTGCCCTCTTCATGGCGGTTATCAGTTCTCCCACACGCCTCGTGCCATTGGCCGTGGTGATGGTGGCGTTGGGTTTCTACTATCTCATTCATGCCAATTTCAACCCTGCTTTCTGCCTCAATTTCTCTCCTTCGGAGTCCACTCGTCCTCCTTTTTACTCCACTACCTCTCTGGATAGCTGCTGTTTATCAACCCCCAGACAAATCCACCTCTACCTTTCTCACTGACTTTGGCTCATGGCTTTCCTGCTTTCTGGATTCATCTTCTCCTTGCCTTATTCTCGGGGATTTTAACATTCATGTTGATATCCCCTCTGACTCTTATGCTTTAAAGCTCCTTTCTCTTACCTCCTCATTCAACCTCCAGCTTTGTTCCATTGCCCCCACTCACCAGCATGGCCACCGCCTTGACCTTGTTGTCTTCTCTAATTGCTTACCCTCAAACGTCTGTACCTTACTTCTTCCCATCACCTGCTAAACTTCACTCTTCATCACTCACCGCCTCAACCTCGCCCTGTCTCCTCCAACCTCTTTAGAAATTTTCATGCTATTGACCCTTTGGCTCTCTCCTCCACTGTCTCATCACCTCTTTCCTCCACTGTGTCATCTGAGTCTGTTGATTGATTGATTGATTGATTTAACTGCTTTTAATATACTTTTTTTCTACGAGGCAAAACGGTTTACAAGGAACAAATTGATAATGTAAAATAGGCAACTTTAGAACAGCAATAACTAACTTATAAACATTGCTTAACACGGGGAGGGAAAGTAATACCAGAAAGCTATAAAATAGGACCTGTAATACAGAATACTGGGGAATAGGGAGGGATTAAAAGGTAGGAGGAAGGAGTAGGTCAAGAGACATAAGGAGGTAAGTGGTAAAGAGTGCTTCCAGTATGATCAGTATCCAATAAAGGAGGCTAGGTAGCTAATAGGTGGCTAGGGGGGGGGGGGGGGTTAGATGTGAATGGTATAAGGGGGTGCAGGATGCTCTTACTGAGAGTTAGCTATGGTGGATGAACCATAGTGTTCTTCAAAGAGAAGAATTTAGAAGTGCTTTTTGAAAAGGGTGTGGGATTGAATGCAGTGTATTGTGATGGTCAGTTGGTTCCATATGTTGGGGGCATAGAATTCAAAGGCTCTTGTGCATGTACATTGAGATTTTGATGTGCTGTTGATGAGGCTGTAGCTTCCTATAACACTGCACTCTGCTCTGGATGCTCTTGCTCCACCTGTGCCATGTCCTGTGAGGCATACTGTAACTCACCCCTGGCTTTCTTCGACTACCCACTACCTATGTTTCTGTGCCCACTCAGCTGAGCCCATTTGGCTCAAATCCTGCACCCTTATGGACTTTCTACACTTTAAATTCATGTTTACTTCTTTCCACTCAGCCACAGCACTCACCAAACAAGACTATTATGTCCACCTGACTAACTTTCTTGCCTCTGACCCTCACATCTCTTTACGACTCTCTCCTCAAAGTGCCTCTGCCTCGTCCACTCCTTCCCTATCTGCCCAGGTTTTGACTATTTCCATGACAAAGTCCACAAGATTACACTCTAATTCCCCATAAAATCAGCTCCATCCCCTCTTAACTTCCAACTCCTCCCCTCTTCCTTCCTTTTCTAAGATCTCTGAGGAGGAAACCACATATCTTTTTCCTCCTCCAAACTCTCACTACCTGCTTCTCTGATTCTATTCCCACCCGTCTCCTCCACGGTCATCTCTTCCATCTGTCATATTCTTAACCTATCGCTTTCCACTGCAGCTATTCCTGCAGCTTTCTAGCATGCTGTGGTTACACCTCTCAAGAAACCCTCACTAGATTCCACCTGTCCTTCTAATTATCAAGCCATCTCCCTCCTCTCCTTCATTTCTAAACTACTTGAACATGCGGTTCTCTCAAGCCCTTTCTGGATCCATCACAATCTGATTTTTGTCCTTAAGATTCTACTGAAACTGCTCTTGCCAAAGTCTCCAGCAACCTGTTCCTGGCCAAAGCCAAGGGCCTATACTCAATCCTCATCTTTCTTGACCTTTCTGATGCTTTTGACACGGTTGACCACCACCTTCTCCTCAATACCTTGTCCTTGCTTGGTTTTTAAAGGCTCTGTGCTATCCTAGTTCTCATCTTATCTTTCCCACCGCACTGATAATGTTTTTTCTGGTGGATCCTCCTCCTACTGCTATTCCACTCTGTTGGTGTACCCCCAAGGTCTGTGTTGGGTCCACTCCTTTTCTCCCTCTATACCCAGTCCCTTGGTGTACTCGACTCGTGCCATGGTTTTCAGTACCATCTTTACGCTGATGACTCTTGGATCTATCTCTCTACACCTGAAATCTCTGATTACCTCTCTGACATTGCTGCCTGGATGTCTCACCGCCATTTGAAATTGAACATGGCCAAAATTGAGCTTCTTATCTTTCCCCGTAAAGCCACCTCCCCCTTCCTTCTTTCTCTGTTTGTGGATAACACTCAAATCCTCGTTTTCTCGGCTCGCAACCTTGATGGCATCTTTGACTCCGCCCTTTCCTTCTCCACACACATCCAGCTGATAGCTAAAATCTGTTGTCTCTTTGACAAACTTTGCCCCTTCCTTTCTGAACACACTAATAAGACACTTATCCACTCTTTAGTCACCTCCCATCTAGACCAGCGGTTCTCAACCTGTGGGTCGCGACCCCCATGGGGGTCGCCACAGGATTTAACGGGGATCGCCTCGTCTCCGCCAAGTTTAAAAAAAAAAAAAAAATTTAAAACGTGCACAAGTTGCTGCCGCTGCTGAGTCCACTTCTCGGCAGCGGCAAACTCACCCCCTTCCTTCTAATGCAGCCGCAGCTCCCTGCCTCTTAGGGAACTGCGACTGTGCCTGTAAAATTGTTGCGGAGCCTCCCTGTCTCTCGACGGGCTCCGTGCAGCATTGTCCCGCCTCCAAAGGAAGTTCTTTACCACTTCCTTTGGAGGCGGGACAATGCTTCACGGAGCCCGTCTAGAGACAGGGATGCTCCGCAACGATTTTACAGGCACAGCCGCAGTTCCCTAAGAGGCAGGGAGCTGCGGCTGCATTAGAAGGGAGGCAGACATGGGGAGAGGGGATGAGGGGGCAGGGAACCTGCAACACGGCTGACATGGACAGAGGGGGGCTGACATCGACAGGGGAGGCGGACATGGACAGGGGGGGAGGGGGGCTGATATGGATGGAGGGAGGGGGGCTGACATGGAGGGAGGAGGGGCTGACATGGAGGGAGGGAGCTGATATGGATGGAGGGAAGGGGGCTGACATGGAGGGAGGTGGGGCTGGCATGGACAAAGGGGAGAGACAGGGGGGCATACTGGACAGACGGGATAAATGCTGGACAGAGGCGAGAGACAGTGCGGGTTAGGATTATAATGGGCTGATGGGGGAGCTAGCACTGGTAATGGGCAGATGGGGGGCTAGGACTGGTAATGGGTTGATTAGGGAAGGCTAGGACTGGGAATGGACAGATCAAGGGGGGTTGGGACTGGTAATAGGCTGATAGGGGGGCTAGCATTGGAAATGAGCTGATCGGTGAGGATAGGACTGGAAATGGGCTGATGGGGGGGTAGGACTGGTAATGGGCTGATTAGGGGAGCCTAGCACTGGTAATGGGGTTGAGGGGGGGGGGACTAGCACTGGAAATGAGCTGATTAGGGGAGGCTAGGACTGGTAATGGGCTGATGGGGTGGGGTAGGACTGGTAATGGACTGATGGGAGGCTAGCATTGGAAATGAGCTCATCGGGGGGGCTATGACTGGAAATGAGCTGATTAGTGGAGGCTAGGACTGGTAATGAGCTGATGGGGGTAGGACTGTTATTGGGCTGATTAGGGGAGGCTAGCACTGGTAATGGGGTTGAGGGGGGATAGCACTAGAAGTGAGCTGATTGGGGGGGCTTTGACTGGGAATAGGCTGATTGTGGGGAGGGGAGGGGAGGATAGAGCTGCTGGCCCTGGAAGAAAACTGGGGGCTAAGGCTACAAATGGGCTGATACGAGGGGATGGGAGAATGGAACTGGAAGGGAGTGGATCTGAGAGGGGCTGCCATGGTATTTGTACTAGAAGGGACTGGTCAGTGGGGAAGGAGGGGGACTGGAAGGGAATGGACACCAGTGGCAGTCATGGGAATGCAAGTTGACATTGGAAGGTACTGGGAGTGAGGACTGGAAAGGGGCTGATACTGGGGAGGGTTACTGGGACTGGAAATAGGTTGATGGAAAGAAGTGAAGAAAATGAAAGAAGAGATAAGAAATGGCAGATGGACCATAGACCACAGAAAGAGAGCTAAGAGAAGACGGGAAAGCAGAAGCCCCAGATCGGGACCAGCATGATCAGAGAATAAATTGGTCAGACAACAAAGGTAGAAAAAATAATTGTATTTCATATTAGTGATTTGACTACAAAATCATAATTTTGAAATCAAATATTATTACTTGTTATTGGGATTAGTTATTGTGGTTTAAATAAGTAAATTTTATAAATAAAAACATATTGCAAAAGCCTATAATATATTAATAATTCAACAAATGATTACAGTGACAATGCGTTAACGGTAAAGGAAGAGAGACACATTTGATTTTATCATTGGGGGTCACCACAAGTTGACCAATGGTAAAAGGGGTCACGGTGCAAAAAAGGTTGAGAACCACTGATCTAGACTCTTAAAACCTCTTCCTTGCAGGTCTCCCTCTGAATCATCTCTCTCCCCTTCAATCTTTTCAGAACTCAGCTGTGTGGCTAATCTTTCACCAGCCTCAATATGCTCATATAACCCCTCTTCTCCAATCGCTTCACTGGCTTCCTATCCATTTCCATATCCAGTTCAAATTTCTCCTACTGACCTTTTAAGTGCATTCACTCTGCAGCTCCTCACTACTTTTCTTCTCTTATCGCTCCCTACACCTCTCCTTGGGAACTCCGCTCTTCTGGCATTGCTTCTCTCTGTGCCCTTCTCTTCCACTGCCAACTCCGATCCTTCCACTTTGCTCCTCCTTATACCTGGGAAAAACTACCTGAGGCTGTACATCAGGCTTCATCTCTGGCCCTTTTCAACTCCAGGCTGAAAACTCACCTCTTCGAGGCCACTTTTGGATCCTGATCCACTTAGTATCCTGCTCTCCAACTATGTGTTTCCTTACCATTCCCCTAAACCAGAGGTTCCCAACTCCAGGCCTGGTGGGCCAAACACCATTCAGGTTTTCAGGCTGTCCCTAATAAATATGCATGAGATGCATTTGAATACAATGGGGGCAGTGCATGCAAATGCATCTCATGCATATTTATTAGGGACAGCCTGAAAACCTGAATGGTGTTTGGCCCTCCAGGACTGGAGTTGGGAACCTCTGTCCTAGAGAGATCCTTGTCTCCAGCTGTTGTGTTGTCTGTCTTGACTAGATGGTTAACTCCAATGAGCAGGGACCGTCTTTTAGATGTTCCTATACAGTACTGCTTGTGCCTTATAGCACTATACAAATGATCAGTAGTAGTATAGTAAATCTGTCTGCAATGACCTCTAGTGACATTATCCAGAGAATGCTGCTGAAAATCAAGGAGGGGCATCGGGTAGTGGGTTCCGCTACCCAGATAAATGACTGAATATCAGACCCTATAAAATTAGTCAAAATATTTAGGAACCAGAGAGAATGGAAGAGCCTAGAGCCAGAAAGGCCAGGGTTCAAATTCCACTGGCATTCCTTGGGGCCTTGGGCAAACCACTTAACCTTCCATTGCCTCAGGTACAAACTTAATCATGCGTGAAATACTAAAATAAATTTAAAAATAAAAAGTTTTTACATTGCCCACTTATGTTTTTAGTTAACTTGCTCATTTTATTTGACTTTTATTTTTCTCTCTTTTGGCTTTAATTTTATGTTTTGCTTTATTCAAACATTTTTTGTACTACGTTATTGCTGCTCACTGTCATTTAATATGTTCGAGCATGCTAAAGTTCGAGCATGCTATCTAGCTAATAGATTATATACTCCATGTAAATAGTTCTCCCATGTTATCCAAGTTGATACTCCTGTTATATGTAATACCAAACAGCCTGTTGTTCTGGTTCCTTTCTGTTATTTGTAAACCGCGCTGATGTCAAAGAGTGCGGTATATAAGAAGTTGAAATAAATAAAAATAAATAAATAAATAAAATAAATATATCAAAAACTAACTTTTATTTTTAAACTATATTTTGAGTTAGTGTATCCTTTTCAGGCAAAAAGAAAAATAAATATAATTTCTTTTTCTCGTTTCAGGCCATGAACCTGGACTGGTGCAGCTGGTGAACTATTACAGAGGGGCTGACAAGCTGTGCCGCAAGGCTTCCTTAGTAAAGTAAGAAGATCAGACTTGCCTTAAATCCACACTCCTGGCCCAGGCCTGGATTCAGTCATAGGGCACCACATTGTAAAGGTGCCAAATAAGTAGGTCACATTCATTTGCTGCTTAAAAAAGGTGCCACTAGGGTATTGTGGCCTTCCTCAGACCTCTCCAGCGCTCCAATTTTTGGGATCTCTGGAATCCCACCCTGCCCCTCACTCTCAGAGACCTGCTGTCTGATCTCACCTATGTATGCCAACATTTTAAATCCAGCCCTGCCCCTTTCACTTTATTACACAGCTAAAAGTGCAAATTGTTTTTTTTTTCTCTTTATGACTCTCTAAACCCATGTTTTGTCTTATGTATGTATTTTTTGTGGTTGTAACAATGAAGGTACAGAAAAACAAATGAAGTCATTGTGCTGAGTAGACCAGGAGCAGCCAAGTGCCAGCTTTGTTGAGGGGATTTCTGGCTCTCTTCATGCTCAGCATTTAGTAGAGTTTTCTGGCCACAGGGTTGTGCCAGTCCGTTATCGAGACTGTGTGTGCAGCAACAGCACCTGCACAAGCTTGCCTGTTCCTGGGCTCTTCAATTAAAGCATGATGTAATCCATCTCCTTAAGCACTAGAAAGTAGTGTTCCTAAAAAACATCCCCCTCCACTCCGCCGTCGGGACATAATTCACAGGCTGCTGCTGCTTCAGATCAGTGGCAGGGAAGTTTAGGGAGGCAGCTGAGGCAACGGGATAGCTTTTGTTCTTGGACAGAAGGTGTCGCACCACGCTGTGAGCTATTTTGAACTTCTGCAGATGTGCAGCAGATAGAAAGCATGCATTTATATAGCTAACGATAGAGCAGCAGTGGAAGTCCCCATGCAAGCACATTGAGATCGGTAAGAAATCACTGACTGCCTTTCATAATGCTGCTGTTTTCCTCGGGGTTTCAGTCTGCTCTGCGTTTCCTGGAAACTTTTATATAGACGTATTTAAAGATTCAGTGGGGGATATTCGGTGCCGGTAGCTAGTGCTGCTTATTCAACTAGACACCAGTGCTGAAATTTATGTAAACCCGGACATTCAGTGCTGGGGGTCATATCCGACCCTGGCGTTGAATATCCAGACTTGTCGCATTGCCGCAAGGCTAATGCGGCAAAAATGAGGCCAGGGTCTCCCGCATTTCACTATCTCCAGGAACAAGCAGGAATGAGTCTTCACATATGGGTACGTCGGTACCGACGGAGTCTGCGCGGGAACGCTTCCCAGCGTCCAATCAAAGAGCTTTTGGAAGCATCCCACCACGCCTGCGTGCTGCCTTCCCGCCTTTCCCAACTGCCTCTCCTCAGTTTTTGTTTTTCCGCGGAGCCGGAAGGACGTCCTCCTGTCACCGCAGAAAATTCTTGTTTTATTTAGTTTTCTTGTGGTCGTGGCTGTCTTCCCGACGCCACCGGTACCGCCGGTGTTTTGTTTTTCTTTTCTTGTAAAATCTTCCTTTTTCAAGGAATATTTTTTCTTCATAGTGTCCCACGGTGTCTTAGGCCTTTTAGGCCTCTTCTTTTTCCTTCATGGAACCGCCAGCAACTTTCTCCAAGAAATGTTCAAACTGTGGCGGTACAACTTTATTTTTAGACCCTCGAAGTCGGTGTCTAACCTGCTTGGGTCCTGACAACAGTTTGGTGAGAAGAGGTCTTCAATATCGAGGTTCCCTCAATACACGGTTTCCCTCCAGCTTCGGGGCACCATCCCCTTCTTCTTCTACACAGGATCAGGTAACCCACAAACAGTCTGTTAAGACTAGCCAGCCCTCGAGTGGTAGGTCTCATGCACAGCATGTAGACGGCTCCGGCCTTGCCCTCGAGGGCCTACTGGCTTCAAAAGCCCGGCGGGAGTCTTCAGTCTCAAAAGCCTTTCAGGGGTTTCAGGTTGTTCTGGGGTTCACCCCTCACAGAACATACTTGAGCCGTGTCTGGTGGTGGCATCCGCTTCGAGCGGTACCGATACCCCGACATTGGCACTGGTGTTGGAACATAACATAAGAACATAAGATATGCCATACTGGGTCAGACCAAGGTCCATCAAGCCCAGTATTCTGTTTCCAACAGTGGCCAATCTAGGTCATACGTACCTAGCAGTTTCCCCAAGGGACACAGGTTCCACAATGCATGTATTGGTTCAAGCATTGATATCCTGGGTCCCTTCTTAATAATGGTTTATGGACCTTTCCTCCAGGAACTTGTCCAAACCTTTTTTAAACCCAGCTACACTAACAGCCTTTACTACATCCTCCGGTAACAAATTCCAGAGTTTGATTACACGTTGAGTGAAAAAATATTTTCTTTTATTAGTCTTAAATAGTTTACCCTGTAGCTTCATTGCATGTCCCCTAGTCTTTCTATATTCTGATAAGGTAAACAATCGATCTACGTTTACCCGTTCCACTCTGTTCATTAATTTATAGACTTCTATCATATCTCCCCTCAGCCGTCTCTTTTCCAGGTTAAAGAGCCCCAACCTTTTTAGCCTTTCTTCATAGGAGTAGCCTTCCATCCCCTTTACCATTTTGGTGGCTCTTCTCTGAACCTTTTCTAAAATTGCTATATCCTTTTTAAGATATGGCGACCAGAATTGCACACAATATTCAAGGTGCGGTCTCACCATGGAACGATATAGAGGCATTATAATATCTTTTGTTTTATTTTCCATTCCTTTCCTTATCATACCTAGCATTCTATTTGCTCTCTTGGCCGCCGCTGCACACTGGGCCGAGGGTTTTAACATGGTATCCACAAGGACGCCTAAATCTTTTTCCTGGGTGGTGGTTCCTAATGTGGAACCTTGCATCGTGTAACCATAGTTTGGGTTGTTCTTCCCTAGGTGCATAACCTTGCACTTCTCCACATTAAATTTCTTCTGCCATTTTGATGCCCAGTCTTCCAATTTATCAAGATCCTCTTGCAATTTTCCACAATCCTCCTGGGTTTTAACAACTTTAAATAGTTTTGTGTCATCAGCAAATTTGATAACCTCACTCGTTATTCCACTTTCCAGGTCATTTATGAATATGTCAAAAAGCAGCGGACCCAGCACAGATCCCTGGGGTACACCACTATTCACCTTTCTCCATTGGGAAAATTGGCCATTTAGCCCTACCCTCTGCTTTCTATCTTTTAACCAGTTCCTGATCCACAGTAGTACACTGCCTCCTATCCCATGACTCTTTAGTTTTGCCAAAAGTCTCTCATGAGGGACCTTGTCAAAGGCTTTCTGAAAGTCCAGATACACAATATCAACCGACTCACCTTTGTCCACCTGTTTATTCACTCCTTCAAAAAACATAACAGATTAGTAAGACAAGATCTTCCTTGTCTAAAGCCATGTTGGCTGTCTCCCATTAGGTCATGACTATCTATATGCTGAGTAATTTTATTCTTTATGATGGTTTCTACCATTTTTCCCGGTACTGATGTCAGGCTCACCGGTCTGTAGTTTCCCGGATCACCCCTCGAACCCTTTTTAAAAATTGGTGTTACATTGGCGATCCTCCAATCCTCAGGTATTAGAGATAATTTTAATGATAGTTCACAGATTACTGATAGCAGGTCTGCAATCTCAAATTTCAGTTCTTTCAACACCCTTGGATGTATACCATCCGGCCCAGGTGATTTGCTACTCTTCAGTTTATCTAATAGTTGTAGGACATCTTCCCGATGTATCGATATTTCCTTCAATTCTTCCACACCTTTAAATACCACTTCAGTCGTGGGTAACATCCCTACATCTTCCTCAGTAAAGACCGAAGCAAAGAATTCATTCAGTCTCTCCGCTATCGCCTTGTCGCCTCTTAGTGCTCCTTTAACCCCTTTATCATCTAATGGACCAACTGACTCTCTCACGGGTTTTTTGCTACGAATGTACTTGAAAAGGTCTTTATTTCGCGTTTTTGCTTCCGCAGCAAGCTTCTTCTCAAATTCTCTCTTTGCCTGCCTTATCAATGCCTTGCATTTGACTTGCCAGTGCTTGTGCTGTTTCCAGGTTTCATCATTTGGCTCTTTTTTCCATTTCTTGAAAGATGCTTTTTTGGCAACAACAGCCTCTCTGACCTCAGCTTTAAACCATGCTGGCAATTTTTTGGACTTCCTTCCACTTTTCTTAAAGCGTGGAATACAGCTGGTCTGGGCTTCCAAGATAGTATTTTTCAACAACACCCAAGTTTGATGTACGTCTTTAACCTTTGCAACTGCTCCTTTTAGTTTTTTCTTAACTGTTTTCCTCATTCTATCATAGTCTCCCTTTCGAAAGTTAAAGGGTAGTACTGTGGATTTCCTTACTATCCCTCCTCCACTAATTAAATCAAAGGCGATCATGCTATGATCACTATTGCCAAGTGGCCCCAACACCCTTATCTCTTGCACTACATCTGGTGTTCCACTAAGGACTAGGTCTAATATTGCTTCCCCTCTGGTCGGTTCATGAACCAGCTGCTCCAAGAAGCAGTCATTTATTTCATCTAGGAACTTTATCTCCCTAGCATGTCCTGTTGTGACACTGACCCAGTCGATGCCGGGGTAATTGAAATCACCCATTATTATTACTGCACTGTAACTTTTGCTAGCTTCCTTGATTTCTTTGAGCATTTCATCATCCATTTGTTCATTCTGGCCAGGCGGACGATAGTACACCCCCACTGCCATCGCCTTCCCCTTTTTACATGGAATTTCAATCCATAGAGATTCTACAGCAAATTTTGTTTCTTGCAAAACTTTAATCCTTTCTGACTCAATGCCCTCTCTAACATAGAGCGCAACCCCTCCACCAATTTGATCAGCTCTATCATTTCGATATAGTTTGTACCCAGGTATCACAGTGTCCCACTGGTTGTCCTCCTTCCACCATGTCTCTGATATTCCAATCATATCTAACCTCTCGTTTAGTGCTATATATTCTAACTCTCCCATCTTGTTTTGTAGACTTCTAGCATTTGCATACAAGCATTTTAGAGACTGTATTTTATTCATATTAATTTGGCTATTGGTAGACATGGGTAATTTGGGATCTTTGTTCTGTCTGCTCCATACTCGAGGGCATTTGGGCTACTTTACTCTTTTTTGGAACCTCTCTGCTTTTTGTAGTATCCTTCAAGGATACATTCTTCCGAACCATGCGCTCTTGGGCGACTGTCGGCTTTCCCCTATTATCTAGTTTTAAAAGCTGCTCTATCTCCTTTTTAAAGGTTAATGCCAGCAGCCTGGTTCCATCCCGGTTAAGGTGAAGCCCATCCCTTCGGAAGAGCCCCTCCTTTCCCCAGAATGTTCCCCAGTTCCTAACAAATCCGAACCCCTCATCTCTGCACCATTGTCTCATCCACGCATTGAGACTCCGGAGCTCTGCCTGCCTATTGGGTCCTGCGCGTGGAACGGGAAGCATTTCGGAGAACGCTACCCTGGAAGTTCTGGATTTCAACTTCCTACCTAAAAGCCTAAATTTAGCTTCCAGAACCTCCCTACCACATTTTCCTATGTCATTGGTACCAACATGTACCAAGACAGCAGACTCCTCCCCAGCACTATCTAAGACCTTATCTAGGTGGCGTGTGAGGTCCGCTACCTTCGCACCAGGCAGGCATGTTACCAGGCGATCCTCACGTCCACCAGCCACCCAGCTATCTACATGCCTAATGATCGAATCACCAACTATAACTGCTGTCCTAACCCTTCCCGCATGGGCACTTGGCCCTGGAGAAACCTCCTCGGTGCGAGAGGGGTTTACATCACCTGGAGGACAGGTCCTAGTTACAGGATCACTTCCTGCCACACCAGGGTGATGCTCTCCTGTCACGTGACCTCTCTCCTCCATGGCAACAGGGATGCTGCCAGACTGGAGGTGGGACTTCAGGACTATATCCCTGTAGGTCTCGTCTATGTACCTCTCTGTCTGTCTTATGTTTTCCAAGTCTGCTACTCTAGCCTCTAGAGAACGGACTCGTTCCCTGAGAGCAGAGAGCTCCTTGCACATAGTGCACACGTAAGACCTCTCACCAGCTGGGAGAAAATCATACATGTGACACTCAATGCAAAAGACTGGAAAGCCCACATCCCGCTGCTGGACTGCTGTCTGCATCTTAGTTTTAAGTTTGTGTTTAGATCTTTAAGTTCTATATGTACTAAAGGGTGCAATGGATATTTATACCACTAAAACTGTACCTAATATACCTTGTTCACCTGAAGCTTAATTAATTTCAGGTCCTTGGTGTATGACTGATTTGGGTAATGAGCTTCACCTGAGAGCACCTCCTGTCTTTTAAGTTGTGCAAGTACCTATAAAGCTGTGATTTTCCCAGGGGAGGGTGGGTGTGGGGAGGGAGGGAGGGATATAACACTTATTAAAAAAGGGCTGCTACACAGTACCTTGTCCTGTGCTGCTGAGGAAAACTATATTCTGATTTGATTTAAATTATAGCTCTTTGCTGCTACTAGGCTCTAACCTATTATGAAATTTAAACTACAAGCTCTCTGCTGGATTCTAAATTTAACCAGAAAGCTCTCTTCTGTGTTTTAATTTGAAACTAAAAGTACTTTGCTGATGCTAGGCCCTGAGTGACTATGAAATTTAAACTACAGCTGTCTACTGGGTATGAAAGGTAACCAGAAAGTTCTCTTCTGTGTTTTTAAATTGAATCTTAAACTGTTGCTACTAGGCCCTGACTGATTTAACAAAAAAAATAGTGGGTTCACAGATTAATTAGCTTTAAAAGAAAAAAAATTCCTTTCAGAAAAATTCCCAGAAGTATATACTCACAATTTCAGATTTCTCTCCAGAAGTAACAGCCCCCCTTTCCAGTCCTTCAAGTGGATGAAACACTCCTCACCAGGGATGGTCATCTGGCGTCCTCGGTGCCTTCGGGACCGGTGGATACACTCCAGACTGACCGTTCGTTATCAGTACCAGCACCGATACTACCACAGACGTCGGTACCCTCCAGACATGCATCGATAGCCTCGCTTCCTTCGAAGCCGAGTCTGGAATCGATCTCCAGTCTGGAGGACTGGGTACCGACTCGCCTTGGTACCGGCTCTCGGTGGTACCGAATGCTCGGTTCCGATGATTCGGATCCGCAACTCTCGGTTCCCCTGAGGCCGATTGAGTTGCCACTAGCTGACCTTCATTCACCGGTATCAGACATGGTACCGAAGTCGGTACCGATGTCCTCATTATCCTTACGGTCGGTGCCTTCCATGCTTCGCTTATCGATGCCGAGTTTAGAATCGCTCTCTAGTCTGGAAGACTCGGTACCAATACACTTTGGTACCGACACCGATCGATACCGGTGGCTCGGTACCGAGGATAGCACCCGGAGGTTTTCGGTTACCTCGGTACCGATTGAATTGTCACCGATGACTGCTCCGATGTCTTTGTCGGGCTCGACTCCGACATCGGTACCGATATTGGCATCGGTACCGGTATCTACAGTAGCATCGTGGCCAACTCCTACCATGCTTTTTTCAACAGGATCGCTCCCTTCTATGCCAAGCTTGGAGTCGATACCTGGCATGGACAATGTGGTAATGACGGTCGCTGCTCCTGACAGCCAGTACCGTCGACCATCCTTTAAGCATTCCACACTGCACTGTGCAGGATCTTCTATTCCTATATATCTGGATAGCTCTGTCGGTGCTCAGGCTAGTTCTTCAGATCTAACCTGTCCAAGGGAAATTCCTGTTGGGGAACCCTCTTTTCAGAGTTTCCTCCTGGATATAGCACGATCTCTTGCCATTCCTATCCCAGGACATGATCCCGCACAGGGCTCTCTTTCTACCAAAGCAAAGGAGAACATAATGCTTCCTTTGCATCATTCCTTGCAGGATCTCCTTCTAGGAATGTGGGAAACACCTTTAAGGGTACCCCCACCTTCCAGAGCAACTGATCTCTTATATCAGGTGCCACCCTCTCCAGGGTTTCAAAAGACTCAACTTCGTCATCATTCCATAGTTGTGGAATCAGCAATGAGGCGGGTAAAGAGCAAGAAAAAGCACTCTTCTTATCCGCCAGGTCGTGAGTCTAAGACACTTGATGCCTTTGGACGTCAAACCTTCCAGACACCTATGCTTTCTGCAAGAATTCTCTCATATATTTTCTATATGAGTCTATCTCTTGAGGATGTCACAAAGCAATTACATCTTTTGACTCCTTCCCTTCCAGAGTCCAAGAGTGCAGACTATTCTTCACTGCTCAAGCATCTCCAGAATATCTCTTGGTTTCTTACTCGTGCTTCCCTAGACTCTTTTGAGTCTGTTAGCAGGACTTCTGCTATAACTATAGGGACACGACGTAGAGCCTGGCTCCAAGCTTCAGACTTGGACAAATGGGCACAGCACAGACTGGGACATACTCCTTGCACTGGAGACAATCTTTTCAACAAGGAGTCTTTACGTCAGGTTACTCAGTTCTCCACTGACTTACCTGTTCCTAGGGGCTGTTCTGCACCTTCTTCTGTCCCAGTAGGTAGGAAATGTCCTGCCAAACTTTCTTCCCATAGGAGAAGGTTTTATGCATCATCTGCCCATCATACAGATGTTCCCAAACAGGGGAAGCATCGTCCTGGTCTGCAGAGTTCAACCTCTCACCAGTTTCAGCAAACCCAGCAACCACAGGGTTTCTGATCAATCCATCAGATGCTTGTGACTCTTGGGATTAGAATCTGCAGTTGCTTCTTCTCAATAGAGGCAATCCACTGCTGTCATTCTAAATCCTAAACATGGATCTCTTCCCGAAAGACATCCATTCTTTCTATCTTCTATGAGCTGTCAGGATGTTCATGCTTCTAGGTCACAAGGTTCTCCTCTTTTTCCTGCTAGGGAAAGAGATCTATCCACTATCAAACGATAGTTTCCTGTGCCAGCATGTCTTTTTTTTCCTTTCTATAAACTTACTACTTTGTAAGTTTTCTTCAGCTCCATTCTCTTTACCCTCTTACCAGGTTTTTCCTCTGTAATACCGCTCGTATTGCTTCACTGGAGGGCTTTATCTTCAGCCTCTCTAGTTTTCTTACTTTTCCAGTGCGGAGTTCTCTTCTCTGAGTTAACTCCTCTTTTTCAATCTTGCTTTGAAGCAGTTCATCAGACATGTCCAGAGTTTTCTACTCTTGTTTTGTCTGTTCTTATGTTTTTAAACAGTACCATTCTTCTGCTATCTGGCAAGCAGCTGCCAATGCAGGAACCTTAATGTTTGGACCACTGGTTCTTGTCCACCAGCAACCAGATTTGTCCTCCACTAACATTCTATCTGGTTTTAGTAGTGGCTCCAAGTCAGTGCTGTCATCTGTCTTGGAAATTTTTTTCACTACAAGCTTGTTGGATTGTCTTCTCTTTCTGCCATCTCCATTCCCCTGGGTTTGGTAGCATAGTTGACATAGAACTGGCTGCAGGAGAGCCAGTACCTATCTCCTCATTCTCCTGCATCATGCTCTCTGCAATTCTACAGAGAAGCTCTCCACTATGGGCCCTTGCTAAAGAGCATGGGGGGCTTTTTCTCCAACAGCTATACTAGATGGTTGAAAAAGGCTTTTTCAGTCATGTCTCCCATGACTAGAAAAGTTCTCCTTTTTAATATAAAGGACATAGGCCTCCTCTTACGTGAAAGCTTAAGGAGTTGCTAATTCCCTGCTTTGGTCCATAGTATTTCCAATAGGGAATATGTTTTCTCCTTCCAGCTCGTCCTCATGGTAAGAACGCATGATACCTTTTTGCCCTTAAGCAGGTCAGCATGGTATCTCATTCCTATGCGTCTTCTGTTCACTTACCATGCTAGAGTTCTAGAATACTCGGGACTTGCTGGCTGCAGACTGATATCATCCTCTGCTTTTCACGTAACCATCCTGGTTATTCTACTACCTAGCATCCCTGTAGCCATAACCAGTGGGAATTGATTCTCTATATATCTTCTCAAGTAGCTTCCACCTTCTTGTTATTAGATGAATCTTTCCTCTCCACATTTTCCTATGTGAATACCTTTTTTTAGGCATATCTCTGTCTGCTTCATTGCAGACTTCCATATAGAGGCCTATGTTCTATGAACAAGTACAAGCTGAAATTGACAGAACATGCAAACAGGATATCCTGATAGTCATGGGTGACTGGAACGCAAAAGTTGGCAACAAAGAAGAAGGCAAAGTAGTTGGAAAATATGGACTTGGCAACAGAAATGAAGCTGGAGAAAGATTGATAGAATTCTGCAAGACCAATGATCTATTCATCTCAAACACCTTCTTCCAGCAACACAAGCGACGACTGTACACATGGACTTCACCCAATGGATTGTATAAAAATCAATTGACTACATCTGTGGAAGTCAACGATGGAAAAGCTCTGTAACATCAACAAAGACAAAACCTGGAGCTGACTGTGGTACAGATCATCAACTACTAGTATGCAAACTCAAGCTAAAGTTGAAAAAGAGCAAACCACTCATGAATGCACCAAAATATGACCTTGAGAATATACCACTGGAATTTAAAGACTGCCTGCAAAATCGATTTGCTGCTTTAGATACAAATGACAGAGCTTCGGAAGAGTTATGGAATGACATCAAGAAGGTTGTGCTGGAAGAAAGCGAGAAGTCTCTACAAAAGGTGAAAAAGCAAAAACGGCCAAAATGGATGACGGAAGAAAGAAAGAAACTCTGAAAATTGCCCAGAAACGCAGAGAAGCTAAAGCCAAAGGAGAAAGAAAGACAATCGCAGAACTCAACAGAGATTTCCAACGTGCAGCAAGACAGGACAAGGAAAAGTACTACAATGACACTTGCAAGGAAATAGAAGCAGAAACTATTAGAGGAAGAACAAGATCGGCTTTCCTAAAGCTGCGAGAGTTAAAGAAAAAGTTCCAGCCTCGAATTGGAATGTTACAAGATGCTCAAGGTTCTATGTTGAATGATGCTGAGAAGATCAAGAAAAGGTGGAAGGAATATACAGAGTTTTTATATGATAAAGATCAAGTGGACCAACAGCCGTTTCAACCTATACCTTATGATCAGGAACCATTGGTGATGAAAGAAGAAGTTGAAGCAGCATTGAAAGCCTTATCAAAGAACAAAGCACCAGGCATTGATAGCATTCCCATAGAAGTATTGCAGCAATCTGATGCAGCTGTTACCGTACTTACAAGGCTCTGCCAAGAAATATGGAAGACAACATCATGGCCAACTGACTGGAAAAGATCTGTGTTTATACCAATACTAAAGAAAGGTGATCCAACTGACTGTGGAAATTATCGCACAATCGCTCTGATCCCACATGCCAGCAAGATTCTACTGAAGATTATTCAAAAGAGACTACAGCCATACCTAGAACAAGAACTACCTGAAGTGCAAGCAGGGTTCAGGAAAGGGCGAGGAACGAGAGACATCATTGCGGATGTGAGATGGATCCTTGAAAAGACTAAAGAATACCAAAACGATATCTATTTGTGCTTTATCGACTATAGCAAGGCTTTTGACTGTGTAAACCATGAGAAACTCTGGGCCACATTAAGAAGCATGGGTATACCAGAACACCTGATCGTTCTCTTGCGTAATCTGTACATTGATCAAGAAGCAACAGTTTGAACGGAACAAGGAGAAACAGAATGGTTTAAAATAAGCAAAGGTGTAAGACAAGGCTGCATACTTTCCCCCTACCTGTTTAATTTATATGCAGAACAAATCATCAGAGAAGCAGGACTGTATGAAGACAACAGAGGTGTGAAGATTGGTGGAAGACTCATCAACAACCTTCGCTATGCTGATGATACCACATTACTGGCTGAAAGCGAAGATGATCTGAAACATTTGCTTCTCACAATCAAAGAACATAGTCTCAAAATGGGCCTGCACCTTAATGTAAAGAAGACAAAGATCATGACAACTGGTATAATCAACAGGTTCATCGTTGAAGGAGAAGAAATTGAAATTGTGAACAACTTTAACCTACTTGGATCAACTATCAATAAAGAAGCAACAAGCAGTCAAGAAATCAGACGACGCATTGCTCTTGGCAGAATGGCTATGAAAGACCTAGATAAGATTCTCAAGAGCAGAGATGTGTCTCTCCATACAAAGATTCGACTTGTTCAAGCCATGGTATTTTCAATAACATCATATGGATGTGAAAGCTGGACAGTGAAAAAGACAGACAGGAAGAAAATTGATGCCTTTGAATTATGGTGCTGGCGGCGAATACTGTGTATACCATGGACTGCCCGAAGAACAAACAAGTCGGTACTAGAGGAGATCAAACCTAAGCTTTCTTTAGAAGCTCAGATGACAAGACTTCGACTTTCATACTTCGGACACATCATGCGAAGAGAGAGATCATTAGAGAAAGACATCATGCTTGGCAAGATAGAAGGTCAACGCAAAAGAGGAAGGCCAGCAATGAGATGGATCGCTACAATAACAGCAGCTACGAGTACCAGTCTGTCGTCAATGAGCCGCCTGACTGAAGACCGAACACAATTTAGGATAGCTATCCAGAGGGTCGCCATGAGTCGACTCCGACTCGACGGCACTTAACAACAACATAGCACACATCTTATAGATGTCTATGTCTATCATTTGTGTGTATTTTATGCCCTTCATATCTCACTATAGATATATTCTCATATATCTATATGTTATATGTATATATGTGTGTGTGTGTGTGTGTATATATGTGTATGTGTATATATATATATATATATATATATATATTGTGAGCCCCGCCCCTGTGCCAAATAGCTTGACCAGCAGGAGGCGCTGCACCTTAACCTTGAGGTTGTATAAGAATTTGTAGTTGAGCCGTTGGTTAAAGATCACAGATTTTTATTTGGGTTCTCAGAGACTCACAACAGGTAATGTCCATAGGAAAACAAAAGTAGGGATACTCCTCCCAAAGAAAATATATGCAAACTTTGCCAGGTCAAAAATAAAGTCTTTTAAACAAGCTTTTCTTCTTAGCTCTTACAAAAGGTATTTTCCCTCTTAACAGTTATTCACATACAGTGCAACAATCACATTCCATGTCAGTGACTGAAGGATCTGAATCCCCTTTGAAAGAGTCAATTTCCATGCTCTCTGGAGGACTCTCAAGTAGTGGTTCTGGACTCTTAACTGGAATGGTATTAGTTCCATACATTAACAGTTTCTTCAGTCTTGGCCACCTAATAGGTTTCTCCCCTTTAAGTAAAAGCTCATGGGGTTTCAAAAGCCGTGGTTTAAAAGTTCCTTTCCTTTCATGTAAATGTCTACAGGTAATCTCCTCCTCATCTGAAGAACTGTCCCTGTGTTCAGTTTTGGGCCTAGGCTTTCTCCTGGTTTGATGCTTAACTTGCACAGTTTTACATACAGGCCTTCTATCAATAAAACCCTCTTCTGAGCTGTAATCAGAGGACCGGTCAGACCTCCTTCGGGCTCTATAAAAAGTTCTTGCTTTGGAAGCTTCCCTAGCAGAGCAATGCCTGCATCTAGGTTCCAGCAAGGGTTTTGCCTGGGTAAAAGTTCTGCCTTCTTGTGGCTTCTTTAAGCTTCTTTCAAATACAGGGTTTAGCTTGCCCACTAACCTGCATTGTGGTTTCACTGCACTAGCAGTGTATTTCTGGGCCTCGCAACAGCAGCTGCCTGGCCTGTGAGTATTTCTTCCTGGAGAGCAGCAGTATTTCCCTTTCTCCTGGGGAGCGAATCTGGCTTCAGGTCTTCCCTTCCTCTCAGCATAGAGCCTGGGAGCCTTGGTTCCAGTCAGGTTCAGAATTCTCGTGCTGGTAAGACAGGTGATTCTCTTCCTCTGCTCTCCTCTCTCTCTCCTTCTCCCTTCCGTTTCTGTCTGCCCTTTTTTACAAGCAGCTACGTGACAAGGGCACTCCCTTGCAGGCTCCTCCCCCGAGTACCTGCTTCTCTGATTCCTATCTGGTGTGTAACGTGGGAATGACTCAACACTAGTTTTGGCCCACTGACTATCAACCCTGGGGTTTTTCTGCTGTGAACTTCTAACCCTGGGTTTTCTCTGACAAGTGTTTTCTAATGTGCCCATCCCCCCAGCCAAGGTAAAACCTTCAATGTTTCCTGCTTTTCTAGGTGGCACTACTCTCTCCTTGCCACAATATATATATATATATATGTGGGTGTGTATATATATATATATATATATATATATAGATATATATATATATATATATATATATATATATATATATATATATATATATATATATATATATATGTGTATGTGTTTATCTGTCGAGATATTTTACTATCGGTAGATATGTATTCTGCTTTATCTACCTGACTGTCGAGGCTCATATAGCTATATGATTCTGACAGATGGGCTTTACCCATTCTTATGCTATCCAGCATGTTTTGGGGTCCTACACTCACAACCACTTTGGTGGTAGTTAACACCTACCATAACTTTAAGGTTAGGTACCTCTGAAGCTCTCCATGTTCCAATATCTCTCCCAGCTGACTTCAGTTAGGAGAGACATTGCGGATCTTCAGCTAATCACAGGCTCTAACGCCTCCGGCGTTTGTCCTTTCTTTTGGGATACAAGGGGTTCCCATACCCTTTCTCCCCAAAAGGACTGGGCCTGTTTGTCCAAATCGGTTAGCCTTTCTCTTTTTATTCCTAAGAGTGAGCCACTCTGTCGCCAGAAGAGTTCAGCTTTTATCATAAAGCCTTCCGCTGAAGGCCCACCGTTTTTGTACTACCCCAGTTTTTCCTACTGGGGTTACCTGTTACCTTTCCGGATTCTGACCTCCATTGCTTTTCTGACAGGTTTACTACCTCCACTTACAGTGAGGTCCTTCTCGAGGTTCCTCTACTGGGTTCCCCAGTAGATCCCATGAACCTCCGTACTTCTCTGAAGTCCTGTTAAGGGAGGTCCATATTGCAATATTTTTTCTTTGCAATATCATTGATGACAATTATCATCCACACATGGACTCCTTGTCTGCAATCCTATGCTAGGTTAACTGTTCCACAGCACCTTTCTCTCTTCAACTCCTACCCTCCATCCTCAGGATGCCTGGTGTTGTGGGGGAATAGCATGTTCCAACCTATGACATGCTAGGACTCCAGGCATCTTAGCTTGGGAGTCCCCATATGTGAAGACTCATTCCTGCTTGTTCCTGGAGATAGCACAGTTACTTACCTGTAACAGGTGATTTCTGGGAACAGCAGGAATAAGTCTTCACAACCCACCCACCTCCCCAGGAGTTGTATCTCTATCTATCTTTCCTTTCCTCTCTCTCTCTTTGTCTCAGCTTTAAAACTTAACTGAGGAGAGGCAGTTGGGAAAGGCGGGAAGGCAGCACGCAGGCGTGCTGGGATGCTTCCAAAAGCTCTTTGATTGGACGCTGGGAAGCGTTCCCGCGCAGACTCCATCGGTACCGATGTACCCATATGTGAAGACTTATTCCTGCTGTTCCCAGAGATCACCTGTTACAGGTAAGTAACTGTGCTTTCACTGTGTATCGCTAACCGGGCAGTGGCTCAATATCGCCGCTGCCTGGTTAGCGATGAGTGCTGCCCTGGATGCCCCTGGCTTGCCCTGATGCTATCCGGTTGGCCTCGGGGCATGTAGCGGTGGCATCCATGGATATTCAGCAGCATTAACTGTGGTAGTGCCACTGAACATCCCACAGAGCGGCATTTACATGGTTTGCAAGTCGGCAAACTGTGTTGTGCCTTTGAAAATGCCCCTTAATTTTTATATCCGTGGACACAGAGAGAGATCAATCTTTTCATCTTCTGTCCCAATGCAATTTTGGCACTGTGTGCTTTCCCTTCTATAATCGCCACATAACAGCAAGCACACACCCGCAAAAGTACATCAAACAAAATGACGCACTCTAATTACATGTATCCTTGTAAACAATAGCCCCCATACAACACACGTACAGCACTGGTACAAAATGCACCAGAAGCGAGCCAGCCTTTTATCAAATTTGTAAATTAAGAGACCTCAGTATGGGGCTGTTATTCAGCTATAGCTGCTGCAAATGTTTCCTGTAAGCTCAATCACTGGTCTCTAAAAAATGTCGTCTTCTGTGTGTATATGTGGATGTATATCTATGGGGGAATATTCAACAGCAGCAGCTAACTGTTCTAATGCAGCTAACCATTGCCACTGGATATTCAATGCCATGGCCATTTCTGGCCTCGTGAGGCCATATCTATAATAGTGGAGTGTAATTCCCTGCCCCCCTCCCCCCCCCAAACAAATGATTCAGTTGTTAATGGAGGAAGGGGCAATTAAGCAAAAAATAGACTTAATGCTAGAGTGGAATTAAATTGCTCAAGTAGTGTCACTGAGTGGTCCTGTTGAGTACAGTCTCTCTTAGAAGTGGACAGTGTCATGGAAAAACATGGCCACTCCACCAGCAGATTTAGTAGGCATGTTCTGAAAAAGTGCCCACCCTCCTTGCTTTTCCATTCTAGCGTAAGTGAACTGTATTACCATTCTTTTCTTAAGCCTAGTTTTAGTGACACATATGAAACTTTAGACCTTGCTCAAAATCAAATGATTGATCAGAGTCCTTTTGTTGCAAATAGACCTTGCATTAGTGGTCAAGCAGAAAAGGTGGTATAGGATTCAATTTCATAACATTGCTGCTTCCTAGTTCTGTGCTGTAAGAAAGTGCATCGTGGTGGTTCCTGCTGCTGGTATTCGGAACCTTTTTCCCTCCTCAGAATAAAGGGATTAAAACGGGCAAGGGTAGAGCAAGCAAAAAATTAAGAACCAGTCTTCGTTGCTCTAAAAGCTGTCCAAAGGAGCCGAACTGGCTCCTTAGGCATGCCCTTTGGCACAGTGCCTCAGAAGGCAGTGTAAGATACAGGGGCAGGTTTACTAACGTTCGCTGATAACACAGGGTTTAGCGTGCAATAGGAATGCCATGCCAAAAAGTAGCAGGGGTCTCTAAGCTGAAAATCCTGTACTGGCATTGGGGCAGGCACCGTATGGGCCAGGGGCAGAACTTAGTCCTTGATGGCATTTCGCACTGTGTCTTTGCACCGCGTTAATTGCAGGGAGGACAAACGCGCATACTCCTTGAAGTTAGCGCAGACTCCTGCACTGGTAATGTGGCCCACATGCACGTTACCAGCACAGGCTCTAGTAAACATGCCCCATAGTGCTGGCTTCTGACATCACCTCTGAGACGTTAGCAGGTGTGGCAAGAGAAGCATCCGCTCCTTTGTAGTGCGCCTGATCCGTATGGCTGCCCTTCTGATGTGAAGGAAGTATAAACATAAAATAAACCAGAAATTGACAGAATTTATATAAAAAAACCAGCAGGGGCACAATTGAACAGCCAGTTGAATATTGGCAGTGAATATGTAGGGTTCAGTTGTCAGCCTGCTAGCGTGTCTGCTGATTTTAAGGATGATAGCTTTCATCTGGAGAAAAGGTACCACAAAATTAAAACTGTGAATAAGGCTGCTAAGTTTGCATGCTATGTTATTACAAAAGAGTAGCAGAGGTCTGGGGTCATCAGTGATTTAGTTAATTGAGCTGTACGACATCAGTGGAAACGGAACACTAATGTTCTGCAAAAGATTTTACAAAGCAAAATGAAAAGCGGAGGAAACAAAGGGTTAAGAATTCAGAGATAAATTTTTGAAACAGCTGTAGGGCGGATAAGATAACCAGTTTAATTTTAGCCAGTAATCTGTAGGAACATTTGCAGTTGAGTATTCCTCTAAATCTAGCTGGTTCGATTTAGGATGCCTTTTTGTGGCCAGTTGGTTCTGCACATAAGCACCAGCCAGCAAGGAGAGCAATATTAAAAGGTATTTCCGCAGCCTTTCCTCAGTAAACGCCATACTAAAATATTTGTTAATCAATTCCACTTTTTCCTCAATCCCCACATATTCCTCTCTTTCAGCTTTCATTCTCGCAATGTCAGTTTTGCATTTCATCCCATCACGAACATACCTAATGGAGCAAAAAAAATTATCCGAAAGCCCTGTACCACAAGTTGAAAGGAACAACATCCTTCTCTTCTTCTTTAGACAACTCTTCCCCAGAACCAGACTCCTTTGTCCAGTTCTTAATGTATAAAATTTGTAAGCTACAAAGCTCTTGGGGCCCATTCACCAGTAAATGTCAGCTCTATCTTGCCTCTGAAGAGCCCTCTTCTAAGCCCTTTTCTGCCAAGTTCAAATTCTCTTCTCAAAGACTTTGCATCGCTAGAGACATCTAGTCTGCTCACCTGCTCAGATTCAACTCCCAGTCTCATTAATAAGGCTTTTTGGGCGTCTCTTCACCCATTCTCTTCTTTCTCTATAGCCCGGACCCTCACTGAGTTCAGGGCCACATCATCGTGTTTAGATCTGATGCTCATCTTCTGCATTAAACAAATAGCCCCTATTCTACTACCTTTTTATTTTATCCATTATCCAGACTAGCTTCTCCTCCAGTTTGTTCCCCTCTCTTGGAAACAATCGGTGGTCTCCCCTTCCCGGAAGAAACCTCATCTAGCAGAAAAAGCTATTTTGTTCCCAGCTAGTCAATGTCTTAGATAAGACCTCTACTCTCCATCCCCGTTATTCAGATTTTCAAATTGCTTGTCATATTGAAACCCTTTTAGTAGGTATGTTAAATGAAATTTACTTGCTGAAGACAATGGTAAGTCAGTTCTCTAAATTCACTTAGACCTTAGTTCTGCATTTGGTCTCATTGACCATCAATTTTTATTAGTTCAGGGCTTTGTGGTATGGTCCTCAAATGGTTTCACTCTTATGTTATGAACTAATCCTTCACACTTTGCTCTAATTATTCATTTTTGTCTGTTTACAAAAGTCACACAAGAGTTCCTCAAGGATGGGAGCGGGTGTTTGCCAGGTGCAGGGTCTGTAGGTGTCACCTGCGCACATCCCATCACCACATACACAGGAAGGAACCTACATCAAAAGCCCAAATGGCCATAGATATTTTCTGGCCCCAACCCAAAGCAGATGTAGCAACCTATACAAGGACTAACAAGTGTCAGAACAGCAATTGGGCAAAAGGATACAATAAGCCCAATGCAGAGCTAGGGGTCAGGACCAAAAGAGTCGTGCATCTCCAAAGCAGTGGGTCTTGGAGGAGAGGAGGTGCTAACCACTGCAAGTAAACTCTTGGGTCATGACCTCTTTACACACAGAGTAGACTAGAGGTGGGGCTACCAGAGCAGCAGTCTGCCAGTGCAGCCATCCAACCTTTGGGAGTGGGGATAACCATGCTTGTCAGATGCTAATGGTGATTGTGACCCAGTTCTTCTCTGCTGCATGCACCCCTGTCAGGCCATCAGGCATACATTCTTGCAATGGGTGCCCCAGATGTGTTAGGGTGATAAGTGGTTCCATGCCTACACATAACATCTAGGTACAGAAGGAGGGGGGTGGCAACATGAGAGGGAAGATAGGTATAGGACCATGTGCATCAGATACTTACTGTGCCCCTAGGATGCTCTTGATGTATCCAGATCTCCAACCACCTTAGTCGGTTGATATTGTGTATCTGGACTTTCAGAAAGCCTTTGACAAGGTCCCTCATGAGAGACTTTTGGCAAAACTAAAGAGTCATGGGATAGGAGGCAGTGTACTATTGTGGATCAGGAACTGGTTAAAAGATAGAAAGCAGAAGGTAGGGCTAAATGGCCAATTTTCCCAATGGAGAAAGGTGAATAGTGGTGTACCCCAGGGATCTGTGCTGGGTCCGCTGCTTTTTTAATTTATTTTAATTTATTTATTTATTTACTTATTTCTTCTATACCGCCCCTTCCAGTGATCAAGGGCGGTTTACATGGAACAAATTAACAAATTATGTATACTTCTGTATACTTGACATATTCATAAATGACCTGGAAAGTGGAATAACGAGTGAGGTTATCAAATTTGCAGATGACACAAAACTATTTAAAGTTGTTAAAACCCAAGAGGATTGTGGAAAATTGCAAGAGGATCTTGATAAATTGGAAGACTGGGCATCAAAATGGCAGATGAAATTTAATGTGGACAAGTGCAAGGTTATGCACCTAGGGAAGAACCCAAACTATGGTTACACGATGCAAGGTTCCACATTAGGAACCACCACCCAGGAAAAAGATTTAGGCGTCATTGTGGATACCATGTTAAAACCCTCGGCCCAGTGTGCAGCGGCGGCCAAGAGAGCAAATAGAATGCTAGGTATGATAAGGAAAGGAATGGAAAATAAAACAAAAGATATTATAATGCCTCTATATCGTTCCATGGTGAGACCACACCTTGAATATTGTGTGCAATTCTGGTCGCCGTATCTTAAAAAGGATATAGCGATTTTAGAAAAGGTTCAGAGAAGAGCCACCAAAATGGTAAAGGGGATGGAAGGATACTCCTATGAAGAAAGGCTAAAAAGGTTAGGGCTCTTTAACCTGGAAAAGAGACGGCTGAGGGGAGATATGATAGAACTCTATAAATTAATGAACGGAGTGGAACGGGTAAACGTAGATCGATTGTTTACCTTATCAGAATATAGAAAGACTAGGGGACATGCAATGAAGCTACAGGGTAAACTATTTAAGACTAATAAAAAAAAATATTTTTTCACTCAACGTGTAATCAAACTCTGGAATTTGTTACCAGAGGATGTAGTAAAGGCTGTTAATGTAGCTGGGTTTAAAAAAGGTTTGGACAAGTTCCTGGAGGAAAGGTCCATAAACCATTATTAAGAAGGGACCCTGGATATCAATGCTTGAACTAATACAAGCATTGTGGAACCTGTGTCCCTTGGGGAAACTGCTAGGTACATATGACCTAGATTGGCCACTGTTGGAAACAGAATACTGGGCTTGATGGACCTTGGTCTGACCCAGTATGGCATATCTTATGTTCTCCTTATCACTTGTTGGGAGCACCTGTTGCTTCAGGTTGGTGAGGGTCTGCAGCCGGCCATTTGGTCCTTTCTCTAGGGCCTTGGGCTTGGTCTTAATTTTGACATCTCTGCACTTGAGCTTGCTGTCATCGGGCTCTCATTTGCAGCGGTAGATGGCATTCAGTTACTGACGCCCAGCCAGAGTTTCCGTTTTTGATAGGCACTCACATGGACCCCCTTGTGACCCAGGTAACACTCTCTGTTACTAGAGCACATTTTGCACCCGGAGATCCACCTCACCCTAGCAGAAGTTGTCCTTTCTGGTGAGCAACCTTTGTTTTTGGGGCCACGACATGGCTTGAGAGACAGCAGTGAATCCTAGCATTTCTAAAATGGTGCCCCACACATCTCATAAGCGTGCATAAGGCGGCACCTGCCCATCCCATTTGCACATGTGGTGTTCTAAAATGGGCCACGAGGGGGGGGGGCACGTATATGGGATGTAAACATGCATGCCTGGCATTTTAGGAATGGGCAGAAAAGGGAATCATGCAGGAAAGCTGCATGTTTTCCAATGCAAAATAGCCAGCTCGTGGACAGCAGATGCAGGTGGGATGCTCTCTCTAACACCTCAGCACTTCTAAGCCAGGTGAGAGGTTTGGGTGTGGTGCACAGGCTCTTGCCAGGGCTCACGTATGTGAGGGGTATACTCTATTTACTGGTGTATGGATTGCAAAACAAATGTCGGCACGCTTGCATGTATCCACAGGAGCCTGCCCTCTCAGAGCGTGTGACCAAGTGTTGGGGAGAAGGGTGAGGTAGTGGGTGAGACTTCACTGGGTGCTGCACTGGCAGATATTAGCTGCTATACATCCCAAATTAGAATTGGCAAAAATGGAGAATTGTCCCATGTTTTCTCAGTAATAATAGATAGGTCTGTTATTTGGCTAGTAACATATAATCTCCAGGAACAAGCAGGAATGAGTCTTCACATATGGGTACGTCGGTACCGACGGAGCCTGCGCGGGAACGCTCCCCAGCATCCAATTAGAAAGCTTTTGGGAGCACTGTTCCCTCTAAGCTGTGCGCGTGTGCGCGCGCACACACCTCGCCGAGCGAGCGCACATACTTTACAACAGAGCGCACAAAAATTACAGAACTGATTCTGATAGAAAACACAAACGTCTTAAAATTTAAAAGTTATGATTGCAATTACTAGAAATTTCCCGCTTCATTTAGTAATCATCTATTTTCATTTAATTTGATTAAAATCAATGTGGTGTACATACTGTATTCTGACGTGTAGTCAAATTTTAAAGTATATAACTCCCGAGTGTCATTATGTGGCGCACAAAAATTTAACCTTCCTTCAAAAGCTGCACACTGCTGATATTTTATGCGCACACAGGCTACAGAAAATTAGAGGGAACATTGTTTGGGAGCATTCCACAGAGCCTGCGTGCTGCCTTCCCGCCTTCCCAACTGCCTCTCCTCAGTTTTCGTTTTTCCGCGGAGCCGGCAGGACGTCCTCCTGTCACCGCAGAGAATTCTTCTTTTATTTTTTTAGTTTCTTGTGGTTGCAGCTGCCTTACCCGACGCCACCGGTACCGCCGGTGTTTCTTTTTCTTTTCTTGTAAAATTTTTTCCTTTTGGGAATATATTTTTTATTCTTAGTGTCTCACGGTTCTCAGGCCTTCTAGGCCTCTCCATTTTTCCTTATGGAACCGCCAGCCACTTTCCATAAGAAATGTACGAACTGTGGCGGTACAACTTTATTTTTAGACACTCACAATTGGTGTGTAACCTGCTTGGGTCCTGACCATTTTCCTCCGGAGCCCTCGGGCACCAGTATTGTGAGAAGAAGTTTTCAACATCGAGTTCCCCTTGACACGCGGTCCCCTTCCAACTTTAGGGCACCGACCATATCTTCTTCTACACAGGATCAGGTAACCCAAAAACAGTCTGTCAAGACTAGCCAGTCCTTGAGCGGCACTTCTCATGCACAGCATAGAGATACCTATGGCCTTGCCCTTGAGAATCCACTGGTTTCAAAACCCCGGCGGGAGTCTTCGGCCTCCAAAGCCTATGTGGGGTTTCAGGTTGTTCCTGAGGTTCACCCCTCACAGAACATACCCGAGCCATGCCCGGTGGTGGCATCCGCTTTGAGCGGTACCGATACCCCGGCATCGGCAATGGTGTTGGATGAAACATTCCTCACCAAGGATCGTCGTCTGGCATCCTCGGTACCTGCGGGGCCGATGCATACGCTTCAGATCGACCTTCCAGTATCGGTATCGACACCGATACTAGTACCGACGTCGGTACCCTCCAGACGTGCATCGATAGACTCGCTGCCTTCAATGCCGAGTCTCGAATCGATCTCCAGTCTGGAGGACTGGGTACTGACTCGCCTTGGTACCGACTCCCGTCGGTACCGAGGGCTCGGTTCCGATACTTCGGATCCGCAACTCTCGACTCCTCCGATGCCATTAGAGTTGCCACCGGCTGGTCTTCTTCCACCGGTATTAGATGCGGTACCGAGATTGGTGCCGACATCCATGGTACCATGGCTGTCGGTACCTTCCATGCTTCTCTCCTCAGGCTCGCTTCCCTCGATGCCGAGTCTGGAGTCGATCCCTAGCATGGACGATCTGTTACCGACTGTCGCTGGTTCTGACCTGCAGTACCAACGACTACCATCTAGGGATCCCATACTGCACCATTCAGAATCTTCTATTCCTATCCACTGGAATAGACCCCTTGGTGCCAACACTAGTTCTTCATCAGATCTAGCCTATTCAAGGGAAGTTCCCTCTGGGGATCCTTCTTTCCAGATTTTCCTCCTGGATATGGCAAAATCACTTGCCATTCCTATACCTGGACAAGATCCTACACAAGGGAATACGGAATACTTCTCTTTTCCTACCACAGCAAAGGACAACATAATGCTTCCTTTGCATCATTCTTTGCAGGATCTCCTTCTACGAATGTGGGAAGCTCCCTTAAGGGTACCCCCACTTTCCAGAGCAACTTATCTCCTATATCAGGTGCCCCCCCACTCCAGGGTTTCAAAGGACTCAACTTCCTCATCATTCCATTGTGGTGGAATCAGCATTGAGGGGAGTGAAGAGTAATAAAAAGCAGTCGTCTTCTCCGCCAGGTCGTGAGTCTAAGACACTGGATGCCTTTGGATGTCAAACCTTCCAGACATCCATGCTTTCAGCAAGAATTCTCTCATATATTTTTTATATGGGTCTGTCTCTTGAGGAGGTCACAAGGAAATTACATCTTTTGACTCCTTTTCTTCAAGAGCCCAAACAAGCAGACTATTCCTTACTGGTTAGTCATGCTCATAATATCTCTAGGTTTCTTACTCGTGCTTCCCTAGACTCTTTTGAGTCTGTTAGCAGGACTTCTGCTATAGCTATAGGGGCACGACGTAGAGCCTGGCTCCAAGCTTCAGACTTGGACAGATGGGCACAAGAAAGACTGGGAAATACTCCTTGCACTGGAGAAAATCTCTTCAACAAGGAGTCTTTACTCCAGGTTACTCAGTTATCCACTGACTTTCCTGTTTCCAGAGGCTGTTCTACACCGTCTTCTTTCCCAGCAGGTAGGAAATGTCCTACCAAACTTTCTTCCCCTAGGGGGAGAAGGTTTTGTCCATCATCTGCCCATCATACAGATGTTCCCAAACAGGGGAAACCTCGCCCTGGTCTGAAGAATCTACAAACTCAACAGGGTCAACAAACCCAACAGTCGCAGGGTTTCAAATAGATCATTGTCCCTCTCGTTTGTGGGTTAGGGTTGCAGTCTGATTCTTCACTTGCAGTATCTGCACTAAAATTCTCCTAACCTACCTAGATATCTCTTCATGAGACATCTTTTTTTCTAAGAGTCTTTCTGATGATCATGCCCAGTCCTAACAGTTTTTTTCCTCTTCCTCTTGGAGGACAGAGAGGTAACTACTATCAATGGACAGTTGTTCCCCTGTACTGGCATGCATCATCTCACCTGTCAGAGACTTCCTCCATAGTTGGTCTATTGCAACTCTGTCTTACCTCTTTCTTACTACAACATTTGGTTTGTAAGAGTGCCTTTTACAAGGGTAAGCCCCTATGGTCCTCTACCTGTTCTACCGGGGGATTATCCCTTCTGGAGTTGTCTCCCCCTTATTACCTTAGGTCAGCTCCTCAGACAATAGGAAGTCTTACCATGTCTGTTTTCTTTTTCCCAATCTAAAAAGAAAGAAGGTAAAGTGTAGTGTAGCTGGGTTTAAAAAAGGTTTGGACAAGTTCCTGGAGGAAAGGTCCATAAACCATTATTAAGAAGTGACCGAAGATATCAATGCTTGACCCAGTACAAGCATTGTGGAACTTGTGTCTTTTGGGGAAACTGCTAGGTACATATGACCTAGATTGGCCACTGTTGGAAACAGAATACTGGGCTTGATGGACCTTGGTCTGACCCAGTATGGCATATCTTATGTTCTTATGGAACTTCTCCATGCTGCCCTAATAGTTGCTGCAGATGCAGAAATTCCTAGTGGTTAAGCCACTGGTTTAGTTTCACTACACAACCAGGCTTTTTCTTCCACTAGCAACCCTCCTAGCCTCAGTGCTAGGTCCCAAACAGGTTATAAACCTCGTTGGGAAGCCCTATTTTCACAATTTGGTTGGTTAACCTCTATTCTTCGCACCGTTGTCCTGGGCAGAATAGTTGGCTGCCTGCTGGTTTTCCACATTCCTCACCAAGGATCGTCCACAGCCAGTTTTTCTTCTAACCAACCTGCAGCATGCTCTCTGCAACTCTACAGAGTAGCTTTGTACTATGGGCCCTTGCTAGAGAGCATTAGTATCTTGCCTAGCAGATAACCCCAGATGGTTAAAAGGTTTTTCCCCAGTCATGTATCATGTCTGGCAGGTATTCTCTACCCTTTCCATCTTATCCTAAATCTCTTTTGAGGCATAAGCCTCAGGCCTTTCATTACGTGAAAACCTAAAGAAGGGCCAATTCCCTGGCTTGGCCCATATCTCTTTGGGTCTTCTCGTCAGAGATAAATTCTTCACTGGCGGCTAGAGGACACCTACTACCCATCTTCCCCTCATAAGCGGATCACTTGGGTATCTTCCTCCAGAGGCCTCCTCTATCCAATCTCCATACTACAATTCTGGAGATATCTGGACTTCCTGTCTGCAGACTGCTGTTATCCTCTGCCATTTTCACGTAGGCCATCCTGGTTATTCAAGAGCTCAAATTCTGCAAAGAATTAAGCCGCCTTCTTGTCAGGGACACTTTTCCTCTGACTATGCCAGTCATAACCAGAAGAGGATTTTTTTCTATTTATCTATTCAAGCAGGTATCAACCCTTCTGCTGTTAGATAAATCTTCCTCTCTCCCTATAGGGGGAGATGGGGTTCTCTGGGCATCTCTCCATCCATATACCTGGAGACATGTCTCTATATGCCTGCCTATTCATCTAGGTATATATATATAATATACATATACTCTATTTATATCTGTCTGTGTGTCTTCTGCCCATACATATCTCTTATAGATATATGCATATATACCCTATATGTGTATATATTTTAATATATTTTAAAATATATATATATATATAGAGATATATATCTTAATAGATATAATGAGATATATTTTAAGATAGATCTGTATCTATCTACTTCTCTATCTGTCTGTGAGGTTCAAATATCCTGACATTCCTATATGATCCTGACAGAGGGGCACTAACCCTATCAATGCTGTACCAGCATACCTAGGGGACTACACCTATAACCACTTTTGTGGTAATTAACACCTTTTCCCTTACCATAACCTTTTCAGGTTAGGTACTCCTGAAGCTCTCCATGTACCTTTCTTTCCTAATTGACCCCATTAGGAAAGACATTGCGGAGCTTCCGTTGCTCTAAAGCTTAGCGCTCCTAAGTCTGTCCTTACCTTCTTATTGGATACAAGGGTCTCCATACCCTTTCGCTCCTGCATGGACTGATTCCAACCCCAGTCCAGTTGGGTCAGACTAAACATTTTTCCCTTGGTCCTAAACTTGTACTGTTTGGACCAAAACAGCTTAAGCTTTCTTTAATAGTACCTTCTGCGTGTCCGCTGAAGCTCTACCTCTTATACTACCCCAGTTTTTCCCCTGGGGCTATTTCTCACCCTAAAGGGTTCTGATCTCCACTTGTTTCTGTTCTACTTATTAACTCAGTGAGGTACCCCTTGAGCACATTCACTGGCTCTTCTATCAGATCCATATGTAGCTCAGGCACTTGTGCAATGCCAACAAGGGAGGCCCAGATTTCAATATTTTATTACTAAATGCCCTAGACATAGGGTCTTCCTCTTCGGAGCCCTGTTCTAGCCAGCTGTTTCACAGCTCCTTTCTGTAGTCAACTCCTACCCTCCAATTCCAGGATGCCTGAGGTCCTGAGGGATAGCATGGCTCGTTCTAGACTTGCAACATGCTAGGACTCCCTCTGGGCATCTGAGCTTGGGAGTCCCCATATGTGAAGACTCATTCCTGCTTGTTCCTGGAGATAGCACAGTTACTTACCTGTAACAGTTGATCTCTGGGAACAGCAGGAATAAGTCTTCACAACCCACCCACCTCCCCTAGGAGTTGCATTTTTCTCTATCTCTATCTTTCCCTTCCTTCTCTCTCTCTCTTTGTCTCAGCTTTAAAACTTAACTGAGGAGAGGCAGTTGGGAAGGCGGGAAGGCAGCACGCAGGCGCTGTGGGATGCTCCCAAAAGCTTTCTAATTGGACGCTGGGAGCGTTCCCGCGCAGGCTCCGTCGGTACCGACATACCCATATGTGAAGATTTATTCCTGCTGTTCCCAGAGATCACCTGTTACAGGTAAGTAACTGTGCTTTCTCTCTAACTATAATTACCTGAAAAAAAACACCAGTCAGCAGAGAAACAAATACTGCCTATTCCTGACTCTCGCAACTAGAAATCAGCTCCTTCAGGTGGCTTTTCTAAAATGTGCCTTCGCAAGCAAAACATCAAATATTAATAAGGAATACATAATTAACATGGATGTGACTGTAGCTATTATTGAAAACCTGTTCCTAGCTTCTTAAAGAGTGAGAGAGTGAGTGGATGAATGTGTACAACTTTCTAGCGTAGGTTCTGAGTTTCTGAGACCCATCGCTATTTAAGAATCAAAATTGTGTGCATAAAAGGAAACTTCGCCCTGCCTTCATCACCAGGAAAGCCTCTGAAGGTCGTGGATAATAAAGTATGCGTATAGATTATGTGGTAAGGAAGCCTATCCTGAGTTAGGGGAAAGAGAAAAAGGCAAAGAGTTCACCCTGGTAAAAGGGCCCCTTTCGCAAGGTCAGGGTAACAAAGCCACAACCTCATCTAGGAACCAGAAAACCCCTAGCTGGAACAGGTTTCATGTTTCCCCTAGTGAAATAAGGGAAAGTGAATACAGACCTAAGGTCCCAAGACCCTTACATCAGTAAGCTCCCTGATTACTCAGGTGCCAGAAGGCAGAGTGACCTCCATCACCTGCGAAGAGAGGAGGTGGGGCTAGAACCCTGGAGATATAAGCCTATGCTAGATTATAGTAGGAGAGAAGGAGAAAGAGAAGAAGGAGAGAGGGTGGAAGAAATGCCAGAAGCAAGGGCTGAGGCAAAGGCAAGCAGAGGAGAAAGAGAGAGAGAAGCTGATACAAGCCGAGGCACAGGTATGAGCCTAAGAAGCCTGATTAATGCCGAGCAGAGCAGGAGAAGCCTGACTAATGCTGTGCAGTGCAGAGGTGCAGGAGACACACTCAGCTCTAATGAGAGGCTGTCAGCCGAACCCGGTGAGCCAGAAGGAGAGTCAGAGTCTATGCAGCTAGGAGAGCCTGTTGCTGAGCTGAATGAGGAAGACACCCTCATGGATTGCTCTTTGTGCCAAGCCTTAGCCACAGAAGGGTTGAAGGAAAGCCAGCCCTGAGAGAGCCCTCCAGAGAAAGGTAACCATAAGAAGCAGGTAGATGGATTGAAAGTTCCCATATGGTAAAGAGGGGAAGTTTTACTGAGACGCAAGAACAAGCTGGAGTTGTGAATTGTGCTTATTAACCACCTGCTACCTGTGAAGTGAGACGGCAAGAAGCCAAATTAACTGTGAGGAAAAAGTTTTCTTTTTGCTCTTGAATTTTCCTGAGAAACCTGAATAGAACTTTGCTTGTACGTTGAAAGTTTGTTCCTGTTTGGAGTTTTTGTTTTTGCTTATAAATTGGAAAACAGCCTGGAAAGGTTTGAGACTGGAAAAGAAGGCAAACTGCCACAGAGAGCCTGTTTTTTGCTTTAACCAGCAAGGCTGAAGGAAGCTGGTAGCCTTGCTGTTAAAAAGCTATGTTTTTCTGAGCTGAAGAATACTTTTAAGCTGTCACTTTGGTTTTGCGTTTTGTTTTGCTTATAACCTGTTGTACTTTGAAGAAGCCTGGAGAAGTATGCCTGAATGTGGTATTTATGAACCTTTTTTGTGCTCAATAAATTTCTGTCATTGCCTTACCCAAGGAGCCCGACTACAGCTTTCTACCTGAAGCCCATATATATCGCAATTAAACTACATTTCCCAGAAAGCATTTGGGGGAACTAGTCAGTTAAAGCTGAAAGGGGAAATTCCTTATACAACCACGCCCCTCTAAGCTGGAGGCGAGTGGTGAGGGCGTGACAATTAGCACATACTTATACGCACATATTGACAGGGCAGTTTTACAAAGAGATTTCTATGCGTAAAATGCTGTTATCTTATCCTTTCAGCAGATGATATTGTGCAGCCCAATCACTGAATGCCTAAAACCTGTGCTGTGTGATCACTGGGCGGGGAAGACAGATGGTCACTGTGCTTATAGTTGCAGAGCATTCTGCACTGAAAAATCCCAGTATGCAGTATCTGTTTAAAAATAACATCCAACAACATGCTCTGCAGATTTTAGGGAAGATAGCCCCTTATCTCTGTATGAAACCTAGCAAGCAACAACTCTGAATAACCAATAGGCTGCACAATTGCAAACGGACAGCACAGATTTTATGCATGGAAATCTCTCTTTGTAAAACTGCCCAGAGCTCTTTGCCAAACAGAGCATTGCATAGATTTATGAATTTGTGACATTTGGAAGAACAGTGGACTGACTTTTATTTTCATGTAGGTTGATCAAGGCAAACACTGAATTATCTGAATCATGTACGTGGTTCCCAGAATCTCACGTGATTTATCCAACCAACCTCAATACCCCTGTGGCTCCAGCCCAAAATGGAATAACTCATCTGATTAACAGCTCCAAGACGGATGAGAGAGAAATGTTCTTGGCTTCATACAACAGACGGGAAGAGGACAGGGAAAATAACATTTGGATAGCGAAGTCCTCAGCAGGTGCCAAAGGTTGTTCTTTATTACTCCTCTCCATGTCTGCAAGTTTATTCACTGCATGTCCTGAAAACATGACTGGCTCGGGGTCCCCTGGGCAGGCTTGGGAAGCTCTATACCAGTGAATCTGGGCCTGCATAGTTTAAGAACTGCCCTACACCTTGTAACAACATGTCGTTTGGTTAATGCAATTGTTATTATATATGATGGTATATTGACTATATTATATCTCTCTTAAATATTACTCATTCATTAATATGGTTTATCTAGATTACATGCTAGTAATAATTAACTAGGCATTGAAGCCTTATTATCAGAATAAACCAGTTCCTTTTGTGTGCACTGAATCTCCAGGAACAAGCAGGAATGTAGTCATCACATATGGGTATCGTCGGTACCGACGGAGCCTGTGCGGGAACGCTCCCCAGCGTCCTGAGGATAGAAGACAGGATTTTCTCACTTTGATCAAACATGCCCAAGATGTTTCTAAATTTGCCAACCGTGCAGCCTTTGACTGCTTTGAGTGCATAAGCAGAACCTCTGCTATTGCCATAGGTACATGTAGAATTGCTTGGCTCCAGGCATCTGATCTGGAGCTCTGGGTACAAGACAAATTGGGAAACATCCGTTGTACTGGTGAGAACCTGTTTGGTAGAGATTAGCAAGAAAAGGCCAATGAGATGGATGCTGAAAACTCCACCTTAGATAGATTATCCAAGTCCACAGCTGATCCTGCTAGAAAGAAATCTTTCAAGAAACCATTCTTTTCTAAGAAGAAAAGATATTATCCTGCCTATGCTCAGCAGGCACGTTCGGCAGGTCAGTTTGCTTTCTTCTGTTTGGGTGGTTGCTGACCCTTCTTGACAAAGACTGCTAAGCCTCAGCAGTCTCAGCCTCCACAAGGCCTTTGACTTTCAGCTAGAGAACTTAGCCTTCCTGGCTCTCGGGGGACCAGAGCCTTCCACCATTCCAGGAAGGTTATGTCACTTTGCCCCAAGATGGGGGCAGATAACAGCAGAGCATTGGACACTCTCCATCATAAAGGAGGGGTACAAGCTTCATTTTTCAAGCATGCCCCCTCACACAATAGTTCAATTCTCCGACCTCTCTCATCAACCTGTTAGGGCAGGAGGTCGCTATCCTTCTTGCCCAAGGGGCAATAGAAGAGGTACCCATTCATCAGCAGGGTACAGGGTTCTACTCCCCTTATTTCCTTATTCCAAAGAAAACAGGGGGATACAGACTTATCTTGGACCTCAGAGAGCTGAATAAATTCCTTGTCAAAGAGAAATTCAAGATGATTTCTCTCGGGTCTCTGCTGCTATACCTTCAAAGTCAGGATTGGCTTTGTTCTCTAGATCTCAAGGATGCGTACACCCATGTCCTCATCCATCCAACCCACAGAAGGTTCCTTTGGTTCCTTTTTCAAGGAAAGCACTACCAATACAGGGTGCTTCCTTTTGGCCTGGCCTCAGCACCAAGGGTGTTCACGAAATGCATGGCTGTCGTAGCAGCATTTCTCTGCACTCTAAGGATATTCGTCTTCCCCTACTTATACGATTGGCTCATTCGAGCCCCAAAAGAGTCAAAGGCCAGGACTTCTCTATCCTGCACAATGCGTATCCTTCAGTATTTGGGTCTTGTAATAAACATCCCAAAATCCAGTCTAACTCCCACTCAGTCTTTAGAGTTCATAGGCCCTTGCCTTTCTGGTATCCAGCAAAGCTCCTATCTCCCTCAGGCCCGTTGCCTTCGCATGGTGCAGTTAGCTTCTCAAGCAGTGCTAAAGCCTCATCTCACTGCTTGAGAAATGTTACAACTACTAGGCCACATGGCATATACTGTGCATGTGGTTCCCTATGCTTGCCTCCATATGAGGGCAGCCCAGTGGACTTTATCCACTCAGTGGACCCAGGCATCAGGGTGCCTGTCAGACAAAATAGCAAACACAAGTCGCCTTATTTTGTCCCTCCAGTGGTGGAAGTCCACTCAAAACCTGTTGCTGGGGTCCCCTTTTCAACAACCCTTACCCCAAGTAACTCTCACAACAGATGCTTCTCCAATGGGTTGGGGAGCTCATCTGCAGGACCTCTCCACCCAAGGCACCTGGTCTCCACAGGAGAGTCATCTACATATCAGTCTCTTGGAGCTCAGAGCAATTTTCCTTGCTCTGCGAGTGTTCCACACCCTGCTCAGCTACAAGACAGTCCTCATTCATACGGACAATCAAGTAGCCATGTTCTATGAAGATGAAGGGGGGAACAGGCTCTCTGTCGCTTTGCAACAAAGCTTTGCGACTATGGGCCCTCGCCAGAGAGCATCAGATTCATCTCCTGGCAGTGTATCTTCCAGGCATTCAGAACTCTTGGGCAGACAGACTCAGTCAAGTTCTGCTTCCACACGAGTGGTCTCTGCATGCAGACCAGGTGGCCAAGATTTTTCAACTTTGGGGAACCCCGGACATAGATATTTTTGCAAGTCCGTGGAATGCCAAACTTCAACGGTTCTGTTCCAGAATTCCGGCTCAGGGGGCTCAGGCCAGGGATGCTTTCCTCCTTTACTGGGGTCAAGACTTCCTGTATGTCTTTCCACCCATTCCCCTAATTCCCAAAACCCTGTTCAAGCTTCAGAGAGACAGAGGTCATATGATTCTCATAGCTCCACATTGGCCACGGCAAGTGTGGTACCCTCTGCTTCTACATCTCTCTCAAGCTCCCTCCCTGGAGTTAGGGTCTGCTCCAGATCTCCTTTCTCAGGAGGACGGAATGTTATGGCATCCCAATCCCCAGTCTCTGCATCTCAGGGCTTGGTTGCTGAAGGCCTAGATCTCCATGATCTTAATCTCCCTTAGCAAGTAAAAGATATTCTTTTTGCTTCCAGGAAACCTTCCACAAGACGCTGTTATGCTTTCAAGTGGAAAAGGCTTACCATATGGTGTTCGCAAAAGGGTCTTAACCCTCTTGCGATACCTCTGGAATCATTGCTGGAGTATCTCCTTCATTTATCCAATGCAGGTCTTAAGACTAATTCAGTAATAGTCCATTTGAGTGCTATTGCAGCTTCCTTTAAGCCTCTAAATGGACAGCCTATTTCCTCTCATCCTCTTATAGCAAGATTTATGAGAGGTCGTCTTCTAACTAAGCCTCCCATTAGGCCACCACCAGTGGCATGGAACTTAAACCTGGTTCTTGGGCAGCTTATGAAGCCACCTTTCAAACCTTTAGCTACTACCTCCTTGAAATTCCTTTCTTGGAAGGTCATCTTTCTCATTGCAATCACATCAGCACGCCGCATTAGTGAGTTGCAAGCACTAGTAGCTGATCCACCTTATACAAGGTTTCATCATGACAAGGTAGTCCTTAGGACTCATCCACACTTTATGCCAAAGGTGGTCTCGCCTTTTCATCTGAACCAAGCGGTCTACCTACCTGTTTTTTTTTCCAAGGCCTGATGCATCAAATGCAGAGAGGAATCTTCATACCTTGGATTGTAAAAGAGCTTTAGCCTTTTACTTAAAAAGAACACAGCAACATAGAAAGTCCTCTCAACTCTTTGTTGCTTTTGATCCTTCTCATTTGGGACTTCCAGTCTCCAAGAGAACACTGTCTAACTGGATTGCTCAGTGTATTTCCTTCGCCTATCTGCGTAAGAATCTTCCTCTGGAGGGCCATGTCACAGCTCACAATGTGAGAGCCATGGCAGCCTCAATGGCTCATCTGCACTCTGTGTCTATCGACGACATCTGTCCAGCAGCCACTTGGGCCTCGGTTCATACCTTCACAGCCCATTACTGCTTGGACAAGGACTCCCGCCGGGATGCCTTGTTTGGTCAGGCTGTTCTTCAACACCTGTTCCATACCTAATCAACTCCTGCCCACCATCCCTGGTAGGATGCCAGAGATCCATGGGGGGAAGTGGAGCCCTTCTCAGGGACACACAACTTCTGGGGTCTCTCCCTGGCACCTAAAGCTAGGGAGTCCCCATATGTGATGACTACATTGCTGCTTGTTCCTGGAGATAGCTTAGTTACTCACCTGTAACAGGTGATCTCCGGGAACAGCAGGAATTTAGTCCTCACAACCAACCCACCCACCTCCCCTAGGAGTTGTATCTCTCTTTCTTTCCCTTTCCCTCTCTCTCTCTCTTTGTCTCAGCTTTAAAACTCAACTGGAGAGAGGCAGTTGGGAAAGGTGGGAAGGCAGCACGCAGGTGCTGTGGGATGCTCCCAAAATTTTTCTAATTGGACGCTGGGGAGCGTTCCCGCGCAGGCTCCGTCGGTACCGACGATACCCATATGTGAGGACTAAATTCCTGCTGTTCCCGGAGATCACCTGTTACAGGTGAGTAACTATGCTTTTCATACATAAAGAGGTGGTTTAGAACTCTATGCATCTTGCTGAAGAATCCACCTTCAAGGTGTGACCAAAAACAAGGGGGTCTTGTTTGTGAGGTTCTGATAAATCACATGCCTCAAAAGATTAGAACTTGTCCTCTAAGGGAACCTGCAATTTCAGAATGCAGGGCAGCTAACTGCGTACAAATAAACTTATGGCTGAAGAGTATATTATTGACTGCTTTGCTTCAAGATGCTCATCAGAAACAAATCATCACATTTAAAATGAAACTAGATTTTCGACTCTAATGAATGTAGGGTAACGCCCCCTCGAGTGTTGTCTACCTGCTGCTTGGAGCATGTGTTCCCTGCTGCCGACATTAATGTCGGTGAATCTTTCCTGTTGATGGAAAAGACAACTTCTGTTAGTGTTGTTTGCTTACTGCAGGCAGAAGGTGGATGCTTCCAGCAAAAGTGACTGACAGTCTCTCTTCTAAGTAAACGATTCACATTTTGGTGAGGGGGGTGGTGGTGGAATGAAGATTTACATTCCTCTAGCGGAGTATTGTCACTTGAGACTGGACTTCCCCTTAAGATGGGGCTAAATGGCCTGTGATAAGCCCTATTATCCATGTTTGGATCATCAGATTAAATGGACATGCAAATTAATGCCTTTTGATGTCTTAAATGTCTTGAAACGTGCTACTCGGATATATGCTGCTGAGACAGATATTAAGAGGCACTATCTGGATAGTGTCACTGAATTTCATTACAAACTGCTTTGGCACCATCCGAATAGTCATGGAGTGGTCCACGGGTGAGCTGAGGTGGAAATGGAATTTCCATATCGTCCTGCTGGACTAGTTCAGACAAGTGGGTTGTGTTCCCCTACCAGCAGATTGGTGGAGACAAAGAACCAATGAAAAGCCCAGGTTTCAATGACATCACTCATGCTGCTATTTGCCTCAGCTATTTGCCTCAGCCAGCAGAGGTCTCTTCAGTATTTCTTTGTCTCCAGTAGATCATGGATGGATTTTCTCCTCTGAAGAAAATCTGAAGTTTGAGAGGGAAAGATTGATTAAATGCTCGTGAACGACCACCTTGAGGATGACTCTCTCTCACTTGAGCACAATGTAGGACGCTTCACTAGACTGCAGTCTTCTCGATAGCCATAGGAGAAGGGAAAATTGGTTCAGTTCCACATGCTTATGATAACAGCTTGTTGAGCAGCCAGAAATTGGAAGGATCTAGAAGTGTGAAGCAGCCTCACTCAACGTAAGTGCCCCGTCCCCCCTCCTCTGTTCTCTCCCGAAGTTTGCAAAAGGCTCTGAGAGAGATCTGCCTGCCAGCCTTCTTAAACATAGTGCTGCAAAAGTCAGTGAAACAGTATTAGAGGAGTTGGCTGAGCCCAGCATGGATCTTCTGCCTGGGGCTCTCGGGGTGAGTACCAAGGCTTGACTTTGTCATTGTACTTGTTGGGGGCTCTCGATTCCATCTGTGTGTGATGCAATTTGGGGTAGACTGTTGGCACAGTGGAGGTTTTTCCTGCAGTTTTATGCACGTGTTAGTAGCATTTTTGTCCTATTGTGCACCTGGCGGTCTCGTGGTCTGTACGTGCGTTCTGCCCAAGTGGCTCCAAAGCACATTCCTATCCTAGTTCCTGTAGCGCATGCTGCAATAAAAGCGTAGTTTATGTGCACCACAATAAAAGCACAGTAAACACGCACCTTCAGGCTGTTGCGGCCTTTGTGCATGCTGCTGTGATACTTGCGTTAACTCCATTTTCTTCCAGGAAATGTTGTTTTGCCTGTGGTAACCGAAGTGCCTCTTCTCCAGATTCTGGATCCTGCACCTCTTCCATGGTAGCTTTTGAATCCTCCCTGAAGGGCGGTGGCGCCAAGGAATCTGTGGCTATCCATATCTGGTTCATCTGGGTCCATTCCCTTTCAGAAGCATCAATGGTGGCATCCCGATTGGTGTCCTTTTTGGAAAGCCTCTGCTGGGTGATCACTCGGCGAAAGCCAGTTCATGACCTTTTCAGTCCCTGGAGTTTCTGGGAACATGTTTTGACACTTGAGTGGGCAGATTTTTCCTGCCAAAGGGGAAAGTTAAAAGATATTGGATTGCCTGGTGCTATTCTGTGAGGTCTGGGATAATCTTCAGCGCCTCGGATTGATGGCAGGGACCATAGAGATGGCCCCATGGGTGTTTGCTTACATGCAATCGCTCCAGGGTCCTTGCTAGCTCGGTGGTCTCCGGGTTCTCAGGAGTTCGAGGGCACTCTCCCACTCCCGTTGATGGTGCAGTTCAGCCTGCAGTGGTGGCAGCAGCCCTGTCATGTGGATGATTTCTCCTGGATTCTCCTGATGATGGATGCCAGTTTCTTGCCAAGACTTTATGACCTAGTGCCATTAGAACAGCAGGGAAGCAGTGTGGTCCATCAACTGCCCCAAGGCAAGGGCCGTCAGGTTGGCTCTTCTGCGGTTCCAGTCCCTGGTCAAGGGCCGGGCAGTTCGAGTGTTTTTGGACAACGCCATGGTGGTGGCTTATGTCAGTCGGCAAGGTGGCTTGAGGAGCACCAGAGTAGCTCTGGAGATGGCTGTCCTGTTTGACTGGGCAGAGAAGAACCTCCTAGCCTTGTCAGTTCAACACATTGCCAGGGTGGACAGTATAGACTTGGACTTCCTCAGCTAGCACTCTCTGGATCTTGGAGGGTGGGAGTTGAGTCAGGAGGCATTTTAGTTGATTCTGCGCTGTCAGGGTCGCCCTGAAATAGATCTGACAATGACCCACTCCAATGCCAAAGTGTGCTGCTTCTTTAGTCACTGCACAGAGATGGGGTCCGATGGTATTGTCGCCCTGGCCCAGCCTTGTCCAATTCAGCTCCTGTTTTGTCCTGGTGGTGCCAGATTGGCCAAGGAGAGCATGGTTCAGAGACCTGATGCGGTTCCTGCGGGCGCCTCCTCTTTGGTTGCCTCCATCTCTGGGCCCATTGCAGCAGGGATGGATCATCCTGGAGGACCTGGTTCCCTTCTCGCTTATGGCTTGGCTCTGAAAGGAGACAGCTAGCATGTAAGGGCTATTTTCTCGCAGTGGTCTCCTCTCTGCTCAGAGCCCAGAAGTGGTCCACCAAGCTAGCAAACATGTGAGTCTGGTACCTCTTTGTGCGATGGTGCAACACAGCATTTGTCTCTTGAGTTAGCAAGGTGCCATCTCTGTTGGTTTGTTCTATAGGATGGTCTAGAGAAGGGCCTTTTCCTTAGTTCCATAATAGTCCAGATGGCAGCTTTGGCCTGTTTCTGAGGTACAGTGGCTGGTAAATTTCTAGCCTTGCACTCAGATGTCTTGCGTTTTCTCCAGGGGGTTCAGTATCAGCATCTTCCCCTCCAGTCTGTGGTTTTCCTGGGGTCTGTGTTTGGTGCTCCAGTGCCCTGATGTCGGCGCCCCTTGAGCCATTGAAATACTCTAATTTGAAAAATTGATGCTCAAGACTGTCTTCTTGGCCACAATTGTTCCGCTGCAATCAGAATTTGAATAAGCTCAGAATCATTGCTTTGCATTCACTAGCATTCTTTAAATTTATGATGGCCTGATGGACTAGAACCCTGCGTAGAAATCAGAACAATAGAACTCACTGTCCTTTACCAACACACTGAATGGCGATGTTTACAGCAGCCCATCGTCTAACTCAAGATTCATATAGCAATGCCCCTTGCAAGCTCTATCTGTTCACTCTCCTGTGCATGACAACATTATTGCTAGCCAGGGCTACACACATTCACAGTTATGGAGCTATTCCTATCATGCATACACACAGACAATTGAAAGGCATGACCTATTGGAATAACATATACCCACTTCGAGGCAGGATTACTAATCAAAATAAACACTGACACAACAACTATGTAGCACAAGGAGCAACAAGTGACTGACTCAAAGATCAGCTGTGCGCTAATTAATGCACACTTGGCCCGCAACAAAATACCCATCCTAGCCAACTACATCATGGATCACAACATTGACGTCTTATGCATAACCGAAACATGGTTCACAGACTCGGACAATGTACTCATCAATCAGCTCTGCTCCACCACACATACTTACCACAACTGCACTAGGGTCTCTAATAGAGGAGGTGAAGTATGTATATTAGAAACAACCTTTAAATTCAACTCCTTTGACACCACTTCAATGAATACTATCGAAATCCTTACTATCTCAAACAAGTCCCTAACAATCTGCTTAACATACAGGGCTCCACATAGCAATGCCAAAGAGTTATCTATTCTATTTGATGCAGCATGCTCCCTCCCATCTGGACACCAAAACCTTATCCTCCTCGGAGATCTAAACCTGGCCTCTGCACCCAGCAGGCAAGCTGTTTCCTTTTTAGATACCATGGCGTCCTTGTGCTACAAGCAACTCATCACAGATTCCATCCGCAAGAGAAGAAAAACCCTCAATCTTCTTTTCCTACCTGAATCCATTGCATATAGACCTGACCTCTACCCCCTTACCATTTTTCCGGGCCCCTGATTTGACCACAGTTTAATACTCTTCTCCTTATCACACATTGGGCTCCTAGCACCACCCAGCATAACCTTAATGAACCATAAATTTCGCCCATTCGACAACCAAACCTTCCTTGAAGCAGTGCTCCCACATCTCAAGCCAATTCACCCATGAGCAACTTAGAAAATATCATTCACAGTTGCAGCAGCACCATAGCTTCAGCAGCCTTAGTGCCACAGAGTAAGAATTACCCTAAGCAATGCCACCTCACTCCATAGTACCTATCAACAGTGAAAAAAATTAAAGCGTGAACTATGGAAGCTCAAGCACAAATGGATTAGATCCTAAAACCCACACATCCAGAATTTTGTATAGGGAGAAGCAAAAAGAATACTGTGCTGCCACCAACAGAGCCAAAATGGAGTACTACACTAACACCATTATGGCCACCATTAACAAGCCAAGAGAGCTCTTTGAAATAGTCAAAGCACGGACGAAGGATCCAACCAGTTTTGAATATAAAGCCCACATGAATTGGCAAACCACTTTTGCTCGAAACACATACCAACCAACGTTAAAAAGGGCCTTGTTCCCCCAGCCGATCATCAAGATGATACCCCAGAGAAACATGATCTTAATTTTGGCACAATCACTTCTGAGCTACTAGACAACATTATAACCAATATAAATACGATGACCTCTCCTCTCGATCCATGTCCAGTCTCTTGGATAAAGATGACAAGGGATCATTTCATACCATTCATCCTAAATATTGTCCAGACCTCATTAACACAGGGTTATATGCCCCTACACTAAAACAGACCTCAATTAGGCCTCGTCTTTAAAAAAACAAAAACAAAAAAAAACAAGCTTGACCCCAGTACCTCAACTTCCTACAAGCCCATTTTTAGCATTCCATTTATTACTGGAATTCAAAACATCAAGCAAGGCTTCATCCTCTTGTTCAACATCTCAGCAGCATTTGACTCTATACCCCATCAACAGATTACATGAGATTGGACAACATAATACCACAGTCAAATGGTTCCATTCCTACATAATTGACCATCGCCAGCAGATAAAGTAATGACTTCCCCATGTTTTATCCAAGTTCTCTGACCTGTTCTCTGTAAAACCAAACTGTTTGTTGTTCTGGTCTGTTGTTATATTGTGAACCGCGCTGATGCTGAATAGAGCGGTATATAAGAGCCTGTAATAAATAAATAAATAATAAAGTGTGGGTCCCCCCTCTCAGCCCCCCTTTTCAACATCTACCTTCAACTGCTGTGCTCCCTAATTCCAGATTATAACATAGTAACATAGTAAATGACGGCAGATAAAGACCAGTACGGTCCATCTAGTCTGCCCATTAGGTAAGTTTATTTTGATTTTATCCTGTTGCTGTAAAGGGATCCACTGTGTCTGTCCCATGCCATTTTGAATTCTGTCACTGTATTTGCCCCCCACCACTTCCATCGGGAGGGCATTCCAAGCATCCACCACCCTTTCAGTGTAAAAGTATTTCCTGACATTGCCTTTCAATCTACCCCCCTGGCAGCTTCATGTTGTGCCCTCCTAGCTTTACAGTTTCCCCGTCTTTGGAAGAGGTTTGTTTGTTCATTGTTTCTCTAAGTATTTAAAGGTCTGAATCATATTTCCCCTATCCCTTCTCTCCTCTAGAGTGTACATATTTAGGTCTTCAAGTCTCTTCTCATAAGGCTTCTGATGCAGGCTCCAAATCATTTTGGTCACCTTCCTCTGAACAGTTTCCAGTCTTTTTGCATCCTTTTCAAGATATGGTCTCCAAAACTGAACACAGTATTCCAAGTGAGGCTTCACCAGTGACTTATACAGTGGCCTTAGTACCTCTTCCTTTCTGCTGGTAATTCCTCTTTGTATGCAATCCAACATCCTCCTGGCTTTGCCACCTTGAGATCCTCAGAAATAATCACACAAGGTCCTTCTCCTGGTCCGTGCACACCAACCTCTCGCCCCCTATCGCGTACATTTCCCTTGGATTTCTGCTGCCCAAGTGCATGACGCTGCACTTCTTTGCATTAAATCTTAACTGCCAAGCATTAGACCATTCTTCCAGCTTTTGTAGATCTTTCCTTATGTTACCCACTCCCTCAGGGGAGTCCATTCTGTTGCAAATTTTCATGTCTCTGCAAAAAGACAGACTTTTCCATTCAGTCCTTCAGCAATATCACTCACAAATACATTGAACAGTGTTGGGCCCAGGACCAAACCCTGAGTCACCCCGCTAATCACCCTCCTTTCATCTGAGTGTGCTCCATTTACCATCACCTTCTGTCGTCTGTCAGTCAACTAATTTTTGATCCAGTTCACCACCTGGGGACCCATCCTCAAACTACCAAGTTTATTGATAAGCCTCCTATGAGGAACAGTATCAAAGGCTTTGCTGAAATCCAGGTAGATGACATCCATCGCATGCTCTCTGGTCACCCAGTCAAAGAACTCAATCAATACAAAATCTATGCTAATGCTATTATGATCTACTCACCGTTCTCCACAAGTAATCCAAACCACAGTAGATTATCAGACTGCTTTGGGGTAGTAATATGATGATTAAATCTTCACAACCTTGCCATTACCTCTATGTAACTTGAGACTTATCCTTCAACCCACTGCAACAGTCAGACTAGCAGACAAAGAGGTACAGGTCAAAAACGAGGTCAAGAACTCGGGCGTCACGATCAACCAAGTCCTAAACCTACATTCACAAATTAAAAACACTGCTAATTCAATTTACTTCAAACTAAGGACCCTGAAGAATCTACACCCTCTGCTGAAATCGGATGATTTCAGAATGGTATGCCAAGCAATACTGAGCCCAACACTAGACTCTAACAACATAATCTATCAGGGTTTACCCAGGAACACGCTTTATCCACTTCAATTAGCTCAAAACACTGCCACCTGGATCACCTTTGGCAACTCATGGCATGCACACATCACCACCATATTGAAACAATGACACTGGCTCCCCATTCATGCCAGAATCAAGTACAAGGTGATACTCATCACTTAAGTTTCTTCACAAGCAGTCAGCCGAATGTTTATTTCCACTAATAACACCAGCTAGAAGTGACAGATTAAGAAGGCACTCCATTCAGAACTTCCTTATTACACCATCCCAAAGAGTTAAGAGCATCTAGACGATGTGCAACTGCGCCTACTTCTCCTGTGCACCAGACATCTGGAACTCACTACCTGCAGAGATAAGGGCCATAGAGAATCTTGCTGACTTCCAGAAAAGACTGAAAACCTACCTGCTCGTTGAATCCTTTGTCATAAACTCACAACAAGAGTAAGACCCCTCTCCACCCCTTCAAGCCCAGCAAGTCATGATCACATGAAATCAAACCCCCAATCAACTATTACAGCCAGCACACACATGAGTCATAGGACTTACTGCAACGAGCTACTACCCCTCTCCATGCTTTAATTCTAATATGCTACTAACTAAACACAAAAGACAAGTTAATGGCTCTTATACATCATGTAAAAAGTTGTTCCATCCTCTGTTTACCATAAATGTACCCCATTACCACTATTAATTACATGTAAAACTTAAAACTCAGAATGTTATGAAGATGTACCTTATAAATATTCCTCTTCCCTGTTTAGTTATATATATAAAAGTTTTAATGTACTCGAGGAAATGTTCCATGTTCATGTAAGCAGAGTTTATTGTAAACCACCTTGACTTTTAGAAAGTCAGTATAAAAAAAAGTTAAATAAGGTGGATTTTCATGCTGCAGGCTCTCTTACTGAGATCCTTACCTTTCTTCTTCTGAGGAGGCCTTTTCCATTTGGCCTGTGCCTTCCTTCTTGCCTGCCCTCATTTCATGTGAACCGGGTGGTTTGCCTGCCCTCCTTCTCTAAGGAGCAGTTTCAGAGGAAGGATAAAGATCTTCACCTTGTGGATGTCCAGAGGATGCTTCTCCCGATACCTGGAGGTTAGAAATTCTTTTTGTAAGTCCAGCCATCTTTTTGTGCTGTTTGCTGGTCCACGCAAGGGTGATGTGACGGCTAGTCGACTTTGGGGCACTGGATTCAGAAGGCCATTGCCGTGACATCTCTGTTGCAGAACCGACTGGTTCTGGAGAGTTTGTGCACCCATTCTACCTAAGTACAGGTGTCCTCATGGGCGGAGTGGAGCTCGGTAGCCCCTGCAGACATTTGTTGGATAGCAGCATGGGCATCACTTTCCATGCGCAGAGATGGACATGGCCTTTGGCTCAAGGGTTTAGCGAGCTGCGATGTCATAGCTTTGGTACGTCCCACTCATCTGGACTGGTCTAGCAGGATGATATGGAAGGTGAAATTTTTACTTGCCAGTTAATGTCCTTTCCTTGAATCCTGCTAGACCAGTCCAACTACTGCCATACTTGGGTCCATTATGATTTTTATACTTGGCTCTGGTTCATCTTCTACTGACAGCCTTCTGTTTGTTTCCTGTACATAATTCTCTACTGTTGATCACACCTTGTTGCCCATAATTGAGGTTGTGTGAGGCTTGCCATGTTTCTCCAATATGCTTTGGAACAAATACTGAAGAGACCTTTGGTGGCTGAGGCGAATAGAGGCATAGGAGTGATGTCATTGAAATCTGAACTTTTCATTGGTTCTTTGTCTCCACCAGTCTGCTGGTAGGGGGAACACAACTCACTTGTCTGTAATGGTCTAGTAGGACTTGTAAAAGGGGGTGCTTGTTATGAAGGAACCATCATCTTGGCAAGTATGTAAATTAACTGTCTTGCAAAGGATTGTGGTTATTGAAGTCCATTCACACACAAAGCTTGCCTTTTTAAATGAATGAAAACTCTTGTAGTTGGTCGAGTGTAAGGCAAAATTAGAATTTATTTATGGGGTGATTATCCCACACACAGATATGCTTGGTAACACCATCCAGATAACTTCTCCAGGATTTATTCAACACAAATTAAGGCAACTGAAAAATCTTATGCAAATAAGAATCAAAGTTCTTTATGGAACAGAAAGGCTTCTTTCAGCCACTGCTAATAAACTCCTTAGCAGTGCTGGGGGAAAAACAAATCAAAAAGGAAAACTTCTTGCACAAAAGCATAGCTCACTTTCTCCATACAGAAAAGAACTTTTAAAACCCACGAGTGCACGGCTTGTGCTGGGCTTTCCTCTACCAGCAGGTGACAATTAACTGCAATCAGTAGCTTGATTTCAGCACACGTACAAAACTTTCCCAAAAGCTTTTTCTTTTCAAAAAAACTTTATGGGAAGCCAATATTAAGAATGTTTCCTTTTGATGTTTGCTCTGATATTTAGGATTTTCCTAAATTAACAACCTACTTAAAGAACAGTCCATATAATCATCTTCTGAATCAGATGTTAAACCTTGCTCTTGAAATTGCATATATTCAGTTTCTCCGTCTGACTCAGAGGGCTTTAGGAACTGACCTCTAAACGGAGAGAAACTGTTTCCCTGCTGTTTGCACTGCTCAAAGCTAGAGAAACGTTCACAGTTCCTACCTGAATCCAGGCAAGCGTCAGGCTGCTGCTTCTGGTATTCTGGCCAGTATGCAATAGAGCTTCTGTGTCCTGTCCTCCAGTTGGTATCTCTGGACCTCAGGATCGTTTCTCCAGACGTCCTCCAAGAGGTATTTGGGCTCCTTTCCTCCTTAACTGCAACAGACCTCTTCCTAGGTGTTGCTTGAGAGTCCCTGGCTGTGGATCTACAGACCTCTGGCTTTCTCCAGTCCTCTGAAGATTCTTTCCCCCAGGTATCTCTCCAGGCATAGGTATTGCTCTGAGCTCCTCTCTTAGACCATCTGCTTCCTTGTCCTTGTTCCTTCGGGTTCCGGTTGTTCTTTCTGTTCTGGTTCTCGCCTCCTCTATTCTGGTTCTCCCTCTCCGACTGTCTTCCTGAAGATTCCCCTCTAGCTTTAAAGGGCTTAGATTGCAACTCCACCCTTGCAGTCTTCAGGTGTTTTGGATTAAGCATTCTTCTAGAGGCTGTTTGATTAGGGATGACATAATGCTTTCTCTGATTAGACTCATGCTTTTCCACTCTAGCTCCCCTAGGGACTTCCTGCATACTAGTGCATTCTGGAACATGTAGTCTTTTAGGGAAACAAGCTGTCTTATTTCTATAACCTGCCAGCACAGGTCCCTTAATCAGAGTAAATTCTCCTCTTTTGTCATTGCTCCCTGAGCTTTGATAAGCTTCCTTATCACAGACTCAAGGAAAGGACATTAACTGGTAAGTAAAATGTCACCTTATATGGATAGCAGTGATTTTCAGCACTGCCATCCAGATAGCATTTGCTGTCCTACATTATCCAGGTAGCACTGATATTCAGTCACTACTTAGATAATGATAGACTATTTCCTACTAAGGTGCTCACTGTTGAAAAGCTAATTTTTGTCAGATAATTGGCTGTGTGAGGACTTAACCTCTACACAAACCATGTCCGTTTTAATCAATTTATGCAATGAAAATACGCTCAACAAAACAAAAGCAAACGCTTAGCTTATGGGCTGGCCGTTGAAGCAGCAGACACGTCATCCACTTGTCATGAAGAAAAAAACTGGATACGACACAGCACTGCATTTCGGGTCCATCAACATTCTTGCAGACCCTTTTAACCTTTTTACAACTAGCAAGAATTCTTGCTAGTTGTAAAAAGGTTAATCCCCGAGAGGGGGAGATGGATGAAATAGTACCGGCTATATCAAATCTCACTGCGTTTCTCGAAGACTCTTCTGATAATAGTACTTCACGCTCTACTTTACTAGTTACTTTTGCCTCCACCGAGGTTAAGCAGCGGATTCTTCGAGCCTTTTTTAAGAAGAAGTCTGTTCTATTTTGTGGGCAGGCTCTTAATATCTTTCCCGATGTTTCCCGTGAGACTCAACTTCGGAGGAGGCAATTTCTGGCTCTCAAGCCCAAGGTATTGGCCTTAGGGGCCACTTTCTTTCTCCGTTTTTCATGTAAATGTTTGATAGGTTTTGAGGGGGCCTCTTATGTTTTTATGGATATAACTCATTTAGAGAAATTTGTGAATGACCGCTTGGGTGTTGGAGTTGGAAGTAAGTCTGGTGAATAGATGGTAGTTTCTCCAGTAGTGTAGGCTTCGGCCTGGTTTTCTTTGTGTTTTCTTAATTTGTTAGTTTGCCTGCACCGTTTGATGTGGACTATATATTGTATTATGTTTCCTTGCCAATTATGTAATTTGTATTATTTTCCTCTTCTGATTTGGTGTATATTTCACTGTAAATGCTTAATAAAAAAAAAAAAAAAATTCTTGCAGACCCTGCGTCAGGCAAACATCCCCATCCAAATCAGAAGAACGTGAAAGGACAAGCCCTAACAGCGAAGCCGCCTTTTTTAAAACCGGCATCTGACATCGCAGCATACTACTGGTTACTGCACAAGCCAATGGGAAGGCAAAAGCAACAATGCAAACGCCTAGCCACTGTAGCTCCATTCACAAAAGGCTGTGCCAATCCGGTTCTAGATTTAACCCCCCCAGAGATAGTGTAGAGTGAAAATTCAATGTTATTCACGTGATTGAAGGATGGCCTCCTGATCTCCATCCCTATTAAGCGAAGGGATCCAAACCAATACACGCCACTTGAAGTGTGTGACAACGCACCGCCTAGCCTGTGGCGTAAGCAGGCCAAGGGGATGTGAGCCACACAGTGGGGTGAGTTTAAAAGAGTCCTTGTTAGTGCTGAAGCCTTCCTACTGTAGTTGTGGAGTGAGTGACGACAGCCAAGGTTGGGTTTCCAAAGTAAGTAATGCTTTATTCATGCATAAGGTATTTGCACAAAGTATAGCAAAGTACACCGTACAGGACTTACTCCCCCGCCACAGAAGTATAATGGTAACCTTCTGTACCAAATAAAAGTTCAAGTGTTCATATAGCTTCTCCTGATACTTCTCAGGGACACATAAAATATTTACAAGCTTTCATCATTCTTCCAGCTTCATTACTACAACAGGGTTTCAATCCTCTAGTACTGCTTTCTCAGTATCTGCTGGTAATAAAGAATCTTTCTCCTGTTGTACTTCTTTCTAGTGTTAAACAGCTTCCCATAGAAATGGCAATCTCCACAACTCTGGCTTATTAATGACTGCCTTCTTGGGTAGGAGCAGTTTCTCTATATTGTCTTCTATTCACAGCTGTACCACATGAAGCTTTGATTCATTCCATTCACTAGAACGCTGCTGTCTCTCATGCAAGTTCTAGAACATTGGCTTAAGGCTTCTCAGCACTCAATCATCAATTAGGAATACTTATGGTTCTTCACTCTAACATGCAAATTCCACATTCCATTTCTGACTCACTGGAACTAGATAATGGAGCACCCAATTCCATTGCTTCCTCTTGGTTCTCAAAGGGTTCCCTTAGCTCTCTGCACGAATGCTGCCAATTATCCTCTTGCTGGCAAGCAGGTGTGTGCTCCTCTGAACTAGAGCTTAGGTCACGCTGTCTATACCATGGAAATGTTTGTAGCTTTCTAACAGGGACTTTTCTATAGTCCCTCCTCCTTCTATTAACTTTAGGTATATATTCAGGGTCTGGTTTACCCCTGCCTCTTTTAGCAAACAGTCTATTGTCAGTTCCTATAGACTGACTTCTCTCAAAGCTATTTACTTTATAAGGCTTAGAAGAGTTTGCTCTGACCTGGTTTTTGCAGCGTCTGCCTCTGGGGAACTCCCCTGACTCCAAGTCAGTATTCCAGGCTTCTGAATCCAGCTCTGGGTCACCTCCAGGGTTTTCTCTCTCATGGAGCTGAGGTCTGCCTGTGTCTCTTCCTGGACCACTTGCAGGAACTCTCCCTTCCCTGGTTCTCTCCTTAGTTCCTCTGGGCTCAGCCTTTCTGCTTGCACTGCTCTGTAACCAGTTCCTCTCCTCCTCGATTCCTCTCTCGAGTCTGGATCTCTCTCTGCCTCTGAATCCGAATCTGAATCTCCTGCTAACTGCTGCTTCCTGGTTATGAGTGCAGAGTGGCCCAATCCGGTCTGACTCCGCCCACCTCCCTGATTGGCTATGTCTCTGGGTTAGCCTAGAGCTAGGGTGTGGTTCTTTCCCTGCTCTTCTCTGCAGAGAAAGTTTGTGAGCAGGAAACTTAACCCCTTCCTGTCCTGCCTCTCCAAGCATCTGAGGTGACAGAAAGTGATTTAAACCCATTTTCTCCTGTTTCTGGGGCTCTGCCTTGTCACAAGTGAGAAAAAGAATGATTAGTCAATACACTGTGTTGAACCATGGGGGCAGACAGAGTTTCAGTGCAAAAATGAGACGCATGTTCAGCCTAATGTTTTTTAAAAGGGCGAATAGTACAGCCCACATATTTAAGATTGCATGGACAGACAATCAAATAAACCACAAAAGCTGTGTTGCAAGTGGTGTAATAATGAGCGTGCCATTCTTTTTGGGATGCAGTATCCAACCAAGATTCCTCTTCCAGGGTACTCAAGCAGAATGAAAACTCCCCACATTGGAAATAACCCTTCCACTCAGGTCAAAAACGGGGGACCGGAACCGCATGCACCAAACAATCCCTGAGATTTCTACCTCTGGTATATGCAATAGACATAGATTTCCGAAAACCTCTGAATGGAGCTATAGTGGCTAGTTGTTTTACATTGTTGCTTTCGCCTTCCCATTGGCTCGTGCAGTAACCAGTAATATGTTGTGATGTCAGAAGCTGGTTTTAAAAGAAGGTTTCACTGTTAGGGCTTATCCTTTCACGTTCTTCCGATTTGGATGGGAATGTTTGCCTGACACAGGGTCTGCAAGAATATTGATGGACCCGAAACGGAGTGCTATGTCGTAGCCCATTCTTTCTTCATGACAAGTGGAAGACATGTCTGCTCCTTCAGCGGACAGCCCATAAGCTAAGTGGCTGCTTTCGTTTTGTTGAGTATATTTGTACTGCTTAATTTGATTAAAATGCACACGGTTTGTTGTAGGGGTTAAGTCCTCACACAGCCACAAATGAGCTTTTCAACAGTGAGCTCCTCAGTTGAAATTGGTCTTTCTATGATGATCTTTTGAGGGCCAGGCCTTTTTCCTTTAGGCCTTTGGGATAATTTTGTTGGTGGCTATTTAGATAATGGCACTAAGTTCAGATATTCAGTGGCAGACACTTTCTGGATATTGCTGCTGAATATCTGGGGTTTTTTTGTTCGTTCCTTTTTTTTTTTTTACCTGCAGAGGCCAGCTTCTAAAAAAAAAAATTGAGCATTGCAAGGTGAATATTATCCCCTTTATTGCATATTTACTGTGCTGTTTTTTCTCTGTCCACATCAGGTGAAGGAATTTTCATTTCTTCCGATGCCACCCACTTGTTGGACTTCATAGATAAGCAGGGTCAAGTCCATGTGATCCAGAAGTATCTGGAAGCCCCTCTTTTGCTGGAGCCCGGCCACCGCAAATTTGACATCAGGTGAGGTAGTCTGTCACTTTCAATGGGCCTGGGAGATTGTCCTTGGGGATATAGATGGTGTCATAAGTAAGACAATGGAAATGGCTTCATAACTTTCGGAGATAAAGGGGGTCATTTTATAAGGAGCCGCATAAAGTTATGCAGCAGCTATGCATGGAAATCACTGTATTTTAGTGATTTATGTGCATTAATGGGCATTTATGTGCATACTTAAGCCATTCGCTATTTTGTACATACATATGTAAGCCTGATGGTGTGTACTTTCATGGTGAGCATGCGTACAGGTGGAGCACACAAGTACATTTGTAAATTACAAAATACTATAATTTACGTGCATTTGTGACTCATCTAGGCACAAATATTTACACCAGCCATTGAACCTTTGTAAGTGATTCTGCCTAGATTTAACATTCATTTTCAACCACTTTTGCCCATATTTTATAAAATAAAGTAAACATCCAGTATGCACAGAAAAAATGTCAGCTTTGCAGTGCTTTATTAAAATTATCTTCAAAGTGATGTACTAAGATCGGTAATGCAGTAGCGATTAACATTGTTATTATTAGGAATAGATGCTCAGAAGAGACATGGCATGAATCAACAAGACTCCGATTCCTTCTGGCTTCTGAAATGTTGCCCCGGCAAGGTATCTTAGAGGCGGATATTAAAAAAGAAACTGAGTGCCTAAATTAAGGAGCCTCTTTTCAGCACAGAACTTAGAATACCAAATTAGACTTGCTATCTGTTCTCATACATTTAACTTCCTAAGCTGTGTGCCCAGTGATGGACATTAGTATTGAGCACCTAATCTACTTTCCCTGACCAGAGTCACCTCTGGGTCTTCCCAATTTTAGATACCTGAAATATAGGTGTCTAGTAAAAATAGATATCTGTATTTAGGAACTCAGTAGGGGGAGGTGACATTTTAATTAATGAATATCTAAGTGCCTAACATCTTAAGCCTGTGTGTCCTTTAAAAAAAAAAATTACACCTACCAGTGGCAGAAATTTAAATCAAGAGCCCTGAAGAAAAACATCTAAAAAGGCCTCCAGAACAGGGGGAAATCCACCTCAGAAGATAGGGGAATGGTTATAAATGGCCCCGCTCTGCTGCAGGGGCAGCTTGGATGGAATTTACACCACTGACACCTACAAAGCCTTCACTCATAGGTGACCAGTTAATTAATCACCCTCCACATATATAATATAGGTGGCTTACTTTAAGATTGCTTTTCAGCACACCTAAAGTAAACACACAAACCATCCGGACAGTAGCTTAGTGGGGGATGTGCAATTCCTATGGGCCTCTCCACAGGCTTCATTTACAGGTCAAGCTGGTTAGGCCTGTCTGCTCATTTCAGACACCATGGATCATAGGCCTTCGCCTACCACAGGAGCAGTTAGTGCTGGCAAAAAAATCCCTCTCTAGAATTTCTTTAAATAACGGTTGCCAGTAAATATCCTTTTGAAAATTGGACCATCAGTGCCTTATGTGTATCTCTTCTCTTTACTTATTTTAATATCTAGTTAGCTGTAAGTTTGGCAGCCACTTCCTAAAATATGGACTGTCTTGCTGGAAAATTTGCATCTGTATGGGATGTCGCACAGCCTGAGGGAATAGACAGGAATCTAAAATGTGGGCTGTCATTAACAGACGTTAAGATAATAACATAATCTTTTTATGTTTTCTGATTCCCTGTCATGGGAAACGGCTTAATATTTTATCTATTGCTTGCCAACATAACTTAAGCTGTTGGAAAGATCATACTTTGCTTGAATGTCACTTTTTGGGGGAATTTTCAACAATCAATATATATAAAAGCATACCGCCCATGTATGGAGAAAGAGGGCTTTTGGATGAACTGAAGGCTTAATTAGAGATTCACTGCAGGTAGATATGCCCTGGTTACTGGTTGTTTATGTTCTGGGGAGTATGACTCCAGCAGTCCTTCCCAAAAATGCAGTTCAATGTGTGCCTTTGAGTCGGTGCTGACTCCTGGCGACCCAGCAGCTCCTGGTTTTTCTTGGCAGTGTGACCGGAATTAAGGCTTCTGTTAGTGACTGCAGGATGCTATTTTGCAGCAAAGGTGGAAATCTACTTTGCCTCCTTCCATGTTTAAAGAGATTTCTGGGGTGTGGGAGTCATGTACTAGTAAGAATCATGTAAATATACTTGACTGTTCGCATGCACTTGTTATATTGTAATAATGTTCAATGTGTCTCAGTTGTTCTGTATGTAAACCGCTATGATTACCCGAAATGGCTGTATAGAAAATCACTCAAATAAATAAAATAAAAATAAATAAATGAGTAATAGAGAGGCTGAGCTATGCACTGCAGAGTAGAGTATTGAATAGACAGTGGGAGATCCACTGGAATGGCAAGTGGCTACCCTGGGGAGATGAAGGTTGTGTCGAAGAGTTTACATATTGCTCTGCTGATCATTCCAGTGCCTACAGTCTAGGCTTTGAGAGGGATGGATAGATGGGTGGGAAATTAGGTACGCAAAGGGCTTAAGGTTAATATAGACCCAATCAGAACAGCTGGTACCTTTGTTGTAGCATACTTATTCTTGTTTGGCTGGTCGTGGAGACTGGTGGAATTTATTGTTAACAATGAAGCAGAAGAGCGTATTCTTAAATTCAAAAGCTCAATACAAGACTTGATTTATTATTTTATTAAAAGGATTTGTTATACTGTTGTTCAAATTTTACAACATATCTGTTTACATGAGGTTAAAAACAAAAATAACTCCCCTATTCATATTTTTTCTGCAGATATACATAGGGCATCTAGGTAGAAATTGAAGAGTCCAGGTTGGAATGTTCGCAGGTCCCTGACTATTTCACAAAAAGCTGCTCTAAACATTGCACCTTTTGTTAAATGTGTATAAGGACTCCAGCACATACAGTGAGAGCATTGATTTGACAAAACTAAACATTCTAAAAAAAAAAAAAAAGGGAGGCATCACCTAAGGACTTTGCATGTGTAAGTGCTGATCTTGCAGCATACAATGGTATGCGTACAATAGGAGCCAGTTAAGGAGCTAAGTGTCTTTGTAATTTTGAGGTGGAAGTAGACACCACAGAGGTCAGCTCAGTAGCTGCCTCAGTCGCCGATGGAGACCCAAGTTGAAATGAGCAACTGTATGTCTCAGATCAGTGTAAATACCAGTGGGGAAAATGTAAAAAAAAAAAAAAAAAGTACCTGCATTACAGCTGTAAAATGGAAATACATATTTTTCACCACACACCATCTTTCAATCTGTGCATCCCATAGCACTATCTCCAGGAACAAGCAGGAATGCAGTCTTCCTTATCGTCACTCCAGTCCAGTCCCTTTACTTCTGGGTTACGCAACCCTTCCAGCAGCTTGGAGGCTGAGCCCAACCTTTTTGGAGGTGGGGCGGTACAAATACCACTGAGACCACCCACTAACTCCAGTATTCTTAGCCTCCAAGCAGCTGGAGGGTTCCGTAAGCCTAGGGCTTACTGGAGTCCTATTTTTAATTTAATTCAATTTAATTCAATTTAGTTTAATTCCTTAAGTTTACTTACATTTATTTCTGTTTTGATTTCCTTTTGATTTCCTTTTGAAGCTCCTGTGCCTTTTAATTCTTGCCTGCTCCCTTCCCCCCCCCCTCCCCCCCTCCCCTCCGGTTCAGGAAGGGCATTGGAGGTGAGCGGCGGCCTGCAGTACCAAAGAGGATTTCGGCTCCCCTCTGCCCCGGTGAAGGTCGGCACATTTTTGAGCCCTGCAAATCGCAGAACCAGCCATCTCCTGCCTCTTGCCGAAGCCTCCCGGGTTGGCTGAGCGCTGGAGGCAAGGCTGCCATTCGGGTACAAGAAAATCCCGCAGAACCTGTCTCGGAGCTCCCGAACGTGGAGGCAAGGCCCGAGCTTTACGGCACTGCGGGGGAGCTGGTAAAGTGGCGTTTTGATAGCGGCAGCGGCTCCAGTGCTGGGAGTGCAGCGGATAGCCCCGCGGTCCCCCGTTCAGGCTCCACGTGGTGAGGCCTACCACGTGTAGAGCCTGCGGGCTAGGATCGCGGAGTCGGGCCCAGGAGTCTCAAGGAAAACGCAAGTACCTCCGCGGGAGGAAAATTAGATAGATTTAATTGTATTCTGGGTCAACTTTGATTTTAATGCGTTTAATTTTTAATTTTTAATCTAATTCTTTTAATTTTAATTTTGATTTGTTTTTGTCGTCATTGAGAACTGATTGGGATTTGCCTTTGTTCCTTCTCCTTGTCTCCCTCCTCCGGGGGAAAAATATATTAAAAATATATTAAAAATATATCGGAATACATTGATTACATATTGATATTGAATTTTGGAACTCACAGTGGGAAGGCCCTAACTAAGTCATGGCAACCAAGCCACGCTGTCCAGCCTGCGGAACACGCAGGGGCACCTCCGCAGAGACAGGAATCTGCAGGAGCTGCGCCGCAGTGGCGGCCTCTATTGAGCAGGAGATTAATCTGTCTGTAGCTCTCCCCCCTCAGGGCTCAGGAGATCTCCTAGGAGGGGAAGGAGGCGCGCATGCCCCTCCAGATACGTCCTCGGACGTTCCTTCCCCTCCCCTCCCCTCCCCTCCCCTCCCCCCTCCCACCTCCCTGAAGGGGAAGGAGGGTCCGGGGATTTTTTCTCCCCGGACTTCATCCTCTTACTTCACAAGGCCTACTGCTTGCGGAAGCAGGGCTCCGGAGCAGTAGAGACCAGACCGTCGAGGGAAGACAAACCACCCAGACCCTTGGGTGAAGGCAACCCAGAGGCCGGCATTCCACCTAAGCGCCCCCGGCTGGGTGAGGAGGAAACCTTAGCGGCCCTCTCCCAGGGTACTCCGGAGGAGGCTTACTCGGACAGAGACTTGGACGAGGAGGAAGAGGAGCTGGAAGAAGGAGAGATCCCAGAGGAGGACCAATCCAGGGTTATCAGAGTCTTTCGTCGGGAGGAGCTCCCAGCCCTAATTAATGAGTCCCTAAAAGCGCTCAATGTGGCCTCGGATACGCCGGCTGGAGAGGAGGCGTTGGAAGACCCATTGATCCAGGCCTTTAGAAGATCCCAGAAAGTATTTCCGGTCCACAGAGTGGTGCGCCAGATGATACAGGAAGAATGGGATCAGCCGGAATCTAGCCTAAGGGGAGTCCGGTCCATGCTGCGCCTATATCCTCTTCCAGAGGCAGACAAGGAGATACTGAAGTCCCCCAGAGTGGATGCAGCGGTATCGGCGGTCACTAAAAAGACCACTATCCCAGTTGAGGGCAGCACGGCCTTAAGAGATTCGCAGGACAGAAAATTAGATACCCTCCTGAAACAGGCATTTGACGTAAGCGCTCTCGCCTTACAGGCCTCCGTCTCGGGAGCTTGGGTAGCTCGGGCCTGCTTAAAGTGGTCTCAACAACTTCAGGCAGCGGAAACCCCCGCGGACGACGCTCGGCCCAACGCTTCTAGGTTGGAATCCGGAGCAGCATACTTGGCGGATAGTCAGTATGACCTCATCAGAAGCCTGGCCAAGAACATGGCCTCGGTGGTGGCGGCCAGGCGTTATTTGGGGTTACGAAATTGGGCAGCGGATGCCTCCTCAAAGGCACGCCTGAGTCGACTCCCCTTCAAGGGGAAACTACTGTTTGGGGAGGATTTAGAGAAGCTGGTAAAGGACCTTGGCGAGTCCAAGGGTGGCAGGCTCCCGGAAGACAGACCAAAACAAGCCCGTCCTCTGCCCCCGACACGTACCCAGACTAGGGACACTCGGAGGTTTCGTCCAGCCAGATCCAACCTACCTGCCAGAGGGCGTTTCCCCTCCAGGGGCCAAGGCTTCCGGGGGTTTCGGGGAGCAGGTCGCGGTTTTGGGTCCTCCTCCTTCTCCTCGGCCCCTAGAAAACACCAATGAAGCGACGGGGGTCCAGGGGGAAGAGCGACCAGTGGGAGGTCGCTTAAGTCTCTTTCTTCCCGCCTGGGCCCGGGTCACTTCGGATCAATGGGTACTGGAGGTGATCAGAGAGGGCTACGCGCTCGAATTCGCAAGACAAATCCCCCCAGCGTTCATCCAATCTCCCAGCGGATCCCCGGCAAAGAGGTCGGCGATAGAGACAACCCTCGCCCGTCTACTTGCACTCGGGGCAGTGGTCCCAGTACCACCAGACCAGTTCGGATCGGGTCGATACTCGATTTACTTCGTAGTACCGAAGAAGGAAGGATCCTTCTGACCAATCCTGGACTTGAAACAGGTCAACCGCTGTCTCAGGGTACCACATTTCCGCATGGAGACCCTACGATCAGTCATCGCGGCAGTAAGAGGTGGAGAGTTCCTGACGTCCCTCGACTTGACAGAAGCCTACCTTCATATTCCGGTCAGGAAGTCCCATCAACAGTTCCTAAGATTCGCTGTGCCGGGGGGCCACTTTCAATTCCAGGCCCTTCGGCCTTGCTACGGCTCCACGGACATTTACCAAGGTGATGGTAGTAGTGGCGGCCTTCCTCCGGAAGGAGGGAATACTAGTACACCCATACCTAGACGATTGGCTGATCCGGGCAAAGTCGGAAGTAGAAAGTCGCTCGGTGACGGACAGAGTAATTCAGGTTCTAGAGGAATTGGGGTGGGTCATCAACCGAGCAAAGAGCAGGATGACTCCCTCCCAGGACCTCGAATATCTCGGAGCAAGATTCGACACCGGAAGGAGCAGAGTGTTCCTGTCTCGAACCCGATCAAGGGACCTAAGACTGCTAGTCGCACAGTTTCTGCACAGACGAAACCCCTCAGCATGGCATTATCTTCAGGTACTGGGCACGATGGCGGCAACAATAGAGGTAGTGCCTTGGGCCATGGCACACATGCGACCGTTGCAGCGCTCCCTCTTGCGTCGCTGGTCACCACAACTCCATCCCCTATCAACTCAGTTACTGTGTGCTCAGCGGACCAAACAAGCCCTTCGCTGGTGGCAGTGCACAAAGAACCTGGAACGTGGGATGCCCCTCGAGCCTCACCTATGGGTACTGTTGACGACGGATGCCAGTCTGACAGGCTGGGGGGCTCACTGCGAGGACCAGTTTGTCCAGGGCAGTTGGTCCCCGTTGGAATCTCAATGGCCCATCAACAGACTAGAATTGCGAGCCGTCACTCTGGCACTCAGAGCGCTCGAGTCCCTAGTGCTAAGAAGAGCAATTCGCGTTCTCTCCGACCAACGTCACCACGGTAGCTTACATCAACCACCAGGGAGGCACCAGCAGCCCCGCCTTGGAGAAGGAGGCGGAGGCCCTCTTCCAGTGGGCGGAGCCCCGCCTGGAAGCGATTTCGGCTCAACACGTGGCAGGCACGGACAACCTCACGGCCGATTACCTCAGCAGGCACAGAATAGACCACGGAGAGTGGGAGCTGGAGAAGGAGACCTTCGACCAGATAGTAGCCCGCTGGGGACTCCCAGTCATGGATCTCATGGCAAGTTTCTCGTCAGCCAAGGTGGATCGGTTCTTCAGTCGGCGGAGGGAAAGAATGTCCGAAGGCCTGGATGCCCTGTCTCAGAAATGGCCGACGGAGGGTCTTCTCTACGCGTTCCCTCCTTGGGTTCTAATCAGAAAGGTCCTCCAGCGGATAGAGTCTCACCAGGGCCTGGTGATCCTCATTGCCCCGGATTGGCCGCGTCGCCCCTGGTATGCGGATCTGGTGAGGTTGCTAGCCGAACGACCTTGGCGGCTTCCTTGCAAAAGGGGCCTGCTCAGACAAGGCCCGGTGCTGATGCCTCACGTGGATCGATTCTCGCTTACGGCCTGGCTCTTGAAAGGACGCGTCTCTTGAAGAGAGGTTATTCAGGAGCGGTAATCTCAATGCTGTTGAAGGCGAAGAAACGCTCGACCTGTCTTTCCTATGTGAGGGTCTGGCGTATCTTCGAAGCGTGGTGTGCGGAACACAGAAGAAAACCCCTTTCGGCCTCAGTCCCTGAGGTTCTGGAATTCTTACAAGCGGGCTTTGACAAGGGCCTGGCGCACAGTTCCTTACGAGTCCAACTTGCCGCCATCGCTTGCTATAGGGGTAAGGTCCGGGGCAAGCCCCTAGGGACCCACGCGGACGTCTCCAGGTTCCTAAGGGCGGTTAGACGTCTGCGACCACAACGGAGGTCGGTAATCCCCCCTTGGGATCTCAACCTGGTACTAAATGCATTGGTCGGGGAACCCTTTGAGCCGGTAAAGACGGCTTCCCTGAAGGACCTAACCCTCAAGACAGTCTTTCTGGTCGCTATCTGCTCGGCCAGGCGGGTCTCCGAATTGCAAGCGCTGTCCTCTCAACCTCCTTTCCTATCTTTCCTCAGGGACAAGGTGGTCCTACGAACAGTACCGTCCTTCCTGCCCAAGGTCATCTCGCCCTTTCATTTGAAGCAGACAATTACACTCCCGGCCTGCCCGGCCGAGGAACCTGAAGGTAGGGACAACAAGCTGAGACTGCTAGACGTCCAGAGGATTTTGAAACAATACCTTTCCCGCACAGCTCCTTTCAGGAAATCCGACCGGCTGTTCGTCCAGTTCGGAGGCCCACACAAAGGGGAGGCGGCGGCCAAGGCCTCCATCTCCAGGTGGATCAGAGAAGCGATTGCCTCCGCCTACATCCTAAAAGGGAAACAGGTTCCAATGGGGCTACGGGCGCACTCCACCCGGACTCAGGCCACCTCGTGGGCAGAGTTCAGTCTAGTCCCCCCTTTGGATATTTGTAGAGTGGCAACTTGGTCCTCTCTGCATACCTTCACAAAACACTACAGACTGGACGTTCAGAGTTCAGCAGACGCTCGGTTTGGTCGGACGGTTCTTCAGTCCGGTTTGCCGGATCCCACCCAGAGTTGAACTGCTCTGGTACATCCCAGAAGTAAAGGGACTGGACTGGAGTGACGATAAGGAAGAAGTAATTAGATCTTACCTGCTAATTAGTGTTCCTGAAGGAACGACAGTCCAGTCCCTGATCCCTTCCGGCTCGGCCGGACTTGAAGGCCTATCAAACAAAGGGCAGAAACGCGGACCGAGCGTAGAACCAGGTCTAGGCGAAGGGGGTCAGGGGAAAGTCGCCTCTGGCAGTATCAGGCATTCCGCTCCCCCCGTTGCCCTCCCTCCCTTCTTTATTCCTATGTCTCCTTTAAAAAAAAAAAAAAAAAAAAAAGTAGGGTAGTTTGTTAAATATCCCCTTGGGGAGTTAGTGTTTTTTGTTGTTAATGGTTATTGGTGCATAGAAATTTCTTTAATCTGCTTTTTCATTCGAATACTGGAGTTAGTGGGTGGTCTCAGTGGTATTTGTACCGCCCCACCTCCAAAAAGGTTGGGCTCAGCCTCCAAGCTGCTGGAAGGGTTGCGTAACCCAGAAGTAAAGGGACTGGACTGTCGTTCCTTCAGGAACACTAATTAGCAGGTAAGATCTAATTACTTCTTCACATATGGGTGCCATCCCCCGATGGAGCCCGCACAGGAACACTCCCCAGCATCCAATAGGAACCATTTGGGAGCATCCCTCTGCACATGTATGCATGCCTTCCCAGTAATTCTCCTCAGTCCTAGTTTTTCTGCAGAGCCCAGAGGACACTGTTTTTCCTTGCACCCTTCGGGGTTCGATACTTACTGTATTTGCCTTCCCATCATATCAGCACCATCTCTCTTCGGTTCCAGTGGGGGGTTTTTGCATATATATTTTTTTTTTTTCCTTGTTTTTACCTTGGAGTTTTCATCTGTCATCCGCTGTTACATTTTTTTGACTTACCAGCAGAAAGGAAGAGGTACTAATGCCACTGTATAAGTCACCGGTGAGGCCTCACTTGGAATACTGTGTTCAGTTTTGGAGACCATATCTCACAAAGGATGTAAAAGACTGGAAACGGTTCAGAGGAAGGTGACCAAAATGATTTGGAGCCTGCGTCAGAAGCCTTATGAGAAGAGACTTGAAGACCTAAATATGTACACTCTTGAGGAGAGGAGGGATAGGGGAGATATGATTCATACCTTTAAATACTTAAAGAGAATTAATGAACAAACAAACCTCTTCCAAAGATGGGAAAGCTGTAAAACTAGAGGGCATAACATGAAGCTGCAAGGGGGTAAATTGAAAGGCAATGTCAGGAAATACTTTTTCACTGAAAGGGTGGTGGGTGCTTGGAATGACCTCCCGATGGAAGTGGTGGGGGCAAATAGTGACAGAATTCAAAATGGCATGGGACAGACACAGTGGATCCCTTTACAGCAACAGGATAAAATGAAAATAAACTTAATTATCTAATTTCTCAACAAACAGGGGTGTCCTACACGGAGCGGTGGGTTCACCCCTAAACAAAGACATGGGGGGGTGACCTGCACGGAGCAGCAGGTGCACCTACTCTTGCCATCTTACTGGGCAGACTAGATGGACCATACTGGTCTTTATCTGCTGTCATTTACTATGACTTGGCAAAGGCTGGCTTTCCTGATATGAACAAGCCACCTAGCAGTTTTAAAAATGTACCAACTGTAACAGCACTATTTCCATGATCAACAAGCACAGTTGGTGCTTACAGTGTTTGGGCCCCAACCATGACCCAGATTCCTGGAACCTTTGTCAATAAATGACAAAACGGGGCCTACAGAATCGTGAAAAGCAACAAGAGAATCTTTTCAGTACCTACTCGGCACCCTTAGCACACTCTCCTTCAGTATTGACTCCTTCTCAAGGCTCCAATTCCCAGCGGGCATCCTGAGCTCCCTCGGAATCGAGAGGCCGCGGGACTGGAGAAAAGCATAAGTCAACATTGGTATAGAAGCCGTCTACATTGAAGACCGAAGCTAAGCATTGGGATCAATCCACTATGCATTGACGGCATTATGGAGTTAAAGACTCAGAACGGCCATCTAAACAGCCCCGGCAGGAGGAATTCACCTCCAGAGCACAAGAGGGGGCTCCGGAGTGCTACAGAGGCTTCAGCCTCCAGTTCTTTTGTCTGCTACACTGGCTCAGAGTTCTGAACCAGAATCCACTCAGACATCAGACATCTTCCTCGAGCAACACATGCTGTCTATTGAGAGGAGTCTGGCTGTATTCCTGGTGGCATCCGTGCTGGTGGCCTCACGGCCCTCGTGAGCCCAGGAATCGTTCCAGAGTCTGGATTCAGGGACCAAGTCCTCGGTACCCCATACCTTCAGGCCAGTACATAGCCTCGGACCCCTGACATTGATTCCTTCAGGGTCGATGCCAATCTTGGAACTGATCAGTCCTTCTCAGATTCCTTTAGCCCATCCTCTGCAGCCAGACCATCGCTCTCATGAGGAGCCACCTTCGAGCTCCTATGGTTCCAATGCTCCAGAGCGTCTGCATGGAGACCGACTGTCGGTCTCTGAAAAGCATTGACGGCACAAAGCCGGTCTCCGATACTTTGATTTTCTTGCAAATTCAGATTCTGACTCATGGGCATTGGAGGCTAAATCACCCGTCTTGCAGCAGCACCATGATGTGCCCTTGGACCCCTCGCCTCCTCCAGGGCGTCGTCAGTCCGCACCTGACTTTATTAGAGACATGGCTACCACTCTCTATCTTAGTGTCTGTGGACACAAAGTCAGAAATGAAAGCTGAAGAACTTGAAATCCTCCAGTACCCCTCTCTTCCCAAGCAAGCAGCCACCCTACCTGTTTATCATATCCTACAACATCTAATGTTTCAGATGTGGGAAAACACTCTCTCTGTACAGCCCGTCAGTAAGAGGCTAGATATCATGTATCGAGTTCCCAATTCTTCTAGTTTCCAGAAACCTCAACTTCCCCACCATTTTGTGGTGGTTAAATCCGCTATGTGACGCATTCGGAGTGCCAAAAATAATTTCTCAGTTCCCCCTGGGTGGGAATCTCCTTTGGCCGTCGATGTTTGTAGTCACTAGTGTTAGCTGGCCGCTTCAACTCCTACATGCTCTACATAAGCATGTTTCTCAGACATATCATGAAGGATCTCACTGAGTTGTCTGCTGCCCTTCCTTCTGATAAGCTCAAAACATTCTGTGTCCTGGTTAAACATGGGCAAGATTGTTACAAATTTATCATCAGGGCCTCTTTTGATGCTTTGGAGTGTACAAGCAGAGCTGCTGCAGTGGGTATCAGGGCCAGAAGGATGGCTTGGCTGCAGTCTTCAGATCTTGAACAGTGTGTGTCCAAGATCGATTTATCTACTTACTTTATTTGTGTGATTTTTATACCGCCATATCGAGCAATCATAGCGGTTTACATAGAACAATTGAGTTACATTGAACAGGGTAATGGTTACATGTGAATAACAAGCAATCAGAGATATACAGGATTTATATAACAATTAACTATTTACAAATTAGCTGGACATAGGGAGACTTAAGTTCTCAGTTTTATGCATTTTTGTAGGGGGGTTTTCTGTGTAGTGGGTGATCATGGGGTGTGAGGCTAATTCATGCTAAACAGGATTAAGTCGGGCCAACAGTTGGAGTTGTGTCTTTTTGTTTGAAGTGTTCTCTTTTGATAAAGGCTGGAGAGAGAAGACTGTTGAAATCGAGATTGATGATCTCACCATGAAACACCTCTCTCGTAAGATGGCTGATCCAGCTAAGAAAAATACCTCTGACAAGAAATCCTTTTATCCTAAAAAGAGAAAATACTATCCTTTTTTACCCTACTTACTTGATCCATCTGGCTTCTCACAGTCAGCAAAAGGCACAACCTCATCATCACAAGAGGGCTAAGCAGCCCCAACCAGTGTCTGGTTTTTGACTGTTTTCTAGAGAATATGGCCACTCTTTCTCTCAAGGACCTGCAGTCCTCTCAAATAGCAGGCCAACTGGTCAATTTTGCCCACTTATGGCCCCTCATTATATCAGAGCCCTGGACTCTGCAGGTCGTCCTCAAGGGCTATCTACTAAATTTTGCCCAGATACTTCCTTCCTTCCTCCCAAAGGAGTATTCTCTTGCTCCCTTTCATCGTTCCCTCCTACAGCAGGAAGTCACCACACTCCTGGCGGATGGTGCAATCAAACTAGTTCCCTCCGTGCAGGAGAGCTTGGATTTCTACTCCCACTATTTCCTTGTCCCCAAGAAAACAGGGGGGTTCCATCCCGTCCCATCCCGTCTTGGACCTCGGAAACCTCAACAAGTTCCTTGTTCGAGAAAAGTTCAAGATGGTTTCTCTGCTCTTCCTTCAGAGAAATGATTGGCTCTGTTCTCTAGATCTGAAGGATGCATACACACACATCCTTATTCATTCATCTCACAGAAGCTGCCTACTCTTCATGTTTGGCAGGCACTATCAATACCGTGTCTTGCCCTTCAGCCTGGCTTCCACCTCAAGAGTCTTTACCAAATGTCTTCCTGTCACCACAGCCTATCTCCGCACTCTGGGAATCTTCTTCTTCCCCTACGTAAACGACTGGCTCATCAGAGGCGAAATACCAAGCATTCTCAGTCTCTCTGTTCACCGCACAGTCTCAGCGCTCCAACGCCTGGGATTCGTCATAAATTTTCCAAATTCCCGCCTGTCTCCCTCTCAGCAGTTGGAATTCATTGGAACCTGGCTCGACACCGCTTGGGCTTTTCTACCCGAGAACTGGCTCAAGTGCCTCATAGAACTGGCCTTCTTTATTCAGCAAGCTCATTACCTCATAGCCAGAGACATGCTTCGCCTCTTGGGCAACATGACCTCCACGGTCCATGTAGTTCCCTACACCCATCTTCACATGCATATGGCTCAATGGACCCTCTCTTCCCAGTGGAAGCAAGCAACCGGCCATCTCCGGGACACAGTGATAATCATATTCCTTCTGGCGAACTCTCTACAGTGGTGGCTCTTGTCCAGTAACCTATGTATAGGGTTACCTTTTCAGATGCCTCTGCCTCAGTGGACTCTAATCACTGATGTGTCCAGACAGGGCTGGGGAGCCCTTCTCGACAAACTACAGATGCAGGGCCTCTGGTCCCAGCAGGAGACTTTGTTAAAAATCAACTTCCTGGAGTTGCAGGCAATTACCAATGCCCTTCAGGTTTTCCAAACTCGACTATTGATTCACAGACAACTAGGTGGCCATGTTCTACATCATCGAACAGGGTGGCATGGGCTCTTGCCACCTCTGCTCCAAGACTCTCTGCCTGTGGACCTTTGCCCAATCACATGGCATGCTTCTCTGAGCAGTCTATGTGCCAGGCAACCAAAACACTCTAGCAGACAGCCTCAGTCGAGTTCTTTGACCTCTCGAATGGATGCTTCATCGACAGACAGTTGATCGTGTCTTCCAGCTCTGGGGGACACTGAGGATCGATTTCTTAGCTTCCTTGCTCAATGCGCAGCTCCCTCAGTCTTAGAAACATAGAAACATAGAAATATGATGACAGAAAAAGACCACATGGCCTATCTAGTCTGTCCTTCCATATCAACAACTACAACAGTCCCCTTTTTTTCCTTTAGCGATCCTGTGTTTGTCCCATGCTTTTTTGAATTCAGTTACTGTCCTCATCTCTACCACCTCCACTGGGTGACTATTCCACAAATCAACCACTCTTTCCGTAAAGAAATATTTCCGCAAATCACTCCTGAATCTATCCACCTTCACCCTCAACCCATGTCCCCTCGTAGCAGAACTTGCTTTCAATTGAAAGAGGCTCTCCCACTGAACATTTATGCCACGGAGGTATTTAAACATCTCAGTCATATCACCTCTATCCCGCCTTTCCTCTAAGGTGTACATATTAAGATCCTTAAGTCTGTCCTCTTATGCTTTATAATGAAGACCACTAACCATTTTAGTAACCACCCTCTGCACCGACTCCATCCTGTTCACATCCTTTTGAAGGTGCGGTCTCCAGAATTGCACACTACTCCAAATGAGGTCGCACCAAAGACTTATTCAGCGGCACTATCACCTCCTTTTTTCTGCTAGCCATTCCTCTCCGTATGCACCCAAGCATCCTTCTAGCTTTTGCCGTCGCCTTTTTTACCTGTTTAGCTACTTTAAGATCATCCGACACAACCACGCCCAGGTCCTGCTCTTCTTTAGTGGACAAAATTACTTCACCCCCTGTACTATATTGCTCCCTTGGATTGCTGCAGCCCAAATGCATGAACTTACATTTTTTAACATTAAATCCCAGCTGCCAAATTCTAGACCATTCTTCAAGCTTAACTAGATCCCTCCTCATTTATTTTTATTTATTTATTTATTTACATTCTCTTATATACCGCGCTATTCTGCATCAGTGCGGTTTACATTGAACAAACTGAAATTACATTGAACAGGGCATTATAACTTGGAGATAACTATTTTACAGGGAACATGGGCTATGGAGGTTTAAGTGGCTTGCCCAAGACCACAAGGAGCACCTGTGGGACTAGAAACCCCAGTCCTTCCTGCCCAAGGTTGCTGTCCTCTAGTGGGGTTTGAACCCCTGACCTTTTGTCCTCATGTTATCTACACCTTCCTGGGTGTCTACTGTATTGCAGATTTTGGTATCATCCACAAAAAGGCAAACCTTACCCGACAGCCCTTCCACTATATCACTAACAAAGATGTTAAAAAGAATCGGACCAAGGACAGATCCCAGGGGCACACCACTGGTAACATCCTTCTTCTCAGAGTGAGCCCCATTTACCTGTACTCTTTGTCGCCTCCCACCCAACCAATTTCTAACCCAAGCAGTAAACTTTAGGGTCAATCCCTAGGGTGCTCAGTTTGTTTATAAGCCTCCTGTGAGGAACAGTGTCAAAGGCTTTACTGAAATCTAAATACACCACATCTAGGGCTCTCCCTCAGTCCAACTCCCTGGTCACCCAGTGAAAGAAATCAATCAGATTTGTCTGACAAGACCTGCCTCTGGTGAATCCATGCTGCCTCGGATCCTGTAATCTGCTGGACTCCAGAAACCTCACTATTTTCTCTTTCAGCAGCATTTCCAATAATTTACTCACCACCAAAGTTAAACTAACCGGCCTGTAGTTTTCAACCACATCTTTACTTCCGCTTTTTTTGTGTAAAGGCACCACATGAGCCTCTCTCCAGTCCTTTGGCACCACTCCCGACTCCGAGGCATTGAAAAGGTCAGTCAGTGGAGCTGCTAGAACGTCCCCAAGTTCTCTTAGTATTCTAGGGTGTATCCCATCCGGTCCCATCGTTTTGTCTACTTTAAGTTGAGTTAGTTTCTCACGAACACAGTCTTCTGAAAATTGTTCAAGATGTCCCTCGCTTCTGTTCCTGTTAGTGGGGTTTTTCTGAGGTCCTGCTCCTGGTTCTTCATTTGTGAACACAGAACAGAAATATTTGTTAAGCAATTCTGCTTTATCCTCATCAGCTTCTACATATTCCTTCCCTTCACCCTTGAGTCTGACAATACCACTTTTGCCTTTCCTCTTCTCACTAACATGTCTGAAAAATGTTTTTTCCCCCCCCCCCCCCCCCCATTTTATTGCTTTGGCTATTTCCTCCTCTTTTTGAATCTTTGCTTTCCTGACTACTTTGCTAGCTTCTCTAAGTTTTTCCAAATATAGATGCCTGTCTTCCTCTCTCTGTGATCTCTTGTATTTCATGAAGGCCTCCCTCTTTTTCTTCACTTTTTCAGCTACCTCTTTCGAAAGCCATAGCGGTCTCCTTTTCCTTTTACCTTTATTTACCATTTTAACAAAAAGGTTGGTTGCCCTTAAAATATCTCCTTTCAGTTTTGCCCACTGTTTTTCTACATCCCCCAGCTGTTCCCATCCCGCTAACGACTCCCTGAGTTATTGGCCCATCTTGGCAAAGTTAGTCTTCCTAAAGTCTAAGACCCTCACCTTTGAATGGATTCTAACAGCCCTAGTCCTAATTCTGAACCACACCATCTGGTGATCACTGGATACAAAATGATCTCCTACTATAACATCAGAAACACTTTCACCATTGGTAAGCACCAAGTCCAGTATGGCCCCTTCACGTGTGGGATCTGTTACCAATTGCCTGAATAGTTCTCCCTGTAGAGAATCCAGGATCTCTTTACTTCTAGATGATACTGCAGCAGGAATGTGCCAAACAACATCTGGCATATTGAAATCCCCTATCGGTAGCACTTCCCCTTTCCTAGCAATGCTGCGTATGTCTTCAATTAACTCTCTGTCCACCGCTTCCTCTTGTGAGTGAGGTCTGTATATCACGCCAGTGCAAATAGATTTCTCTTTCCCTCTTTCTACTTTAACCCACATTGCCTCCTCTCTCCCTTTTAAGCTCTGTAATTCCAAAGCTTTAATGGTATTTTTTACATATAGTGCCACTCCTCCTCCCCTTCTTCCTCCCCTGTCCTTTCTGAATAATGTATAGCCAGGTCTAGTTACATTCCAGTCATGGTTTTCTGTGAACCATGTTTCTGTAACTGCCACTAAATCCAAGTCGGCCACTCCCACCAAAACATCAACATCAGGGATCTTATTCCCCATGCTACGGGCATTTATACACACTGCTTTCCATATGTTACCTCTATTACCCATTTCCATAAAGATATTTAATGCATCACTTACCTGGGGGCTTTTTTCACCCATCCCCAATGAATCTAGTTTAAAGCCCTCTTCAGTAGATTAGCCAGTCTACTACTGAAGACGCGTTGACCTTTCTTGGACAGATGGATGCTATCTCTGCAACCCTTGGAACAGCATCCCATGGTCTAGGAAACCAAAACGCTCTCGATGACACCATCCATGCAGCCATGCATTCATCTCCAGGATGTGAGCCTCTCTGCCTTGGCCTTTACCCTCAACAAGGAGGATTGAAGAGAACACCACCTGTGCACTGTGATAAGGAAGCTTATCAGAGCCCTGAGAGTACTGCCAATAGAAAAGAATTTACATTAATCAAGGGACCTGTTCTGGCAGGTCAGAGAAATAGAGCAGCCTGTTTCCCTAAAAGACATCTTATTCCCAGCTTCAGTAACTTGTGGAGCTAGTGGAGCTAAGGAGGAGAAGCATAAGCATAGTCTGAAATACCCTTACGTCATGCCTAATCAATCAGTGGCCAGAGGATAGTTTAAGCACCAACACCTGAGCCCTGCAAGGGAGGAGTTGGAAGCTAAGGACTTTAAAAGGCAGAACTGAATATTCAGCAAGCAGACCAAGACCAGGGGAAGGACCGGCTCGGAGACCAGGGGAAGGACTGGCTCGGAGATGACAACCACAGCGACGAGAGAGAAGAAGAAGGTCCAAGAGAGAGAAGGCAAGAGGAACTCGGAGAGAAACGTGTACCTATAGAGATTCCTGTGATTCTGGTAGGAACTCTAAAGCAGCACCCTGTAAGCAGACAGGAACAGCTAAGGAGAAAAGGAACACAAAGTCTTATGGGAAGAGGTATGGAGCCGATGCCCTGAGGTCCAGTGATACCGACTGGAGGACAGGCCACAGAAGCACCCATGCTTACTGGCCAGGATACCTAAGGAGACAGCCCAAGGACAGTTGTGACTCAGGTATGAACTTTGATCCTTTAACTAACCTGGAGCAATGCAAACTGTTGGGAAACAGTGTCTCTCCCACTAGAGGCCAGTTATTGAAGCCCTCTGTGCCAGATATTGAGATTGAGCCTATGCAATTGGAGGAACAAGGTACAAGTCCTGAGGGAGATGATTTTTGCATGGACTGTTCTTTGTGTAAGGTTGATAGCCTAAAGAAATCCTCAAAGTAGGATTAAAACCATCAAAAGGAAATGTTCTAATTACTGGCTCCCCAGAAAGTTTTATATGGAAAGAAAGAGGCTTTTGGGGAATGGAAATGAAAACACGTGTGCAGAGGAGGAAACCAGCTATTGATTAAAAGCTTGTTATCCACCTTTTGATAGAGTAAACCATTGATCAAAGCCGTGCACATGTTGTATAAAGAACTGCTTTGAATGTGAAAGAAGAACGCTGTTTGTAAAGAAGTTTTTCCTTTTGGGTTTATTCTCCAGCACTGCTGAGCAGTTGTCAGCAGTGACTGAAGGGAAGTGTTTTTTTTTCTGTTGCTTGAAAAGACTCTGCAAGCTATTTGCTTGGAACTTTCAGTTGTGTTCTTTGCTTTGATTACAAAACCTGGAAAAGTTATCCTGAAGATGTTACCAAGTATAATCTGTGTGTGGAATAATTTACCCCATAAATAAACTCTATTTTGCCTTATACTCCACTCAACTACTACATTCTTATTTACCTCAAAGGCAAACATTATACAACTGGACTACTATTACCACAATCCTTTGCGGCATAGATAGTCTGGATCTTTGCAAAAGGTGGTGTAGCTTTCATAACAAGCACCCCCTTTTACAGCACCTAACTGCTTCACCCTCTGTCCCAGAGCCATGAAGTCACTTTTGATATGCTCAGAGGGATACCTGGCAGTATCATTTGTTCCGACATGGATTAGCAGCATTGGGTAATAGTCAGTGGGCTTGATGAGTCTCGGCAAACTCTCTGTAACATCTTGTATTTTGGCACCAGGCAGACAGCATACCTCTCTGGACATCAAGTCTGTTTGACAGATGGATGCCTCAGTACCCCTCAGAAGAGAGTCACCAACCACCACTACCCTTCGCTTCCTTGTGGTCACTGATTCTGCAACTTTGGGGTTCTTGAGCTCTGGTTCTTCCCTTTCCAGGGATACTTTCACCTCCTCCACTTCCAGGGCTGCATAATGGTTCTCTAATTCAAGGGCTGGAGAAGTTGGATGGGTGATTCTGCAGGCCCTGGTGACTTGTGTCCAACCTTCCTCATTCTGTTGGCACCCATCTTCTCCTCTGCTAGAGAGCTTGGATGGTTCTAGAAGCATATCATCAATGTACTTCTCACTGTCTTTGAATGCTCCTCAGCCTCGCCACCTCCTCTCTGAGTTCCTCCACTTGTTTCCTCAGAGCTTCAGCGTGCAGGCACCCTGCACATGGAACCAGTCCTTTAACTGGCATTGGGACCTCTGGACAGAGGCAGAAGCTGTAACGGGGGCAACAGCTTTAGCGATACGATTTTTCCAAGCCATTGTTCTGTTCGTGGAACTTAGGTATCTGTTAAAGCAAAAGAGAGAGATCTACCAAAGTACCAGCCGGTTTCCCAGCTGTCCTTTCAGAGAAAAAACAGTTAAATCACTTTAATTATATTCAAAATGTGCTGTTCCAAGTCCCTGTGCTTTGTTAAATGGGGAGGTGCCCTATAAAGCAAGACTGCTCACTAGGGGTGGGTGGGAGTTGAGGTGGGTAGGGAGGGAACTAACTCCTGATTAGGTGTCAGCAGTTCCCAAAAGCTGAGAAGGTTACTAGAGTTTAAAATATACTCAGCTAAAGAAAATATTGCCACTAAACCACCAAAAAGAATGTAACTTTGCTTTAAAAATATACCAGAACCCTTTTAAGAGCTCCCAGTCAGAGAGCTAGCAATTTAATAAAAGTAAACCCTCAAATCCTTACCCTTGTTTGACCTGTAGAACCCCTGTTTGGAATGCCTCAACAGGGCAGGGTTCTGAAGCCTTTGATGCAGGCCTCAGCTGCTCTCAGTCTTGCTCCAGAGTGCCTTCTCCACATTATCAGGCACCGGATGCTTTCCTCCTCCACTGGGGAATGGGTCTGCTGTGTTCTTTCCCTCCCATTCCTCTCATCGCAAAGATGCTCCTCAAATTACAGTCCGACAGGGGCACCATGATCCTGGTGGCCCCCTTCTGGCCTTCCCAGCTGTGGTTTCCCCTGCTACTTCGTCTAGCAAGGCAACAGCCCTTTCACTTGGGGTCTGCCTCAGACCTGCTTTTGCAGAATCGGAGAACGCTGCTCCATCCCAGTGTCCGTGCCCTGCGCTTGACAGCTTGGATGCTGAAAGGGTAGTCCTTTCCAAACTTCATTTGCCAGATCCTGTTACTGACATGCTCTCAGCTTCACGGAAGGACTCTGCGCACCACACCTATGCATTTAAATGGTGCTGCTTTGCCCTTTGGTGTGCCCCTCGCACTCTTGACCCTCCCTCATGTCTGGTGGAGTCTCTCTTGCTTTACCCCCTTGTGATGGGGCGTAGGAGAAGCTCCCCATCCCCTGTACTGATATACCTCCAGCCAGACTAAGTATATGCTCCTTTAAGCACAAGAAACTGGGCTCCTTTAAGAAACCCAGCTTGAATATACCTGGGAAGGGTGTGGCCAGGGACAACCCTTTTAACTGGAAGGGAAGATATAAAGAAGGCGAGAGAAGAGCCCAAGGGCGTTCCAGAGTACGGAGTGACCATCTACCTCTAAGGAGATCCTGTGGGAAGGTAGGAGCCGGGATGTTTCCACATTGGTCATCAGGCTTGTGGTGCTACTGCTATGAAGCCTAGAGTGAAAAACCTTTGGGGGAGGGGAGAACTGTTTCTCTGCTACCACTGCTGTGAACTCCCTGTAAATAAAGCATTGTCCTTTAAACCTCCGCCTGGCACCATGGGGGTTTGTGTCCTGACCCGCTCGCAGCATCTTACATATGGTGGCAGTGGTGGGATTTCTTCTTAACAGAAGGACAGAAGAATATCCCACATCCCTCTGGGGCTCAGACCTCCACCCTGTGGAAGCAGAGTTTTGGTATATGGAGGCGAGCCCTGCTGGAGTTAGGGCATACCCATGTAAATGCCAATCGATGTGTGTAAATGCAGCTATTTACTTGTCAAATTGCCATACAAAGCTTCCGAAATGACCTCCGTTGTTCATTTAAGGATGAGCTGGGATGGAGCAGGTTGAAGGCAACTCAAAAAATTATAGAGGGAGGTTATTCAACATGATTATCATAGTTAGTAGACCTGCTAACCATGCTAATCGCGGTCACCAGATATTCAGCGGCACTAATGCGGTTAGTGCTGCTTAATATCCCTGGGTGCTGCCGCTGCACGCCCTGATTCTAGCTGTCTTATCTTGCTGCACATCGGAAATCTCTGGGTTCTGCGATTGCCTTTCTTTCTCCTCTGGCTTTAGCTTCTCTGTATTTCTAGGCAATTTCCAGCGTTTCTTCAGTCGTTTTGATCGTTTTTGCTTTTTCACCTTTTGTAGAGATTTCTCACTTACTTCCAACACAACCTTCTTGATGTCATCCCATAACTCTTCTGGAGCTCTTTCATTTGTATCTAAAGCAGCAAATCGATTTTGCAGGCAGTCTTTAAATTCCAGTGGTATATTCTCAAGGTCATATTTTGCTACATTCATGAGTGGTTTGCTCTTTTTCAACTGTAGCTTGAGTTTGCATACTAGTACTTGGTGATCTGTACCACAGTCAGATCCAGGTTTTGTCTTTACTAATGTTATAGAGCTTTTCCATCATTGACTTCCACAGATGTAGTCAATTTGATTTTTGTACAATCCATTGGGTGAAGTCCATGTGTACAGTCGCCACTTGTGTTGCTGGAAGAAGGTGTTTGAGATGAATAGATCATTGGGTCTTGCAGAATTCTATGAATCTCTTTTCTCCAGCTTCATTTCTGTTGCCAAGTTCATTTTTTCCAATCACTTTGCCGCCTTCTTGCCACTTTGCGTTCCAGTCACCCATAAGTATCAGGATATCTTGCATTTCTCTCAATTTCAGCTTGTACTTATTTATAGAACTCATTAAGTTCATCCTCTTCTGTAGCTGTTGTTGGTTCATATATCTGAATAATAGTTGTGTTGATGGGCATTCCTTGTAGACGAATAGAAATTAAGCGTTCACTGATGGCATTGTGTCTCATTACAGTTCTTTCGAGTTTCTTCTTGAATATAAATGCAACACCATTTCTTCTGTCTTTCATTTCCAGCATAATAGACCATGTGATCATCAGATGGAGTGCCCAATGCCAATCCATTTCAGTATGCTGACACCCAATAGATCAAGTTGTACACAATACATTTCATCCTTGACCACCTCCAACTTCCCTTGGTTCATGCTTCGTACATTCCATGTCCCAATATGTAAGACATCTTTGCAGCTTCTGATTCTCATTTAATGCGCAGCTGCATTAGCAGTCAGACGTCCCGAGGGTTTTCATCCAACCACATTATAAATGCTGGCTTTACTCTGAAAAGTCTTCAGCTCCTCCCCAGTAGCCAGTTGAATGCCTTCCGACCTGGGGGTCTCATCTTCCAGCACTATAGTGCAATTTGTTTTGTTGTGACTATCCATTGGGTTTTCATGGCAAGATACAGAAGTAGATTCTTCCGCACAGGTAAATCTTGTATTGTTCCTGTTATCACAAAAATGTGATCCTCCGCCGCCAACACTGTCCCATTCTGCTGCTGCCTAAATGGGTTGTTTGTCGGTTTGGCACCTCAGCTGAAGCCTTTTCATCTTGGGAAATCCTGCCAGTAACTAAGCTACCGATAGCTTAGCTTTCAATGTCACTGATGCACACCAGCTCCACAGCACAAGCTGCAAAGCAAGCGAGGGAGACTTTTTTTTTTTTTTTTTTTAATAATTTTATTTATTTTCAAATATACAAAAATGAATTTAAGCGGTACATCAAAAGAGTACACGTCCAAAAGAAAAGAAAAACGAAGTAAACCAAGCCCCGCTACACAGCCCACATCATGGAGAAAACAGCAGCAAAGAAAACCAGGGGCAAAATAATACATAGGCTACTACCCCAACCTCTAATAACCAAAAATAAAACTATTGCATACATACATTGATCTCAAACCTGCATAGATTCCAGAAGACTTTCAAGTTGAGTGTGATCAGAGAAAACATATCTAATCCCTTGAAGAGTAATCAAACATTTACAAGGAAATCTGAGAAAAAAACGTTCCTCCCCCAGCCAAAACACGAAGTTTGAGCTGGAGGAAGGCCCGTCTCCGAGTTTGCGTATAGTGGGAGACATCAGGGAAAATGGATAACTTATGTCCATAAAAAAGCAAATCCTTTTTTTTTTTTAATAGGCCTTCATAATCACAGCCTTATCCGCAAGATTAGACAAAGATATCACTAGTGTGGCACAGGAGGGGATCAGAACATCAGAATTTTCCAAAAAAGCAGTTAAATCCACATCACTCTGTTCCCCCCCAACAAAGCCACACTACTTTTCCCTGATGCTACACGCTCTGGCAAATAGAACAAATGAGAGATCAAAATGGCATCAGCCTCTGGTATCAATAATACATCCTTGCAATACTGCTTAAACAAGACTAAAGGTGGCATAAAACGAGCCTTAGGAAAATTCAATACTCGAATATTTTTTGCTCGAGAAACGTTTTCCAAAGATTCAATTTGTTTATACAAAGCAAAGTATCTTTCAAACTTGTAGCGCTTGCTGACTGCAAAGAGCCAACTTGAGCCTCGACCTTCCCAACACATTGAACCACACCCAAAACACTAGCTTCAACCTCTTTCACTCTAGAAACAGCCTGCTGATCCATAAATCTAGATAACAAATTATTTGTATCAGAGACTTGCTTCCTAATATACAACAATGTAACATCTACAGGATTAGTAGAGGAAGACAAATGTTGATCACAACCTACTTGAACAGCCTGAATAGCAACCAATGGAGAAACCTCACTAGAACGGGAGAGGAGGTCAACAGGCACCACCTCTTCCTGCCCAGTAGTAGAGGCATCCAAAGGGGGAAAAACATCTACAGTACAAGTCTGAGAAGGCCCTGGATTAGGCGGTGGAGTCCTATTGATAGAACTAAGAGAAGCACCAGGGGAAGGAGAGGAAAGATCTTGAGCGTCTGACATCGAGTCCTGTAAAAAAACAACTTGCTGATTCATAGGACCAGTTGTCACTGTCGGAGTGGAAACAGACATCATAGAGGACTGTTTCACAGACTTACTTTTCCACTTCCCATGTCTTCTGGGCATCCCAAAACGGCAAGGAGCCTAACATGCCCTGAATAGGCACCGAAGGGGCCCCCTTCGGGACCACGGCCGTGAAAGGCAGCCGGCGTTTAAATCCTTGCAGGAGACTTCCAATAGCACGGGAAGAAGGGGAATGACTTCCACTGCAGGCACCAATCGGTAGATAGAACAGCTCAGCTGCCAAGCCCCGGTAATTTTGCCGCTGCTTCTCGCGAGGGAGATTTTCTATAGCCACTGTAAATAGCAAATCTACTGTACCAAAACAGCACCAACTACCAGAACTCAAACAGCAAAACCTTATCTATGGGAAAAAAAATTGGAGACATTACCCTGAGAGAGGCTTTATAACATCAGTATATCTCCTACTAGATAAAACATAACAAGCCGAACTATTACAGATCCTGGCACACAAACTACCAGAATGCATTTTTGGTTGCACAAGCAGAAAGCAGACCCTCATCAAATACAGAATAATTGACCCGATTAGAAATAAAAATCTGCAGACAAAACTTGAACTCTTCATTGCTGTGGAGGCAAAAAGGGGAGAGGCTGAATCAGGGAACAGAGTAGCTTGCTCTTTTTTTTTTGTTTGCTTGGTGATCTATGCACTCCAGGCTCGCCTATTCCCCTCCTGCAGCTGCATTCTGTGTGGGAGGGGTGTCACGCCACTACCACTCGCCTCTAGGTAGAGGGGCGTGGATTATTGAAGGAACTTTCTGCTGTATGCTTTTTCAGCTTTTTTTAAAACTATTTCCCTGCAGTGCCCTCTGGGAAATGTAGTCCTTATTCAGCTGTATGAGTGCACCATGCAGAAAGCTCAAGTAGGTAAGGCTCAAGTAGGTAAGGCAAATGACAGAAATGTATTATTTTTATATACACAATGGTTCGATCATACCACACATAGGATTGTTGGTTCAGGACTCTTGGAAGCAAAAATTGTCCAAAACATTTCCAACCACAAAATGCAGTTTTAAAGGTTCTATCTATTGCAGGATACACACAGTCTTTACCTGCAAGCCTGTGATACCTGGGACACTGTGATACCTGGGTACAAACTATATCGTAATGATAGAGCTGATCAAATTGGTGGAGGGGTTGCGCTCTATGTTAGAGAGGGCATTGAGTCAGAAAGGATTAAAGTTTTGCAAGAAACAAAATTTGCTGTAGAATCTCTATGGATTGAAATTCCATGTAAAAAGGGGAAGGCGATGACAGTGGGGGTGTACTATCGTCCGCCTGGCCAGAATGAACAAATGGATGATGAAATGCTCAAAGAAATCAAGGAAGCTAGCAAAAGTTACAGTGCAGTAATAATAATGGGTGATTTCAATTACCCCGGCATCGACTGGGTCAGTGTCACAGCAGGACATGCTAGGGAGATAAAGTTCCTAGATGAAATAAATGACTGCTTCTTGGAGCAGCTGGTTCATGAACCGACCAGAGGGGAAGCCATATTAGACCTAGTCCTTAGTGGAACACCAGAGGTGTGGAGGTTTTCTGATTCCTGGAGGTGTTTATGGCTTTCCTACCCTGTCTTGGTAAAAGGGGGCCCTTTACTAGGGTGAATTCCCTGTCTCTTTGTCCTCCGCTGGACTCTGGATAGGCCTCCTTGCCACAGGGGATGGGCTAGAACAGAAAGCAAAACAGCTGTTTTCTGCTTCCAAAGATAAGATTGTAGCCCTCTGGTTGCCTACTGGAAGAATTGACCTTGCCTAGGATTCTGTAATCAGCTGTGTTGGAGGTTTTGCACTGTGTTGAGCTTCTGTGTTCTCACTACTGATCTCAGACTAGCAGATCTGTTCTGCACATCATCCTTGTTCCCACCCTTGTGGAGTGGTACAGTAACTGTTCTTCCCCAGTCTCTTGGAAAGTCCTGTGTCCACTGATGAGTTGAATAGTTCTTTCAGGGATATAGTCTGTTCCTCCTTGATTCTTTGATATTCTGTGATGTACCCATTTGGCTCCCACTGCCTTATCTGCTTTTAATTGTGCCAGTGCCTTTAATGCCTGCTCCCTTAGTAAATGGAAATCCATTCACTCCACAGTTCCATATGCTCTTAGCTTTTGCCTTTGATCCATCATCCTCTCTTTCTAGAGTTGTTTAAGATATCTGCTTTCTTCTGATTCTACACCGTATTGAGTGAATCTTTCCCGGTAATCTTTAATCTCCAGGAACAAGCAGGAATGTAGTCTTCACATATGGGTATCGTTGGTACCGACGGAGCCTGCGCGGGAATTCTCCCCAGCGTCCAATTAGAAAGCTTTTGGGAGCATCCCACAGCGCCTGCGTGCTGCCTTCCTGCCTTTCCCAACTGCCTCTCTCCAGTTCTTCATTTTCCACGGAGCCAGCAGATCGTTGTTCCTGTCACCGTAGAAAATGTTTTCCTTATTCCTTCTTTTTTGTGGTCGCGTCTGCCTTCCTCGACGCTATAGCGGTACCGCCGGTTCTCTTTTCTTTTCTTCTTTTGTTTAAAAAAAAAAATATATATATATATATATTCTATTTTTTTCCAAACTTTTCTTCCCAGGTACACGCACCATTTTGGGCTTTAGGCCCAAAATTTCCTCCAGTATGGAAAAACCCGCTTCGGGTTTCAAAAAGTGTACCAAGTGTGGCGGTACCATCTCCGTCACCGACACCCATGAGTGGTGTCTTAAACGTTTTAGGTCCTGACCACTCCATCTCCGAGTGTATGGCTTGTGCCATGATGTCCAAGAGGGGTCGACAAAACCGAGCTGCTAAGCTCAGCGCCCTTTTTCCCTCCGATGCAGCTTCTGTGGCATCAACGTCTTCCAGGGCTTCGTCTTCCTCCCATGGATCTCAGGTAACCAAACATAAGTCCAGCCGGTCCTCAAAGGTAGATCTCCTTCCAAGCATCGAGATGCCTCTGGCTTTGCACTTGAGGGTTCTGTACCGGCAAAATTACCCCGGCGGGAGGCTTCAGCTTCCAAAGCATTATCGGGGTTCCAGGATGTTCTCGAGGCCTCGACCTCGGCAGAACTACTGGTGCCATGCTCTGGGGTACTGGCTGCTTCTGGTACCGATACCCAGGCATCGGCAGCGTCGATAGACCAGAGGTTCCTGGCTATTGAATGCAGTCTGGCGGCTCTCCTTGCAGCATCGACACCCTCAGAACCGCGTCAGACAGTTCAACCGGTACCAGTACTGACGCCGGTATCGGTACCAACAGCATCAACATCGGTGTCTGCTTTGCTGGCACCCAGTCATGCGATGCCTTCCGGTGCCAATACACTGGTACCGATTCCCCCTGGTACCGACTTTGGTCGGTACGGGTATCGGGCTCTTCAAGAACATCCGGACAGGAGGTACTCCGAATCCTTGGAGGACTCTGAGGATTCTGACAGCTCTGCCGGTACTGGGATACTTCTCCCGGAGGATCCTTCCTCCCCTAAACATAGGATGTCTACTCCAGAAGATATCTCCTTTCAGGATTTTATCAGGGAGGTGGCTCGAGGTCTGTCCATTACTGTGGCTCCTGAAACAGAGCCCAGGGCTTTGATTTGGTCCGGTTACTTTCCGGTAGGTCCTGGGTTCATTTCACTTCACAGAGGCAGTAGGGTTTGAAATAAAACAACCAAATAGGTGTGGCTTGGAGAAAGGTTTTTATGTAGAAATAGGTTTAATACATAGGTATTGAACAGAGGTATATAGTGATTGTTACAGAGTTGTTTCAGTGTGCATCAATGAATCTGTGTGTGCATGTGCATGTGTGAAGTGTGAGAGGGAGAGATAGGCCAGAACATGTGTTTCAGAGCCTCATGGCAAGGGAGAGAGAGAGAGAGCGGGGGAGGGGTGAAGGGAATTGATTATCAGAGCCTCCTGTCCTTCATGTCCGATGGATGGTGGGAGAGAGAGAGAGACAGGAAATGTTTCTGTCCTTTATAGTGAATTGAATCCTCTCCAGCCCTTCCCCTTGAGGTCTGCTAGCCACTCCCTTTAAGGTCTGCCATTCTTGATTTAGCAAGGAGGGGCTTCAGACAGGCCTTGGAGAATGAAATCACCAGGGGGTCAGAGTTAATCTCATCTTGTAAACTGTCCTATTACCTTTGGAGACTGAAGTCACCAGAGTCCAAAGCTGCATGAAATGTATGCTGACATCTCCCACACCTTTTTTTTTTTTATTTATTATTTGTGCCTGGAAATGGTGGAAGCAAGCCTGTGGTACCTCTCCCAGCTGCCATTACATGATAGTAGGCAGCTTGTCTAATACCCCCTGTATTAAATACCTTGCTATGTCCAACAAGTCCCCTATCCTGCACAGTACTGTCTCTAGTACTGTCTCTAGTGTTCTAGAGATAAAAAAGTCTCCTTATGAGTCCAAACCTCGTGTCTTAGGTAGAGCAGCCACTACTGGGGGGGGGGGGGGGGAACCCAATATGCTACCACCGTGCCCGTCTTAGAGAGAGTGAACAGTGCATAAGGTCTGCAGGAATTTTTGAGGAGGCTAAAGCAAAAAGGTACCAGGATGCTATGAGTGAGGATAGGAAGCAATACTAGACTGCAGCTGACTCTGGTATTCAGTGTAATAGGAAATGCCAAATTAGCCAAATTAGCAGGCCAAATTAGCCTGGATGTAGGGGTGGATGCTGGAGAAGTTCAGTGTAACTATCTTAAAATGTTGTTGATGTTCTATAGGACATGCGCTGCCAGGAAATGTACATTTGTTTCATCTTACAGCACAGGAAAATTATGATAATGCATAGAAATATTTGTACTGCAGTGAAAATAATAGGGTGAATAAAAACATTAAAGACATGATCAGCAGTAGGTGAGTAACCAAATAACAATTCCCACACAGACACATGAGCATCTTGTAGCAAGTGTCCAACAATTTGTTGAATGTGTCCATTCTCATAAGCGATGGTGTGATTCACTTCAGTGGATGTTGTTTTAAGGTGATCAATATAGGCATGGAGTTCTGTAAAGTTGAGCAGTTTATGTAGTGTCTCTTCTCCCATGCCAAGTGGTAAGGGATGCACAGCATATGAGATAAAGTCTGGAATGTCCAGAGTCATTGGTAACCAGCGGTGTGGAATAAGTTGTCCCATTAATGGTGAGGGAGACCAGTGGTGTATGACTGCACCAGGTATTGTTTGGTAAATAGTTTGAACTGTACAACAAAGTGTTCTTGGGAAGGCGAATGTCCTGCATTCTGGGAGCAATCGAAAAAGAAACATTCTGGGGGGAAAGAACAGATGAAAACAAAAGTGTCCAGCTCCAAGGTAATACAAACTGTGTGAGGTAGTCAGGGAATATGAGAGCTTAACAGTCAGGGAGCAAGAGGAGGAATTGTTCCAGCAGGAGGTGTCAGCCTCTTTAAACTGGTGAGGTTGACACTTGAACTGAAATGTAGTCTGCTCACACAAACTGGGGTCCATCGGCTTGAATGAAGTCCAGGTGTCGTCCAGTGGCTGCACCCATGTGAGATGGTCCACAGGATACATAAGCATATTATCAAACTGCACCCCAGTATTAACAATAGGATAAATAACTGTGTGTTGTCCTGACCATGGGATCAAAGTACAGATAGAGCAGCCTTGTGGTGAACAAATGGGAACACTAACTGTCCACCAATCAAGGTGCGCTATAGCAAATTCAGGTATTTTGGTACTAGCCATATGAATGAGAGATGGTGGCCAGTGTCCTAACTTAGCAGTGTTCAGAATTTCCTTTAGTATAGTAATAAGCTCGATCTGTACTTGATCACAGGCAAGAGCCCAGGAAATATTCTTTCTGCATGTGCTAAGGTAACAATTTTCTGTTCTATAATGGGAGATATAAGAGCAAAGGTATCTACAACTACATTGGATAGTTTAGAGGAAGCTTCATTAATAATATGTTGTGAGGTAAAGCCATCAGCAGCATGCTGAGCAGTGGATCCCATTTTATTACGGAGCACCTCTATATCAATTATATTAAGGTCACCCAGTGCAGTCCCTGTGCCACCTAAAATTGTATCAATTAATTCACGCTTGTGTCGAAATTGCTTGGCTCGGGGTGTTACTGACTTCATATCAAACCAAGTATTGAGCATTTGTATGTGGTTGGCAACAAACTGAGAGCAATTTGGATATTTGTGAGTAACTAGAAACAATTTGGGAAATAGATGCCAAGTAAGAAAATGGTATTCCACATCATATAAAACATCGTGTGGTGCATCGTATTTAATCTGAAAGCGATGTCCTTCCTGAAATGGGTGGATATCAGAAAGGTAGAGTACAGGAGGAGCAGAAGTGGTGGGAGGGGTGGGATGAGGGGTGGTAGGTAAACAAGATACATCCAAAAGGAATGAAGTCTCAGTGATGTGCTGTTGATCACTCACAACCCATGTATAAGTTATTTTCCAGGTACCTCTGTCCAAAAGCAGGAGGACCTAGAAAGTAACGTTCTGGGCGTGCCCTCAATTCTTGTGTCCTTTCTAGAGAAGTGGAAACTGGTGGCTTCCACTGTACTTGAGTGATGTTTAATGAATAGAACACTGGCTTGTCCTGTACCGAACAGAAACTCAGGATGACCAGATCCTTTCCTTCCGGGAAAAGTGGGGGTATTTCTTGGTAGCGATACACTCCACCTGTGGAATTAGCCCAGCCAATCGTGCATATTTGGATGATAGTTCCTGTAATGAGACTTGAGTAGAAGAGAGCAGATACAAGAACAACAGGAAACCGAGACATCATAAAAGCTAACTTGTTTCACTCTACTAGGGAGTAAACTAATGCTCCCCACTTATACTATGTAACAACAAAACAAAAAAAATAATAATAATTTCTACTACTTATTTACATAACTATTAAACACATGTACAGCAGGAGTAACTAGTTACCGTCCTCAAGCGACTTTTGTTCAGAAAGCAGCTGTCTGTGCTGTCTTCAGAAAGCAGCTGTCCGTGCTGTCTTCAGGTGGTATCTGAAAACAAAGACTGATAAAACACGTATTACCCATATGGTTTTAACTGGGTGATGTGTTTCCAGTACTGCTGGTTGTCAGGCATTAGGATCTGGTATAGGCTTGGGCCTAAGGTATCAGTAACTAAGTACGGTCCCTCCCACTGTGCAGTTCCAAAGGGGAGGTTTGGTCTAGGTCTCATCTCTGCAAGACACTAGTGACAGGGCTTCCTTCATGTATTCATGAAATATTGATGGGGAATCCTTATATCCCTGTGGAAGCACAGTCCATGCACACTGTTTCGGCCAGGCTGGTGAATTGCATGTGGAAGAAATAGGTCTAATCAGACCCCTCTCCTCCAGTATCTTCACAATTTTAGTCACTGGTTCTATAGCCTGATGAGATACTGGGTATTGCTTCTGTGGTGGAGGATCCTCACCTTCCAGCAGTATTTCTGTGTGCATTTTCCCACAATCTAACTTGTCTTGAGCCCAGACTGGAATATCAGCCACTTCTGAGGGAATTGCATACAGATCATACTGCTGAGCTGCCTTGGTGCACTGAGTTGCTAACTGCATGGGAATGACTTCATGCACTAAAGTTTTAGAAGCACTTGAAGTTCCTGAATACTGCCACAATTTAAGATTAGCCATATCCACCACCAAATTTAACTGGTTGAGAACATCAATTCCAATTATTTCTTTTGGTGTGTTTACTATAGTGGAGGCAGTGGTTTCCAACATTTCATTATTTTGTTCACTGTGCACAGGGATACCCCATTTAACTGGGATAGCCACACATTTGGAAGCTGTGTCATTAATTCCTTGAATTTCATAAATTTCCATATTTTTCTGATCTGCAGTGGGAGAAGCTCTGTTAGTAAAACTAATTCCAGCCCCTGTGTCAATCAAAGCTAGTTTATCCTGACCCCCTATTCTACTGATAACATTGGGGTGTGCACAAGAGTCTAGTATCAAGGGTGTTACAAGCCTTAAATTGTGTCCTGGGCCTGTATCCATTTCATCATCCAGAGGCGATGGAATTGAGTCCTCTGCTGAGATAAAGGAGGCAGGCTGGGCTATGAAGACTTGAGACATTTTGATATGTGAACTCAAGAGGTCAGGACACCCCTATGCACTAGCCTTGTGTTTGTCCTGAGCTGCTTGTAAATCCTGTTTTAATTTATCTATTTCTATCTGCAGTATGTGTTTGTCTTGTTCCCATGTAGTTTTCTCCTTTTCTAGCCCATCTCTCTGTGCTTTGAGCTCCTGAAAAGGAATGTAATCTGAGGAGTTTCTAAAAGAACCTCTGCCATGTGCTCTCCAAGGTGTGTGTCCTCTGTCTGTGTTTCTTGTGTACTGAGAGGATTCCTTGGCTTGCCACTTCGTGCTTCTGATACTGTAATGACCTGCGAGGGCTGGGTCTTCCAAACAGACCCAATTCTGAGCATTAAAGTATCAAAAGGGGTTGCTTCAGGGTCTTCAGAAAATAACAGAAGGTGTTTTGTAATCTCAGGGGATAGCAATTCTAATAAAAATTCCTTATGCATGCTCTCCCCATAATCTTCTGCCTTGGGACAGGACTCCTGCTCATTAAGAACTGCTTTTAAAATCCAGGCTCTATATGCAAACTGTTCCAGTGTATCATTTGGTAGAGGTGAAATAATTTTAAATACTTGCATTGGGGAACAGTGAAATAGTTTCTCAGTACCCCTTTTAACCAACTGGTATGGGTGAGTGAGAGAGCCAACTCTATAATAGTGTGGCCCCAGAGCCAAATGCATAAGTCTATCAAAGTCTGATTGTTTTCTTCTGTATTTCCCTAGACCCCAGTGAATCAGAATATCAATCGCCCATTTAACCCACTGATTTACATTAAGAGGCATAGTGCCAATTTTCTCAACTATTTTTTCTATATCTCTATCTTTTAAAATTTCCTGCTACATTACTTTAACTGGTGCTTTGAGTTCAGTACTGGGTGCCATGTCTAAGTCATCTGAATTATCCTCCTGTCAGAGATCCTGATTATTGCTGGGTTCTGGCTGAGATAAACTATCATGAATTTCTTCATGTGATTCATCTGTATTCTTCCCATTTCTAAGTCCAACTATGCATACTTTAGTATTCTTTTGTTTGTCAATAGCTGGTATGCATAGCTGATGGGGTGTGTCATAAGCATAGGTGGCTGAGGGAGTAGTGGGTGTTGGCTTTTGTCTTCCAGAGGCCAATTGATCCTTAACATGCCTCAATTCAAGTTTAAGTGCTTCTAATTGCTCACTAACAGTTATAAAAGAATTTGTGGCTTGTATCACTTGAGTTCTTTGTATAGAGATGCAAATTTGTGCCTCCTCAAGGTCTTTGGTCAATTGGGTACACTGAGAAGTCAGTTCAGTATTGTCCTTTTTCATGCTAATGAGCCCCCTGCACATGCCTTGGATAAAAAGGCATTTTCTTTTATTTGTTTTCTTTTTGAATTCTTGATCATGGTTTAACATTTGTCTTTGAATATTATACCATGATGACTCAGGGAATTCACCTTCAAAAGGACCCCCTTTCCTCTTACAGTATGAAATTAAAATTTCTTTAAGTTCTTTAACATCAAAGGCTTCCATATTTGATACTGCAGAAAGGCTGTAGTTGGACTATCTCAAATGTGTAACCTTAGAAGAAGGAATGCTCACTTTTATGAAGAAGTGAGACTTAGAATTATAGTTGGAATGGTATAAATTTTATGGGTGTTCAGTAAAGAGCACTGGCATAAAGACCACACCTTAAAATTATACCTGAATAAAAAGTGCTTATCACCTTTTTAACAGAGTGGAAGTTTAGGGTGAAGTTATAGTAAGAAGGGTGTTAGGAGATTAACAGAATTGTTGTATCAATTGCAGCCAGCTTTAAGCCTGCTCTCACTAAGATAGTTACTGACAGGAGACAGAGAAATAAAAGTTAAAAGAGACAGGAGGTAATAGCTTTATCAGGAAAGATGTATATTGTATTCATTGAGGGACTGTTTACCTGTGTACCACTTCCAAACTAAATCTGGACTATCTCTCTGTCTTTTCTTAGCAGCTCAAATAATATAGCAAGCCTATACATCAAAATAAGACAATTGCAAGCCACTCTGTGTGATGTCTTTAAAATTCTAGATGCTTACAGAGCCTTTTGACAATAAAAATCTCACCTTGTCTAACCCACAAAACAAATTTATCACTGGAACTGTTCACTAAATAGTGTCTAAGTGTCATCCAGTCTGTCAATTGTAAATGGTCACAGGGACTTTTGATTCTGTCTGAAATCTACTTAATGTATTATACAAAATTATTACTTACCCAACTGGAGGTCTGCTGTGAAATCCGAGAGACGAGCCCCCATAAAGATGTAAGATTTGGTCAGGTTACTTTCCGGTAGGTCCTGGGTTCATTTCACTTCACAGAGGCAGTAGGGTTTGAAATAAAACAACCAAACAGGTGTGGCTTGGAGAATAGTTTTTATGTAGAAATAGGCTTAATACATAGGTATTGAACAGAGGTATATAGTGATTGTTACAGAGTTGTTTCAGTGTGCATCAATGAATCTGTGTGTGCATGTGCATGTGTGAAGTGTGAGAGAGAGATAGGCCAGAACATGTGTTTCAGAGCCTCATGGCAAGGGAGAGAGAGAGAGAGCGGGGGAGGGGTGAAGGGAATTGATTATCAGAGCCTCCTGTCCTTCATGTCCGATGGATGGTGGGAGAGAGAGAGAGAGACAGGAAGTGTTTCTGTCCTTTATAGTGAATTTAATCCTCTCCAGCCCTTCCCCTTGAGGTCTGCTAGCCACTCCCTTTAAGGTCTGCCATTCTTGATTTAGCAAGGAGGGGCTTCAGACAGGCCTTGGAGAATGAAATCACCAGGGGGTCAGAGTTAATCTCATCTTGTAAACTGTCCTATTACCTTTGGAGACTGAAGTCACCAGAGTCCAAAGCTGCATAAAATGTATGCTGACACATGCCTCTAATCCTCCAGGAACGTGAGTTTAGAACCTTGGATGCCTTTGGACATCGTACTTTCCAGGCTTCCATGCTTTCTGCCAGGATCAGTTCCTATATTTTATATTTGGGAATGTTCCTTAAAGAAGTCACAGGAGACTTGGAGATTTTAAGCCCTCTCCTTCCTGATGACAAGAGGCAGGATTTTCTCACACTGGTTAAACATGCCCAGGATGTTTCTAAGTTTGTCAATCGTGCAGCTTTTGACTGTTTTGAGTGTATAAGCAGAACCTCTGCCATTGCCATAGGTGCACGTAGAGTTGCCTGGCTCCAGGCATCCGATTTGGAGCTCTGGGTGCAGGACAAACTGGGCAATATCCCTTGTACAGGTGAGAATCTATTTGGCAAAAATTGGCAAGAGAAAGCTAATGAGTTGGATGCTGACAACTCCACTTTGGATAGGTTATCCAAAGCCATAGCTGATCCTGCAAGAAAAAAATCTTTCAAGAAACTATTCTTCTCAGAAAAGAAGAGGTTTTATCCCTCTTATTCCCAGCAGGTTCTGCAGGTCAGCCTGCCCGAAAGAGTCAGCAACTACCTAAACAAAGGAAAGCAAAGACTGCTAAGCCTCAACCGTCTCAGCAGTCTCAGCCTCCACAAGGCCTTTGACTTTCATCTAGAGAACTTAGCCTTCCTGGCCCTCAATGGACCAGAGCCTTCCACCATTCCAGGAAGGTTGTGTCACTTTGCCCCCAGATGTGGGCGATAACAGCAGAACATTGGACACTCTCCATTATAAAAGAGGGGTACAAGCTTCACTTTTTGTGCATACCCCCTCCCACAATGGTAAGACACCTCAATTCTCAGACCTCTCTCATCAACCTGTTAGGTCAAGAGGTCACTATGCTTCTTGCCCAAGGGGCAATAGAGGAAGTACCCATTCATCAACAGGGTACAGGGTTTTACTCCCCCTATTTCCTTATCCCAAAGAAAACAGGGGGACACAGATCTATTTTAGACCTCAGAGAATTGAACAAATTCCTGTTCAAAGAGAAATTCAAAATGGTTTCTCTGGGAACTCTGCTGCCATACATTCAGAGTCAGGATTGGCTTTGTTCTCTAGATCTCAAGGATGCGTACACTCATGTTCTCATCCATCCAACTCACAGAAAGTTCCTTCGGTTCCTTTTTCAAGGAAGCACTACCAATACAGGGTGCTTCCTTTCGGCCTGGCCTCAGCACCAAGAGTGTTTACGAAGTGCATGGCTGTGGTAGCAGCATTTCTCCACACTCTAGGAATATTCGTCTTCCCCTACTTAGACGACTGGCTCATTCGAGCCCCATCAGAGTCAGAGGCCAGGATTACTCTACCTTGCACAATGTGTATCCTCCAGTATTTGGAGTTCATAGGAGCTTTGCTGGATACCAGAAAGGTAAGGGCCTATCTTCTTCAGACCCGTTGCCTTCACATGGTGCAGTTAGCTTCTCAAGCAGTGCTAAAATCTCATCTTACTGCCCGAGAAATGTTACAGCTACTAGGCCACATGGCATCTACAGTGCATGTGGTTCCTTATGCTCGCCTCCATATGAGAGCAGCCCAGTGGACTTTATCCACTCAATGGACCCAGGCATCAGGGTGCCTGTCAGACAAAATAGCAAACAGAAATCGCCTTATTTTGTCTCTCCAATGGTGGCAGTCCACTCAGAACCTGTTGCTGGGGTCCCCATTTCAATAACCTTTACCCCAGGCAACTCTCACAACAGATGCTTCACCAGTGGGTTGGGGAGCTCCATCTGCAGGATCTCTCCACCCAAGGCACTTGTACTCCACAGGAGACTCATCTACATATCAATCTCTTAGAGCTCAGAGCAATCTTCCTTGCTCTTCGAGTGTTCCACACCCTGCTCAGCTACAAGACAGTCCTCATTCATACGGACAATCAAGTAGCCATGTTCTACGTGAACAAGCAGGGGGGAACAGGCTCTCTGTCGCTTTGCAACGAAGCTTTGCGACTATGGGCCCTCGCCAGAGAGCATCAGATTCATCTCCTGGCAGTGTATCTTCCAGGCATACAAAACTCTTGGGCAGACAGACTCAGTCGAGTTCTGCTTCCACACGAATGGTCTCTACATGCAGACCAGGTGGCCAAGATTTTTCAAATTTGGGGAACCCCGGACATAGACCTCTTTGCAAGTCCGTTGAATGCCAAACTTCCCCGGTTCTGCTCCAGAATTCCGGCTCAGGGCTCTCAGGCCAGGGATGCTTTCCTCCTTTACTGGGGTCAAGACTTCCTTTATGCCTTTCCACCCATTCCCCTAATTCCCAAAACCCTGTTCAAGCTTCAGAGAGACAGAGGTCATATGATTCTCATAGCTTCACATTGGCCACGGCAAGTGTGGTACCCTCTGCTTCTACATCTCTCTCAAGCTCCCTCCCTGGAGTTAGGATCTGCTCCAGATCTCCTGTCACAGGAGGACGGAATGTTATGGCATCCCAATCCCCAGTCTACATCTCAGAGCTTGGTTGCTGAAGGCCTAGATCTTCATGATCTTAACCTCCCTTAGCAAGTAAAGGATGTCCTTTATGCTTCCAGGAAGCCTTCCACAAGACGCTCTTTTGCTTTTAAGTGGAAGAGGTTTACCATATGGTGTTCACAGAAGGGTCTTAACACCCTTGCGATACCTCTGGAATCATTACTGGAGTATCTCCTTCATTTATCCAATGCAAGACTTAAGACTAACTCAGTAAGAGTCCATTTGAGTGCTATTGCAGCTTCTTTCAAGCCTCTATCCTTTCAAACCCTCAGCTACTACCTCATTGAAATTCCTTTCTTGGAAAGTTATCTTTCTCATTGCAATCACATCAGCACGTTGCATCAGTGAGTTGCAGGCACTAGTGGCTGATCCACCTTATACAAGGTTCCATCATGACAAGGTAGTCCTTAGGACTCATCCACACTTTATGCCAAAGGTGGTCTCGCCTTTTCATCTTAACCAAGCGGTCTACCTGCCTGTGTTCTTTCCAAGGCCTCATGCATCAAATGCAGAAAGGAATCTTCATACTTTGGACTGTAAAAGAGCTTTAGCCTTTTACTTGCCAAGAACACAGCAACATAGAAAGTCCTCTCAACTCTTTGTTGCTTTTGATCCTTCTCTTTTGGGACTTCCAGTCTCCAAGAGAACACTGTCCAACTGGATTGCTCAGTGTATTTCCTTTGCCTATCAGAGTAAGATTCTTACTCTGATAGGCAATGTCACAGCTCACAATGTGAGAGCTATGGCAGCCTCAATGGCTCATCTGCACTCTGTGTCTATCGACGACATCTGTCCAGCAGCCACTTGGGCCTCGGTTCATACCTTCACAGCCCATTACTGCTTGGACAAGGACTCCCGCCGGGATGCCTTGTTTGGTCAGGTTGTTCTTCAACACCTGTTCCATACCTAATCAACTCCTACCCACCATCCCTGGTTGGATGCCAGAGATCCATGGGGGGAAGTGGAGCCCTTTCACAGGGACACACAGCTTCTGGGGTCTCTCCCTGGCATCTAAAGCTAGGAAGTCCCCATATGTGAAGACTACATTCCTGCTTGTTCCTGGAGATAGCATAGTTACTCACCTGTAACAGGTGATCTCCGGGAACAGCAGGAATTTAGTCTTCACAACCCACCCACCTCCCCTAGGAGTTGTATCTCTCTATCTATCTCTTTCTCTTTCCCTCTCTCTCTCTTTGTCTCAGCTTTAAACTCAACTGGAGAGAGGCAGTTGGGAAAGGCGGGAAGGCAGCACGCAGGCACTGTGGGATGCTCCCAAAAGCTTTCTAATTGGACGCTTGGGAGCGTTCCCGCGCAGGCTCTGTCGGTACCGACGATACCCATATGTGAAGACTAAATTCCTGCTGTTCCCGGAGATCACCTGTTACAGGTGAGTAACTATGCTATTTTCCACTTTCATCTTCCTGTTTTCATGCTTCTATCTGAAGAAGGTTTTATTTCCTGCCTCTACTGATTGACTGATTTGCTCCTCCATTCACCTCTTTCCAAGTTCAACTGTCCTGGTAATTTTGTCCGTCTCCCCCCCCCCCCCTCCTCCTCCCGTGTCTCTTTGTATCTTCAGGATTCTAGTTCTTCTGACTTATTTCTCCTCCTTTGTACCACAGTGTTATTTCTAAGAAACATGACCCATAAATTTGCTGCCCTTTCAAAACACTTTTGGACTACTATTCAAATGGAATTGTGCATCAGTTGCCAAGTGGCCAACACGTTATTCCTTTTATCTGTAGATTTTCAAAAAATGTATGAATAGTAGCGGGCCATTTAAATCACTAAGCATTTAGAGGTTCATATATTTGTGGGACGGATTAAGGGATGAGTGAGGACAGGCCAAAAAGATTTATCCATTTAGCTGTGATATCCATTCACTAAGCAGATTATTTATGTATTTAGGCCTATTAAGTAGAAGGCCTAAATTAAATGTTTATTGCTGGAGCAGTCACCGTACTATCCATATATTCGAACCACTACCTATACCAGGCCTTCACAGACTGTGTAGATTTAGGAGCCAGGCTAAACTCTTTAAGAGCCAGTGCTTGTGACCTCCTCCCCCCCCCCCCCCTCTGGTGCTGCTCTCATGTTCTCAGGTCTTGCAAGACCAGCACCAGAGTTCCTACACTGTGCAGCATCTTTAGACAGAAATGCAGATAACTGTTATAGCTTCAGATATTAAGTGTCTGCATGTGCATGTGGTGCATCAGTGATGTGCTTATCTCTGTGTGGGATGTGGCAGTAGTGCCTTTGTGTGGGTGTGGTGTGGGGCTGTGATGCATGTGGGTTGTGCTGCAGAGTTGGGGAGCTTCTGGGTGTGTGCTGCAGAGGTGAGGTGCCTGTGAGTGTGTGTGTGTGTGTGTGTGTAGGGGGGAGGGAGGGTACGGAGATGAGATGCCTCTGTGTGTGTAGTGTTGGGAGTATGGGAGTTGGGATGTGTGTCAGTGGTGAGGAGATAGGGTGCTTGTGTTTGTATTCTGGGGGGGGGGGGATGCAGCTTTCCACAAAGACACATTGTACCCTTTTTGTCCCCATGCATTCATCCCTTAAACTCCAACACCTTGCACTTTTCCTTCCAGCCCCTCTCCTGCTGACCCCCCCCCCCCTTCTCTCTGTTACCCTTCTAGACTCTCTCTCTCCCCTTCACCAACCCCCCTAGCACTCCCATCTCCCTATACGCCTTTTTTTAAAAGCCCATTGCCCCTTCAAATTTTCCCTGCCTTCTCTACTTCACTCCCCCCGCCCCAACCTTTTTGTTACTGCAGGCTGTAATCACGGGGCATTCCTCTTCTTTTCTGCCCATGGGAGATGGAGCCTTGTGGGCAGACAGGAGGGATCTTTATGATGAAAATGGCCATGCTCTCTTTTTTTTTATGCCCATGGGCAGACTTAAGGAGTCATAGTCATCAGGGGGATGAGGGGGCAAGGAAATCCCAGGTGCCAGATTAAAATTTCTGGTCACCATGGCAACATGGCATGTGGGATTTGTTGAGCCCTGACCTGTGCTAATATCATCACAGACTCTATGGATTAAATTAAACGATGGGCCATCATTTAACTTAAGCCAATGACCGTGCCAGCTGAAGATTGACCCCTTTGTTTCTCCTGTATTATCTATTTTTCCTTTGTATCTCCCATATGCCATTTCTAGGCAAATTTGATCCATAAAATTATAAGACATACTGCGATCCTTAAGACTGATCAGAGAAAATATTTTTTTTACTCAGTGCATATTCTGGAATTCGTTACCAGAGGATGTAGTAAAAGCTGTTAGTGTAACTGGGTTTAAAAGAGGTTTGGACGAGTTCCTGGAGGAAAATTTCATAAATCATTATTAAAGAGGACCAGGGTAATCCACTGCTTACCCATGGGACAAGCAGCATGGAATCTGTATACCTTTTTGGGAGCCTAACAGGCAGGGGTGGCGGAAGGCCTTTTTTAATTTTTTTATTTTTTGGAGGAGCCCAAACTCCGCCCCATTGGCAGAGACCCACCTGTTCTGCCTGTGAGGATCCAGTCTCCCGCGGGCAGGCGGCAAGGTTCTTTAGCATAATCACTGCTTCTCTTATATCCAGGCATCACAATGGGATCCCCGCGGACAGTCTACTGTCTTCTGTGCTGCGATTTTTGGTGGGACCAGGGATCATGTGGCCCACACCTTTCTGACGCCTATGCTGACAGATACTTGTGACCTGGATTGGCCACTGCTGGAAACAGGATACTGGGCTTGATGAATTCTTGCTCTGACTCAGTATGACATATCTAATGTTCTTACAACATCCAGTCCTGATGATTTGACTGCGTCTCCTTTTCTACTATTTTATTTCCAAGTGTTCCTGGGAAGAGTGGAATGTTTTCAAAACTATCTAGTTCTGTTATTTAATATTTTCAAATGATTTGTTTGTATCCTTTTTGAATACTGTATAAAGTGTCCAAATGACTCAAAAAATGTCACTATATAACTTTTTTTTTTTTCTGTATTCATGTTTTGGATTTAGCAAGATGATGCTCATAGCCAGGATTTAGTGGTCGCTTTCCCAATTCTACCTGGCTAATAATGGTTTGACTTTTCCTCCACGAGCTTCTTTAAAACCCACCTATGCTAAGTATCCTCACCACGTTTTCTGGCAACAATCTCCACTAGCCATCCCCTCTCTGACCAAATGCTCTCTGCAAACTATCAACAGCTTTTTCTTTTTTTCACTCCCTCAATCTGGAGCTCACTCCCAGCTCACATAAGATCAATATAGACTGCATAGGACCAAAAATAATACTAAAAACCCACCTTTTCATTGAACATTACGGCCCCAACGCTATAACATAACCCCTCACTGTTACTCTGTACCACACCAAACTGTAATATGCAACTCCTCTGTTTTGTTAAGCCAAGTTGACTTCTCCCTAGGTTCGATGTAATTGCATCTCAATTGGGTTTGCTTGTTCTTGTTCTATGTAAACTGCCTTGGCTAAAGGCGGTATAGAAAAACCTGTTAAATTTAAATAAATATACATTTATATTTCAAGGAGGAAAAAAAACCCTTTTTCCAATTTGTTTTTTAAGTAATGTTTTTCATGCAATGCACAATTAAGCTATGGAATTTGTTGCCACTTAACTCTGGGCATGAGCAACAAATAATGAATCTATATTTTGGGATCCTGCGAGGTACTTGGGACCTGAATTGATCTCTGTCAGAGTCAGGAGACTGAATGCAAGGGACCTTTGATCTGACTCAGAATGGTCCATGTTATGTTTCTAGGTTCTAGAAACTCCCGATGCCTATTGGGAGGATTCTTCTCTCCTCCTAATTGGCATCGGAGCAAGGGAGCAGGCCAGGTGAGCTCCTTCCCACTCACCAACCCTAAGGCCAATCGGGCTAAAGACCAGGGCAATTAAAAAGAAGTGAGTCATAGGCGTGCCCATGCCTGAGGGCCTTGCCAGAGGGCCCTTTGGTGTGGCCCTTAGGTGAAGACCTTAGGGGAAAGAGCTGCCTGCAACTCAGTGCAGAACATCAGGTGGAAACCTACTATTACATCTACGGTTCCACAAACCTGATACCACCACTCGAATCTCCTGAACATAAATCACAGGGAAAATTTCAGCGTCCTAATCAAGACCACAGGACTCCAGATCGGCGTCTGCAACAGAGGAACAGGAACGCAGGATTCTCCTGCTCCCTCGCCGCCGAGGCCAATCAAGGTCCACCACCACGGAGTACAGGAGGACAGGGACATGTGAACGAAGAAGCACATGCTCATGCACTGACAAGAAGCATTGCCAAGAAGCGACCCTCAAATCCCAATGGGTCAACCAGAAGCCTAGCCTGTCAATCGCCGCCTCTCTGGTAAGCTACCAAGGCCTAGCTAAACATGAAACCACACGTTCTCATATATCACATGGTGATAACCCTCGCTCTGCTTATCCTCATAACATCTGCTCCGATGCGTATGATGCTGGGTAACACCATTCCAATCCTCTACAAACCAATCCTCTACAAATATTGCTTTTCAATATATATATGCAACCAATCTGCCAAATCACCAAATTCTTCAATGTATCTTGCCTCATTTACGCTGACGATGTGCTTATCTTCACTCCGATTGATACCACGTGTCCAAATTACACTAATTTATCCAACTGTTTCAATGCAATAACAGAATGGCTCTTAGTTCAAAACATGCGAATTAACCTCAAAAAGACAGAAGTCTTAGTTGTAACCAGAAACAAGCTCTTCTCCCCACCAGTATCACTCAAAGTAAGAGACGTTGAGCTCCCAATCAAGAAGACAATCCGCTACCTAGGTGTGATACTCGATCAACAGCTTGATTTTACTGAGCATATAAAAAGTACAGTAAAAACGATTTACTTTAAGATAAAAAGCTTACGCCACCTAAAACCCATGTTAGAAGCTAAAGACTTCCGTTCAATATTCCAGGCAATAGTCACTCCTCACTTTGACTATGCGAATATTGTCTTACATGGCCTACCAAAGAACACCATCAACCCGCTGCAACTAGTAATGAATGCCGCGGCACGCGTCTTAGTTGGTGCATCAAGAAGAGACCATATCACGCCGATCCTAATGGACTTACACTGGCTCCCAGTAAGATGCAGAATTACCTATAAAGCGCTCCTTATCACATTCAAGGCCTTCTATAAAATATCGCCATCAACGATCTCTGACCTCATCTGTCAAGCACCTATTACAAGATCAAGAAGACTTCTCACGGAAAACATGCTAGTCATACCCAGCGAATCCACAAATTGGTCCCAATCAACGATCAACAGGGCATTTAATTCTTTTGCTCCTAGATGTTGGAATAAGCTCCCCCCAGATATTAGAGCAATACGAGATATTAAACAATTCAGAAAGGCTATCAAGCACTATTTATTCACGGAATACTTTCAGCCACCGTAACATAGATCACCTGCAATAAATACCTCCAGTTCTTAACAAAAACCCAAATGTACTAGAATTAAGCAATGTAGTTGTATATACATTTATAAATACAGATGTCTTTGTTGATTTTATGTAAATAGTTAATGGAATGTTATTATGAATAGTGTATCCCTGTTATCCAAGTTCTTAAACTGTTATCTGTAAACTCATACGTGTTTAAATGTACTGAGATGTTTTTGTTCCATGTAAACCGCGCTGATGCCGAATAGTGCGGTATAGAAGAAACTTTAAATAAAATAAATAAATAAATAAAATAAATCTCCTGCACCTCATAACAGCCCATATAATACCGCTCTCAAAAGCAACACGCAGGCTTATTCAAATCAACACAGCTCAACTCCAGCCCTCAAGCACCGGACCCAAACAACATGATTACCGAATGTATGCTCGGTTTGTAACAAAACTCAATCTGGCAGACCATATACAAAATACAGACATAGACTTAATGTGTATCACGGAAAATTGAATCACTAGCTCAGACAATGTTCTCCTCATCCAGATGCTTACACCCCACTACATGCTGTTTAATCATCCCAGAACAGACAGAAGAGGAGGAGGGGTACTAATTCTGGCAAAGAAATACCTGAACTTCTCCATGGTCAGCTCCCAGTCCCTATGCTCAATAGACTATCTAGCCATTTCCAACTGTGAACACACTATATGTCTAACATAGAGAAAACCCACCGCCAACACTGATGAACTCTCAATTCTGCTAGATGAGGTATGCATACATACAGTATCAAAAAAACCCCACTACATCCTCATTAAACCTCACAGCTACAACAACAAAGCAAGCAAGTGCGTTCTTGAATGTTATGGAATCACTACAATTAAACCAGATAATTGACACACCTACTCACTGCAAAGGTTCCCTCCTTGACCTCATTTTTATACCCAGCACACTACAGGAAACTGATTTAAACATCCAAATTGACCCCATGACTTGGTACGATCATGCTATGATATCTTTCAGACTGCCAAACAATATCCACTTATATACCTCAACAGCAGCAACATAGATACTGTTACAAGGCATTCAGCCCACAACCGTTCCTAGATGAGGTCTCTTCGCGTCTAGATCCCAACATAACATGACCTGGACAGTTTCATCAGCTCATGGAACTTGGCAATTAATGATGCAGCAGAATACAATGGAAGACAATTAACAAATTTCCCAAAATCTACACCACCGCCCCCCCCCCCCCTGTACTCCAGGTATCTTTTCAAGCTCAGATGAAAGTTCAGACTGTTAGAAAGAAAGTGGAAATGTTCTCAAGATGCAAATATTAAGCTACAGCTCCGTGCCATGCGGACGGAATGCAACAATCTATGCAACAAATGCCAAAAGGAATATTACACAAACATTCTCACAAAGTCCCTTAATCGTCCTAGAGAACTATTGTCAATTGTGTCCCAGCTGACCAGAGACCCCAACACAACAGACGCAACAAACACAGAAATGCAACTTGACTCACAGGAGATTTCTGATTTTTCTCTCCAACAGGCACAGACCAACAACTCCACAGTACTATGACCCCTCACAACAACAGGACAACTCGGATGAAATCCACTTTTGGCATATGTTCAACCTAATATCCAAGAGAGAACTCTTAGATATCATCAACAGGATCAATACCACAACATCACCATTGGACCCAGTGCCATAGTTAAAATCCCTTCCCAATGAGTTCGCTCATACTATCCTAAAAATAGTCCATACATCCCTCTCCCAAGAATACCTACCCCCAGCACTCAAATAAGTATCAATTTGTGAAGGCGGAGCTAGCCGCGATAGAAGATGGCTGCCTGAGACTCCTGCTCCTGCCCGGTTCATAGAATCCTGACCACCCTCACTAACAATACCCAACTTGGCACATTCATATAAGTATACACCGGTCTGTGAGATGGCTGCGCTAAAACCTGCGAAGCTTGATTTCTCTCCAGCGTCTGGGCACGCGGTAAAACGTACGAAACAAGAAGCTGCCTCTCCCCAAAAGATGGAGTCGGAAAAGATGAGTGCCTCTGGCGTTCAGGAGATACTGCAAGAACTCCGGAGTGTGAAAGAGATGATTACCACCAGCAGTGAGACACTCGTGCAACTACAATCAGACATGCAGGAGGTAAAAGAACGATTAGCTGGAGTCAACGAGAGACTGCACACAGTAGAAGAAATGGTAGAGAGACACGACGAGCTACTGACGCAGATAGGCCCGTTGGGGAAAAAGGTAGCGGCACTGGAAGACCAGCTGGAAGACCACAGTAATAGGGCCCGACGCAACAATGTAAGAATCACTGGGATTCCTGAAGGACGAGAAGGAACGTGCCCAGAGGATTATATGCAAAAATTAATACCGGACTTATTGCAAATAAGTTTTGCCTTCCCCTTTGAGGTAGAACGGGCGCATCGGGTCCCCTTACAGAAGACAGGGAGAAGTCAACATCCATGCCCGGTTATTATTAAGGTGCTGCGATACCCGCAAGTGCTTCAGGTACTTCAAACGGCTAAACAGAAACCAGCGCTGCAGATCGACGGATCGAAAGTTGCTTTCTTTCCAGATTTGTGCAAGAAGACGGTGGAGAGAAGGAAAGCTTTGCTTGAATGTCGGCCAGAGCTTCAGAGACCGCAGGCCCGTTACGGCCTATACTATCCTGCTCGGATGAAAGTGACTCTAGGTAACAGTACCCGGACATTTGACTCAGCGGAGAATTTAAAACAATATTTGCAAGAGTATAGTCATATGGAGGTAGGGACATAGGTACTCATGTATAACATAAGTTAATGCAGGATAGTACTGATGGCTATATAAGAGAACTGTGAGACTTAGTTAGTGCATGTCTGACGTTGTTTATGAATAGCAGTCACAGCTGTAGGAAATATATTGATAAGATGACATACCTTGTACATATCTGAAGGGGGTGACTCATGATACAAGAATGGTATGGGGGTGGTTAAAGGGGTAATATTGTAATACAATAAGGGTGGGAAGAGGTTTGGGGCAGTGGGATGATAGAGGGGCGGGTAAGCTCCACTGTTTAAGGTAGATAGTTTAGTGCTAACTGTATAATAATAATGCGTATTTTGGTAAGAATTGTATCCCAGTTATTTGTTCCTGTTAAGAGTGCGATGAGTGCCATCACCGGGGGAGCGAGCGATGCCTATAATGGCTAGTGGAAGGGTTCGAGTGGTATCCCTTAAAGTACAGGGAATCAACAATCCAATTAAAAGGAAGAAAATTTTGAATTATTGCAGGCAACAACGAGCGGATGTAATATACTTGCAAGAGTCCCACTTGACCCTGGCTGAATCCCATAAAGTGCATGGAGAGGGCTATCAAACTATACTGGCGGCACCTGCATATAGGAAAAAAGGGGGTGTAGCCATATTGATTAGGAAGGCGTTGCAGCCAGTGATTGAAGAAACGGCGATAGACCCGAATGGGCGATGGGCCAGGGCGAAAGTCCAGATAGCTACAACGACATACACCCTCATGACCGTCTATGGCCCAACACAGGATGATCCCTGTTTCTTTGAAATGGTGGCAAAAGAACTTCTGCAAGCCGGAACAACTAATATAATTTTAGGAGGAGACTTAAGTCTCCTGCAGGATCCCTTACTAGATCATACACCTTACAAACAGCAGCATAAGCCGCGAGCTTGGGGAATTATCAAGAGCATGAAGGAGGAATTAGGGTTGGTGGACCCGTGGAGGCTCCTTTATCCGGAAGATAGAATATACACCTACTACTCCATCCCCCATCATACACAAACGCGCATTGATTTTTTCCTGATCTCCAAAACATTAATGCCGGTAATCAGTGCGGCTGAGATACTCCCCAAAGTAATTTCTGACCACGCAGCAATAGGACTGGATCTCAAACTCGGGCAGAACAAGAGTTCGCAGCTACGATGGTACTTGGACCGGTCGTGGCTTCAGAAGAAGGAGATTGTTGAGGCTGTCCGTCAAGATATCAAGGAGTACTTTATGCATAATCAGTTGACTGACACTCCGACATGGGCCTGGTGGGAAGCTTTCAAAGCAACCATACGAGGCCGATTCACGGCGTATAGTATCCGAGACAGAAAAGTAGCGATGCAACAAAAGAAGGATCTTGAGAATGAGATACAGGTGGGTGAACGGATCCTAACCAAACGCTCGGATCCACTCATACTGCTGAGGCTTCGGCGACTGCGAGGTCAGTACAATTCAATCCTTAATGAGGAAGCAATCAGGCAGATAAGAACCCAACAAGGTGTGTATTACCATGAGAGCAATCGAGCGAGTGCTTTGTTGGCACGCTCATTGAGAGCAAAGAAAACTCAAGCTCGTATAGCCGGATTGAAAGACAGTACAGGGAAATTGTGCACGGGAGATGAAGACATACTGCAACAATGTGAAGCATTTTATTCCCAATTATATCAATCAGAGGGTAACTTCAATGAAGAAGCATTTGCCAAGTTTATGGCTGACATTGAGCACCCGACACTCACTGAAACTCAAAGAGGGGAGTTAGCCGGAGATATTACTTGCAAAGAAGTTCAACTTGCAATGCGGCAGTTATCTAAGGGGAAATCAAGTGGGCCGGATGGTCTGCCTGTCGAATTCTACACGACCTTTTCGCAGGAACTGGTCCCGGAGCTATACCAATACTTCACTGTGCTAAAGAAGGAATGCCCCAATGTGGGATCTTTAGCGGCTGCTACTATTGTAATTCACCCTAAGCCGGAGAAAGATGACCAGCTAATAGGAAACTATAGGCCAATTTCGTTGCTTAATGCAGACTATAAGATCTACGCCAAGATATTGACTAATCGGCTTCGAAAAGTAATGGCTACACTGGTCAGACCTGATCAGTGTGGATTTATGCTTGGGCGGTCGACGACAGATAACGGACGTTTGTTGGCACATCTTCTTCTCCAAGTGCAGCGCCAGACTAGACCGATAGTAGGGCTTGCATTGGATGCCGAGAAGGCGTTCAACAGAGTGGAGCTCCCTTATCTTTTTAAGGTTATGGAGTGGTATGGTATGCCTCGAGAATTTCTCGCCAATGTAAAGCTGCTGTATGCGAGACCAATGGTGCGAGTGGCGGCGAATGGGGGACTCTCCGTGGCATTTGAACTCACGAGAGGAACGAGGCAAGGCTGTCCACTGTCACCACTGCTATTCAACTTGGCTCTTGAGCCCTTGATAACGAAGATAAGGCAGCGGGCAAATATAGAAGGCGTAAAAATAGCAGAGCAACAAGTTAAGCTATCAGCATACGCTGATGATCTCTTCTTATTTCTAACTCCGAAGTCATTGCCAGCCGCACTGGAGGTCATCTCAGAATACTCAGGAGTCTCGGGATACAAGTTGAACCTAGCTAAAACCACCCTAATAACATTGAATGGACAGATACCGCCTTCGTTCTCCCAGGCTTACCCTTTTCAAATAGAAACGACCTCCTTTAAGTACCTTGGAGTAACGTATGGGGTCACCTTGCAGAGCACGTTACAACACAGTATGGTGCAATGTGAAACAATTGTCAGAGATTACATAAATAAATGGTCGCCACTAAACCTGACCTGGTGGGGCAGACTTGAAACCATCAAAATGGTCATAGTGCCCAAAGTCAACTATATACTTTCCATGATCCCATTGTTGTTTGAAAAGAGCTATTACAAGAAACTTGAAAAGCTTTTGATAGCGTTCCTCTGGCGCAATAAGACGCCGCGGGTAGCAGCATGGAAGCTCAAATCTCCCACTAAGCGCGGGGGAGTACATTTCCCGGATTTTTACTGGTACCACATGGGAGCCCTGTTGAAACAAGGCGCGCTGTGGAGCGAGCTAGAGGTGGAGGCTGAGGACCCTATATGGCTACAGGTTGAAGCGGCCCTGAGTACCAATATGCCTTTGTGGCTGCGATTAGGAACGGAATACACTGGGTCTAGTACGGGCAATGAAATTATGAAAGATACGCAACTGGCATATCAAGTGTTGGAGAACAGTATGCAAGATAGACAGGAGTACTCCGAGAGTACATTGCTGTGGTGTAATGCTAAATTCCGGATCGATGGCGCTTGTTTCCTATGGACCCCCTGGCTGAAGAGGGGCATATATCATTTGGGACAATTGCTACATAATAAAGTCTTCAAATCCTTTCAGGAGCTCCAGCGTGAATTTGGACTGCCCCAAACCTGCCTATATCAATGGTTTCAGCTTAGACATTGCCTAAGTAAGGCGGGAGTGGTGGCGGCTACGACTGGTACTGCACCCCTCTACTATCAGAAAATTCAGGAGATCAAAAACGGAGGCAAACTTCTCTCACAGTTTGTTACTCTACTCAGGGAAGGCGAGCGAAGGAGATGTACAAAGCTTCAATCACGTTGGGAGGCTGAGGCAGGAGCACTTACTGATCCAGAGCTATGGGACACGTTATGGCAAAAACAGATAAGAATTACAAGAGCAGCTTCCCTTACGCAGACCCTATACTTCTTAGCCCATCGAGCCTATTTGACACCTGTTCGTATAGGCAAGTGGTCCATGGCTTCGGAAGCGGTTTGCTGGTCCTGCAAAAATGAACAGGGCACGCTGGCCCACATGCTGTACTACTGCCCTATGCTGTAATGGTATTGGCGACACATCTGGAACAAAATCACTCGATTACTAGATATCAAGGAACCCCTAACATATCGGATTGTAGTTTATAAATCATTGGCAGATATCCCTGACTTAAAAAAGCGGGATTATGCTGGATTTGATCTGCTAATGGGTCTGGCACTTAAAGCTATAATGTGTCATTGGAAGAATTTTGGGGAACTTACTGTGGCTTTCTGGTGGAGCCTAGTTCGTTACCATTATTTCTGTGAAAGAGCGTATGCAAACCAAAATCCAGGCTTCAAGTTTAGACCACAAAAATGGGACGCCCTCGACCAACAGCTGAATCCTTGAGTTTGGATCGTTCGGGCCTGGATGGGGATGGCACTCGTCACATGGGGATATTTACAATGTATTAAAATAGGGATTAAGCTTGCTAATAAGGAATAAGATGGTTAGGACATATTATTGTTCGATTAACTACAAGAATACTACACTGTAGTTATGTATTGTTCAATTGTTAATTTGTAGTGGTTTGTTGTGTGTAAAATAATAAATACAATTTCAAAAAAAAAAAGTATCAATTCGCTCTACACTAAAGAAATCTTCATTAGACACAACTCTCCCCAGTTCTTACAGACCAATCGCCAGGATCCCATTCCTTGCTAAAATAATCAAGAAAGCTGTACAACAATTTCAAGACATTGTTAACTCTTATGCCCCACTGGACCCGCAACAGCATTGCTTCTGCCTTCAGCCTGGCGTTGACACACTATTCACGGATCTCTTCAACCAGCTCATCATAGGTCTGGACAAACCTCAACAAGGATTTGTGTTGGTCTTCCTGGACATCAGCGCAGTGCTCGACTCGGTAGCACATCACACCATGATAGGCAGACTCAGAAACATAGGTCTGATCGACTACATCTTAAAGTGGTTTACATTCTACATCTCAGACAGAACCATGTAAGTAGAAGTCGGACCCAGCAACTCCAAACCATTTAACTTAACACAAGGTGTTCCTCAAGGCTCGGCCCTGTCTTGCTTACTATTTAACATATACAGCCCATTTGCAACTTATTAAGAAAATGGAACATGCACTTTCACCTCTATGCAGACGATATCATGTTCTACATGCCATTTAATACGATCAGTCTGGACTTCACTGCTGTCACAAACCTCCTTGCCAATCTTAATCTTGCAGTGAACAAAGACAAAACTGAAGCATTACTGATATTCAGAGACCAAAATTTCAAACCTCCAGACAAGCTCACACTATATAATGCTGAAATTAACATAAAAAAGGAAATCAAGTACCTTGGTATAACGATTGACAGCAGCCTCAACATGCTTGCACACATTAAGAATGCAGCTAATGCAGCATACTGGAAACTTAAACTCCTCAAACCTCTACACCCTCTGCTACAAGACAACAACTTCTTTTTTCAAGCTGGTGTTATACCCCACCTTGACTGCAGTAACATCTTATACCAAGGGCTGACAAAACAGGCACTAATACAAAACACCGCCACCAGAAATCTAACAGGAAAATCAAGTCAGCAACATAACTCCTATCCCTCAAAAGTCTGCACTGGCTCCCAATGGCCCAACGGATTAAATATAAATCCATAACTACCACCTACAAAATCCTCAATAACCTCTCTGCCACCTGTCTTAAGGATCAAATCACAAGAGCATCCACAAGAAGACCAAGAAGATCTGCAACACAGAATCTCCTTTCCATCCCTCCACTCAAGATCAAATGCACACAACAGACAAGCAACAGGGCCTTCTCGATATATGCCCCCACGATCTGGAACTCTCTAACCGAAACCATTAGATCTGCACAGTCTACCAAAGATATGAAGAAACTACTAAAAACACACCTCTTCATAGAACACTTTGGACCACATGACATTACATTAGTGTATATACAATAACCACCAATTATCTGTTAACTCAAACATTTATTTATGTATTTATTTAACAGATTATTTTATACCGCTTTATCATTTAGTCAAAGCAGTTTACATTGTAACTTAAACTTGGTAATGTACATTAAACAGGGACATTGATAACTTGGATTCTTCTGAGGCAATGGAGGGTTAAGTGACTTGCCCAAGGCCACAAGGAGTACTAGTGGGAATTGAACCCTGGTCTCTTGGTTCCCGTAAACCCCATATTTATCTCCAAGTTGTATACCCCTTGTTTTATGTAAAACAAATCTCCAGAGATTATGTGCTGCTATTCATTGTAAACTGCTTTGGTACAAAAATGCTATATAAAAAACTGTTAAATACACAAATAAAATTTAGAGCCACTTTTTTCAGAATGCTAATCTGTGTTTGCAGCTACCTCTGGGATCTGTCAGATGTTGATATATTTTCTCTGGTGCTCCCTGGCATAGTGTGACAACTTGGGAAAGCAAGCAAGAAAGATGAGACATGCTCTGAATGTGTTAAAATAAATTTGAGGGCCAATGTGCTAAACTGTCTTCACATTTACATGTGTTCACAAATACAGGTGCACTGAGGCCCCTAATGCAACCACAGTAAACAAATAAAACAACCTCATATGTAAAATACATAAATGCTCATTACTGTGGCATTTATGAAGATGCATTACATTTCCGTTGGCCACATTGCCAAGGTAAATTAAACTTTCCTGAAGTGTGGATAACTGATAATAGCATCTATTAAGTAAAGGGTAGGTTGTGTCTGGGCTTTGTTCCCCACCCCTCAGGGTTGCCCCCCACGATCATCTCTTCAATATAGGAGTTCGTCATCCCTTTCCCTTGATGTCTATTCACCTTTCTAGACCAGCTGGCAGGACAAAAGCCCCTGTGCCCCCCTCACCAACTCAGGACGGAAAGGGTGGCGCATACATGGAACAGCTTCTTAGGAGAGGCAATAGAGGCAGAAAACATCATCAGAATTTACAAAAAGTGGACTAAAGACAGGATCCATTGTGGCAAGGAAATAAGATAAAACAGGATCCTACAGTATTGCAACAGAAATTAAAAATGAACAGACTAAATGAGCCTTGCAGTGTCTACCATGATTGTGTACCATTGCAACTGAGCTGCATATTGTGTATGTGAGTCAAATCTAATCAAATCTTCTCCTTTCTTCCCATCTAATTTACAGTAGCTTTGGTAAAGTAGGAAAGAAGAGTGAGAACAAAACATTTCTTTAAATTTCTCAGTGCCTTGTTCTGAAGACTGACCGTCTAACCTCTATTTTGCAGGAGCTGGGTGCTGGTGGATCACCAGTATAATATCTACCTCTACAGAGAGGGTGTGCTACGGACCTCCTCTGAACCATACAACAGCACAGACCTACAAGACAAAACCTGCCACCTGACCAATCACTGCATTCAGAAAGAGTACTCCAAAAACTATGGCAGATATGAAGAAGGGAATGAAATGTTCTTCGACGAGTTTAATCAGTATCTGATGAACTCTTTAAACACCACGCTGGAAAGTAGCATTTTGCCACAAATAAAGCACATAATAAGGTAACACATTTTCAGATCTGGAAATGGGAGACTGAATTTCTGTTTTATTTATTTGATTCTCTGTTGGAGTGTTATACATTCTTACCTGTGCAGCAACGTATAAAGTATTCCTAGATCTGTTGCGCTTTTGTTCTTGTTTTCCTATTCCTGGAGTCTTGCTTTGCATTCAGATTCTTCCTGGCTCTGAATAGTACAGCACTTGTTTTGTATAAGAGGTCTTTATTTTAGGTCGTGAAAGTCTCTGTCTACAGTCCCTTCTGTGGCCAGTTTTGAAGCTTCAGTCCACCTGACTAAAGAGCATAATGCTGGAGCCGGGACCTGAAGATGGTCCTTGGATTTTTGCCTGAGATTGGAAACCTCTGTTAGAGGGGAGTGCTTATCCTCGGCCACCTGACCCTGTTGGGAAACATTTAGGACTCTGGGTGGATTAAACTTCCTTTTAAGACGAACAAAAAAAGTAGTCGTTTCCTTCATTTCAAAACTTTCACAGGCGTTGAGGAGGAAATAGAGGGCTCAATAGCATGTAGAGTCTAGCAGATGGAATGCAGTTGACAGTATTTGCCAGGCTTCTGGATGCATTATCTTAACGATGGCTAGATAGAGTTCTTGGTCCCGGTTCTGGCACTGTACACACCTGCATGTCTGCTATAGAATGTTCTTAGTTCCCTCTGCAAGTGTATGATTTCCATTGTGAAGATTTCTGGTAAATGCAGTGCTTATGTGTCACAGCAGAGGAGGGTTTAGAGTGGGTCCTGAATGCTGAGGAAATGAATTGTTAGGAAGTAATACAATGGAATTTTGGTGCCATAAGCTGCTGCAGCTCTTTAGCAAACTGCATCCCAACGCATTTTATCAGATGTAATGTACCTTGGCAGCTGCAGGGCTTGAGGGCAAGGAGGATAAGGTAAGATGATCTGTTTGCTTTCCATTGGAGAATGGGGAGGAATTTCTGAGTGGTGCATTCAGAAAAAGGGTGAGCTGCTCTAACTTTTCAGTTCAGGTATGCAGAGTATCAGTACAGAAAACTCCACCCAGATCAATAAGATTATCAAACAATCCCTCTCTTAAATAACCAATTTTTTATCAAAGCAACAAGTGCTAGATAATTACATCCAGTCCGTTATTGTGTATTATCTCCAGGGACAAGCAGGAATGAGTCTTCACATATGGGTACGTCGGTACCGACGGAGTCTGCGCGGGAACGCTCCCAGCGTCCAATCAAAGAGCTTTTGGAAGCATCCCACCACGCCTGCGTGCTTCCTTCCCGCCTTTCCCAACTGCCTCTCCTCAGTTTTTGTTTTTCCGTGGAGCTGGCAGGACGTCCTCCTGTCACCGCAGAAAATTCGTGTTTTATTTCTTTAGTTTTCTTGTGGTCGCGGCTGTCTTCCCAACGCCACCGGTACTGCCGGTGTTTTCTTTTCTTTTCTTTTTCCTGTAAAATCTTCCTTTTCCACAGGATATTTTTTCTTCATAGTGTCCCACGGGTTCTTAGGCCTTACAGGCCTCTTCTTTTTCCTTCATGGAACCGCCGGCCACTTTCTCCAAGAAATGTTTAGACTGTGGCGGTACAACTTTATTTTTAGACCCTCGAAGTCGGTGTCTAACCTGCTTGGGTCCTGACAACAGTTTGGTGAGAAGAGGTCTTCAACATCGAGGTTCCCTCGATACACGGTTGCCCTCCAACTTCGGGGCACCATCCCCTTCTTCTTCTACACAGGATCAGGTAACCCACAAACAGTCTGTTAAGACTAGCCAGCCCTCGAGTGGTAGGTCTCATGCACAGTATGTAGACGGCTCCGGCCTTGCCCTCGAGGGCCCACTGGCTTCAAAACCCCGGCGGGAGTCTTCGGTCTCCAAAGCATATAAGGGGTTTCAGGTTGTTCCTGGGGTTCACCCCTCACAGAACATACCTCAGCCGTGTCCGGTGGTGGCATCCGCTTCGAGCGGTACCGATACCCCGGCATCGGCACTGGTGTTGGATGAAACACTCCTCACCAGGGATCGTCATCTGGCATCCTCAGTGCCTTCGGGACCAGTGGATACCCTCCAGACTGACTTTCCATTATCGGTACCAGCACCGATACTACCACCGACGTCGGTACCCTCCAGACGTGCATCGATAGCCTCGCTTCCTTCGATGCCGAGTCTGGAATCAATCTCCAGTCTGGAGGACTGGGTACCGACTCGCCTTGGTACCGGCTCTCGGCGGTACCGAAGGCTCGGTTCCGATGATTCGGATCCGCAACTCTCTGTTCCCCCGAGGCCGATTGAGTTGCCACTGGTTGACCTTCCTTCACCGGTATCAGACATGGTACCGAAATTGGTACCGATGTCCCCATTACCTTTACGGTCGGTGCCTTCCAGACTTGGCTTATCAAGCTCTCTGCCCTCGATGTCGAGTTCGGAATCGATCTCTAGTCTGGAAGACTGGGTACCAATACGCTTTGGTACCGACACCGATCGATACCGGTGGCTCGGTACCAAGGATAGCAGCTGGAGGTTTTCGGTTGCCTCGGTACCGATTGAACTGTCAACGATGACTGCTCCGATGTCTCTTGTCGGGCTCGACTCCGACATCGGTACCGGTATTGCATTCGGTACCGGTATCCACAGTAGCATCGTGGCCAACTCCTGCCATGCTTTTTTCAACAGGATCGCTTCCTTCTATACCAAGCTTGGAGTCGATACCTGGCATGGACAATGTGGTAATGACGGTTACTGCTCCTGACAGCCAGTACCGGCGACCATCCCTTAAGCATTCCACACTGCACTGTGCAGGATCTTCTATTCCTCTGTATTTGGATGCCTCTGTCGGTTCTCAGGCTAGTTCTTCAGATCTAACCTGTCCAAGGGAGATTCCTGTTGGGGATCCCTCTTTTCAGAGTTTCCTCCTGGATATAACAAGATCTCTTGCCATTCCTATCCCAGGACATGATCCTGCACAAGGCTCTCTTTCTACCAATTAAGCTAATATGTATCAGATTACTCTACTAGTATGAGAATTGAAAAATAAAAGTTTCCAGTCGTTTCAAAACATTCTCTTTGCATTAAAAGATGTTACAATGTAGTCTATCTGGGTCTCAGACTTATCAGAGCTCATGGTATAGACATTTTTCCACCAGACGCTCTAGTTTGCATCAATGACCCACCAAGAAGGTATTTTTTTCTTAGCTTTTTTTTATATATGTATAAAGTTTTGCAATTTCAATAAAAATTCTTGAAAAAGAAGTCAGGCTTATCTTATTTTGAAGTAAAGAATCCCAACGTCAGCCATAGCGCTACTACATTTCACGAAGGTTGTTTCTTCAGGGGTATTGCTCTGACTTTTATTATCCTATATACATCAGGAAACAGAAATAACATTCTCTCGTTAATATCCTTATGACTTCATAGTTCACATCGAGGAAAGGCATAAAAGTTATCGACACTTTCTACAAAAGCAAAGGAGAACATAATGCTTCCTTTGCATCATTCCTTGCAGGATCTCCTTCTAGAAATGTGGGAAACACCTTTAAGGGTACCCCCACCTCCCAGGGCAACTGATCTCTTATATCAAGTGCCCCCTCTTCAGGATTTCAAAAGACTCAACTTCCTCATCATTCCATAGTAGTGGAATCAGCAGTGAGGCGGGTAAAGAGTAAGAAAAAGCGCTCTTCTTATCTGCCAGGTCGTGAGTCTAAGACACTAGATGCCTTTGGACGTCAAACCTTCCAAACATCTATGCTTTCTGCAAGAATTCTCTCATATATTTTTTATATGAGTCTATCTCTTGAGGAGGTCACAAAGCAATTACATCTTTTGACTCATTTTCTTCCAGATTCCAAGAGTACAGACTATTCCTCATTGCTTAAGCATATCCAGAATATCTCTTGGTTTCTCTCTCGTGCTTCCCTAGACTCTTTTGAGTCTGTTAGCAGGACTTCTGCTATAGCTATAGGGGCATGACGTAGAGCCTGGCTCCAAGCTTCAGACTTGGACAAATGGGCACAACAAAGACTGAGACATACTCCTTGCACTGGAGAAAATCTTTTCAACAAGGAGTCTTTACGTCAGGTTACTCAGTTGTCTACTGATTTACCTGTTCCTAGGGGTTGTTCTACACCACCTTCTGTCCCAGTAGGTAGGAAATGTCCTACCAAACTTTCTTCCCACAGGAGAAGGTTTTCTTCATCACTTGCCCATCATACAGATGTTCCCCAACAGGGGAACCATCGTCCTGGTCTGAAGAATCCAACCTCTCTCCAGGCTCAGCAAACCCAGCAACTGCAGGGTTTCTGATCAATCATCAGATGCTTGTGACTCTTGGGGTTAGAATCTACAGTTACTTCTTCTCAATAGAAGCAATCCACTGCTGTCATTCTAAATCCTAAACATGGATCTCTTCCCAAAGACATCCATTCTTTCTATGTTCTATGAGCTGTCAGAATGTTCATGCTTCTAGATCACAGGGTTCTCCTCTTCTTCCTGCTAGGGAAAGAGGTTTAACCACTATCAAACGATAGTTTCCTGTGCTAGCATGTCTTTTTTTCCTTTCTATAGACTTACTATTTGTAAGTCTTCTTCAGCTCCATTCTTTTTACCCTCTTACCAGGTTTTTCCTCTGTAAGAGCGGTATTCCTTCACTGGAGGGCTTTTTCTTCAGCCTCTCTAGTTTTGCTACTTTTCCAGTGCAGAGTTCTCTTCTGTGAGTTGACTCCTCTTCTTCACTCTTGCCTTGCAGCAGTTCATCAGACATGTTCAGAGTTTTCTACTCTTGTTCTGTCTGTTCTTTCTGTTTTTAAACAGTACCATTCTTTCTGCTGTCTGGCAAGCAGCTGCCAATGCAGGAGCCTTAATGTTTGGACCATTGGTTCTTGTCCATCAGCAACCAGATTTGTCCTCCACTAACATTCTGTCTGGTCTTACTACTAGCTCCAAGTCAGTGCTGTCATCTGTCTTGGAAATATTTTGACTACAAGCTTGTTGGATTGTCTTCTCTTTCTGCCATCTCCATTCCCCTGGGTTTGACAGCATAGTTGACATAGGTACTGGCTCTCCTGCAGCCAGTTCTATCTCCTCTTTCTCCTGCATCACGCTCTCTGCAATTCTACAAAGAAGCTCTCCACTATGGGCCCTTGCTAGAGAGCATGGGGGGGCTTTTTCTCCAACAGCTATACTAGATGGTTGAAAAAGGCTTTTTCAGTCATGTCTCCCATGACTAGGAAAGTTCTCCTTTTAATATAAAGGACATAGGCCTCCTCTTACGTGAAAACTTAAGGAGTTGCTAATTCCCTGCTTTGGTCCATAGTATTTCCAATTGGGAATATGTTTATCCTTCCAGCTCGTCCTCATGATAAGAACGCATGATACCTTTTTGCCCTTAAGCAGGTCAGCATGGTATCTCATTTTTATGCGTCTTCTGTTTACTTACCATGCTAGAGTTCTAGAATACTCGGGACTTGCTGGCTGCAGACCACTGTTCCCTCTAAGCTGTGCGCGTGTGCGCGCGCACACACCTCGCCGAGCGAGCGCACATACTTTACAACAGAGCGCACAAAAATTACGGCTCTGATTCTGATAGAAAACAACACAGACGTCTTAAAATATAAAAAGTTATGATTGTAATTACTAGAAATTTCCCGCTTCATTTAGTAATCGTCTATTTTCATTTAATTTGACTAAAATCAGTGTGGTGTACATACTGTATTCTGATGTGTAGTCAAATTTTAAAGTATATAACTCCGAGTGTCGTTATGTGGCGCACAAAAATTTAACCTTCCTTCAAAAGCTGCACACAGCTGATATTTTATGCGCACACAGCCTACAGAAAATTAGAGGGAACATTGCTGCAGACTGATATCATCCTCTGCTTTTCACGTAACCATCCTGGTTATTCCACTACCTAGCATCCCTGTAGCTCATAACCAGTGGAAATTGATTCTCTATATATCTTCTCAAGTAGGTTCCACCTTCTTGTTATTAGATGAATCTTTCCTTTCCACTTTTTTCCTATGTGAATACCATTTGTGTAGGCATATCTGTCTGCTTCATTGCAGACTCCCATATAGAGGCATATATATATTCATACCTATAGCATACATCTTACAGATGTCTATGCCTATCATTGTGTATATTTTATGCCCTTCATATCTCACTATAGATATATTCTTCTATATCTATATGATATATATATATATATATATATTTCTATCTATATCTATATATATATATATATATATATATATATATCTCGAGATTTTTTACTATGGGTAGATATGTATTTTGTATTTATCTACCTGACTGTCCAGGCTCATATAGCTATATGATTCTGACAGATGGGCTTTACCCATTCTTATGCTATCCAGCATGTTTTTGGGGTTCCACAACCACTTCAGTGGTAGTTAACAACTTCCACCATAACCTTACGTTTAGATACCTCTGAAGCTCTCCATGTCCCAATATCTCTCCTAGCTGACTCCAGTTAGGAGAGACATTGCGGATCTTCAGCTAATCACAGGCTCTAACGCCTCCAGTGTTTGTCCTTTCTCTTGGGATACAAGGGGTTCCCATACCCTTTCTCCCCACAAGGACTGTGCCTGTTTCTCCAAATCGGTTAGCCTTTCTCTTTTGTTTCTAAGAGTGAGCCACTCTGCTGCCAAAAGAGTTTGGTTTTTGTCATAAAGCCTTCCGCTGAAGGCCCACCGTTTTTGTACTACCCCAGTTTTTCCTACTGGGGTTACCTGTTACCTTTCAGGATTCTGACCTCCACTGTTTTTCCTACAGGTTTATTACCTCCACTTACAGTGAGGTCCTCTTTGAGGTTCCTCTACTGGGTTTCCCAGTAGATCCCATGAACCTCTATACTTCTATGCAATCCTGTCAGGGGAGGTCCATATTGCAATATTCTTTGCAATATCATTGATGACAATTATCATCCACACATGGACTCCTTGTCCGCAGTCCTATGCTGTGTTAGCTGTTCCACAGCATCTTTCTTTCTTCAACTCCTACCCTCCATCCTCTGGCTGCCTGGTGTTGTAAGGTATAGCATGTTCCAACCTATGCCATGCTAGGATTCCAGGCATCTTAGCTTGGGAGTCCCCATATGTGAAGACTCATTCCTGCTTGTTCCTGGAGATAGCACAGTTACTTACCTGTAACAGGTGATCTCTGGGAACAGCAGGAATAAGTCTTCACAACCCACCCACCTCCCCAGGAGTTGTATCTCTATCTATCTTTCCTTTCCTCTCTCTCTCTTTGTCTCAGCTTTAAAACTTAACTGAGGAGAGGCAGTTGGGAAAGGCAGGAAGGCAGCACGCAGGCGTGGTGGGATGCTTCCAAAAGCTCTTTGATTGGACGCTGGGAAGCGTTCCCGCGCAGACTCCGTCAGTACCGACGTACCCATATGTGAAGACTTATTCCTGCTGTTCCCAGAGATCACCTGTTACAGGTAAGTAACTGTGCTTTATGTGCTCACTTTAAAATCCATGTTTAGATTCCAACTTCTTGTCCACCTTTAAATCAAAGCTTACTGCAGTCTAATTCCCCCTACACAGCACCATGTTTTGGACCATCTAAACTTATGCTCCTGCATCAAGGGAGTTACTTATCTGAACTGATGAAACTGTGTGATACTGCTCTAAAAGAAAAGTTGGAATCAAAAGATAAATACTTCAGCAAGACTATGCTAATATTGAAACCACTGTGACACTGATTTAAAGGAAAGCCAGAATCAAAAAAATCAAAGTTCAGTGAATTACAGTTCAGATAAGTAACCCCCTTGACGTAGGGCTATAAGTTTTTAGATGGTCCAAAACATGGGGCTGTGTGTGGGTGTGGGGGGGGGGGGGTGTATTAGACTGCAGTAAGCATTGATTTAAAGGTGGACAAGAAGCTGGAATGTAAACATGGATTTTAAAGTGAGCACATAATTTATATCCAATCCATATTTTTGTATTTTATCTAGCATTTGTTGCTTTTATTAAAAAGTTTTGGTCTGATGAAGTGGAGGCCTAGTCACAGCTGGGCGTCCAGGCCCTTGTGTGGCTGGGCAGAATTGGGGCATACAGCGGTAGATCCGGGGGTATCAGAATCTGGTCTACCAGCCTGGATGTGCAGGCCGGCACCAATTCTGATCAGCTGCACGCCAGGCCCGCTTACCCTGCTAACTCAGCCTGGCTCCGTAATGGAGCCGCAGTGCCATGGCACCATGGCTCCATTATGGAGCCGCGAATGCTGTCCACCGCCGAGATTGTCCTTTCTCCGCAGCCAGACCCCCCGATACAGCCTTCCATGGCCAGGGTCCAGCTTTGGGGAACTTCTTGTTTGCCTCCTTGCTTTGTTCCCACTGGCCACCGCTGCTACCCTGCGTCCCCTGTCTAACCGGCATACCCTGGATGTACAGAGTCGACCTCACAATCGGCCCTGTACGTCCCTTCCACGCACCACTCTCGCTCTGCCTTCCATCCACCCCCTTCTGCCCCTGTCTAAGGCTGTACCTACAACTCTGCTGTTCGTACAAGGAGCCTTGCATGGGGATGTCAAGGGGGATGAATAGCGGGGAATGTACGTTCAGGCAGGGCATTCATCCCCGCTATTCATGGCTTGGAATAGACCCTTAATTGGTTATTTAAAATAGGGATTATTTGATAATTCTTGTTTAATAGTTTAATTCCTGGTTAAACCCTTATAATTTGTGACAGTACAAATGAATAAAACATTTATTCTGCTAAGCACAATTAAGGTACCAGTGAGAAAGCAACAGTTCAGTTGTTTGACATTCCCAATGAAAACCGAGACCCTGCTATTTTGGGCTGCTGCTTAACGATGACCTCGCATGCCCTGTGGGGGAGCTGGGGAGTGGGAGACAGCCTAGCATCATCTGCTTCCTGAGACTAGCTCTGCAGAAAACCTGGGTTTATTTATTTATTATTTATTTATTACAAATTCTTATATACCGCGCTATTTAGTATCAGTGCGGTTTACATTGTAACAACATTTTGCATTAGAACAAGATCTTTTGCTTACATTATAACAGGGATTATAACTTGGAGGTAACAGGGAAACTATATACAGTTCAAACAAAGGAGCTTATAGATTATTTAAGTTATGTTCTATAATAGAGACATAGAGTAGTCATGCTGATTGTGAGTGTCCCTAATGGTAAGTTTCTTTTCTAAAGCACTTGGGGTTATGTTGTTGGTACGTCAGATGCTGTGTGGGTGAGATGAGGTGTTGGATGTGAAAGTATTAGGTTAGCGTGGGTAAAATAAAGGCAGAACAAGTGATGTTTAATAGCTTTTCTGAATTGCGAGAGGTCAGTAATTGATCTTATATGAGGTGAGAGATTGTTCCAGCACTTCGGAGCATATAGTGTGAATGCTCTGTTTCTAGTTATTTGGGTACATTTAGTGGACTCAGGTGGTATATATAGCGTGTTGCTAGTTGTTGACCTTCTTAGTCTGTTAGTGGGGGTACTGGTCAGGAGTGATGAGAGGGACGTGGAGGATATCCAGTTAATTGCCTTAAATGATAGGATTAACGCCTTGTAGGCGACTCTGCATTGTACTGGTAGCCAGTGTAGGTCCATAAGTATGGGAGTTATGTGGTCTTTTCTGGAGATGCCGCAGAGAATGCGGGCTGCTGTGTTCATCGCCATTTGAAGAGGATTGAGAGTGCTCTTGGGGAGTCCATGCAGGATGATGTTGGCATAATCAAAGTGTGGCATTACGAGTGCCTGGAATATTGTTCTGAAGTCGTCTGGGGCTAGTAGAGGTCTTAGATGTCGTAGGTTGTCTTAAATGCTGCTCTTTTATGCAAAAATGTTCTGTCAGTAGGACACAACTTGCACAGGAAAAGTCATAAAGCATTTTGGAGAAACCCTCCCATCCCTCCCTAAATTGCAGGCGAGTTTGAATAATTCTCTTTAATTACAGATTTCTCCTTGACTGTCTACTCTGTGCTTTGATGAAGCCCCTGCAGTAGGCGTTAACCATCACGCTGGTTCTGTTAATCTTCATGTCTCTTGCCAACTGCAGGGATGTGATGAAGGAAGTGCAAAATGAGAACTGCAGAGCAGGTGTGAAGTTAGGTGGCTGAAGCTGGGGTGTGGGTTTTTTTGTTTGTTTGTTTGTTTTCATGTTGTGCTTCATTAAAGGAGCATGCCTGCCTCAACTACCTGGTAGAACGAGATGCACATTTAAAGATATTTTTTTTAACAGCCTGCATTAAACTTAAGGGCCGATTCCCATGTCCTTATGTACTGATTTTCAAAGTATATATGTCATTTGCCTTTGAAAATTATGCCACCAAAACTAATTTGCTTTGAGAAGGGGTTTATTTTTTTAAAGAGAATATTTACCCACACAGTTTTGAAACTCCTGTATCCCACCCTGAGCTGGCTTAATTCGGGGTAGTTTCTCCAGATGGATTAGTTTTGCGCATACTGTGGTAGTCATGAACCTCACTTCTAAGCCAGGGTATGTAGAATATGATCTTAATCTCTAAAATTTACTGCTAATGCTCGGTGTAATACTTGCATCGTGCCAAAGACAGCCTCCTGCTGGAGTTCAATAGCAATTTTCCTCTTTCTTCCAGCTTTTGGCAGACACTCTGTGTACCCTCTTGATTTAAATACAGGGTTTGTAGCATAAAATAGCAGTACATTATCTCCTCTTTATCTGCAGAATTCCACTTAACCGTAGCTAAACCACAGAAATGTATGAAAAAGTTAAGAGGATTATCTCCTGCCACAGTGGGTCCATGAACAGGCTCACCATGAGCTTTATCTGTGGCAGGGATGTTATCTGCTTCTGCAGCACTTGCACTATCGCAACCACCATCGTTAGCCCTAGTGCATAAGCTACGGGTGGCACCTTTTTATCCTGGGCGACGTGTGGCCAGTATGTATTTTTCTTCTTCGTTCCTAACATACTTTAATTGTAGTGTCGCCTTGCTGAGATTTGGTATAGATGTTATACAATGGGGTCACCACGTGAAGGTACTTGGCAAGACTTAAGGAGGGAACTTGATTCTCTCCCCCTAAGAGATGCACATTTAAACAGCTGCTGAACACCCCTTTGACCCCTAACCATGAGGTGAACTGGGTGATCTCTCGGGGCAGCAGCTCCTAGGAAGCAGCAAAGAGCAGCTGCAGTCAAAGCAAAACAATCCTTACATCCGGACAGACTCAAAGCACCATTGGTGCTTCTCCCTGCTTCTATCTGCAGGGAGGGGAGGGGGTTTTCAGAGAGCCCATTCACCCAGTCAACTGGCTTTTGGAGGTTGCCCTTATTACATATATACATATAAAACAAAATGTAATGTTTAAAAAGTGTGATGATCATCTATGCGTTTTTTACAGGATTGCTCTGGAATGGTTGATGTTGGGATAATCATGATTGTTGAGTTTAATTATGAAAATCTTAGGGGAGCCCAAGGGATATGAAAGATAACTGAGGAGGGTGCAAGGCTGAATGTTTGCCTAGGGCGTCTAATACCCTTGATCCCCGGGAACTCCTCTGCTTGCCAGAGCTGAAAATGCACATGAACGGCACTACCTGCATGCTTTTACACACATATCGGGTGGACAGGTTTTATAAAAGGCCATTTCCTTGGGTAAAGCACTGTTAGACACAGAAAATTCCCCTCGAAGTGTCCATTGTTGCTGGATTCTGGTGTTTTGAGTGGACTGCTGTATTCTGCTCCGTTGCAGATCCACTTGCATGCATCTCTTGCCATTCTGCTTTAGGCAAGGTTTGAGCCTGTCACTTTGGGGTTTCTCCTCTCACAGAAGCTGCCTCGCGTGCATAGAGCCTGCAGTCAGCACCAAACACCTCCCCTACCAGAGTTTCCAGCTCTTCGGCTTTGACTTCATGGTGGACAAGGCGCTGAAGGTCTGGCTGATTGAAGTTAATGGTGCTCCTGCCTGTGCACAGTAAGCATCTTATTCCTGCGATATGTACCATCACTAACATATCTTTAATGTTATCTTATTCCTCTGCTTTTATGGATAAAAGAAGCAATACCTCCCCGCTTCTTGTTAGTTTAGGGCCTGATCCAGTCTGGTTCACTTTGTGGTTCAGTGTGCCTAGTTTCAATATGAACTGGACTAGTCTTTATCTTTATCTGTGATGAATTTTATTTATTTATTTATTTATTTATTTAACAGTATTTCTAAACCGCCTTATCTTAATAATCAAGGTGGTATCACAGCAAGCAATCAGGTAAAGTGGGTGTGTTATACATGCAGTGAGGGTGAAACTTAGTTGTGTGAGGGCTGTGTTGGGTGCTTGATTTGCTTGAGCTATGTACAAGGTGGGCTATTTACAGTGGTGCTAAAAACACATTTTATATACATACAGTGTTAGGAGGTTTGGAGTGCTGTTATACATTCTCTTAGGTTATGTGATGTGACCATAGTGCTCTATGAACAGCATGGTTTTCAGCTGTTTTCTGAAGTCTTTGAGGTCTGGAGTTGCCCTTAGATCGTCCGGTAGATTGTTCCATATTGTTGGAGCAGCCATGGAGAGAGCTCTGTCTGTTGTGTCCTTGCGTGTGTGCTTGTATTCATTTGGGGTACTGACTCGGTTGCGTGTTTGACTTCTTCTAGGACGTGCGCTGGTTTCTGGTTGTATGAGCGTGTGGAGGCTGTTGGCTGATGTGTGCTGTTTTATCTTAAATAGGTTTATGATAGTCTTGTATGTGACTAGTGTGAATGATTTCCTGGGCGTGCTACATTGAGAATTCAGTAGTAGTAATAGTAGTAGTAGTAGTAGAGGACAAGTTGGCAAAGCAGAAGTGACATGCAGGCTCTAGTCTAGAGAAGGGAGTGTAGAAAGGTACACTCACAACATAAGCACTGACAAGTTAAATGCAAGGCATTGATAAGGCAGGCAAAGAGAGAAATTTGGGAAAAAGGTTTGTTGTGCAAGCAAAAATGCATAATAAAAACTTTTTCAAGTACATTCTTAGCAAAAAACCTGTGAGAGTTAGTTGGACCATTAGATGATAGAGGGGTAAAAGGGGCACTAAGATGGCACAAGGCCATAGCAGAGAGAGTAAATGAATTATTTGCTTTGGTCTTTATTGAAGAAGATATAGGGAATTTACCCATGCCTGAAATGGTATATCTCCAGAAACAAGCAGGAATGTAGTCTTCACATATGGGTATCGTCGGTACCGACAGAGCCTGCGCGGGAACGCTCCCCAGCGTCCAATAGGAAAGCTTTTGGGAGCATCCCACAGTGCCTGTGTGCTGCCTTCCCTCCTTTCCCAACTGTCCCTCTCCAGTTCTTTGTTTTCCGCGGAGCCGACAGGCGCACATCCTTTTACCGCAGAAAAATTCCATTCTTATACTTCTTTTTTGTCGTCACGTCTGCCTTCCCTCGACGCTATACCGGTACCGCCGGTGGTTCTTTAATTTTTTTCAAAAAAAAAAAAACTTTCTTCTGGAGTCTTTTTCCAGTAATTTTCTTCTCAGGTGCCACTTGCCATTTTGGGCACTAGGCCCACCTTTTTCCCTCAGAATGGAAAAACCCGCTTCAGGTTTTAAAAAGTGTTCTAAGTGTGGCAGTACCATCTCCATCACCGACACCCATGAGTGGTGCCTCAAATGTTTAGGTCCTGATCACTCTATTTCAGAGTGTGTTGCCTGTGGGATGATGTCAAAAAGGGGCTGGCAAAATCGAGCTGCTAAGCTTAGCACCCTTTTTACCTCCGATGCAGCCTCCATGGCATCGACGTCCACCAGGGCTTCATCTTCCTCCCATGGATCTCAGGTAACTAAACATAAATCTAGCCGGTCCTCAAAGGGTAGATCTCCTTCTAAACATCGAGATGCCTCTGGCGTTGCCCTTGAGGGACTTCCACGGGCAAAATTGCCCCGGCGGGAGGCTTCGGCTTCCAAAGCACTAACGGGGCTCCAGGATGTTCTCGAGGCACCAATACCCAAGCATCGGCAGCGTCGATAGACCAGAGATTCTTGGCTATTGAATGCAGTCTGGCGGCTCTTCTCAAGGCCTTGATGCCCCTGAAACCACATCAGACAATTCAACCAGTACTAGCACAGACTACATCGACATCAGCAGGTGTTTTACCAGGACCGAGTCGTGCGTCTCTATCCGGCATCGACAAGTCGGTACCGGACCACTCCGATGCCGACTTCGATCGATACGGGTACCGTGCCTTGCACGATCACCGGGATCGGAGATACTTTGACTCAGATGAGTCTGAAGACTGAAAGTTCTGCCAATACCAGAGTACTTCTTCCTGAGGATTCCTCTTCTCCTCAGTGTAGCATGTCTCCACCAGAGGATATGTCCTTTCAGGATTTTATCCGAGATGTGGCCCGAGGTCTTTCCATCACAGTGGCTCCTGAAAAAGAGCCTAGGGCAAAGGAATTAGAAATCCTACAATACCCTAAGGCTCCCAAGGAGGCAGCCACCTTACCTATTCATGAGATCTTGCATGATCTTTTGTTAAGGATGTGGGAAACACCTCTGACCACATCTCCTCACTCTCGAAGACTCGACACCATGTATCGAGTTCTTCCTTGTCCTGGGTTTCAGAAGACTCAATTACCACACCATTCCATGGTGGTGGAGTCAGCCATGAGACGGATAAAGAGTGCAAAAAGGCATGCATCTAATCCTCCAGGACGTGAGTGTAGGACTCTTGACGCCTTTGGACGTCGATCCTTCCAGGCTTCCATGCTCTCTGCTAGGATCCGTTCCTATATCTTGTATATGGGAATGTTCCTTAAAGAGGTCACAGGAGATTTAGAGCTTGAGCCCTCTCCTTCCTGATGATAAAAGGCAAGATTATCTCGCCCTTGTCAAGCATGCTCAGGATGTTTCCAAGGTTGTGAATCGTGCAGCCTTTGACTGCTTTGAATGTATAAGCAGAACCTCTGCCATTGCCATAGGTGCACGTAGGATTTCCTGGCTCCAGGCATCTGACTTGGAAATTTGGGTACAGGACAAATTAGGGAATATTCCTTGCACAGGAGAGAATCTCTTTAGGAAGAATTGGCAGGAAAAAGCTAATGAGATAGATAATGACAATATCAATTTTGATAGATTGTCTAAATCTACAGCTGATCCTGCGAGGAAAAGATCCTCTAAGAAACCATTCTTCAGCAAGAAGAAAAAGTTTTATCCCTCCTATACCCAGCAGGGACATCGTTTAGGTTAGTCTGCCCAAAAGGGACAGCAGCAACAACCTAGACAGAGGAAGCCAAAAGCAGCTAAGCCTCAACCGGCTCAGCAGACTCAGCCTCCACAGGGACTTTGACTCCTATCTAGAGAACTTTGCCTTCCTGGCCCTGAACGGCCCAGAACCCTGCACCATCCCAGGAAGGTTATGTCATTTTGCCCCCAGATGGGGTCAGATAACAGCAAAAATTGGACTCTGTCTATTGTAAGAGAGGGGGTACAAGCTTCATTTCCTCAGCATGCCCCCTCCTACAGTAGTAAGGCAGTTCAATTCTCAGACCTCTCTCAACGACTGGTTAGGTCAAGAGATCACTGTGCTCCTTGCTCAAGGGGCAATAGAAGAGGTACCCATTCCCCAACGGGATACAGGGTTTTACTCCCCCTATTTCCTTATTCCAAAGAAAACAGGAGGGCACAGACCCATTTTAGTCCTCAGAGAATTGAACAAATTCCTGTTCAAAGAGAAGTTCAAAATGATTTCTCTAGGAACTCTGCTGCCATACCTTCAGAGTCAGGATTGGCTTTGTTCTCTAGATCTCAAGGATGCGTACACTCATGTTCTCATCCATCCAACTCACTGAAAGTTCCTTCGCTTTCTCTTTCAAGGGCAGCACTACCAATACAGGGTTCTTCATTTTGGCCTGGCCTCTGCAGCAAGGGTGTTCACAATATGCATGGCTGTGGTGGCAGCATTTCTTCGCACCCTGGGAATATTCGTCTTCCCTTACTTAGACGACTGGCTCATTCAAGCCCCTTCAGAGCCAGAGGCCAGGGTTGCTTTCTCTCGCACATCCTTCAGTATTTGGGACTTGTCATAAACTTCCCAAAATCCAACCTTGCTCCCACTCAATCCCTAGAGTTTATAGGAGCTCTGCTGGATACCAGGCAGACAAGGGCCTTCCTTCCACAACCCCGCTGCCTTCGCATTGTACAGTTAGCCTCCCAAGCAGTGCTAAAGCCTCACCTCACTGCTTGGGAAATGTTACAGTTGCTAGGCCACATGGCATCCACCGTGCATGTGGTTCCCTATGCTCAAATCCATATGAGGGCAGCCCAGTGGACCTTATCCACTCAGTGGACTCAGGCGTCAGGTTGCCTGTCAGACAAAATAGTAAACTCAGATCGTCTTATTTTGTCCCTCCAATGGTGACAGTCACCCCGAAACCTTTTGGTGGGGTCTCCTTTTCAGCAACCCCCACCCCAAGCCACTCTAACAACAGATGCTTCACAGGTGGGTTGGGGAGCCCATCTGCAAGGCCTCTTCACCCAGGGTACCTGGACTCCACAGCAGTCCTATCTCCACATCAATCTCTTGGAACTCAGAGCAATCTTCCTTGCTCTTCGAATATTCCACACCCAGCTCAGCTACAAGACAGTCCTAGTTCAAATGGACAATCAAGTAGCCATGTTCTATGTGAACAAGCAGGGCGAAACAGGCTCTCTGTTGCTCTGCAACGAAGCTTTACGACTATGGGCCCTTGCCAGAGAGCATCAGATTCATCTCCTTGCGGTGTATCTTCCAGGCATTCAAAACTCTTGGGCAGACAGACTCAGTCAAGTTCTGCTTCCACACGAATGGTCTCTCCATGCAGACCAGGTGGCCCAAATTTTTCAAATTTGGGGAACCCCTTATATAGACCTCTTTGCAAGTCCGCTGAATGCCAAACTTCCTCGGTTCTGTTCCAGAATTCCGGTTTAGGGTTGTCAAGCCAGGGATGCTTTCCTCCTCCATTGGGGTCAGGACTTCCTGTATGCCTTTCCACCCATTCCCCTAATTCCCCAAACCCTGTTCAAGCTTCAGAGAGATAGAGGTCATATGATCCTCATAGCTCCAAGTTAGGCCATGGCAAATGTGGTACCCTCTGCTCCTACATCTCTCTCAAGCTCCGCCTCTGGAGTTAGGATCTGCTGCAGATCTCCTTTCTCAAGAGGACGGGATGCTGTGGCATCCCAATCCCCAGTCTCTGCATCTCAGGGCCTGGTTGCTGAAAGGCTAGAACTTCATGGTCTTAACCTTTCCCAGCAGGTAAAGGATATCCTTTATGCTTCCAGGAAGCCTTCCACAAGACGCTCTTATGCATTTAAGTGGAAAACATAGAAACATGATGACAGAAAAAGACCACATGGCCTATCTAGTCTGTTCTTCCATATCAACAACTACAACAGTCCACTTTTTACCTTTAGAGATCCTCTGTGTTGGTCCCATGCTTTTTTGAATTTAGTTACTGTCCTCAACTCTACCACCTCCACTGGGAGACTATTCCATGGATCCACTACTCTTTCCGTAAAGAAATATTTCCGCATATCACTCCTGAATCTATCTCCCTTCACCCTCATCCCATGTCCCCTCGTAGCAGAACTTGCTTTCAATTGAAAGAGGCTCTCTCTCCCTGAACATTTATGCCTCGGAGGTATTTAAACATCTCAATCATATCACCTCTATCCCGCCTTTCCTCTAAGGTGTACATATTAAGATCCTTAAGTCTGTCCTCATATGCTTTATAATGAAGCCCACTAATCATTTTAGTAGCCACCCACTCCACCGACTCCATCCTATTCACATCCTTTTGAAGGTGCGGTCTCCAGAATTGCACACTATACTTCAAATGAGGTTGCACCAAAGTCTTATACAGAGGCATTATCACCTCCTTTTTTCTGCTAGCCATTCCTCTCCGTATGCACCCAAGCATCCTTCTAGCTTTTGCCGTCGCCTTTTCTACCTGTTTAGCTACTTTAAGATCATCAGACACAACCACGCCTAGGTCCCGCTCTTCTTTAGTGGACAAAAGTACTTCACCTCCTATACTGTATTGCTCCCTTGGATTGCTGCAGCCCAAATGCACGACCTTACATTTTTTAACATTAAATCCCAGCTGCCAAATTCTAGACCATTCTTCAAGCTTAACTAGATCCCTCCTCATGTTATCTACACCTTCCTGGGTGTCTACTCTATTGCATAAGAACATAAGATATGCCATACTGGGTCAGACCAAGGTCCATCAAGCCCAGTATTCTGTTTCCAACAGTGGCCAATCTAGGTCATATGTACCTAGCAGTTTCCCCAAGAGACACAAGTTCCACAATGCTTGTACTGGGTCAAGCACTGATATCTTCGGTCACTTCTTAATAATGGTTTATGGACCTTTCCTCCAGGAACTTGTCCAAACCTTTTTTAAACCCAGCTACACTAACAGCCTTTACTACATCCTCCGGTAACAAATTCCAGAGTTTGATTACACGTTGAGTGAAAAAATTTTCTTTTATTAGTCTTAAATAGTTTACCCTGTAGCTTTATTGCATGTCCCCTAGTCTTTCTATATTCTGATAACGTAAACAATCGATCTACGTTTACCCGTTCCACTCCGTTCATTAATTTATAGACTTCTATCATATCTCCCCTCAGCCGTCTCTTTTCCAGGTTAAAGAGCCCTAACCTTTTTAGCCTTTCCTCATAGGAGTATCCTTCCATCCCCTTTACCATTTTGGTGGCTCTTCTCTGAACCTTTTCTAAAATCGCTATATCCTTTTTAAGATACGGCGACCAGAATTGCACACAATATTCAAGGTGCGGTCTCACCATGGAACGATATAGAGGCATTATAATATCTTTTGTTTTATTTTCCATTCCTTTCCTTATCATACCTAGCATTCTATTTGCTCTCTTGGCTGCCGCTGCACACTGGGCCGAGGGTTTTAACATGGTATCCACAATGACACCTAAATCTTTTTCCTGGGTGGTGGTTCCTAATGTGGAACCTTGCATCGTGTAACCATAGTTTGGGTTGTTCTTCCCTAGGTGCATAACCTTGCACTTGTCCACATTAAATTTCTTCTGCCATTTTGATGCCCAGTCTTCCAATTTATCAAGATCCTCTTGCAATTTTTCACAATCCTCTTGGGTTTTAACAACTTTAAATAGTTTTGTGTCATCTGCAAATTTGATAACCTCACTCGTTATTCCACTTTCCAGGTCATTTATGAATATGTCAAAAAGCAGCGGACCCAGCACAGATCCCTGGGGTACACCAGTATTCACCTTTCTCCATTGGGAAAATTGGCCATTTAGCCCTACCCTCTGCTTTCTATCTTTTAACCAGTTCCTGATCCACAACAGTACACTGCCTCCTATCCCATGACTCTTTAGTTTTGCCAAAAGTCTCTGATGAGGGACCTTGTCAAAGGCTTTCTGAAAGTCCAGATACACAATATCAACCGACTCACCTTTGTCCACCTGTTTATTCACTCCTTAAAAAAAACATAACAGATTAGTAAGACAAGATCTTCCTTGTCTAAAGCCATGTTGGCTGTCTCCCATTAGGTCGTGACTATCTACATGCTGAGTAATTTTATTCTTTATGATGGTTTCTACCATTTTTCCCGGTACTGACGTCAGGCTCACCGGTCTGTAGTTTCCCGGATCACCCCTGGAACCCTTTTTAAAATTTGGTGTTACATTGGCGATCCTCCAATCTTCAGGTATTAGAGATGATTTTAATGATAGTTCACAGATTACTAATAGCAGGTCTGCAATCTCATATTTCAATTCTTTCAACACCCTTGGATGTATACCATCCGGCCCAGGTGATTTGCTACTCTTCAGTTTATCTAATAGTTGTAAGACATCTTCCCAATGTATCGATATTTCCTTCAATTCTTCCGCACTTTAAATACCACTTCAGTCATGGGTAACATCCCTACATCTTCCTCAGTAAAGACTGAAGCAAAGTATTCATTCAGTCTCTCCGCTATCGCCTTGTCGCCTCTTAGTGCTCCTTTAACCCCTTTATCATCTAATGGACCAACTGACTCTCTCACAGGTTTTTTGCTACGAATGTACTTGAAAAGGTCTTTATTTCGTGTTTTTGCTTCCGCAGCAAGCTTCTTCTCAAATTCTCCCTTTGCCTGCCTTATCAATGCCTTGCATTTGACATATTTTGGCATTTGCAGATTTTGGTATCATCTGCAAAGAGGCAAGCCTTACCCGACAGCCCGTCCGCTATATCACTAACAAAGATGTTAAAAAGAATCGGACCAAGGACAGATCCCTGGGGCACACCACTGGTAACATCCTTCTCCTCAGAGTGAGCTCCATTTACTTGTACTCTTTGTCGCCTCCCACCCAACCAATTTCTAACCCAAGCAGTAACTTTAGGGTCCATCCCTAGGGTGCTCAGTTTGTTTATAAGTCGCCTGTGAGGAACAGTGTCAAAGGCTTTACTGAAATCTAAATACACCACATCTAGAGCTCTCCCTCGGTCCAACTCCCTGGTCACCCAGTCAAAGAAATCAATCAGATTTGTCTGACAAGACCTGCCTCTGGTGAATCCATGCTGCCTCGGATCCTGTAATCCGCTGGACACCAGAAACCTCACTATTTTCTCTTTCAGCAGCGTTTCCAATAATTTACTCACCACCGAAGTTAAACTAACTGGCCTGTAGTTTTCAACCACATCCTACTTCCGCTTTTGTGTAAGGGCACCACATGAGCCTCTCTCCAGTCCTTTGGCACCACTCCCAACTCCAATGAGGCATTGAAAAGGTCAGTCAGTGGAGCTGCTAGAACGTCCCCAAGTTCCCTCAGTATTCTCGGGTATATCCCATCCGGTCCCATCGCTTTGTCTACTTTAGGTTGAGCTAGTTTTTCACGAACACAGTCTTCTGAAAATTGTTCAAGATGTCCCTCGCTTCTGTTCCTATTTGTGGGTGTTTTCTGAGGTCCTGCTCCTGGTTCTTCATCTGTGAACACAGAACAAAAATATTTGTTAAGCAATTCTGCTTTATCCTTATCAGCTTCTACATATTCCCCCCCTGCACCCTTGAATCTGACAATACCACTTTTGCCCTTCCTCTTCTCACTAATATATCTGAAAAATGTCTTATCCCCCCATTTTATTGCATTGGCTATTTCCTCCTCCTTTTGAATCTTTGCCTTCTTGACTACTTTGCTAGCTTCTCTAAGTTTTTCCAAATACAGATGCCTGTCTTCCTCTCTCTGTGATCTCTTGTATTTCATGAAGGCCTCCCTCTTTTTCTTCACTTTTTCAGCTACTTCCTTAGAAAACCATAGCGGTCTCCTTTTCCTTTTGCCTTTATTTACCATTTGAACAAAAAGGTTGGTTGCCCTTAAAATATCCCCTTTCAGTTTTGCCCACTGTTTTTCTACATCCCCCAGCTGTTCCCATCCCACTAACGACTCCCTGAGGTATTGGCCCATCTTCGCAAAGTTAGTCTTCTTAAAGTCTAAGAGCCTCACCTTGGAATGGATTCTAAAAGCCCTAGTCCTAATACTGAACCACACCATCTGGTGATCACTGGATGCAAAATGATCTCCCACTACAACATCAGAAACACTTTCACCATTGGTAAGCACCAAGTCCAGTATGGTCCCTTCACGTGTGGGTTCTGTTACCAATTGCCTGAATAGTTCTCCCTGTAGAGAATCCAGGATCTCCTTACTTCTAGATGATACTGCAGCAGGAATTTGCCAATCAACATCTGGCATATTGAAATCTCCTATCAGTAGCACTTCCCCTTTCCTAGTAGTGCTGCGTATATCTTCAATTAACTCTCTGTCCACCTCTTCCTCTTGTGAGGGAGGTCTGTATATCACACCAATGCAAATAGATTTCTCTTTCCCTCTTTCTAGTTTAACCCACAGTGCCTCCTCTCTCCCTTTTAAGCTCTGTAATTCCAAAGTTTTAATAGTTTTTACATATAGTGCCACTCCTCCTCCCCTTCTTCCTACCCTGTCCTTTCTGAATAAAGTATAGCCAGGTATAGTTACATCCCAGTCATGGTTTTCTGTGAACCATGTTTCTGTAACTGCCACTAAATCCAAGTCAGCCACTCCCACCAAAGCTTCAACATCAGGGATCTTATTTCCCATGCTACGGGCATTTATACACACTGCTTTCCATATGTTACCCCTGTTACCCATTTCCATAAAGGTATTTAATGTATCACCTACCTGGGGGCTTTCACTTACCTGGGGGCTTTCTTCACCTATCCCCAAAGCCCTCTTCAGTAGATTAGCCAGTCTACTACCGAAGATGCGTTGACCTTTCTTGGACAGATGGATGCCATCTCTGCTCTGCAACCCTTGGAACAGCATCCCATGGTCTAGGAAACCAAAACGCTCTCGATGACACCATCCACGCAGCCATGCATTCATCTCCAGGATGCGAGCCTCTCTGCTTTGGCCTTTCCCCTCAACAGGGAGGATTGAAGAGAACACCACCTGTGAACCTAACTGCTTCACCCTCTGTCCCAGAGCCATGAAGTCACGTTTGATACATTCCGAGGTATACCTGGCAGTATCATTTGTTCCAACATGGATTAGCAGCATTGGGTAATAGTGAGTGGGCTTGATGAGTCTCGGCAAACTCCCTGTAACATCTTGGATTTTGGCACCAGGAAGACAGCATACCTCTCTGGACATCAAGTCTGGTCGGCAGATGGACGCCTCAGTACCCCTCAGAAGAGAGTCTCCAACCACCACTACCCTTCGTTTCCTAACAACAGATGGTTGTTTACCATATGGTGCTCGCAGAAGGGTCTTAACCCTCTTGCGATACCTCTGGAATCATTACTGGAGTATCTCCTTCATTTGTCAAATGCAGGGCTTAAGACCAATTTAGTGAGAGTCCATTTGAGTGCTATTGCAGCTTCTTTCAAGCCTCTAAATGGACAACCTATTTCCTCTCATCCTTTCATAGCGAAATTTATGAGAGGCCTTCTTTTGACTAAGCCTCCCATTAAGCCACCACCGGTGGCATGGGATTTAAATCTGGTTCTTGGGCAGCTCATGAAACCGCCCTTTGAACCATTAGCCACTACCTCTTTGAAATTCCTTTCCTGGAAGCTCATCTTTCTTATTGCAATCACATCAGCACGTCGCATCAGTGAATTGCAAGCGTTGGCTGATCCTCCTTATACAAGGTTCCATCATGATAAGGTAGTCCTTAGGATTCATCCACACTTTATGCCAAAGGTGGTGTCGCCTTTTCATTTAAACCAAGTGGTTTACCTTCCTGTATTCTTTCCAAGACCTCATGCCTCAAATGCAGAAAGGAATCTTCATACTTTGGACTGTAAAAGAGCTTTGGCCTATTACTTGCAAAGGACACAGCAACATAGAACGTCTTCTCAACTCTTTGTTGCTGTTGATCCTAGTCATTTGGGACTTCCAGTCTCCAAAAGAACACTGTCCAGCTGGATTACACAGTATATATCTTTTGCCTATGAAAGTAAAAACCTTCCTCTTGAAGGCCATGTCACAGCTCACAGTGTGAGAGCTATGGCAGCCTCTATGGCTCATCTTCACTCTGTGTCTATCGACGACATCTGTCGAGCAGCTACTTTGGCTTCGGTACATACCTCATACCTCAATCACACCAGCTCCCATCACACATCACCACATGCACACCATATCAGACAATCACACCTACTCTATGTATCCCTTAATAACACTTATAGCCCTAAGCCTGAATCCACTCTCTTACATAGTAACCTGAAGTGTGCTCTCATTAACTCATGTTCAGTTCGCAAAAATGGCCAGCCATCACTGATCTTATTACTAATCTGAACTTGGATATCCTTATGGTCACACAATCCTGGCTGTCAGACACAGACACAGTCATTATAAATCAACTCATCCCTCCAGACTATTCAATACACACATGTCACAGAACCAACTGGAAAGGAGGTGGAGTCTTCATTCTAGCAAGAACTAATCTCCAGTTCCAGCTACTATCCTCTACGAGTCTCATGCACTTGTACATAGTGTCTGTAGCTAATAAGCACATCATTATAAATCTCATCTACAGAGCCCCTACTCCCCCCCTCAGAAGATATCTCTAACATAATAGACTTGGCTTGCAACCCTGAAAGCCCACGTTAACCTAACTGGTTGATCGGCGACTTTAACCTTGCTTCCCTACAACCCACCTACGCTAACACCTTCCTCGATGCTATGACTGATCTCAGTTATACACAGATGGTGAACTCTCCTACACACCTCAAGGGAAACGCTCTTGACCTCATTTTTGCCCCCCAGTCAGAATCAAGCCTCAATATCAACCTTTTATTTACTCCTGTCCCATGATCAGACCACAACGTAATCTCCTTCCAAATCCCTTACCAACAAAATCAAATCCCTACCAGCCAAACAAATACAGCCTTCCTTTGCGTCCCTCTAGTCCAGTCCCGGAAACGTAGAGTTGTCAACCTCCACCAGCAGCTTTGGAGACTGAAAGATGTCATTGTCGTGATGTAACTGGTACAAATAGGCTAGATCCGCCCCCTTTCACCAGTACTTTCAGTCTCCAAGCAGCTTGGAGGTTCTGAGCCCGGGACTGGGCTCAGAGGAACAAATAAGCAGAGCTTTACTTCTTTGATTAGTGCTAGGATTTTATTTTATTTTACTTTACCTTGCTTTTGTTTTAGGTGCCTGCTGCTGCTGACAGAGATCCTGTACTGCTGGGGCTGTTTCCTTTCTCTGCTCCTTCTCTCTCTCCTCTCCCCCCCTCCCCTCTCTTCTTTTCTTCTGTGCCCCAGCATGTAAACGAGCATTGCATTTGCACAAGAGTGTGCCTGCACTTGACTCCCTGCTCCCGAACCCACTTGAAAGGGTGAGGAGCAGGTAGAGTATGGTAGAGACTGACAGCAGCAGGCAGGACTTGGAGCCAGAGGGGATTTCAGTCTCTCCAGGAGCTGATGCCGTTTGCAAGGCTGTGCTTCTGAGGGGTTCAGCGCTGCCCTTCCTCACTTTCCTCCCGGTGTGGTGGTGAGTACTTTGGGCCTGGGGGGTCCCTTGGGGGAGTGAATATTCGCTCGGAGCAGAGTTTTGCTAGCTTCACAGGAGTGTGGGAGGCCTGGCCGCGTGATTTTTGGCGCCGCGAACGTTGCGGCGGCCATTTTGGATGCCGGTTTTTCTGCCTACAAAGTTAGTTTTTAGGGCTTAGGAGCTTCGTTTTTGCAAACGATTGCCAGGGGGCAGCTAGTTAGAGCGGGCTTAGTTAACTACAGCAAAAAAAAAAAAAAAAAAAAAAAACGCGTTTAAAATATCGCTGCTCCTTGGGCTAGTCCAGACCTCTTTATTGACATTACAGCGCTGTTTCTAGACCATGCCTGCCAAGCCACGCTGCCTCGTGTGTGGGGTGAGGCGCGGAGAGCTTTTGGACACGGGCGTTTGCAAGGCATGTTCGTTAGAGGCCATGGGCATGGAAAAGTCCTTGGGGGAAGGCTCTAAAGAGCAGGGAGAGCCTTCTCCGGACGGCAGGGGGTCCGGCCCCCCCTCCTTGACTGCGTCGGAGCCGGTAGCGGGCCCGTCCTCCGCTGGCAGCGTCCCTTCGTTGCCAGAAGGGTCCCAGGGTACAGTGGTGCCAGGGCTTCCTTCAGAATTTTTCTCTCTGATGCAGAAGGCGTTCGCCTTGCTGCAGCCGGACCGGGGGCTTCGTTCCCCCAGTCCTACGAGGGGTAAGAGGAGGCGGTCGTCCAGTCTCCCCGAAGGGGACGTGGCGCTGCCTAAAAGGAGACGGGAAGATTTGGACCCGGAGTCGCCAGCTCCTTTAGAGGAGGACCTGGGGATGCAAGATCTAGAGGATGAGGCCTCAGACGTGGACTTGGAAGATGGTGAATTATTGGAGGAGGAGCAACAGAGTAGGGTGGTCCGCGTTTTTCGGCGGGAGGAACTGCCTGCGTTGATTTCCGAGACGCTAAAGGTGTTGAACATGCCCGCGGGGTCCACGCCCTCCGAGGAGGCGTTGGAGGACCCTCTGTTGCAGGCCGTGCGCACATCGCAGCGGGTGTTCCCTATTCACAGAGTCTTTCGGAATATGATTCAGGAGGAATGGGACTCTCCGGAGTCCGCGTTGCGCGGGACCAGAGCATTGGACAGGTTATACCCGCTCTCTGAGCAGGATAAGCTGATTTTTCGTTCTCCAAAGGTGGATGCCGCGGTGACGGCGGTCACAAAAAAGACCACCATTCCAGTGGAGGGAGCGGCTGCTTTAAAGAATGGGCAGGATAGGAAGTTGGATACCTTGCTGAAGCAGGTGTTTGATATGAGTGCCCTTTCCCTGCAGGCCTCCATAGCGGGGGCGTGGGTGGCGAGAGGCTGTTTGCGCTGGTCTCAACGTCTTCAGGGCTCCCTCTCGGATGACCAAACGGCGGATGTGGCTAGGCTGGAGTCCGGCACAGCTTACCTGTCCGATGTTCATTATGATCTGATTCGTGGTCTGGCGAAATGTATGGCTTCGGTAGTAGCCGCTCGCCGGTATTTGTGGCTCCGTAACTGGTCGGCGGATAGTTCCTCCAAGGCAAGACTCAGTAAGCTTCCTTTCCGGGGTAAGCTTCTCTTCGGGGAAGACCTTGAAAAGTTGGTTAAGGACCTCGGAGAATCCAAAGGGGGGCGCCTCCCGGAGGATAGGCCGAAGCAGACCCGAGGGACTTCTGGGTCTAGAGGCCTCTCGAGAGATTTTCGTAGATTTCGCACTCCTCGTTTTCAGCAGTCGCAGCGGAGCAGGTTTCCAACGCATGGTCAGTCATTTCGAGGGTTTCGAGGAGCGGGCAGGGGCTTTGGTTCCTTCCAGCCCTCCGGTGCCAAGAAGTCCCAATGAAATGAGGCGGACCCAGGTGGGCGAGGTCCCCATGGGAGGCAGGTTGCGGGAGTTCTACCCTGCCTGGGTCCAGATTACCTCGGACCGGTGGGTCTTGGAGGTTATTCGGGAAGGCTATGCCCTAGAGTTTCAGCGTCCCGTAGGAGATTCCTTTGTTCTTTCCCCCTGCAGGGCCCCTCGGAAGCTGCGAGCGGTTGCGGACACCTTAAGGCGTCTTCAGCGGCTCCGGGCGGTTGTTCCCGTGCCGGTCGACCAGTGCGGCGCCGGTCGATACTCCATTTATTTCGTGGTTCCCAAAAAAGAGGGTACTTTTCGACCGATTCTCGATCTCAAGAGGGTAAATCGTTGCCTTCGAGTGTCCCACATCCGCATGGAAATGTTGCGATCAGTCATTGCGGCGGTTCGTGCGGGGGAATTTTTGACGTCATTAGATCTGACGGAGGCTTATCTGCATATCCCCGTGCGGAGAGAACATCAGCGCTTTCTGCGGTTTGCGGTACCGATGGGACATTTTCAGTTCCGGGCGTTGCCTTTCGGTTTGGCGACCGCTCCTCGGACGTTCACAAAGATTATGGTGGTGGTGGCGGCCGCTCTTCGCAGGGAGGGGATCCTGGTGCACCCTTACCTGGACGATTGGTTGATTCGGGCGAAGTCGAGAGAGGAGAGTGTGGTAGCCACCTCTCAGGTGGTGGAATTGTTGGAAAGCCTCGGTTGGGTAGTCAACGGGGCGAAGAGTCGGCTGACACCCTCTCAGACTCTGGAGTACTTGGGAGCGCGCTTCGAGACTCGGCCAGGCCGGGTCTTTCTTCCCAGCGCAAGGGCGCAGGCCTTGAGAGATCTGGTGCGTCGGTTTCTGGGGCTTCGGGCGCCGACTGCTTGGCAGTATCTGCAGTTGCTGGGCACCATGGCGGCTACGATAGACTTGGTGTTGTGGGCCAGGGCTCACATGAGGCCGTTACAGAGTGCTCTTCTCAGGCAGTGGTCTCATCAGAGGGATGCGTTGTCGCAGTGTCTGCCCTGTCCGGCGGTGGTGAAGGACAGCCGGCAGTGGTGGTTACTTCCCCACAGCCTGTCACAGGGCGTGCCTCTGGAGCCTCCGAACTGGCGGTTGCTCACGACCGATGCGAGTCTCGCAGGATGGGGGGCTCATCTCGAAGGCTCCTTTGCGCAAGGGACTTGGTCGCAGGAGGAGAGACTCTGGTCCATCAACCGTTTGGAGATGCGAGCGGTGTTTCAGGCTCTGCTGGCTTTTCGGCAGGTGCTGGGACAAGCGGCGGTGCGCGTGTTGTCGGACAACGAGACAACGGTGGCGTATATAAATCGACAAGGCGGCACAGGCAGTGCGTCTCTGGAGGAGGAGGCGTGGGTGCTGCTGACCTGGGCGGAACAGAACTTGCAGGTCCTGTCAGCTCAGCACGTCGCCGGAGTCGACAATGTCGAAGCGGATTATCTGAGCCGCTGCTGAGTGGATCCGGGGGAGTGGGCTCTGCACCCGGACGTCTTTGCGATGATTGTGCGCCGTTGGGGGCTTCCGGTGATGGATCTCATAGCGACCTTGAGGTCGGCGAAGGTGGAGCGTTTCTTCAGCAGGCGGAAAGAGTGGATGGCGGAGGGCCTGGATGCCTTGGCGCAACGGTGGCCCGCGGAGGGTCTGCTGTATGTGTTCCCTCCCTGGGCACTGATCGGCAAGGTGATACAGCGCATTGAGTGGCACAAGGGCCAGGTGGTGCTGGTGGCGCCGGATTGGCCAAGACGGCCGTGGTATGCGGATCTGGTTCGGCTGGTGGCCGACGTTCCGTGGCGGCTCCCGCTGCGGGAGGACCTGTTGCTTCAAGTACCCTTGCGGATGCCTCAGGTGGGTCGATTCTCGCTTACGGCTTGGCTCTTGAACGGGCGCGGTTAACGGCCCGGGGATACTCGGCGTCGGTGGTAGCCACTCTGCTGCGTTCGCGCCGGAGGTCCACTTCCCTAGCGTATATACGCGTTTGGCGTGTGTTTGAGGCCTGGTGTTCCGATCGGTCTCTCAACCCCTTGCGAGCTTCCGTGTCTCACGTCCTCTCCTTTTTACAAGCGGGAATGGAGAAGGGGCTCTCGGCCAGTTCCTTGCGGGTGCAATTGGCAGCTCTCTCCTGTTTTCGTGGCAAGATTCAGGGTCAGGTGATAGCGGCGCATGTCGATATTCGGCGTTTCTTGCGGGCTGTGTTGCTGCTGAGACCGCCGAGGCGTTCTGTTATTCCTCCGTGGGATCTCAATGTAGTCTTGGACGCCCTGAGCGGGGAGCCGTTTGAGCCCTTGGGCAGGGCTTCGATTAAGGATTTGACACTCAAGACGGTGTTCCTCGTGGCGATTTGTTCCGCCAGGAGGATTTCGGAGCTGCAGGCGCTGTCTTGCCAGGAACCTTTTTTGACTTTCTCGGCAGACAAGGTGGTTTTGCGTACGGTTCCTGCCTTTCTACCGAAGGTGGTGTCCGCTTTCCATGTTAATCAGGTAGTGTCGCTGCCTGTCTTTTCCGCGGAGCAGAGAGCTCAGGCGGGTGGTCGCTTGCATCGGTTGGATGTGCGGAGGGTGCTCAAGAAGTATCTCCGGCGTACGGCGTCTTTCCGGAAGTCGGACCGGCTCTTTGTCGCCTTCGGGGGCCCAAGGAAGGGCGAGGCGGCGGCGAAGTCTTCCATCTCTAGATGGTTGAAGGAGGCGATTGCTTCCGCCTATATTTTGAGAGGCAAGGAAGTGCCGGTCGGTTTACGGGCGCATTCCACGAGAGCTCAGGCAGCGTCGTGGGCGGAAGTCAGCCTGGTTCCGGCAGCGGATATTTGTAGGGCGGCGACCTGGTCCTCGTTGCATTCTTTTGCTCGGCATTATCGCCTGGATGTGCAGGCGCGCGGGGATGGTCGTTTTGGGTCAGCCGTCCTTCAGGCTGGGGTTTCAGGGCCCTCCCATTGATATGTACTGCTCTGTTACATCCTCTACATTTTCGGGACTGGACTAGAGGGACGCAAAGGAAGAGTAAATTAGACTTACCTGCTAATTGTTGTTCCTTAAGGAACTCTAGTCCAGTCCCGGATCCCTCCCGTTCTCTGGGGGTAGACCAGCCTGAAGTTTAGGACGCGAGGGAAGCGAGGTTGGACAGCTGTTGAACCCGTATAGATGAAGATACCAAATTCAAAAAAAAAAAAAAAAAGAAAACGGAAACTTTTTCAGTGTCAGGGCGTTCTGCGAGGCGCAGGGAGGGGAGGCGCTCTCAGCGGGGGTCTCTGTAGGTTTTTGCAGCATGCGGCATGGGCTGATGTGCGCCGGGCTCTGGTGCTTCAGTCCCCAGGGGGCACTGCCTGTTCTTTTAGGGCGGCCCCGTCTTGTTCATTAGAGTTTTTCTCTATCTGTATATACTGTTCAGTATTGTTTTGTTTGAAATAGCTACTTATTTGTTGCTCTGCTGAGTCTGCTTTGTCAATAGGTGCTGGTGAAAGGGGGCGGATCTAGCCTATTTGTTCCAGTGACATCACGACGATGACATCTTTCAGTCTCCAAAGCTGCTGGTGGAGGTTGACAACTCTACGTTTCCGGGACTGGACTAGAGTTCCTTAAGGAACAACAATTAGCAGGTAAGTCTAATTTACTCTTATCAGGAATGACAATCCGCTTCAAATCCCTAGACAGGGATGAGTTCATCAACAACGCCCTTCCAACACTCTGTCAACCTGCTCAAAGCCTCGACGATATGATCAACAGATGGAATACTACTCTGAATTCTTGTTCGCAGTTACCTTCTTCAAATAAATCACCAGCCTCCTCCAAATCACCAAGAAACAGAAAACCAGCCCCTTTGTTCTCTGCTGAATTACGATCATCTCTTCAGCTTCTAAGAAAGCACGAAAGAAAATGGCGTTGATCTCGTTCCATATTGGACCAAATAACTTACAAAAACACCTTAAACCAACACCGTGAGAAAATATCTGAAAAAATGAGAGAACACTATACGGAGCTCCTCCTCCGCTCGATAAATAAACCACGCGACCTCTTTAGCATTGCTAAATCCTAGCCAAGGCACCTTCCGCCAATCAGACAGTATCAATTCAGCCTCAGCCCTGTACCGAGTACCTCCAATCTAAAATCCTTAAAACAAAAGCGGCACCAAGTCCCACACCCAATCACATTCCCCAAGTACAGTCACCGCTGACAAACTTCATCCTTCCAGCAGAGAAATACATTGCCGACCTTATTGCTACTATTAAGACCACCACAGCCCCAAATGACCCATGTCCTGCTTACTGGATCAGAACGATGCGTGCAGAACTCAGCCCAACTCTATCCTACATCATGAAGCTCTCTTTCGCAGCAGGAACATTCCCAGCAACTCTTAAATGTTTATACGCCCTCTCCTGAAAAACAACAAACTTGACCCAATAAGGACAGACTCATATCGCCTGATCTCAAGCATACCCCTTCTAGCCAGACTTATCGAGAAGGTGGTTCAAATGCAGCTGCAGCAACACATTGACATATCAACCCCTCTTGATCCATGCCAGCATGGTTTCAGAGAATCCCATGGTGTAGAGACTCTACTCACTGTACTTACCAACACCTTATCCAGAGGTATCGATAAAATTGAAAATGGGTTTGTATTCATCTTCCTCGATATTGCTGCCGCATTTGATTCTGTGAACCATGAGCAACTCCTCTCCCGCCTCCAAGAAAAGGGAATTCAGGGCTTAGCCTGGGAATGGTGTAAATCCTATCTAGCTGACCATTGGCAACATGTTCGGATAGGATCCTTAACATCTGAACCATTCCATCAACAGCAGGGAGTACCCCAAGGCTCCTCCCTGTCTGCTTTACTTTTCAACATATATATGCAACCTATTTGTGATATCATCCGCTCATTTAATATATCCAGCCTGATCTATGCAGACGATGTCTTGATGTTCACCCCAATCAAAATTATGCACCCTGGCCTCTCCCCACTAATAGAGTGCTTCAACACAATCACTGACTGGCTCTTATCCCAGAATCTACGCATAAACTTTAAGAAAACCGAGGTCCTATTCATAACCAAGAACAAGAACTTTTCTCCCCCCACTACCTTGAAGGTGCGAGATGCAGAGCTCCCACGTAAATCTGTGATACGCTACCTGGGTGTCACAGTCGATCAACAGCTCAACTTCAGAGAACACATAAAGAATACCACCAAGTCCATCTACAATAAAATACTGACTTTAAGGCACCTAAGACCTCTACTAGCCCCAGACGACTTCAGAACAATATTCCAGACGCTTGTAACTCCACATTTCGATTATGCCAACATCATTCTGCACGGTCTCCCCAAAAGCACCCTCAATCCACTGCAGATGGCGATGAATGCAGCAGCCCGCATTCTCTGCGGCATGTCCAGAAGAGATCACATCACGCCCATACTTATGGAACTACATTGGCTACCGTTACACTGCAGAATCATCTACAAGGCACTACTCCTATCTTTTAAAGCAATTAACCGGTTATCACCCTCATCCTTCTCTGCACTCATCACCATCACCCCCAATAACAGGCTGAGAAGGTCAGTAGGAGCCAATACGCTGATTATACTAGTTGAGTCTACTAAATGTACTCAAACAACTAGGAATAGAGCCTTTACATTCTATGCCCCGAGGTGCTGGAATAACCTCCCACCTCATATCCGATCAATCGGAGACCTCTCACAATTCAGAAAAGCTCTTAAGCATCACTTGTTCAGCCTTCACTTCTCCCACCCTAACCTAACACAACCACCTCCCGCACTTCAACTCACTCACGCAGCCTCTGACACTCCAACAACCTAACTCATGACGAAGTACACAACAGATCCGCCATCAGGCACACTCACAACGATTATTGATTACAAGGTCTTTTGAATTATGATTACCAACTTGTAATATAAACTGTAAATAGTTTTACAACAACCTCTGTTGTTGATTTGTGTATAGTTACCCTTGTTACAGTCCCAAGTTCACGATCCTGTTATAATGTAAGCACACAATCTTTTGTTCTGATGCAAAATTTTGTTATTTGTGAACCGCACTGATACTGAAAAGCCTGGTATATAAGAGCCTGTAAATAAATAAATACCTTCACAGCCCATTACTGCTGAGACAAGGACTCCCGCCAGGATGCCTTGTTTGGTCAGGCTGTTCTTCAACACCTGTTCCAGACTTAATCAACTCCTACACACCATTCCTGGTAGGATGCCAGAGATCTATGGGGGGAAGTGGAGCCCTTTCACAAGGGCACACAACTTTATGGGGCCATCTCCCTGGCATCTGCAGCTAGGGAGTCCCCATATGTAAAGACTAAATTCCTGCTTGTTCCTGGAGATAGCATAGTTACTCACCTGTAACAGGTGTTCTCCAGGACCAAGCAGGAAGTCAGTCCTCACATATGGGTGTCATCGGCGCCGATGAAGCCCCAGCGGAGCATTTCCCCAGCTTTCCATGAAAGCCTTTGGGAATGCTGGCACGCATGCGCGGTTCCCTTCCCACCTAAAGGTGCCATCTTACCTCAGTCTCTTTTTTTCCGAGAAACCCATCGGACGTGTGTCCTGTTCTCCCGGATAAAAGTGATTTTTTCTTAGGCGATTTTTCGCTATTTTTCTCCGGTTCGACGCCGGTTCCCCTCCCGCCGGGTTTGGTACACCGGTATCGAGCCCGTTTATTTCTTTTTCGGTTTTTGCCCTTCGTGGCTGGCGTTCGCGCCCTTTTTTCAGTTTTTCCCTGGAAGGCCGGTCTTTTGACCTTGCTGGGGCCCTTTTTTCCCCGATGGCTTCCAGTGGTTTCAAAAAGTGTGATCAGTGTAAGAAACTTATGTGTCTCACCGACACACATGACTGCTGCCTTCGGTGCCTCGGTCCTGACCACGACCCCAAGTCGTGCGGGCCATGTGGGAAGATGTCTTCCAAGGCACTGAAAAGTCGACAGCATCAGAAGGAAAGGTTTTTCTCAGACTCTTCCTCAGGCCGAGCCCGGACCTCATCTGAGGCCTCGACATCTCGGGATTTCGATCCCGAGCGCCGTCGAAGCTCCTCAGACAGGGGGTCCCCAGACCGGGAACGCAAGAGGAAGAAGCGGCTCGCGAGGGCGGCATCAGAGGAGGTCCCTGAACCCTCGAGGGCCAGGTCTACGACCCCCGACCGCCGTCCCGGGCCCGTGGATCAGGAGAAGCTTGCAAAAGTCCCTCGTGTGGAGCTGGAATCTGCTGGACACGTAAGCCCCGTAGTCTTCGTGGACTCTCCTCCCAGAGAGCCGACGTCGGGCCCGGCGCCGCCGGGGCCCGAGTCGGTGGCTGCTGCGTCTCCCGAGCTGAGTCTCAGGATGACAGCCTTGGAGTGCAGATTGTCTGCCTTCATGGAGCAGCAGCGGGCACTGATGGCCAGCCTGTCTGGTGCATCTGCCCCGACCACCGGGACGTCGACTTCGAAGTCAACCCCGGAGACCGAGCCAATACTCGAGACCCTCGGGGCTCGAAGTCGTCCTCGGTTGAGGTCTCCCTCGACCTTCCGTTCGGGACCGAGGGTGTTGACGCCGGTGCCCCTGGCGTCGTGGCGGGTACCTCGGGGCCCCGTGGGGTCGGATCCTGACTCCTCCTCAGATGAGTCCGCCTGGGAGACGGAGGACAAGGAGTCTCCCGATACTTTTAAGACTCGGTGCGTCCCGTCGTACTCACCGCAGTCTGAGCCCCAGAGTAGATCCCCCTCCGGAGGACACTAGGTTCTCGGAGTTCGTGCGGGATATGGCCGCTGCCCTGGCTATCCCTGCCGATCCCGAGGAAGAGCCTCGAGCCGAGGAGCTCGATGCTCTGCAGTACGACTCTCCTCCGAAGGAGGCGTTTACTGTCCCGGTTCCTCCGATGCTGGAACGGCTCCTCTTCCGGATGTGGGAGGCACCGGCCTCGGCGCCGGTTCTGAGCAAGCGAGTCGATTCTATCTATCGACTCCACAAAAGCCCTGGTTTCCAGAAAGCACAACTACCACACCCATTCCATGGTTGTGGAATCGGCCATGCATCGTCTGAAGAGCCAGAAGATGCACTCTGCGGTGCCCCCCGCAGGGAGGCCCGCAACCTCGATGGCATCGGTAGGAAGTGCTTCCAGGGGTCCATGCTTGCTTGCCGTGTCCAGTCTTACCAGCTGTACATGGGCGGCATGTACTTGCGAGACCTGGCCAAGGAGTTGGCCGGATTCTCTGCTGGTCTCTCCGGGGAATCCTTGCAGAGATTTAAGACCTTGTCCTCGGGATTCGGGAATGCTCCAAGTTCATTTCCCGCGCCGCCTACGATGGCTTTGAGGCTTCGGCCTGAGTAGCGGCTGCCGGCATCGCGGCTCGACGCCAGGCGTGGCTGCAGTCATTGAACCTTGAGCCATGGGTTCAGGACAAGTTGGTCGATGTCCCCTGCCGAGGTGAGAACCTTTTTGGCAAACCCGTGACCGAGAAGGCCGCTCATCTCGAGACCGAGCACCTTACCCGGACAAGGCTGTCAAGGAAGACCTCTGCCCCTTCACATAAGAAGAAGGGCTCGGGTAAAAAGTCCTTTTACCCGAGGAAGGGCACTGCCTACAAACAGTACCCTCAGTATCAGGCTGCCCAAGCTGCCCCCCAGGGTCAGCAAGCCAAGGGCCAGTGTAATGGGCCCTGTAGGCAGAGGACCCCCAAGCCTCAGGCCCCTGCTACCACTCAGCAGGGTGGGGGTTTTTGACTCCTTGAGCGTAGCCACTCCGTCCCTGCTGTCCCAGCCCTGCACAGGCTTGTACTCTTTGCCCACCAGTGGCCTGTCATTACCACCGCCTTGTACTCTTCGCCCACCAGTGGCCTCTCATTACCACCGACAGTTGGGTGCTGGACATAGTCCAAAACGGCTATGCACTGCATTTTCATCAACTGCCTCCTCCTTACTTTCCAGGGGAACCATTGAGGCCTCCCCTGCACACAGACCTTCTCCTTCGAGAGCTCCAAGGTCTGTTGGTGGACAGGGCGGTGGAGCCTGTGCCTCCCCACTTGCAAGGTCACGGATTCTACTCCAGGTACTTCCTGCTACCCAAAAGGACCGGTGGCCTTCGACCCATTCTGGATCTCAGGAACCTCAACAAGTTCCTGGAGAAAGAAAAGTTCAAGATGCTTACTCTTGGAACACTTCTGCCCTACCTCCAGCAGGGAGATTGGCTATGCTCCTTAGATCTAAAGGATGCATACACACATCCTCATTCATCCAGACCACAGAAAGTACCTAAGGTTCATTGTGGGAGGAAACCATTATCAGTACAGAGTACTATCTTTTGGCCTCACCTCCGCTCCCAGAGTCTTTACCAAGTGCCTGGCAGTGGTTGCGGCCTACCTGAGAAATCAGGGCATCTTTGTCTTTCCCTATCTGGATGACTGGCTCATCAGGGGTCAGACGTTCCTGGAGGCCAAACAAGCCACCCTCAGAACCCTTGCTCTGCTTCAAAACATGGGCTTTGTCATAAACTTCGCAAAGTCCACTTTGCTCCCCTCCCAAAACTTGGAGTTCATAGGGGCAAGGTTGGATTCTCAACTGGCAAGGGCATTCTTGCCCGAAGACAGGGCTCAAAGACTGATGGACGTGGCCAAACAGTTTCTAAACAGGTCCCTGGTCTCCGCCAGACTCTGCCTCAGGCTCCTGGGCCACATGGCTTCGACAGTGCATGTGACTCCCAATGCCAGGCTCCATATGAGGCCTGCACAATGGTGCCTTCGCAATCAGTGGTCTCAGGCCACAGGCCGCCTAAGAGACAGGATAAGAGTGTCCAGGCCCCTTTTGACCTGCCTCAGCTGGTGGCTACATCCACCCAATCTGCTGAAAGGGATGCCCTTCCAGATGCCAGTACACTCGGTGGTCCTCACCACCGACGCCTCTCTGCAGAGCTGGGGTGCTCATTGTCTGGACAAGTGCACTCAAGGACTCTGGTCTCCCTGGGAGGCAGCCCAACAGATCAATCTCCTGGAACTTCGAGCTATCCGCTTAGCTCTCAAGGCTTTTCCTCCGGCCCTGGCTCACCGCTCAGTCTTGATTCAAACAGACAACCAGGTAGCCATGTTTTATGTGAACAAGCAGGGTAGGACTGGGTCAAAGCTCCTTTGTCGAGAGACTCAAGACCTTTGTTCCTTTGCCCTGAAGCACAACATGCTTCTCAGGGCGGTGTACCTTCCAGGCCAGGAAAACTGCCTGGCCAACCGGTTGAGCAGATTTCTGCAGCCTCACGAGTGGCAGCTGCATCCCTTGGTCGTTCAGAAGATCTTCCTGAAGTGGGGTCTCCCTTGGATAGATCTTTTTGCCAGTCCGCTGAACAAGCAACTGCCCAAGTTCTGCTCCAGGCAACCACATCCTTTGAGGATAGCTCCAGATGCGTTTCTGATGTCCTGGTCTCAGGGCCTCCTGTATGCGTTTCCTCCCACGCCCTTGGTGGCCCGAACTCTTTTCAAGATTCTTCAGGACAAGGCCTCGGTCCTTCTGGTGGCTCCCAGGTGGCCGAGACAGCCTTGGTTTCCACTTCTGCTTCAACTGGCAGTGGATTCCCCACTACCTCTGGGGTTGCAGCCCGACCCTTCTCTCACAAGAGCAGGGTTCCCTTCACCCCAATCTCAAGTCTCTCAATTTGATGGCCTGGAGGCTGCAAGGGTAGTCTTGGCTCCCTGGGGCCTGCCTCAGGAAGTTGAGGAGGTTGTCCTAGCCTCTAGGAAACAGTCCACTAGGAAAACCTATGCTGTAAAATGGAAAAGGTTTTCTGTGTGGTGTCAGCTTCGTACAGAGGATCCTTTCTTCTGTACTGTGCCAGTAGTACTTCAGTACTTACTACACTTATCAAATCAGGGACTTAAGTCCAATTCTGTTCGGGTCCACCTCTCAGCTCTAGCAGCTCACCACTCACTGTTGGAGGGACATTCTCTGTCAGGTCACCCCTTGGTGTCACGCTTTCTTAGGGGCTTGCTTTCACTCAAGCCCCCCATCCGTCGTCCTGCTCCTGAGTGGGAGCTGAATGTGGTCTTGCAGCAACTGACTCGCCCACCTTTTGAGCCGATGGCAACTTGCCCTCTACGCTTCCTTTCCTGGAAGACTCTCTTCCTGATAGCCCTCACCTCAGCTAGGCGGGTGAGTGAGCTTCAGGCCCTGGTCTGTGACAGGCCTTACACCAGGATTTATAGGAACAGGGTAGTCCTTAGGATTCATCCAAAGTTCCTCCCCAAGGTTGTCTCCTCTTTCCACCTCAACCAGGAGGTGGTTCTTCCAACATTCTTTCCTAGGCCTCATGCTAGCCAGGCTGAAGCAGTCCTGCATACCCTGGACTGTAGGAGGGCCTTATCCTTCTACCTTGACCGTACGCAGGGGCATAGAAGGGCTACTCAGCTCTTCGTTTCCTTTGACCCCAATAAGTTGGGGTTGGCTGTGTCCAAGCGTACCTTGTCCACCTGGGCTTACAAAGCAGCTGACCTTCCTTTGCAGGTAGGGTCACGGCTCATCGTGTCAGGGCAATGGCTGCCTCAGTGGCTCATCTCCGCTCTGTGCCCTTGGTAGACATCTGCAGGGCTGCAACTTGGTCTTCAAGCCAGACATTTACAGCCCATTACTGTCTGGAGAGGGAGTCCCGTAGGGACAGTGCTTTTGGCCAGGCAGTACTCCGGAATCTCTTTGAGGTTTAGGCAAATCCTGCCCTCTGTTGGGCTACCGGTGGAGGTTGTGTCCTTGAAAAGCTTTTTCTCTGATGCTGGGACTAGAGGGAGTCCTATTGTTCAGTTTGGGTTCCTCGGTAGCCCAGAGCTTGGGAGTCACCCATATGTGAGGACTGACTTCCTGCTTGGTCCTGGAGAAAGAGTAGTTACTCACCTGTAACAGGTGTTCTCCAGGAGCAGCAGGAATCAGTCCTCACAACCCTCCCTCCTCCCCTTGGAGTTGCAGTTGTACATAGTTTGTTTTTTACATTTTGTGTGCTGTTCTTAGCTATGTCATTTGACTGAGGTAAGATGGCACCTTTAGGCGGGAAGGGAACCGCGCATGCGTGCCAGCATTCCCAAAGGTTTTCATGGAAAGCTGGGGAAATGCTCCGCTGGGGCTTCATCGGCGCCGATGACACCCATATGTGAGGACTGATTCCTGCTGCTCCTGGAGAATACCTGTTACAGGTGAGTAACTACTATATCTCCGGGAACAACAGGAATTTAGTCTTCACAACCCACCCACCTCCCCTAGGAGTTGTATCTCTCTCTATCTCTCTTTCTTTCTCTTTCCCTCTCTCTCTCTTTTGTCTCAGCTATAAACTCAACTGGAGAGGGGAAAGGCGGGAAGGCAGCACGCAGGTGCTGTGGGATGCTCCCAAAAGCTTTCCTATTGGATGCTGGGGAGCGTTTCCGCGCAGGCTCCGTCGGTACGAACGATACCCATATGTGAAGACTAGATTCCTGCTGTTCCTGGAGATCACCTGTTACAGGTGAGTAACTATGCTTTATAGGTGATGCATCGGAAGAATTGAAAAATATTGATAAACTGGGAAGATGTATTAGAACTGTTTGATAAACTAAAGAGTAGCAAATCACCTGGACTGGATTGTATACATCCAAGAGTGTTAAAAGAACTAAAATATGAGATTGCAGACCTACAGAATGATAGTTCGCAGATTACTATCATTAAAATCATCTGTTATAACTGAAGATTGGCGAATGGCCAATTTAATGCCAATTTTTAAATAGGGTTCCTCTACAGGAAACTACAAACCGGTGAGCATGACATCAGTACTGGGAAAAATGGTAGAAACCATTATAAAGAGCAAAGCTACTGAATATGTAAATAGTCATGGTTTAATGGGAGAAAGCCAACATGGCTTTGTCAAGGAAGGTCTTGTCTTACTAATCTGTTAAAGTTTTTTTGAAGATGTAATTAAACTGGTAGACAAAGGTGAGCTGGTCAAAATAGTGTATCTGGATTTTCAGAAAGCCTTTGACAAGGTTCCTGATGAGAGACTCTTGGCAAAATTAAAAAGTCATGGGATAGGAGGCAGGGTATTATTGTGGATTAGGAACTGGTTAAAAGATAGAAAGCAGAGGGTAAGGCTAAAAGGACATTTTTACCAGTGGAGAAAGGTGAATAATGGAGTACCCCAGGGATCTGTGCTGGATCTGCTGCTTTTTAATATATTCATAAATGACCCGGAAATGGGAATAACGAGAGGTGATCAAATTTGCAGATGACACAAATTATTCAAAGTTGTTAAAACCCAAGAGGACTTTGATAAATTGGAAGACTGGACGTTGAAATGGCAGATGAAATTTAATGTGAACTAGTGCAAATTTCTCCAGGAACAAGTAGGAAGTCAGTCCTCATATATGGCTGACGTCAACGCCGACAGAGCCCATGCAGTAACTTCTCCCCAGCTTTCAAAGAAAGCCTTTGGGAGATGCACCACGCATGCATGGTCCCCTTCCCACCTAAGGGTGCCATCTTGCCTCAGTCACCTTTTTTCCACAGATCCCATCGGATGTGTGTCTGTTCCCATCAGAAAAAGCTGGTGTTTTGTCTTTAATTTTTGCTTTCTCCGGTTGAGTTTCAGTCCCTTCTCGCCCCGAATCCGCTTGCCTCTGCGTCGCATTCTCAAGTTAATTTTGTTTTTTTTTGTTTTTTTTGATCGGCGCGGGTTTGCACCTTTTTCTGGCCGGGCCAAGTGAGTTTGACCTTGCGGGGGCCATCTTCCCTGCCATGGCCTCGGTCAGTGGCTTCAAGCTGCGCAACCACAGCGCACATAACATGTCGCATACGGGGCCACACCACTGCCCTTGGTTTGCAGTCTCTGTAAGCAGATACCTCCCAAGGCCCTCAAGAGCAATCAGCAGCAGTGTGTGTCCATCTTCCAGAAGATCAACTCAGCCCTGGAGTCGTCCACGAGATCACGCTCCAAGACCTCATCCAGGATCTTGGACCCTCATGGGAACTGAGCGGCCAAGGAGTCTCCAGCCAGAGCTCCACTGACGAGGGCTGCTCAAAGAACTGGAAGCCCTTGAAGATCATATCATGAAATGAGTCAGGGAAAGTAGGGAAATCCCACAGGCCCAGGACCCACAGCCCCTGATGTGAGGCTGAGGACGACGGCTGGGATAGGCCTTCCAAATTGCCCCAATGGGAGCTGTTGACATCAAGGGATCAGTCTCAGACCCCCAAAGCCATCCTTGTTGAAGACTACACATCGACTGAGCCAACGCCGGGCCCAAAGTCCTCGGTGCCAGCGCCGAAGACTGCAGAGCCATCTGGTCTTGAGGCCAGGATGGGGGGATTGGAGCACAGTTTGACTTCTTAGCCCAGCAACGGGCTTTGATGCCCGGTTCCTCCAGGTCTTCACTCCCAACCACAGGACCCTCCATGTCGAGAGACTCACCAGAAGTCGAGCCAATCCTCGCGTGCCACCAGCCTCGAGAGGCACCTCTGTGTCAGTCCCAATCCCAGTTCCGTTCCTTGGGGCCACAGTCTTCCCCACTAAGTGCCCTTGGCTCTGAGCGGAGGGCTACCAGGGGACAATCCCGAGACCCAGAGAACCCTCAATGACTCTACCGCCTCTGTCAAACTGTGAGACCAAGGGCCTGGACACCTGCCACCACTGGGATGTGCCCTCAGACCAGTCTCCCCCGGAGATATGGTGTTGATCCCCATTTGAGGACATAATCTTCCTCGATTTTGTGAGGGATATGCGAAGTCCCTCACCTTCACAAAAGAGTCAGAGGAAGACTCTCGCACTGAGGACCTCGAGATCCTTCATTACAAGGCTCACCCAAAGAGGGCACTAACTGTGCCCTCCACCCCCCCCCCCCCAATCCTGGAATGGCTGCTCCTCCACATGAGACCCCCTTCTTGATGCCCATAGTGAGCAGGCAGCTGAACTCGATGTACTGGGTCCATCGGATCCCTGGCTTTCAGAAAGCCCAACTGCCTCATAACTCCATGTTAGTGGAGTCAGCCATATGTCTGCTCAAAAGCCAGAAAAGACACTTTTCGGTGCCCCCTGGGGAGGGAGGCCCATGCCATGGACACCATAGGCAGAAAGTGCTTCCAGGGCTTGATGCTTGTCATCCAGATCCAGGATTACCAGCTGTGCATGGGCATGTACCTGCAGGACCTGGCAAAGGAACTCGCCAGATTCTCAGCTAGTCTCTTGTAGGAATCCCTCCAGCGGTTCCGAAACCTGGCCTCCGCATTCAGAGAGTGCTTCAAATTTATCAGTCAAGCAGCCTATGGCTGCTTTGAGTTGGTGGCTAGAGTAGCTGTGGTGGGCATTAGTGCCTGACACCAGGCTTGGCTACAATAGTCTGACCTGGAGCAATGGGTGCAGGACAAGCTGGTCAATGTCCCCTGCCAGGGAGAGAACCTCTTTGGCCTTATCCATCATGGGTTTGCCACCGAGTTGGAGTCCGAGTACTTGACAAAGATCATGCTCTCCAAAAAGACTGCTGACCCTTCCCAGAGAAAGGCTTTGGGCAGAAAGCCCTCATACCCAAAGAAGAAGAAACTATCCCCAGTACCCTGCTTTCCCAACTCCCCAACAGGGTCAGCAGGCCAAGGGACAGGGGCATGGCCCACATAAGCCTAAGACCCCCAAGCCCTAGACTGTGTCCCCGGTGCCACCTGGAGGGAGATTTTGACTCCTTGGGCATGGCCTCTCTTCCCCCAGGTGGCACAGCACACGGGGGGTCTTCTAGTGCTCTATGCCCACAGGTGGCCTTCCAACGCCACCGACATGAGGGCCCTTCAAGTGGTCAGGGAGGGTTACCTGCTCCACCTCCAGCAGATGCCCCACCATTCTTCCTGAGAGAGCCTTGTTCACCAGGCCTTGCTCCAGCAGGAACTCGCAGGCAAGTAAGGCAGTGGAACCTGTCCCCTTCCATCTCGGGGGCAAGGGGTTTTACTCTCGCAACTTCCTGGTTCCCAAAAGGACCAGAGGGTTTTGGCTCATCCAATCTTGTGGGACCTCAACAGGTTCCTGGTGAGGGAGAAGTTCAAGATGCTCTCTTGAAACGTTGCTGCCATACCTCCAGCAGGGAGACTGGCTATGCTCCTTGGACTTTGCACTCATATCTTCATCCATTCCCTCCATGGATAGTGTCTCCACTTAGTAGTGGGAGGCAGTCAATATCAGTACAGGATGCTACCCTTTGGGCTGGCTGCTGCCCCATGGGTATTCACCAAGTGCCTGGCCATAGTCGCTGCCCACCTCCGGCTCCAGGGGGTCCTTATCTTCCTCTGTCTGGATGACTGGTTGGTAAAGGGTAGTAGCACTGTCGCCGAAGTACAGCAGGTGACTGACCGCATTATCCTCATCCTGGAGCACTTGGGATTTGTAGTCAGTTGTCCAAAGTCCCATCTCCAGCCGACTCAAGAGCTGGAGTTCACAGGGGCGTAGCTGGACACTGTCCAGGCCAAGGCTTTTCTTCCAAGGGAAAGGGCTCTGTGGATTGTGGAAAATTGCAAGAGGATTTTGATAAATTGGAAGACCAGGTATCCAAATGACAGATGAAATTTAATGTGGACAAGTGCACCTAGGAAAGAAAACCCCAAACTATGGTTGCACGATGCAAGGTTCCACATTAGGAACCACCATCCAGGAAAATGATTTAGGCATCATCATGGATAACATGTTAAAACCCTCTGCCCAGTGTGCAGCGGCGGCCAAGAGAGCAAATAGAATGCTAGGTATCATAAGGAAAGGAATGGAGACTAAAACAAAGGATATTATAATGCCTCTGTGTCGTTCCATGGTGCAACCGCACATTGAATATTGTGTGCAATTCTGGTCGCTATATCTTAAAAAGGATATAGCATTATTAGAAAAGGTACAAAGAAGAGCCACTAAAATGGTAAAGGGAATGGAAGGATACCCCTATGAAGAGAGGCTAAAAAGGTTGGGGCTCTTCAACCTTGTTACAGGACCGACCGAAAGGGTGGAGGAACACTTATCCTGACCAAAGACAACCTTCAGTTTCAGTTAATCACCTCCAATAGCACCCCTCACCTCGACTACATCTCCATAGCAAATAAACAATGCACCATTAACTTGATATACAGAACACCGTCCCCATCACCAGAGGACCTTTCCCCAATCTTTGACCTTGCTAGCAACCCCAGCAAATCACGTACTGCAAACTGGGTACTGGGTGATTTTAACCTCCCTGCCCTTCAAGACACCCAATCCGAGGCCTTCCTCGACGCCCTCAAAGCACTAGGCTACACCCAACTGGTCGATTTCTCCACCCACATCAAGGGAAACATGCTTGACCTTATATTCGCACCACAAGCAGCCACCCACCCCTCACACAAGATCGATCTCTCACTAAGCTCAGTGCCATGATCTGATCACAGTCTAATCAGATTCTCAATGCCCTCTCACTCCATGCCCAATAACCCCCCTACTGCAATCGTACCGCCTACTTCAACTTCCAAACGTTACCGCCCTTTTAACAAAGAAGAGATCCTTGAGAGAGCTCAGCCTCTCTTGGGAACCACCAGAACAAAACCTGGAAGACATGCTATCCTTATGGAACAAGAGTCTCAATGCTGTAATCAAGGCCCCCTCCAGCAACAAAACGTCTGGCAAAAGGAAGAAGGCACCCTGGTATTCACCTGATCTAACGGCTTCCCTCCGTCAACTTAGGCAGCTTGAAAGACGTTGGCGCCGATCAAGGACAACCGAAAACCACGACGCCTACACCACCCATCTAGATGCCCACAGAACTTCTGTGTCCACAAGAATGAAGCAGTACCACGCAGAGATCTTACAACGATCCATAAACAAACCACATGAGCTCTTCAATCTCATAAAAACACTGGCAATGGAACCTTCCCCCAGCCAATCTAAGCTCCCAGACCCACAGGAATATGCAGATTATCTACGAGCCAAAACAAACCAATCTACCACTCCCTCAAGATCTCAAACCCCTGACCAACCCTCAAGATCTCAAACCCCTGACCGATCCTCCTTACCTCTCACTTCATCCCCCCCCCACCGATTCCAGTAGATACCCAACATACTATCACTTCCTTCTCCCCCCAACTGTAAAGGATATCCAAGACATCATCACGACTATAAATTCCACCACAGCACCAAACGATCCTTGCCCCGCACACTGGATAAAAGCCCTACGGACCGAACTTATTCCTTTTTTGTCCAAGATGATAAGCACCTCACTCCTTTCTGGAACCTTCCCTCGGAACCTAAAGCAGACATCAATAAGACCGTTGCTGAAAAACAGTAAGCTTGACTCCGCTAAGATGGACTCTTACAGGCCAATATCCAGCATCCCTCTCCTAGCCAAAATTATGGAAAAAATAGTCCAACAGCAGCTGACTCATCATATTGAAACAAACGCACCCCGTGACCATTGCCAGCACGGGTTCAGGGAGTCACATGGAGTGGAAACCTTGCTGACAACCTTATTTAACACCCTAACCACTGGGCTTGACAATACTAGACAAGGCTTTGCTCTCATCTTCCTCGACATCACAGCAGCCTTTGACTCAGTCAGCCACAAGCCACTCCTTTCCCGCCTTTCAGAGAAGGGCATCAACGGGAGTGCACTCGCCTGGTGTGCTTCATATCTCAACGACAGATGGCAACATGTTCGCTCCAGCTCATCCATGTCCGCTCCATTCCCACAAGAGAAAGGGGTTCCACAAGGATCGTCACTCTCAGCCCTATTATTCAATATCTATATGCAACCCATCTGCAACCTCATCTGGTCATTCAACATTAACTGCCTAGTATATGCTGATGATGTCCTAATGTTCACCCCAATATCTACAATTCGATCAGACCTATCCCAGCTTTCAACATGCTTCGACGCCATCACAGACTGGTTACAAGCTCAAGAATTCAAAATAAACTTCAAGAAGACAGAGGTTCTCTTCATCAGCAGAGATCAATCTTTCACCCCACCCTCATCACTCAAGGTCCGCAACGCAGAACTCATTTCCAAGACGACGATTCGATACCTGGGCGTAACACTCGACCAGCGTCTTGACATGCAAGCCCAGATAGGCAATACCGTAAGGGCAATTTACCATAAAATTAGGACTCTACGCCACATAAAATCGATTCTAGAGCCGAATGACTTCCGAACAGTCTTTCAGGCCCTAATTATGCCTCATTTTGATTACGCCAACCTCCATCCTGCTCGGCCTCTCAATGAGCTCAATAAACCCCTTGCAGCTCGCGATGAACGCTGCAGCCAGGACACTCTACGGAGCATCAAGAAAAGACCATATCACCCCCATCCTAAAATATCTGCACTGGCTCCCTGTCCACTGTAGGATCAACTTCAAGGTCCTAACAATGACATTCAAGGCAATCAACAGAAGCACAGCTACCTCCCTATCAGACCTTGTACACCCCACCCCCCTCAACAGATCAATGAGATCAATAGCCTGCAACACCATACTTCTTCCAAAAGCCATCATCAAATGCTCCAAGACTACGAGAAAGCGTGCCTTTGCACTTTATGCACCAGCTCGCTGGAACGCTCTCCCACCAGACCTCCGCGCCATAACCAACCTCCCCCAGTTCAGGAAGGCACTCAAACATCACCTCTTCCTGCAACACTTCTCCAACTCTGACATCATCACCTAGCCTCAACCCTCCCCCAAACATCACCTCTCCTCCCACACCAGTTTTGACAACATCACCTAGCCCTCCCTACCCCCACCCATAGCAGCTCTCCCAGAGTAACTTCTCTCGCACTACCATCAGGGCACCTAAACCCCCGACAACCTTGCCCCCAACAACCCCCAATAAACAATACAGATTTGTAGATGTACGTAACTGTATCTCGTACATATTGCCAAATATCCCGTGTCACCCTTATACTAATCTGTAAATAGTGTACATAGTTCACCTGTTCACCATGTTTGATTTCCCTGTTTATTGTAAGTTCAATGTTAGACTGTTCTACATTGTTCAACCTTTGTTACTTGTGAACCGCGCTGGTGAAAAATAGTGCGGTATAGAAAAACAATAAAATAAATAAATAAATAAAAATAAACCTTGAAAAGAGACGGCTGGAAGAGATATAATGGAGGTCTATAAATTAATGAATGGAGTGGAACGGGTAAACGTAGATCAATGGTTTATGCCATCAAAATCTAGAAAGACTAGGGGGCATGCAATGAAGCTACAGGGTACCCTATTTAAGACTAATAAGAGAAAATATTTTTTTCACTCAACGTGTAATCAAACTCTGGAATTTGCTACCGGAGGATGTAGTAAAAGCTGTTAATGTAGCCGGGTTTTAAAAAGGTTTAGACAAGTTCCTGGAGGAAAGGTCCATAAATCATTATTAAAGTGGACCCAGAATATCCACTGCTTGCCCCAATACAAGCATTGTGGAACCTGTGTCATTTGGAGAAACTGCGAGGTACTTGTGACCTAGATTGGCCACTGTTGGAAACAGGACACTGGGCTTGATGGACCTTGGTATGACCCAGTATGCCATATCTTATGTTCTTATGAGCGCTCACAGAGGGCATCTAGCGCCATCGTGCAGTGTCAGCCTGCCACATACTCCAACTACTGGGACACCTGGTGTCAATGGTGTACGTCACCCCAGACACTTGGTTGTGGATGCAGATGGCCCAATGGGTCCTCCACTCTCGGTGGTCCCAGGCCACAGGGCACCTGCGTGTCCCCTAGCCGACTCTCTAGACTGGTGGCAACACCTCCCACACCTACTGGCAGGGATGCCTTTACAGACCCCCGCACCTCAGAAGGTCCTCACCTCAGAGGATCCTCATGATGGGACGCCCCCAAACTGTGGTGGGGGGCACATTGTGATGACCTCTGCACTCAGGGCAGTTGGTCGCCAGCGAAGAGCCTCCAGCAAATCAACCTCCTGAATCTCCGTGCTGTGGTCTTAGCCCTCCGGGCTTTTCCCCACCACCTGCGAGACCAAGTGGTACAGGTCCAGACCACCAATCAGGTGGTGATGTTTTACATCAACAAACAAGGAGGCATGGGGTTGTCCATGCTTTTCCAGGAAGTGGTGAGCATCTGCTTTTATGCCAGCAACACCAGGATGTTCCTGTGGGCAGTATACCTCCCAAGACAAGACAAAGCCCTGGCGGACTGGCTCAGCCGGGTCCTCCAGCCGCACAAGTGGAAGTTGGACCCAGGGGTAGCCAACTAGCTATTCTGGCACTGGGGGCTCCCATGGATGGATATCTTTGCCAGCCCAGCCAGTGCCCAGCTGCCCTGCTTCTGTTCCCGGCAGTCCACCCTGTTAGGTTGGAAGCAAATGCATTCTTGATCTCATGGGCGGAGGGCCTCCTCTATGCCTTCCCGCCCACACCCCTGATCGCCAAGACCCTCTTCAAGGTCCAGCATGACTGGGCCACAGTGCTCCTGGTAGCTCCACAGTGGGCCAGACAGCCATGGGTTCCCCTGCTTCTCTACATGTTCATGGCTCCCCCATTTTCCCTGGGGTGTGATCCAAGCCTATTCACACAGGAAAAGCGCTCTCTCCTACACCCCATCCTGTGGTCCCTGACACTCATGGCCTGGCTGCTGAATGGGTAGCCCTGACTCCCTTTAACCTCTCTACCAAGGTGGAGGCGGTGCTTCTGGCCTTCCATAAGACTTCCACGTGCCAGGCGTACACCTTCAAATGAGAGGTTCTCCATCTGGTGCGCGGAGAAGTGGATCAACCCCTTCTGCTCTGTTCAGCTAGTGCTGCAGTATCTGCTTCGCCTGTCTCAGGTAGGCCTGAAGTCTAACACAGGGAAGCAAGGGGGGGCGGGGCGGGACAGGAGGGCAGGTATGGGCGGAGAATGACTAGCCACAGGTGGCGGGTTTTTCTCTTTCAAAAAGTTGGCAACCCTAGTGCAAAAGTGTGCACCTTGTTTCATGGCCCATACACTTTCTGTGGGCACACACATGGCTGGAGTTGGGGGCAGAGCACGGGCACATTTTCAGCCACTTTCACTAGTATTTTGTAAAAAAAAAAAAACAAAGTTCCTAGTGTTTGTAAAATAAACATAAATAGATGTGTTTTGGCTGCTTTTAACTACATCACTGGTTATAATAGTACCTTTGCATAACAAAACCAAAAAGAGCAGATATAGACCACAGCCTCAAATACTTGTAAGTTTATTGAAGGACCCCTGTGTTTCCATAATATTAATACCCAGTTTTTTATTATTATATTGCTTTTAAATAAGCATTTTTGATTTGAGGTCCATTTGGTCTATTTTATTTTTTATTCATATGTTTTGTGTTTATCTATTTTTTTTATATGTATCATTAATGCGTGATTGCTTTTAAGTATTTTATGTCTGTCATGACAGTTTTATTATTTGCTATGTGTTTTTTATGAATCTTTGTGTTCTTATAGACCCCTGCTGCTGTCTTCTGACTAGTTTATCCAAAGCTCCTTTCTTCCTCTCTACTGCTTTCTAGGACGGGTTCTTATGGATGTTTAGCACTCCCAGTGGGAACAGCCCTTCAGTTTCTAGGATACTCACTTGCTGTTTTTACCAGCACATGGCTGACACACACACCTGCAGTATTCTGTGTAGAACTGTGCTGTCTTTTATATTTTGGGGTTTTTATGGATGTCGAGAAGCGAGTTCTGAAAGATTGCATAAATTTGATAATGCTACATTTACTATCAAACATGAGCATGTTTGTGTTTATGAAACTACATGCAGCAAGGTTTAACCCATTCTATTTGGATTTTTATTTAATAAGCAAACAGTTTATATGTGTAATTTCATGCCTCAAATATATAATAGTAAATTATAAAATGGTTTGTTGTACTTAGTTCTTGGTTGTCTGGAGTAAGAAAAGTACGGACTTCACAGAAAGCAAGGCAGGACTCCCCTGGCTCCTTGGGGATGAATGGGGAGTGAGGTAGGCCTTCCCACAGCAGTTTTGTACCATGAGCCTTTAATCAGTTAAATTCAAATATTATTATACTTTCTTATAATAGGGTCTCTTAGATGGTGAAGGGAGGAGGGTCTTCTCCTCCAATCCAGGCAAATATGTGTTTTTTGTTAATTGGCACTATGTTGTTGTTAAGAGCCATTGAGTTGATGTCATCCCCTGGCGACCCTCTGGATAGTTGACCTAAACTTTATTAGATTTTCAGTCAAGCTGCTCATTGTTGTATAGTAGCAGCTATGGATACCACTCTTTTATGTATTAGATTTTTTTTTATTTAGAATTATTTTCTAATATCTTGAGGAATTTTTTTTATCCAAAGGGTCTTTATAATTATAAATTACAATTTTATCTGTTTAGAAAAGATGGAAGAAATGCAACAGTCTAGGGATTAGGATAAACCGGGGTAAAAAGCTGAAATTTTAGGTGAATGAAGGAGGTGGCAGCCTGGAACTGAACAGTTGTCTCATAGAAGCCTATGCCAAGACAGTGCAGGGATCAGAAAAAGTCCTAAATATGGACTGAGCTTTGGAAGGTCAAAGAGTGGGAAAATAATTGTTTTGATTGGCATTGGGCAATGTGTCCTCACCAACTGGCAAGGGGCGGCTGATGGAGAATGGGAGGAGGGGCATACAGAGTATCAACTGCAAAATGAACCAGTCCGCTAAATTTAGGCTTTCTTTGTTCAAGCATTATCACTGAAAGCACAGCGAAAAGAGAATTAGCAAAAAAAGATGAAAGTAGATTTGTTCTATAACCATTTGGAGTACAGTGGGGAGCAGAGAGTAAGGAAATAATCAGAATAGTACTGATAACAGTCTAAGGACTGTATGTGTTTTTTTTTTCTAATGCTAGTTGAAGATATACAGTACCATTATTGGGCCAGTTTTCAGCAGGGCTTATCCAGATAGCAGCACAAACCCTGCTGATCGTGATGTTCAGTGGTACCAACAATCCAGATATCACTACAGAGCACCCCTTCACTTCCAGATTTGTGCTGGGCAGACCGGGAGCTTATCTGGATAGTGGTGATTTTGAGGAGGAGCAGACAGAGCCAGGGAAGTCGGGCTTCAAATCCCACTACTGCCCCTTGTGATCTTGGGCAAGGCACTTAACCTCTATTTCCTCAAGTACTAACGTAGATTATAAGCCCTCCAAGGGATATGAGAATACTTACCGTGCCTGAATGTAACTCACCCTGAGCGACTCCAGAGAAAGGCATGAGCTATCCGGAGAGCGTGCTGAAAGTCACCACTCTCTGGATACCACCGGTCACTATTTATCATCTGTGCCTCTCTTTTTTTTTCTCTTCCACAGGAAACTTTATGCAGAGCTTTGCCAAGGTATAGTGGACGCAGCCATTTCCGGTCTCTTTCCCCTCAATGATACAATGCAAAAAGAGAATCTGGAATCCATCTTCATCAAGCTGTAACATGCTGGGAAGAAGACGTCACCGCCTGCTGGTGTGAAAGTGAAGTTCAATCATGCCAAGAGTGGATAACTGTCTTTAGAAATTCTCACACACATTTTTTTAACAAAATCAAGGATTTCTGGTGGTGAACCAAAGTTTGTATTCCGACACAACCTGTGTAGGAGTTTTTAAGCCTGACTTCACTTTTGATGCAACTATTTCTGATTTTGGCATGTGGGAAGGCAAAATGCCTAAAGGAGAAAGGTGGCAAGATGCTGTTGAGGAGGGAAAAAAACCCTAAGGATACAATCATTTTGCTCTGCTATCATGTCTGGATAAAAATGCTGTATTTATGAAAAGGACTGCAGTCCCACCACTATTCCAGAGGATCTCGTGATGAAAGAGGCCTGTATTCTCTTTATGCTGTGTAGCAGGTCACAAGGAGACTTGTTCCACACATGTTACTTTTCAGTGCCTTAGGTAGACTCCTCATAAGTACCTCTTTTTATTTGTCCACCATTTAGTCTAGTAAACGGTACATGGACGTTCTTCTGCTTTCTATGGGATATTGCACTTTATAAGGGTTCCATTTTTTATTTTTCTTAAAGTTTGCTTTTTCTCATATTACCTTCAGCAGTGATGTGCAAAGGATGCCACACTCGGTGCACTAAGTGGGTTCATAGAAAGATGACAGCAGATGAAGACCAAATGGCCTATCCACTCTGCCCCTCCATACCAACTACTAAGTATTAGAGTTCCTTTTCTGTCCTTAGAGATCTTTTGTGTTTGTCCCATGCTTTCTTGAATTCTGATACAGTCTCTACAGCTCCCCTGGGAGATGATTTCATGGACCTACCACTATTGCCATAAAGAAATATTTCTTCAAATTACTCCTGAGTGTATCCCCTTTTACCTTCATCCTATGTGCCCTCGTTGCAGAGTTTTCTTTCAGTAGAGAGAGGCTTGCCTCCTGTGCATTTAGGCCATGGAGATATTATGATCAAGACCATTGATCATTCTGGTAGCCGCCCTCTGCACAGACTCCATTCTATTTATATTCGTTTGATAATGTGATCTCCAGAATTGCACACAGTACACCAAATGAGGTCTCGCCAGAGACTTCCATATACGTTTTATAAAGGAAAGGTTTGTTTCCTTCATGATGAGAAGTCATCCAACCAATTTGGTTTTCTCAGCCCCATGGAACTGTCATCTGCTACAGAATCTGGCCACAGCTCAGCCTCCCCAGTCTGTGAAGATAGGATCCTCGCAGGCCAAATGCAGAGAGGCCCTAAATGCAGAAATCTTGGCAATTTAACCGTTCTTTACACACGGTCAATTTTTTTAGAGAGGAAAAGTGGCATAAAATAGTAATAGCCAAAAATCATTTCCAGCCTAGAATTGAAGCTGACAGGGCAAATATTGTCCACTGACACCCAAAGCCCGACGTGTGTGGATCTGGTTTGAAGAGCAGGGCATGCAGTACGTAGGAGATTAAACTGGCTAGAGCATCTGTAACTTTGTGAGTTGTACCGGGAATCGGAGGCAGAGTTGTATGGCTGGAGCTATGGAGGCTACAGTGACTGAGCTGAAGCCCTGATAATAAGATCACAAGCAGCAGAAAGGGAAGTTCCCCCCCCAACTCCCCCTCAAGAGGACCAGCAAGAGGTGTGTCTTATGAGCCGCTGGACACCACCTTGCTGGTTCATCTGTTTTTGAAGGGCAACAGAACTGAGCTACACCAGCCGCATTATCAGAAGGGCACTTCTTGACCAGAACTGCTCTTCCCTCCCACACTGAAATTTTATTGACAAAGTGGCCCCCGCTTGAAATATAGTGAATATTACTTAGTTCAGTGTGTTTCTGTGATCTTTGTCCACGTCTTTCAACATGATTTTTTTCCTACTAACCTAATCTAGGTTGAGCTTAGTGCCGCAGAATGCTGCAACCAAGGTTTTTGCAGAAGGGTTACGGCATGTGGAATCCTTAAGAGGAAAGAGTTGTAGTCCTGCTTCCTACAGTAGAAATCAATATTGCTGGTGCCAATAATGGTATCAGAAAAACAGGACTGGTCTGCAGCCTTTCTCGAGACTGGCTCATTTGGCAGCAATGCTCATTTCTGAGGTAGAACATCAAAATGTCAAATTAAGAAGTAGGGCGTGATCTTCTGTAGCAAGAGTAGGAGCTTATGTTGTGGTCAACATTATTGGTACCCTTGCATTTTAGGTATGCTTTGTACAGTATCTTGAGGAATAATTGGAAATATATTAATTGTATGTCATAATATTTTAATAGTATGTTCAAAGGTATACAAAAAAAAGAAAAAAGATGTCTGTGCAACTTTTGACATAGTAATTTCTGAGCAAAAAAAACAAAATATGACCTGAACAGGATTAATGGCACCCTTCATTAATATTTGGTTGCACAACCCTTGGCAGTGATGACAGCCTCCAGACGTTTCTTGTAGCCATCTATAATTTCATACATCTGTCTGCAGGTAGTTTCTCCCACTCTTCAACTGTGATTTGTTCCAGCTCATGAATGTTTCCAAGATTCCTTTTACCAATGGTAGATTTCAGCTCTTTTCAAAGGTTCTCAGTTGGATTGAGATCAGGACTCATTGACCTGGTGAAAAGCGGGATATAAATACAGCTAAATAAATAAATAAATAAAAATAAATTACTAGCCAGTTTAAAACAGTCCATTTTTTCCCTTTTAACCATTCTTTTGTACTTATGGATGTATGTTTTGTGGTGGTGTCCTGCTGCAGGACCCATGACCTTTGACCCAGACCTAGCTTTATGACACTAGGTAGCACATTTTGCTCCAGAATACCTTGGTAGTCTTCAGACTTCATGATTCCTTTAATATGTTCCAGGCTTCCAATTCCTGAGGTGGCAAAATAGCTGAAATAACCACTGGGAAAGGTAACAAGCCATTAATCCACTGAACAGGTTCTAATATAGGGGTACTTACACTTCCTCCTTCCTAAAATATCTGAGAGGAAGGCTCTTCCCCATTAAGTGGTTGCTGCTCCCCCGGACAAGGAAGTGAAGTTTGCTCAATTAGGCTCAAATAAGCACTTGAGAGAGGAGAGAGAGTCACATTCCCAGAGGCTGAGCAAGGCGGCTCTTTCCCAGGGGTCACAACAGCCAAATGTTTATCCATTGGAGCATTAACACTCCCAGCAGAAGAAATACTCTTTTTAGCTTTTACCTGCCCCTTCCAACCTCTAGGCATACTTCCTCATTCAGTCTGGGCCACAGCCCAAATTGGCACTGAAGGGGTGTGTTCCTTTGGTCGTGTGCCCGTGGCAGCTCTTGTCCAATGAGGTCAGTTCTGATGGGCGGGACCTGTGGCGACCTCCTCCCAGTCCCGGCAAGCAACACATAGAGGTAATGAGAGCAAAGCTGCAAACAACAAGTTCCCCCAACTAGGTCTACTCTCCAAACCTCTGGTCATGTACTTGCATTGTGGTTATGTATGAGGGCAGAGATGGGCAAAGCATGGGTGGAGCTTAGGGCTACAGCCTATGGGCATAAATTATAAAATTCTATAATTTATGTGCATACTGTAGCCCTACGTCTGGTATAAATTGTCGTGCCTTAAATGTATGTGCATCTTTGACTATTGACATTAGGATTTTATAAAGTGAAGTACAAATGCACTTGACTTTATAAAATAGGCATGAAATATGCACTAAACATGTTACATTAACTGTGGTAATTTATAAAATTACCATCTACTTGTGTACCTGTATAAAATACATGAGCACATTGTAGGGATGCCTCTGTTCCGCCCAAGCTATGCCCCCAAGAATGCTTACATGCAGATCACATAAAGGTTTGCGTTCTTTCCATGTGCCTACTTCTTACATATGGATCTGGTCAAGCAATTTTATTAAAGCCTCTTTCTACATGTAAACGAAAGCTTTGTAAAATGATCTCCTTCATGCGAAACTGAACAGAGTTTCCAATTCTCGCTGGGGTCATGGCATCAGCGTCTGACAAGCTGCTTTTCTTTGGTGTGTCCCTAGTTCAAAATAGTGACAAGAAAAGGCAAGCTTTGCTTCAGAATGAATTATGAGTCACCGTGATAGCTGTACTGTGTACCCCTACTCATCTTCACGAGTTGAACTTCAAAAATATACATCCTGTGGTGATGCTATTGTAGTGTTCAGGCCTCGTTGCACAGTTAGAACAGATGGGATGGTTATGGTAAATGCACTTCCCCAAGCACTGCTCTCTGCCAAATGCAAAGCACTATTTTAGCCTAGTGTCGATTGATGCGTTATGTGGAAAACGGTGTAAAGCTTTTGAAAGTATTTGGAAACAATCATTGTAGTATATGTACAAACATAATGCTTAATATGGTGTGTATGTGTGAAGAGGAGCTCCTGTTCTGTTAATGTAAGTGCATGGTTTGACATATGTATTTAAACCTCTGTCATAAATAATAAAAATAGATAAAACCAGTAACGGCATTTTTAAAGTGTGTTTCATGGGAAGTGGAAGTTACACTTTATAAAGAATAGTTTTATATACCGCGCTATTTCACATTCAGTGTGGTCTACATATATGCAGTTGTCTGTCTATACACAACTCAATGGAGGGAGGGGGTGCATTTCACTGCTATTCTCCAGGAACAAGCAGGAAGTCAGCATCGACAGAGCCCTCGTGGAAGCATCCCCCCGGCTTTCAAAGAAAGCCTTTGGGAGATGCCACCACGCAGGGTGGTCCCCTTCCCGCCCAAAGGTGCCATCTTGCTCAGTCTCCTCTTTTCTGCAGAGCCCTTCAGACGTTGTCTGGCTTGTCCCCGGAAAAAGTTTACTAATTATACATTGGGATGTTCCTCCGTTACCTCGCTAAAGAGCTCAGAGGCTTTGTGGTGGGTCTTGACGGAAACCATCTCTGGCATTTTCAGGCCCTCTCAAAGTCTGTCGGAGAATACTCGAAGTACCTCTCGCAAGCAGCATACGATAGCTTTAAGTCTTTCGCCTGGGTGGCGGTGGCTCCAGTCCTCAGACCTGGTCCAGGAGAAGCTGCTGGGCGTCCCTTGCCTCAGGGAGCAGCTATTTGGCAAGCCCATGGAGAATAAGGCAGCGGAGATTCAGACGGAGTGCGTGATTCGTACTCACCTCTCCCACAAAATGTCCTCCCTCCCCAGGAAGAAGCAGCAAAGTAGGAAGCCTTTCTTCCATCAGAAGGGGCTCCAGTACAGGGGCTACCCAGCCTATCTGCCGGCATTGACCCCTAGTCAGGGCAAGATCTACAGCCCTCTTAAGTCGAAGGGTCCCAAGACCCATCCCCTGGTGCAGGCTCAACCACACTCGGGGGTTTTGACACCATCAGTATAGCCTCTCATCTTCTGGCAGGGAGGCTGTCCGTCGAGGGGCATCTGGTCCTTTTCTCCCACAGGTGAGAGTCCATCTCCATTGACGCCTGGGTCCTCCAGGTTGTTCGGGAGGGCTATCTTCTCCATCTGAACCAGGCCCCTCCTCCGTACTTCCCTGGGGAGCCACGTCGGCTTCCCCAGCACCAGGTCCTCCTGAGTCAGGAGCTCACAGGCCTCCTTGAGGACGGCAAAGTAGAACCACTCCCACCGCATTCCCAAGGACAGGGGTTTTACTCCCGCTACTTCCTCATCCAGAAACGGACAGTGGGTCAGTCTTTGGCCCATCCTCAACCTGCAGAATCTCAACAAGTTCCTGGTGCGGGAGAAGTTCAAGATGCTCTCCCTTGGAACGTTACTGCCCTACCTCTAGCAGGGTGATTGGCTATGCTCCTTGGACTTAAAGGATGCTTATGCTCACATCCTTATCCACCCCAAACACAGAAAGTACCTCTGCTTCATGGTTCAGGGAAACCATTACCAGTACAGGGTATTTCCCTTTGGCTTTGCGTCCGCCCCGCGGGTCTTCACGAAGTGCCTGGCCATGGTCACAGCCCACCTGCAGCTGCAGGGCACCTTCATCTATCCATACCTAGATGACTGGCTTGTAACAGGGAGCATGGACTCCGAAGCCAGGCAAGCCATGGACCACACGATTTGCTTCCTGGAGCATCTGGGGTTTGTGATCAATTACCTCACTCCAGTTCAGTCCCTGGAATTAATCGGGACTGGATACCCTTGGGACCATGGCTTTTCTTCCTCAAGACAGGGCGGACTGCCTCGTATCCCTGGTGTCCAAAGTGCAGTGGCATAGCACCGTCTCAGCCCAGTCAGTGCTTCACCTTTTCGGCCACATGGCCTCCACGTTCCAAGTCGTGCCCAATGCCCATCTCAACATGCGGCCAATGCAGTGGTGCATCTGAGCACAATGGGTGCAGTTGACTGACCTCCCAAAAGACCCCCATCTCAGTCTCTCCCAGCACAGTGGAGTCTCTGGCTTGGTGGCAGGAATTTTGGAACCTGCTTCGAGGTATACCCTTCCAAGCTCCAGCGCATTAGGTGGTCTTAACGATGGACACCTCCCTGGTGGGCTGGGCAGCCTACTGTGAAGGACGGTGCACTCAAAGGGCCTGGTCTCTCGGAGTCCCGGCAGCAGATCAACCTGCAGGAGCTCTGGACCATTTGCCTCGCTCTCAAGGTTTTCAGGGACTGCCTTCAGCACCGAGCAGTGCTGGTCCAGATATAACATCGTGACTGGGTTGTCCATATGAACAAACAGGGAGGTACTGGCTCTTACAGCCTCTGTTTGGAGGCGACAGCCCTGCGCTCCTTTGCGGTGAGCCAGGGCATCACCATCCAGGCCACTTACCTCACAGATCTGGACAATGCATTGGTGGACCGGCTCAACAGCATCCTCCGGCTACATGAGTGGCACCTGTGTCCCCGAACAGTGCAGGGGCTCCCCATGGGGATCAAGGACATCCTTGAGGCCTCACGAAAGGACTCGGCCAGACGGGTTTACGCCTTCATTGCATCGGTTCTCGGTGTGGTGCTCGGAGCTCCAAAGGAACCCATTTTCATGCCCTTCCACTTTGGTCTTGCAGTACCTGCTCCACCTTTAGCAATCTGGGCTGAAGTCTAACTTGGTCAGGGTTCACCCGAGTGCCAGCTCAGTGAACCACCATCCCATCAAGGGCAAACCTCTTTTGGGGCAACCACTTGTCTCTCATTTCATGTGAGGCCTACTCCTTTCCAGACCCCCTACCTGCCCTCCTCTGGTGGAATGGGACCTCGATGTGGTCCTCGCAAAGCTGACCAAGCTGCCCTTTGAGCCCATGGCTACCTGCCCGTTGCGGCATCTGTCATGGAAGGTGGCCTTCCTGGTGGCTCTCACCTCCGCCCGGAGGGTCAACGAACTCCAGGTGCTGATGGCCGAGGCACCGTACATGAGGTTTTATAGGAACAGGGTGGTCCTGCGGACTCGCCCCAAGTTCCTCCCAAAGGTTGTCTCATATTTTCATCTCAACCAAGAGATCGTGCTGCCCACCTTCTTCCCGAAGACCCATGCCTCCCAGGCAGCGGCGATTCTCCACACCCTGGATTGTAAGAGGGCTTGGGACCATCGCAGAGCTGGGCAGCTCTTTGTCTCCTTTGATCCCGGCCGTCTGGAGCTGGTGGTCACTAAGCATACCTTGTCCATCTGGGTGGCGGACTGCATCGCCTTTACCCAGGCCAGGTTTCCTCTGGACCGCCAAGTCATGGCTCACAGTGTCCAAGTGATGGCGATATCGGTCATTAGCCTGTGCTCGGTGCCTCTGGCAGACATCTGCCAAGTTGCCACCTGGTCCTCCACTCACACCTTTGTGGTGCATTACTGCCTGGAGAGGGAGTCCCGTTGGGATGCCACCTTCGGCCAAGCTGTAAGCTGCAATCTGTTTGGGGTTTAAGCAACTCCTGCCCTCTGACCCTTCTTGTTCCAGCTACTATGAGCATGACCATCCATGGACCCGGGGTCCTCAGGCTGCCTTCGGCTTTCACTGGCAACTGCTCATGGCACTGCCATGCTTTTCCTAGAGGCCCTTGGTAGCCTGTAGCTAGGGAGTCCCATATGTGAGGACTGACCTTCCTGTTTGTTCCTGGAAAAAGCGTAGTTACTCACCTGTAACAGGTGTTCTCCAGGGACAGCAGGAATCAGTCCTCACAACCCTCCCTCCTCCCCTTCGAGTTGCTATCTTTTTGGCGTCTTCTTGGAGGGGCTTATAACTATGGCACTCGACTGAGTAAGATGGCACCCTTGGGCAGGAAGGAGACTAAGCATGCATGGTGGCATTTCCAAAGGCTTTCTTTGAAAGCTGGGGCAATGCTCCGCTTGGGCTCCATCGGTGCTGACGTCACCCATATGTGAGGACCGATTCCCGCTCCCTGGAGAACACCTATTACAGGTGCGTAACTACGCATTATCTGTCATTGGGCTGACTTCTTCTAGGGAATGGGGGAAGAAATACACTGTGCATGCACAGATAAATCTGTTCAATCTATATCCAGGAATCTGTAGAAACATTTACTTGGCAGAACTTTAGAAATACCTGTGGGCAATGGGATTTTATTTCTTATTTGCATTTTGATTTTAAAAATCATTTTAATAATTATGGGCATCAATTAAGAATTGTAATTGTGATTTAAAGGGACCATCCCCACTCTCAAATCATTTCCTCCATGATCCAGTATCTCTTACCCCCATCGGTCCAGCATCTCTTCCTTCCCCCTGTGGGTCCAGCATTTCTTTCTCCCCCTGTGGTACCCATTAAAAATTTAATGCAATAATAATGTGTAAATTGTCCACCCCTACTTTTTAATATTAAGATGTGATATATCTTTATCTGAAATAAATTTGTTGATTTGGAAGACTGTCTGATCACAGTACTCTAGTCTTGCAGATCTGTTTTATAAGCTGTTTACATTTAAAGAAGAGACTATACAAAGCAGTACAACTGAAACAGCAAAAACAAATCCACACAGCAGAAAATAGTAAATGCAATCTCCAGGAACAAGCAGGAATGTAGTCTTCACATATGGGTATCGTCGGTACCGACGGAGCCTGCGCGGGAACGCTCCCCAGCGTCCAATTAGAAAGCTTTTGGGAGCATCCCACAGCGCCTGCGTGCTGCCTTCTTGCCTTTCCCAACTGCCTCTCTCCAGTTTTTCATTTTCTGCGGAGCCAGCAGGTCGTTTTTCCTGTCACCACAGAAATTATCCCATCTTTTTCATTCTTTTTTGTGGTAGCGTCTGCTTTCCTCGACGCTATACCGGTACCGCCGGTTCTTTCTTTCTTTTTTCAAAAAAAAAAAAATTTGTAATTTTTTTTTCTGGGTTTTCCAGTCTTTTTTTCTGTCGGGTGCCACGCGCCATTTTGGGCACTAGGCCCAACTTTTCCTTCAGAATGGAAAAACCTGCCTTGGGTTTTAAAAAGTGTGCCAAGTGTGGCGGTACCATCTCCGTCACCGACACTCATGAGTGGTGCCTTAAATGTTTAGGTCCTGACCACTCCATCTCGGAGTGTGTTGCCTGTGGGGTGATGTTGAAGAGGGGTCGGCAAAACCGAACTGCTAAGCTTAGCACCCTTTTTCCCTCCGATGCAGCATCCGTGGCATCGACGTCTTCCAGGGCTTTGTCTTCCTCCCATGGATCTCAGGTAACCAAACATAAATCTGGCCGGTCCTCAAAGGGTAGATCTCCTTCCAAGCATCGAGATGCCTCTGGTGTTGCCCTTGAGGGACTTCTACCAGCAAAATTGCCCCGGCGGGAGGCTTTGGCTTCCAAAGCACTATCGGGGCTCCAGGATGTTCTCGAGGCCTCAATCTCGGCAGAACTACTGGTGCCATGCTCTGGGGTACCGGCCGCTTTGTCCAGTACCGATTACCCAGGCATCGGCAGCGTCAATAGACTAGAGGTTCTTGGCTATTGAATGCAGTCTGGCGGCTCTCCTTGCGGCTTCGGTGCCTTCGGGACCGCTTCAGACGGTTCAGCCGGTATTGACACCGGTTCCGGCACCGATATCAGTACCGGTACCGACAGCATCGACATCGGCAACTGTGTTACTGACACAGAGTCATGCTGTTTCCTCCGGTATCGACAGGCTGGTACCGGACCCCTCTGGTACCGACTTCGATCTGTACCAGTATCGTGCTTTGCAAGAGCACCCGGACAGGAGATACTTTGAATCCTCCGAGGAGTCTGAGGATTCTGACAGCTCTGTCGGTACCCGAGTACTTCTCTCTGAGGAGCTTTCCTCTCCTAAACGTAGGATGTCTCCTCCAGAGGATATATCCTTTCAGGATTTTATTCGGGAGGTAGCTAGAGGTCTTTCCATCACAGTGGCTCCTGAAACAGAGCCCAGAGCAAAGGAATTGGAGATTTTACAATATCCTAAAGCTCCCAAGGAGGCAGCTACTTTGCCTATTCATGAGATCTTGCATGATCTCATGCTAAGAATGTGGGAAACACCTATTACCACCTCTCCTCATTCTCGTACCTCCTTGTCCTGGTTTTCAGAAAACCCAGTTACCACACCACTCTATGGTAGTGGAGTCAGCTATGAGAAGGATCAAGAGTGAAAAACGACATGCATCTAATCCACCAGGGCGTGAATGTAGGACTCTTGATGCCTTTGGGCGTCAAACCTTCCAGGCCTCTATGCTTTCTGCCAGTATTAGTTCCTACATTTTATATATGGGAATGTTCCTTAAGGAGGTTACAGAAGATTATGAGCCCTCTCCTTCCTGATGATAAGAGGCAAGATTATCTTACACTTGTCAAACATGCCCAAGATGTTTCCAAGTTTGTTAATCGTGCAGCTTTTGACTGCTTTGAGTGCATAAGCAGAACCTCTGCCATTGCCATAGGTGCTCGTAGGATTGCCTGGCTCCAGGCATCTGACTTAGAACTCTGGGTACAGGACAAACTGGGGAATATCCCTTGCACAGGTGAAAATCTCTTTGGCAAGAGAAAGCTAATGAGCTGGATGCTGATAATACCACTTTGGATAGACTATCCAAGGCTACAGCTGATCCTGCAAGGAGAAAATCCTACAAGAAACCATTCTTCTCTAAAAAGAAGAGGTTTTACCCCTCCTATACCCAGCAGGGGCATTCTACAGGTCAGTCTGCCCGAAAGGGACAGCAGCCACCAAAACAAAGAAAAACAAAGTCTGCTAAGCCTCAACCAGCCCAGCAGACTCAGCCTCCACAGGGGCTTTGACTCCCATCTAGAGAACTTGGCCTTCCTGGCCCTCAACGGGCCAGAGCCCTCCACCATTTCAGGAAGGTTGTGTCATTTTGCCCCCAGATGGGAGCAGATAACAGCAGAAGAATGGACTCTCTCCATTGTAAAGGAGGGGTACAAGCTTCATTTCCTCAACATGCCCCCTCCTACTGTTGTAAGACAGTTCAATTCTCAGACTTCACTTGAGAATCAGTTGGGTAAAGAGGCCAATTTACTTCTTGCCCACGGGGCAATAGAAGACGTACCCATTTCCCAACAGGGTACAGGGTTTTACTCCCCCTATTTCCTTATTCCAAAGAAAACAGGGGACACAGACCCATTTTAGACCTCAGAGAATTGAACAAATTCCTGTTCAAGGAGAAGTTCAAAATGATTTCTCTAGGAACTCTTCTGCCATACCTTCAGAGTCAGGATTGGCTTTGTTCTCTAGATCTCAAAGATGCGTACACCCATGTTCTCATCCATCCAACTCACCGAAGATTCCTTCGGTTTCTGTTTCAGGGGAAGCACTACCAGTACAGGGTTCTTCCTTTTGGCCTGGCCTCAGCACCAAGGGTGTTTATGAAATGCATGGCTGTAGTGGCAGCATTTCTTCGCACTCTAGGAATATTAGTCTTCCCCTACTTAGACGACTGGCTCATTCGAGCCCTATCAGAGTCAGAGGCCAGAATTTCCCTATCTTGCACAATGCGTATACTTCATTATTTGGGCCTGGTCATAAACATCCCAAAATCCAACCTAACTCCCACTCAGTCTCTAGAGTTTATAGGAGCTATGCTGGATACCAGGAAATCAAGGGCCTATCTTGCACAGCCCCGCTGCCTTCGCATTGTGCAGTTAGCTTCCCAAGCAGTGTTAAAGACTCATCTCACTGCTCGGGAAATCTTACAATTGCTAGGCCACATGGCATCTACCGTGCATGTGGTTCTCTATGCTCTCCTCCATATGAGAGCAGCCCAATGGACTCTATTCACTCAGTGGACCCAAGCATCAGGCTGCCTATCAGACAAAATAGCAAACTCAAGTCGCCTTATTTTGTCCCTACAATGGTGGCAGTCAACCCAAAACCTGTTGATGGGGTCCCCTTTCCAACAGCCCCCACCCCAGGTCACTCTAACAACAGATGCCTCACAGGTGGGTTGGGGAGCTCACCTGCAAGATCTCTCTACCCAAGGCACCTGGACTCCACAGGAGACCCATCTACACATCAATCTGCTGGAGCTCAGAGCAATCTTCCTTGCTCTTTGAGTGCTCCACACCCAGCTGAGCTACAAGACCGTCTTAATTCAGACGGACAATCAAGTAGCTATGTTCTATCTCAACAAGCAGGGAGGAACAGGCTCTCTGTCGCTTTGCAATGAAGCTTTGCGACTACGGGCCCTCGCCAGAGAGCATCAGATTCATCTCCTTGCGGTGTATCTGCCAGGCATTCAAAACTCCTGGGCAGACAGATTCAGTCGAGTTCTGCTTCCGCACGAGTGGTCTCTTCGTGCAGACCAGGTAGCAAAAACTTTTCAAATTTGGGGAACTCCGGACATAGACCTCTTTGCAAGTCCGTTGAATGCCAAACTTCCCCGATTCTGTTCCAGAATTCCGGCTCAGGATTCTCAGGCCAGGGATGCTTTCCTCCTCCATTGGGGTCAGGACTTCCTATATGCCTTTCCACCCATTCCCCTAATTCCCAAAAGCCTGTTCAAGCTTCAGAGAGACAGAGGCCATATGATTCTCATAGCTCCACATTGGCCTCGGCAGGTGTGGTACCCTCTGCTCCTACATCTCTCTCAAGCTCCATCTCTGGAGTTAGGATCTGCTCCAGATCTCCTGTCTCAGGAGGACGGGATGTTGTGGCATCCCGATCCCCACTCTCTGCATCTCAGGGTCTGGTTGCTGAGGGCCAAGACCTTCATGGTCTTAATCTGTCTCAACAAGTGAAGGATATCCTTTATGCTTCTAGAAAGCCTTCCACAAGACGCTCTTATGCTTTCAAGTGGAAAAGGTTTTCCTTATGGTGTTCGCAGAAGGGTCTTGACCCCCTGGCGATACCTCTGGAATCATTATTGGAGTATCTCCTTCATTTATCAAATACATGTCTTAAGACTAACTCAATACGAGTCCATTTAAGTGCTATTTCAGCTTCTTTCAAACCTTTAAATGGACAACCTATTTCCTCTCATCCTCTCATAGCAAGATTTATGAGGGGCCTCCTTCTAACTAAGCCTCCCATTAGGCCACCACCGGTAGCATGGAACCTAAATCTGGTTCTTGGACAGCTCATGAAGCCACCTTTTGAACCTCTAGCTACTACCTCCTTGAAGTTCCTTTCCTGGAAGGTTATCTTTCTCATTGTAATCACATCAGCACGTCGCATCAGTGAATTGCCAGCATTAGTGGCTGATCCTAATTATATGAGGTTCCATCATGATAAGGTAGTCTTTAGGACTTATCCACACTTTATGACAAAGGTGGTCTCACCTTTTCATTTAAACCAAGCAGTTTACCTACCTGTGTTTTTTCCAAGGCCTCATGCTTCAAATGCAGAAAGGAATCTTCAAACTTTGGACTGTAAAAGAGCACTGGCTTTTTACTTACAAAGAACACAGCAACCTAGAAAGTCCTCTCAACTTTTTGTTGCTTTTGATCCTTCTCATTTGAGACTTCCAGTCTCCAAGAGAACATTGTCCAATTGGATTGCACAGTGCATTTCTTTTACCTATCAGCGTAAAAACCTTTCTCTGGAAGGCCATTTCACAGCTCACAATGTGAGAGCCATGGCAGCCTCAATGGCTCATCTACACTCTGTGTCTATTGACGACATCTGTTGAGCAGCTACTTGGGCCTCAGTTCATACCTTCATAGCCCATTACTGCTTAGACAAGGACTCCCGCCAGGATGCCTTGTTTGGTCAGGCTGTTCTACGACACCTGTTCCATACTTAATCAACTCCTACCCACCATTCCCGGTAGGATGCCAGAGATCCATGGGGGGAAGTGGAGCCCTTTCACAAGGGCACACAACGTCTGGGGTCTCTCCCTGGCATCTGTAGCTAGGGAGTCCCCATATGTGAAGACTACATTCCTGCTTGTTCCTGGAGATAGTTACCTGTAACAGGTGATCTACGGGAACTGCAGGAATTTAGTCTTCAGAACCCACCCACCTCCCCTAGGAGTTGTATCTCTCTTTTCTTTCCCTCTCTCTCTCTCTCTCTCTGTCTCAGCTTTAAAACTCAACTGGAGAGAGGCAGTTGGGAAAGGCGGGAAGGCAGCATGCAGGTGCTGTGGGATGCTCCCAAAAGCTTTCTAATTGGATGCTGGGGAGCGTTCCCACGCACGGCGTTTTTTTGACAAACTGAAAGTGGATTGTTATCTTCAGAAGACGCGGGCAGCATCAATGGGATAAGCTCTTTTACATGCTGATAGAGGGCTGCAAGTCAGGAGCTATGGAAAGTAGGAACTTTTCTACATAAATTGTTTGGCTCTACCAGCTCTTTTTGGAACATATGCTGTGAAATTATTTTCCCCTGAAGAATCCTTGTGAAGGAGAAACGCGTTGAAGCGCTATAAAGACGGCGTTGGGACAACTATCCATTCTTTGAACTATTGGGAATATTCCAGCATTCGTTGTGACATAAGATAAGTTACCTTGTGTTGGGAAAATTACCTATTTTTTGAATTATTGGGAGCACTTCAGCACTTGTTGCGATATTTTCATCATTTTTAGAATAAGTTACTTCACATTGGAAGAATTACATATTTTTGGAATTGTTAGCATCAACGACCTGTCAGATGTATTTGGCACAGCTTCTGCCGGGTTGCTGGCAGGAAGCATTGAAAGTGTCAGGAAGTCTGAGACCTAGTCATTTGTTTAATGAGTAGTTCATCTAAAAGATAAGTTCTCTATTGTAGGGGTATAGAGGTTTTTTGGAGCGATAAATATACAAGTAGATACAGTTGTTCTTTGATATGGCTTTCAATGCTGCTTCAACTTCTTTCATCACCAATGGTTCCTCATCATAAGGTACAGGTTGAAATGGTGTTGGTCTACTTGAAATTATGGTATAATGACTCTGTATATTCTTTCCACCTTTTCTTGATCTTCTCAACATCATTCAACAATAGATCCTTGAGCATCTTGTAGCATTCCAGTTCAAGGCTGGAATTGTTTTCTTTAACTCTCATAGCTTTAGGAAAGCTGATCTTGTTCTTCTCTCTAATAATTTCTGATTCAATTTCCTTGCATGTGTCATTGTAGTACTTCTTGTCTTGCTGCATGTTGGAAATCTCTAAGTTCTGTGAGTGCCACTTTTCTCTGGCTTTAGCTTCTCTGCAATTCTGGGCAATTTTCAGAGTTTTTTCAGTAATCCATTTTTGCTTTTTCATCTTTTGTAGAGACTTCCCACTTTCTTCTAACACAACCTTCTTGATGTCATCCCATAACTCTTCTGGAGCTCTGTCATTTGTATAAAGCAGCAAATCGATTTTGCAGGCAGTCTTTAATTTCCGGTGGTATATTCTCCTATATTCCCTTTATATTTTCCTATATTCATGAGTGACTTGCTCTTTTTCAACTTTAGCTTCAGTTTGCATACTAGTAGTTGATAATTTGTACCATAGTCAGCTCCAGATTTTGTCTTTACTGATGTTACATTTTTTCCATTGTTGACTTCTACAGATGTAGTCAATTTGATTTTTGTACAATCCATTGGGTGAAGTCCATGTGTACAGTCGCCACTTGTGTTACTGGAAGAAGGTGTTTGAGATGAATAGATCATTGGTCTTGCAGAATTCTATCAGTCTTTCTCTAGCTTCATTTCTGTTGCCAAGTCTATAGTTTCCAACCATTTTGCCACCTTCTTTGTTGCCACAACGTTTGCATTACAGTCACCCATGACTCTCAGGATATCCTGTTTTGCATGTTCTGTCAATTTCAGCTTGTACTTGTTCATAGAACTCATCAACCTCATCCTCTTCTGTAGCTGTTGTAGGGGCACATACCTGAATTATAGTTGTTGATGGACATTCCTTGTAGACAAAAAGAAATGAAATGTTCACTCATTGCACTGTATTTCATTACAGTTCTTGCAAATTTCTTCTTTGTCTTTCATTTCCAGTACGGGACCATGTGTTGTAAAGTGCCTGCTGCCAGTTGATTTCAGTTCACTGATACCCAACAGATCGAGTTGTACATGTTCCATTTCATTCTTGACCACCTCCAACTTCCCTTGGTTCATGCTTTGTACATTGCATGTCCCAATATGTAAGACATCTTTGCAGCTTCTGGCTCAATTCATCCACAGCTAGATCAGCAGTCAAATGTCCCAAGGGCTTTGATCCAACCACATCATAAATGCTAGTTTTACTCTGAAAGGTCTTCAGCTCCTCCCTAGTAGCCAGTTGAATGCCTTCTGACCCGGGTGTCTCCTCTTCCAGCACTATAGTGCAATTTGTTTTGTTGTGACTATCCATTGGATTTGCTTGGCAAGATATGGAAGTAGATTTCTAGGCCTTTCTTCCGTGCAGGTAATTCTAGTATTGCTGCCAGTTACAGAAATGTGATCCTCTGCTGCCAACACCATCCCTTTATGTTGCTGCCCAGATGGGTGGTTTGTCTTGGTCTGGCTCCTCAGCTGAGACCTGTCTATCTTGGGAGACCCTGCCAGTAATTAAGCTACCGACAGCTTAGCTCTCAGCATCAGTGATGCACACAAGCCCTCACAGCATGACAAGCTGCAAAGCAAACGAGGGCAACTCCAGCTATCTACCTATTTTTGTGAAGTTGTCTCATAGCAAGCTTCAAGCAAACCATTAAGCATCATGATGGTCTCAAAAATAGCATTTGCAAGGGTCTGTGCATTTTCCAAAAATGTTTAAACCCTTAAGGCTCCACTCCTGAGCTCAGAGTCTCCAAAGACCTGCAAGACTGAAAATAAATAAGAGTAACATATGGATAGAGTAGTGGTGCCCAAACCTGTCCTAGGGAACCCTGGCCAAATGGGTTTTCAGGATATAGAAACATAGATGCATGATGGCAGATAAAGACCATACAGCTTTATCCAGTCCTTTTTTTTTTTTAGATATCTGTGTTTGTCTTGTTTTCTTGAATTCAGATATAGTCCTGAGATAAATTTGCATGGAATGAGGCAGTATGCTCATGAATATCATTGTGGATATCCTGAAAACCTGACTGGTTGGGGCTCCCTAGGACAGGACTGAGAACAAGGATAAAGCAGTGAGCTGAGAGGTCCTCAAAGGAACACAGACCTCTGCCCCCCCCCCCTCCTCCTCCAATGTTAAGTCCAGTGAGGCTGATATTGTAAATTATGAGCTTAACTACAGAGAGAACTATTTAAATTATTACACTGATGACAAATAGGGCATAGTGAGGCTCCATCCTAGATTTTACCATACCCTAGTTCCCAGTTTTGTGATGTTTTTTTTGTCTTGATTAGATTTTCTCTTACATCTGTATGTACAGGGGTGCATCCGCCTTGTAGTGCTATACAAATGAACTATGTGGGTTGATGGCATGTACCTATATGCAGTTGTTTATAAAATTACCTCCATTGTGTAATCAGCAACAATTATTATCTAGATGGAAGTGATATGCAATCTGCTTCCTTCAATTTAGGATGGCATTTTTGCTATCCTGAGTTAACTGGCTAGTTTATCCAGATAGCAAACTAAGGGGCTTGTTTACGAAGCTGCGGTAGCGGTTTCCGATCGTTATCGGAGCCGCGGCCCCATTGATTTTAAGCAAGCCCCTAAATATTGCCACTATCTGGATAATTGCAGGGACTGGCCATGCGCCGTCCTGTGCTATACAAATACTACCAGGGTGGTGAACATGAATTTCAGTAGTACTATAAGAACACAATATGACCATTAACTACAAGAAAACCGAAGTCTTATACATAACCAGAGGCTCCAACTTCACCCCATCTCCTATTACCACCACTGATGGAGCAAATCTACTCGTAAAACCCAAAGTTTGTTACTAGGGGTCACACCTGACCAGCACCTAACCCTAAAAGCCCACATCAGCAATGTCACGAGAGCCATTTACAGTAAAATCAAAACAGTTCAACACTTAAAAAACACTACTGAACCCTCAAAATTTTAACACTGTATTCCAAGCTCTCATCTTCCCCCACCTCGACTACTGCAATCTTCTCCTACAAGACCTTTCCAAAAATGCTCTTCACTCTATTCAACTGGTTCAGAACACTGCTGCACACATCCTCTGCAATGCCTCCAGGATTGACCACATAACCCCACTCTATAAACAACTGCACTGGTTACCCATTACAGAGCGAATTAAATACAAAGCCATCCTCAGCATCTTCAAAATCAATCATGACCTCTCCTCCACCTACCTACAATCGCTGCTATAGAAAGTACTTAACAACAGATCAAGAAGAATAGACTCTCAGAATACCCTCTCCACACCAGCAAGCAACACAAAAAACAACTACTCCACATCTAGAAGGGCGTTCTCCCTATATGCCCTCACACTCTGGAATGCCATTCCACACAACTTAAGTGTCACAGATGACTTAATGACAATCTGTAGAAACTCACCTATTCTTGGAACATTTTCCTGATGATATGTGACCACCTACCCCAATGGATATACTGAACCATCCCTCCCCTCCTCCCACCCTACAACCCTTTCCCCTCCACCATTCATAACCTAATGCAATGCCCTTTGCCCACACCTCCCTTCCCTTACAAGTTAATGCTCTGTTCATGTTAAGTTGATAATCTTGTTCTATTTCCATTTTATATTGTTCAATTATAATATAATCAGTTCTCTATAAAGCCCTGTTGAGCTATGGTGCTACATGTAAACCGCTATGACTCTTCGATACAACAATATAGAAAAATAGTTTAATAAATACCTATTTATTTTATTTATTTAACAGATTTTTTATACCACTTCATCATTTCAGTCAAAGCAGTTTGCATTGTAACTTAAACTTGGTACTGTATTTATTGAACACTTTGACAGTATCTCTACTTAACGTGTCTTAGCACTCCCCACGCCCTCCCTCATTCCATATGATCCTGTGCTCTCTTTCCTTATACTATCACGACAATTATCTGTTATACTGATGTATATACTCTAAAAGAATGATGTATATAGTTTCTCTTAATTAATTTTCTCCGGAAACAAGCAGGAAGTCAGTCCTTATATATGGGTGACATCTGTGCCAACTGAGCCCACAAGGAAGCTTCTCCCCAGTTTTCAAAGAAAGCCTTTGGGAGATGCACCATGCATGCGTGGTCTTCTTCCCGTCCAACAGGTACCATCTTGCCTTAGTCTCTGTTTTCCCATCTGTCTGTCTGCTTTCCCCAGAAAAAGTGTTAAAATTCAAGAGAAAATTAAGATAAATTTTTCTTTCTCCAGTCACGTACCAGTTCCCTTTCCCAACACCAAGCCACCTGCCTCAGCGTCGCATCTTGGGTTGTTCTATTTTTTTTACTTTTTTCGAGTCTCTCAACAGTACGGTTTTGCGTCCTTTTTCTCTAGCTGAGCCTAAGGTCTTCGACCTTGCTGGCCTCCGTCAGAGGTTTTAAGTGGTGTGATCAGTGCGTTCATACCATGTCCTTCACCGATCCCCATGACTGCTGCCTCCATTGCCTCGGGCCGGACCACAACCCCTTGGACTGTGGCCTCTGTAAGAAGATGTTCTCCAAGTCCATCAAAAGTCAGCAGCAACAGGAAAGCGTAGTTACTCACCTGTAACAGGTATTCTCCAGGGGCAGCAGGAATCAGTCCTCACTTATGGGTGACATTGGCACAGACGGAGCCCGTAAGGAGCAAGTCCCAAGCTTTCAAAGAAAGCCTTTGGGATTGCTGCTACACGTGCATGGTCCTCTTCCCGCCCAAAGGTGCCATCTTGCTCAGTCAGGATCCTTAGCTCAAGCCCTACCAAGCAGATGACAAGGGAAGAACAAAAATCCAGCAACTGATCAGGGGAGGTGGGAGGGTAGTGAGGACTAATTCCTGCTGTCCCTGGAGAACACCTGTTACAGATGAGTAAATTCGCTTTCTCCAGGAACAAGCAGGAACTCTTCCTCACTTATTGGACTCCCCAGTTACAGGCTACCGAACCTGTAACCAAAAAATGCCTCCATGAGGCTGGGAGCAGAAGCCGATGCCCGAGTCCTCTGGGCGAGGCCCTCAGTAGCCATCAAGAAGGGTCAGAGGGCAGGAGTTGCTTATACCCCAAACAGATTACGGAGTCATGAAGGACTACAAAAGGGGACTGCTACTTCTGGAGAGAGAGCTGCAATTGTGAGTATATACTTCTGGGAATATTTCTGAAGGGAATTCTTTGGATTAAAGCTGATTAATCATAAGAACATAAGATATGCCATACTGGGTCAGACCAAGGTCCATCAAGCCCAGTATTCTGTTTCCAACAGTGGCCAATCTAGGTCATATGTACCTAGCAGTTTCCCCAAGAGACACAAGTTCCACAATGCTTGTACTGGATCAAGCATTGATATCTTCGGTCACTTCTTAATAATGGTTTATGGACCTTTCCTCCAGGAACTTGTCCAAACCTTTTTTAAACCCAGCTACACTAACAGCCTTTACTACATCCTCCGGTAACAAATTCCAGAGTTTGATTACACGTTGAGTGAAAAAATATTTTCTTTTATTAGTCTTAAATAGTTTACCCTGTAGCTTCATTGCATGTCCCCTAGTCTTTCTATATTCTGATAAGGTAAACAATCGATCTACATTTACCCGTTCCACTCCGTTCATTAATTTATAGACTTCTATCATATCTCCCCTCAGCCGTCTCTTTTCCAGGTTAAAGAGCCCTAACCTTTTTAGCCTCTCTTCATAGGAGTATCCTTCCATCCCCTTTACCATTTTGGTGGCTCTTCTCTGTACCTTTTCTAAAATCGCTATATCCTTTTTAAGATACGGCGACCAGAATTGCACAAAATATTCAAGGTGCGGTCTCACCATGGAACGATATAGAGGCATTATAATATCTTTTGTTTTATTTTCCATTCCTTTCCTTATCATACCTAGCATTCTATTTGCTCTCTTGGCCGCCGCTGCACACTGGGCCGAGGGTTTTAACATGGTATCCACAATGACGCCTAAATCTTTTTCCTGGGTGGTGGTTCCTAATGTGGAACCTTGCATCGTGTAACCATAGTTTGGGTTGTTCTTCCCTAGGTACATAACCTTGCACTTGTCCACATTAAATTTCATCTGCCATTTTGATGCCAAGTCTTCCAATTTATCAAGATCCTCTTGCAATTTTTCACAATCCTCTTGGGTTTTAACAACTTTAAATAGTTTTGTGTCATCTGCAAATTTGATAACCTCACTCGTTATTCCACTTTCCAGGTCATTTATGAATATGTCAAAAAGCAGCGGACCCAGCACAGATCCCTGGGGTACACCACTATTCACCTTTCTCCATTGGGAAAATTGGCCATTTAGCCCTACCCTCTGCTTTCTATCTTTTAACCAGTTCCTGATCCACAATAGTACACTGCCTCCTATCCCATGACTCTTTAGTTTTGCCAAAAGTCTCTGATGAGGGACCTTGTCAAAGGCTTTCTGAAAGTCCAGATACACAATATCAACCGACTCACTTTTGTCCACCTGTTTATTCACTCCTTCAAAAAAACATAACAGATTAGTAAGACAAGATCTTCCTTGTCTAAAGCCATGTTGGCTGTCTCCCATTAGGTTGTGACTATCTACATGCTGAGTAATTTTATTCTTTATGATGGTTTCTACCATTTTTCCCGGTACTGACGTCAGGCTCACCGGTCTGTAGTTTCCCGGATCACCCCTGGAACCCTTTTTAAAAATTGGTGTTACATTGGCGATCCTCCAATCTTCAGGTATTAGAGATGATTTTAATGATAGTTCACAGATTACTGATAGCAGGTCTGCAATCTCATATTTCAGTTCTTTCAACACCCTTGGATGTATACCATCCGGCCCAGGTGATTTGCTACTCTTCAGTTTATCTAATAGTTGTAAGACATCTTCCCAATGTATCGATATTTCCTTCAATTCTTCCGCACTTTTAAATACCACTTCAGTCATGGGTAACATCCCTACATCTTCCTCAGTAAAGACCGAAGCAAAGAATTCATTCAGTCTCTCCGCTATCGCCTTGTCGCTTCTTAGTGCTCCTTTAACCCCTTTATCATCTAATGGACCAACTGACTCTCTCACAGGTTTTTTGCTACGAATGTACTTGAAAAGGTCTTTATTTTGCATTTTTGCTTCCGCGGCAAGCTTCTTCTCAAATTCTCTCTTTGCCTGCCTTATCAATGCCTTGCATTTGACTTGCCAGTGCTTGTGCTGTTTCCAGGTTTCGTCGTTTGGCTCTTTTTTCCATTTCCTGAAAGATGCTTTTTTGGCAACAACAGCCTCTCTGACCTCACCTTTAAACCATGCTGGCAGTTTTTTGGACTTCCGTCCACTTTTCTTAAAGCGTGGAATACAGCTGGTCTGGGCTTCCAAGATAGTATTTTTCAATAACACCCAAGCTTGATGTACGTCTTTAACCTTCACAACTGCTCCTTTTAGTTTTTTCTTAACTGTTTTTCCTCATTTTATCATAGTCTCCCTTTCGAAAGTTAAAAGGTAGTACTGTGGATTTCCTTACTATCCCTCCTCCACTAATTAAATCAAAGGCGATCATGCTATGATCACTATTGCCAAGTGGCCCCAACACCCTTATCTCTTGCACTAGATCTGGTGTTTCACTAAGGACTAGGTCTAATATGGCTTCCCCTCTGGTCGGTTCATGAACCAGCTGCTCCAAGAAGCAATCATTTATTTCATCTAGGAACTTTATCTCCCTAGCATGTCCTGACGTGACACTGACCCAGTCAATACCGGGGTAATTGAAATCACCCATTATTATTACTGCGCTGTAACGTTTGTTAGCTTCCTTGATTTCTTTGAGCATTTCATCATCCATTTGGTCATTCTGGCCAGGTGCTCGATAGTACACCCCCACTGCCATCGCCTTCCCCCTTTTATATGGAATTTCAATCCATATAGATTCTACAGCAGATTTTGTTTCCTGCAAAACTTTAATCCTTTCTGACTCAATGCCCTCTCTAACATAGAGCGCAACCTGTTGAACTCAGTGTATTTGTTAAATCAGTCAGGGCCGAGTAGCAGCAGTTTAAATTTAAAACACAGAAGAGAGCTTTCTGGTTAAATTTAGAACCTAGCAGAGAGCTTCTAGTTTAAATTTCATACTAAGTCAGAGCCTAGCAGTAGCAAAGAGCTTTAATTCAAATCAAATCAGAATATAACTTAGCATAAAAGGCAAAATAGGGTCAGTATTCTTTGAGCAATAAATAGTCTTCTAGAGACCTTTACAAAGAGGCCTTCTACCTAGGAGGTAAGAGACCTGTGAAATTTTTAAAATAGGTGTTAAAGCCAGGTGGCAGGTCAAAAGGCCATTTTGAAAGACTCCTTCTATCCAAGCAAGGACAGTTAATCACCCAGGAAGTTGGTCACAATTTACCTTAGAAGCACAGCACAGGAGAGGGTACTGTGTAGCACCCCTCTATTACGTCTTATTTCCCTCCCTTCCTCCCTCACCAACACCCACACACCCCTGGGATAATTGTAGCTTTATAGGTACTTACACATCGTAAAGGAAAGGAGCTGCTCTCAGGTGCAGTTCTTTATTCAAATCAATCATACATTAAGGACCTGAGACTAATTAAGCTTCAGGTGAACAAGGTATATTAAATGTATTAGGTACACATTTATTAGTATAAGTATCCACAGCAACCCTTAGTAAGTAAATAACTTAAAGATCTAAACACAAGCTTAAAACTAAGATGCAGACAGCAGTCCAGCAGCGAGATGGGGACTTTCCAGTATTTTGCATTGAGTGTCACATGTATGATTTTCTCCCAGTTGGTGAGAGGTCTTACGTGTGCACTAGGTGCAAGGTGCTGTTTACTCTCAGGGAATGAATCCGTTCTCTAGAGGCTAGAGTAGCAGACTTGGAAGACATAAGAAAGACAGAGGTACAAAGACGAGACCTACAGGGATATAGTCCTAAAGTCCCACCTCCAGGCTGGCAGCATCCCTGTTGCCATAGAGGAGAGAAGTCATGTGACAGGAGAGCATCACCCTGGTGTGGCAGGAAGTGATCCTGTAACTAGGACCTGTCCTCCAGGTGATGTAAAACCCTCTCACACCAAGGAAGTTTCTCCAGGGCCATGTGCCCATGAGGGAAGGGTTAGGACAGCCATTATAGTTGGTGATTCAATCATTAGGCATGTAGATAGCTGAGTGGTTGGTGGATGTGAGGATCGCCTGGTAACATGCCTGCCTGGTGCGAAGGTAGCGGACCTCAGTGCCACCTAGATAAGGTCTTAGATAGTGCTGGGGAGGAGTCTGCTGTCTTGGTACATGTCGGTACCAATGACGAAGGAATATGTAGTAAGGAGGTTCTGGAGGCTAAATTTAGGCTTTTAGGTAGGAGGTTGAAATCCAGAACTTCCAGGGTAGCATTCTCCGAAATGCTTCCCATTCCACGCGCAAGACCCAAAAGGCAGGCAGATCTCCGGAGTATCAATGCGTGGATGAGACGGTGCAAGGATAAGGGTTTTGGATTTGTTAGGAACTGGGGGACATTCTGGGGCAAGGAGGGGCTCTTCCGAAGGGATGGGCTTCACCTTATCCGGGATGGAACCAGGGTGCTGGCATTAACCTTTAAAAAGGAGAGAGAGCAGCTTTTAAACTAGATAATAGGGGAAAGCCGACAGTCGCACAAGAGCGCATGGTTCGGGAGAATGTATCCTTGAAGGATACTACCAAAAGCAGAGAGGTTCCAAAAAAGAGTAAAGTAGCCCAAATGCCCTTGAGGATGGAGCAGACAGAGCTTAAAGATTCAAAATTACCTTAATATGAATAAAATACAGTCTATAAAATGCTTGTATGCAAATGCTAGAAGTATAAAAAAATAAGATGGGAGAGTTAGAATATATAACACTACATGAGATTTATTTTATTTTTTTTATTTAACAGTATTTCTAAACCGCCTTATCTTAATAATCAAGGTGGTATCACAGCAAGCAATCAAGTAAAGTGTGTGCGTTGTACATGCAGTGAGGATGAAACTTAGTTGTGTGAGGGCTGTGTTGGGTGCTTGATTTGTTTGAGCTATGTACAAGGTGGGCTATTTACAGTGGTGCTAAAACACATTTTATATACATACAGTTGTTTAGGAGGATTGGAGTGCTGTTATCCATTCTCTTAGGTTATGAGATGATGAGATATGAGATGTTAGATATGATTGGAATCTCAGAGACATGGTGGAAGAAGGACAACCAGTGGGACACTGTGATACCTGGGTACAAACTATATCGCAATGATAGAGTTGATCAAATTGGTGGAGGGGTTGTGCTCTGTTAGAGAGGGCATAGAGACAGAAAGGATTAAAGTTTTACAGGAAACAAAATTTGCTGTAGAATCTCTATGGATTGAAATTCCATGTAAAAAGGGGAAGGTGATGGCAGTGGGGATGTACTATCAACAGCCTGGCCAGAATGAACAAATGGATGATGAGATGCTCGAAAAAAATACCAGGAAGCTAACAAAATTTACAGCACAGTAATAATAACGGGTGATTTCAATTACCCCAGGATCGACTGGGTCAGTGTCATGTCAGGACATGCTAGGGAGATAGTTTCTAGATGAAATAAATGACTGCTTCTTGCAGCAGCTGGTTCATGAACTGACCAGAGGGGAAGCCATATTGGACCTAATCCTTAGTGGAACACCAGATCTAGTGCAAGAGATAAGGGTGTTGGGGCCACTTGGCAATAATGATCATAGCATGATTGTGTTTGATTTAATTAGTGGAGGAGGGATGGTAAGGAAATCCACAGTACTACCTTTTAACTTTCGAAAGGGAGACTATGATAAAATGAGGAAAATAGTTAAGAAAAAACTAAAAGGAGCAGTTGCAAAGGTTAAAGACTTACATCAAGCTTGGGTGTTGAAAAATACTATCTTGGAAGCCCAGACCAGCTGAATTCCACGCTTTAAAAAAAGTGGAAGGAAGTCCAAAAAACTGCCAGCATGGTTTAAAGGTGAGGTCAGAGAGGCTGTTGCCAAAAAAGCATCTTTCAGGAAATGGAAAAAAAAAAGCCAAATGATGAAAACTGGAAACAGCACAAGCACTGGCAAGTTAAATGCAAGGCATTGATAAGGCAGGCAAAGGGAGAATTTGAGAAGATGCTTACTGCGGAAGCAAAAACATGTAATAAAGACTTTTTCAAGTACATTTGTAGCAAAAAACCTGTGAGTCAGTTGGTCCATTAGATGATAGAGGGGTTAAAGGGGCACTAAGAGGCGACAAGGCGATAGTGGTGAGACTGAATGAATTCTTTGCTTCGGTCTTTACTGAGGAAGATGTAGGGATGTTATCCATGACTGAAGTGGTATTTAAAGGTGCGGAAGAATTGAAGGAAATATCAATACATCGGGAAGATGTATTACAACTATTTGATAAACTAAAGAGTAGCAAATCACCTGGACCAGATGATATACATCCAAGGGTGTTGAAAGAACTGAAAAGAAGACCTGCTATTAGTAATTTATGAACTATCATTAAAATCATCTGTAATACCTGAAGATTGGAGGATGGCGAACGTAACGCCAATTTTTAAAAAAGGTTCCAGGGGTGATCCAGGAAACTACAGACCGGTGAGCCTGACATCAGTACCGGGAAAAATGGTAGAAACCATCATAAAGAACAAAATTGCTGAACATGTAGCTAGTCATGGCTTAATGGGAGACAGCCAACATGGCTTCAGACAAGGAAGATCATGTGTTACTAATCTGTTATGATTTTTTGAAGGTGTGAATAAACAGGTAGACAAAGGTGAGTTGGTTGATATAGTGTATCTGGACTTTCAGAAAGCCTTTGACAAGGCCCCTCATCAGAGACGTTTGGCAAAACTAAAGAGTCATGGGATAGGAGGCAGTGTACTATTGTGTATAAGGAACTGGTTAAAAGATAGAAAGCAGAGGGTAGGGCTAAATGGCCAATTTTCCCAATGGAGAAAGGTGAATAGTGGTGTACCCCAGGGATCTGTGCTGGGTCCGCTGCTTTTTGACATATTCATAAATGACCTGGAAAAGGGAATAACGAGTTTGGATATCAAATTTGCAGAGACACAAAACTATTTAAAGTTGTTAAAATCCATGAGGATTTTGGAAAATTGCAAGAGGATCTTGATAAATTGGAAGACTGGGCATCAAAATGGCAGATGACATGTAATGTAGACAAGTGCAAAGTTATGCACCAAGGGTAGAACAACCAAAACTATGGTTGCACGATGCAAGGTTCCACATTAGGAACCACCACCCAGGAAAAAGATTTAGGCGTCATTGTGGATAACATGTTAAAGCCCTCCGCCCAGTGTGCAGCGGCGGCCAAGAGAGCAAATAGAATGCTAGGTATCATAAGGAAAGGAATGGAAAATAAAACAAAGGATATTATAATGCCTCTGTATCATTCCATGGTATGACCGCACCTTGAATATTGTGTGCAATTCTGGTTGCCATATCTTAAAAAGGATATAGCGTTATTAGAAAAGGTTCAGAGAAGAGCCACCAAAATGGTAAAGGGGATGGAAGGATACCCCTATGAAAAAAGGCTAGGGCTCTTTAACCTGGAAAAGAGACGGCTGAGGGGGGATATGATAGAGGTCTATAAATTAATGAACGGAGTGGAACGGGTAAATGTAGATCAATTGTTTACGTTATCAGAATATAGAAAGACTAGGGGACATGCAATGAAGCTACAGGGTAAACTATTTAAGACGAGTGAAAAAAATATTTTCTTTTATTAAACATGTAATCAAACTCTGGAATTTGTTACTGGAGGATTTAGCAAAGGCTCTTAGTGTAGCTGGGTTTAAAAAAGGTTTGGACAAGTTCCTGGAGGAAAGGTCCATAAACCATTATTAAAAAGGGACCCAGGATATCAATGCTTGACCCAATACAAGCATTGAGGAACCTGTGTCTTTTTGGGAATCTGCTAGGTACGTATGACCTAGATTAGCCACTGTTGGAAACAGGATACTGGGCTTGATGGACCTTGGTCTGACCTAGTATGGCATATCTTATGTTTTTAGTACAGCCTGGCCGAAGGCGCTGTCCCGGCGGGACTCCCTTTCCAGGCAGTAGTGAGCAGCGAATGTATTCGTGGAAGACCAGGTTGCTACTCGGCAGATGTCCATCTGGGGCACGGAGCACAGTGAAGCCACCGAGGCTGCCTTGGCCCAAACTCCGTGTGCGGTGACTCGACAATCCAGCGGGGCACCCGCCTTTGTGTGAGTGAAAGTGATTCAGTCCGCCACCCAAACCGAGAGGGTACATTTGGTAACTGCCTCACCCGGTCTATTGGGATCGTAGGTCACAAAGAGCCGGCCAGACTTGTGATGAGTCTGAGTGCGCTGCAAGTAGAAGGCGAGAGCCCTTCTGCAGTCAAGAGTGTGGAGAGCAGCCAATGCCTGGTTGACATGGGGCCTCGGGAAGAAAGTCAGCAGGACTATCTCCTGATTAAGATGGAAATCCGAGACGACTTTAGGCAGGAATTTAGGGTGGGTACTGTGATAAGGAAGCTTATCATAGCTCAGGAAGGGGCTATAGAAAAGGTGAAGTGTCTCTGAACAAGCAACCTGTCAGTGCTGGTAGAAATGAGAAAACAGAATTTTGCCATAAAAGACTACCAGTCCCAGAATGCACCAGGTTTCCAACAGCCATGAGAGGAGCTGAAGTGAGAAAACGTGTGTTCAATCAAAAGGGCTATGAGGTAATCCCCAAGCACTCATTGCAAAGGGCAGGGCTTGATTCAGCACAGCTGCGCTGTGCTAGGAAGGAACACTCATCTCAAAGGGCAAGGCCTGATTCAGCACAGCTGCACTGTGTTAGGGAGGAGCACTCATCTAAGCAGGGTAAAAGTAGAGTTTATTCTACAGATGACCATCTTCATGATCACCTTGGATATCCAGAGAATTGTCCTCAGTATCCTGAGAATCAGCTTGAGTTTGATCATCAGTTTCATCTGAAGGATCATCAGAAGCAGAAGCCAAACCGGACGGACAGAGAGGGAAAGAGACCCTTTGGAAGAAGGAAGAGAAAAGCCTTTGAGAGGTCTAGAAGAGTCCAAAGCAGTACGTATACTGGGAGGTATTCCAAGGGCCAGCATACACCATTGGACTGGGGAAAGCCAGAGGAATGGTGCTGCAGAGCTAGGAATCACCAGAGGCTACCTGTGAGGGAGACGGCTGCACGTGGAAGGGACCCTAAGACCTGTGCCAGAAGGTATGTAAAGAGAGATCCAGTGTCCAGGGATCTGGATTGGAAGGCTGGACATAAGAACTGGACTACATACTGGCCAGGCTATATAGAGAGGAACTCTAGCAGCAATGGAAGCTCAGGTATGAACACTGATCTATGCCCTAGCTATAACCTTGAAAGACAGCAGGGAAACAAGTATTCTCCTGAAAATGTTCCATTGAGAGATTCATCTGTGCCAATCCATGATATTGAACCCATGCTTGTTGAACAAGGGGGAATAATAGCAGATGAGGATCCTGTTTATATGGACTGTTCTCTATCTAAACTCTGTTGGTAACTTTCTGTTATAAAGTACAGCAACCATCACAAAGAAATACAAATTTGTTCTTTAATCTACTCAGAAAAGCTCCTGAAGCAGGATTTGACCCACACAGTGGAAGGCAAGCCAGCTAAGGGGATTTTCAGCTGGTAACTGCTAGCAATTAAGCCTTACCTAATTGCTTGTGAGCTAGGAGAGAATCACTTCTGTATCTATGTGGGAAGTAATCAGAAATTAACCTGAAAAGAACAATTTGTTTCTTGCTTTGTGGCTTTTCATTTTGTTGTTTTCCTGATTTTAACTTTGTTTTTCCAAGTTAACACTGAAAGCAAGTAACCTAATTTATGTGCTACCAAGCATATCTGTGTTGGGAGATATAACCCCATAAATAAATATCTTATTGGCTTTACCCAAGAGCACAACTAAATTATTGTCAGCAGCTGTGTCTGGTGTGAATGAACTACATTGCCCACAATACCTTGCAAATCATATAGATATATGCACTTGACAAGACTGTGAAGATTCTCACCCAGGCAGCCGTCTGACAGTACGGAGGACCACCCTATTCCGATAGCACCTGGTGTAAGGGGCATTAGCCATGAGAGCCTGGAGCTCACTAACTCGGCAGGCCGAGGTCAGCGCCACCAGGAAGGCCACCTTCCAGGACAGGTGCCGGAGCGAGCACATCACCATCGGCTCGAAGGGTGGATGGGTGAGCTGCATGAGCACCACATTCAGGTCCCACTCCAACAGAGGAGGACGGATGGGTGGCTTGGAAAGTAGAAAACTAATGGTTGCCCCGAGAGGGGCTTTCCCTCAATGGGGAGGTGGTTGGCAGAGATGGCGCTCAAGTGTACCCTGACAGAATTCGACTTCAGCCCTTCCTTCGAGAGATGGAGGATCTACTGGAGGATCCATCGAATGGGGCATGAGAATGGGTTGATCTGGAGCCCTGAGCACCAGACCGAGAAGCGCCTCCACTTGAAGGCGTAGGCTCGTCTAGTGGAATCCTTTCTCGAAGTGAGGAGGACTTTGACCTCCTCTGGAAGAGCTAGTGAAGCTAGGGAAACCCGTTCAGCTGCCAGGCCATGAGGGATAAGGAGGCTAGGTTCGGGTATTGTACCCGCCCCTCCTCCTGTGTTAGCAGACCCGGAACATAGCCCAGGGAGACAGGAGGCTCTGTCGAAAGCCAGAGCAGAAGCGGGAACCAAGGCTGCCGAGGCCACAAGGGGGCTAGGGGATCAATGATGCCTGATCCCGCTGAGCCTTGAAAAGGGTTCTCGTAATGAGAGGGAAGGGAGGGAATGCATAGAGCAGGCTGGATGACCAGTCCAGAAGGAATGCATCCAGGCTCTCGCTGCTTGGGTGCAGTACCAGGCAGCAAAAGCAGGGAAGTTGTGCGTTCTGGGGACTGGGGAAGAGGACTATTGCCGGCGTCCCCCAGCGAAGAAACAGCCTGCTACCCCTGGATCCAGCCGCTATTCGTGGGGGCAAAGGATTCTGCTGAGCCTGTCCGCCAGGACATTCTCCTGACCCAGAAGGTAGGTCGCCTTGAGGGACATCTTCCATCGGACAGTGAAGGAGCAGATGAGGACTGCTTCCCAACAGAGGGAGCGTGATCCCGTGCCTCCCTCCGTGTTGATATAGAACATCGCCACGTAGTTGTCTGCACGAGAACCGACCTCCCCTTGAGGTGGTCCTCGAAGGCCCTCAGGGCCCATCCAATCGCCCGGAGTTTGAGGAAGTTTATCTATTGCTGAGACTCCTGAGGTGACCACTGCCACTGCGTGCACAGCAGCCCACAGTGGGCTCCCCACCCTAACAGGGAAGCATCTGTCATCAGCACCACATCGTGCTGCGGGGCCTAGAAGGGCAACCGCCGGAGGAGGTTGCGGGGGTTTTGCCACCAGCTCAGGAAGGACCCTGACAGGGTCACTGAGGTGACTGAGGGGCGGGCTCTATTGGGTGCTGAGGCACCACGAAGCTGTCTGCATGTGCAGGCGGGCATGGGGGACCACATGCACGGTAGAGGCCATGTGGCTCAGGAGGCGTAGCATGGTCCGAGCTGTGACCCGTGGAGTGCTTTTGACCTGGGCCGCCAGGGCTCGGAGGCAGTCGGTGTGATCTGCTGGCAAGAAGGCGGTTGTCTACTGAGTATCAACGCGTGCCCAGATGAACTTGAGTGCCTGCACCGGCTCGAGGTGAGATTTAGGTAGTTGACCAAGAACTCCAACAGAAGGATTGCACGCGACATTGCTCGCCAGGTTTCCTCGACCGAGGAGTCCGTGACGAGCCAGTCGTCGAGGTAGGGAAAGACCGGCACGCCCTGACGCCTGAGACGGGCGGCGACCACGATGAGGCATTTCGTAAAGATTTGTGTGGTGGACATGAGGCCGAAGGGGAGCACCCTGCACCCTGAAGCGCAGATACAGCATAGTTACTCACCTGTAACAGGTGATCTCCGGGGACAGCAGGAATTTAGTCCTCACATATGGGTATCGTCGGTACCGACGGAGCCTGCGCAGGAACGCTCCCCAGCGTCCAATCAGAAAGCTTTTGGGAGCATTCCACAGTGCCTGGGTGCTGCCTTCCCGCCTTTCCCAACTGTCTGTCTCCAGTTGAGTTTTAAAGCTGAGACAAAGAGAGAGAGAGAGGGAAAGGAAAGAGATAGATAGAGAGATACAACTCCTAGGGGAGGTGGGTGGGTTGTTAGGACTAAATTCCTGCTATTCTCGGAGATCACCTGTTACAGGTGAGTAACTATGCTATCTCCAGGAACAAGCAGGAATGTAGTCATCACATATGGGGCCTCCCTAGCTTTAGGTGCCAGGGAGAGACCCCAGAAGTTGTGTGTCCCTGAAGAGGGCTCCACTTCCCCCCCATGTATCTCTGGCATCCTACCAGGGATAGTGGGTAGGAGTTGATTAGGTATGGAACAGGTGTTGGAGAACAGCCTGACCAAACAAAGCATCCCGGCAGGAGCTCTTGTCTAAGCAGTAATGGGCTGTAAAGGTATGAACCGAGGCCCAAGTGGCTGCTCGACAGATGTCGTCGATAGACACAGAGTGAAGATGAGCCATTGAGGCTGCCATGGCTCTCACATTGTGAGCTGTCACATGGCCCTCCAGAGAAAGGTTCTTACTCTGATAGGCGAAGGAAATACACTGAGCAATCTGTAAGATTTGGTCAGGTTACTTTCCTGTAGGCCCTGGGTTCATTTCACTTCACAGAGGCAGTGGGGCTTGTAATAAAACAACCAAACAGGTGTGGCTTGGAGAAAGGTTTTTTTATGTAGAAATAGGCTTAATACATAGGTATTGAACAGAGGTATATAGTGATTGTTACAGAGCTGTTTCAGTGTGCATCAATGAAACTGTGTGTGCATGTGCATGTGCATGTGTGAAGTGTGAGAGAGAGATAGGCAAGAACATGTGTTTAGAGCCTCATGGCAAGGGAGAGAGAGCGGGGGACGGGTGAAGGGAATTGATTATCAGAGCCTCCTGTCCTTCATGTCCGATGAATGGTGGAAGAGAGGTAAGAACATGTGGGTCAGAGCCTCATGGCAAGGTGTAGTGGAAGAGAGAGAGAGAGCGGGAGTGTTTCTGTCCTTTATAGTGAATTGAATCCTCTCCAGCCCTTCCCCTTGAGATCTGCTAGCCACTCCCTTTAAGGTCTGCCATTCTTGATTTAGCAAGGAGGGGCTTCAGACAGGCCTTGGAGACTGAAATCACCAGGGGGTCAGAGTTAATCTCATCCTGTAAACTGTCCTATTACCTTTGGAGACTGAAGTCACCAGAGTCCAAAGCTGCATGAAATGTATGCTGCCATCTCCCACACCTTTTTTATTTTTATTTATTATTTGTGCCTGGAAATGGTGGAAGCAAGCCTGTGGTACCTGTCCCTGCTGCCATTACATGATAGTAGGCAGCTTGTCTAATACCTCCTGTATTAAATACCTTGCTATGTCCAGCAAGTCCCCTGTCCTGCACAGTACTGTCTCTAGTATTCTAGAGATAAACAAGTCTCCTTATGAGTCCAAACCCCATGTCTTAGGTAGAGCAGCCACTACTGGGGGGGGGGGGGGGGAACCCCAATATGCTACCTCCGTGCCCGTCTTAGAGAGAGTGAACAGTGCATAAGGTCTGCAGGAATTTTTGAGGAGGCTAAAGCCAAAAGGTACCAGGATGCTATGAGTGAAGATAGGAAGCAATACTAGACTGCAGCTGACTCTTGTATTCAGTGTAATAGGAAATGCCAAATTGGCCAAATTAGCCTGGATGTAGGGGTGGATGCTGGAGAAGTTCAGTGTAACTACCTTAAAATGTTTTGTTTCTGTATGACATGTGCTGCAAGGATATGTACATTTGTTTCATTTTACAACACAGGAAAATTATGATAATGCATAGAAATATTTGTACAGCAGTTAAAATAATAATAGGGTGAATGAAAACATTAAAGACATGATCAGCAGTAGGTGAGTAACCAAATAACAATTCCCACACAGACACATGAGCATCTTGTAGCAAGTGTCCAACAATTTGTTGAATGTGTCCATTCTCATAAGCGATGGTGTGATTCACTTCAGTGGATGTTGTTTTAAGGTGATCAATATAGGCATGGAGTTCTGTAAAGTTGAGCAGTTTATGTAGTGTCTCTTCTCCCATGCCAAGTGGTAAGGGATGCACAGCATATGAGATAAAGTCTGGAATGTCCATAGAGTCATTGGTAACCAGCGGTGTGGAATAAGTTGTCCCATTAATTGTGAGGGAGACCAGTGGTGTATGACTGCACCAGGTATTGTTTGGTAAATAGTTTGAACTGTACAACAAAGTGTTCTTGGGAAGGCGAATGTCCTGCATTCTGGGAGCAATCGAAAAAGAAACATTCTGGGGAAAGAACAGATGAAAACAAAAGTGTCCAGCTCCAAGGTAATACAAACTGTGTGAGGTAGTCAGGGAATATGAGAGCTTAACAGTCAGGGAGCAAGAGGAGGAATTGTTCCAGCCTCTTTAAACTGGTGAGGTTGACACTTGAACTGAAATGTAGTCTGCTCACACAAACTGGGGTCCATCGGCTTGAATGAAGTCCAGGTGTTGTCCAGTGGCTGCACCCATGTGAGATGGTCCACAGGATACATAAGCATATTATCAAACTGCACCCCAATATTAACAATAGGATAAATAACTGTGTGTTGTCCTGACCATGGGATCAAAGTACAGATAGAGCAGCCTTGTGGTGAACAAATGGGAACACTAACTGTCCACCTATCAAGGTGAGCTATAGCAAATTCCAGTATTTTGGTACTAGCCATATGAATGAGAGATGGTGGCCAGTGTCCTAACTTAGCAGTGATCAGAATTTCCTTTAGTATAGTAATAAGCTTGATCTGTACTTGATCACAGGCAAGAGCCCAGGAAATATGCTTTCCCAATCTATATTCTGTATGTGCTAAGGTAACAATTTTCTGTTCTATAATGGGAGATATAAGAGCAAAGGTATCTACAACTACATTGGACAGTTTAGAGGAAGCTTCATTAATAATATGTTGTGAGGTAAAACCATCAGCAGCATGCTGAGCAGTGGATCCCCTTTTATTACGGAGCACCTCTATATCAATTATATTAAGGGCACCCAATGCAGTCCCTGTGCCACCTAAAATTGTATCAATTAATTCACGCTTGTGTCGAAATTGCTTGGCTCTGAGTGTTACTGACTGCATATCAAACCAAGTATTGAGCATTTGTATGTGGTTGGCAACAAACTGAGAGCAATTTGGATATTTGTAAGTAACTAGAAACAATTTGGGAAATAGATGCCAAGTAAGAAAATGGTATTCCACATCATATAAAACATCGTGTGGTGCATCATATTTAATCTGAAAGGGATGTCCTTCCTGAAATGGGTGGATATCAGAAAGGTAGAGTACAGGAGGAGCAGAAGTGGTGGGAGGGGTGGTATGAGGGGTGGTACGTAAACAAGATACATCCAAAAGCAATGAAGTCTCAGTGATGTGCTGTTGATCACTCACAACCCATGTATAAGTTATTTTCCAGGTACCTTTGTCCTGACAGGAAATATTGTACAAAATCAAAGCAGGAGGACCTAGAAAGTAACGTTCTGGGCGTGCCCTCAATTCTTGTGTCCTTTCTAGAGAAGTGGAAACTGGTGGTTCCCACTGTACTTGTGTGATGTTTAATGAATAGAACACTGGCTTGTCCTGTACCGAACAGAAACTCAGGATGACCAGATCCTTTCCTTCCGGGAAAGGTGGGGGTATTTCTTGGTAGTGATACACTTCACCTGTGGAGTTAGCCCAGCCAATCGTGCATATTCGGATGATAGTTCCTGTAATGAGACTTGAGTAGAAGAGAGCAGATACAAGAACAACAGGAAACCGAGACATAATAAAAGCAAACTTGTTTCCCTCTACTAGGGAGTAAACTAATGCTCCCCACTTATACTATGTAACAACAAAACAAAAAAAATTAATAATTTTTACTACTTATTTACATAACTATTAAACACATGTCAACTATACAGCAGGAGTAAATAGTTACCGTCCTCAAGCGACTTTTGTTCAGAAAGCAGCTGTCCGTGCTATCTTCAGAAAGCAGCTGTCCGTGCTGTCTTCAGGTGGTGTCTGAAAACAAAGACTGATAAAACATGTTTTACCCATATGGTTTTAACTGGGTGATGTGTTTCCAGTACTGCTGGTTGTCAGGCATTAGGATTTGGTATAGGCTTGGGCCTAAGGTATCAGTAACTAAGTACGGTCCTTCCCACTGTGCAGTTCCAAAGGGGAGGTTTGGTCTAGGTCTCATCTCTGCAAGACACTAGTGACAGGGCTTCCTTCATGTATTCATGAAATATTGATGGGGAATCCTTATATCCCTGTGGAAGCACAGTCCATGCATATTGTTTATTCAGCCACTGAAAGGCTGTTTTGTACTGGCACTCAAGGGCCAGGGGCAGACTCCAAAACCCATTGGATATGTCTAAAGCAGAGAAAAATTTACATTTGGGGTTCAGTTTAGAGATCATTTCAGGGTATGAGGCTACCACGGGCACTACAGATTTTGAAACTTGATTCAGGGCACGGAAGTCCATAGTGAGCCTGAAGGAACCCCCCGGTTTAACTATCGGCCAGGCTGGTGAATTACATGTGGAAGAAATAGGTCTAATCAGACCCCTCTCCTCCAGTATCTTCACAATTTTAGTCACTGGTTCTATAGCCTGATGAGGTACTGGGTATTGCTTCTGTGGTGGAGGATCCTCACCTTCCAACAGTATTTCTGTGTGCATTTTCCCACAATCTAACTTGTCTTGAGCCCAGACTGGAATATCAGCCACTTCTGAGGGAATTACACACAGATCATACTGCTGAGCTGCCTTGGTGCACTGAGTTGCTAACTGCATGGGAATGACTTCATGCACTAAAGTTTTAGAAGCACTTGAAGTTCCTGAATACTGCCACAATTTAAGATTAGCCATATCCACCACCAAATTTAACTGGTTGAGAACATCAATTCCAATTATTTCTTTTGGTGTGTTCACTATAGTGGAGGCAGTGGTTTCCAACATTTCCTTATTTTGTTCACTGTGCATAGGGATACCCCATTTAAGTGGGATAGCCACACATTTGGAAGCTGTGTCATTAATTCCTTGAATTTCATAAATTTCCATATTTTTCTGATCTGCAGTGGGAGAAGCTCTGTTAGTAAAACTAATTCCAGCCCCTGTGTCAATCAAAGCTAGTTTATCCTGACCCCCTATTCTGCTGATAACATTGGGGCGTGCACAAGAGTCCAGTATCAAGGGTGTTACAAGCCTTAAATTGTGTCCTGGGCCTGTATCCATTTCATCATCCAGAGGCTCTGGAATTGAGTCCTCTGCTGAGATAAAGGAGGCAGGCTGGGCTATGAAGGCTTGAGACATTTTGATATCTGCGCTCAAGAGGTCAGGACATCCCTATGCAGTAGCCTTGTGTTTGTCCTGAGCTGCTTGTAAATCCTGTTTTAATTTATCTAGTTCTATCTGCAGTATATGTTTGTCTTGTTCCCATTTAGTTTTCTCCTTTTCTAGCCCATTTCTCTGTGCTTTGAGCTCCTGAAAAGGAATGTAACCTGAGGAGTTTCTAAAAGTACCTCTGCCATGTGCTCTCCAAGGTGTGTGTCCTCTGTCTGTGTTTCTTGTGTACTGAGAGGATCCCTCGGCTTGCCACTTAGGTGTGTGTCCTCTGTCTGTGTTTCTTGTGTACTGAGAGGATTCCTTGGCTTGCCACTTCCGTGCTTCTGATACTGTAATGACCTGCAAGGGCTGGGTCTTCCAAACAGACCCAATTCTGAGCATTAACATATCAAAAGGGGTTGCTTCAGGGTCTTCAGAAAATAACAGAAGGTGTTTTGTAATCTCAGGGGATAGCAATTCTAATAAAAATTCCTTATGCATGCTCTCCCCATAATCTTCTGCCTTGGGCCAGGGCTCCTGCTCATTAAGAACTGCTTTTAAAATCCAGACTCTTTATGCAAACTGTTCCAGTGTATCATTTGGTAGAGGTGAAATAATTTTAAATACTTGCATTGGGGAACAGTGAAATAGTTTCTCAGTACCCCTTTTAACCAACTGGTATTGGGTGAGTGAGAGAGCCAACTCTATAATAGTGTGGCCCCAGAGTCAAATGCATAAGTCTATCAAAGTCTGATTGTTTTCTTCTGTATTTCCCTAGACCCCAGTGAATCAGAATATCAATCGCCCATTTAACCCACTGATTTACATTAAGAGGCATAGTGCCAATTTTCTCAACTATTTTTTCTATATCTCTATCTTTTCAATTTTCCTGCACCATTACTTTAACTGGTGCTTTGAGTTCAGTACTGGGTGCCATGTCTAAGTCATCTGAATTATCCTCCTGGCAGAGATCCTGATTATTGCTGGGTTCTGGCTGAGATAAACTATCATGAATTTCTTCATGTGATTCATCTGTATTTTTCCCATTCCTAAGTCCAACTATGCATACTTTAGTATTCTTTTGTTTGTCAGTAGCTTGTATGCATTGCTCATAAGGTGTGTCATAGGCATAAGGGGATGTGGGTGTTGGCTTTTGTCTTCCAGAGGCCAATTGATCGTTAACGTGACTCAATTCAAGTTTAAGTGCTTCTAATTGCTCACTAACAGTTATAAAAGAATTTGTGGCTTGTATCAATTGAGTTCTTTGTATAGAGATACAAATTTGTGCCTCCTCAAGGTCTTTGGTCAATTGGGTACACTGAAAAGTCAGTTCAGTATTGTCCTTTTTCATGCTAATGAGCCCCCTGCACATGCCTTGGATAAAAAGGCATTTTCTTTTATTTGTTTTCTTTTTGAATTCTTGATCATGGTTTAACATTTGTCTTTGAATATTATACCATGATGACTCAGGGAATTCACCTTCAAAGGGACCCCCTTTCCTCTTACAGTATGAAATTAAAATTTCAGCCAGCTTTAAGCCTGCTCTCACTAAGATAGTTACTGACAGGAGACAGAGAAATAAAAGTTAAAAGGGACAGGAGGTAATAGCTTTATCAGGAAAGATGTATATTGTATTCAATGAGGGACTGTTTACCTGTGTATCACTTCCAAACTAAATCTGGACTATCTCTCTGTCTTTTCTTAGCAGCTCAAATAATATAGCAAGCCTATACATCAAAATAAGACGATTGCAAGCCACTCTGTGTGATGTCTTTAAAATTCTAGATGCTTACAGAGCCTTTTGACAATAAAAATCTCACCTTGTCTAACCCACAAAACAAATTTATCACTGGAACTGTTCACTAAATAGTGTCTAAGTGTCATCCAGTCTGTGAATTGTAAATGGTCACAAGGATGTTTGATTCTGTCTGAAATCTACTTAATGTATTATACAAAATTATTACTTACCCAACTGGAGGTCTGCTGTGAAATCCCGGACGAGCCCCCATAAAGAGGTAAGATTTGGTCAGGTTACTTTCCTGTAGGTCCTGGGTTCATTTCACTTCACAGAGGCAGTGGGGCTTGTAATAAAACAACCAAACAGGTGTGGCTTGGAGAAAGGTTTTTTATGTAGAAATAGGCTTAATACATAGGTATTGAACAGAGGTATATAGTGATTGTTACAGAGCTGTTTCAGTGTGGATCAATGAATCTGTGTGTGCATGTGTGAAGTGTGAAGTGTGAGAGAGAGATAGGCCAGAACATGTGTTTAGAGCCTCATGGCAAGGGAGAGAGAGAGCGGGGGAGGGGTGAAGGGAATTGATTATCAGAGCCTCCTGTCCTTCATGTCCGATGAATGGTGGAAGAGAGAGAGATAAGAACATGTGGGTAGTGGAAGAGAGAGAGAGAGCGGGGGAGGGGTGAAGGGAATTGATTATCAGAGCCTCCTGTCCTTCATGTCCGATGAATGGTGGAAGAGAGAGAGGTAAGAACATGTGGGTCAGAGCCTCATGGCAAGGTGTAGTGGAAGAGAGAGAGAGAGAGAGAGAGAGAGAGAGAGCGGGAGTGTTTCTGTCCTTTATAGTGAATTGAATCCTCTCCAGCCCTTCCCCTTGAGGTCTGCTAGCCACTCCCTTTAAGGTCTGCCATTCTTGATTTAGCAAGGAGGGGCTTCAGACAGGCCTTGGAGACTGAAATCACCAGGGGGTCAGAGTTAATCTCATCTTGTAAACTGTCCTATTACCTTTGGAGACTGAAGTCACCAGAGTCCAAAGCTGCATGAAATGTATGCTGACACAATCCAATTAGACAGTGTTCTCTTGGAGACTGGAAGTCCCAAATGAGAAGGATCAAAAGCAACAAAGAGTTGAGAGGACTTTCTATGTTGCTGTGTTCTTTGTAAGTAAAAAGCTAAAGCTCTTTTACAGCCCAAGGTATGAAGATTACTCTCTGTATCTGATGCATGAAGCCCTGGAAAAAACACAGGTAGATAGACCGCCTGGTTCAGATGAAAAGGCGAGACCACCTTTGGCATAAAGTGTGGATGAGTGCTAAGGATTACCTTGTCATGATGGAACCTTGTATAAGGTGGATTAGCTACTAGCACTTGCAACTCACTAATGCGGCGTGCTGATGTGATTGCAATGAGAAAGATAACCTTCCAAGAAAGGAATTTCAAGGAGGTAGTAGCTAAAGGTTCGAAAGGTGGCTTCATGAGCTGCCCAAGAACCAGGTTTAAGTCCCATGCCACCGGTGGTGGCTTAATGGGAGGCTTAGTTAGAAGAAGGCCTCTCATAAATCTTGCTATAAGAGGATGAGAGGAAATAGGCTGTCCATTTAGAGGCTTAAGGGAAGCTGCAATAGCACTCAAATGGACTCTTACTGAATTTGTCTTAAGGCCTACATTAGATAAATGAAGGAGATACTCCAGCAAAGATTCCAGAGGTATCGCAAGAGGGTTAAGACCCTTTTTCAAACACCAAACGGTAAACCTTTTCCACTTGAAAGCATAAGAGCGTCTAGTGGAAGGTTTTCTGGAAGCACAAAACATCTTTTACTTGCTGAGAAAGATTAAGATCTTGGAGATCTAGGCCTTCAGCAACCAAGCCCTGAGATGCAGAGACTGGGGAATGGGATGCCATAACATTCCGTCCTCTTGAGATAGGAGATCTAGAGCAGACCCTAACTCCAGGGAGGGAGCTTGAGAGAGATGAAGAAGCAGAGGGTACCACACTTGCCGTGAGGGTACCACACTTGCTCCTACACTTGCCCTACTCACCACACACAGCAGAGGGTACCACACTTGCTCCTACACTTGCCCTACTCACCACACACAGCCACTGTAAATATTTATTGTAAATAGTTTGATGATTTTTTCACTTTAATACCTTACAAAGTTAAATTTTATTGTTCAATGTAAATAGTTGAATTCTACTGTTCAATGTAAATGTATACAGATGTGTACAATACTGTTAAGCTGTTACATGTAAACCGCCCTTGATCTCTGGAAGGGGCGGTATAAAAGAAAATAGTTAAATAAATAAAAAATGTGGAGCTATGAGAATCATATGACCTCTGTCTCTCTGAAGCTTGAACAGGGTTTTGGGAATTAGGGGAATGGGTGGAAAGGCATACAGGAAGTCTTGACCCCAGTAAAGGAGGAAAGCATCCCTGGCCTGAGCCCCCTGAGCCGGAGTTCTGGAACAGAACCAGGGAAGATTGGCATTCCACGGACTTGCAAAGAGGTCTACAAGGAATTTGTTCAATTCTCTGAGATCTAAAATAGGCCTGTAACCCCCTGTTTCTTTGGAATAAGAAAATAAGGGGAATAGAATCCTGTGCCCTGTAGATGAAGAGGTACTTCTTTTATTGCCCCTTGGGCAAGAAGGATAGCCACCTCCTGACCTAACAGGTTGATGAGAGAGGTCGGAGAATTGATCTGCTTTACTACTGTGTGAGGGAGCATTCTTGAAAAATGAAGCTTGTACCCCTCCTTTATGATGGAGAGTGTCCAATGCTCTGCTGTTATTTGCCCCATCTGGGGGCAAAATGACATAACCTTCCTGGAATGGTGGAAGGTTCTGGTTCCTCCAGAACCAGAAAGGCTAAGTTCTCTAGTTGAAAGTCAAAGGCCCTGAGGAGGCTGAGGCTGCTGGGCCAGTTGAGTCCTTGCAGCCTTTGCTTTCTTCTGTTTGGGTGGTTGCTGACGTTTCCTTGGAAGCTGACCTGCAGAAGATGCCTGCTGAACATAAGCAGGATAAAATCTTTTCTTTTTACAAAAAGATGGTTTCTTGAACAATTTCTTTCTAACAGGATCAGCAGTGGACTTGGATAATCTATCCAAGGTGGAATTTTCAGCATCCATTTCATTGGCTTTTTCCTGCCAATCTTTACCAAACAGGTTCTCACCAGTACAAGGGATATTTCCCAATTTGTCTTGTACCCAGAGCTCTAGATCAGATGCCTGGAGCCAAGCAATTCTACGTGCACCTATGGCGATAGCCGAGGTTCTGCTTATACACTCAAAGCAGTCAAAGGCTGCACGGTTGGAAAATTTAGAAACATCTTGGGCATGTTTGACCCAAGTGAGAAAGTCCTGTCTTTTATCCTCAGAAATGAAAGGACTTAAAGTCTGTAAATTATCTGTGACCTCCTTTAGGAACATTCCCATGTAGAGACTATAGGAACTGATCCTGGCAGAAAGCATGGAAGCTTGGAAGACTCTAGGTCCAAAAGCATCCAGGGGTCTGCACTCACGTCCTGGAGGATTAGAGGCATGCCTTTTTGCACTCCTGATCCTTCTCATGGCTGACTCCACCACAATAGAGTGGTGAGGAAGCTGAGTCTTATGGAATCCAGGACAAGGAGGGACTCGATACATAGTATTGAGTCCCTCCTTGTCCCTCTTTCAAGCGCTCCAGGAGGAGCTGGACATCATCCGCTGCTGCACCATCGACAGAGAGCCCTCTCCCTGCCCGGAGACCAACCGCTGAAGCAGCAGACCAGTCGGGTCACTCACCATCGCAGAGGAGCTCACCGGAGAGACGAACAGCTGATTCAGCAGGCTATTCTGCACACGTGCTTCCTCAGAGCTTTCGTGCAGGAAGCCTTCCAGCCCATCAGCGCTCACCACTGCCCAATCGCGGCACAGCTCTCCTTTTAAAAAGAGGCGCGATCAGGCGCACGATCCTCTTTCAAGCGCTCCAGGAGGAGCTGGACATCATCCGCTGCTGCACCATCGACAGAGAGCCCTCTCCCTGCCCGGAGACCAACCGCTGAAGCAGCAGACCAGTCGGGTCACTCACCATCGCAGAGGAGCTCACCGGAGAGACGAACAGCTGATTCAGCAGGCTATTCTGCACACGTGCTTCCTCAGAGCTTTCGTGCAGGAAGCCTTCCAGCCCATCAGCGCTCACCACTGCCCAATCGCGGCACAGCTCTCCTTTTAAAAAGAGGCGCGATCAGGCGCACGATCCTCTTTCAAGCGCTCCAGGAGGAGCTGGACATCATCCGCTGCTGCACCATCGACAGAGAGCCCTCTCCCTGCCCGGAGACCAACCGCTGAAGCAGCAGACCAGTCGGGTCACTCACCATCGCAGAGGAGCTCACCGGAGAGACGAACAGCTGATTCAGCAGGCTATTCTGCACACGTGCTTCCTCAGAGCTTTCGTGCAGGAAGCCTTCCAGCCCATCAGCGCTCACCACTGCCCAATCGCGGCACAGCTCTCCTTTTAAAAAGAGGCGCGATCAGGCGCTCGATCCTCTTTCAAGCGCTCCAGGAGGAGCTGGACATCATCCGCTGCTGCACCATCGACAGAGAGCCCTCTCCCTGCCCGGAGACCAACCGCTGAAGCAGCAGACCAGTCGGGTCACTCACCATCGCAGAGGAGCTCACCGGAGAGACGAACAGCTGATTCAGCAGGCTATTCTGCACACGTGCTTCCTCAGAGCTTTCGTGCAGGAAGCCTTCCAGCCCATCAGCGCTCACCACTGCCCAATCGCGGCACAGCTCTCCTTTTAAAAAGAGGCGCGATCAGGCGCTCGATCCTCTTTCAAGCGCTCCAGGAGGAGCTGGACATCATCCGCTGCTGCACCATCGACAGAGAGCCCTCTCCCTGCCCGGAGACCAACCGCTGAAGCAGCAGACCAGTCGGGTCACTCACCATCGCAGAGGAGCTCACCGGAGAGACGAACAGCTGATTCAGCAGGCTATTCTGCACACGTGCTTCCTCAGAGCTTTCATGCAGGAAGCCTTCCAGCCCATCAGCGCTCACCACTGCCCAATCGCGGCACAGCTCTCCTTTTAAAAAGAGGCGCGATCAGGCGCACGATCCTCTTTCAAGCGCTCCAGGAGGAGCTGGACATCATCCGCTGCTGCACCATCGACAGAGAGCCCTCTCCCTGCCCGGAGACCAACCGCTGAAGCAGCAGACCAGTCGGGTCACTCACCATCGCAGAGGAGCTCACCGGAGAGACGAACAGCTGATTTAGCAGGCTATTCTGCACACGTGCTTCCTCAGAGTTTCGTGCAGGAAGCCTTCCAGCCCATCAGCGCTCACCACTGCCCAATCGTGGCACAGCTCTACTTTTAAAAAGGGGCGCGATCAGGCGCACCCGTGCCTTGCGGGCCCATGCCTGAGGGCCGCGCAAGAGGGCCCTTTGGCACGGCCCTTAGGCTAAGGCAAATAGGCTACTCCTCCCATACGGCAACATCGAAGAAACAGTCAACGTGGAACCAGCATCTACAACCAAGTACAGCTGAGCTCCCCCAGGGTTGAGCTCGCGTATTTCATCTCCTCACAGATCTTTCACAACTGCAAGTATACCCTCAGCAAACTCTAGTTCTGACTCTTTACAGCCCAATATCTCAATTTTATCATACCACTATGATTAATCTGCTAAACTGTAGTAGGTGTTTGTGTTAATTGATATATGTTTATCATCTAGATATACTCTAACTACTGTTGTCAGTAGCCTCCCCACATGTAATTAGAGTAATTGGTAATCATCAATCAGTACTGTCGTCAGTAACTAGTAGTGATCCTACATTTGTATACTGCAGCAAGTAGTAATCATTCTGTTTTAGTAATTTGTTAGCAGTAGCCTCATAACTGTTGCCAGTTGTATACCCTCAAGAAGTACAGTTGTCTGTAGCAATTCATTACTGTATTCATTTCTGTTCTAGTAGTTTATGTTGCTAATAGTAGCCATTACTGTTGTCAGTAGTATATTTCAATAAGTACAGTTGACTATACGATCATACTATTCTCTAACTTACCAGTAGCACCTCCTCAATTATTAGTAGCTCTTGATATCTACTGTTGCCAGTAGCTATTAAACAACCTCACACAATTAGGTTCAATACAGTGTCCAGCTGCTCTCCCCCTACCTTCTACATAACACTACGTTTCAGTGATCTATTCGCTCATACTATTCTACCTTGGTATTTTATTGCTTAGCTCTTCCAACAACACCTCATTTAAAATGCTACGCACAAATACCACACTAATGAAACTATCATACATTTGTATAGTTTTAACAATATTAATCATCGACCTAACATTAAGCTTAGATAGCAAAAGTCATAAAACAATACCTATAATTCATACACATACCCGCAACAACTATCATATAGGACACACTTATACAAACAACATTCCTAGAACAAATTTCCATAGACTAATTCACATAAAACATACAAACTTACGTCAAACGCCTAAGGGAACATGTACCAACTACTTAACATCTCTTACATGCATACTTATCAATGCACGATCGATGAAAAACAAGCTTCCCATATTTAATGACCTAATATCTGATTTAAAGCCAGACATATTATGTGTCACTGAAACCTGGCTCTCAGAGACCGATACAGTCTACCTAAATCAACTGGATAACGAAAATTATGACACATTCTACAAACACAGAAATAATAAAAGAGGCGGAGGAGTATTAATGATGACAAAAAAAGAATTAAATGCCAAAACAATCCAGTCAAACATCTCAAACAATATAGACTCTCTACTTATAAAAATTGGACTCCTGAAACTCTGTCTAGTCTATAGACCCCCAGACCAAAAAGCAGACTGCCTTGATTCTTTTATTGAACTACTCAGCTCATCCTCCGATCAACATCCTATAATCATGCTAGGCGACTTTAATCTCCCCTCGCTACCAACACTAGACTCCAAACTATTCTTTGATGCTATATCGGACATGGACTACCACCAAATAATAAACAAATCAACTCACACCAAAGGTGGAACACTCGATATTGTCCTTCTACCTAATTCTCTCTTCGAACTTATCAACCCAGATGCTGTAGAATGTACACAGATACCCTGGTCGGATCACTATATTGTCAAATTCAACATCACATATCCTGTCACTAGCACTAATAACTCCACTAGAGCTATCCCAACTACAAGATTTAAAAAGTTTAATAACACTGAATTCATTGACTTAACAGTCCCACACCTGTTATCATCTCCAACGAACCTGGATGATACTGTCAAAAACTGGTATGAAACCATTAACAACGCAGCCAAAATTAATCATACGAATAAAAAGAGCATCTACTCTAAGTCTAACACCAAACCCTGGTTTAATACTACTCTAAAACAAATGAAAAAGAATCTTAGAAAATTAGAATTCATCTGGCGCAAATCTAAACTGACAATACACAAAGAAATATACAACAACCACCTTAATAAATACAAAGAAACCCTAGACAGCACAAAGAAAGAATACTACTCTGAAATTCTGTCAAAATCTTACAACAGACCAAGAGAGTTATTCTCCATGGTCAGAAACCTAACCAACCCACAAACTTCAGGCACTGAAATTACAGACATCACAGTACAAACTTTAGCTTGTCATTATCAAAACAAAGCAAAAACACCATCAATGATTATAGACCCCATTAATACATCCCACCAGCCATCAGACGAATGGGCAGACTTTCATCCCATAACTAAAGAGACACTAAAAAACATCATCACTAGCCTAAACACTACAACTTCTTATCTAGACCCATGTCCAGTAACATGGATAAAAAACACACTGTCAATTTTATTACCCTACATCCTCTCAATAGTTAACCTCTCACTAACTCAAGATTATCTCCCATCATCACTCAAACATGCACAAATCCGCCCAATCCTTAAGAACAGCAAACTCGATAAAACATCCCCAACATCATATAGACCCATATCCAGCATCCCATTCTTAGCTAAAATAATTGAAAAAGTGGTCCAACTTCAGACACAAGATTTCCTAGACTCATCTTACCCGCTTGATGAGCAACAATATGGCTTTCGCCCCCGCCACGGAGTAGAATCACTCCTTACAGTTCTATTAGATGCGCTCCTAAGAGGCATTGACAACCAAAAGCAGGCTTTCATACTACTTTTCATTGATATATCAGCGGCGTTTGATAGCGTACACCACACAATAATGCTCAACAGCTTGAGACAAATAGGTTTAAACTCCATAGTACACAAATGGTTCTCGTCCTACCTAAACAATAGAACACAAAATGTAAGAATTGGGAATCAAACCTCCACCACATATAAACAAGAAATAGGATTACCACAAGGTTCAGCATTATCAGCTCTACTTTTCAATATTTACATAAAACCCGTTTGCAAAATATTCAAAAAATTTGGAGTACAATATCATCTATATGCAGATGATATCATGATGTACATTCCATTCACGATACCCAATCTACCGCTCCAACTCCTATCGGACTGCTATAATGAAATCACAACTTGGCTTAAAGCTCAAAATCTCCACATAAATCACGCCAAAACAGAAGTCTTAATTGTGACAAAAAACAAATCATATACCCCACCAACACACATAAGACTCCAAAATCAGGAAATTAAAATAAAAAATGAAATAAGATACCTAGGCATTATACTAGACACACATCTCACCATGGAAACTCACATCAGCAATACGATAAAGAAAATTTACTTCAAACTAAAAACGCTCAAACAACTACGTCCTCTTGTATTCTCACAAGATTTCATTAATATAATCCAGGCTACTATAACTCCTCACTTTGATTTTGCCAATATAATACTCATGGGCATATCAAAACAAAACATCAAACGTATACAATTAGCACAAAATGCAGCTGCAAGAATTATATTGAAAGTTAACTCACTCCAACACATAACACCAATACTAGCTTCCCTCCATTGGCTTCCAATTCAAAGCAGAATAATTTACAAAATAATAATTACTTCATTCAAAGCCTTATACGATTTAGCTCCAACCACACTATGCAACCTAATACACAAAGAACCACCTAAACCTACACAAAGAAAAGGCCAATTAAACAAACTAAAAACCCCAAAAGATTACACAAGAGCTCACAAATCAACAAACCACAGAGCATTTTCCCACGTAGCCCCCACCATCTGGAATTCCCTCCCCGAGGAGCTACGAACACTAACCGAGATCACGGAACTCCGCAAGAATTTGAAAACTCATCTGTTCACCAAATACTATAACAACACAGAGACTCTCCCACCTGCTTTAGATAAAGGCTAAACAGGCTTCTGGCTGTTCCAATTAAAATCCTTTCACCCAACACAGCTCTTATAGTTACGCCCCTTGATGACCCCACATCTTATGCCCTTTTACTCCCATAGGTGTATGTATGTGTATATGTAGGCATATGTGTATATGTATATGTATATATATATATATATATATATGTATGTATGTGTGTATATGTATATATATTTTTATGTGTGTATACACATCTATATATATATATATCTGTAAATAGTTTATTCTGTTATGTTCTGTTCACATTGTTAGAATTATATTATGACGTTCCTTGTAAATTTATATTCGGTTAATTATACTAACATTGACGTTCCTTGTAAAACAACTTGCGTTGTCAAGTGTTAAGTTTTGTTCTCTGTAAACCGCAACTGATCTGTGGAAGATGCGGTATATAAATGTGTATAAAATAAAAAAATAAAAAAATAGTATCCAATCTACGAGAATGAGGAGAGGTGGTAAGAGGTGTTTCCCACATCCTCAACATGAGATCATACAAAATCTCATGAATGGGTAAGGTAGCTGCCTCCTTAGGAGTTTTGGGATATTGTAAAATTTCCAACTCCTTAGCCCTTGGCTCTGTTTCAGGGGCCACAGTAATGGACAGGCCCCGAGCCAACTCCCTGATGAAGTCTTGGAAGGACATATCCTCTGGAGGAGACATCCTGCGTTTAGGGGAGGAGGTCTCTTCGGGGAGGAGGTCTCCTCTGGGAGAAGCATCGCTGCATCGACAGAACTTTCAGAATCCTCAGATTCTTCTGAGGACTCGAAGTATCGTCTGTCCAGATGCTTTTGCAGAGCCCGATACCCGTACCGACCAAGGTCAGTACCGGGATTAACCGGTACCAGAGGGCATCGAAGGACAGGGTACCAGCAAAGCAGACACCAATGCCGATGCTATCGGTACCGGTACCGATGCCGGTGCCAGTACCGGTGGAATTGTCTGTCGCGGTACCAAGGGCGTCGATGCCGCAAGGAGAGCCGCCAGACTGCGTTCCATAGCCAGAACTCTCTGGTCTATCAACGCCGCCAATGCCTGGATGTCGGTACCGGAGGAGACCACCGGTACCCCAGAGCATGGCACCAGGAGATCTGTCGAGGCCGAGCCATCGAGAACATCCTGGAACCCCGATAATGCTTTGGAAGCCGAAGTCTCCCGCTGGGGTAATTTTGCCGGTGAAGAATCCTCGAGGGCAACGCCAGAGGCATCTCGATGCTTAGAAGGAGATCTACCCTTTGAGGACCGGCTGGATTTATGTTTAGTTACCTGAGATCCACGGGAGGAAGAAGCAGCCCTGGAAGACGTCAATTGCCACCGAAGCTGCATCAGAGGGAAACAGGGTACTGAGCTTGGCAGCTCGGTTCTGCCGACCTCTTTTAGACATCATGGCACAGGACACACAATCCGTGATGGAGTGGTCAGGACCTAAACATTTTAGACACCATTCATGGGTGTCGGTGACGTTGATGGTACCGCCACACTTGGTGCACTTTTTAAAACCTGAGGCAGGTTTTTCCATGTTAAGGAAAAGTTTTTGGGCCTAAGGCCCAAAAAGGCGTGTGCACCTGAAGAAGAAAGAGGAAAAAAGAAGATTTTTTTTTTTTTTTTTTACGGAAATAAGACCGGCGGTACCGGTAGAGCGTCGAAGAAGGCAGACGCAACCACAAAAAGAAAGAAAGAAAAAAGGAATTCTTCTGCGGTGACAGGAACACGACCTGCTGGCTCAGCGGAAAAAGAAGAACTGGAGAGAGGCAGTTGGGAAAGGCGGGAAGGCAGCACACAGGTGCTGTGGGATGCTCCCAAAAGCTTTATGTTTATGTTTATTGAATTTGATAAAACCGCCTTTCTGCAGGAATCAAGGCGATGTACAATTTTCCAAAAAAGCACAGAAAAGTCAAGGCCGGGGGCCAGTGAAAATAAGAAAGGAAGTTACAATGCTTTGACAGGAAAGAAAAAGAGGGAGGAGAGAAGACGAGATGGGAGAGAATACATATTCCAAGATAGAAACAAAAGGAGAAGGAAAGCAAGAAGGTCACACAAAAGGGGTTGGAAGGTCAAAGGCCAGGGAGAAAAGATGGGTCTTCAGATTTTGTTTGAAGGTGGTATGATGGGTCTCTAAACGTAAGGAGGAGGGGAGAGCATTCCAAAGAGCCGGCCTGGTGAAGAAGAAGGTAGAAGAGCAGGTGGATTGCAGGTGAGCAGATGAAGGGGAAGGGAGGTTGAGGTAGAAGGAACGAGGAGTGTGCCCGGGAGAGTGAAAGTTGATGAGGTCTGCCAAATATTGGGGGGTGCTAGTGTAGAGAACTTTGTGGACCAGAGTAAGCAATTTGAATTGGAAGCGAGCAGGGATAGGCAACCAGTGGAGGTGGAAGAGCAATGGAGTTACATGGTCGCGGAGGGTGGCATGGGTAATAAGACGAGCTGCAGTATTTTGAATCCTTTGGAGCCGAGACAGTTGAGACTTAGGGAGACCAAGAAATAAAGAATTTGAGAAATCCACGCGTGTCATGACTAAAGATAGCAGTAGGATATTAAGAGCTGTAGAGGTGAGAAATGGACGAATGGCTCGAATTTGCCTAAGAAAGAAAAAGGACGTTTTAGAGACGTGCGAGATGTGGGATTGAAATGAAAGCTCAGGGTCAAAATGAACCCCAAGATAGCAAAAGGTAGTGACTAAACGGATGGAAGTGCCAGAAAAGGAAGGGGCAATAGAAGGAGGTGGACTACCATATGAAAATCAGATTGCGATGGTCTTAGTGAGGTTGAGATGGAGGTAGTTTTGAGTCAACCAGTTAGCCACGGAAGAAAGACAGGAGCTTAACACAGAAAGGTCGGGACAGGAAGAGGAGGTATGGTGTAGTAGAACAATGTCATCTGCATAGTTGAATGCGGTGATGCCGGATTGCTGTATTAGACGGGCAAGAGGGGCCAGGAAAAGATTGAAGAGGAGAGGGGCCAGCACCGAACCCTGAGGAACCCCACAAGGAAGAGGAAATGGGTCTGAAGGAGGGATAGAGGGAGAAGAGGAGAGAACTGTGCAAGACCGAGAAGAGAGAAAAGAGTGGAACCAATGATGGACAACACTACAGAGTCCCGCATCCCGTAGGCGAGAAAGAAGGAGGGAGTGGTCTACCAAGTCAAATGCCGCCGAGAGATCAAGTGCTACCACCACCGAGATGTCACCACGATCACGAGCCACATGCAGTGCGTTAGTGAAAGCAAGCAGAACTGTCTCAACACTATGGCCCTGGCGGAATCCGGACTGACGAGGGTGGAGGTAGTTAGTGGAGTCAAGGTGGTGTGAAAGCTGAGCAAAGACTATTTTTTCTAGAGGTTTGGAGAGAAAGGGGAGATTAGAAACAGGGCGATAATGGGCAGGAACCAGAGGATCAAGCGAGGGGTTTTTAAGAATAGGGCGTATCAGTGCATGTTTCCAGGGGCGGGGAAAAATACCTGTGGAGAGACTCGAGTTAAACATGGTAAGGATAGGGGGGAGGAGTGCTAGATGAGGAGCAAGTAGCCATGAGGAGGGGATAGGGTTAAGGGTACATGAGGTCTTTTTGGAGGAGGAAATGAGCTTTCTGATTGGACGCTGGGGAGCGTTCCCGCGCAGGCTCCGTCAGTACCGACGATACCCATATGTGATGACTACATTCCTGCTTGTTCCTGGAGATTGCCTGTGCTGGAGGTGGATTAAGATATGGGCATAAGCATTCTTTAGATCCAAAGAGCATAGCCAGTTGCCCTGCCAGAGGAAGGGCAGCAGAACGCCAAGCGATAACATCTTGAACTTCTCCCGCACCAAGAACTTGTTTAACTTTCAGAGGTTGAGGATGGGCCGCAGACCCCCCTCTTTTTCAGGACGAGGAAGTACCGGGAATAGAAGCTCCGACTTCGATGGTGCAGAGGGACCTTCTTGACTGCCCGTTGGGCAAGGAGAGAGAGAGGTTCCCGCTGCAGTAAGACCTGGTGCGTGGGGAGTCCTGGAGGCTCCGCCAGGGAGAAGGGAGGTGGAAGCCTGTCGAAGCGAAGGCGATAGCCATCTCGGACGACCTGGAGAACCTAGGTGTCTGAGGTGATGGAAGCCCACAATGGGGCGATATAAGACAGGCGTCCCCCCACTGGCTGCTGCGTAGCCAGAGGGCAAGGGGCTATGCCGATGGTGTCCTGTTCGGGTTGTGGAGGAGCCGGAGTTTGGACTTTGGCCCTTTTGGCTTGCGATGCCCTTGACCGGACTTACCCTGCACTGGGGTAGTCAGCGTGGCGAGTAGCCCTGCTACTTGAGGCCCTTCCTCGGAAAGAAAGGCTTTTTGGCTTGTTACTTTTTCCGGGGCAGAGTGGAGGTCTTGCGTGAGAGACAGGTTCTGGTGACAAACTCAGTCTCTATCTCCGCGGCTTTATCCTCCATCAGCTTGCTGAAGAGCTGCTCGCGAGGCAGGAAACATCCAGGAGCTTTTCCTGAACCCACTGCTCCAAATCTGAGGATTGGAACCATGCTTGGCGGCGGGCCCCGATGCCCGTGGCTGCCACCCGAGTCGATGACTCGAATCCATCGTAGGTGGCTCAGGAGAGGTATTTTGAGCAGTCTGTAAGGACTTCAACAGAGTACCAAATCCATTGAGGGGTTTGCCCTCAAGGCCCGCGGAGAACCCTCCGAGCTCCTTGGCTAAATCGCACAAGAACATACCCTTGTATAGTTGGTATGCTTGAATACGACAAGACAGCATTGGGCCTTGGTAGGCCTTGCGGCCCAGGGCATTAAGGGCTCTTGACTCTCGGCTGGGCGGTACTGACGACTGCGATTTTGGGCTCTTCTGCTTCCTCATGGCCGACTCAACCACCATAGAGGTCTGGGGAAGTTGGGTCTTCCTGAACCCCGGCCCACGTTGTACCTTGTACATAGTATCAAGGCACTTGCTCACGATGCCTCCCACATGCGGAGCAGCAGCCGAGACAGAATAGGAGGAACCGACACAGTCAGAGATTCCCTAGGCGGGGACTCGTACTGAAGAATATCGAGCTCTTCAGCACGAGGGTCCTCCTCGGCCTGAGTGGCCAGGTTAAGGGCCCATGCCATGTCCCGAATGAACACCAGGAAGGATGTGTCCTCGGGTGGCGAGCGCCGCTGGAACGCGGGCAGGGAGGGGTCCAACAAAAGATCCTAGTGGGTATGGGTTTCTGGGGAGGTGTCCCCATCGAACTCTGAGAAATCTGTCAGAGTCCGAGCCGGGCAGATCGCCCTGACCAAAAGCCGGTGCCCATTTGGAGCCGGTGGCCCTGGAAGATCTCACTTCCGAGGAATGGGAGGGCGAGCGAGACCGACATTGAGGATTCTCACGAGGCCCACGGCTCTCGGCGGCTTCCTGAATGGATTTCGGTATACCACGTGAGGGACCCACGGTCTCTGGGCACGAGTCAGAAACACTGCGTTCTAGCGGCAGCATGCGGGACTCCCACACAGGCATGAGGCCCTGCGACGCCAACCCCAGGGTTACCGGGTCGGGCATCGAAGAGGAGAGGGGGTCTTCACCGGGACAGCCCTCAGGAGACCGGCGCCTTCGGAAGAGGCCTCTGTGTACCTTGTGGGGTTGCTCCCTGTCCAACTCTCGGGAATGCCGAAGGGGGCAGAGTGACCGAGCATGGAAGCGCTCGCGCTTATTGGAAGCCCCTGACAGCGACTTTGATGCCTTCTTCTTTTTGTGCCGTTCCACCTCAGGGGATCCCTGGTCACAGTGCCGCCGAGAGTGCGGAGCCAAAGGGGGGGACCCCACCGGGGGAGAGATGACTGAAGGCACCACCAGGGATTCTGAGGCGGCCTTTTGAAAAATATCTTCGGACTTCTGCTTACGTCTGAGCAGGGTCTTAGAGGACATTTTCTTGCAGAGCAGAGCTCCGGATCATGGTCAGCTCCGAGGCACCGCAGACAACAGTCGTAAGTGTCCATAAGCGACATGTTCCTAGAGCATCTATCTCATTTTCTGAAGCCGGTGGCCATGGGGGCAAAAACGGCCCCCGGAAGGTCAAAGACCCACATGGCCAGCGGTTAGGGAAAGAAAAAGGATGCGAAGCCCGTGACAAAAAAATGAAGAAAGAAAAACCTATCCCCAACAGCTCTAAGAAAATAGAGCAGGGGAAGGACGGGTAGAGAACTGATGCAACTGGAAAACAAAAGGCCTGTAGGCCAAAAAACAAAGACTTTTTCTGAGGGATGAGGACGTGCGTCCGAAGGGCTCTGTGGAAAAAGGGAGAAAGCACAGTTACTTACCTGTAACAGGTGATCTCCGGAACAGCAGGAATTAGTCTTCACATATGGGGGTTCGTCGGCGCCGACGGAGCCCGCACGGGAATGCTCCCCAGCATCCAATCAGAAGGCTTTTGGGAGCATCCCTCGCGCCTGCGCGGTAGCTTCCCGCCCTTCCCACTGCCTCTCCCCAGTTTGCGTTTCATAGCTGAGACAGAAGGAGAGGAGAGGAAGGAAGAGAGAGAGAGAGAAAGTTACAACTCCTAGGGGAGGCGGGTGGGTTGTGAAGACTAATTCCTGCTGTTCCGGAGATCATATGTTACAGGTAAGTAACTGTGCTATCTCCAGGAACAAGCAGGAATGAGTCTTCACATATGGGGACTCCCTAGCTGAGGGTGCCAGAGGAGATCCCAGAATGCGCGCCCCTGGACAGGGTGGCGGCGCCCAACCTGGATCCCCGGCATCCCCTGAGGGATGGAGGGTAGGAGTTGAGAAGAGTCGCCAAAGGCACAGCAACCTAGAGCTTACCTACTGGATTGTAGAAGGCAGAGCTGCGACGGGTACCGTAGGTGCAGTAGCGCAGTCTTCAAGGGAACGTCATCGCAGATAGGACGAAGTTCCCCAGTCCGGGCGGGCTGGAGACGTAGGTGTCAACCGGCACCGGAAAGACTGCAGGTCTTCACGAGGAGCTCTAAGAGAAGCTGAGAACTCCCGTAGGAGCAGAGTCCCCAATCCGGAGGACTAAGCAGAAGACTGACCGATCTGGGAGAACCCAGCCCGGAGAAGAACAGGATTGTACCCCGGGATATCGAGGGGTACACTGCCTACCCTAGCCGGCCAGGGATAGGAAGACAGTGGGTTCGAAAACCTCCAGACAAGGAGGCGTAAACCAAGGGGCTGTTGACCTCACAGCAAATTTAAGCAGAACCGGTCCGAGCACCCGAGCCGCAGGACGCAGGCAAGCGGGCCGGCCGGACCCCGTAAGAAAAGCAAAAACGTCATTACCGACAATGGGAGCAAGTCGGTAAGACACAGGGCGCTATAATATGTCCCAAGAGCGCCCACCTGTACCGATATATATCCAATGGCAGGAATAGATGTATATCGGGCTATAGGTGGGTCAGGGAACACCCACCCAGGTTATTAACCCAGTATGCACATGGGAGAACGATACTGACAACTCGGACCGGCCCTTGATCCACAGGATGGAGCCCACCAGGAAGGTGGCAAGGGAACGGACCATCCAAGCGATGGGCCGATGTGTGTGGGGCAGGCCGATCGGCGAGGATAGCAGTATGGTTGCGTGACCGTCAGATCAGTTGGGGGGAGCACATCAGGAGTACGTAGGCCCCTGAGGCGTCCGCCTGACAGCCACGCTGAAACCGTGTCCTCCGTACCATAGGGAAGGCAGGAGGGTAGAAAAAACCTACGGCCACGGTGTGACCGTGGGGTCAGCTCTGGCATATATAAAAAACACCCCTCGGGGGTAGGGTCAATGCCCTCCGCCGCTCCGAAGAAGCATGGAGCGGAGCCGGGGATTGATCTGGGTCAGTGGAACTCCTGTCCACCGTAACCTGACAGAACCAGGGGTTTTATTGCAAGAGTGGAGGCACCGACCCGAGGGCGGGGGTGGTCCGGCCCTGTCAAGGATTAGTGAGGCCCATGCTCGGAGAGTAGCGGCCAAGGCCTCCACTAGGAAAAAGAGAGCAGTGCGCAATTCCCTCAATCCGGGAGAACCCGGTAGAGGGGAGTCGAGGGACGTACCCGAGGGTAAGCCCGAAGAAGACTAGCATGGCCCTGAGGAGCCAGGCTAACCCGGCGTGGGAAAGGTCCCCCCCCCCGGGGGAGGGGGCCCAAACTTCCAATCTGAAAAGAATCACAGTGTAGAACTGGACAATAACTTCCAGTAAGAGGAGTTAAGCGCACACTGCCACATACCGGAGCCTAAGGTTGCTTGGGAAGGGCAGCCTGGTGCGAGCTCAGGCACCGCCGACCGGCATGAGATGTCCCCGGCATTGCCGTGCCCGGCAAGTGGGCAGAGGAAGGACACTTCCTCTTCTTTGGAAATTGGAAAGGACATCTTCTACCCCCGGGAGAGGGGGAGGGCCGCGGGCAGCCAGCACCAGACAGGTCGGCGGCGCACTGAGCAACCTGACGCAAGGCCTCGCCGTTGAAAAGGTTCTCCCCGGTACACGGGGAAGTACCCAGATTATGCTGCGCCCAGCTGCACAAGTCGGAAGCCTGCAACCAGGCTGTATGACGCGCCCCTATGCGCACGATTCGGGGGGCAGGAAGAATGCTTCTTCTTGCTACCGACCTTCCTCAGGGCCGATTCCACCACAATGGAATGATGAGGAAGCTGGTGCGTCTGGAAACCCGGAGAGGGGGGCACCCGATACAGGGCATGCATGGCCGCAGGCGGCGCTGGTACCTGTAAGGGCGAGCGCCAAATCCCGAGCAGGAGATCCCGCAGGGATGGATGTAAAGGAAGCATTATGGCTGCCTGTTCCGCAGGGCCCGGACTCAGCGGAGGGTCCGGGATAGGAATGGCGAGCAAGTCCGCCATGTCAAGGAGGAAGTCCTGAAAAGATGGCTCTCCCAGAGGAGCTATCTCGGGGGAGGCCGAGGCGCAGGGGCCCGCTGGGACACCAGGTGACCCCCTGTGCAGGTGCACGGAAGGAATCGCTCTAAACAGAGGAGGGTACTGACAGCCCAAATGCGAGGCAGTTGGCGCTACATCGTCAGAGCCCGAGATCGATTCCAAGCTGGGCATCGAAGAGAGCGACGTCCCCGACGGGCCGGCGGGACTTGGCCTCGGTCCCGACTCCGGGGCAGTCCGCAAGGGCGGCTGGAGTGGCGCCGAGGCCGTTGGAGAGCAGGCGAGCGCATCACTGCGCCGCCGGAAGAGACCAGGGTCGGATCCGAAACGCGGCGGGACCACTCTTTCCAGACTGGAAATCGATTCGAGGCTGGGCATCGAACCGAGCGACGCCTCCTTAGGGGGCCCCGGAGTCGGTGGCCGCGCCGGTGCTGCCACTCCCGAGAGTGGAGTCGGGGCCGCACCGATCGGTGCCGAGGGCAACGAGGACTTCCCAGGCCGAAACTCGGCGAAGAGGGAAACCCCCGGATTCGGCTCCGATGTCGTGAGAGAGACCCTTCTAGACGCCTGGGCTCTTCCCGCGCCCGTTTTATTGGGTGGGAAACCCTTATGGGGCGCACTACGTGGCATCGAGGGTACCCATGTAACCTGCCGACGAGCCCCAGTGGGGGGCGAGATGCGCCGCCCCGGCTCCGCGGCCGCGGCGCATCTGCGGGTCGACTCGACCGAAGATCCCAGGTCCCGCGGGCAAATAGTGACAAGTGGAACGCTCGACGCCCGCGCAGATGCCTGGAGGTCGGAGACGTCCGGGGGAGGCCCCGGCCCCTCGCAAGGTGGGGGTGCCAACCCGCCCGACTGGGATAGGTCGATCGGTTCCGCAGGCGGAGCCCGGAGGCGACCCCTGGCGAAGACCGGGGTCCTTGTTGCTGAGACCGCCGCGGGAGGGGCGGAGCCACTCAAGGCCAGTACCACCCCCGCGGAAGCCGGGGGCAAGTCGATTGGCCTTGGCGGAGCCGAGGCCACCCGGCGCCAATCCCCGGCGGGGAGTGGGGCCACCGACTCCGACGCCCGTGCCGAGGACTTGGTCCCGCTCGAAGCGGTCATCACCCCCGCACAGGGCAGGGGTGTGGGCATGCCATACCGGGTCAGGGTGGTCCGACGATCCGCAGTGACGAGCGGAACGCTCGACACCAACGCCGATGCCGGGGAATCGGCACCGCCAAAAGCGGGTACCGCCCCCGCGCAGGGCCGGGATGCCGCAGAGCCAGACTGGGTCGAATCGATCGGCCCCGAAGGCACCGAGGACACCAGTCGACAGTCCCTGTCGAAGAGTGGGACACTCGACGCCGATGGATCTGCACCGCTCGAAGCGGGTGCCACCCTCGGGCATGGCTCGAGAATGTTCTGTGAGGAGCTAACCTCAGGAACAACCTGAAACCCCGTGGAGGCTCTGGAGCCCGACGACTCCCTCCGGGATGTAAGGGACTGGGGGGGAAGGCCGGAGCCGTTGTCATGCGGCGCATGAGACTCACCCCTCAAGGCTCGGTTAGTCTTAACAGACTGTTGTTGGGTTACCTGATCCTGGCGAGGAGAGAACGCCGACGACCGCTCCCCAGAGGGAAAGACGTCATCGAGGGACACTCGAAACGGGGAGGGTCTTCTCCCGATGCTGAAGACCGGGGAACCGGAGGAGAAGGGGTTAGGGCCCCAACAGGAGAGACACCAGGGGTTGGAGTCGGAGCAGAAGACAACGTCTCCACAGTGGGGGCACTTCCTAGGGGAAGAAGGCTCCATACTGGAAAGCCCGGTAGGCCTCAGATAACACGAGGAGAAAACTCCTCGAAGGAAATAAAAATGAAGGAAAAAATGGGTGCACCGAAGGTGCCAGAGTCAGCGGGGTAAAAAAAACCTGCGACCACAGGAACAAAAAAGGAGAAAGAAGAAAAAGTTTCTGCGGTGACAGGAGTTACGTCCTCTCTGCTCCGCGGAAAAACAAAAACTGGGGAGAGGCAGTGGGAAGGGCGGGAAGCTACCGCGCAGGTGCGAGAGATGCTCCCAAAAGCCTTCTGATTGGATGCTAGGGAGCATTCCCGTGCGGGCTCCGTCGGCGCCGACGAACCCCCATATGTGAAGACATTCCTGCTTGTTCCTGGAGATTGAGCAAGATGTCACCCTTGGGCGGGAAGAGGACACCGCATGCATGGCAGCAATCTCAAAGGCTTTCTTTGAAAGCTGGGGAATTGCTCCGCATGGGCTCCGTCAGTGCCAACATCACCCATAAGTGAGGATTGACTTCCTGCTTGTTCCTGGAGAAAAGATTTTCCAGATGTCCAACTCTGCTCCGGAGTCGACAGTGACCCCATGCTCCAAGGCCCCTTCTGGAACCCTGGGGTGACCTCAAAGCATTGAGACTCTTTGGCAGTGGGTCCTCCAAACGGAGCATCCCAGAAGTGGAACAAGAGAAGAAGAAACCCTCGAGGACCGCCTCGGTGAACGGGTCAGGGATAGTGAGTATGTCCCACTCCTGACCCCACAGCCAACACCGTGAGTCCAAGGGGACAGAGCAGGAGCAGTCGACCAAGGTGACCCAAAAGGAATCATCAGTCTCCGGTGATCGGCCTCAGACTCCCGAGGACATCCTAGTCGAGGACCCTCCCTCATCGGAACCGGCACCAGGCTCGAAACTCTTGATGCCCATGCAAAGGCTGCAGAGCTATCTGGAGACCAAAATGGTGGTCTTGGAGCACAGCTAGTCTACCTTCATGGGCAACAGCAAGCTCTGATGTCCGGTTCCTCTAGTTCATTGGCCCCAACCACTGGGCCCTCGACCTAGAGGACATTCCCAGTGGCCAAGCTGGTCATCGAGTGCTACCAGCCTCGAGATGTTCCTCGGCCTAAGTCCCGATCCTTGAGGCAGAGATCCTCCCTGGTGAGTGCCTGTGGCTCAGACTGCAGGACCTCTAAGGGACAAGGGCCCTTAGGGTGCAGATTGCTCTAGGCACCTCCAACTATAAGTCTGAGTGGGAGACCAAGAACGAGGAGTCTCTGGATACCCGATGCCACTGCGATGTGTCTTCAGATCAGTCTCCCACTGAGCACTGGCGCAGGTTTCCGCCTGATGATATGGCCTTCCCCGCCTTTGGGTGGCACATGGCGAAGACACTGGCATTCGACACAGAGTTGGAGGAGGATCCTTGCAGAGAGGGACTCGAGATCCTCCAGTACAAGGCTCCTCCGAAGGAGGCACTCATGGTGCCCATCCCTCAAATCTTGGAATGGCTACTCATCCGCATGTGGGAGACACCCGCATCGGTACCCATGGTGAGCCAACGGCTAGAATCGATGTACTGAGTCTGCCTAGCCCTGGTTTCCAGAAGGCACAACTACCACATAATTCCATGGTGGTGGAGTCAGCCATGCGTCAGTTCAAGAGCCAACAGATGTACACCTTGCTGCCCCTGGGGAGGGAGGCCCATGCTATGGATGCCACGGGCAAAAAGTGCTACCAGGGCTCGATGCTCATTGGCCAGATCCAGGCATACCAGCTGTACATGGCCATGCATCTGAGAGACCTGGTGAAGGAGCTCACTGGGTTCTCGGCTGGTCTCTCCAAGGAGCCCCTCCAGTGGTTCCAGACCCTGGCCTCAGCTGTCATAGTGCTCCAAATTCATGACTCGGGCAGCCTATGACAGCTTTGAGTTGGTGGCTAGAGTAGCTGCGGCAGGCATCAGTGCCCGGCGCCAGGGCTGGCTACAGTCTTCCAACCTGGAGCAATAGGTTCAGGACAAATTGGTTGATGTCCCTTGCCAGGAAGAGAATCTCTTCTGCAAACCTATGACTGATACGGCTGTAGAGTTGGAGACAGAGTTCCTGAAAAGGACCAGGCTCTCCAAGAAGACCGCTACTCTTCCCCAATGGAAGCCCTCTGGTTAAAAGCCCTCTTACTCCAGGAAGGGCAAGGCTTACAGAAACTACCCTCAGTATCAGTCCTTCCCAGCTCCCCAACAGGGTCAGCAGGCTAAGGGCCAAGGGCATGGCCCTCGTAAGCCCAGGACTCCCAAAACCCAGGCACTAGCTTCGGCCCAGACTGACGGGAGCTTTTGACTCCTTGGGCATAGCCTCTCCCCTTCTAGGAAGCTCACCCAAGCAGCCCACATGGGGACATCTAGTCCTGTTTGCCCACAGGTGGCCTTCCATCACCAACAACACCTGGGCACTGAAGGTGGTCAGGAAGAGTTACCTGCTGCAAATTCTCCCTCCATTCTTCACAGAAGAGCCCCCAAGGACTCCCCTCCACCAGATCCTGCTACTGCAGGAACTCGCAGGTCTTTGAGAGGACAGGGCAGTGCCACCAGTGCCGCCACACCTTTGGGGCAAAGGGTTCTACTCCCAGTATTTCCTCATACTCAAAAGAACGGGGAGCCTATGGCCCATCCTTGACCTGTGAGACCTAAACAGGTTCCTAGTGAAGGAGAAGTTCAAGAAGCTCGCCCTTGGAACACTGCTGCCATACCTCCAGCAGGGAGACTGTCTATGCTCTTTAGTCCTAAAGGATGTGGACACTCACATCCTCATCCATCGCAGCCACAGGCAGTACCTCAGGTTCATGGTGTGAGGCGGCTACTATAGGGTACTACCCTTTGATCTTGCTTCCACCCCCAGAGTCTTCACTAAGTGCCTAGCAGTAGTTGCAGCCCACCTTCGCCTCTAAGGGGCCTTTGTCTTCCCCTACCTGGACGACTGGCTCATAAGAGTGGGTTTGGCTGCTAAGGTGCAGCAGGCCACAGCCCACACCACCCACGTCCTTCAGTATCTGAGGTTCATCATAAACGACCCCAAATCCCATCTCCTCCCAACAGTGTCTGGAGTTCATAGGGGCATGACTGATACTGTTCAGGCCAGAGCCTTCCTGCCTCTGGACAGAACAGACTGCCTCAGGGAGTTGGCCGCAGACTTTCAACACTGACGCTCGGTGTCTGCTCGCCTTCTGCTCCAACCACATGGCATCCACGGTTCATACCCCAGATGCCTGCCTTCACATGAGGGCGGCCCAGTGGTGCCTCTGCTCCCAGTGGACCCAGGACACGGGCCGACTGTGAGACAGGGTGATGATGACTCGCCAGCTGGCAAACTCCCTCGGCTAGTGCATTTTTAACCTCCCCCCCCCCCCCCGACAGTCCTCACCATGAATGCCTCCCTCCTGGGTTGGGGGCTCATTGCGAGGACCTCTGCACTCAGGGCAGTGGGTCGTAGATGGAAAGCCAACAGCAGATCAACCTCCTAGAGATTTGGGCCATATCACTGGCTCTCCAAGTCTTCCGCCACCATCTGCAGCACCAATCAGTGCTGATCCAAACAGACAACCAGGTTGCAATGTTCTACGTCAATAAGCAGGGGGGGCATAGGGTTATACACCCTCTGCCAGGAGGCAGTAGCCCTTTGCTTGTAAGCAAACCACAATGGATGCTCCTGCAGGCGGTATAGTTGCAGGGCCAGGACAATGCCCTGGCAGGCAGGCTAACAGGGTTCTTCCAGCTGCACAAGTGGTAGCTGGATCCCAGAGTGATCTCTCGGCTCTTCCAGCCCTGGGGAACTCCACAGCTGGACCTCTTCACTAGCCTGGCCAGCTCTCAGTTGCCCTGCTTTTGCTCCCAACAACCAAATCTGTCCTGGGTGGCAACGGATGCCTTCCTCATCTCATAGATAGAGGGCCTTCTTTATGCCTTCCCGCCTACGCCACTGATAGCCAAGAACTCTCTTCAAGGCTCACCGAGATGGGATGTTGCTGATATTGGTGGGCCCTCGGTGGCTCAGACAACTATGGTTCCTACTGCTCCTTCACATGTCTATAGTGCCCCTGGTCCCCCTGGGAAGTGACCTGGGACTACTGTCATAGGAGGAGATCTCCCTCCTACATCCCAACCTGGGGTCTTTGTCATTAACTGCTTGGCTGCTGAAAGGGTAACCTTGGCCCCTTTCAACCTTTTAGGGGAGGTTGAGGAGGTCCTCCTGGCCTCCCATAAAACCTCCAATAGATGGGCTTATGCCTTCAAATGGCGCCGATTCTCTGTATGGTGCGTGGCGCAACAGATTAACCCATTCTCATGCTCTCTGCAGCTTATGCTGCAATATTTGCTTCACCTGTCTCAGGCAGAACTGAAGTCCAACTCAGTCAGGGTTCACTTGAGTGCTCTTGCAGCACACTACCACCTTATCGAGGACAAGTCTCTCTTTGTGCAGCCCCTCATAACCTGCTTCCTGCAGGGCCTTCTGTTATCCAAACCCCCTGTCTGCTCACCAGTGGCAGAGTGGGACCACTGTTTGAGCCCCTGGCTACCTGCGTTACCTTTCATGGAAGGTTGTCTTCCTGGTGGCGCTCACATCCGCTCGCAGGGTCAGTGAGCTTCAGGATTTGGTGGCAGATCCGCCTTACATGAGGTTCGATAAGAGCAGGTCATGCTCCATACACACCCTAAGTTCCTTCCCAAGGTGGTGTCCCCATTCCACCTAAACCAAGTGGTGGTGCTCCCCACCTTCTATCCATGGCCTCACACCAGCAGGGTGGAGACAGTCCGTCATACCCTGGACTGTAAGAGGGCCCTACCTCCAACAAACCCAGGGCCACTGCAAAGCCTTACAGTTTTTCATCTCCTATGATCCCAGCCAGCTGGGGGAGGCATTGACCAAGTATACGCTGTCCACTTCGCTGGCAGACTGCATTACCATCGCCTACGAGCAGGCTAGGTTCTCACTGGAGTGCCGGGTCATGGCCATGGCGACCTCTGTGGTAAACCTGCATTCCGTCCCTGTGATGGAAATCTACTGAGCCGCCACCTGGTCCTCTGTCCATACTTTCACAGCTCACTACTGCTTCAAGAGGGAGTCTCAACAGGACAGCGCCTTCAGTTATTTATTTATTTTATTTTTATTTTATTTTATTCACATTTCTATACCGCATCTTCCAAAGTTCAGTTGCGGTTTACAGTTAACAACAATTAACAAAGCAAGTTTGTTTTACATGGAACATTGAGATATAACAGAACTTATTTACAAGGAACATCATATTAAATGTAGAATAAACTGTGCAATATAATACCAAACCGTGTGCAACTATGTACAAAGTTTATATATGAATATATCAAGGGTGAGTGCTATCTGTGTGGGTTAAAGGGCTTTTGCATGGAGCAATCCGATTATCTCTTTAACCTTTGTCTAATGTAGATAATGAATTATCTATATTATAATGTTTGGTAAACAGATAGGTTTTTAATTTCTTGCGGAGTTCCATTATCTCTGTTAGCTTTCGTAGCTCCTCTGGGAGGGAATTCCAGATTGTAGGGGCAATATGGGAAAAGGCTCTATTGTTTGTTGATTTATGGGCTTTTGTAAAATCTTTTGGGATTTTCAGTCTGTTTAATTGCCCTTTTCTGTGTGTAGACTTAGATGGTTCTTTGTGTATTAGGTTGCATATCATGGAAGGGGCCAGGTCATATAAGGCCTTGAATGATGTTATTATTGTTTTATAGATTATTCTACTTTGAATTGGTAACCAATGAAGGGAGGCTAGTATAGGTGATATGTGTTGGAGGGAGTTAATTTTCAATGTGATTCTGGCTGCTGCATTTTGTGCTAATTGCAATCGTTTAATGCTTTGTTTTGTTATGCCTATTAGTATTAGATTGGCAAAGTCAAAATGTGGGGTTATGGTGGCTTGGATTATGTTGATAAAGTCTTGTGTAAAAAGTAGTGGACGAAGTTGTTTGAGGGTTTTGAGTTTGAAATAGATTTTCTTTATGGTATTGCTGATGTGTGTTTTCATCGTGAGGTGAGTATCTAGTATAACACCTAGATATCTTATTTCCTTTTTTATTTTGATTTCTTGGTTTTGAAGTCTTATATATGACGGAGGGGTATATGATCTGTTCTTGGTCACAATTAGAACTTCTGTTTTAGTGTGATTGATATGGAGGTTTTGTGCTTTTAGCCAAGTTGTGATTTCATTATAGCAGTCCGATAGAAGTTGAAGCGGTAGGTTGGGAATTGTGAATGGAATGTACATCATAATATCATCTGCGTATAGATGATATCGTACTCCAAAACTTTTAAAAATGTTGCAGACTGGTTTTATGTAAATATTAAATAGTAGAGCTGACAGCGCTGAACCTTGTGGTAGACCAATTTCTTGCTTGTATGTGGTTGAGTTTTGATTTCCAATTCTTACATTTTGCGTTCTATCATTTAAGTAGGACGAGAACCATTTATGTACTGTGGATTTTAATCCTATTTGTTTCAAGTTATTGAGCATTATTGTGTGGTGTACGCTATCGAACGCTGCTGATATGTCGATGAAAAGTAGAATGAATGCCTGTTTATTGTTGTCAATTCCTCTTAGGAGCGCATCTGTTAAAACTGTGAGGAGTGTTTCCACTCCATGGCGGGGTCGAAAGCCATACTGTTGCTCATCAAGAGGGTAAGATGAGTCTAGAAAATCTTGCGTCTGTAGTTGAACTACTTTTTCTATTATTTTGGCCAAGAATGGTATGCTTGAGATGGGTCTATATGATGTAGGGGATGTTTTATCCAGTTTGCTGTTTTTAAGGATTGGTCGTATTTGTGCATGTTTGAGAGATGGTGGGAAGTAGCCTTGTGTAAGAGAGAGGTTTACTATTGAGAGAATGTAGGGTAATAGGATTGGTATTGAGTTTTTTATCCATGTTACTGGACATGGATCTAGGTAAGATGTTGTGGTGTTGAGACCGGAGATAATATTTTTTAGTGTCTCTTTAGTTACGGGATGGAACTCTGACCATTCATCTAAATGTTGGTGTGGCGTGTTGTTAATGTCTATAGACATTGATGGCATTTTTGCTTTGTTTTGATAATGGTGGGCTAGTGTTTGAACTGAGATGTCAGTAATTTCGTCGTCTGTGGTTTGAGGGTTGGTTAGATTTCTGACAATGGAGAATAACTCTCTTGGTCTGTTATATGATTTTGAGAGTATTTTGGCATAATATTCTTTTTTTGTGCTGTCCAAGGTTTCTTTGTATTTAGTGAGGTGATTATTGTATATTTCTTTGTGTATCGTCAATTTAGATTTACGCCAGTTGTGTTCTAGTTTTCTAAGGTTCCTTTTCATTTGTTTTAGTGTGGTATTGAACCATGGTTTGGTGTTAGTGCTCTTTTTGTGTATTTGATTAGTTTTGGCTGCATTAAAGATGGTGTCATGCCAGTTTCTGACAGTGTCATCTAAATTTGTCGCCGTTGTTATGAGGTGGGGGATTGTTAAGTCGATAAATTCATCATTGTTAAACTTTTTAAATCTTGTGGTAGGGACATTTCGGTTGTGATTGTTGGTGCTAGATGAAGGATATGTAAGGTTTAGTTTGATAATGTGGTGATCTGACCAGGGTATCTGGGTACATTCAACTGAATTTGAGTTGATTAGTTTGACGAGTGAATTGGGGAGAAGGACAAGATCCAGAGTTCCACCTTTGATATGTGTCGATGTATTTATTATTTGATGATATTCCATGTCTGAGATAGTGTCAAAGAATAATTTAGATTCCGATGTTGGTAGCGAGGGAAGGTTAAAATCTCCTAGCATAATTATAGGGTGCTGTTCAGTTGAGGAGCTGAGGAGTTCTATAAAAGAGTCAAGGCAGTCTGGTTTTTGGTCTGGGGGTCTATATACTAAGCAGAGTTTCATGAGGCCAATTTTTATTAATAGTGTGTCTATGTTAGAAATATTGGATTGGATTGTCTTAGCACATAGTGCCTTTTTTGTCATCATTAATACACCTCCACCTTTTCTATTAGTTCTATGTTTATAGAAAGTGTCATAGTCTTCTTTATTAAGTTGATTTATATAGACTGAGTTGGTATCTGAGAGCCAGGTTTCTGTAATGCATAATATGTCTGGTTTTAAGTTCGATATTAAGTCATTAAATATGGGTAGCTTGTTTTTCATCGAGCGTGCGTTGATAAGAATGCAGGAGAGGGATGATGTGTTATTAGAGCATGTTCCCTTGGGTGTTTGAGGTGGGTTTGTATGTTTTATGTGAATTAGTCTATGTAAATTTGATCTAGGATGGTTATTTGTATAAAAGTGTCCAATATTGTGGTTGTTTCGCGTGTGCGTGAGAATAATGGGTATTGTTTTGTGGTTTTTGCTGCTTAGGCTTAGAGTTAAGTCAATGGTTAGTATTGCTAAGACTAAACCGATAAAGAGTATTTTCATTATCATGAAGTTTGTACGTGGCATTTTTAAAGGCTGGTGTTAGTGGAGCTAAGCAGTTATATCCCGGGTAGAGAAATGTGATCAAGGTAATCCGCTGGGAGAGTGTGTGTTGTGTAGAGGTTGCATGGAGAGCTGCTAGAGACAGTATCAGTCCTGATTGGTGTAGGCTACTGACAACAGTATACAATTGTGTGATCGTAACTGACAACAATGCTAATTGAAGATAATATACTACTGGCAACAATGCTAGTTGAATATAGTATATTACTGGCAACAGTAATAAAATGTTTGAATGTTACTGGCTGGCTAGCTACTGACAACGGTTTCGATTGATAGTATTCTACTGGCAACAGTAATGAGTACCACTGACAACAGTAATGCAATGAGAACTGACTATTTGCAAGCTGGCAACAGTAATGAGTACTACTGACAACAGTAATGCTAGTTACTGAGAACTGACATCGATACTGGCTGTTGATATACTACTGGCCACTGTAATAAGATGAAAAACTGTTAACTATTTGCCGATTGCCTACTGACAACAGTACTGGTTACAGACTCTACTGGTAGCAGTATACAAATGATACAAAGTTAGCTATTTGTAGGCTAATTACTGACAACAGTACTGATAGAAGGTATACTACTGACAATGGAATATAATATTTGCTAGATACTGGGTGCTAGCCAATAACATCAGTGCTAGATTAAGCTATACTGTTTGTTGGGCTATACTTGCTGCGCTTGAAGAGTCTTGATGTGTGCAAGCTCCACCACTCTCTGATTAGGTGACGATTCTTCGTTGGGTGTTTTTCGTTGACTCTGTGGTAGATAGTTATGCTTAAGTTCCTTAGCCTAAGGGCCGTGCCAAAGGGCCCTCTTGCGCGGCCCTCAGGCGCGGGCCCGCAAGGCGCGGGGGCGCCTGTTGGCGCGCTCTTTTAAAAAAGAATGGACTCGCTGGGGACTGCCCCGATTGGACAGCCGCTTCTGCTGGAGGCGGTCTGGAAGGCAGCAAGCTCAATCCCTCCAGGGAGAGCGTGTGTCGGCGAAGAGGGCTGCTTGTTGCCGGCGCGCTCTTTTAAATCGCCGGGGACTGCCCCGATTGGACAGCCGCTTCTGCTGGAGGCAGTCTGGAAGGCAGCAGGCTCAATCCCTCCAGGGAGAGCGTGTGTCGGCGAAGAGGGCTGCTTGTTGCCGGCGCGCTCTTTTAAATCGCCGGGGACTGCCCCGAATGGACAGCCGCTTCTGCTGGAGGCGGTCTGGAAGGCAGCAGGCTCAATCCCTCCAGGGAGAGCGTGTGTCGGCGAAGAGGGCTGCTTGTTGCCGGCGCGCTCTTTTAAATCGCCGGGGACTGCCCCGATTGGACAGCCGCTTCTGCTGGAGGCGGTCTGGAAGGCAGCAGGCTCAATCCCTCCAGGGAGAGCGTGTGTCGGCGAAGAGGGCTGCTTGTTGCCAGCGCGCTCTTTTAAATCGCCGGGGACTGCCCCGATTGGACAGACGCTTCTGCTGGAGGCGGTCTGGAAGGCAGCAGGCTCAATCCCTCCAGGGAGAGCGTGTGTCGGCAAAGTTAGGCCATACTCTGTCATTTGTTCGGGGTGTAGGCAACTCCTAACCTCCGACTCTTCTGTGTTCAGGCTACCAATAGGTACAATTTTATTAGTATAATTATCCATAAGCAACCCTTAATAAATAAAGAACTTAAAGATCAAAACACAAGCTTAAAACTAACATGCAGACAGCAGTCCAGCAGCAAGATGGGGGCTTTCCAGTCTTTCGCATTGAGTGTCACATGTATGATTTTCTCCCAGTTGGTGAGAGGCCTTATGTGTGCACTAGGTGCAAGGAGCTCTTTAGCCTCTAGAGAATGGATTCGTTCCCTGAGAGCAAAGTAGCAGACTTGGAAGACTTAAAAAAGACAGAGAGGTACATAGATGCGACCTACAGGGATACAGTCCTGAAGTCCCACCTCCAGTCTAGCAGCATCCCTGTTGCCATGGAGGAGAGAGGTCACGTGACAGGAGAGCATCACCCTAGTGTGGCAGGAAGTGATCCTGTAACTAGGACCTGTCCTCCAGGTGATGTAAAACCCTCTCGCACCGAGGAAGTTTCTCCAGGGCCATGTGCCCATGAGGGAAGGGTTAGGACAGCCGTTATAGTTGGTGATTCGATCATTTAGGCATGTAGATAGCTGGGTAGCTGATGGACATGAGGATCGCCTGGTAACATGCCTGCCTGGTGTGAAGGTAGCGGACCTCACGCGCCACCTATAAAAGGTCTTAGTGCTGGGGAGGAGTCTGCTGTCTTGGTACGTCGGTATCAATGACGAAGGAAAATGTGGTAGGGAGGTTCTGGAGGCTAAATTTAGGCTTTTAGGTAGGAAGTTGAAATCCAGAACTTTGAGGGTAGTGTTTTCCAAAATGCTTCCCGTTCCATGCGCAGAACCCAAAAGGCAGGGAGAGTTCTGGAGTCTCAATGCGTGGATGAGACAATGGTGCAAGGATGAGGGTTTTGGATTTGTTAGGAACTGGGGAACATTCTCTGGAAAGGAGGGGCTCTTCCGAAGGGATGGGCTTCACCTTAACCGGGATGGAACCAGGCTGCTGGCATTAACCTTTAAAAGCTGCTCTTTCTCCTTTTTAAACTAGATAATAGGGGAAAGCCGACAGTCGCATAAGAGCACATGGTTTGGAAGAATGTATCTTTGAAGGATACTACCAAAAGCAGAGAGGTTCCAAAAAAAGAGTAAAGTAGCCCAACTGCCCTCGTGTATGGAGCAGACAGAGCTTAAAGATCCCAAATTACCCATGCCTACCAATAGCCAAATTAATATGAATAAAATATAGTCTCTAAAATGCTTGTATGCAAATGCTAGAAGTCTAAAAAATAAGATGGGAGAGTTAGAATATATAGCACTAAATGAGAGATTAGATATGATTGGAATTTCAGAGACATGGTGGAATGAGGACAACCAGTGGGACACTGTGATACCTGGGTACAAACTATATCGTAATGATAGAACTAATCAAATTGGTGGAGGGGTTGCGCTCTATGTTAGAGAGGGCATTGAGTCAGAAAGGATTAAAGTTTTGCAGGAAACAAAATTTACTGGAGAATCTCTATGGCTTGAAATTCCATGTAAAAAGGGGAAAGCGATGGTAGTGGGGGTGTACTATCGACCGCCTGGATGATGAAAATCAAGGAAACTAACAAACGTTACAGCACAGTAATAATAATGGGTGATTTCAATTACCCTGGTATCGACTGGATTAGTGTTATGGCAGGGCATGCTAGGGAGATAAAGTTCCTAGAGGAAATAAATGACTGCTTCTTGGAGCAGCTGGTTCATGAACCGACCAGAGGGGAAGCCATTTTGGACTTAGTTATTAGTGGCACACCAGATCGGGTGCAAGAGATAAGGGTGTTGGGGCCACTTGATAATAGTGATCATAGCATGATCGCGTTTGATTTAATTAGTGGAGGAGAGATAGTAAGGAAATCCACAGTACCACCTTTTAACTTTTGAAAGGGAGACTATGACAAAATGAGGAAAATAGTGAAGAAAAAACTAAAAGGAGTAGTTGCAAAGGTTAAAGACCTACATCAAGCTTGGGTGTTGTTGAAAAATACTGTCTTGGAAGCCCAGACCAGCTGTATTCCATGCTTTAAGAAAAGCGGAAGGAAGTCCAAAAAACTGCCAGCATGGTTTAAAGGTGAGGTCAGAGAGGCTGTTGCCAAAAAAAACATCTTTCAGGAAATGGAAAAAGAGCCAAACGACAAAACCTGGAAACAGCACAAGCACTGGCAAGTTAAATACAAGGCATTGATAAAGCAGGCAAAGGGAGAATTTGAGAAGAAGCTTGCTGCGGAAGCAAAAACGCATAATAAAGACTTTTTCAAGTACATTCGTAGCAAAAAAAACGTGAGAGAGTCAGTTGGTCCATTAGATGATAGAGGGGTTAAAGGGGCACTAAGAGGTGACAAGGCAATAGCGGAGAGACTGAATGAATTCTTTGCTTCGGTCTTTACTGAGGAAGATGTAGGGATGTTACTCATGACTAAAGTGGTATTTAAAGGTGTGGAAGAATTCAAGGAAATATCGATATATTGGGAAGATGTATTACAACTATTAGATAAACTGAAGAGTAGCAAATCATCTGGGCCGGATGATATACATCCAAGGGTGTTGAAAGAACTGAAATATGAGATTGCAGACCTTCTATTAGTAATCTGTGAACTATCATTAAAATCATCTGTAATACCTGAAGATTGGAGGATGGTGAACATAACACCAATTTTTAAAAAGAGTTCCAGGGGTGATCTGGGAAACTACAGACCAGTGAGCCTGACATCAGTACCAGGAAAAATGGTAGAAACCATCATAAAGAATAAAATTGCTGAACACAGTCATGGCTTAATGGAAGACAGCCAATATGGCTTTAGACAAGGAAGATCTTGTCTTACTAATCTGTTATGTTTTTTTGAAGGGGTGAATAAACAGGTAGACAAAGGTGATTCGGTTGATATAGTGTATTTGGACTTTCAGAAACCCTTTGACAAGGTCCCTCATCAGAGACTTTTGGCAAAACTGAAGAGTCATGGGATAGAAACATAGAAATATGATGACAGAAAAAGACCACATGGCCTATCTAGTCTGTCCTTCCATATCAACAACTACAACAGTCCCCTTTTTTCCTTTAGAGATCCTCTGTGTTTGTCCCATGCTTTTTTGAATTCAGTTACTGTCCTCATCTCTACCACCTCCACTGGGAGACTATTCCATGGATCCACCACTCTTTCCATAAAGAAATATTTCCGCCTATCACTCCTGAATCTATCCCCCTTCACCTGCATCCCATGTCCCCTCGTAGCAGAACTTGCTTTTAATTGAAAGCGGCTCTCCCCCGAACATTTATGCCTCGGAGGTATTTAAACATCTCAATCATATCACCTCTATCCCGCCTTTCCTCTAAGGTGTACACATTAAGATCCCTAAGTCTCCCAGTGTACTATTGTGGATCAGGAACTGGTTCAAAGATAGAAAGCAGAGGGTAGGGCTAAATTGCCAATTTTCCCAATGGAGAAAGGTGAATATTGGTGTACCCCAGGAACCTGTGCTGGGTCTGCTGCTTTTTGACATATTCATAAATGACCTGGAAAAGGGAGTGAGTGAGGTTATCAAATTTGCAGATGACACAAAACTATTTAAAGTTGTTAAAACCCAAGAGGATTGTGGAAGATTGCAAGAGGATCTTGATAAATTGGAAGACTGGGCATCCAAATGGCAGATGAAATTTAATGTGGACAAGTGCAAAGTTATGCACCTAGGGAAGAACAACCCAAACTATGGTTACACGATGCAAGTTTCCAAATTAGGAACCACCATCCAGGAAAAAGATTTAGGCGTCATTGTGGATAACATGTTAAAACCCTCGACCCAGTGTGCAGCGGCGGCCAAGAGAGCAAATAGAATGCTAGGTATCATAAGGAAAGGAATGGAAAATAAAACAAAAGGATATTATAATGCCTCTATATCGTTCCATGGTGAGACTGCACCTTGAATATTGTGTGCAATTCTGGTCGCCGTATCTTAAAAAGGATATAGCGTTATTAGAAAAGGTTCAGAGAAGAGCCACCAAAATGGTAAAGGGGATGGAAGGATACCCCTATGAAGAAAGGCTAAAAAGGTTAGGGCTCTTTAACCTGGACAAGAGATGGCTGAGGGGAGATATGATAGAAGTCTATAAATTAATGAACGGAGTGGAATGGGTAAACGTAGATCGATTGTTTACGTTATCAGAATATAGAAAGACTAGGGGACATGCAATGAAGCTACAGGGTAAACTATTTAAGATGAGTGAAAAATATTTTCTTTTATTAAACGTGTAATCAAACTCTGGAATTTGTTACTGGAGGATGTATTAAATGCTGTTAGTGTAGCTGGGTTTAAAAAAGGTTTGGACAAGTTCCTGTAGGAAAGGTCCATAAACCACTATTAAGAAGGGACCCAGAATATCAATGCTTGACGCAATACAAGCATTGTGGAACCTATGTCTTTTATTGAAACTGCTAGATATGTATGACCTGGATTGGCCACTGTTGGAGATGGGATACTGGGTTTGATGGACCTTGGTCTGACCTAGTATGGCATATCTTATGATCTTACCAGAGTGCTGGTTCCTCACTGGACACTTGGGTCTCTCGAGAGTCAGTTAGCTTAGGACGCTGTTGCTCACGGCTCACCTTTTCTGGTCCCCCGTGGCATTTTACAGATGTTCGGTAGCCTATAGCTAGGGAGTCCCTTACGTGAGGACTGACTTCCTGCTTGTTCCCGGAGAAAGCATAGTTACTCACCTGTAACAGGCTTTCTCCGGGACTAGTAGGAATCAGTCCTCACATATGGGCGACGTTAGCACCAATGAAGCCTGCATGGATCCACTCCCAGTTTTCAAAGAAAGCTTTTGGGAAATATATCACACATGCATGGTCACCTTCCCGCTTAAAGCTGTCATCTTGCCTCAGTATAATAATATAGCACATGGCCGCAAAACAAAAAACAACTCCAAGAGGAGGAGGGAGGGTTGTGAGAACTGATTCCTGCTATCCCCAGAGAACACATGTTACAGGTGAGTAACTACCTCCGGGAACAAGCAGGAAGTCTGTCCTCACATTTGGGAATACCAAGCTACAGGCTACCGAAAAAAACTATAAAATCCACAGGCAACCCAAAAAGCAGACCGTAAAGGGCAGCAGGGAGCGCTGATTGGCTGGAAGTCTAACACTGCGGTAGCAGCATCGGGGATGCAATCCCTACTCTGGTAGCCTGGGCACAGAGGGTTGGAGGGAAGGAGTTGCATTATTCCCCCAAGAGGTGGCAGAGTACCGCCTGGCCAAAGACACTGTCACTGCGTGAAGACTCCTCCAGAAAGTAGTGCACCGCGAAGGTGTACATGGAGGACCAGGTGGCTGTCTGGCAGATGTCCACCAAGGGCACCAAATGCAGGCTGGTTACAGAAGCCACAATGGCCTGCACATTGTGGGCTGTCACATGATGCTCCAGCGAGAGTTCCACCTGCTAGTAGGCAAACCCGATGCAATCGGCCACTCACCAGGAAAGTGTACATTTGGAGACAGCTATTCTCAGGCAACTGGGATCAAAAGACACAAAGAGTAGTGTCGACTAGAGATGAGCCTACGTCCTCTGGATATAGAAAGCCAGGGAGCGTTTGCAGTCCAATATGTGCAGAGAGGTCTCTGCTCTGGAGGCATGAGGTTTTGGAAAGAAAGTGGGCAGCACCACCTCCTGGTTCAGGTGAAATGCTGAAACCACCTTTGGCAGGAACTTCAGATGTGTCCGAAGGACTACTCTATTCCTATGGAACCCGGTGCAGAGTTCATGCACTACAAGCGCTTGCAGCTCGCTTACCCGCCTGGTGGAGGTGAGCGCCACCAGGAAGACGACCTTTCAGGAATCGTACTGGTGAGGGCACGTTGTCACTGGCTTGAAGGGAGCCCCCATGAGCTTTACGAGGACCACGTTGAGGTCCCACGCCATCAGTGGTGGGCAAACCAGGGGCCATGAAAGGAGACCATGCATGAACCTGCTCACCAACTGGTGGACAGACATGATGTGGCACTCCACATCGTGGTGATGTGCCGAAATGGCACAGAAATGCACCCTGACTGAATTGAATTTCAGGCCTGTGCTGGACAGGTGCAAGAGGTACCGAAGGACCTCCGCCACTGCGCAAGAAAAGAGGTTAAGGCCCTGCTCCACGCACCATAGGGAGAACCTGCACCACTTAAAGGTGTAGGCCCGTCTCGTAGAGTCCTTACGAAAGGCCAGCAGGATGTCCTCCACTGGCCGGACCAGGCCATAGTGGGCAATGGCTAGCCTCTCGGCAACCAGGCTGTCAGTGACAGGGACTGAAGATTGGGGTGGCGCAGGTTCAGGGTGTACCCCAGAGACCAGGGTGGTTGTTGTGACAGCTGCAGCAGCAGGGGGAACCAGGGCTGCCTTGGCCAACGTGGTGCAATGAAGAGGAGGGAGGCCACTTCCACCTGAATCTTTAGCAGTGCCCACGGTACCAGAGGGGTCAGCTGGAAGGCATACAGAAGCCCCTCGGACCATGGGACGAGAAAGGCATCTGCCACCTCCTGCCCCCAGCCCAGCCTCCTGGAGCAGAACCGGGGGAGCTGCGTGTTCTCCAGGCTGGCAAAGAGGTCTATCTCCGGGGTTCCCTACCAGAAGAAGATCTTCACCAGGATGGATGGGTTCAGCCTCCATTCATGGGGCTGGAGAACACGGCTCAGGTGGTCTGCCAGTACATTGTCCTGGCCAAGCAGATAAAAACCTCTTCCTCACGGTAGTGTGACAACTGCAAAGTTCCAAAGGCACACTGCCTCCCAGCAGAAGTGGTACGACCCCATGCCCCCCTGCTTGTTGATATAGAACATTGCTACCTGGTTGTCCGTCTGAATCTGGACAACCCTCTCCCTTCAGATGGTCCACAAAGACCCGCAGGGCGTGGCAGACCATTCGAAGCTCGAGCAAGTTGATCTCCGAGGCACTTTCCTCCGGTGACAACTGTCCCTGCGACCAGAGGTGGTCGCAATGGGCCCCCAGCCCAGTTTGGACACATCTGTAGTGAGGACGTGCTGGGTTGGTGAGGCCTGAAATGGCAAGCTGGCCCTCAGGTTGCACTAGTCCTGCCACCAAGTCAGGGAGGATGTCAAGGCAGGAGTGATCTGTATATGGTCCAACAGGTGGCCCATCGCATGCGTAGGTGGGCAAAAGGAGTCACATGGACAATGGATGTCATGTGCCCCAAGAGGCGGAGCATCTGTCGGGCCAACACGGAGGCTGCACCCTACACCTCCCTCGCCAGAGTGGCAAGGCATTGGGCCCGTTCCCTGGGAATGAACCCCCGTGCCTGAATGGAGTTGAGCAGGGTTCCAATGAACCTCATTTTATTTTTTTACATTCTCTTATATACCGCACTATTCTGCATCAGTGCGGTTTACATTGAACAAACTGAAATTACATTGAACAGGGCATTATAACTTGGAGATAACTATTTTACAGGGAACATGGGCTGTGGAGGGTTAAGTGGCTTGCCCAAGACCACAAGGAGCACCTGTGGGACTAGAAACCCCAGTCCTTCTGGCCCAAGGGTGCTGTCCTCTAGTGGGATTTGAACCCCCGACCTTCCGGCCTGAAGTACCTTGCCCCAACCACTAGGCCACTCCTCCACTCTCATGCGATGGACTTGGTATGAGGTGGGACTTGGGTAAGTTCACCATGAATCCTAGATGCTGCAGCAACCCCAATGTGCGCTAAGTGGCAATGTACACCTTGCCTAGAGTGCTGGTCCGTATGAGTTAGTCAACCAAGTAGGAGAACACAAAGACCCGGAGCCGGGCAGCCATGACCGCTAGGCACTTTGTGAAGACTCGCGAGGCGGAGGCGAGGCCAAAGTGTAGTAGCCTGTACTGGTAGTGCTGGTCTCCCATGGTGCCTCAGGTGGATCAGGATGTGGGTATAGGCATCTTTGAGATCCAAGGAGCATAGTCAATTTCCCTGCAGGGGAAGGCAGCAAGGTTCCAAGGGATACTATTTTGAATTTTTCCTTGACCAGGAAGCCGTTGAGGACCAGAAGATCCAGGATGGGCCGGAAGCCTCCTGTCTTCTTGGGGACCAGAAAGTAGTGGAAGTAGAAGCCCCGTCCCTGCAGATGAGGGGGGACGGGCTCGACTGCCTGATCTTGGAGTAATGAGGAGCTCCCTGTGCAAGATGTCCATTTGTATTTCCACTGTGAATGAGGGAGGAGACAGCTGGGAAAAATGCAGGAGGTAACACTCCGTGACCACTCGCAGCACCCAGTCGGCGTAGTTATTGTGGGCCACCTGTACACAAAGTGGATGAGCCTTCCCCCCCATGGACCCTGGACCTGTGACCTCCTGAGGGAGGGAGGCTATGCCCAAGGAGTCAAAAACTCCCCCCAGACTGTGGCTGAGCGGCTGTTTGGGGCTTGGGAGCTATAAGAACATAAGATATGCCATACTGGGTCAGACCAAGATCCATAAAACCCAGTATCCTGTTTCCAACAATGGCCAATCTAGGTCAAAAGACACAGGTGCCACAATGCTTGTACTGGGCTGGCGGGGGCAGGGGGGCACTGTGCCCTTGGCCTTTTGCTCCTGAGGGGCAGCGGGGTAGGTCTGGAACTTAGGGTAGTTTCTGTAAGCGGAGTGGAAAGGCTTTTTACCTGAAGCCTTCCGACAGGTAGGATCTGACACCTGATACCTTCTTGGACAATCTGGTCCTCATGAATTCCTTCTCCAACTCATCAGCCTTGTCAGTCATGGGTTTTCCAAAGAGGTTATCTCCTCGGCAGGGGACATCAGCTAATTAGGCCTGAACCCATTGCTCCAGGTCAGAGGACTGCTGCCAGGCAAGGCAGCGGGCACTAATGCCCACCGCAGCCATAAGAGCCACAGACTCGAAGCCATTAAGGCTGCCCGAGTCTGAAATTTGGAGCATTCCTTGACTGAAGAGACCAGGGTCCAAAAGTGTTAAAGGGGCTCTCCTGATAAATCAGCGGAGAATCCGGTGAGCTCCTTCATCAGGTCTCTCAAGTACATGCCCTGTACATTACACGTCCCACTCAACATATGCAATGCCAAAACCCTCACCAGCAACAGAGCTTTCACATATATAGCGCCCGCCCAATGGAACAACCTGCCTTACGCACTAAGAGCCAACAAGGACCTAATAGATTTCCGAAAGAACATAAAAATCTACCTATTCCAGGAATATTCCAACTTGTTCTAATGCAATGGTACACAAGAATATGTAAATAACCTGAAACACATGTAAATATGTATATAAATCTGCCTCGGCAGCTTGCAAGTTGTAAATACATATATAACCTCACAAATGTCAAACTGTATAATTCCAATTCTGTGTTATGTAAATGTACAAAATGTTTGCTGTGTAAAGTTCCATGTAAACCGCTACTGATCGCTGGAAGAAGCAGTATATAAATGTAGCCAAATAAAATAAATAAATAAAATAGGCCTGGATCTGGGCTGTGAGCATGCAGCCCTGGAAGCACTTTCTACCAAACGCATCCATGATACGAGGCTCCCTGCCAGGGGGCACTGAGGAGTGCGTCTTCTGGCTCTTAATCCGACACATAGCCGGCTCCACCACCATGGAATTGTGTGGGAGCTGTGCCTTTTGAAACCCTGGGCTCATGCGACATCATACTGGAAATCGAGTCAACAGTTCACAATTGGCACAGTCACTGGGTTCTCCCACATCCTGAGCAACAGGCACTCCAGAATGGGGTGCACAGACACCGTCAGTGCCTTCCGAGGAGAGACCTCGTACTGGAGGATCTCCAGGTCCTCCACACAAGGTTCATCCTCTGGCACTGCCACAAAGGCGAGTGCCTGGGATATCTTCCTCATGAACACGAGGAAGGCCAAGTCTTCGGGGGGTGACCTCCGCCAAAGAAGCGGCGGAGAAGGGTCAGAGGGGACATCCCACAGCACCACAGTGTCAGGGGAGTCCTCATCGGTCTCCCAGCTTGACTCTGAACCAGAGGAGTCGACTGGCGCCCGTCCGTCGCCGGACTGACTTGGCGCCGATGACTCCCGACGCTGATCAGATGGCATCATATTGGTCATTGAGGACCTTGACGCCGATCGAGCGAGGCGCTCCAGGATAGGAGGAATCTCTTCCGGGGATGTCCCCATGTGGGGTGCCGATGACCCAGAGGGATTGGGAATTGGGTCCTGCTGCAACTCAAGGAATGCAGTGAAGCTACGATTGAGTGCAGTGATGCGGGCCTCTATGCCAGAGGGCTCTGCAGCTGGACTGGGCCTCAATGGCATCTGGAGTCAGGCCGCTGCTCCTTTGAGGCTGCAGGGGACCCATCTCCGGAGATGCTTCGATGGCCACTCTCGACAGTTGACCCCCGAGTCATGCTAAGGGTGACTTACCCCCCCCCCCACGTCTGCTCAGTCCTCGTCAGCTTCAAGGGTGCAGTCAACACTGGGACATCCTCCAAGGAAGAGTCTGACACCTGATGCCCCCTGGACTCCAACCAAGTCCAGGCATGCGGAGACGCATTGCCCGGCACCGGCAGAAGGGATTCTGCCCCCAATGTCTAACTGGAGCCAGCTTTGCCAAACAGCTCCCCCTGCTGCCTTTCACGCTCCCTCTGGATTTGGCCAACATGAGGAGGCAAAGCGTATAGGAGGACCCGTTGTGGTCTGTCCCGAGGCATTTAATAAAGGTGCTGTGGCAGTCTGGGCAGGACATAGTGCGATTGCACTTAGCAAACTGCTTAAAACCGCGGGTCGAGGCCTTAGCGGGCAAAACGAGGCCCGGGAGATCAAATGGACGTCTCAACCAGCTAGGCCACGAAAAAAAGATCCCACGTGCCAAAAGTGGAAAAAGATAAAGAAAAAAAATACCTGAGCGAAAAACTGGACACCGAGGTGAAGACTCAGGCAGGGAAGGTGATTGAATCAAACACTCGAACTGAAAAAAATTACTGATACAAGGGTCAAAAATCCTACCTTTTACTGAGGTGCACAGACGAACTTGTCTGCAGGGCTCTGCAGAAAAAGACAGACTAAGGCAAGATGGCAGCTTCGAGCGGAAAGGTGACCACGTATGTGTGGTATATCTCCCAAAAGCTTTCTTTGAAAGCTGTGGAGTGGATCCATGCAGGTTCAGTTGGCGCCGATGTCACCCATATGTGAGGATTGACTTCCTGCTTGTTCTCCAGAGAAAGTGTAGTTACTCACCTGTAACAGGTATTCTCCGGGGAAAGCAGGAATCAGTCCTTAGGCAACCTCACAGGGAGGAGGGAGGGTTGTGTCATTTTTTGCTGTCTTTAGCTATGGAATTTGACTGAGGCAAGATGGCACTCTTGAGTGGAAAGGGGACCATGCATGTGTGGTGCATCTCCCAAAGGCTTTCTTGAAAGGTGGGGAGAAGCTTCCACGTAGGCTACGTTGGCGCCATCACCCATATGTGAGGACTGATTCCTGCTGTCCCTGGAGAACACCTGTTATAGGTAACTACGCTTTTTGATTTACTGTTTAACTTTCCGCAACATGTTCCATGTAGGTTGTGTTTAACTGTTCTATGTAAACCACTTTGACACTCTGAAAAGTGGTATATAAAACCAGCTAAATAAATAAATTCTCCCACGGGTCTGTGGGATCTGACTGAAGATACTATTTCTCAAGTGGGAGCTGTTCTCTATGTGTTCATTTGGGGTATTCAGCATCGGGACTCTTTCATTAATACTTGGGGACTACTGGTCAATTTTAGCAGGTCATGGAAAAGATGCTGTACTCAGTATTTCTGAGTACTCCCTGAAAAAAAAGTCCTGCATGGCCAGAGGTTTGAAGAGGCCAAAGATTCGGCTATATAACTTGGCATCTGTGCTGTGCTTTGTGGAAAATTTGCTACACTTGTTCTATTAGAAAAAAAAATGTTTCATTTTGTTGGGGGATTTTGTTTTCTTTTGTCTTTATATATTTTTTTAATATCACCTATTGTGCAACAACGCATGCTACTGCGCAATGGCATGCACTGTTTGTGCATGCACTAATAGTGTTTGCTATTGTGCAATAGGGTGCATTATTGTCACTTTTGTTTCAAAAGAAAAGCATATCCCTTGTTTCTATATACCTAGACAATTGCTAGCTCATTGGGTAGCCCCTTTGGATTGGGCATTTATTCTGCATGCTAGAGTAGCCGCTCTATCAGAATAGGTCAAATATAGTCAGGCTTATATTAAGTCTGAAGCAGTCAGGGTTTGTTTTAAATAGCAGCTGCCACTGAATATCTGGATTCTGTACTCAACAGCAATGCCTATCCATATAGTAAGTATTGTACATAGTTTTCCCCGGTTATCCAAGTTTTTGTTTCCCGTTATCTGTAAACTCATACATGTTAACTGTACTGAGCATTTTGTTCCATGTAAACCGCGCTGATGCTGAATAATGCGGTATATAAGAGATTGTAAATAAATAAATAAATAGCAGTGATTTTCAGCCAAGATAGCTTTATTCCTGCCCTGTGTTATATGGATAACTATCTGTATAACAGGACTGAAAATTGCCACTCTCCAGGTTAGTGCTGGCTCTTCCCCAGCATTATCTGGATAGTGCCACAATGGTCAGAGGAGCTATTCAGCAGCACTATCCGATAGTGCCGCTGAATATTGGACTCAAGGGCTTATCCAGTTCGCAGATCCTGTTAAATAACACAGGTACACTAAAAAAAAAATTTTTTAAACTGCCTCTAATGTTTCGATTGATTTTTACGTTTTTTGGTGCGCTAAATCCAAATCTGGTAACCAATTTGCTCCATCACGTACAGATTTTTTGCTACATTGGGTTAGCAGTTTGAGGTGAACGTTTCAGATTGAGTGCGATCGAGATAAACGTTTCTTGGATGAATTCTTTCTACTAATTGTTTAGTAGTTATTCAAATAAGAATAAAGAAAATTGTAACAAGGCAGCACATAAGAATAGAGTAATGTCAACAAAACACACTGTGATGGTAGCAAAATTGTCTGCACTTAAAACAGCCACATACATGTGCACAAACATTGAGCATATAAGAGCGAGGTTAGACACAAAGCAAAGCAAAGAAATGTGCAAAAAATGTTGTACAGGTATGTATGTAAGAATAGAAAACCGCACCATTGCAATACATGAAGACAAACACCCGATGGTGTGAAAATAAAATTCTAATAAATGAGATCCGACACTGTGGTAATAACTAGCAAATTTTTATTTCAAAGTTTAGTAAAAACACGATATTTGTCAACACAGTTTAGATTTTAAAGTCATTCTTGGGTCAATCAATCTCCTGGTGGGCCCGTTTCTTCTTCCCCCGAATGCTTCTCTTGGTGCGCTGCTTGGCGTATTTTTCATCTGGGGTTTCCCGCAGCAGCAACCAGCAGAAATCAGCCATCATAGTGGTGTTCCATCTTCCTTGGTACCTTCTCTCTGCGTCCTTGATGTCCTGGTGAAACCTTTCACCTTGTTCTTCACTGTACGCCCCCAGGTTTTTGGAAAAGTAGTTCACATGGGAGTGCAAGAAATGGACTTTCAGGCTCATATGAGGACAGACTTAAGGATCTTAATATGTAAACCTTAGAGGAAAGGCAGGATAGAGGTGATATGATTGAGATGTTTAAATACCTCCATGGCATAAATGTTCAGGGAGAGAGCCTCTTTCAATTGAAAGCAAGTTCTGCGACGAGGGGACATGGGATGAGGGTGAAGGGAGATAGATTCAGGAGTGATATGCGGAAATATTTCTTTACGGAAAGAGTAGTGGATCCGTGGAATAGTCTCCCAGTGGAGGTGGTAGAGATGAGGACAGTAACTGAATTCAAAAAAGCATGGGACCAACACAGAGGATCTCTAAAGGTAAAAAGTGGACTGTTGTAGTTGTTATGGAAGGACAGACTAGATGGGCCTTGTGGTCTTTTTCTGTCATCATGTTTCTATGTTACAGCCTTGTTCTTTGAAGGCATTGAGCATCCTGGCAACAATATCCTTATAGTTCTCATCCCGCCTGTTCCCCAAGAATTTGAGAACAACATCCTTGAAGGAATCCCAGGCTTCTTTTTCCTTCTCAGACATCGTTTCAGCGAATGCTCCATCTGAAATGAGTTTCCTTATATCAGGGCCAACAAACACTCCTTCCTTTAGCTTTGCTTCAGAAAGTCGGGGGCACTTTGAGCAAAGGTACCGAAAGCACTCACCATCTTTTGGAAGGGACTTGATGAATTGCTTAATGAGACCCAACTTAATGTGGAGAGGTGGTAATAGAATTTTATCACGAGGTACCAAGCTCTCATGAAGAACATTTTTCTCACCGGGTCTCAAATACTCCCGAATTGGCCAGTCTTTTTTCCCCCAGTGTAGGTCGCGGGCCCGGCTATCCCACAAGCAAAGGAAGCAGGGATATTTGGTGAAACCGGATTGCTGCCCTAATAGCATGGATAGAATTTTAAAGTCTCCACAAATCATCCACTTATGCTCATCATAACGAATCTTCTGAAGAATCAGGGCCAAATTCTCGTATTTTTCTTGGAGAATAATAGAGTGAGCAATAGGAACTGAAGCGAATGTGTTGACATTATGAAGAACACCTTTTATGCTGTCTTTTGACGAATCAATGAACAGCCGCCATTCAGCAGGATCATACTTGAGTTTAAACTTTTCCATCACTCCGTATATATCGTTGCAAAATACCAAATCTTCCTCTTTGCTGAAATACTTCAAAAATTGTGTCTCGCGGTTGCGGTACCAATAAAAAGTTGTTCCTGGTGACAATAGATTTTTCTGTTTAAGCCGAGAACCTAGCAGTTGGGCAGCATCTTTTGGGAGTCCTAAATCCCGGACTAAATCATTCAATTCAGCTTGAGAGAAAAGTTCAGGTTTCGGATCTGGTTCAGTTTCAAACTCGGAAGTACTGGACTCATCGGGAAAAGCCATCTGATGAGTCTCATCATGATCAGAACCGTCCACACAAATATAATCCAAAGATTTTGGTGGTTCAGGCACAGGTACTTCGTTGCTATGAGGCATAGGCCTAATTGCTGAGGGAAGGTTGGGGTAACTTATTACGTTCTTATTTTTTAAGTTGTATCCCTTCACAATGCAAGAGCAAAAATAGCAGTCACTGCTGTGGTCTCTTTGTTCACGCCACATCATAGGTATTCCAAAACGAAATGCTTGTTTTTACCTTTCATCCATAAGCGTAGATCTTCCTCACATGTCTTGCACACTTTGTGAGGAGCCCACGGTTTGTCTTGATCGCCTAACTTCAAACCGAAATAGGCGAAATATACTTTTTTAATAAATGCAGAAATGTTCCTCTGCCGCTTTTTCACGGTATATTCCCCACAAATAAAACAAAAACTGTCCGGAGAGTTGACGCAACCTCTGGCTCTGTGAGCCATCACAAATACACAGCACTGCAAACTACAACTGTAGTGAACCACTTCGGAATAAAGCTGGATTACGACTGAGCAAACAAAAGGTAATAATGAACTTGCAAGAAACTGAAATTTGACAGGAACGTTCATGTCGCAACCACCGTGTTTGAGCAAGCGAACGAGGCGAGGCGAACAGGAAAGAACATGCGCCAGCGCGAGTACTGGATTTAGCCCCCTGCCTCCCAATTGTCCTGTTAATGTATAAAATGAATACAAAACACTCTAAAATATCATGAGGGAGTGTTTCTAGTTAGTTAACCATTACAACCTCTATTTTGGGCCAAGAAAATAAACTGCAGTCGGCTAAAAAGAAATTATGTGAACATTCCTTATATGGGTAAGAAATCTAATTTTGCAAGAAAACGTGACGTGATGGAACATTTTGGCTATTTTTCCTGGATTCAGCACCCCAAAATCTATAGGAATCAGTTGCAAAACTGGAGGCAGTTTTTTGGTAGTGTACCTGTGTAATCAGCCCAATGCAGAGCAGGCTTGGGCAGGCTATGTGCTGTTACGGTGCATAGCCATGCCCTGCTGACCCTTAACTCCGGATATTCAATGCTGAGTTCATAGGCGGCCCTTGTATTGAATATCCGGGGATTGCCGCACACGCCAGAAGTCATAGTAGCTAGCTAACTGGGCAGCAGCGATATGGCATGCTGCCCAGTTAGCTCCTGCACATAAAAGATAGGCAAGGTTTTTCCTCGCCTATCTTATTTATTTATTTATTTAACAGTTTTTCTATACCGCTCTATTTTAGATCAGAGCGGTTTACATTTAAACATCAACTATACAACACAGGCACTTTGAGTTGTACTTACAATAAACAGAGAGATCAACTTGGAAGTAACTGGGGGAAACTATTTACATTGTATTTACACTGGTACATGATTTCAGGCAGAACATATCTACATCTTATTTACACTGGGAGTCTGAATTCTATTTCAGGGAGTACTTCTGAGGGATCAGTTGATTATCCTTTTTCATGCTGAGTCTGATTGTTTAGTTGTAGTGAGTGATTGTCTGAGGGGCCACATGTATGATTACTAAGGCTGGATTCGGGGTAGTATGTGGTGAACAGGTGCTGCTTTAATGCCTTCCTGAAGTGGGTTAGGTAAGTGATGTTTCGAATAAAGGTGGGGAGGGCATTCCATGCTCTAGGTGCATAAATCGTAAAGGACCTATTTGTTGTTGCTTTTGTGCATTTCGTTATTACTTTTGGGACCTCTAGGGTGTTTTGCATCATGGGTCTTCTGTTTCTGTTCTGTGGTACTTTATGTATCATCTTGCTGATAGCTGTGGGTGTCAAAGTGTTTAAGGCTTTGAAGGTTAAGGTTAGAACTTTGTGGAGGATTCTTGCTTGAACCGGTAACCAATGGAGGTTCATCAGTACTGGCGTTATGTGCTCTCTCCGTGAAGGGGGTTAGTACTCTCGCCGCAGTGTTCATTGCGAGCTGGAGTGGAGCTAGCGTTGCTTGAGGGAGACCGTGTAGGATTACGTTGGCGTAGTCGAAATGTGGTAATATTAATGCCTGATAGACTGATCGGTAGTCGCTGAAGTCGAGTAGCGGTCGGAGATGTTTTAAGGTCCTTATTTTCATGTATACTGTTTTTACTGTGTTTTTTATGTGGGTTTTCAGGTCCAGTTGTTGGTCCAGTGTAACGCCAAGGTAGCGGATTGTGGGTTTGGTTTTCAGTTCTGTGTTGCCAATTTTTAAAGAGAGTGGAGGGGTGAAGTCATTGTTCCTTGAGATGAAAAGGACATCTGTTTTGCTGTAGTTGATTCTCAAGTTTTGTGTGTTGAACCATTCTGCTACTGCCTCAAAACATCTTGTTAGAGGGGAGAGGTCTGGTTGGTTGGTCCTGAATGGGATGTAAAGGAGGATGTCGTCCGCGTAGGCTAGACAGTTGACCTTGAAAAAACGTGCTAGGGCGCATATGGGCTGCATGTAGATGTTAAACATCAATGCAGATAGTGACGAACCCTGTGGTACACCCTGGTTTTGTAAAAACGGTTCAGAGATTGTGGAGCCAGACCTTACATGTTGCCATCTATTAGTCAAGTATGACTTGCACCACTTTAGTGCTGTTCCCTGAATTCCTTTCTCGCTGAGGCGTTGTATGAGGATCTCGTGGCTCACCGAGTCGAAGGCCGCAGCAATGTCAAGGAATATGAGGGCGAATCCTTGGTGAATTTTGTCGGTTCCAGAGACTAAGTGGTCAAATAGGGTGGTGAGGAGGGTTTCCACCCCATGTGCTTCTCTGAACCCATGCTGGGAAGGATCCAGTGGGGCTTCAGTATCAATATGCTGTTGGATTTGGTGCTGTACTAGCTTTTCGATTACTTTGGCAAGCATGGGGATACTTGAAATTGGTCTGTATGATTCCACTTTCGTTGGGTCCAGCTTGTTATTTTTCAGGAGTGGTCTGATTGATGTTTGTTTCAGACTTTGAGGAAACGATCCGGTTGTAAGAGATTGGTTTATTAATTCGCTCAGATATTGGCTTAAGTCACATCGTAACTCCTTTATCCATAACGCTGGGCATGGGTCATTGGGTGCGGTAGTGGGGTTGATTGCAGCGATAGTGTCTTCAATCTCTCTGCGTGAAATTTTTTCAAATTTGGATAGAGGTGATGGTTGGGGCAAGTTATGTTGAAAGATGTTGTCCGCAGAGCTCGAGGTTGCACCAGCCTGGATCACTTCAGGTTGTAGGTAGTTGGTTGAAGATGTAGTAGTCTGGATCATTTTTGACTGTAGGTAGTTGGAGTATGCCTGGGGGTGTGGCATCTGTGATTGGTCTGCGGGAGGTTCTCTTATGAGAGATTTCACTAAATTGAAGAGGTCGTGGGGCTTGTTTAGTGACCGTTTCAAGATGTCAGAGTGATATTGTTTCCGCTTCTTTGTTACTTCATCACGGTGTGCTCTTAGGTGAGCGATGTAAGTACTTTGTGCTTCCGTAGAGCGAGCCCGACGCCATCTTCTCTCGAGCCTGCGCAGGCACTTGAGTGAATCTCGGAGGTCTTTGGTATATCATGGTGCGTGCTCTCGTTTCTTTGTTGTTGTTTTATGTGTGGCTGGTATGCATGCGATGGTTTTGAGGCTCTCGTCCCAGGTGGATACCAAAGCATCTAGGTCGTGTGGTACATTGTTGAGGAGTGGGAGGATCTTCCCTCGAATCTCTTCTTTATCAAAGGGGCGGAAGCGCTTCAACGAGGTTTCGTGGACAGCGTTGGTTTTGTTGGAGTTTTGATTGTGTGTGTTAATAGGTATCTGGAATTTGAGCAGGCTATGGTCAGACCATGGCACAGGAGTTATGGTTGGCAGCATTGGTTGGGTAGTATCCTTATTTGTCTGTGGAGCAAAGATCAGGTCAAGTTTGTTTCCCTTGACGTGGGTGGGACTATCGACTAGCTGATCGTAACCTAGCTCTTGTAGCGCTTCTAGGAAAGCAGTGGCTTGAGATTCCTGTAGCGTAGGCAAGTTGAAATCACCTAGGATCCAGTTTTGGGATCGTGGTCTGTTTGAGTTGCAGGCGAGGCCAATTATCGTTGCAAGATCCTCTGAAGATGGTGTTGGTGCCCGGTACAGAAGGTTGATCGTGCAGATGTCATTAGTTATAGTGAGGGAGTCCAGGTGGGCTGTGCTGGTTGCGTTGCACATCTGGAAGCCTAGGCAAGTTTTGACAAGGATGAGTGTTCCTCCTCCTCTCTGATTAGTTCTATGGCATGCGTGGACTGAAAATCCTGTGGGTAACATCAGGTTGATGATTGCATTGTCACATTCTGATAGCCAAGTCTCTGTGATCATGATGATGTCAAGATCATGGGTCGTGACCAGATCAGTAATTATTGGCCATTTAGTACGTATTGACCTTGCGTTGATGAGTGCGCACTTCAGGGCATGATGGTGTTGCTGACGGTCCAAATGTGACTTCTTGATGTGTTGAAGTGGGATGTGTAATAAATGTGAGTAAGGCGTGTCGTTGGGTTCTCTTTGGGGGTGTTGGTGATTCTCCGTCCATCTTTTCCCATCACTGTGGAGTATTGGGATGTGGTTGATGCTTGTGTGAAAGGCGTGGGATGTAAGGGGGAGCCAGGAGGCTAGGTGTAGACATGCCAGGGCTAGAAATGGATGCATCTTGTGTAGTATGTGAGCTGTTTGTTGTTGGGTAATTAGTGGGACCGGTATTCACTACTGTGCTAGCTATCAGCGGTGAATAAACTCACTGCCTGACGATGAGTAGGTTGCTAACTGGGCAGCATACAATATCGCCACTACCCAGTTATCAATTGTCTCCGGCTCTCACTCTTCCCCGGAATGTCCCCAACACATCCTTCTGCTCAACAGTTAGCATAAGGGCAATAATCCAGGATATTCAGACGCACTAACTGTTTTAGTGCAGTTGAATAGCCGTCTCATCGGCAGTTACACGGTTTACAGCCTTGAAAACCGTGTAACTGCCTTTTGAATATCGGGCCCTTTATTTTATTTATTTATTTTATTATTTATTTTATTTATTACAATCTCTTATATACCGCGCTATTTGGCATCAGCGCGGTTTACATTATAACACAACGACCATAACAACATGCTGTTTGGTTTTACATCGAACAGGTGATCAAACTTGGATAACAGGGGTAACTATATACATGAGATATTTATGTGTATAACAGATAAGGCTTGGAAGGCCCTCAGCAATAAGTATTAATCGTCATAAATAATCTCTGACTACAGGAAACCATGATTTCCTCTCTGTTCTTCTGACCAGAACTTTTCAAGTATGGACCGAGCAAAGGATATACTGTATCTCCAGGAACAAGCAGGAATGAGTCTTCACATATGGGATATCGTCGGTACCGAGGGAGCCTGCGTGGGAACGCTCCCCAGCGTCCAATAGGAAAGCTTTTGGGAGCATCCCACAGCGCCTGCGTGCTGCCTTCCCGCCTTTCCCAACCGCCTCTCTCCAGTTCTTCTTTTCCGCAGAGCCAGCAGGTCGTGTTCCTGTCACCGCAGAAGAAGTTCTTTATTTTTTTCGTTATTCTTTTGTGTCGCGTCTGCCTTCTCGATGTCGGACCGGTACCGCCGGTCTTTCTTTTCTTTCTTTCAAAAAAAAAACAAAAACGCTTTATCTTTACTGTGCATTTTCAGTTTTTGGGCCCTAGGCCTAAAGATGTTTTCCTCATGGAGAAGCCCGCTTCTGGGTTTAAAAAATGCACAAAATGTGGCAGTACTATTTCTGTCACCGACACCCATGACTGGTGTCTAAAGTGTTTGGGACCTGACCATTCCGTCACGGATTGTGTGTCCTGTACCATGATGTCTAAGAGAGGTCGGCAGAACCGAGCAGCCAAGCTCAGTACCCTGTTTCCCTCTGATGCAGCTTCGGTAGCATCGACGTCTTCCAGGGCCTCCTCTTCCTCCCATGGATCTCAGGTAACCAAGCATAAATCTGGCCGGTCCTCGAAGGGCAGATCTCCCTCCAAGCATCGAGATGCCTCCGGGCTTGCCCTCGAGGATTCCGCACTGGCAAAATTACCCCGGCGGGAAGCTCCGGCTTCCAAAGCATTATCTATGGGGTCACAGGTTGACATCGATGGCTCGGCCTCGACAGATCACCTGTTGCCGTCTTCTGGGGTACCGGTGGCTCCCACTGGTACCGACATCCAGACTCTGGTGGCGTCAATGGATCAGAAGATTCTGACCATGCAGCGCACCTTAACGGCTTTCATACAGGCTGTGACGCCTCCGGTACCGCAACAATCCCCGTTGCTGGTACCGGCATCGCTCCCGGTACTGATTGCATCGACATCGGTGTCGACTGCAACAGTACCCTGTCCTATGATGCCCATCGGTACCGAATACTCCCGATGTCGATCCCACTCGATACGGTTATCGGGCTTTACAGGAGCATCCAGATAGGCGATACTTTGATTCCTCTGAGGACTCTGAGTCTGAGGGTTCTGTAGAAGCATCGATACTTCTTCCTCAGGAGTCTTCTTCACCTAAACGAAGAATGTCTCCGCCAGAAGACTTTGTTAGGGAAGTGGCTAGGGGCCTCTCTATCACAGTGGCTCCTGAGTCAGAACCCAGAGCCAAGGAGTTGGATATTTTACAATATCCTAAAGCTCCTAAGGAGGCAGCTACTTTACCTGTTCATGAGATTCTGTATGATCTCATGTTGAGGATGTGGGAGACACCTCTCACCACTTCTCCTCATTCTCGCAGGTTAGACACCATGTATCGTGTCCCTCCTTGTCCGGGCTTCCACAAGACTCAGCTTCCTCACCACTCTATTGTGGTAGAGTCTGCCATGAAGAAGATAAAGAGTGCAAAAAGACACTCATCTAATCCTCCAGGGCGTGAATGCAGGACCCTGGATGCTTTTGGCCGAAGGGTTTTCCAAGCTGCTATGCTAGCTTCAAGGATCAATTCCTATAGTCTCTATATAGGAATGTTTCTAAAAGAAGTCACAGATCATCTACAGACTTTAACCCCTTTCATTTCAGAGGATAAAAGACAGGAGTTTATCACTTGGCTCAAACATGCCCAAGATGTCTCCAAATTTTCCAACCGTGCAGCCTTTGACTCTATTAAGTGTGTAAGCAGAGCTTCGGCTATTGCCATAGGGGCACGCAGAATTGCTTGGCTACAAGCTTCTGATTTGGAGATCTGGATCCAAGATCAATTAGGAAATCTCCCTTGTACAGGTGAAAACCTTTTTGGTAAGGATTGGCAAGCAAAGGCCACTCAGATGGATGCTGAAAACTCTGCTTTGGATCGGCTTTCAAAGTCTACCTCTGCTCCTGTTAAGAAAAGATTGTTTAAAAAGACATTCTTTTCCAAAAAGGGAAGATACTATCCTGCTTATGGTCAGCAGGCATCTTCTGCAGGTCGTTTGGCTGCAAAGCGTCAGCAACCACCCAAACAGGCCAAGTCAAAGGCAGCTAGACCTTCCATGGCCCAGCAGCCTCAGCCTCCTCAGGGCCTTTGACTTGCAACTAGAGAACTTAGCCTTTCTAGCTCTGGAAGGACCAGAGCCCCTTACCATCCCAGGAAGGTTGACTTACTTTGCTCCCAGATGGGAGCAAATCACAGAAGAGCAATGGACACTCTCCATCATAAGGGAAGGGTACAAGCTTCATTTCTTAAGCCTTCCCCCTCACACCATGGTGAAACAGTTCAATTCTCCAACATCTCTCCTCAACCTTCTAGGTCAGGAGATTGCCATCCTTCTTGCCCAAGGGGCAATAGAAGAAGTACCTCTTCTTCAACAAGGCACAGGGTTCTACTCCCCTTATTTTCTTATTCCAAAGAAGACAGGGGGCTACAGACCCATCTTAGATCTCGGAGAATTGAACAAATTTCTATTCAAGGAGAAATTCAAGATGATTTCTCTCGGTGCTCTGCTTCCATACCTTCAGAGTCAGGACTGGCTTTGTTCTCTAGATCTCAAGGATGCGTACACCCATGTCCTCATCCATCCAACTCACAGAAGGTTCCTTCGGTTCCTTTTTCAAGGAAAGCACTACCAGTACAGGGTGCTTCCTTTTGATCTGGCCTCTGCACCAAGGGTGTTCACGAAATGCATGGCAGTAGTAGCTGCATTTCTACGCACTCTAGGAATATTTGTCTTCCCATATCTGGACGACTGGCTCATTCGAGCTCCATCTCAAGCAGAGGCCAAGACTTGTCTAATCTGCACAATGCGTGTCCTTCAGTATTTGGGACTAGTAATAAACATCCCAAAATCCAGTCTCACCCCTACTCAGTCCCTCGAGTTTATAGGGGCTTTGTTGGATACCACAACTGCAAGGGCCTATCTTCCTCAGGCCCGTTGCCTACGCTTGGTGCAGTTAGCCTCCCAAATACAGTTAAAGCCCCTTTTAACTGCTCGAGAAATGTTGCAACTCTTAGGCCACATGGCATCCACTGTGCATGTGGTTCCATATGCTCGCCTTCACATGAGGGCAGCTCAATGGACTTTGTCCACCCAATAGACTCAGGCATCAGGTTGCCTGTCAGACAAAATAGCAAACTCCAGTCGCCTTTTTTGGTCTCTCCAGTGGTGGAAGTCCTCTCAAAACCTGTTGCTGGGGTCCCCTTTTCAACGGTCACTTCCCCAAGCAACCCTTACAACAGATGCCTCTCCAATGAGTTGGGGAGCTCATCTGCAAGATCTCTCCACCCAGGGCCTCTGGTCTCCACAGGAGACTTCACTACACATAAATCTCTTGGAACTCAGAGCAATTTTCTTAGCTCTCAGAGTGTTCCACTCCCTGCTCAGCTACAAGACAGTCCTCATCCACACGGACAATCATAAGAACATAAGATATGCCATACTGGGTCAGACCAAGGTCCATCAAGCCCAGTATTCTGTTTCCAACAGTGGCCAATCTAGGTCATATGTACCTAGCAGTTTCCCCAAGGGACACAGGTTCCACAATGCTTGTATTGGTTCAAGCATTGATATCCAGAGTCCCTTCTTAATAATGGTTTATGGACCTTTCCTCCAGGAACTTGTCCAAACCTTTTTTAAACCCAGCTACACTAATAGCCTTTACTACATCCTCCGATAACAAATTCCAGAGTTTGATTACACGTTGAGTGAAAAAATATTTTCTTTTATTAGTCTTAAATAGTTTACCCTGTAGCTTCATTGCATGTCCCTAGTCTTTCTATATTCTGATAAGGTAAACAATCGATCTACATTTACCCGTTCCACTCCGTTCATCAATTTATAGACTTCTATCATATCTCCCCTCAGCCGTCTCTTTTCCAGGTTAAAGAGCCCTAACCTTTTTAGCCTTTCTTCATAGGAGTATCCTTCCATCCCCTTTACCATTTTGGTGGCTCTTCTCTGAACCTTTTCTAAAATCGCTATATCCTTTTTAAGATACGGCGACCAGAATTGCACACAATATTCAAGGTGCGGTCTCACCATGGAAAGATATAGAGGCATTATGATATCTTTTGTTTTATTTTCCATTCCTTTCCTTATCATACCTAGCATTCTATTTGCTCTCTTAGCCGCTGCTGCACACTGAGCCGAGGGTTTTAACATGGTATCCACAATGACGCCTAAATCTTTTTCCTGGGTGGTAGTTCCTAATGTGGAACCTTGCATCGTGTAACCATAGTTTGGGTTGTTCTTCCCTAGGTGCATAACCTTGCACTTGTCCACATTAAATTTCATCTGCCATTTTGATGCCCAGTCTTCCAATTTATCAAGATCCTCTTGCAATTTTCCACAATCCTCTTGAGTTTTAACAACTTTAAATAGTTTTGTGTCATCTGCAAATTTGATAACCTCACTCGTTATTCCACTTTCCAGGTCATTTATGAATATGTCAAAAAGCAGCGGACCCAGCACAGATCCCTGGGGTACACCACTATTCACCTTTCTCCATTGGGAAAATTGGCCATTTAGCCCTACCCTCTGCTTTCTATCTTTTAACCAGTTCCTGATCCACAATAGTACACTGCCTCCTATCCCATGACTCTTTAGTTTTGCCAAAAGTCTCTCATGAGGGACTTTGTCAAAGGCTTTCTGAAAGTCCAGATACACAATATCAACCGACTCACCTTTGTCCACCTGATTATTCACTCCTTCAAAAAAACATAACAGATTAGTAAGACAAGATCTTCCTTGTCTAAAGCCATGTTGGCTGTCTCCCATTACGTCATGACTATCTACATGCTGAGTAATTTTATTCTTTATGATGGTATCTACCATTTTTCCTGGTACTGATGTCAGGCTCACCGGTCTGTAGTTTCCCGGATCACCCCTGGAACCCTTTTTAAAAATTGGTGTTACATTGGCGATCCTCCAGTCTTCAGGTATTAGATATGATTTTATTGATAGTTCACAGATTACTAATAGCAGGTCTGCAATCTCATATTTCAGTTCTTTCAACACCCTTGGATGTATACCATCCGGCCCAGGTGATTTGCTACTCTTCAGTTTATCTAATAGTTGTAATACATCTTCCCGATGTATCGATATTTCCTTCAATTCTTCCGCACCTTTAAATACCACTTCAGTCATGGGTAACATCCCTATGTCTTCCTCAGTAAAGACTGAAGCAAAGAATTCATTCAGTCTCTCCGCTATCGCCTTGTCAAGTAGCCATGTTCTATGTAAACAAGCAGGGGGGGACTGGCTCTCTGTCGCTTTGCGACTGTGGGTCTTCGCCAGAGAGGATCAAATTCATCTTCTGGCAGTATATCTTCCAGGCGTTCAAAACTCTTGGGCAGACGCTCAGTTGAGTTCTGCTTCCACACGAATGGTCCCTCCACAGGGACCAGATAGCCAGGATTTTTCGAATTTGGGGAACCCCGGACATAGACCTGTTTGCAAGTCCTTGGAATGCCAAACTTCCCCGGTTCTGTTCCAGGATTCCGTGTCAGGGAGTTCAGGCCAAGGATGCCTTCCTCCTTCACTGGGGTCAAGACTTCCTTTATGCCTTTCCACCCATTCCCCTAATTCCCAAAACACTGTTCAAGCTTCAGAGAGACCGAGGGTCTATCATCCTCATAGCACCACATTGGCCACGCCAAGTGTGGTACCCTCTACTTCTGCATTTCTCTCAAGCTCCATCCCTGGAGTTGGGCTCTGCTCCAGATCTTCTCTCCCAGGAAGACGGAACGTTGTGGCACCCAAACCCACAGTCTCTCCATCTCAGGGCCTGGTTGCTGAAGGCCTAGACCTTCAAGTTTTCCATCTCTCTCAGCAAGTCAGAGATATTATTCATGCTTCTAGAAAGCCTTCCACTAGACCTTCCTATGCTTTCAAATGGAAAAGATTTACCATTTGGTGTTCAGAGAAGGGTCTTAACCCTCTAGCAATACCTGTGTATTCTTTACTAGAGTATCTTCTGCATCTTTCACATGCAGGCCTCAAAACGAATTCAGTAAGAGTCCATTTGAGTGCTATTGCAGCGTCCCTCAAGCCTCTCAATGGACAGCCTGTTTCCTCTCATAGCAAGATTCATGAGAGGCCTTCTTTTAACTAAACCTCCCATTAGACCACCTCCAGTGGCATGGGACTTAAATCTTGTTCTTGGCCAGCTTATGAAGCCACCCTTTGAACCTTTAGCCACCACCTCCTTGAAATTTCTTTCTTGGAAGGTTATCTTTCTCATTGCAGTCACCTCAGCACGTTGCATCAGTGAGTTGCAAGCCTTGGTGGCTAACCCTCCTTATACAAGGTTCCATCATGATAAGGTAGTCCTCAGGACCAATCCACACTTTATGCCCAAAGTGGTCTCGCCTTTTCATCTGAACCAAGAGGTATACTTACCTGTCTTTTTTCCAGGACCTCATGCATCAAGTGCAGAGAGGAATCTTCATACTTTGGATTGTAAAAGAGCTCTCGCCTTTTACTTACAAAGGACACAGCAACATAGAAAGTCTTCTCAACTCTTTGTTGCTTTTGATCCTTCCCATTTAGGACTTCCAGTTTCTAAGAGAACACTGTCCAAGTGGATTGCTCAATGTATTTCTTTCGCCTACCAGAGTAGGAATCTTTCTCTGGAAGGCCATGTCACAGCTCACAATGTGAGGGCCATGGCAGCCTCAATGGCTCATCTGAACTCTTTGTCCATCGACTAAATCTGTCGAGCGGCCACCTGGGCCTCGGTTCATACCTTCACTGCCCATTACTGTTTGGACAAGGACTCCTGCCGGGATGCCTCGTTTGGTCAGGCTGTTCTCAAACACCTGTTCCATTCCTAATCAATTCCTACCCACCTACCCTGGTTGGATGCCAGAGATCCATGGGGGAGGTGGAGGGCTTTTCAGGGACACACAACTCTGGGGTCTCTCCCTGGCATCTGCAGCTAGGGAGTCCCCATATGTGAAGACTCATTCTTGCTTGTTCCTGGAGATAGCACAGTTACTTACCTGTAACAGGTGATCTCTGGGAACAGCAGGAATAAGTCTTCACAACCCACCCACCTCCCCTAGGAGTTGTATCTCTCTTTCTCTCAGCTTTAAAACTCGAACTGGAGAGAGGCGGTTGGGAAAGGTGGGAAGGCAGCACGCAGGCGCTGTGGGATGCTCCCAAAAGCATTCCTGTTGGACGCTGGGGAGCGTTCCCGTGCAGGCTCCGTCGGTACCGACGATACCCCATATGTGAAGACTTATTCCTGCTTTTCCCAGAGATCACCTGTTACAGGTAAGTAACTGTGCTATCTCTGACTTAAAGCAGTAGGGAGCAGAAGTGCCAGAGTCTTTTCAAAATTGAAATCACGAGTTTCTCTTCTTTAACACAGAATCATTTGCCGAAAGAAGGCTTAAAAAGAAAAATCTTAGATAAATGGAAGAGACTTTTCTATTTGCATCAAAGGACTTTTGCTTATTTGCTACAATTACGCAGATTGGTTCAGTATATGGGGGCCATTACTATACTGACCACTAAGTGGCAAAGCACTCTTGAAATTACTGTCACTTTTCAGCTTTTGGAGCACAAAGGGCTTTTAGCAGAAATCTCTTAAATATACAACTTAAAGACATACACTACACCGTCCTCTGGCAATATACACATAGCCACAGATCCTGGGCACATAAGGCACAGTGAGTAGATACTGATATCTAGGTGAAATGTAACAGGGAAAGAGGCTCTTTTTCCCCCCATTATTTTATGCCTAGTTATTAGACAGTTTTGGGCAAAACCTTTTCTCACTGCCACTTCTATGCATCAACAATTGTATACAAACTTTCTTTGTTGCAATAAAAGAAATCCTAACCTACTAATGCATGATCCAGGCCCCAGTTTATACAATGGCAAAATTCCTTCCATGAGTTCACAAAGACAGAGAGGCAGACTGGGAAGGCCACTAATCCTACAAATTTTAAATCTATGGGGAATCCATATTCAGTCTTTACTCATAGGAGCCCAAAGTGTTACTCTTAATACTTACTTGCAATGCTTTGATATTAAAGTGGTTGGTTTGGGCTTATTTATTTTAACAACAGTGGCCTTCACCAAGGAGGGGGAATCAACATGATTGGAAGAAAACTTATTGGTCAGGGCTGGAAGATGGAGAAGGAAAGCAAAACTGAAAATGTATTCATCTGCCTTTTTGGCATGAGATTGATGTATACTGTAGTAAAAATGCAATGTGTGCCTTCGAGTCAGTCCTGACTCCTGGCGACCCAGAAGCTCCTGGGTTTTCTTGGCGGTGTCACCGGAAGTAGATTGCCAGGCCTTTCTTCGGAGGCAATGGAGGGTTAAGTGACTTGCCCAAGGCCACAAGGAGTACTACCCTCAATAAAAATTATGTGAATTAGAAATGTTTTAACAAGGAAAGGATACAGTGCTATAATAACTCCACTTGAGAGAGAACTTCAACTTCAAAGTGTGCTGAGGTAATTAATGTCTTAGTTTCATGCTTTATTACTCTTCTTTGTTTTAAAATATGCTGATTTTATTTAAAGCAATTGGAATACTTGGTGGATGGTGAAGAAGCCCTGCTTGCAACAAGTTTTGGTGGTACACATTTGTAGTCGTCATTTATTATCCATCTTTTTTTCCCCCCCATATTTCAGAAACACTACAGCTGTGTCTTTTAAAGGGTCCCTTCATCTTTGCTAAATAATACTCACTAGGTTTACGGCTTATAGAAAGACATGGTATACACAATTAAATAGCAGCAATTTTATAGAAAAACATGAAATTCTTTTAATATGGATCACATGTATTAAACAGCTTTGGACCAACAAAAGCAAAAATGAAACAGTCATTGTCTGTAATAAAAAATAAATGAAGAAAAAGGTGGAATACTATGGGCTAAACTGGCCTTGATTATTTGTGCCATATCTGCCTGGCACATTTAGGAAAGCAGACCTAAGTGCTTGACTTGCTCCAGTCGTTGGCATTCCAAGTCCTTGAGTGAATACATTGCCATAAGGCAAAGAGCCATAATTAAGGAACAACCCTTGAGGTCTGGTTTGAGTATTTGGAAGGATGACTGGATTCACATTTTTACCCGGTGTGTTGAAAGAAAATTCTGGAGGTGGTCTACTATATTTAGCAGGAGTAGATGTACAAGGATTTAAATCATCCGTCTTTACAGGTAGTACTGGAATGACATGATGGTCTGAAAGGTTCAGCACATTAGCTGGAATAGGCCCAGAGGTTAAAGCAGGCTTGAGCCAATCATCTTTGAAAATCTGAACTGTCAAGGTAGAAACTAAAGTGCAGAGGCGATTAGTCACATGAGCCAGTACCATTTGTTCACTGGCGTCTCTTCGGATTCGTACATGTACTGATCCAGCCTAACGTCCATATAAATATTGAGAGAGAGAGAGAGAGTTAGAATCATTTAGGTGAAGCATCAACTAGTTTAATATGCTTAGTTACAAGGTACATTCAATGAACTAAAATCCTTAAAGAAAACTCAAGGAAGTCTTCAAAGATAATTGGGGGAATTTTCAAAACTATTCCTATTGGTGCAAAGAATACAGGTACTTCTACACATGGGCTTTGCATCAGTTGTCAAAGGGAAAGCATGCATGTATGCATAGACAACTGAATGTGCAAAGAGCCATAAGAGTGTTAAGACTTCTTTGAGGCACTGTAAATCTTTCCTACTAATCCCTCAATACAGATAGCCATATTCATAAATATAAAAGGATTCTACAAGCTTGGTACAAAACACTTGCACAGACGTGTGATACAAACTAAGAAATTAGTTTAGAAGCCTTATTAGTAATTTCCACATGTACAATCAGGGGTTAACATTGCAAATTGCATCTACATATAAATGACCTGTTTAGAAAGAGTCTGCTTTGTACACAGATATTCTTAGTGCATCAAAGTTATGCGGAGACTGTTGGGGGTCTGAGCAGGACAAATCTACATGTGTATTCCCATTTCATACAGGGAATGCATGTGTAAGCCCAGAATTGTCCATATTGTGAGCCCCGCCCCTGTGCCAAATAGCTTGACCAGCAGGAGGCGCTGCACCTTAACCTTGAGGTTGTATAAGAATTTGTAGTTGAGCCGTTGGTTAAAGATCACAGATTTTTATTTGGGTTCTCAGAGACTCACAACAGGTAATGTCCATAGGAAAACAAAAGTAGGGATACTCCTCCCAAAGAAAATATATGCAAACTTTGCCAGGTCAAAAATAAAGTCTTTTAAACAAGCTTTTCTTCTTAGCTCTTACAAAAGGTATTTTCCCTCTTAACAGTTATTCACATACAGTGCAACAATCACATTCCATGTCAGTGACTGAAGGATCTGAATCCCCTTTGAAAGAGTCAATTTCCATGCTCTCTGGAGGACTCTCAGGTAGTGGTTCTGGACTCTTAACTGGAATGGTATTAGTTCCATACATTAACAGTTTCTTCAGTCTTGGCCACCTAATAGGTTTCTCCCCTTTAAGTAAAAGCTCATGGGGTTTCAAAAGCCGTGGTTTAAAAGTTCCTTTCCTTTCATGTAAATGTCTACAGGTAATCTCCTCCTCATCTGAAGAACTGTCCCTGTGTTCAGTTTTGGGCCTAGGCTTTCTCCTGGTTTGATGCTTAACTTGCACAGTTTTACATACAGGCCTTCTATCAATAAAACCCTCTTCTGAGCTGTAATCAGAGGACCGGTCAGACCTCCTTCGGGCTCTATAAAAAGTTCTTGCTTTGGAAGCTTCCCTAGCAGAGCAATGCCTGCTTCTAGGTTCCAGCAAGGGTTTTGCCTGGGTAAAAGTTCTGCCTTCTTGTGGCTTCTTTAAGCTTCTTTCAAATACAGGGTTTAGCTTGCCCACTAACCTGCATTGTGGTTTCACTGCACTAGCAGTGTATCTCTGGGCCTCGCAACAGCAGCTGCCTGGCCTGTGAGTATTTCTTCCTGGAGAGCAGCAGTATTTCCCTTTCTCCTGGGGAGCGAATCTGGCTTCAGGTCTTCCCTTCCTCTCAGCATAGAGCCTGGGAGCCTGGTTCCAGTCAGGTTCAGAATCCTCGTGCTGGTAAGACAGGTGATTCTCTTCCTCTGCTCTCCTCTCTCTCTCCCCTTCTCCCTTCCGTTTCTGTCTGCCCTTTTTTACAAGCAGCTACGTGACAAGGGCACTCCCTTGCAGGCTCCTCCCCCGAGTACCTGCTTCTCTGATTCCTATCTGGTGTGTAACGTGGGAATGACTCAACACTAGTTTTGGCCCACTGACTATCAACCCTGGGGTTTTTCTGCTGTGAACTTCTAACCCTGGGTTTTCTCTGACAAGTGTTTTCTAATGTGCCCATCCCCCCAGCCAAGGTAAAACCTTCAATGTTTCCTGCTTTTCTAGGTGGCACTACTCTCTCCTTGCCACAATATCCAGGTTTACATCTGCTTCATGACACAAATAGGGATTTAAAAATTGCTCCTTTTGACCATCCCTTTACAGGAGAGATTAAGAAAAACATCTCCCTTAATCCTCTGTTTATTTCCCCCTCTGAATTGAAATGGGGTCAAGAGAGAGTCCTCTGTAATTAAGAGCATCTGCATGTCTAGATTTGCAAAATGGCCCAGATACACATGCAAGTGCCAACATTTACACATGTGCATTGTGAAATGCAGGCACTTACATGTGTAAGTTGCCAGGTTTCCCCCGTTGATTTTTCTCACGTGTATTTCTGAAATGCCCCTCTCTCACTGCACTTGGACTAGAGATGTTTAGCAGAGCTTTTCCTAAAATGCTGTCAAAATTGAGTACATCCTGACCTCAACATCTAAAGTTAGTACAAGCATTTCCTGTTTCCTGCAAGAAACAGGAAATGCTTGTACTAACTTTAGAAACGCAGCAGTTCAGCGGCTCTTAAAGCAGCACAGCCGGGGGAGCAAAGGAGAATGCTTCCCTGGCTGTGCTTAGCCACTTTAAAGGGTAAATCAGTGAAGGAGGCATTGGATACCCTTAAAGGTTGTGCACCCCGAGCCAGGCCCTCACTGGCTCGCCCATTAAAGCAGCACCAAGGGCAAAGGGAGGCTCAGACCCTGCATGGGACAGGCTGCTGTGATTTTAAAAGCATGATGTCCAACTATGCATTTTTACAGTACAGCCGCAGGAGCAAAGGAGAATGCTCCCCTGGCTGTAAAAGTAGATGAGTGGTGACCAGTGTTAGGGAAAGGTAGGCTGTGACTGCAGAGGATGGGGGTGGAAGGACTGGAAGGGAGTCTACACTAAGGATGGGACTGGACTGGGACCGAAACCAAGTCTAGCCAGTGGGGGAGAGGGACTATGCTTGAAAGGGAGCTGACACAGGAAGGTAATGGGATTGGAAGGGGGCTAGAGAGGGGGAGGAGTTGGACTATAAGGGAACTGGAACTGAAGATGAAGATGGGACTGGAAGGGGACTAGATAGTGTGGGGGGGGGGGGGGGTGGAACTGGAAGGGAGCTGACACTGGTATGGTACTGGGACTAGAACTGAAATGGGGAAGCCAGTGGGAGAGAGGGACTAAGCTGTAAGGGAGCTGGCACTGATATTGAGATTGGAAAGGGGGGGGGGGGCTTTAAGGGAGCTGACACTGAGGATGGTACTGGGACTGGAAGGTGACTAGGCAATGGTGGGGGGAGGGAGACAGTAAGGGAGCTGACACTGGAAGTGATACTGGGACTGGAAGGGGGCTAGACAGTAGGGAGGATGGGACTGGAAGATGGCTGAGTAGGCATGGTACTGGGGCTAGAAAGTGGGGAAGTTAGACTAGGACTGGAAGGGAGCTGAAATTGGGTGGCTGTGAATACAAGCACTGGTGATGGGACTAGAAGGGGACCAGATGAGGGGGGGGGGGCGGGACTTGGGCCAGAAAGGGGCTGTCACTAAGTATGGTACTGGGACTGGAAGGAGCTAGACAGTGGAGAAGGGGGGCTGGGACTGGAAGGGAGTTGACACTAGGGACAGTACTGGGATTGGAAGGGTGCAGAGGGATAAAATCCGAGATTTGAGGTGGCAAAATAAGGGACTTCAGAAGGGGGTGTGGAGGCTAAATAAGTGGATGTAATCATGAGAGACAGCACTGCAGGACTCAGGCAGTAAGCAATATGGGTGGAAAGCAAGGGAAGAATGAAGATTAGGGACTTGGGGGAGCGGAAATGCAAGGGGATAAGAGGCAGAGATTGGAGACGATGGGGATTCAAGAGACTAAGTAGGAATTTGGAGACAACAGTACCTAGTAATTGCTAGATATGAGGGAAAGTGTGGGGTGGAGGTAAAAGAATAGGAAAGAAAGGTTGTGGGGAGGTTGAGAGCTGATGTGAATGATCTAACAGAATAGTAAAACAAGACTTTCCTTGGCTAAATCCATGTTGGCTTTAATGGGAGAAAGTCACCATAGCATTAGCCAAGGAAAATCTTGTCTTACTAATCTGTTATTTTTTTTTGAAGGTGTGAATAAACAGGTAGACAAATGTGAGCCGGTTGATATAATGTATCTGGATTTTCAAAAAACCTTTGACAAGGTCCTTCATGAGAGACTCTTGGTGAAATTAAAAAGTCATGGGATTGGAGGCAGTGTAGTATTGTGGATGAGGAACTGGTTAAAAGATAGAAAGCAGAGAGTAGGGCTTAATGACCAATTTTCTCAGTGGAGAAAAGTGAATAGTACCCCAGGGATCTGTGCTGGGTCTGCTGCTTTTTAATGACCTGCATATAGAAATAACGAGTGAGGTGATCAAATTTGCAGATGACACAAACTTATTAAAACGCAAGAAGATTGTGAAAAATTGACAGAGGATCTTGAAAAACAGGAAGACTGGACATCCAAATGGCAGATGAAATTTAATATGGACAACTGCAGTTATGTACCTAGGAAAGAACAACCCAAATTATGGTTATATGATGAAAGGTACCACCTTAGAAACCACCACTCAGGAAAAAGATTTAGGCGTCATCATGGATAATACCCAGTATACAGCAGTGGCCAAGAAAGCAAATAGAATACTAGGAATCATATGGAAAGGAATGGAGAATAAAACAAAGGATAATATAATGCCTCTGTATCGTTCCAAAGTGCGACCGCATCTTGAATATTGTGTGCAATTCTGGTTGCCATATCTTAAAAAGGATATAGCTGAATTAGAAAAGGTACAAAGAAGAGCAACAAAAATGGTGAAGAGAATGGAAGGATACCCTTATGAGTAGAGGCTTAAAAGGCTGGGGCTCTTCAACTTGGAAATAGACGGCGAGGGGGGATATGATAGAGGTCTATAAATTAATGAATGGAATGGAACGGGTAAACACAGATTGGTTGTTTACACCAGCAAAAGCAGAAAGACTAGAGGACACACAATGAAGTTACAATGCAACTCATTTAAGATTAATAAGAGAAAATATTTTTTTACTCTACGCTAATCAAACTCTGGAATTCATTACTGGAGGATATAGTAAAAGCTCTTAGTGTAGTTGGGTTTAAAAAAAGGTTTGGACAAGTTCCTGGACAAAAGATCTATAAACCATTATTAAAGAGGAACCGGGAAATCCACTGCTTGCCCCGTGACAAGCATTGTGGAACCTCTGTGCCTCTTTGGGAACTTGGCAGGTACTTATAGCCTGGATTGGCCACTGTTGGAAACAGCATACTGGGCTTGATGGACTTTAGTCCTCTAGATCATAAGAACATAAGAAATGCCTTACTGGGTCAGACCAGAGAGAGGGTGAGAGATGTGAAAAGAGATGGATTTCTGAAGAAGGAGAGAGAGGGTAAAAATTTGGCTGGTGAAAGAATAGTAGGGGATGAGAGACTAAAGAATGGGCTGGGGGCCAGGGAGGGTTGAATGACAGAGAAGGGCTAGGGCTAGGGCTAGTGATGGGATCAAAGGCAGAGGATGACAGATGAAGGTTGAGGGAGTAAGAATAGAGGGTAGAAATAGTAAATGGGTAATGGAAGAGAGGGTATAGAAAGCAGGGGAAGGAGAGAGAAGTGGCAGCAATGGGAGCACTAGAGAGGGAGTAAGAATAGAAATGGAAAGCTGGTAGATAAGTGAGAAGTAAAAGCATAGTTACTCACCTGTAATAGGTGATCTCTGGGAACAGCAGGAATCAGTCTTCACATATGGGTGACGACACCAACGGAGCCCAGCGCGGGAACACTCCCCAGCATCCAATAGGAATGCTTTTGGGAGCGATCCTCCAAGCATGCATGGCTGCCTTCCCAACTTCCCTCCTGGTCTCCTCAGTCAGGTGAATAGCAGAGAAATAAAAATCTTTGTATACCAGGAATGGAAAAAAAGGGGACAACTTGATGGGGAGGTAGGCGAGTTATGAAGACTGATTCCTGCTGTTCCCAGAGATCACCTGTTAAGAGTGAGGAACTATGCTATTCCCAGGAACAAGCAGGAAGTCAGTCTTCACATATGGGACTCCCTAGCCTAAGGCAACCGAGAGAAAAATCCCAGTGCAGCTAGAGGTTGCAGCAGGGATCTGACAGATTCAGCTCGTTCAGAGTACTCCTCGCGCAGTAGTCAGATCGGTAGTGGGCAAGTTGTCTAAATTTTAAAAAGGTTAAGCAGAACAGCTTGTCCGAATTGAGCATCAGCTCTGGAGTCTTTGTCCAGACAATAGTGAGCTGCGAAGGTTTGCAGGGAAGACCATATCACCGCTTGGCAGATCTCTGAGATAGGGACAGACCAGAGATTAGCTACAGTGGTAGCCATGGAGCTGTCACATGGTGTGGAAGAGACAACCCAGCCTGAGAATAAGCAAAGGATATGCAATCTGCTAGCCAGTTTGAAGGTGTTCTTTTGGATACTGGTGTCCCTAGATGACTTTGGTCAAAAGAAACAAACTGAGAGAATTGGCAATAGTCCTTAGTACGGTCTAGATAAAATGCCAACACCCTCTTGCAATCTAGGGTATGAAGTCTGGCCTCCGCTGGGGAGGAGTGAGGCCTTGGAAAGAATGTTGGTAGTGAGACAGAATGGTTCAAGTGGAAGGAGGTGACTACTTTCGGCAAGTACTTAGGATGTGTGCGAAGGACCATCTTGTCATGGTGAAAAGTGGTATAGGGAACATAGCTCACCAAAGCTTGCAGTTCACTGACTCTTTGAGCTGAAGTGACTGCTATGAGAAAAAGAAGCTTCCATGTTACAAACTGTCAAGTGGAGTGTCTTGAGACTGGTGTGCAGAAGGGTCCCCTGTTCCTGAGAGAAAGGTCCCCTGTTCTGAGAGTGTAGGGTTGGTGAATAATCGAGCCTGAGGGGAGGTGCTTGAACAAGTTGAAGCAGCAGAGAGAACCACGGTTGTCTGGGCCAGTAAGGGGCAATGAGAATCATTTGTCCCCAGTTTGCCTGGAGTTTGAAGAGTGCTTTTGCTATGAGTGGAAGAGGAGGGAAAGCATAGAGGAGATTCTGTCCCCAATAGATAAGGAACGCATCCGATGTCTCCCTGTGAGGGGTAGGAATCCTTGAGCAGAAACGAGGTAATTGGGCATTGAGGGGAGAAGCAAAGAGGTCAAGTAGTGGCATTCCCCAGAGGTGAAACAAGTACTGTGCTACTTGAGGTTCTAGCATCCACTCCTGTGGATGGAGAATCCAGCTTAGTCTGTCAGCTAAGTGATTCTCTGCTCCTGGAAGGTATACTGCATGAAGGTGAATTCCTTGAGGAACTGCCCAGTTCCAAAGGTGAATGGCTTCCATACATAGGGCCTGAGAGCCTGTTTCCCCTTGCTTGTTTATATAAAACATAGACACCTGGTTGTCCGTCTGTATGAGAAGAGACTACCCCTTGAGTTGGGGAGAGAAGACTCTGATGGCATTGAAGACCCCCTGAGCTCTAGGAGATTGGTCTATTCATGAAGCGCTTCTCCAGATCAAAGGCCTTGTGTTGTAAGGCCACTGAGATGGGCTCCCCAGCCTAGTTTTGATGCATCCGTCATTAGGGTATACTGCAGTGCAGACTTCTGAAAAGGTGACCCTACGACCAGGTTCTGTGGTTTGCACCACCACTGAAGGGCTGTTCTCATCTGCGGAGTGATGTTGATGAGGTCAGCTAGGAGACTTGTGGACTGCTTCCATTGTTGTGAGAGCGTCCACTGCCCGATCCTCATGTTGAGACGGGGGAGGGGCACGACATGGACTATGGAACTAAGAGGCATAGAAATGTTCTGGCCATAACTGATGATTGTTGCTGGACCTGTGTGGCTAAATGAGACGGAGGCATCTGTCCTCTAGCAGGAATGCCCTGCTTCTTATCGTGTCTAATCGAGCTCCTATGAACTCAAGGCCCTGGGCTGGCATGAGATGTGATTTTGGATAGTTTATCACGAAACCTAACTCCTGGCGGACATGAATGGTTTGATTTAGGGCGGAGGTGACTGCTGAAGCGGTATGTGCCCTTAGCAGCCAGTCATCTAAGCAGGGGAACAGAAAGATTTCCAAAGTTCAAAGGTAGGCTGCGACAACAGCCAAACACTTTGTGAAGACTCTGGGGGCTGAGGCCAGTCCGAATGGGAGGACTCGGTACTGGTAGTGATTGTTCTGAAAAACGAACCTGAGAAACTTTCTGTAATCTGAGTGGATCAGGATGTGTGTATAAGCATCTTTTAGATCCAAAAAGCATAGCCAATAATTTTGTTGGAGGTATGGCAGAGGAGTGCCTAGAGAAATTATCTTGAATTTCTCCTTGACGAGAAATTTGTTGAGATTTCTGAGATCTAATATAGGTCTCTGACCTCCCATCTTTTTTGGAATTAGGAAGTATCAGAAGTAGAATCCCAAGCCCTGCTGAGATGAGGGACCCTTCTCTATAGCCCCTTGTCTCAGCAGTGAGAGAATTGTCTGCTGAAGGAAGGAGGAGTGAAGGGGATCCAAGGAGGGTTGTCCCACAAAAGGAGTGGAAGAAAGATTCTGGAATTTCAGCTGTAGGCCCCAAATGACTAGATGTAAAGTCCAGGGCTCGGAAGTGATGTTGACCCAACGGTATGCAAAATGCACTAGTCTTCCTGGGATCATAGGAGGTAGAGGAAAGATTATGGGAGAATTGGCCATGCTCTTTTTGAAGTAGTCAAAAACTCTGAGGAGGTTGAGTAGTAGCTACAGGCTGTGGTTTGGAAATTCTGTCCCCAATGGATCACCTTCTTTATTCTGCTGGCCATTACTCTCCCTATACACCCAAGCATCCTTCTGGCTGTCGCAATCGCCTTTTCTACCTGTTTAGCTAGCTTAAGATCCTCAGACACAATTACACCCAGGTCCCGCTGTTCTTTTGTAAACAGCAGTACTTCACCCCAAACACTGTACAGCTCTCGTTTGGATTTTTGCATCCTAAATGCATGACCCTGCATTTTTTAGCATTATTTATTTTATTTATTTATTTATTTACATTCTCTTATAGACCGCGCTATTCTGCATCAGTGCGGTTTACACTGAACAAACTGAAATTACACTGAAAAGGGCATTATAACTTGGAGATAACTATTTTACAGGGAACATGGGCTATGGAGGGTTAAGTGGCTTGCCCAAGACCACAAGGAGCACCTGTGCGACTAGAAACCCCAGTCCTTCCGGCCCAAGGTTGCTGTCCTCTAGTGGGATTTGAACCCCCAACCTTCCAGCCTGAAGTACCTTGCCCCAACCACTAGGCCACTCCTCCTCTCCTTTAAATTTAAATTAAATTTCAGCTGCCAAATTCTAGACCTTTCTTAACCCTCGGATACACTCGGTAAATCGACTGACACCTATACACTACCCCCGGGTCACCCCTGACCCATATGTAGAAATATGGTAAAACATCTACTTTTGTTTGTAAAACATGGTTAAATTGTGAAGAAAAAGACATACTTTTATTTATTTTTTATAATACTTGTTATTAATTCACCCTTTCAAGTGAATAATGTGCAATGCTAGCCAAGATCAGGCAGGACAAGTTGTACAAGGTCAGATATATGCTGCATAATGTCAATACCTGTTAACTATTCAGTTGCAAGCTTAAAAATGGTGTGCAGCACTGCACGCTTTGCAAACTACAATAGTTCTATATTTATTCGCTAGGTGGACAGCAACAGTCAAAGTATGGTGCCATTATGTCAAGTAATGAAAAGAAAAAAAACCCAAATTACGTGAACAAAATGAAAATACTAGCACAGGAAGTTCACCATAAATGCCCCCAAAAGAACTTTTTTTATTTCATTTTTGTCGAAGCTGACTGTAGGAGAGGTGGTATGGGTTTAACCACTCACGCCAAGCAGTAAGCTGCCTTTTATTCAAATATGGTTCTTCACCACTAAAACTAATATATTATACTTATGATTTCTCACTTATCTGATTTATAACACTCCACCGGAGAGAAAAGTTGCTCCAGAAGAATTCCCTTTACACGACGCGCGCGTTTCGAGTATCCAACTCTGTATCAAGTGCTTAGTTGTAAAAGCAAAAATGGCAACATTGTTGAAGAACGCCGTCTTCTGCGGCCACGGTAGAGGCAATTACCTATAGGCTGAATAACTGCTGTTTTAAAGAAGAACCAACCAATAGAACAGGGCACTCCCACTGCATAGGGAATCCCTTATCTGATTGGTAGAAGGGAAAAATGACATGTCCAATCAAACTGATCCGTCAAAGAACACTCAACCAATCGATCTCTCGATTGAGGCCAGCTGGTTCAATTGAATTCAAAAGGAATATCCATCTCTGTTCTAACCATTGTAGATGTTTCTCGCGGTCTCCCTTCCTGGGGTTTTCCGGTACATGATCTATTACAGTCCATTGGAGATCTTCAAAAACATGTTGCAAAGCAACACAATGTTGTACAATCGGAGCAGTTTCAATCCGTTGTCGTAACCGCGATGCATGCTCCATTAGACGTTTTTTAATAGGACGAATTGTTCTACCTATATATAGTAACCGACATGGACAGCATATTAAATACACCACATGTGTAGATGTACATGAGGTATCCCAGCGACGTTGATACATATGTAAAGTGACTGGATGGGACCAGGTTATTCCCGTCCATGTTGTAGCACAATATCCACACGCATTACAAGGAGTATGTCCTGTCACCACAGATCGGTATTCAATGCGGTCAGATGGCAAAGAAGTTTTCATTAAATGATCACCCAGCGTTGTTTTCAACAACCTCTGAGAGTGGCATTTGCTCGGGGTTCCTCGCTGGGTGATCGTTTAATGAAAACTTCTTTGCCATCTGACTGCATTGAATACCGATCTGTGGTGACAGGACATACTCCTTGTAATGCGTGTGGATATTGTGCTACAACATGGACGGGAATAACCTGGTCCCATCCAGTCACTTTACATATGTATCAACGTCGCTGGGATACCTCATGTACATCTACACATGTGGTGTATTTAATATGCTGTCCATCCCCCTTTCTTTCTGTTGTAGTCAAGTATTATTTCTGGCTTCTTTGATGTTTCATCAATTTTATTATCATGGTGAAGTGTTGACAGCAGCATAACTGATTTGTTTCGTTTTGGGACGAATGACACCAAAGTCTTGTCTCCACTGAAGCCAAATATTGAGGATCCCACAATTCTTGAGCGATTTGCCTGGAATTCTGAAGGTATGTCACGGTTTGCAACGTCTTACCGTGCCCCGTCGTGTCAAATTCTTGCTAAGAAGAACATCAGCCAGTTGTACGTTAGTAAAGAAATTGTCGCAAGTAATGTTCCTGCCAGACTGTTCCAGAGGTTCAATAAGCTTTAAAACAACATCAGCTCCTAGAGATACTGTTTTGTCACGAGTAACTGACTCTTCACGCCCTAGGTATGGCTTCATGTTGAATACATAATACGTTTCGGCATCTGCACACACCCATAACTTTATACCGTATCGGTCTGGTTTAGACTTGATGTATTGACGAAACGGACACTTGCCTCTGAACCCCAACAATTGTTCATCAACAGTCAAGTATGCAGATGGTGTGTACATTTTCATGCACTGAGAAATGAATAAATTCCAAACATCTCTGACTGGAGTAAATTTGTCATTGGCCCTTCGTGATTCACGGGTTTGTTTGTCATCAAATCGAAGTAAACTCAATATTCTGCAAACCTTTTACCTGACATAACAGCTGGAAATATAGGATTCTGGATAGGACTTTTAGCCCAAGTTCTGCGTACAGATACTTTGTTCAACCTAAAAACACCACTCATGTACAGAAGACCCAATGTTGCTTGGAGCTCTTCCATTGTTACCTGCTTCCAGTCAGTACATGGTGGCTGCATTGCTTCAGCTCTACGTATGCCTTCAGAATTTGTGAAATCTAACACTGCTGACAATATATCTGGAGTTACAAACATGTCAAAAATATCCTTAGCATTAGTTATACCTCTGATCAGAGCAATTGGTCCAGAAGATTCTCTGACTATATTTGCTTCCCTTGTTCTTGAAGTTGGCGGTACAGTTTTATTCCAATGCATGCCAGAACGAGCTGTGTAATGACTGTCAGTAACTTCCTCATTTTCAGAATGTGATTCAGAAGTTTCAGAATTGCTGTATGAACTGCTATCGTCATCACTTGTTTTATTTTCTTCGACAGCATCTTCCGCTTCACTGCCGCTATCATCAAGATCAAGCTGATCGGACTGGGTGGGAACGACTGCACTACCCGTATCAGCACCTTAAGTATCATTACTCAAACTATCATTACTGTCACTTTCTTCATTCAACCAACGTCTAATTTTTTCAGTTGCTGCACAGCTGCTGAAGCGTTTCGGGAGTGGCATTGTTTACCTTTGTCGTAAAAAAATTTAATCCACAGAAACAAACAAGGAACTGACGTCAGGTGACGTCATAAATGTAAGCAAGAAGTTAGAAAACACAGGATTGTAATGTGGACTTGGAGTGGTGACTTTCTTTGCTGCTATAAAACAAAGGAGAGTGTTATTGTGCGAGTGTCGAAAATCACCCCTTGTTTGTTCAGCAGCATGCAGTACTGTATAAAAACGTTATTTTTGCAAACCATATGTATGAAAATACTTAAAAATGGTTCGTTGAGGAATACCTAGAGTACCAAAATACAATTCCTTACCATTTTGAAGAAAAAACACAAAAACCGACACCCGGGTCACCCCTGACCCGGGGGTAGTGTATCCGAGGGTTAAAGCTTAGCTAGATCTCTCCTCATGTTTATCTACTCCTTCCTGGATGTCTACTCTATTGCAGATTTTGATATTATCCTCAAACATGCAAATCTTACCCAAACGTCCTTCCACAATATCACTAACAAAGATGTTAAATAGAATCGGACAAAGGACAGATCCCTGCGGCACACCACTGGTAACCTCCTTCTCCCTCAGTGTGAGCTCCATTTACCTGTAACCTTTGTTACCTCCCACTCAACCAATTTCTAATCCAATTAGTAACTTTAGAGTCCATCCCTAGGGTGCTCAGTTTGTTTATAAGTCGTCTGTGCAGAACAGTGTCAAAGGCTTTACTAAATACACCACATCTAGGGCTCTCCCTTGGTCCAATCCCTAGTCACCCAGTCAAAGAAATCAATCAGATTGTCTGACAAGACCTGCCTCTGGTGAATCCAAGCTGCCTCGGATCCTGCAATCCATTGGACTCCAGAAACCTCACTATTCTCCCCTTTGGTAGCCTTTCCAATAATTTACTAACTACAGAGGTTAGACTAACCAGCCTGTAGTTCTCAATGTCATCCTTACATCCGCTTCTATGTAAAGGAACCACATGTTTTCTCTGAGAAAGTAATTTAAGTCATACTCACATATGTGGCCATATATGCACATAAAGGACTTTCTATAAAATCCCCCTGTCATAAAAGTACACACTTTGGCAAAAAGGTGAGTACTCTGCCAGCAGGCATAGCCAGGGATGTGGTCTGGGTGGAGCACAGGCAGAGTTTGCATATATATGCATAGAATATAAAATATCTTAATCTACACACGTACATTTACAAAGTACGCATAAAGCGTAGTTACACATCTGTAACATTTGTTCTCCAGGGACAGCAGGCATCAGTCCTCAAATATGGGTGACTTCGGCACAGACGGAACCCATACAATGAACACTCCCCAGCTTTCACAGAAAGCCTTTGGGAGTTAGACAACGCATGTGCGATCACCTGCCCATCCAAGGGTGCCACCTTTTACCTCAGTATGATGACATAGCTTAATCAAGCCAAAAAAAGAACACAATGCCATGGGGAGGAGGGAGGGTTGTGAGGACTGATTCCTGGTGTCTGCAGAGAACACCTGTTACAGGTGAGCAACTACGGTTTCTCCGGGAATAAGCAGGAAATCAGTCCTCACATATGAGACTCCCCAGCTACAGGCCACCAAAAAAAACTGTAAAAGCCAAGGGTGAATGAAAAAATCAAACCGTGAATGACAGCAGAAAGCACCGAGTGGCCGCAAGACCTCAGGGACAACCACACCTTCAACCAGGGAATCAATTCTCTGGTAGTCTGGACACACAGAAGGGCCAGACGGTAGGAGCTACATTATTCCCCAAACAGATGATAGAGTACCACCTGGCCAAAGGCGCTGTCACACCAGCAGTCCTCCTCCAGGCAGTAATGAGCTGCAAAGGTGTGAACCAAGAACCAGGTGGAGGCCCGGCAGATCTCCAGCATGGAGACGGATAGCAGTTTCGCCACAGAGGCTGCCACAGCCCACAGGTTATGGGCTGTAACATGGTGCTCAAGAGACAGACCAGCCTGTTTACAGACAAAGGAGATGCAGTCCACCACCCAAGTAACATATAGTAACATAGTATATGACGGCAGATAAAGACCAGTATGATTCATCTAGTATGCCCGGCAAGAGCAGGTGCACCTGCCGCTCCGCGGTGGTCAGCCCTCCGCATGCCTTTGTTTAGCGGTGTACCAACCGCTCCATGTAGGTCACCCCTATTTGTTGAAATAGTTAGTTATGTTTATTTTGATTTTATCCTGTTGCTATAAAGGAATCCATAGTGTCTGTTCCATGCCATTTTGAATTCCGTCACTGTGTTTGCCCCCAACATTTCTATCGGGTGGGTATTCCAAGCATCCACCATCCTTTCAGTGAAAAAGTATTTCCTGACATTGCCTCTCAGTTTACTCCCTTGCAGCTTCATGTTATGCCCTCTAGTTTTACAGCTTCCCCGTCTTTGGAAGACGTTTGATTGTTCATTAATACTCTAAGTATTTAAAGATCTGAATCATATCTCCCCTGTCCCTCCTCTCATCCAGAGTGCACATATTTAGCTCTTCAAGTCTCTTCCCATACATCTCCTGATGCAGGCTCCAAATCATTTTGGTTGCCTTCCTTTGAACCCTTTCCAGTCTTTTTATATCCTTTGCGAGATACGGTCTCCAAAACTGAACACAATATTCCAAGTGAGGCCTCACCACTGACTTGTACAGTGACATTAGTAGCTCTTCTTTCTGCTGGTAATTCCTCTTTGTATGCAACCCAGCATCCTTCTGGCTTTTGCTCCCGCCTTGTCACACTGTTTCGCGACCTTCAGATCCTTAGAAACAATCACTCCAAGGTCCTTCTTCTGGTCCTTGCACAGCAACCTCTCACCCACTATTGCATACAATTCCCTTGTATTTATGCTTCCCAAGTGCATGACACTGCACTTCTTCACATTAAATCTTAACAGTCAAGCATTAGACCATTCTTCCAGCTTTTGTAGCTCTTTCCTCATGTTCTCCACTCCCTCAGGGAAGTCCATTGTGTTGCAAATGTTCGTGTCATCTGCAAAAAGACAGACTTTTCCATTCAGTCTTTCCACAATATCACTCACAAATACATTGAAAAGTATTGGTCCCAGAACTGAACCCTGGGGCACACCACTAATCACCTTTCTTTCATCCGAGTTAGTTCCGTTTACCATCACCTTCTGTTGTCTGTCAGTCAACCAATTTGTGATCCAGTTCACCACCTTGGGACCCATCCTCAAGCTATTGAGTTTATTGATAAGCCTCTTATGAGGAACAGTATCAAAGGCTTTGCTGAAATCTAGGTAGATTACATCCATCTCATGCCCTTGATCTAGTTCTCTGGTCACCCAGTCAAAGAACTCAATCAGATATGCTGGCAAGAACATCCTTTGGTAAAACCATGTTGTCTTGAGTCATGCAATCTGTTGGTTTCGAGAAAGTCCATTATTTGCTCTTTCAGGAGCGCCTCCATTACTTTTCCCACCACCGAGGTAAGGCTTACTGGCCTGTAGCTTGACACCTCTTTCCTATTATCACTTTTGTGAAGAGGTACCACATCAGCCCTTCTCCAGTCCTGTGGAACTTCTTCTGTCTCCAATGATCTATTAAAAACATCCTTTAATGGCCCTGCAGGAACCTCTCTGAGCTCTTTCAGTATCCTGGGATGTAACCCATCCAGTCCCATGGCCTTCTCTACCTTTAATTTTGCAAGCTGTTCGTATCTACTCCATTCCCATTTGACAGGGTACGCTTAGAGACCGTAACACCAAGCCAGTTTGGATCATAGACAATGAAGAGCTGCAAGTAGTGGCGATGGGTCTTAGTCTGCTCTAGGTAGAAGGCCAGCACCTTCTTGCAATCCAAGGTGTGGAGAGCGGTCTCCGCCCTGCTTGTGTGAGATCGAATAAAGAAGATTGGAAGAACCACCTTCAGGGTGAGATGAAAGGCGGTGACCACCTTAGGGAGAAAGAGTAGTTACTCACCTGTAACAGGTGTTCTCCAGGAGCAGCAGGAATCAGTCCTCACATATGGGTGACGTCGGCGCCGACGGAGCCCCCGTGCAGAGCATTTCCCCAGCTTTCAAAGAAAGCCTTTGGGAATTGCAGCGCGCATGCGCGGTCCCCTTCCCGCCCAAGGGTACCATCTTGCTCAGTCTGATGACATAGCTAAAAGACAGCAATAAAATTAGCAAAATAAATCATATGACTGCAACTCCAAGGGGAGGAGGGAGGGTTGTGAGGACTGATTCCTGCTGCTCCTGGAGAACACCTGTTACAGGTGAGTAACTACTCTTTCTCCAGGACCAAGCAGAAGTCAGTCCTCACATATGGGACTCCCCAGCTTAAGGCCACCGGAGACCCCAAGCCGAAAAAATGAGCTCCCTCTAGAGCGTCAGTACGTAAGGAAGGAATCTTCTCTGATAACACCTCCGAACGGTAGCCCAACACCAGGGCCGGAGGGTAGGAGTTGCCTAGACCCCAAAGAGATTATGGAGTACTGCCTGTCCGAAAGCACTGTCCCTGCGGGACTCCCTCTCAAGGAAGCAATGGGCCGCAAAAGTCTGGCTTGAAGACCAAGTAGCGGCCCGGCAGATGTCTGCCATCGGAACAGAGCGGAGATGAGCCACTGACGCAGCCTTCGCCCTGACACGATGAGCCGTGACTCGACCCTCCAACGAGAGGCCGGCTGCCCCATAAGCCCAGGCGATACAGTCAGCGACCCATATGGACAAAGTACGCTTGGAGACAGGTAGCCCCAACTTATTGGGGTCAAAAGAAACGAAGAGCTGAACAGCCCTCCGATGCTCCCGCGTATGGTCAAGGTAGAAGGATAACGCCCTCCTACAGTCCAGGGTATGCAGGACCATCTCAGCCCGGTTGGCATGCGGCCTGGAAAAGAAGGTCGGAAGAACCACCTCCTGATTGAGGTGGAAAGAGGAGACAACCTTAGGGAGAAATTTAGGGTGAGTCCGTAAGACCACCCTACTGTTGTAGAACCTAGTGTAAGGGGGATCAGACACTAGTGCCTGAAGTTCACTTACTCGCCTAGCAGAGGTAAGAGCTACCAGAAACAAGGTTTTCCAGGAGAGAAAACGGAGAGGGTAGGTAGCCATAGGTTCAAATGGCGGACAAGTAATCCGCTGTAAGACCATATTTAAGTCCCACTCAGGGGCCGGTGGACGTAAAGGAGGCTTAAGCAGGAGGAGGCCTCTAAGGAAACGAGCCACCAAAGGGTGGTTGGAAAGAGGCCTCCCGTCCACCAGCGAGTGGTGCGCTGAGAGAGCACTGAGGTGAACCCTGACAGAATTGGACTTAAGGCCTAGATTGGAGAGGTAAAGCAAATATTGCAATACTACCACTACCAAGCACGAGAAGGAATTCTCGCTGTGCTGAGCACACCATGCGGAGAATCTACGCCACTTAAGAGCATAGGATTTCCGGGTGGATTGCCGTCTAGAGGCTAAGACTACGTCTTCCACCTCTCTAGGCAGTAGTAGGGGAGCCAGAACTACCCTTTCAGCAGCCAGACCATCAGATGAAGGAACTGGAGGTTGGGGTGCAAGAGAGATCCCTGTTCCTGAGACAGGAGATCGTGTTGAATCCCCAGAGGAATAGGAGTGTCCACCGCCAGCTGCAGCAGAAGTGGGAACCACGGTTGCCTCGGCCACCTGGGGGCTATCAGAATCATTGAGGCCCCGTCCTTGAGGACTTTGAACAGTGTTCTGGACACTAGTGGCGTGGGAGGAAATGCATACAGTAGGCCTGTGGACCACGGAATCAGAAACGCATCCGCTGCTACTCTGAGAGGATGCGGTTGTCTGGAACAGAATCTCGGGAGTTGCCGGTTCAGAGGACTGGCGAAAAGATCCATGGTGGGGAGGCCCTACCTGAGAAAGATCTGCTGAACCACCAATGGATTCAATCTCCATTCGTGTGGTTGCAAGATCCTGCTCAGTCTGTCCGCCAGGTAATTTTCTTGACCTGGGAGGTAGACTGCCTTGAGAAGGATTCCGTGATTGACGGCCCAGGAGCACAGCCGTTGAGCTTCCTGACATAGAAGGAGGGAGCCTGTGCCGCCTTGCTTGTTTACATAAAACATGGCAACTTGATTGTCCGTCTGGACCAGTACCGACTGGTGAGACGTGAGGTGGGAGAAGGCCCTCAGAGCTAAGCGTATCGCCCGTAGCTCCAGGAAGTTTATCTGCTGAGCAGCCTCCCAAGGGGTCCAGAGACCCTGAGTACATGCCCCTTGGCAATGCGCTCCTCAACCTTGAAGAGAAGCATCTGTCGTCAGCACTTGAGAATGTGGAAGGGATTGAAAAACCACTCCCAGCACCAGATTCGGAAGATGAAGCCACCATTGTAGAGAGGAGACAAGCAGGGTGGATATTCTTACTGAGTCTGCAAGGCTCCCTGTGGCCTGATGCCACTGAGTTCGAAGGCTCCACTGAGTAGGCTGCATATGCAGGCAGGCATTGGGGGTTACATGAACCGTGGAAGCCATATGGCCGAGAAGTCTCAGGAATTGCCTGGCGGAGACCAGGGAATTGCTGTGAAACTGCCTGGCTAGATCCATCAATCTGTGGGCTCTGTCCACGGGCAGAAAAGCCTTCGCCTGAAGAGTGTCCAGCCTTGCTCCTATGAATTCCAAGTTCTGGGACGGGAGCAAAGTGGACTTTGCGAAGTTTATGACAAACCCCAAGTGCTGAAGCAGAGCCACAGTGCGAAGGGTGGCTTGACTGGCCTCCTGGGAAGACTGGCCCCTTATGAGCCAGTCGTCCAGGTATGGGAACACAAAAAGACCTTGAAGCCTCAGGTAGGCCGCCACCACCACCAGGCACTTGGTGAACACCCTGGGGGCGGAGGTTAGGCCAAAGGGTAGTACTCTGTACTGGTAGTGGTTTCCTCCCACAACAAATCTGAGATATTGTCTGTGGTCTGGATGAATAAGGATGTGAGTATAAGCATCCTTCAGATCTAAGGAGCATAGCCAATCTCCCTGCTGGAGGTAGGGCAGCAGGATTCCAAGGGTAAGCATCTTGAACTTTTCGCTCTCCAGGAACTTGTTGAGGTTGCGCAAGTCTAGGATGGGTCTGAGGCCTCCTGTTCTTTTTGGTACCAGAAAGTACCTGGAATAAAAGCCATGACCCTTCAGGTGGTGGGGCACCGGTTCCACAGCCTGTTCCTTTAGCAGACTTGTTAACTCCTGAAGGAGTAGGTCCCTGTGCCGAGGGAGTCTTGGAGGCTCCCCTGGAAAATAGGAGGGAGGTACCTGGTGAAAATGGAGAAGATAGCCCTTTTGGACTATATGGAGCACCCAGGTATCTGATGTGACGGCTGACCACCTGTGGGCAAAGTGGGCCAGCCGGCCTCCTGTGCTGATGTGAGCCAGCTGAGGAGAAGAGGCCATGCTTTCTGAGTCAAAAACCCCCACCCTGCTGAGCAGGGGCCGGTGTTGGTGGCTTGGGGGTCTTCTGCCTACGGGGCCCATGACCCTGCCCCTTGGCCTGCTGACCCTGTTGAGGAGCTACAGAGGCCTGATAATGAGGGTATTGTTTATAGGCAGATGACTTCCTCGGGTAAAAGGTCTTTTTTCCCGAGCCGAAGTTTTTCTGGACAGCCTAGTCCGGGTCAGAGTCTCGGTCTCGAGTTCTGCAGCCTTTTCAGCCATGGGCTTGCCAAAGAGGTTTTCACCTTGGCAGGGGACATCGACCAACTTGTCCTGTACCCATGGCTCGAGGTCGGATGACTGTAGCCAAGCCTGTCGGCGTGCACCAATGCCGGCCCCGGCTACTCGGGCCAAAGCCTCGAAGCCATCGTAGGCTGCTCGAGAGATAAACTTCGAGCACTCTCGAATACCAGTGGACAAGGCCTGGAACCTCTGCAAAGGTTCCTCGGAGAGACCAGCAGAGAACCCGGCAATCTCCTTTGCCAGGTCTCGGAGGTACATGCCCATGTAGAGCTGATATGTCTGGACACGGCAAGCAAGCATAGAGCCCTGGAAGCACTTCTTACCGAGGGCATCCAGGTTCCGGGCCTCCCGGCCAGGAGGCACCGAGGAGTGCATCTTCTGACTTTTCAGTTGATGCATGGCCGATTCCACAAACATGGAGTGGTGCGGTAATTGTGCCTTTTGGAAACCGGGGCTCTTGCGGACTCGATAGATGGACTCGACCTGCTTGCTTAACACAGGCGTCGAGGCCGGGGTCTCCCACATGCGGAAGAGCAGCCACTCCAGCATCGGAGGAACCGGAACAGTAAAGGCCTCCTTCGGGGGAGAGTCATACTGGAGGGCCTCGAGCTCTTCGGCTCGAGGCTCCTCCTCGGGATCCGCGGGGAATGCCAAGGCCTTGGCCATATCCCTCACGAAGTCCGAGAACCGGGTATCCTCCGGTGGGGATCGTCTCCGAGGTTCGGACTCCGGCGAGTCCGATGGGACACACCGAGTCCGATAGGTGTCGGGTGACTCTTCGTCCTCCGTCTCCCAGCCCGACTCCTCAGAGGAGGAATCGAGCGGCTCCGGTCGGGCGGGCACTGCCCTCCGCCCCGACGCTGAGGGTACCGGCGTTGACGACCTCGGTCCCGAACGGGAGGCCGAGAGAGACCGTGGCCGAGGATCGACTCGAGCCCGCATGGACTTGAGGATCGGCTCGGCCTCCGGGGTCGACTTGGACGTCGATGTCCCGGTGGTCGGGGCAGATGCACCGGTGAGACCGGCGATCAATGCCCGCTGCTGTTCCATGAAGGCAGCAAAACTGCTCTCCAAGGCCGTCAACCTGAGTCCGAGCTCAGGAGACCCAGCAGCCCCCAACTCGGGCCCCGACGGCGGCTCCCCTGGAGGAGAGTCCACGAGGACTACAGTACTCAAGTGCCCAGGAGACTCCATCTCGAGACGAGGTTGTTTGGCAGGCCTCTCCGACTCCGAAGACGCGGGACGGCGATCGGGGCTATGCGACCTGGCCCTCGAGGAACCAGGAGCATCCACCGACGCCGCCCTCGCGGGTTTTTTCTTCCTGCGCTGCTCCCGCGAAGGAGACCCCCACTCAGAGGAACCCCGACGCTGCTCAGGGCCGGAGTCCCGAGACATCGAGGCTTCTGACGAGGTCCGGGCCCGTCCGGACGCGGAGTCAGAGAAGATTCTATCCTTTTGGTGCTGCCGACTCCTCAACGCCTTCGAGGACATATTGCCACACGGACCACAGATCATCGGGTCATGATCGGGTCCGAGGTATCGGAGGCAGCAGTCATGTGTGTCGGTAAGAGACATAAGTTTCTTACACCGATCACACTTTTTAAACCCGCTGGCAGCCATCGGGGGAAAAAGGGCCTCTGTTAGGTCAAAAAACAGGGCTGCCAGTGAAAAGAGAAAAATGGCGCGAACGCTAGTCACGAAGGACAAAAACCGAAAAATAGAGAGTGGGCTCGATACCGGCGTATCGGGCCCAGGCGGGAAAAGGATCCGGCGTCGAATCGAAGAAGAAGAACAAAAAACAGGGAAATCAACTTTTTCCTCGGCGAAAAATGAACTATGTCCGTCGGGCTCTGCGGAAAAAAGAAGACTGAGCAAGATGGCACCCTTGGGCGGGAAGAGGACCACGCATGCGCGCTGCAATTCCCAAAGGCTTTCTTTGAAAGCTGGGGAAATGCTCCGCACGGGGGCTCCATCGGCGCCGACGTCACCCATATGTGAGGACTGACTTCCTGCTTGGTCCTGGAGAAACCTGGAGTGAGTATGGAGGATCACGCTGTTCTTATGAAATCTGATAAAAGGGGCACAAGCAACCAATAACTGCAGCTCACTGACTCGGCACGCCAATGTGAGTGCCATAAGGAAGATCACTTTCTAAGAAAGGTACTTGAGATGGCAAGAAGCAAGCGGTTCAAAGGGCGGAGCCATGAACTTCCCAAGAATCACATTCAGATCCTATGCTGCCACTGGTGAACGAATGGGAGGCCGAGTGAGCAAGAGACCTCTCATGAAGTGGGCCACGAAAGGATGAGCATAGAAACACAGAAATATGACGACAGAAAAAGACCACATGGCCTATCTAGTCTGTCCTTCCATAACAACTACAGTCCCATTTTTACCTTTAGAGATCCTCTGTGTTTGTCCCATGCTTTTTTGAATTCAGTTACTGTCCTCATCTCTACCACCTCCACTGGGAGACTATTCCACGGATCCACTACTCTTTCCGTAAAGAAATATTTCCACATATCACTCCTAAATCTATCTCCCATCACCCTCATCCCATGTCCCCTCGTAGCAGAACTTGCTTTCAAATGAAAGAGGCTCTCTCCCTGAACATTTATGCCCATGGATGTATTTAAACATCTCAATCATATCACCTCTATCCCGCCTTTCCTCTAAGGTGTACATATTAAGATCCTTCAGTCTGTCCTCATATGCTTTATAATGAAGACCACTAATCATTTTAGTAGCCACCCCCTGCACCGACTCCATCCTGTTCACATCCTTTTGAAGGTGCAGTCTCCAGAATTGCACACTATACTCCAAATGAGGTCGCACCAAAGACTTATACAGAGGCATTATCACCTCCTTTTTTCTGCTAGCCATTCCTCTCCGTATGCACCCAAGCATCCTTCTAGCTTTTGCCGTCGCCTTTTCTACCTGTTTAGCTACTTTAAGATCATCAGACACAAACACGCCTAGGTCCCGCTCTTCTTTAGTGGACAAAAGTACTTCATCCCCTATACAATATTGCTCCCTTAGATTGCTGCAGCCAAAATGCATGACCTTACATTTTTTAACATTAAATCCCAGTTGCCAAATTCTAGACCATTCTTCAAGCTTAGCTAGATCCCTCTTCATGTTATCTACCCCTTCCTGGGTGTCTACTCTATTGCAGATTTCGGTATCATCCGCAAAGAGGCAAACCTTACCTGAAAGCCCTTCCGCTATATCACTAACAAAGATGTTAAAAAGAATCGGACCAAGGACAGATCCCTGGGGCACACCATTGATAACATCCTTCTCCTCAGAGTGATCTCCATTTACTTGTACTCTTTGTCACCTCCCACCCAACCAATTTCTAACCTAAGCAGTAACTTTAGAGTCCATCCCTAGGGTGCTCAGTTTGTTTATAAGTCGCCTGTGAGGAACAGTGTCAAAGGCTTTACTGAAATCTAAATACACCACATCTAGGGCTCTCCCTCGGTCCAACTCCCTGGTCACCCAGTCAAAGAAATCAATCAGATTTGTCTGACAAGACCTGCCTCTACTGAATCCATGCTGCCTCGGATCCTGTAATCCGCTGGACTCCAGAAACCTCACTATTTTCTCTCTCAGCAGCGTTTCCAATAATTTACTCACCACCGAAGTTAAACTAACCGGCCTGTAGTTTTCAACTACATCCTTACTTCCGTTTTTGCGTAAAGGCACCACATGAGCCTCTCTCCAGTCCTTTGGCACCACTCCCGACTCCAACGAGGCATTGAAAAGGTCAGTCAGTGGAGCTGCTAGAACGTCCCCAAGTTCCCTCAGTATTCTCGGGTGTATCCAATCCGGTCCCATCGCTTTGTCTACTTTAAGTTGAGATAGTTTCTCATGAACACAGTCTTTTGAAAATTGTTCAAGATGTCCTTTGCTTCTGTTCCTATTTGTGGGTGTTTTCTGAGGTCCTGCTCCTGGTTCTTCATCTGTGAACACAGAACAAAAATATTTGTTAAGCAATTCCGCTTTATCCTTATCAGCTTCTACATATTCATCCCCTGCACCCTTGAGTCTGACAATACCACTCTTGCCCTTCTTCTTCTCACTAATATATCTGAAAAATGTCTTATCCCCCCATTTTATTGCATTGGCTATTTCCTCCTCCTTTTGAATCTTTGCCTTCTTGACTACTTTGCTAGCTTCTCTCTGTTTTTCCAAATACAGATGCCTGTCTTCCTCTCTCTGTGATCTCTTGTATTTCATGAAGGCCTCCCTCTTTTTCTTCACTTTTTCAGCTACTTCTTTCGAAAACCATAGCGGTCTCATTTTCCTTTTACCTTTATTTACCATTTTAACAAAAAGGTTGGTTGGTTGCCCTTAAAATATCCCCTTTCAGTTTTTCCCACTGTTTTTCTACATCCCTCGGCTGTTCCCATCCAACTAACGACTCCCTGAGGTATTGGCCTATCTTCGCAAAGTTAGTCTTCCTAAAGTCTAAGATCCTCGCCTTTGAATGGATTCTAACAGCCCTAGTCCTAATACTGAACCACATCATCTGGTGATCACTGGATGCAAAATGATCTCCCACTACAACATCAGAAACACTTTCACCATTGGGGTTGCCCGGCATTGAGATGATAGTGCACTGCCAGCACACTGAGGTATACCGAGGGAATTAGACTTCAGGCCAACAACGGAAAGGTATAGCAAATACTGCAACACCGCCAGCACGGAGCAGGATTAGGGGTTGAACCCCTTATCCGTACACCAGATGGAGAATCGACGCCACTTGAAGCGTAGGCCCACCTGGCAGAATCCTTGTAGGATGCTAGCAAGACATCTTCCTCGTCCCTGGACAAATGAAACTGTGCCAGGGTCACCCTTTCAGCAGCCGGGCCATCAAGGTGAGGGCTCTGAGGTTGGGGTGCAAGAGAACTCCGTCCTCCTGCGAGCTCAAGTCTGGAGCGCAGCCCAGGGGAACCAGGCGCACTTGGGAGAGGTGCAGAAGCAGGGGGGAACCATGGCTACCACGGCCACCTGGGAGCAATGAGAATTATAGTGGCTCAGTCAAGTTGAACCTTGAGAAGGGTCTTGGAAATCGGGGGTGGGGGGTCAGATAGTATGCGTAGAGGAGGCCCTCCGGCCACGAGAGCAGGAATGCATCGGCTGCCACTTGAGAGGGGACTGGCAACTGGGTATTGATGGGGCTGGCGAAAAGATCCACTGAAAGAGAATTCCACAGCCAAAAGATGCAGCTGGCTACCTGTGAGTCCAGTTGCCATTCAAATGGTTGACGAAGCCTGCTGAGCCAGTCCACCAGTAGATTGTCCTGTCCAGGAAGATACAATGCTCGGAGGAGCATTTCATTCTCGTTCGTGAAGGTGCAGAGGCAAACAGCTTCCTAGCATAGGAGGTATGACCCAGTACCCCCTTGTTTGTTGACATACAACAAACATCGCCACTTCGTTGTCCATCTAGACCAAAACAACCTGGTTCTCCAAGTGGATCGGAATACCTGCAAGGCATTCGCAACTGCTTAAAGCTCGAGGAAGTTAATTTGTTGGAGACTCTCCCCTGTTGACCCTGGGTCCGCAGGCCATCGCAGTGGGTCCCCCAGCCTAGTTTGGAGGTGTCTGTGGTGAGGATCTTTTGAGGCATCAGGGCTAAAAAGGCATCCCTATCATGAGGTGTAGCGACAGCTGCCACTAAGATGAGGGATTCTGAGAGAGGCACGGTTACACGGATCTTGTCCTCCAGGCGCCCCGTCGCCTGAGTCCAGAGAGTCCACTGGGCCTGATGCATGCAGAGGTGAGCATTGAGCATGACGTGCAATGTTGAGGCCATGTGCCCCAGGAGATGCAACAAGAGAAGGCCAAGGCCATCAAGCGACCCTGCATCTCTGTGGCAAGAGCTGCCAGGCACCAAGCCCTGTTCAGAGAGGCTGTTGTTGCCAAAAAAGCATCTTTCAGGAAATGGAAAAAAGAGCCAAACAACGAAACCTGGAAACAGCACAAGCACTGGCAAGTCAAATGCAAGACATTGATAAGGCAGGCAAAGGGAGAATTTGAAAAGAAGCTTGCTGCGGAAGCAAAAACGCGAAGTAAAGACCTTTTCAAGTACATTCATAGCAAAAAACCTGTGAGAGAGTCAGTTGGTCCATTAGATGATAAAGGGGTTAAAGGAGCACTAAGAGGCGACAAGGCGATAGCGGAGAGATTGAATGAATTCTTTGCTTCAGTCTTTACTGAGGAAGATGTAGGGATGTTACCCATGACTGAAGTGGTATTTAAAGGTGCGGAAGAATTGAAGGAAATATCGATACATCGGGAAGATGTCTTACAACTATTATTTAAACTGAAGAGTAGTAAATCACCTGGGCCGGATGGTATACATCCAAGGGTGTTGAAAGAACTGAAATATGAGATTGCAGACCTGCTATCAGTAATCTGTGAACTATCATTAAAATCATCTCTAATACCTGAAGATTGGAGGATCGCCAATGTAACACCAATTTTTAAAAAGGGTTCCAGGGGTGATCCGGGAAACTACAGACAGGTGAGCCTGACGTCAGTACCGGGAAAAATGGTCTGGATAGTGTCTAGGAGGGCCCCCATGAATTCCAGACACTGCATCAGTGCAGTTGAGACTTGGGGTAGTTGATGACAAAGCCCAAGTGCTCAAGAATCAGAATGGTACAACGTTCAGCATGATGGACCTCATTGGTGGAGCCGCCCTTGACAAGTCAGTCATCCAGGTAGGGGAAGACAAACACCCCCTGCAGCCAGCGGTGGGCAGCGTCCACCGACAGGAATTTTGTGAACGCTCCTGGGACGGAAGCTAGTCCGAAGGGTAGGACCCTGTACTGGTAATGGGTGTCTCCAATGGTAAAGTGGAGGTACTGCCAGTGGCGAGGATGGATCAGGATGTGGGTATAAGCATATATGAGATCCAATGAGCATACCCAATCTCCCCACTGGAGGTAGGATAGCAACATTCCAAGGGAGAGCATTTTGAATTTCTCTTTCACCAGGAACCAATTAGATCCTGCAGAACCAGGATGGGCCGAAAGCTGCCCATCTTTTTGGGAACCAGGAAGTAGCGGGAGTAGAACCCCTCAGAGGTGGCGGGACAGGTTTGACCACTTTGGCCGTGAGGAGGTCTTCAAGCTCTTAAAAGTCTCGGTGAAGAGGAGTCATGGGAAGTTCTCCACAACAGAACAGAAGGAGCATAAGAACATAAGATATGCCATACTGTGTCAGACCAAGGTTCATCAAGCCCAGTATCCTGTTTCCAACAGTGGCCAATCTATGTCATAAGTACCTAGCAGTTTCCCCAAAAGACACAGGTTCCATAATGCTTGTATTGGGTCAAGCAGTGATATCCTGGGTCCCTTTTAATAATGGTTTATGGGCTTTTCCTCCAGGAACTTGTCCAAACCTTCTTTAAACCCAGCTACAATAACAGCTTTTACTACATCCTACAGTAACCAATTCCAGAGTTTGATTACACACTGAGTGACAAAATATTTTCTCTTATTAGTCTTAAATAGTTTACCCTGTAGCTTCATTGCATGTCCCCTAGTCTTTGTATATTCTGATGAAGTAAACAATCAATCTACGTTTACCCGTTCCACTAGATTCATTAATTTATAGACCTCTATCATATCTCCCCTCAGCTGTCTCTTTTCAAGGTTGAAGAGCCCTAACCTTTTTAGCCTCTCTTCATAGGGGTATCCTTCCATCCCCTTTACCATTTTGGTGGCTCTTCTCTGTACCTTTTCTAATTAACACTATATCCTTTTTAAGATACGACGACCAGAATTGCACACCAGAATTCAAGGTGCATGGAACGATACAGAGGCATTATCTTTTGTTCTATTTTACAGTCCTTTCCTTATGATACCTAGCATTCTATTTGCTCTTTTGGCCGTCGCTGCACACTGGGCGGAGGGTTTTTTTTTTTTTAAACTTTTATTTTCATTTTGCAACAAACAAAAGAAACAACACACCAAAAGAGACAAAACAAGTATACAATAAGGAAAAGTAAACCCATAACCCCCCACCCCGGTGCTTCTTCTCTACCCGTTTATATCAGCATGTGAGCGCTTCCAATTTACAGTGATTATACATCAAACGATAAAAAAAAAAAAAAAAAAAAGTATCCACAATACAGCATGATCATGAGACAGAGATATATACAAAGTTAGACAGTCAGATGAGAGCATTTAGCAAAATGTACATATTCATTGAGCAACTTCCATTGAGACCAATGAGAAGGAGTCTGAACGGAGGAAGCGAGCAGACGAGGTAGTTGTTCATATTTACTGTAGAGACAGGCATGATTCCACCATTCATTGAGGCTCAGATGGGAACTAATTTCCCAGTATTACTTAATTAGGGAAATAGCAATGCCAAGCATAAAGTTCAAAAGGAGATAAGCCATTTTTGGGAGAGAGGGGATCCCCGCAACTGGGCGAAGTCCCACTATCCTCCGAGAAAGGGACTCCTGAGAGTGCAATATAGACTAAATACGACCCCAGACCCGACGCCAGTTATACTGTAGTGCGGGATATTCATGCATAACATGAAGTAATAGACCAATGGCCACAGGACGTGTCCAGCAACCATTACCCTGAGTAGTGTTCCATTTGTCTAATCTGTGAGGAGTGTAAAAACACCGGTGGGCTAGAAAGAAGAGGGTCTGAGTGAGTGAGGCGGGTCGGGAACCCGTGTCCCTCTGCTCCAGATAAGGCTCCATTGCTCCAAGGTTAAAGTCACATGCAATTTCGCTCTCCCATACTTTCTGCGCTATAGAGGTATCTCTAGTGATAGCATTACATAAGGTTTAGTAAAATTGGATGCTACACCCGGTGAACTACCGAGAGATCGGAAGTCTCCAATAAACCTTATGCAGAGAGTGCCAATGGCGGGAGTACTCTAGTGCTCCGAATACAATGCTGAAGTTGCACTGACCAGGGTCGGGAGTCGAAAGGTTGCATAAGAGTATTAAAGGCACCTAAAGTGTCGAAAAGCATTGGTGGGTAGTGGGAGTCTAATGGGAGAGTCATACCAGGGAGTAAGGTAAGAGGAATCCGGTGAGCAAAGGCCCGCTACTATATCTAGCCACACAGGTCTGCTCGGTACTGGAGCTTCCAACCAACGAGCACCTTGTTTGAGAAGAAAAGATTGAGGGAACACTTGAGTAAAATCGCCACCAAGTAGTAATGGAGCATTGGCGGAGGCCGAGGCCAACTGCGCAAAACTTGCATAGTAAGCAGGGTTGTCCACAGTCGGGGCATAGTGCAAATACACGTGAATTCACTATCTCCAACCTCAAGGTGTACACGGGCCCATCTACCCTCCATGTCAGCGCTAATATCAGGTACAGTAGCGTGCAAAGACTTCTTAACCAGAATGGCTATCCCGTACCATTTGGAAACGGTGGGAGAATAGGCAGCTACCATGTGAGGCCTAGCATTGAGTTTCAGTGTTTCAGCAGAGTGTAATGCGTTTCCTGAAGAAACACCAAATCAACATGCTCGTGGCTAAGATAGCTAAGGATTTTCTTTCCTTTGAGTGGACCAGTAATGCCTTTGACGATGAATAATAAGATTTTACATAAGGCCATTCAGAAAAGTTAAAATTCTGAGCATGATAGCACACATAATTTCACTGTGTCCCTCAAACTGACTGTATCTAGCTGTACACTTGACATAGGAAAAATAAGCTAATATAATACAATGAAGCGCCCCACATTAACAAAGAAAACCGCAGTACGGTAGAGGAGAAGCAAAACCCCAAAATTACTGGCGACCATGTGTCTGCGGGGAGAAACCCCAGAGAAGGCCGAAATTGAAAAAACATATAACCTGTAGGACTGTGCGTGCTCCGAATCCGACCGAGGCACACATCATGAAGGGATAGGAGACCAAAGACAAAAGTCATACAGAGAAAGAAAGAAAGTCCAGGCTATTTCTGTGCTGGGCTATGACCGCCGCATCGGGCCCTTCAAAATGGCGGACAGAGCCGGCAGATAAGAGTCCAAGATTTGGGATTAGCGCATCTGCTCTGCTTCTTTGGAGTCCAAAAATGTTGATAGTAGATCAGGATCCTCGAACGTCCTGGTCTGGTTGTGGAGAGTCACTCGGAGCTTCGCTGGATACAACAGGCCAAAGCGAGCCTGTAGCTGTTGAAGTCGAGGGCGAAGAGCAAGGAGTTTCTTCCGACGGTCAACGGTAGGCTTTGCCAAATCAGGAAAGAAGGAGACCTTACGACCTTCAAATTCCAAATGATGATTCGCTCGGGCAGCATGTAAAATTTGTTCCACTTGTTGATATCGTAGCAAGCTGAAGATAATAGGCCGGGGGGTCGTGCGGTTGAGCGCCATGCGGGCAGGAACACGGTGTGCTCGATCGATTTCCAGTTCTCTGTGAAAAGTGATCTTCAGCAAGGAGGGAAGAGTTTTGAGCAAGAATTCTCTTATATCTCCTGCTTCCACCCCCTCCGGCATTCCGAGGAGCCTCACATTGTTGCGACGGGCTCGATTATTGCTATCTTCCAACTCCTTTTGAAGATTCTGTATCTGGCGCTCAGCCTTGTCCAGTTTGCCCAAGCGCACCTCGTGCGAGTCGAGGACCCCCGCCATATTGTCCTGCCGTAATGAAAGACTTTCAAGTCGGTCCTGGAGCACTCCAAAGTCTTCTCGCATGGCTCGAAGCGCTTCTCCATTGGATTGCACCAATTCCTTCACGCCGCGTATTTCCTCCAAAATCTCCAGGTGCATTGCGGGGTTTTCACGAAATGGAACCATCTTCTGTGGGGAGGACACCTCTGTTTTGGAGCGTTTTCCGTGAGAAGAAGAAGGAGACCCGAAGTCCAAGCGCGCTGGTTTATGGGCCGCCATCCCCCCCGAGGTGCCCCGGTCAGCTCGGAGCGAAATAGTAAATTTATATAGGTATTAAGTCAGGATTCTGAGTAGGCCTCTCGGGAGCTTCAACGCAAAGCGTCCTACCCGCTGGACATCAGGCTCCGCCCCCTGGGCGGAGGGTTTTAACATCTTATCCACTATGAGGCCTAAATCTTTTTCCTGGGTGGTGGCTCCTAATGTGTAAGCACAGTTACTTACCTGTAACAGGTGATCTCCGGAACAGCAGGAATTAGTCTTCACATATGGGTACGTCGGTGCCGACGGAGCCCGCACGGAAATGCTCCCCAGCATCCAATCAGAAAGCCTTTGGGAGCATCCCCCGCGCATGCGCGGTGACTTCCCGCCTTTCCCACTGCCTCTCCTCAGTTGAGTTTCATAGCTGAGACAGAAGGAGAGAAAGAGGAAAGGGCATAGATAGATACAACTCCTAGGGGAGGTGGGCGGGTTGTGAAGACTGTGATAAGGAAGCTTATCATAGCTCAGGAAGGAGCTATAGAAAAGGTGAAGTGACTCTGAACAAGCAACCTGTCAGTTCTGGTAGAAATAAGAAAACAGAATTTTTCCTTAAAAGACTACCAGTCCCAGAATGCACCAGGTTTCCAACAGCCATTAGAGGAGCTGAAGTGGGGAAACGTGTGTTCAATCAGGAGGGCTATGAGGTAATCCCTAAGCACTCATCTCAAAGGGCAGGGCCTGATTCAGCACAGCTGCGTTGTGTTAGGGAGGAGCACTCATCTAAGCAGAATAAGGGTAGAGTTTATTCTACAGAGAATCCTCAGGATCCTCATCCTCATCTTCAGAATTATCCACAGTTTCATCTGGAGGATCATCAGAAGCAGAAGCCAAACCAGACGGACAGAGAGGGCAAGAAACCCTTTGGAAGAAAGAAGAGAAAAGCCTTTGAGAGGTCTAGAAGAGTCCGGAGCAGTACGTATACTGGGAGGCATTCCAAGGGCCAGCATACACCATTGGACTGGGGAAAGCCAGAGGAATGGTGCTGCAGAGCTAGGAATCTCCAGACGGTACCGGTGAGGGAGACGGCTGCACGTGGAAGGGACCCTAAGACCCGTGCCAGAAGGTATGTGAAGAGAGATCCAGTGTCCAGGGATCTGGATTGGAAGGCTGGACATAAGAACTGGACTACATACTGGCCAGGCTATATAGAGAGGAACTCTAACAGCAATGGAAGCTCAGGTATGAACACTGATCTATGCCCTAGCTATAACCTTGAAAGACAGCAGGGAAACAAGTATTCTCCTGAAAGTGCTCCATTGAGAAATTCATCTGTGCCAATCCATGATATTGAACCTATGATTGTTGAAGAAGGGGGAGAGATTGCAGATGAAGGATGTGTTTACATGGACTGCTCTCTGTCTAAACTCCTTTGGTGATTTTCTGTTATAAAATACAACCACCATCACAAAGAAATACAAACTTGTTCTTTAATCTACTCAGAAAAGCTCCTGAGTAGGATTTTCAGCCACGCAGTAGAAAGCAAGCCAGCTAAGGGGTTTCAGCTGGGTAACTGCTAGCAATTGAGCCTTACCTAATTGCTTGTGAGCTCTGAGGGAATCACTTCTGAATCTATGTGTGAAGATATAAGAAGTTAACCTGAAAAGAACAGTTTTTCTTTTCTTTGTGGATTTTTGTTTGTTGTTTGATACACTGCTAAGAAAATATTAGCTAAAGCCTACAGAAAAGACCAGTTTGTTACCAACCAGGTCTTATTTCTTTTGCTTTGATTGCCTGACAAGTTCAAATGTTGTTTTCCTGATTTTGTTTTTTCCAAGTTTAACACTGAAAGCAAGTAACCTGATTTATGTGCTACCAAGCATATCTGTGTTGGGAGAAATAACCCCATAAATAAATATCTTATTGGCTTTACCCTCAAGCACAACTATTTATTGTGAGCAGCTGTGTCTGGTGTGAATGGACTGCATTGCCCACAATCCCTTGCCAATCATATTGATATATGCACTTGCCAAGACTGTGAACATTCTCACCCAGGCAGCCGTCTGACAAGACTAATTCCTGCTGTTCCGGAGATCACCTGTTACAGGTAAGTAACTGTGCTATCTCCAGGAACAAGCAGGAATTAGTCTTCACATATGGGGACTCCCTAGCTGTGGGTGCCAGGGGAGATCCCATAAAATGTGTATCCCTGGACAGGACGGCATTTCCCAATCTGGATCTCCGGCATCCCCCGGGGGATGGGGGGTAGGAGTTGAGTAGAGTAGAGCTGTAGAGGAACAGCGAATCTAAAGACTACAGGGAAAAAAAAAGTCTTTAGAATGTATGTCAAGTATCATCAAAATATTTAGTGAGCTAGCACAATATAGAGCTTACCTACTTGACTGTAGGAAGTAGACTGTAGATGCAGTAGCGGAATCTTCAAGGAACTCCGCAACAGTGAGGAGAAGTCCCAATCTGGAGTGGCAGGAGACCCAGGTGTTCACCGGGGCAGGAGAAGATCGGCGGGTCCCCAATGAGAAGCTTTTACGGGAAAAGCTGAGAACTCGTTTAGGTACAGAGACATAAACATCGGAGGACTAAAAGAAGAAGACTGACCGATCTGGAAAATGAGCCCAGTCCGGAAGGGAAGAGAGGGTATGGAAAAGCCCCTATTCCCAAGGAGAACAGAAAGGAACTCAGGAATACTGTCTGTCCCATCTGGTAAGAGATAGGAAGACATTGAAGTTTGAGACTGCATAGATTGGGGATGTATAACAAAAAATAGAAGCTGTTGACCTCACAGCAGTAAGGGATAGTTTAACCAGTCCCAGTTACTGAGCTCTATGATAATAGGCAAGTTGACTGTCTGGACCCCTTAGGATATCCTAAGCACCGACAGTCAGGGAGATAGGAGAGACATAGGGTGCTATGGACATCTCCCAATATGTGCATACATATATACAAGGATATATATATGTATACGGAAAGACATACATATCGAGACATGTGAGAGTATATATGTCTAGACAAGGGTGATATATATATATACCTACGGGTGTAGATAGATAGATATATATAGAAGATACGGGGTGGTTATGCCACCCAGGTACAAAAACATGTATGCCCATACATACATGAAATAATTTTACGAATACATGCCTGCAACTGAGCCACAGGAAACCTTCACATGGGGAATGTGATGGTCCAATAATAGGGGGGAAACCCACCTGAAGAAATATAGAGAATCTATTTCTGTGGAGCAGGAATGTAGGTCAGTGGGAGAACCAGTATGATTGCGTGAAAATAGAGGATGACAGCAACCTGGCAGGAGTACGCCAGCTGTACTGTAGGACTCTGATATGTCCAAAGGACAAGAAGAACGCATAGACGAAGATACCAGAGTGGCCCAGCAAGGGATTCAGGGGTATCTTGTGCGGTAAAAGAGTATGCGTTGTCCCAGTGGAGTGGAAAACACGATGCCAAGCTGTAAGGAACAGGAGTACATTCCGGCCAGAATGGGAACTCCGTGGACATTCACGCAGAAAAAAACTTGTCTCCTGTAAGAAAAAAACCCTCAGAGACAGAGAGCAATGCTCTGTGACAAGGGCCCATAATAGAAAGCTTCTGAGAATTATAAGAGAAAAAAACTGACAGAGTCAGGTGTGTCGCCACATCTGAGGAAAGGATAAGGCTAGAAGAAGATAAGCTGCGGTGAATCCCAGCAGAGACAGCAACTGAACAAAACAATATAGGGGATTCTCCTGTATGGAAACAGAGAGAAAGCAGACAAAGGTAGCGGAGAGATTCCGTCCCTGCCTGATGAGTTGTTCAGAGCATGCATTGAAGGAAGACAACCAGTCTACACTGGAAAGAAAAAGAAGTGTTTCAGTATGGCACCAACTCAAGCAGGGGAAAACCTGGAAGGGAGTTGGAAAGCGACTTACCATATGGTAAGTCCGCTGAAGGAAAAGATGTCCATATGGGGACAGAAACTATCATGGGATAGTTGTAACCTCCCTTCGTGGTAGTAAGAATGGGAGAATTCTGTGACCCATGGACAAAAGTACCCCAAGAGCATAGCATACTGGAAAAGAAAAAAACCCAGCGTAGGGTTTGAAGAATAAACTTCCGCGAAGCAGAAGTTAACTGTATAGTGCAACACACCGGAACCTATGGGCGCTGGTTATGGGTAGACTGGTTAGAGCCTGGAGACTTCAGACTAGGATGAGATGTCCCTTGCTTGGGTACACCGGGAAAGTGGGCAGAAGAAGGATGAAACTTCCTCTTCTTCGGTAAAGAAGGTTTTGTAGGGCATGTCCTATGACCAGGGGAAAAAGAAGGCTCGGGATGGTTTCCATAGCCAGGGAAGTCAGTGGAGCAATGAGCAACCTGACGTAAAGCCTCTTTATTGAAGAGATGTTCCCCAGTACAAGGAGAGTTACCCAGTGTATGTTGTGCCCATCTGCTCAAGTCTGAAGCTTGCGGCCACGCCGTACGACGTGCTCCAATGGCAATAGCAGAGGATCTGCTAACAGACTCAAAAGAGTCTAGGGAAGCACGGGAAAGAAACCAAGAGATATTCCTGCTATGGTTAAGAAGCAAGGAATAGTCAGAGGCCTTAGGTTCTGACAAAAAAGGAGACAGAAGAGATAATTTTTCTGTGACCTCCTGAAGAGTTAGACTCATATAAAAAATATATGAAATAATCCTGGAAGCCAACATAGAAGTTTGGAAGGTTTGCCGTCCAAAAGCATCAAGTGCTTTAGATGCACGACCTGGTGGAGAAGAAGAATGCTTCTTCTTGCTTCTGACCTTCCTCATTGCTGATTCCACTACAAGGGAATGATGCGGAAGCTGGTTATTCTGAAACCCCGGAGAGGGAGGCACCTGATACAGAACACTCATGGCTGTAGAAGGAGCAGGAACCCTTAAAGGTGATTCCCAAATCCTCAGAAGAAGGTCCTGCAAGGAATGATGTAAAGGAAGCATTATGGTTTCCTTTCCTGTAGGGTCTCGGGTAAGAGTAGGGCCAGGAATAGGAATGGCAAGAAAAGCTGCCATGTCAAGGAGAAATTTCTGAAAAGAAGGATCTCCCAGAGGGACTATTCCCGGGTCGGCTGAGGCAGAATGAGCAGCGTGAACACCAGAAGACCTACTGGACTGGTGCAGAGAAAGAATTCTGCTAGATGTTGGACGATACTGACAGTTCTGATTCGAGGCAAACAGTACTGCATCATTGGTACCCGGTATCGATTCCAAGCTAGGCATAGAAAGGATCGATGGCACCGATGGAACTGCAGGAATCGACATCGATACCGGTACCGGCATCGGTGCCATCGGAGTAGGTATCGGAGGTTGCCGAAGCGGCACCGAGGTAACCAGAGAGCTTTGGAGATTATCCTCGGTACTGCGTAGTCGGAAACGACATGGACCGGTTCTCCACCGCGTCGGAACCAAGTCCTCTAGACTGGATATCGATTCTAGACTGGGCATCGAAGCGAGCGAGGCCATCGATGCATGCCTAGCAGGCACCGACGCTGGTGGTGGTATCGGCGATGCCACAACCAAGTCATCTAGACTGGATACTGATTCTAGACTAGGCATCGAAGCGAGCAGGGCTATCGATGCATGCCCAGAAGGCACCGATGATGGTGGTGGCATCGGAATCGTATCCAACAGTACCGAGGGCACCGAGGACGTCCGAGGACGATGCCCCGTGATGAGAGGAACACTCGGCACCGGTGCCGACGTCGGGGCATCGGTACCGCTCGAAGGCGTTACCCCCCTCAAGCATGGCGTAGAGAGAGGGACGTCCATCTGGGGCGTATCGATCGGTTCCGACCAGGAAACCCGATGACGAACCCCGGTGAAGAGTGGAACACCCGACACCGATGCTGATGGTGGGGCATAGTAGCGCTCGAAGCCGGAACCAACCTCGCGGTTGGCCGGGATACAGGAAAGCCAGTCTGGTCCGTATCGATCGGTCCCGAAGGAGCCGAGGATTCCAAATGACGATTCCTTGTGAAGAGCGGAGCACTCGACACCGGTGCCGATGCCGGGGGAGCGGCACCGCTCGAAGCCGGCACCACCCCCGCGCAGGGCTGGGAGGCAGGACAGCCAGCCCGGGTCGGATCAATCGGCCTCGAGGGCACCGAGGACACCAGAAGATGATCCCTGGTGAAGAGTGGAGCACTCGACACCGGTGCCGATGCCGGGGGAGCGGCACCGCTCGAAGCCGGTACCAACCCCGCGCATGGCTGGGATGCAGGAAAGCCAGTCTGCGTCATATCGATCGGCCCCGAAGGTACCGAGGACACCAGATGACGATCCTCGGTGAAGAGTGGAACACTCGACACCGGTGCCGATGCCGGGGAATCGGTACCGCTCGAAGCGGATACCACCCCCGAGCACGGCTCAGGTATGTTCTGTGAGGAGTGAACCCCAGGAACAACCTGAAACCCCGTAAATGCTTTGGAGCCCGAAGACTCCCGCCGGGGTCTTATTGCCAATGAGGACTTGAGGGCAAGGCCAGAGCCGTCATCATGCTGTGCATGAGACTCACCCTTCAAGGATTGGCTAGTCTTAACAGACTGTTTGTGGGTTACCTGATCCTGGAGAGAAGAATAAACCGCCGTCCTCACCCGAGGCGGAAAAACGGCATCGAGGGATACCCGAAAAAGAGAAGGTCTTCTCCCGATACTATAGCCCGATGGACCAGGGGAAAAGGGGTCAGGGTCCAAACATGATAGACACCAGGCATTGGAGTCTAAAAAGAAAACAAAGTTTCCACAGTGGAGGCACTTCTTAGGGGAAGAAGGCTCCATGTTGGAAAGGCCTGGTAGGCCTCAGAGAGATAAAAAGAAAACCGAGGGAAAAAAGGTTCTCGAAGTCGGAAAAAGAAAAGTAGACACCGGCGGTACCGGTATCGGCGGGAAGACAGCTGCGACCACAAGAAAACAAGAAAAAAAGGAAATTAAAGGAAAAAAGTTTCTGTGGTGACAGGAGGTACATCCTATTGGCTCCGCGGAAAAACGAAAACTGAGGAGAGGCAGTGGGAAAGGCGGGAAGTCACCGTGCAGGCGCGGGGGATGCTCCCAAAGGCTTTCTGATTGGATGCTGGGAAGCATTTCCGTGCGGGCTCCGTCGGCGCCGACGTACCCATATGTGAAGACTCATTCCTGCTTGCTCCTGGAGATACCTTGCATTGTGCAACCACAGCCTGGGTCATTCCCTCCTAGTTGCACAATCCTGCACTTGTCTACATCCAATTTCATTTGCCATTTCGATGCCCAGTCTTCCAATTTATCAAGATCCTCTTGCAATTTTCCACAACCCTCATGGGTTTTAACAACTTTAAATAGTTTTGTGTTATCTGCAAATTTGATAACCTCGCTCGTTATTCCCTTTTCCAGGTCATTTATGAATATGTTAAAAACAGCGGACCCAGCACAGATCCCTGGGGTACTCCACTATTTACATTTCTCCATTGGGAAAATTGGCCATTTAGCCTTACCCTCTGCTTTCTATCTTTTAACCAGTTTCTGAGCCACAATAGTTCACTGCCTCCTATCCCATGACTTTTTAGTTTTGCTAAAAGTCTTATCAAAGGCTTTCTGAAAGTCCAGATACATACACTATATCAATTGACTCACCTTTGTCTACCAGTTTATTCACACCTTCAAAAAAACATAACAGATTAGTAAGACAAGATCTTCCTTGTCTAAAGCCATCTTGGCTGTTGTCCATTAATACATGACTATCTACATGTTCAGTAATTTTGTTCTTTATGATGGTGTCTACCATTTTTCCCGGTACTGACGTCATGCTCACCAGTCTGTAGTTTCCCGGATCACCCCTGGAACCCTTTTTAAAAATTAGCGTTACATTGGCCATCCTCCAATCATCAGGTATTTCAAATAATTTTAATGATAGTTCACAGATTACTAATAGCAGGTCTGCAATCTCATGTTTCAGTTCTTTCAACACCCTTGGATGTATAGCATCCAGTCTAGGTAATTTGCTACTCTTCAGTTTATCAAATAGTTGTAATACATCTTCCCGATGTATCGATATTTCCTTCAATTCTTCCGCACCTTTAAATACCACTTCAGTCATGGGTAGCATTCCTACATCTTCCTCAGTAAAGATCGAAGCAAAGAATTCAGTCTCCCTGCTATGGCCTTATCCCCTCTTAGTACCCCTTTTACCCCTCTATCATCCAATGGACCAACTGACTCTCTCACAGGTTTTTTGCTACGAATATACTTGAAAAAGTCTTTATTACACATTTTTCTTTCCATAACAAGCTTCTTCTCAAATTCTGTCTTTGCCTGCTTTATCAGTGCCTTACATTTAACTTGCCAGTGCTGGTGTTGTTTCCAGTTTTCGTCATTTGGCTCTTTTTTCCATTTCCTAAAAGATGCTTTTTTGGCAACAGCAGCCTCTCTGACCTCACCTTTAAACCATGCTGGCAGTTTTTTGGACTTCCTTCCACTTTTCTTAAAGCGTGGAATACAGCTAGTCTGGACTTCCAAGATAGTATTTTTAAACAACACCCAAGCTTGATGTAAGTCTTTAACCTTTGCAACTGCTCCTTTTAGGTTTTTTTAAACTATTTTCCTCATTTTATCATAAACTTCCTTTCAAAAGATAAAAGATAGTACTGTGGATTTCCTTACTATCCCTCCTCCATTAATTAAATCAAATGTGACCATGCTATGATCACTATTGCCAAGTGGCCCCAACACCCTTATCTCTTGCACCAGATCTGGTGGTCCACTAAGGACTAGGTCCAAAATGGCTTCCCCTCTGGTCGATTCATGATCCAGCTGCTCCAAGAAACAGTCATTTATTTCATCTAGAAACTTTATCTCCCTAGCATGTCCTGCCGTGACACTGACCAAGTCAATACCGGGGTAATTGAAATCACTCATTATTATTACTGTGCTGTAACTTTTGTTAGTTTCCCTGATTTCTTTGAGCATGTCATCATCCATTTGTTCATTCTGGCCAGGCAGTTGATAATACACCCCCACTGCCATCACCTTCCCCTTTTTACATGGCATTTCAATCCATAGATATTCTCCTGCAAATTTTGTTTTTAGCAAAACTTTAATCCTTTGTGACTCAATGCCCTCGCTAACATAGAATGCAACCCCTCCACCAATTTGATCAGATCTATCATTACGGTATAGCTTGTACCCAGGTATCACAGCGTTCCACTGGTTGTCCTCCTTCCACCATGTCTCTGAGATACCAATCATATCTAACTTCTCATTTAGTGCTATATATTCTAACTCTCCCATCTTATTTTTTAGATTTCTAGCATTTGCATACAAGCATTTTAGAGACTGTATTTTATTCATATTAATCTGGCTATTGATAGGCAGGGGTAATTTGGAATCTTTAAGCTTTGTCTGCTCCGTACTCAAGGGCATTTGGGCTAAATTTTGTCTTTATTGGATCCTCTCTACTGATATGCCCTAACTTCATTCTTTTGGTAGTATCCTTCAAGGATACATTGTTCCGAACCATGTGCTCTTGGGCGACTGTCGGCTCTCCCCTATTATCTAGTTTAAAAGCTGATCTTTCTCCTTTTTAAAGGTTAATGACAGCAGCCTGGTTCCATCCCGGTTAAGGTGAAGCCCATCCCTTCGGAAGAGCCCCCTCCTTGCCACAGAATGTTCCCCAGTTCCTAACAAATCTAAAACCCTCATCCTTGCACCATCGTCTCATCAACGCATTGAGATTCTGGAGCTCTGCCTGCCTTTCAGGTCCTGCGTGTGAAACGGGAAGCATTTTGAAAAACGCTACCCTGAAAGTTATGGATTTCAACTTCCTACCTAAAAGTCTAAATTTAGCCTCCAGAACCTCCCTACCATATTTTCCTATGTCACTGATACCGACGTGTACCAAGACAGCAGATTCCTCCCCAGCACTAAGACCTTGCCTAGGTGATGCATGAAGTCCACTACCTTCGCACCAGGCAGGCATGTTACCAGGCGATCCTCACGTCCACCAGCCACCCAGCTATCTACATGCCTAATGATCGAATCACCAACTATAACAGCTGTCCTAACCCTTCCCTCATGGGCACATGGCCCTGGAGTAACTTCCTAGGTGTGAGTTTTACATCACCTGGAGGACAGGTCCTAGCTACAGGATCACTTCCTGCCACACCAGGGTGACCTCTTTCCTCCATAGCAACAGGGATGCTGCCAGACTGGAGGTGGAACTATATCCCTGTAGGTCTCGTCTATGTACCTTTCTGTCTTCCTTATCTCCTCCAAGTCTGCTACTCTAGCCTCCAGAGATCGGACTTGTTCCCTGAGCGCAAAGAGCTCCTTGCACGCGTAAGACCCCTCACCAACTGGGTGAAAATCATATATGTGACACTCAATGCAAAAGACTGGAAAGCCCCCATCTCGCTGCTGGACTGCATCTTAGATTTAAGGTTGTGTTTAGATATTTAAGTTTTTTACTTACTAAGGGTTGCTGGGAATACTTATACTAATAAAACTATACCTAATATGTTTAATGTACTCTTTTCACCTGAAGCTTAATTAATCTCAGGTCCTTAATGAATGACTGATGAGGATAAACAGCTGCACCCGAGAGTGAATATGGCATCTCCTTTCCTTTAAGAGGTTTAAGCACCTATAAAGCTACGATTATCCAAGGTGTGGGTGGCTGTCGGGTAGGGAAGGAGGGAAAGAAGACATTAAAAGCTGGCTGCTACATAGTACCCTGTCCTGTGCTTCTAAGGTAATCTGTGACCAATTTCCAGGGGGAGCCTCACAGCCCTTGTTTGGATAGAGGGAGTCTTGGGTTCTAAATTTGACTAGAAAGCTCTCTTCTGTGTTTTAAATTTAAACTGAAATCTCTTTGCTGCTACTAGGCCCTGACTGATTTAACAAATACACTGGGTTCACAGATTAATCAGCTTTAATCTAAAGAATTCCTTTTCCCCCAAGATTTAGAAAAATTCCCAGAAGTAAATGCTTACAATTGCAGATCTCTCTCCAGAAGTCGCAGTCCCCTTTTGTAGTCCTTCAAAAGGGGACTGCTCGAAATGAAGAAGGCAACTGATCCTCACCGTCTGGAGGGTCCAGGCATCAGTGGTGATTCACCGGTCGGTGAAGAATGTCAGGGACCCCCCTGTATGCTGCAGCCCTTGACTCTGCAGAGGAAGAGAGGCCATGCTCAAGGAATCAACCCCCCACCCAGGTTGCGGCTCTGGCATGGGATGAGGTTTAGGGGCCTTAAGTTTATGAGGGCCATGCCCCTGATCCTTGGCCTGCTGACCCTGCTGGGGAACTACATAGGCATTATAATATCCTTTGTTTTATTCTCCATTCCTTTCCTTATGATTCCTAGCATTCTATTTGCTCTCTTGGCCATCGCAGCACATTGGGTGGAGGGTTTCAATGTATTATCCACGATGATGCCTAAATATTTTTCATGAGTGGTGGTTTCTAAAGTGGTACCTTGCATCGTGTAACCATAGTTTGAGTTGTTCTTTCCTAGGTGCATAACTTTGCACTTGTCCACATTAAATTTCATCTGCCATTTGGATGTCCAATTTTTCAATGTCCTCTTGCAATTTTTCACAATCCTCTTGTGTTTTAACAACTGTAAATAATTTTGTGTTATCTGCAAATTGGATCACCTCACTTATTATTGCTATTTCCAGGTCATTTATGAATGATTTATACCTGCTCACCAGTAGGTGTACATGATCACACCTATATTCAAGGCACATTCACTGCAATATACACTAATATTTTATAAAGACAAGTGGTGCCTAGTTATCTTTTTAAAACAGTGCCTATCTAGGCATCTGCCAATGCTGCCCTGTTATAAATTTCCCTCCCAATGTAGATATTAGCAAGTAGGGATAAAAGATAAAAAAGTGAAGGGGAATGGGAATAGAAAGCACAATAACTTTCATACCAAGGTACCAAAACCCAGCATCCAGAAATGCTCATTCCGAACCTCCAAGACCCCATCCAGAGTAGAAACCTAGTTTAGGAAACACAAATATGAAATATGATTAAGACACAGTATTTCACTGTTTGCAATCTAATCATTTATGTAATTATATTTTTTCAAAAATGGTATATTTGACATCATACTAGCAAGCCATATGATTCCAGCACATGGCTACTAAAGCAGACTTCTACATACAACAGTTAGAATATATCTTTGAAATGCATCTTGTTTACCTAACTACAGAACAAAAGGGCTCTGACCAGCCTCAAACCAGTGGACATGAGAGGCTGAAGCTTTGCTGTGGCTGTGCTGAACTGATGCTTAAGAAGCAAAAAGGGCCCGGTCTTGAACATCCAGGTTTAGCCACTACCACTGAATAACGGGTCCTAAGGTGCCTATCTGCTAAGGTTATGCCCCCAAGGCACCATAATTGCAAACATTAAGCTGCTTTGAGTACAAAATCTCTCCAGTAACTGTTGGGGGTATTTCTAGCATTTTTGGGACAGTAGTCCTTGCTAGCCTTACTAATCTTTTTCCCCAATGCAGAAAGCTAGTGCAGAAAAATTAAAGCACAGTGGGCATGTTAATCGCATGCAAACAAACAAATTTTTAATTGCTCCTGATGTAAGAAACTGCGCTGAAGTGTACCACAGTTTTATATTCTTCTCTTAACTCTGGATATTTACCTCAGCTTTGGGCAGGCATAAAGATGTACTGAGGAGCAAAAGGATCATCTGAGGTGAAGTTTTGACACATCACCTCTGATGACCAAAGAAGGTCCAGACCCCTGATTGCATGTTCTCACCCTCCTAACCCCATCAACACCAAAAAATCATTGATGCTTGCTGGTCTCAAAACCCCCATCCACCAGAAGGGGGACAATACAATTCCCTAGTGGCCCAATGGCCTCTACCTCCTTTCCCCAAACACCCAAGAATTTCCCTGGTGGCCCCTATCCCCCACCTCCCTGTTAGCTCCATTGCTTCCCCATCCAATTCCCCCTCGTACCTTCCCAGTGGGGGATGCAGGAACAATACCCAAATGCTCCTGCCTCTATGCTGCCATTTGGGAAAATGGCAGCCCCTAACCCTGCGCAGTGTATCCTGGGATGCACTGGGTGAGGTCAGTCGGCCATATAAGGCAAAAACTGCCTTATATGACAGGCTGACCCCTGCAGTACATCCTGTGATGCACCAAGGGGCGAGGGTCGGTCTGCCATATAAGAGAAACACTGCTTTATATGGAAGACTGACCCAGCCCGGTGCATACCAGAATGCATTGCATCGGGCCAGGTAGTGTCATTTTATAAGATAGCAGCGTGGGGGTAAGAGTGTGAGAGTACTGCGCCTGCCCCCCCTCAAAAGGGAAGGTACCAGGGTTGGTGAAATCAGAAGGAGGGGGCGTCAGAGCTACCAGGGATTCAGGAGCTAGGGGCCACTGGGCCACCAGGGAACACTTTTTAGAGGAATTGGGGAGTAGGGGCAGGGGCTATTGGGCCAATAAGGAAATTCTTTTGGCCGTTCGGGGCCACCAGGCCACAAATTAATTTTCTGCAGTATTGGAGTGGGTGGGAACATGCAATTGAGGGTCTGCCATCATCTGAAGTGGTGCCAAACCTTACCTCCGGTGACCTTTTTTTCTAAGCACGTCAACCTAGGTGCACAGATGCCAAACTGGTAACACAGACACCTTTGTGCATATGTCTGGCTTGCTCTCCTTTAAAGCAGACATTCTGTGCACAGCTCATTTGCAAGTGGTTTGCTTATACCATCGCTGAGAAAAACCTCTGCATTAAACCTGCATTGGAAAGTCTTGCACTAGAGCTTTAATGCTGGGCTCTAGCATAAGGTTTCTGCATCAAGTCTATAGTTTGTTACCAGAATGCAGTTAGCTACACCTCTTGAGGTAGTGTTGACTGCTAGTGCAGCAGATAATGCAAAGCAGTTCCTACCCATTCCACACCCCAAAGGGCATTTTTGAGATTAGCTATTTAATGCATCAATTAGTGTGCATTGATAGCATGCAGTTATTTCCACAATATATGATATTCTGTTTATGGCTAAAAAATAACCCTAAGACAAATCACAATAAAATCATAAGGCAACAGAGTGGAGGAATAACCTAGAGGTTAGAGCATCAGCCTAGTGACCCAGAGCACACGGTTCGAGGCCTACTGGTATTCCTTGTGATATTGGGCAAGTCACTTTACCCTCCATTGCCTCAGAAGAAAGGTCTGACAATCTGCTTCCAGTCACACCTTGCCAAGAAAAACCAGACACAGCTGGCTCACCAGGAGCCAGCACTGTCACAATGGCGCACACACACACACACAAGGTGACACTCACAGACTCATCCAAACACATTTTCAAAATAGGAGGCTTTCACTAGCTTATGAAAGTGTAAATAAGTAGTGCTAAAGGCAACTTATCCCCCCCTCCAGGGGGATGCAGTGCAATACTGAAAAGCACTCTGTCTCATCAATGTCATCCTAACCTGAGGAAAATCTGGAAACGCCAACAGAGCAGGGACCTAAATGTAACCATATTATATGGTTTAACAGGATAAGGCTTTGTCTGAGAAAATTATGCCACCATGGAGCTTGGGGAATCCAAAATTTATCACAAAATGACTCTGTGATGAAAATATGAATGGGTCTATGTATTACTACTAATAAGTGCTAAAGCTGGCATAGATATCTGAGTTACCTTTAAAGCCCAATATACTAAACTAATAGTATGCAAAACATAGTAGTGTTACTATGGTCACATTAAAGACATTGCAGCCACGAAAGAGAAGTTACTCACCTGTAACAGGTGATCTCCGGGAACAGCAGGCATTTAGTTTTCACATATGGAGAATGTCGGTACCGACGGAGCCCAAGCGGGAACGCTTCCCAGCATCTAAATAGGAAAGTTTTTGGGAGCATCCCACTGTGTCTACGTAGCTGCCTTTCCGCCTTTCCAGCTCTCCCTCCTCAGTTGAGTTTGTAGCTGAGATAAAAGGAGAGAAGAAGAACTACAACTCCTAGGGGAGGAAGGTGGGTTGTGAAGACTAAAGTTCTGCTGTTCCCGGAGATCACCTGTTACAGGTGAGTAACTATGCTATCTCCAGGAACAAGCAGGAATGCAGTCGTCACATATGGGACTTCCTAGCTCTGAAATGCCAGAGAGATGACCTCAGAGTGAGCTGTGGATCACAGGCATAACTAAGTAGGTCATATATCCTCCAAGGATGTCTGGTATCGAAACCCAAGACAGAGGGTAGGAGTTCATCTAAGTCTAAAAGAGATGCTGGAGAACAGCTTGGCCAAACAAGGCATCCTGGTGGGAGTCCTTGTCTAGGCAATAGTGAGCAGCAAAAGTGTGGACAGAAGACCAAGTTTCTGCTTTGTATATCTCATCAATCGCTACAGAGCATAGATTTGCCATATAGGTAGCCATGGCCCGAACATTATGTGCAGTGACGTGACCCTCGAGAGAGAGTCCTGCACTTTCGTAAGCAAAGGAGATGCAATCCGCTATCCATCTGGAGAGAGTTTGCTTGGATAATGGCAATCCCAGGTGACTTGAGTCAAAGGCGATGAAAAGCTGGAAAGCTTTTCTGTGCTCTCGAGTTGCTCTTTTGATACAACAATCTGGAATCTCCACTTTCTACTATGCCGATGACATTATTCTTTTGCACCACACTTCCTCCCTGCATCCAAATCTTTCCCCCTTAAACTCTTGTCTCTGCATGGTAGCTGAATGGTTGACTGCTGTTTGCACATAAATCTATCTAAGACACTTGCCATTTGGTTTACTCATGGTAGTCCCTCTCCTCAGGCAGCTCCATACTTCTCTGGCTCACCCATCCCTTTGGTGTCTTGCTTTCGCAATCTAGGTGTTCTTCTTGACTCTGATTTTTCCGTTTGGGATCACATCTCTCATACTGCAAGATCCCCCTTCTTTTTTCTTCATCAAATCCGCGCTATCCGACCCTTTTTAACACCACAGGCTCTCACTACTCTTATGTTGTTCCTTGTTGTCTTGCGTCTTGGCTTTTGTAACTCTGATCTTGCCGGCATTCCCCAGTCCCAATTACATAGATTGCAGCGTATACAGAACACAGCTGAGTGCATCATCTCTCACTCTTCACGCTGGGAACATGTCACCCCTCTCCTCATTAACCTTCACTGGCTCCCCGTGGATTTTCGCATTCGTTTTAAACTTCTCACATTGGTTCACCAAGTCATATACACTCACACTCCTCAATACTTGTCAGATCTCATTCAGTCACACACTCCCAGTCGTTCTCTCCGATCCATGCATATAAATCACCTCCATCTTTCTTCACCCTGCACGGACCCACTTACAATCCACCCGCAATTCTGCTTTTTTCTTTGCTGGACCTGCACTCTGGAACTCTCTACCAACCTCCCTTAGACAAGAACAGAACCGCAGCACGTTTAAATCCGTCTAAAAAAACCCCATCTTTTCTCCACTGCCTTTGGCTTTCTTATTCCCCCCTACATAATCCTGTGTCTCCCTCTCTCTCAGTATTGTCTTCATCTATATGTCTGGTATGCTTGATTGTACTATCTACTACCCTGTTGAATATTGTAACTTCTTTTCTTTTTCTCGGCTATTGGCCCTCTTTGTACTTATAACATTGTGAACTGCCTTGATTTTCCTATGAATGGTGGTATATCAAATGAAATAAACATAAACATAAAAAGCTGAGGCATGTTTGCAATCCAGAGTGTGAAGGGTTGCCTCTGCCCTAGAGGAATGAAGTCTAGGGAAAAAGACAGGGAGGTAGACTGACTGGTTTAAATGGAAGGGCGAGACCACCTTTGGCATAAAGTGATGATGAGTCCTAAGTACTATCTTATCATGGTGGAATTGTGTATAAGGAGGGTCAGCCAACAAAGCCTGGAGCTCACTAATGCGTCTTGCTGAAGTGAGGGCAATAAGGAAGGTGACCTTCCACGTGAGAAACTTCAGAGAAGTAGTAGCTAGAGATTCAAAGGGCGGCTTGAGAAGCTGTCCTAAAACAACATTAAGATCCCATGCCACTGGAGGGGGCTTAATGGGAGGTTTGGTTAATAGAAGACCCCTCATGAAGCGTGCTACAAACGGCTGAGAAGAGATGGGCTGACCATCTAAGGGCATGTAAGAGGCCGCAATTGCACTTAGGTGTACTCTTACCGAATTGGTTTTGAGTCCAAAAGAAGATAGGTGGAGAAAATATTTAAGTAATGCATCCACCGGAGCTGAGAAGGAGTTAAGCGCCCTCTGCGAACACCAGAGAGAAAATCTATGACACTTGAAGGCATAGGAGCGCTTGGTGGAAGGCTTCCTAGAAGCTAAAAGGATATCCTTAACCTGTTGAGAGAGGTTAATGTCCTGGAAGGCTATGCCTTCAGCAGCCATGCTGTAAGATGGAGCGACTGCGGATTGGGATGGAGCAGCGTCCCCTCCTTCTGAGAGAGGAGATCTGGAGCAGACCCCAGATCTATGGGCTGAGACCGAGACAGACGTAGAAGGAGAGGATACCATGGTTGTCGTGGCCAGCATGGCCATGTAGCCCCTAACTCTCTGGAATTTGAAAAGAGTCTTGGGAATGAGGGGAATGGGAGGGAAGACATATAGGAAGCCTTGACCCCAGTGGAGGTGAAAAGCATCTACCTGCTGGTTGTCCGGTGCAGATGTCCTGGAGCAGAAGCGAGGAAGCTTGGCTTTCGGAAGACTTGCAAACAGGTCTATCTCTGGGGTTCCTCAGATCTGAAAAATGTGAGCGACCTTGTTCGCATGGAGAGACCACTTGTGGGGTAGAAGGACTCGACTCAGTTTGTCCGCCAAGACATTGTGTTTTCCTGGAAGATACACCACAAGTAGGTGAATGTGATGCTGTGTGGCAAAAGACCACAAATGCAGAGCTTCGCTGCAGAGAGTCCAAGAGCCTGTTCCACCCTGCTTGTTCAAGTAGAACATGGCTACTTGATTGTCCATCTGGACTAGAACTGTGCGGAATCGAAGATGATCCTGGAACACTTTGAGAGCATTGTGAATGGCTCTGAGTTCCAGCACATTTATGTGGAGTTGTGACTCCTGATGAGACCAAAGCCCCTGAGTGGAGAGATTGTCGAGATGAGCTCCCCAGCCCAATTTGGATGCATCCATCATCAGGGTACATTGATGTGCTGGCATCTGAAAAGGTGACCCTACTAAAAGGTTTTCTGGGGACTGCCACCACTGGAGAGATGAGACTAGGTGGGTAGAGACCATTATTCTGTCTCCCAGGTGACCCGATGTCTGAGACCACTGGGAAGCCAGTGTCCACTGAGCTGCGCACATATGTAGATGAGCATATGGAACAACATGCACTGTTGATGCCATATGACCCAGAAGTTGTAGCAGTTCTCAAGCAGTGAGAAAGTTCTTGAGGCATGCCTGAGATGCTGACAGAGTCGAGAGCAGCAGGGTTGGGGCAGAAATGCCTTTGATTGTTGAGTGTCTAAGAGAGCCCCTGTGAACTCTAGAGTTCAAGAAGGAACGAGTTGGGACTTTGGAAGATTTATTACAAATCCCAAGTGTTGCAACACTTGCATGGTGCGCGAGAGGGAAAGACTGGCCTCTAGAGAGGTGTTTCCTCGAATGAGTCAGTTGTCTAAATAAGAGAAGACAAATATTCCAAGAGTCCTTAGGAATGTGGCTACTATTGCCATGCACTTTGTGAAGAGTCTTGGGGCAGAGGACTTTGCATTGATAATGTCTCCCTTGAAACATGAAGTGCAGGAACTTTCTGTGCTGTAAGTGAATAAGTATGTGAGTATATGCCTCCTTTAAGATCTAGAGAACAGAGCCAATCCTGACTGGAGATAAGGGAGAAGGTTGCCTAGGGAGATCATTTTGAATTTCTCCCATAGTAGGTACTTGTTCAGTTTTCTGAGGTCCAGAATGGGCCTGTACCCTCCTGTTTTCTTTGGAATTTATTTATTTAACAAGTTTTCTATACCGCCTTATCCTTCAATCAAAGCAGCTTACATTATGCATTCACTACAAACAGGTACTGGATGCATTCCCTTATCTCCAAAGGGCTCACAATCTATACCTGAGGCAACGGAGGGTTAAGTGGCTTGCCCAAGGCCACAAGGAGTGCCTGTAGGACTAGAAACCCCAGTCCATCCGGCCTGAGATTGCTGCCCCCAGGTGGGAATTGAACCCCTGGCCCTCCAGCCCGAGGTACTGTGTCCCAACCACTAGGCCACTCCTCCCCCTAATGAGGAAGTATGGAGGATAAAATTCCATTCCCTGCTGGGATGATGGAACCTCCCCTATTGCACCCTGAAAGAGAAGGGAGGTGACCTCTTGCAACAACAGAGCAGTGAGAGGGGGCTTAGAGCAGAACTCTCTTGGAAGAGTCCAGGGTGGTAGACTTCGTAGATGAAGCTTGTACCCCTCCCATACTATGGACAGTGTCCACTGCTCTGATGTGATAAGATGCCACCTGTGGACAAAGTGACAAAGTCTGCCGGGAATGTGGATGGGATCTGGAATCTCCAGAGACAGAACTGCTATGTTCTCCAGAAAGGAGTCAAAGACCTTGAGGAGGCTGGGTCTGCTGAGGTGGCTGTGACTTAGGAGTCTGAGCCTTCTTTTGCTGTTTTGATGGCTGCTGCCCCTTCTGAGGAACATGTTGTTGATACTGTACAGCAGGGGTGCACGCTTTCTTCGCTGCCTTTTTCCTAGCTGGGTCGGCAGTAGATCTAGATAGTCTATTAAGAGTGGTGTTCTCGGATTCTAATTGAGAGGCCTTGCCCTGCCAATCTTTGCCAAATAGGTTTTCACCAGTGCAAGGGATATTACCAAGCTTATCTTGAACCCATTGTTCAAGATCCGATGCTTGGAGCCAAGCAATCCTGCATGACCCGATGCAGATAGATGAAGTTCTGCTGATGCACTCGAAACAGTCAAAAGTTACCCTCTTAACAAACTTTGAAACATTTTGAGCATGCTTTACAAGGATAAGATAATCTGCTCTCTTGTCATCAGGGAGAAGAGGAGCCATTAACTCCAAATCCCTAGCCACCTCTCTAAGGAACTGTCTTACTACATCAAAGGCTAACACCTTGTAATGAAGACGTGCAGTTTATTTACAAAGCAAGGATACTTATTCAGAAAGGCAAGTAATTCTCTTGGTTACACATGAGTAGTTAGAAAAGATAACTAGAAAGCAATTATTTACAGGAGAATAATACTTCACTGAAAGAGTTATGAAATAGTGCTGCTATTTACAGAGAATAATACTTCACCAAACTGCATCATGGCAGCCCCTTTAAAATATCAGCTGGGAGAGCTCAGCGGAGGCTAGAGAGAAGTCTGGGATTCCTCATGTTTGGCATGCGCCTGGCCAAGCAGATCTACGCTCTCTCTCTTCTGGGTTTTCTCACTCTCTCTATATAGGCTGTAAGTGTGTTGCAGCTGGCCATCACATGATCCTTCACATGAGCTTATTCTTACAGCCATTCTCCACCCCATACACCCCCTGCTTGACCAGTCCCTCTCCAGCCTTTGTTTGCTCCCAGCCTTTGGTTTCCGGGCAGGCATCTGACAATGCTCACCCCCCATGGTTTTAGAAGTTCAGAACTCCACAATTACAATTAGGTAAATAGTTCTTATCAATTGATCTACATCTGCTAAGAGAATTGTTCAAAGGCCAGGAGAAGAATTCTGTCTCCCTCACCCTAGGACATTTGCATTTGTTAGGAGAAGAACCAGATAAGAAGAATTCTGTCTCCCTTTCTGGTCTTCCAGTATTCCTCAGGCTAGATGTGTAGGCAGTTTCTCACCAGACTGCAAATACAGCTTTGATCTCTGGGCTAGCAAGCTGGCTCAGCCTGATTTCTCACATGCAGAATGGCTCAAAAGTTCAATTTCCTTGCAAAGTTCAATATTCCTTGCTGATCCAAATAAATCTTTAATTAGTAATACAGGCACATACCCATATAGATCATGTAGGAACTGATCCTGGCTGATAACATGGAGGCCTGAAAATATCGCTGACCAAAGGCGTCGCGGGTTCTCAATTCCCTACCTGGAGGGTTCAAGGAATATGTCTTAGCACTCTTTATTTGACGCACTGCCGATTCCACCACCACCATGGAATGGTGCGGTAATTGCGTCTTTTGAAAACTGGGGCACTCTGGTACACGGTACATGGCATCGAGTCGTCGGGTATGTGGAGAGATGGTAAGGGGTGTCTCCCACATACCAAGCATAAGGTCATAAAGTATGTGATGAACAGGGAGAGTAGCAGCTTCCTTCGGGGCTGTAGGATATTGAAGAATTTCAAGTTTTTCAGCCCTAGGCTCTTTCTCCGAATTCGCCGTTATGGACAGACCCCAAGCAACATCACAAATAAAGTCTTGGAAAGACATGTCCTCCGGAGGGGACATGCGACGTTGTGAAGATGGAGATGGGTCTTCCGGGAGAGTTCTCATGACTCAGGTATCGGCCGATTCATCATCCGATGAATCGGAGTCCGAAGCCTCAAAGTATTGATGGGGAGGGTGTTCCCATTCTGCACGTACTCGATAGTGATAAAAACCGCTGAATCTTGCGGTGCCAGAACCTCAGTACCGGAAACGGATTTGAGGGGTAGCGTAGTAAGCAGTAAAAAAGTGGATGCAGGTTGTGTCGGTACCGGAGCTGGTACCAATGCCCGAGGGATCGATTGTAAAGGCTTTACCGGTACGGAGGCCACCAATAAGGCTGCTAAGCTCAGCTTGATGGCCAAGATACGTTGATCCATGGAGCTTGCCGATGCTTAGGTACTGGTACCGGAATTGCGGCCCACGATCCCTGAGCATGGCACCAGGAGCTCTCCGGAGGTGGAGGCCTCGGGAACATCCTGGGACCCCACTAAGGCTTTGGAGGCAAGGTCCTCCCGTTGGGGTTGTTTGGCCAGTATATCCCCCTCTAGGGCAACGCCCGAGGCATCTCGATATTTAGGAGGAGATCTACCCTTGGAGGGTCGACCAATCTTCGAAGAAGACCTAGGTTTCAATATCTGAGATCCTTGGAAGGAAGATGAAGCTCCCGATGACGTTGATGCTCAAGATACTGTATTGGAGGCAAAAAGGGTGCCCAGCTTTGCAGCTCAGTTCTGTAGGCCTCTCTTTGTCATCTTCCTACAGAGAGGACATTCTGATGGTTGATGATCCGGTCCTAAGCATTTTAGACACCAGTCATGGGTGTCTGTGGCCGAAATGGTACTGCCACATTTGGAACACTTCTTAAAACCATTGGATGTTTTTTCCATTTTGTCTGTGACAAAAGGGGAGGCCTAAGCCTAAGATGGCATTGATGCACCTGAAGAAAGAAGATAGAAGATTTATTTTATATTTTATTTTTAAAAGAAAGAAAGAAAGCACTGAGAAGGATCAGTACTAGCGTCGACAGGAAGGCAGACACGACCACAAAAAATTATGAAAGGACAAATTTTCTGCAGTGTCAGGAATTGCTTCTTGTCGGCTCTGCGGAAAAAGAAAGTGTAGTTACTCACCTGTAACAGGTGATCTCCGGGAACAGCAGGAATTTAGTCCTCACATATGGGTATCGTCGGTACCGACAGAGCCGGCGCGGGAACGCTCCCCAGCGTCCAATAGAAACGCTTTTGGGAGCAACCCTCAGCACATGCGCGCTGCCTTCCCGCCTTTCCAACTGTCCCTCTTCAGTTAAGTTTGTAGCTGAGTGAAAGGATAGATGGAGAGAGGAAAGAGACAAGGAGAGAGAGAGACAACTCCTAGGGGAGGTGGGTGGGTTGTGAGGACTAAATTCCTGCTGTTCCCGGAGATCACCTGTTACAGGTGAGTAACTACGCTATCTCCAGGAACAAGCAGGAATGTAGTCCTCACATATGGGGACTCCCTAGCTGAAGATGCCAGGGAGACAGCCCTAGGAAGGTGCCGCCCTCGAAGGTGAGAATCCTTCCTCCCATGGATCTCTGGCATCCCACCAGGGTTGGTGGGTAGAAGTTGGTTTAGGTTTGAAAGAGATTTTGAAGAACAGCTTGGCCAAAGAAGGCATCCCGACAGGAGGCTTTATCAAGGAAGTAGTGGGTTGTGAAGGTGTGTACCGAAGCCCAGGTGGCTGCTCGACAAATGTCATCGATAGACACAGAGTGGAGATTAGCCATAGAAGCTGCCATGGCTCTCACATTGTGAGCTGTGAGATGGTCCTGAAGAGGAAGACCCTTACTCTCATAAGTAAAGGATATGCATTGGGCAATCCATTTAGATAAAGTTATTCTGGAGACTGGAAGTCCCAAATGACTAGGGTCAAAAGCTATAAAAAGTTGTGAGGACTTTCTATGTTGCTATGTTCTTTGTATGTAAAAGACCAAGGCCCTTTCACAATCCAAAGTATGAAGGTTTCTTTCTGCATTAGAGGCGTGAGGCCTCGGAAAAAATACAGGAAGGTAAATTGATTGATTTAAATGAAAAGGCGAAACCACCTTTGGCATAAAATGTGGGTGAGTTCGAAGAACAACCTTATCATGATGAAACGTAGTATAAGGAGGATCAGCCACTAATGCTTGCAATTCACTGATGCGATGGGCAGAGGTGATTGCAATTAGGAAGATGACCTTCCAGGTCAAAAACGTAAGGGCTGCAGTGGCTAAAGGCTCAAAAGGCAGCTTCATGAGCTGCCCGAGAACTAGATTTAGATCCCATGCCACCGGTGGTGGCTTGATGGGAGGTTAAGTTAATAAAAGGCCTCTCATAAATCTTGATAGGACTGGATGAGAGGAAACTGGTTGTCCATTTAGAGGCTAATAAAAAGCTGCAATTGCACTAAGATGGACTCTTACTGAATTGGTCTTTAATCCAGAATTCGATAAGTGAAGGAGATACTCTAGTATTGATTCTAAGGGTATGACCAGGGGGTTTAATCCCCTCTTGGAGCACCATATAGTAAAACGTTTCCACTTGAAGGCATAAGATCTTCTTGTGGAAAGTTTCCTAGAAGCCTGATGGATATCTTTTACCTGCTGGGACAGGTTGAAATCCTGGAGGTCTAAGCCTTCAACAACCAGGCCGTGAGGTGCAGAGACTGGGGATTCGGTGTCATAGCATCCCGTTCTCCTGGGAAAGGAGATCTCGAGCATGCCCTAACTCCAGAGGTGCCGCTAGAGAGAGATGCAAAAGCAGGGAATAACCACGTCTGGCATGGCCATCGTGGTGCTATGAGAATCATGCGACCCCTGTCTCTCTGAAGCTTGAAGAGTGTTTTGGGGATGAGGGGAATGGGTGGGAAGGTATAAAGGAAGTCCTAACCCCAGTGAAGGAGGAAGGCATCCCTTGCCTGATAGTTGTGCGCCGGAATCCTGGAACAGAACCGGGGAAGTTTGGCATTCAGTGGACTTGCAAAGAGGTCTATGTCTGGAGTGCCCCAGAGATTTTATTTATTTATTTATTTACATTCTCTTATATACCGCGCTATTCTGCATCAGTGAGGTTTACATTGAACAAACTGAAATTACATTGAATAGGGCATTATAACTTGGAGATAACTATTTTACAGGGAACATGGGCTATGGAGGGTTAAGTGGCTTGCCCAAGACCACAAGGAGCACCTGTGGGACTAGAAACCCCAGTCCTTCCGGCCCAAGGTTGCTGTCCTCTAGTGGGATTTGAACCCCTGACCTTCTGGCCTGAAGTACCTTGCCCCAACCACTAGGCCACTCCAGCTCAGCTATATGAAATATCTTTGCCACCTGGTCTAGGTGGAGTGACCACTCGTGAGGGAGCAGTACTCGACTGAGTTTGTCTGCCCGAAGGTTTTGAATGCCTGGAAGATATACCACTAGAAAGTGAATTTGATGCTATCTGGCGAGGGCCCATAGTCGTAAAGCTTTGTTGCATAACGACAGAGAGCCTGTCCCGCCCTGCTTGTTCACATAGAACATGGCTACCTGATTGTCCGTCTGGACTAGGACTGTCTTGTAGCTGAGCTGGGCGTGGAACACTCAAAGAGCTAAATAAATTGCTCTTAATTCCAGGAGGTTTAGTGTAAACCAACCTCCTGTGGAGTTCAGGTGCCCTGGGTAGAGAGATGATTCAGGTGTGCTCCCCAACCCACCTGTGATGCATCTGTTGTTAGGGTGCCTGAAAGAGGGGTTGATGGAAAGGAGACCCCACTGTCAGATTTTCTAGTGATTGCCACCATTGGAGGGACAAAATTAGTCATTGAGAGATTGTTTTTTGTCCGACAAATGACCCGTGGCCTGTGTCCACTGTGTGGAGAGGGTCCACTGAGCTGCTCGCATGTGGAGGCGAGCATATGGGACTACATGAACCGGGGAATGCTATGTGTCCCAGTAACTGCAGTAGCTCCCGAGCAGTGAGGGAGGATTTGCCTGCTGCTTGGGAAGCTAGCTGCATTATGTGAAGACACCGGGCTTGTGGAAGGAAAGCCCTTGCCTGTCTGGTATCCAGACAGGCTCCTATGAATTCTAGGCATTGGGAAGGAACTAGTTGAGATTTCGGGAAGTTTATTACCAATCCCAAGTATTGGAGGATTCGCATTGTACGGGACAGTGCAGTGCTGGCCTCTGCCACTGTGGAGGCTCGAATGAGCCAGTCGTCTAAGTAAGGGAAGACGAAAATCCCCAGGGTTCGTAGAAATGCAGCTACTACTGCCATGCATTTCGTGAATACCCTTGGTGCTGAAGCCAGACCAAAAGGAAGAACCCTGTACTGGAAATGTCTTCCCCTGAAAAGGAAACGTAAACATTTCCTGTGATCTGGATGGATAAGAATGTGAGTGTATGCATCCTTTAAGTCTAGAGAGCAAAGCCAATCCTGGCTTTGAAGGTATAGCAGAAGATTTCCCAGAGAAATCATTTTGAATTTCTCTCGAAACAGATATTTGTTCAATTCCCTGAGGTCTAGAATGGGTCTGTGTCCTCCTGTTTTTTTTGGAATAAGAAAATAGGGGGAGTAGAACCCTGCACCCTGTTGAAGAATGGGTACTTCCTCTATTGCCCCTTGGGCAAGAAGTGTGGAGACCTCGTGATCTAGCAGATTGTCTGCAGAGGTTTGTGAATTGAATTGCTTTAGAAATGTAGGAGGGGGTAAGCTGTGAAAATGAAGTTTGTACCCCTCTCCTACAATGGACAAAGTCCAATCTTCTGCTGTTATCTGATGCCATCTGTTGACAAAGTGGCATAACCTGCCCGGAATATTGGGGGGTTGAGGACCCCTCAGAGGCAGGAAGGCAAAGCTCTCTAGGAAGGAGTCAAAGCCCTTGAGGGGGTTGAACCTGGAGAGCTGGTTGGGCTCTCGGGCCTTTTGGTTTCTTTTGCTGTCTAGTTTGTCCCTTTTGGGCAACCTGACCTGGAGTCTGAGTCTGCTGGGTATAGGAAGGATAAAACTTCCTCTTTTTGCTAAAAGAGGGTTTTTTATAAGGCTTCCTTTTGGCTGGAGTGGCTGTAGACTTTGACAATCTATCTAAGGTAGAATTGTCAGCATCTAACTCGTTAGCCTTCTCCTGCCAGTTCTTGCCAAAGAGATTCTCTCCCGTGCAAGGAACGTTGCCTAACTTGTCCTGTACCCAAGTCTCCAAGTCTGATGCCTGTAGCCAGGCAATCCGTCGTGCACCAATGGCAATAGCAGAAGTTCTGCTGATGCATTCGAAGCAGTCAAAGGCTGCACGATTGACAAACTTGGAGACATCCTGAGCATGCTTAACTAGAGTAAGAAAGTCTTGTCTCTTATCATCTGGGAGAAATGGGCTCATAAGTTCCAAGTCTCCTGTGATTTCTTTGAGGAACATTCCCATATATAGGATATATGAGCTGATCCTAGCTGAAAGCATGGAAGCTTGAAAAGTTCTGCGTTCAAAAGCATCCAGAGTCCTGCATTCACGACCTGGAGGATTGGATGCATGCCTCTTTGCACTTTTCATCCTATGCATGACTGATTCCACTACCATTGAATGGTGTGGCAGCTGAGTTTTCTGAAATCCAGGACATGGTGGAACTCGATACATAGTATCAAGTCTCCTAGAGTGAGGAGAAGTAGTCAGAGGTGTCTCCCACATTCTGAGCATCAAGCTATGCAGAATTTCATGGATAGGCAGAGTAGCTGCCTCCTTAGGAGCTTTAGGATATTGGAGGATTTCCAGTTCCTTTGCTCTGGGTTCCTCTTCAGGAGCTACTGTGATTGAAAGACCCTTGGCCATATCACGGATGAAATCCTGAAATGACATGTCCTCTGGAGGTGACATTCTGCGCTGGGGAGAAGAGGGATCTTCTAGGAGAAACCCTCTACTGCCAGCAGAATTGTCAGAGTCTTCGGAATCGGAGGAATCGAAGTATTCCTGACCCCGATGCTCCTGCAAAGCACGATCCCGGTACCGATCGAAGTTGGTACCGAGGTGACCGGTACCGCTTTATCCCCTCCAGCCAGAGGTGGCATGGGAAGAGTTCCCACCGGGGCCGGTACCACTGGTACCAGCATCGTCGGTGTCGGTACTGGTGTCGGTGTCGGCACCGGTGCCTTTGGGACCACCTGTACCGCAGCTGAAAGAAGAGCTGCGATACTGCGTTCGATAGCAAGAAACCTCTGGTCTATCAATGCTGCCGATGCCTGGGTGTCGGTACCGGTAAGAACGGCCGGAACCCCGGAGCATGGCACAGGAAGTTCTTGCGAGGTTGAGGCCTCAAGAACATCCTGAAGCCCCATCGATGCTTTGGAAGCCGAAGCCTCCCGCCGGGGCAGTTTTGCCGGTGTGGTTCCCTCAAGGGCAATGCCAATGGCCTCTCGATGCTTAGCAGGAGAGCTACCCTTTGAGGACCGGCGTTTGTGTTTAGTTACCTGAGATCCATGGGAGGAAGAAGAGGCCCTTGACGATGTCGATGCAATGGATCTGGCATCTGAAGAAAAGAGGGTACCGAGCTTTGCGGCCCGGTTCTGTCTTCCTCTTTTGGTCATCCCCATGCAGGAGAGACATTCAGTTGGAGAATGATCAGGTCCTAAACACTTTAGACACCAATCATGGGTGTCAGTGATGGAAATGGTACCTCCACACTAAGTACATTTTTTAAAACCACTAGTTGGCTTTTCCATGATTTAGGAAAAATGGGGCCTAATGCCCAAAATGGCGCCTAGCACCAAAGAGGAAAGTTTCTGAAAAGAAACAGTCTAAGTTTAAGGGGCTTTTTTTTTTTGTATGAAAAGAAAAGAAAAGAACCGGCGGTACCGGTAGGCGTCGTGCGGTAGGCAAACGCGACCACAAAAAAGAATTTTAAAGGCGGAATTTTCTGCGGTGACAGGGAATAGGTCCTGTTGGCTCCACGGAAAATGAAGAACTGAAGAGGGACAGTTGGAAAGGCGGGAAGGCAGCGCGGATGTGCTGAGGGTTGCTCCCAAAAGCGTTCCTATTGGATGCTGTGGAGCGTTCCCGTGTAGGCTCCGTTGGTACCGACGATACCCATATCTGAGGACTACATTCCTGCTTGTTCCTGGAGATGAACTGAGGAGGGAGAGCTGGAAAGGCAGGAGGGAGAGCTGGAAAGGCAGGAAGGCAGGTTCGCAGGCGCAGTGGGATGCTCCCAAAAGCTTTCCTATTGGACGCTGGGGAGCATTCCCGCATGGGCTCCGTCGGTACCGATATTACCCATATGTGAAGACTACATTCCTGCTTGTTCCTGGAGATAAACCTATGCACTCAGCATATCAAGTCTTCCTGTGCCTTCCATACCCAAGCTTAAATACAGACCCTCTGAAAACACACTCCCCACGCCTGCAAAACTGATATTGTTCTCTGGGACTTCCCCCTCCCCAACAAAGCAGAAATTGGGCTTCTGAGCACCCCTTCCCAAACTAATTCAGCCTCTCTGCTCATACCCCAAAGTAAAGTTAGGTCTCTGGTCTCGCAAAATCCCTCATCCCATTCCCCTCAAACTGCAAATGGGTCTCTAGTCCACCAAGTTTCTCTCCTTCTCCACACTATCTTCTAGACCAGTGGTTTCTAACCTGTGCTTTGTGGACCCCTGGAGGTCCATGAGACCATTACAAAGGGTTCACAGAATCCAGATAGTACTGCTGAATATTGGGCCCATCAGGGCTTATCCAGTTAGCAGATCCTGCTAACCGAATAAGCTCGTTTAAATATCAGGCCCACTGTGACTAAACTCTTAACGTCTATGTGTGTATGCATTTTTCTCTTTTTCTTTCATTCTAACAGGGGTGAAAATACTGAATTTGCTCACATGCTGTCTGCACAGCTATAGGATATGAAGCCAAAAACACTTAGTCATAATCCAAAATCTAAACATACTCTGTAGAAATAATTTTTTTGATGTGGCAATTTCTTCCTGCTCCTATGTACTTTCAAATCAATGGGAACCAGGGCTAGGATCTGGCACCATTAGCCTTCATTAGAAACTATTTGGGGATTTCTCCCATATTTTATATCATCCCAATATACCTAGTCTGGTCACTGCAGTAACATAGTAAATGACGGCAGATAAAGACCAGCATGGTCCATCCAGTCTGCCCAGCAATATGGCAAGAGTAGGTGCACCTGTCGCTCTGTGCAGGCCACCCGTCCCCATGTCTCTGTCTAGGGGTGGACCCACCACTCCATGTAAGACACCCCTATTTGTTGAGAAGTTAGATGGTTCAGTTTATTTTGTTTTAACCCTGTTTCTGTAAAGGGATTCGCTGTGCTTGTCCCATGCTGTTTTGAATTTCGTCACCGTGTTTGACGGCCCTGGAGCAGGCGGCCATGCCCAAAGGCAGGACTCCTCCTGAACGGGCCCTGAATCCTGTCATTAGATGACTTCATTGCTTAAGACCTACCTCAGGGATCAAATTGGGGACCTTCTAAATGGCATCACACAGCACTTGCTGCCTAAGCTACCAGTCACCTATCTCCAGGGGCAATGAAACACCTTTTAGTTGGAGGGGCCAATCTCCAGCCCTGCCTCCAAACTCTCTTTTCCTGATGCTGTATTCGGCAAACTATTGTTGGGGCTATGGCCCCTGTGGCCCACCCTTTTCTGTTGCCTATGCTTAACTCTATAGGCATCAATAAAACAGCCAATAATGCACCACTATTTTCAGTAGTATATCCATACTTCAGCTATGCAATAGTTATTAAAAACTGAAATACAAAAATTCTCAAAGTGATAAGTTGGATGTAGCATGTGTACAACATTAAATAACTTTGGCATGATCAGAGAAAACTGAGGTAAAGTGGTAAATTCTTTCCTAAAATGAGAAGACAACAGTATTAGGCCCTTGGATTTTCTTCTACTTAAAAATATAAGTACTTAAGTAATTTTATTTTTTCTTACACCCAATTTGATTGGTCCTCATTTATGAAATTATATAACTTTTTGTTCATTCATGATCTTACCTCTCTGATAAGTTTATCTAGCTGGCCAATCACATGAGGTGGTGTGGTCTAGAAAGAAGCACAAGAAAGACAGCAAAATTAATAAAGGGGGTTTAGTCTAATAGTACGAACAATATAGCATTTCATCTTAACCAAACACGTGATAGCTAGTAACTAATAAGCTTTAGGTCCTGATTCGCAATAAAAACAGGGAAGGCAAGTTTAAAAGCCATTTCTGTGGATAAAGCAGTCCTTGATGATGGAAACAGGCACTTATATAAATGTGTGTCTGATATGAACACGTAAAGCCTGTCTCCGTGTAACATTACCTGAATTCAGCGGAGGCATTCCCAGGGACAGCGTTTGCATTTACGTGCAAACTTTTCAAAATATGCATGAACGTATGTAAAATAATATTAAAAAATTGTGCATGGTAAATACCAGGTGCAAATATAAGCGTGTAAATTTTCTGTGGTAACTTTCAAAACAGAAGTACACGCATAATTTCATTTTGAGAATTCACCAATACCCATACAGGGAAAAGTGTATGTGTATTACTAAGCTGTGTTATAAAAAATGAAAGAAAGCCTTAGTGAATGAAGTCTTTAGACCCATAGAAAAGAGCTAAAGCCAATACTGGTCAAACCCTCTTCCTTTCTTAAGGACTCTTCTATTCAAGTTGAAATTGGTCAGAATGATGAAAAGTGTAATCTTTATCCAATCACACAGAAAAATTACAGAAAATCACAGAGCTAAATTTTAACATCGCTACGCAGTGTAAACACTGACTTTAATGATCATCTCATAACATAGAGTTCACCAGGGCTTAATTTGTAGACACAAAGGAAGAAAACTGAGGTGAGGTGGAGGAATTTTGTGCTGCACATTGCACTTGTGAGGCTGTCTCTATTTGAGCTACAATGCCCACATCACCAACAAAGCGCATTTTGATGACGATGGAGATCTGTGTAGTGAAAAGATGCCTTGGTTCTGAGGCATCATGCTGAAGAGGCATGCCAAACAAGCTGGTCATAGAAACAAAGAAAAGTGACGGCAGATAAAGCATAGTTACTCACCTGTAACAGGTGATCTCCGGGAACAGCAGGAATGTAGTCTTCACATATGGATATCGTTGGTACCGACGGAGCTTGCGCGGGAACGCTCCCCAGCGTCCAATTAGAAAGATTTTGGGAGCATCCCACAGCACCTGCATGCTGCCTTCCCGCCTTTCCCAACTGCCTCTCTCAGTTGAGTTTTAAAGCTGAGACAAAGAGAGAGAGAGGGAAAGAGAAAGAGCTAGAGAGATACAACTCCTAGGGGAGGTGGGTGGGTTGTGAAGACTAAATTCCTCCTGTTCCCGGAGATCACCTGTTACAGGTGAGTAACTATGCTATCTCCAGGAACAAGCAGGAATGTAGTCTTCACATATGGGGACTCCCTAGCTTTAGATGCCAGGGAGGAACCCCAGAAGTTGTGTGTCCCTGAGAAAGTGCTCCACTTCCCCCATGGATCTCTGGCATCCAAACAGGGATGGTGGGTAGGAGTTGATTAGGTATGGAACAGGTGTTGGAGAACAGCCTGACCAAACAAGGCATCCCGGCGGGAGTCCTTGTCCAAGCAGTAATGGGCTGTGAAGGTATGAACGGAGGCCCAGGTGGCTGCTCGACAGATGTCGTCGATAGACACAGAGTGTAGATGAGCCATTGAAGCTGCCATGGCTCTCACATTGTGAGCTGTGACAATGTCCTCCAGAGGAAGATTCTTACTCTGATAGGCAAAGGAAATACACTGAGCAATCCAGTTTGACAGTGTTCTCTTGGAGACTGGAAGTCCCAAATGAGAAGGATCAAAAGCAACAAAGAGTTGAGAGGACTTTCTATGTTGCTGTGTTCTTTGTAAGTAAAAGGCTAGAGCTCTTTTACAGTCCAAAGTATGTAGATTCCTTTCTGCATTTGATGCATGAGGCCTTGGAAAGAACACAGGTAGGTAGACCGCTTGGTTTAGATGAAAAGGCAAGACCACCTTTGGCATAAAGTGTGGATGAGTCCAAAGGACTACCTTGTCATGATGGAACCTTGTATAAGGTGGATCAGCCACTAGTGCTTGCAACTCACTGATGCAACGTGCTGATGTGATTGCAATGAGAAAGATAACCTTCCAAGAAAGGAATTTCAATGAGGTAGTAGCTAAGGGTTCGAAATGTGGCTTCATGAGCTGACCAAGAACCAAGTTTAAATCCCATGCCACAGGTGGTGGCCTAATGGGAGGCTTAGTTAGCAGAAGGCCTCTCATAAATCTTGCTATAAGAGGATGGGAGGAAATAGGTTGTCCATTTAGAGGCTTGAACGAAGCTGCAATAACACTCAAATGGACTCTTACTGAGTTAGTCTTAAGTCCTGCATTGGATAAATGAAGGAGATACCCAAGTAATGATTCTAGAGGTACCGCAAGGGGGTTAAGACCCTTCTGCGAACACCATATGGTAAACCTTTTCCACTTGAAAGCATAACAGCGTCTTGTGGAAGGCTTCCTGGAAGCATAAAGGATATCCTTTACTTGCTGAGGGAGGTTAAGACCATGGAGATCTAGGCCTTCAGCAACCAAGCCATGAGATGCAGAGACTGGGGATTGGGATGCCGCAATATTCCGTTCTCCTGAGATAGGAGATCTGGAACAGACCCTAACTCCAGGGAGGGAGCTTGAGAGAGATGTAGAAGCAGAGGGTACCACACTTGCCGAGGCCAATGTGGAGCTATGAGAATCATACGGCCTCTGTCTCTCTGAAGCTTGAATAGGGTCCTGGGAATTAGGGGAATGGGTGGAAAGGCATAAAGGAAGTCTTGGCCCCAGTGAAGGAGGAAAGCATCCTTGGCCTGAGAGTCCTGAGCTGGGATTCTGGAACAGAACCGGGGAAGTTTGGCATTCAACGGACTTGCAAAGAGGTCTATGTCCGGGGTTCCCCAAATTTGAAAAATCTTGGTCACGTGGTCTACATGTAGAGTCCATTGGTGTGGAAGCAGATCTCGACTGAGTCTGTCTGCCCAAGAGTTTTGTATGCCTGGAAGATACACTGCCAGGAGATGAATCTGATGCTCTCTGGGGAGGGCCCACAGTCGCAAAGCTTCATTGCAAAGTGACAGAGAGCCTGTTCCTCCCTGCTTGTTCACGTAGAACATGGCTACTTGGTTGTCCGTGTGAATAAGGACTGTCTTGCAGCTGAGCAGAGTGTGGAACACTCGAAGAGCAAGGAAGATTGCTCTGAGCTCCAAGAGATTGATATGTAGATGAGTCTCCTGTGGAGTCCAAGTGCCTTGGGTGGAGAGGTCTTGCAGATGAGCTCCCCAACCCATTGGTGAAGCATCTGTTGTGAGAGTTGACTGGGGTAAGGGTTGCTGAAATGGGGACCCCAGCAACAGGTTTTGAGTGGACTGCCACCATTGGAGGAACAAAATAAGGCGATTTGTGTTTGCTATTTTGTCTGACAGGCACCCTGATGCCTGGGTCCACTGAGTGGATAAAGTCCACTGGGCTGCTCTCATATGGAGGCGAGCATAAGGAACCACATGCACGGTAGATGCCATGTGGCCTAGTAGTTGTAGCATTTCTCGGGCAGTGATATGAGGCTTTAGCACTGCTTGAGAAGCTAACTGCACTATGCGAAGGCAATGGGCCTGGGGAAGATTGGCCCTTGCCTGTTTGGTATCCAGCAAAGCTCCTATGAATTCTAGAGACTGAGTGGGAGTTAGACTGGATTTTGGGACGTTTATGACAAGACCCAAATACTGAAGGATACGCATTGTGCAAGATAGAGAGGTCCTGGCCTCTGACTGTGATGGGGCTCGAATGAGCCAGTCGTCTAAGTAGGGGAAGATGAATATCCCTAGAGTGCGGAGAAATGCTGCTACCACAGCCATGCATTTCGTGAACACTCTTGGTGCTGAGGCCAGGCCAAAAGGAAGCGCCCTGTATTGGTAGTGCTTTCCGTGAAAAAGAAACCGAAGGAGCTTTCTGTGAGATGGATGGATGAGAACATGAGTGTACGCATCCTTGAGATCTAGAGAACATAGCCAATCCTGACTCTGAAGGTATGGCAGCAGAGTTCCTAGAGAAACCATCTTGAATTTCTCCTTGAACAGGAATTTGTTCAATTCTCTGAGGTCTAAAATAGGTCTGTGTCCTCCTGTTTTCTTTGGGTAAGGAAATAGGGGGAGTAAAAACCTGTACCTTGTTGAGGAATGGGTACTTCTTCTATTGCCCCTTTGGCAAGAAGTATAGTGACCTCTTGATCTAATAGGTTGATAAGAGAGCTCTGAGAATTGAACTGTCTTACCATTGTGGGAGGGGGCATGCTCGAAAAATGGAGCTTATACCCCTCTTTTATGATGGAGAGTGTCCAATCTTCTGCTGTTATCTGCCCCCATCTGGCATAACCTTCCTAGAATGGTGGAAGGCTCTGGTCCATTGAGAGCTAGGAAGGCTAAGTTCTCTAGATGAAAGTCAAAGGCCTTGTGGAGGCTGAGACTGCTGAGACGGTTGAGGCTTAGCAGTCTTTGCTTTCCTTTGTTTGGGTGGTTGCTGACCTTTCTGGACAGGTTGACCTGCAGAGCATCCCTGCTGGGAATAAGCAGGATAAAACCTCTTCTATTTGGAAAAGAATGTTTTTTTGAAAGATTTCTTTCTTGCAGGATCAGCTGTGGCCTTGGATAATTTATCCAAGGTGGAGTTGTCAGCATCCAACTCATTGGCTTTTTCTTGCCAATCTTTGCCAAACAGGTTCTCACCAGTACAAGGAATATTGCCCAGTTTGTCTTGTACCCAGAGCTCCAAATCAGATACCTGGAGCCAGGCAATTCTACGTGCACCTATGGCAATGGAAGAGGTTCTGCTTATGCACTCAAAACAGTCAAAAGCTGCACGGTTAACAAATTTAGAAACATCCTGGGCATGTTTGACCAGTGTGAGAAAATCCTGCCTTCTATCCTCAGGAAGAGGGCTCAAAACCTCTAAATCTCCTGCAATTTCCTTCAGGAACATTCCCATATATAAAATATAGGAACTGATCCTAGCAGAAAGCAAGGAAGCTTGGAAAGTACGACGTCCAAAAGCATCCAAAGTTCTGCACTCACGTCCTGGAGGATTAGAGGCATGCCTCTTTGCACTCCTGATCCTTCTCATAGCTGATTCCACTACAATAGAGTGGTGAGGAAGCTGAGTCCTTCTGGAAACCAGGACAAGGAGGGACTCGATAAATAGTATTCAGTCTACGAGAGTGAGGAGAGGTGGTAAGAGGCGTCTCCCACATCCTTAGCATAAGATCATGCAAAATCTCATGGATGGGTAGAGTAGCTGCCTCCTTAGGAGCTTTGGGATATTTTAAAATTTCCAACTCCTTTGCTCTGGGCTCTGTTTCAGGAGTCACAGTAATGGACAGACCTCGAGTCACCTCCCTGATGAAGTTCTGAAAGGAAATATCCTCTGGAGGAGACATCCTGCGTTTAGGGGAGGAAGGCTCTTCTGGGAGAAGTATTCCCGTACCGACAGAACTGTCAGAATCCTCAGATTCCTCTGAGGACTCGAAGTACTTTCTGTCCGGATGCTCTTGAAGAGCCCGATACCCGTACCGACCAAAGTCGGTACCGGGGGGAATCGGTACCTGTATATCGGTACCGGAGGGCATCGCCTGACTGGGTGCCGGCAATGACGACACCGATGTTGATGCCGATGCTGTCGGTACTGGTACCGATACTGGTGCTGGAGTCGGTGCCGGTTGAACTGTCTGACGCGGTTCTGAGGGTGTCGATGCCGCAAGGAGAGCCGCCAGACTGCGTTCAATAGCCAGGAACCTCTGGTCTATCGACGCTGCCGATGCCTGGATGTCGATACCGGAGAAAACAGCCGGTACCGCAGAGCATGGCACCAATAGTTCTGCCGAGGTTGAGGTCTCGAGAACGTCCTGGAGCCACAATAATGCTTTGGAAGCCAAAGCCTCCCGCTGGGGCAATTTTGCCGGTGCAGAATCCTCAAGGGCAATGCCAGAGGCATCTCGATGCTCAGAAGGAGATCTACCCTTTGAGGACCGGCTGGACTTGTGTTTAGTTATCTGAGATCCACGGAGGAAGAGGAAGCCCTGGAAGACGTCAATGCCACCGAGGCTGCATCGGAGGGAAACAGGGTACTGAGCTTAGCAGCTCGGTTCTGCCGACCTCTTTTGGACATCATGGCACAGGCCATACATTCCGTGATGGAGTGGTCAGGACCTAAACATTTAAGACACCACTCATGGGTGTCGGTGACGGAGATGGTACGGCCACACTTGGTGCACTTTTTGAAACCCGAAGTGGGTTTTTCCATTATGGAGGAATTTTGGGCCAAAGGCCCAAAATGGCGCATGCACGTGGAACAAAGAACTAAGTATATAGATTTTTTTTTTTTTTAAAGGAAAGAAAAAAAAGAAAGAAGAACCGGTGGTACCGGTAAAGCATCGAGGAAGGCAGACGCGACCACAAAAAAGAAGGGAATAAGGAAAACCTTTTTGTGGTGACAAGAACAACGAACTCCTGGCTCCACGGAAAACGAAGAACTGGAGAGAGGGGGGGGGCGGAGCCTGATGTCCAGCGGGATGGTCGCATAACGCTGAGGCTCCCGAGAGGCCTACTCAGAATCCTGAATTAACACCGTACATACTTGGAACTTCTACTCTGATCTTGCCGGGGCACATTGGTGAGATGGCGGGAACCAAACCCACGCGCCTGGAATTTGGATCTCCAGCGGCTTCTCACGGCAAACGTTCCAAAACTGAACCCCCGTCCCCGCAGAAGGGGCTGGCCTTGCGCGAGGGCCCCGAAATGCAGCAGGAAATCCTCGCAGAGATTAGAGGGGTCAAAAACCTCGTGCAATCAAACGGTGAAGCACTCCGAGCGCTGCGGGAAGATCTTGGTGTGCTGCAAAGCAGGCTAGAAGGGCTTTCTTCGCGTCAGGACAAAATGGAGAGCATATTGGACTCCCATGCGGCCCGGTTGTCCAAACTCGACAAAGTTGAACGTCAGGTGCGGGCCTTGCAGAAAGAAGTGGAAGATGGCAATAATAGAGCGCGCCGCAACAACATACGTCTCGTGGGCATACCGGAGGGAGCGGAATCGGGAGACATGAAAGAGTTTTTATGCAAAATCCTCCCTTCCCTGCTCCAAATCACCTTTACCAAAGATTTGGAGATCGATCGCGCTCATCGTGTACCCACAAGTATAACGCTCAACAGGAAGACCCCGCGGCCTATCATTTTTCGACTTTTGAGATATCAACACGTGGAGCAAATTCTAAGTGCCTCTCGGGCAAAGGGCCATATGGAGTTTGAGAGCCACAAGATCTCCTTCTATCCTGACTTGGCTAAACCCACGGTCGACCGCCGAAAGCGCTTTCTGGAATTCCGGCCGAGGCTTCAACAACTACAAGCACGCTATGGCCTGATGTACCCGGCCAAGCTCCGAGTCACGCTTCACAATCAGACAAGAACATTTGAGGACCCTGATCTACTAGCGGAGTTTTTGGATTCCAAAGAAGCCGACTTGATGCGCTGACTTCCAGAATATTCCTGCAAGTATTCTCATATCCGCTGTACCTGCCATATTGGATCTGCCGCAGCCCAGCAAAGAGTCTGGCGAGGGCAGTTTGTTTGCCTTACTTTTGATGATATCTGTGACCCGACTCCATCTACCCACAGTAGCCTCGATGAGTATCAGAGACAGTGTTCATTATGGACTCTGGTGTTTCTTTTCTTTTTTTTTCATGTCTTTCTATTTCCTCTCTAGGGCCTCCTCCCGCAGACATATGGTCGCCATATCTTTGGGGGTTTTGCTTCTTCTCTAAGATACTTTGGTACATACTTTTCAATATGGGGTGTATTAGCCAGCATACTCGGTGACTATGTCATTGTTGCACAGATTCTGATTATGTTGTATGTTTTCAAGCGCCCTTACCTAAAATGTCTATTACCGATTGATGGCACCATGTAAGATTTTCTCATTGAACGTAAAAGGAATCAATAATCCGATAAAACGGAAGAAAATCCTAAGTTACCTAAGTCAGGAAGCTGCGGATCTGATTTTTCTCCAAGAAACGCATTTGAATTCGAAGGAAACTCTTAAACTCAATATTAAACCTTACATGGTGGCCGCCTATTCCCCAGCCGTTTCTAAGAAATGTGGGGTTGCCATACTGGTTAGGAAATCTTTGCATGCTACTATTATTGCGACTAGCTCAGATACAGAAGGTAGATGGTCCAGAGTTCACCTCAAGATAGGTAGCCTTGAAGTTACATGTTTATGCCTTTACGCTCCTACTGTGGATGACCCTGCCTTTTTTTGCTACCATTGCTCAGGTTGCGCAGGCCTCTGCTAATACTTCTTTGATAATTGGGGGGGATTTCAATCTAGTTCTTGATCCCCTGATTGACAAACAGCCGCCTAGGACAAGTGGTCCCCCCAAGAGTCACACCACGCTTACCTCCCTGATCAAAGATCTTGCTTTAGTTGATCTATGGAGGCTACTACACCCCAATGAGCTTGACTTCACCTTCTTCTCTTCCCCTCACAAATCCCAGTCTCGCATAGACTTCTTTCTAATATCAAAACTGTTAGTTCCTTAGGTGGACACTGCAAAGATTCACTCCCAACATATTTCAGATCATGCTGCTATTTCCTTTCAATTACACACTACTGCACCCCAAGGGAATTCGGGGGTGGCGGAGGTCCCCTCTCTTCCTAAGAAGGGTCGCTTTCTCCTTGATTTCATGCTGGGTATAGCCATATGCTTAATCACGAGGAATTGGAAGGATAGCTCTCGACTTACTGTCAATGAATGGTGGAACCTCGTCTGCTTATATAGTAAATATGAGCAGATACCTCGGAGAGCTATTCCCCATGCCCAAACTCACTCTCGCTTGTCTAAATGGCAGATGCTTAATGATTATGTACAATCTGCTCATTGTTCCAACATGCCTGTATAATGTGCACTCATCATGTTTTCAGATCACCGTTAGGTTTTGTAACACAATAATGTAAGTACACGCCCGCTTCGGGAATGATTAGTTTTCTAGAGAAGAAGCAGGGGGGAGGGGGGTGGCAGGGGTTTACTTTGGTGTATGTATTACACTTTATGTATCTGTCTTTTAGCTGTATGTCTTCCTTTTCCTTTGTTGTTATAAAACGAAAATAAAGAATTAAAAAAAAAAAGAACTGGAGAGAGGCAGTTGGGAAAGGCGGGAAGGCAGCACGCAGGCGCTGTGGGATGCTCCCAAAAGCTTTCTAATTGGAGCATTCTCACGCAGGCTCCGTCGGTACCGACGATACCCATATGTGAAGACTACATTCCTGCTTTTTCCTGGAGATAGACCATATGACCTATCAAGTCTGCACTTCCATACCAATCGCTAAGCTTTACAGTCCTTTTCCTCCCCCCCCTTAAAGATCCTCTGTGTTTGCCCCATGCTTCCTTGAATTCAGATACAGTCTTCATCTCTACCACCTCCACTGGGAGACTATTCTATGCAACTGCCACTCTTTCCATAAGGAAATATTTCCTCAAATTACTCCTGAGTCTACCCCTTTCACCTCCATGTTATGTCCCCTCAATACAGAGTTTTCTTTCAATAAAAAGAGGCTCTTCTGTGCATTAATGCCATAGAGGTATTTCAACACCTCTATCATATCTTCCCTCTCCCATTTTTCTTCCAAAGTATACATATATTGAGATCTTTAAATATGTCCCCATATGCTTTATGATGAAGACAATTTTGGTAACCACCCTCTGCACCATCTTGTTGAAGGCTGGTCTCCAGAACTGAATACAATATGACAAATGAGGTCGCACTAAAGACTTATACAAAGGCACTACCCACCTTCTTCTTCTTGCGGCCATTCCTCTCCCTATGTACCCAAGTATCCTTCTGGGTTTTGCCATTGCCTTTTCTACCCATTTAGCCACTTTAGGATCATCAGAAACAATCACACCCAGATTCCATTCTTCTTTCATGGATAGAAGTACTTCCCCCCCTATCCCTTGGATTTTTGCAGCCCATATGCATGATCTTGCATTTTTTTAGGATTAAATCTCAGCTGCCAAATTTTCACTATTCTTCAAGCTTTGCTAAATCCCTCCTCATGTTATCTATACCTTCCTGGGCATCTACCCTATTGCAGATTTTGGTATCATCTGCAAAGAGGCAAATCTTATCTGACAACCATTCACCAATTTTACTTACAAAAATGTTAAAAATAATCAGACCAAAGACAGATCTCAACAGTACATCACTGGTAATACCCTTTTCCTCCATTTACCTGTACTCTTTGTTGCTTCTCACTCAACCAGTTTCTAACTTAGACATTTTAGGGTCCATCCTTAGGGCACTCAATTTGTTTAGTAAGTCGCCTGTGTGGAATAAATTGAGCACTCTAGTGATGGATCCTAAAGTGACTGACTTGGTCACACTCCTTTGTGTGCACATTCATGCATATCTGCCAGTGAGGCTGCGAGTTAATAACTTTATTCTGCTGGTGGTATTTATTTAGCCTTATGGCTGCTTTTCGATCTCAGTAGTCATAGGGGGAAGTGATCATATTGGGTGACTTTAATCTACCTGATATGGATTGGAGTATTCTTTCTGCAAATCTGGAAAGAAGTAAAAAAATTCCTTAAACAAATGATGATGGAACCGACCAGGGAGAGCTCTGTGCTGGATTTAGTGCTCACCAACGGAGATAGCGTGTCGAATATCCAGGTGGGTACCCATGTGAGCAGCAGCGATCATCACATGGTGTGGTCTGAGATAAAGGCCAAGGTGGAATCCAATCACAGCAAACTCAAAGTCTTAGACTTCAAAAATGCTGACGTCAGTAAAATGGCCAAGTACCTGAAGGAGGAGCTGGTAGGCAATGTTCCCTCTAATTTTCTGTAGGCTGTGTGCGCATAAAATATCAGCTGTGTGCAGCTTTTGAAGGAAGGTTACATTTTAGTGTGCCACATAACGACACTCGGAGTTATATATTTTAAAATTTGACTACACATCAGAATACAGTATGTACACCACACTGATTTTAATCAAATTAAATGAAAATAGACGATTACTAAATGAAGCGAGAAATTTCTAGTAATTACAATCATAACTTGTATGTGCGCTCGCTCGGCGAGGTGTGTGCGCGCGCACATGTGCACAGCTTAGAGGGAACAGTGCTGGTAGGGTGGGATGGGTTAAGGGAAGTGGAATTGCAATGTGCTAAACTAAAGAAAGCAAAAAAAGGTGCAACAGATACATACTGTGGCAAGGAGAGAGTAGTGCCACCTAGAAAAGCAGGAAACATTGAAGGTTTTACCTTGGCTGGGGGGATGGGCACATTAGAAAACACTTGTCAGAGAAAACCCAGGGTTAGAAGTTCACAGCAGAAAAACCCCAGGGTTGATAGTCAGTGGGCCAAAACTAGTGTTGAGTCATTCCCACGTTACACACCAGATAGGAATCAGAGAAGCAGGTACTCGGGGGAGGAGCCTGCAAGGGAGTGCCCTTGTCACGTAGCTGCTTGTAAAAAAGGGCAGACAGAAACGGAAAGGGGAAGGGAGAGAGAGAGGAGAGCAGAGGAAGAGAATCACCTGTCTTACCAGCACGAGGATTCTGAACCTGACTGGAACAAGGCTCCCAGGCTCTATGCTGAGAGGAAGGGAAGACCTGAAGCCAGATTCGCTCCACAGGAGAAAGGGAAATACTGCTGCTCTCCAGGAAGAAATACTCACAGGCCAGGCAGCTGCTGTTGCGAGGCCCAGAGATACACTGCTAGTGCAGTGAAACCACAATGCAGGTTAGTGGGCAAGCTAAACCCTGTGTTTGAAAGAAGCTTAAAGAAGCCACAAGAAGGCAGAACTTTTACCCAGGCAAAACCCTTGCTGGAACCTAGATGCAGGCATTGCTCTGCTAGGGAAGCTTCCAAAGCAAGAACTTTTTATAGAGCCCGAAGGAGGTCTGACCGGTCCTCTGATTACAGCTCATAAGAGGGTTTTATTGATAGAAGGCCTGTATGTAAAACTGTGCAAGTTAAGCATCAAACCAGGAGAAAGCCTAGGCCCAAACCTGAACACAGGGATAGTTCTTCAGATGAGGAGGAGATTACCTGTAGACATTTACATGAAAGGAAAGGAACTTTTAAACCACGGCTTTTGAAACCCCATGAGCTTTTACTTAAAGGGGAGAAACCTATTAGGTGGCCAAGACTGAAGAAACTGTTAATGTATGGGACTAATACCATTCCAGTTAAGAGTCCAGAACCGCTACCTGAGAGTCCTCCAGAGAGCATGGAAATTGACTCTTTCAAAGGGGATTCAGATCCTTCAGTCACTGACATGGAATGTGATTGTTGCACTGTATGTGAATAACTGTTAAGAGGGAAAATACCTTTTGTAAGAGCTAAGAAGAAAAGCTTGTTTAAAAGACTTTATTTTTGACCTGGCAAAGTTTGCATATATTTTCTTTGGGAGGAGTATCCCTACTTTTGTTTTCCTATGGACATTACCTGTTGTGAGTCTCTGAGAACCCAAATAAAAATCTGTGATCTTTAACCAACGGCTCAACTACAAATTCTTATACAACCTCAAGGTTAAGGTGCAGCGCCTCCTGCTGGTCAAGCTATTTGGCACAGGGGCGGGGCTCACAGTGGCGTAGTATTTAGGATTTTGCGGTTCCAGAGGTCCGGCACCCAAGTCCAACAGGAACAGAAGGGTTGACCGGAAATCCAAGGACGCATCCAACGTATCTAGAGGAGCAGACGCATTGCAGACCTGACGGAGAGCTTATCTGGTGGCAGAGCTAAGACCTGCACCGATATCAGGTAACCCGTGACTAAGAGGGTTAGGCCTGGATCCAAGTGCAGAAGGGTGGTCACCATAAGCTATAGTGGGAGAGTAGGCACTTTTGAAAAAAAAAAAAAAAAAAAGTACCGCACTCGGTCGTTTGTTTTTGTGTTTTTCTTTCAGCTCCAGTGCAAGGATGGAGATCTCCGATTTCCCGACATGGGTAGCAAACCAGTTTGCCCAGCAACAGGAACTGGCAGCGAGGAACCAGGAGAAGGCGGCGTCGATGCTACAGGAGCAACAGCAACCTCTCCTGGACCTCTTGGCGAAGATGATTCAGACCCAGGAGGACATGTTAAAGCAAAGCACCACTACCGGACTGGTAACACCCAACCTGATTCCAGGGGGGGAAAATACCAATACTGGGACTTTGTCATATGGACGATATGTAAAGGGTGATGATATAGATGATTTCATCGAAGCTTTTGAGCATGTGGCTGTGCTAGCAAAATGGCCTGTGGATCAATGGGCGGTCAGATTTGCCACCACATTATCCGGGGAGCCATTAGCCGCATATAGAGCACTACCTTTAGATCAGATATCTGATTATTTAAAAGTGAAAACTGCTATCCGGAACAGGATGGGCTTAAATCCCTCTGTTTATAGGAGACTATTACGGTCTTGCACAATTAAGGAAGGCGGGGCTCACAATACGTAAGGAAAGGAAATCTATTTGGTTCTCCAAAGAAATGGCTGCAAAAATAAAGGCAAAAAACACAGCTTTCATAAAATTCAAAAGCTCGCAAACAGAGGAACACAGAAAAGAATACAAGCTCAAACTAAAAGAGACAAAAAGAGAAATAAGGATAGCAAAATCAAAAGAGGAAAAGATGGCTAAATATGTGAAGTGTGGAGACAAGACTTTTTTCAGGTATATTCAGGAGAGGAGGAAAATCAGATGTGGAATTGCAGGACTCAAAAGTGCTGGGAATGGCTTCATGGAAAGTGACATTGAAAAAGCGACAATTCTAAACAAATACTTCTGCTCTGTTTTCACTAGAGAAAATCCTGGAGAAGGACCACCTTGGATTGACAAATATACAAATGGGAATGGAGTAGATACCACACCATTCACAAAAGATGTGTTAGAACAGCTTGCAAAACTGAAAGTGGACAAGTCTATGGGACCAGATGGGATACACCCCAGGATACTGAAAGAGCTCAGAGAAGTTCTTGCAGGGCCTTTAAATGATGTTTTTAATAGATCCTTAGAGACGTTCCACAGGACAGGAGAAGGGCTGATGTGGTACCTCTTCACAAAAGTGGTAATAGGGAAGAAGTGACACACTACAGACCAGTGAACCTTACCTCGGTGGCGGGAAAAGTAACAAAGGTGCTCCTGAAAGAGCAAATCATGGACTTCCTCAAAACCAACAGGTTGTATGATCCGAGGCAACATAGTTTTACCAAAGGATGATCTTGCCAAATAAATCTGATTGAGTTCTTTGACTGGGTGACAAGAGAACTAGATCAAGGGCATGTGACTGATGTGATCTACCTAGATTTCAGCAAAGCCTTTGATACTGTTCCTCATAAGAGGCTTATCAATAAACAACAGCTTGGGGATGGGTCCCAAGATGGTGAACTGGATCAGAAATCGGTTGACTGATGAGGGTGATGGTAAACGGAACTCACTCGGAGGAAAGGAAGGTGATAGGTGTACTCCAGAGTTTGGTCTTGGGACCAGTACTGTTCAATATATTTGTGAGTGATATTGCCGAAGGGCTAAATGGAAAAGTCTGTCTTTTTGCAGATGACACCAAAATTTGCAACAGAGTGGACTCCCCTCAGGGAGTGGGGAACATGAGGAAAGATCTACAAAAGCTGGAAGAATGGTCCAATGCTTGGCAGTTAAGATTTAATGTGAATTAGTGCAGTGTAATGCACTTGGGAAGCAGAAATCCAAAGGAATTGTATGCGATAGGGGGCGAGAGACTGATGTGCACGGACCAGGAGAAAGACCTCGGAGTGATTGTTTCTGATTATCTCAAGGTGGCGAAACAGTGTGACAAGGCGGTGGCAAAAGCCAGAAGGATGCTGGGTTGCATACAGAAAGGAATTACCAGCAGAAAGGAAGAGATACTAATGCCACTGTACAAGTCGCTGGTGAGGCCTCACTTGGAATATTGTGTTCAGTTTGGAGACCATATCTCGTAAAGGATATAAAATGGCTGGAAGTGGTTCAGAGGAAGGCGACCAAAATGATTTGGAGCCTGCGTCAGAAGCCTTATGAGAAGAGACTTGAAAACCTAAATATGTACACTCTGGAAGAGGGACAGGGGAGATATGATTCAGATCTTTAAATACTTAAAGAACTATTAATAGACATTCCAGAAACCCCACTTCCCTCATCTGGTCCCAGATTCTCTTTCCATCTTCTCCCTCCCTTTTCTGTGCAATCCCAGATTCTCCCTCTGAATTCTTGTTCTCATCCCTTTTCATTCTTTTCCCTCAGTCCCAAAGATCCCCCTCTTTGCGTCCTAGAAATCCCTTCTTTCTTTCTTCCCCATCCCCCTTCCCTATGATGTGAGAGATCCCTTGCCCTCAGCCAAAAAAGTAAAATATATTATACAGACACTTTAGTAAAAGTAGGAAAACAACTTTATTATCCATGTAAATATTTACATTACCTAATGTGCAAATTTATGCAAATATGTCAAAGAAATGTAGCTGTAATGATGGGATGCTGTTAAATGTCCATGACAGGGCCCAGGTATAAGTCAAGAATAAGACAACTGAGTAGTAGGTATTATCTGAAAATAGAAGTGAGAGCTAGAACCCAATAGCAAAGTTTTATCTCTGAATCCAGGTAACCACTTGACATATAAGAGTTAATCCAGATATGGATGCTAGTATAAGATCCAACAATGCTTTCTAGATTACACTGCTGTTGCAGTGGTATCATGGAATAAAGCGATAGGACACGACTGGAAGAGGTTTCCATGTACAGACACTCATTTCCTTGGTCATCTATTGGTCCATTCAATGTCCTAATATCACCATGTGTGTACATCGAAGTTCCATTTACACATCTTGGTAAAGAACCTTAGATGTGACCTGAGATTTCAAAACTTCCTGAGCAACTCAAATCAGGATCCGTCAGAGCATCTTTTTGTGCTGAATAACAGTTTGCACACAGATCATAGGCAAGCCACCACATATTTATTTATTTAAACATTTTTTATACCACTTTGTCCTTCACTCAAAGCGGTTTATATTACTTGAAACATTATACATAGAACAGTTAAACAGTAGCTAATGTTGTATAAATAATGGGTTAAGTTAAGCCACCTAATAACTTTCTGATTTTGATCTAATGCACACTAAACATCAGGAGTCTTCAAGAGAAAAAAACAGTGATACCTAATTTCTGGAAGGGGAGCTTTGAGAGAATCTACATATTCCACAAACAGAGGCATGCAATTATGTCGTCTATGAATTTTTTGGCTTTGCATCTGACCTACACCAAATATTCAGGTGATGGAAGGAGATCAAGAGGAATTAGGTTTCAGATCTTCCAATGGCATATACATGCATTCCAGAAATTAGGCATCACTAGTTTTTCTCTTAGGGGCAATTTCTCAAAATAAGCTAGTTCAGGAGCAGCCCAAGGGTTTCTGCCGCCCCAGGCAGAAGCCCTTGCCGCACTGCCCCCCCCTACCATCAGCACCCCCCTCCTGCTGCCACCGCCGCCCCCAATCCATCTTCCTCATCTTACGGTAGTGGCAGTCCAACTCCGTTTTGAGCTGCTGCTGCCACTTTCGAAACAGAGTTGGGCCACTGCTGCTGACACAAGATGAGGAAGATGGATTTTCCATTATTCTCTATGAGTCATGATCCAAGTGCTTTTCCAGTACAGTGATGTTTCCAGAGTTTCCAGTAGATGAGAAGTGACACTTTATTTTGCTGTTCTGTATAGATATTTTCTGCCATAAGAACTTCACATTTATATCAACCGCTCTGTAACATCATACAATCACACATCATCAACTGTCACATCTATGCAGACAAAATCATGCTCTACACACCATTCAACATGAACAAACCATCCTATCATGAGCTCCAACAATGCTTCTCTGACCTTTCACAATGGCTATCTGCAAATCAACTATCCCTAAATCTCAAGAAAACTGTATCCCTTTTCGTCACCAAAAATGAACCAGTCACCCCTTCCACCACCAACACTCTCAACAACACAGAAATCCACCACACCACAATACCTGGCAGATCTCATCCACTTTCACACCCCCAGGCACAACCCCCGCTCCTTCCATCTCAACCGCCTCACACTACCTCCCCCCTCACTTGCTCACCTCCAATCCACCCGCTCCTCAGCTTTCTTCTTCATAGGTCCGGCTCTTTGGAACTCCCTTCCCTCTCTTCTCCGTCTGGAGCCCCATCACCCTACCTTTAAACATGCCCTGAAAACCCACCTCTTTTCCCTTGCCTTCAATCCCCCTCCCTCCTAGCCTTTATCCTTTCCCTATGCTGACCTTCCTCTCTCGTCTCTGTCTCTCTATCCTTTATTAAGTTGTAATTTCCTTTTCTTTTTCTGGCCTTGTGCCTTGCTGTAATGAAGATTTATTTTTTGTAAACCGCTCTGTTTATCACTGAAGGGCGGTCAATCAAGTCAATAAACATAAACATAAGTAAAATACCTGGGAATCACCCTTGACAGTCACCTCACCCTAGAGACCCAAATAAAGAATACCTGGGACCCTCCAAACATCTCTGCCTTCTCCTCGCCCCATCTGACTTCTGCTCAGTTCTACAGGCTATCACTAAACCATATTCTGACTACTGCAACTCAATATACTACGGACTCCCAAGTCAACGCTCCTTCTTCTATAAACAGCAGCACGGACTATCCAAGAGTCTCCAGATATGATCACATCTCCCCCCATCCTCAAACACCTTCACTGGCTTCCATTCCACAGCAGAATACTCTACAAAGTTCTACTAATGATTCACAAAACCCTCAACCACCAGTCATCCCTCCACCTCTAATCCCTCATCATTCCACTACTGATGGACAGACCATGCATATCCTCCACTATGAACCCCTTGACCACCCCTCAAGCAAGAATAAGAAATACTCAACGTGCTTGTGCCAGATCCTTCAAACTATATGCTCCCTCATGCTGGAACTCCCTCCCTGACCCCTTAAGAAACACCACAGACCTTCCCACCTTCTGCAAGCTCAAGATCCACCTCTTCATCCTACACTTTAAACCCACCTCCTCCTAATACCCACCTTGGGCTCCTCAAGACCCACCTCCTCTCTTCACCCTACACTTTGAACCCATCTCCTCCTAATACCTCCTCCCTCCACCCTCCCATGCCTACGAAGAGCATTATGTAAATAGTTAAAGACAACTTAACATGCCTAAATTTGTAACAGCAATTTCTGTTTTAATCATTATTGTATAAAGTTGATCATTTTAATGTAAACACTGTCAAGTTGATCATTTTAATGTAAACATTGTTTATTTATTTGTCTGGATTTATATACCACTTTTCACAGAGGTCAAAGTGGTTTGACCTCTGTGAAAAGTGGTATATAAATCCAGACAAATAAATAAATTCACAGCCAGCTATGAGATGACTGACTTTTTCCAGCTCTTTCTTACAGAATCTACATGTCAATTTACCCAGTTCTTTTTCTACACATGCTATAAACCATCTCATCTGTAACCCACTGAACTGGGCTGCGAGTCTCTAATCTTTTGGTTTCAGTTCACCTCTCCTTAGCCATTCATGTGTTGATTAACAAATAGTTCCTGGAGTAACACTTTGTGTTTTCCTCTGTAGTTCTGCATTTGCCACTTGTTGTTCCTCATTTGCTGATTTAATTATGCTGCTTCCTTCTTTATGTGTACTGGTGGATTCTCACTCATTCCTTTTACTCGTCAGATGACAGAGACAGATTCCAGACATTTACATTCATAATGTAATACTTTTTGCATATTTGGATATGTTGATGATGTTAAGTAGGCATCAAGGCCTATGATGATAGAAATAGTCTACACACACAAAGCTAAGAGGCCCATTCATCCTTTGGCTCAAAGAATGTACAGTCTTGGCATGCACTGGTTTGTGCATCCAGTTTTTCCAAGGTCTTTCAGGGGCCACTCTACCATTCCAAAGTTATATGAGAATACAGGAATTACCAACTGATGAATGGTTTGCTATATTTTCATGATGTTTTGTCTTGATTAGATTGCAAGCTCAGATTAGCAGGGACTGCGTCTTACATCTATATGCACAGTGCTGTGTATGCCTTGTAGCGCAATACAAATGAGTAGTAGTAGTAATAGTAGTAGAAGTACTTACTGGGGTCACAGGAAATGAACAGCTGGATGGACTACAGCCTACTTGCAATCAAGGCATGCAACACTGCCTCACCCCAGTTATCGTGAGATCAGGGGAAGAAAGTCGGCAAGACCATCAACTGGTTGAGGTGGAACGAGAAGACACCTTCAGCAGAATGCGGGGGTGCAAGCGAAGAACTGCCCTGTTCTGGTGAAACCTGGTGTAAGGCAGGTGAGCCACCAAGGCTTGGAGCTCACTGATGCATCAAGCCGACACAACCGCCACCAGAAAGAGGACCTTCTAGGTCAAACGAGTTTCGCATCAGCTGGGCGAGTACTACATTAAGATCCCAAGCCACCATAGGGGGCTTGAGCAGAGGCTTCAAGAGGAGCAGGCCCTGCATGAAGCAAGCCACGAGAGGCTGGGCTGAAATAGACTTCCCCCCCGGAGCTGTGATGGTACGCCCCTATTGTGCTGAGGTGAACATGCACCAAATTTGACTTCAGGCCTGAGTCCAAGAGCTGCAGGAGGTATTCCAGCAGCTGGTCCACAGCCCAAGAGAAGGGGTCCAGAGCCCTGCCCGTGCATCAGGCAGAAAACATCTGCAACTTTAGCGGATAGGCCTTGGACATTGAGTCCTTGAGGGATGCCAGAAGGATACTCGTAACACCCTCAGGAAGATTAAACTCAGAGAGAACTATCCGCTCAGCATCCACACCATGAGGACCAACGAGCAGATACTAGGATGAAGCAAGGTTCCACCTTCCTGTGAGATGAGGTCCAGGGCGGAGCCCAGATGGAGAGGCTTCCTGTGCGAGAGCTACAGTAGTAGTGGGAACCATGGCTACCGAGGCCAGTAAGGAGCAATGAGGATCATGGAGCCCCTGTCGGCCTGGAGCTTAAGGAGGGTTTTTGCTATGAGTGGTATGAGGGAGTATGCATATAGCAAGCCCTCCCCACAGTGGAGAAGGAAGGCCATCCAAGGTCAGGCAGTTGCTGGCCAGCTTCCAAGAGCAGAATCGGTCCACCTGGGCATTGTGACCTGTGGCAAAGAGATTCACCACAGGAGTGACCCACTACTGAAATACCTGGTTCACCATCGCCTTTTGGAGAATCCACTCGTGTGTTGAAGGGCTCGGCTGAGCTGGTCCTCTAGGCAGTTGAGCTCACCAGGCAGATAAGCTGCTCTTAAGTCCATGCTGTAGAGCAGAGGGAAACCTCTACAACCGAACTGCTTCCCAACAGAGAAGGTACAAGCCTGTGCCACCCTGCTTGTTCACAAAGAACATCACCACTTGGTTGTCTGTTTGGATCAGGACCACTTGATTGGCCATGTGAGCTCAGAAGGTGTGGAAGGCAATGGCCATCATCCAAAACTCAAGACAGTTGATCTGGTGCTCTCTTGCTCGGACCATAGATCCTGCGTGCGTAGGGTGCCCAGATGAGCTCCCCTACCGAACTTGGATGCGTCCGTCGTGAGCATCTTGTGGGGGACTCTATCTGGAATGTGAGGCCTTGTAGCAGATTCTCAGGCTTGAGTTACCAGTCGAGGGACCGCACTAGAGGTGCGATGACCACCACTCTGTACTGGAGGCAGCTAATGGCCTGCTTCCATTGTGTGCTTAAGGTCCATTAGGCCTGCCGCATGAAGACTGGTCTGAGGGGTGACATGCATCACCAAGGATCCTCAACATCTCTCGGGCTGAGGTGTGGCGCTGGCACTGCACCATGCCCACTACTGTCACCAGCCACTGCATGTGATCATCGTGCCAGAGCAGTATCAAGGAGGGCTTCGATGAACTCCAGCTGCTGCGTGGGCTGGAGATGGGACTTCGGTAGGTGATCACAAAGCCCAGCCGCTCGAGCACCTGAATGGCTAGTTTGGAAGACTGTGGAACACTGTCTGGCATGGGATCCTTGATGAGCCAGTCATCCAGGTAAAGGAAGACAAAGACCCCCATGATCTGGAGGTAGGCGGCAATGACCACCAGGCACTTTGTGAAAACCCGTGGAGCTGAGGCCAGCCAGAAGGGAAGCACGCAGTATTGATAGTGCTGGCCTCCCAGCACGAACCGTAAATACTGTCTGTGATTCGGGTGGAACAGGATGTGTGTGTACATATCCTTTGATCAAAGGAGCATAGCCAATCACCCTGTATAAGGTATGGGAGCAGCATCCCCAGCGAGACCATTTTGAACTTCTCGTTCATCAGGAACCAGTTTTAGTTTCGCAGGTCCAGGATGGACCTGAACCAGCTGGTCTTCTTGGGAACTAGGAAGTATCTGGAATAGAAGCCCCGTCCGACCTGAGCTGGTGGAACCGGCTCGATGGCTAGGTCAGCTAACAGGGAGGAGATTTCATCCAGTAGCAGCTCTGGTGTCAGGGGTCTATGGGATATTCCCCTGGGGTATACGGAGGCAGCAACTGAGCAAGGTGCAGCCGGTATCTGCTCTGGATGATCTGCAACACCCAGACATCCAAGGTGATGAGGGACCACCTTTGAGTGAAGTGGACAAGCCGCACCCCCCCCCCCCTACCTGAGGGTTGCCCCAGGGAACAGCAGCTAGCTGGCAATTCTCTTGAGAAATCCGTCAAAAGTCCGCCACTTGACTTGGGCTATGGGGCTGGCTGAGCCTTCCATGCTTTCTTCCTCTGCTGCTGCTGGGAGGCCTGTGCCTTCAGCTGGGCCAAGTAATACCAGCACAGGAGTGGGTAGAAGGCCTTTAAGTTGTTGTTAAGTGCTGTTAAATCGGAGTCAACTCATGTTGACCCTCTGGATAGTTATCCTAAATTGTGTTCGGTCTTCAGTCAGGTGGCTCATTGTTGACAGAGTGGCACCCATAGCTGCTGTTACTGTATTGATCCATCTCATTGTTGGCCTTCCTCTTTTGCGTTGACCTTCTACCTTGCTAAGCATGATGTCTTTCTCTAATGATCTCTCTCTTCACATGATGTGTCCAAAGTATGAAAGTCGAAGTCTTGTCATCTGAGCTTCTAAAGAAAGCTTAGGTTTGATCTCCTCTAGTACTGACTGGTTTGTTCTTCGGCAGTCCACAGTATACAGAGTATTCATCGCCAGCACCATAATTCAAAGGCATCAATTTTCTTCCTGTTGTCCAACTTTCATATCCATATGACATTATTGAAAATACCATGGCTTGAACAAGTCAAATCTTTGTATGGAGACATCTCTGTTCTTGGGAATCTTGTCTAGGTCCTTCATTGCCATTCTGCCAAGAGCAATGCGTCATCTGATTTCTTGATTGCTTGTTGTTTCTTTATTGATAGTTGATCCAAGTAGATTAAAGTTATTCCACTATTTCAATTTCTTCTCCATCAACGATGAACTTATTGATTTTGCCAGTTGTCAGGATCTTTGTCTTCTTTACATTATGGTGCAGGCCCATTTTGAGACTATGTTCCTTGATCTTGAGGAGCAAATGTTTCAGATCGTCTTTACTGTCAGCCAGTAATGTGATATCATCAGCATAGCGAAGGTTGTTGATGAGTCTCCCACCAATCTTGACGCCTCTGTTGTCTTCATATAATCCTGCTTCTCTGATGATTTGCTCTGCATATAAATTAAACAGGTAGGAGGAAAGCATGCAGCCTTGTCATACATCTTTTGCTGATTTTAAACCATTCTGTTTCTTCTTATTTATTTATTTATTTATTTAACAGGTTTTTTATACCGCCTTTTCCTTAAATCAAAGCGGTTACAAAGACATACAAAGGCTAAACATAGGCAAGGGAAGTGAAAGAAGGGAAACATAACATGGTGAACAATTACAAAAAACACAATATTTGAACTGTTGTTTCTTGATCAATGTAAAAGTTGTGCAAGAGAATGATCAGGTGTTCTGGTATAACCATGCTTCTTAATGTGGCCCAGAGTTTCTCATGGTTTACACAGTCAAAAGCCCCGCTGAAGTCAATAAAACATATATAGATATCCTTTTGGTATTCTTCAGTCTTTTCAAGGATCCATTCCTCACCCTTTCCTGAACTCTGCTTGCATTTCAGGCAGTTCTTGTTCCAGGTATGATTGTAGTCTCGGCTGAATAATCTTGAGTAGAATCTTACTGTCATGTGGGATCAGAGCGACTGTGTGATAATTTTCACAGTCAGTTGGATCACCTTTCTTTAATATTGGTATAAACACAGATCATTTCCAGTCAGTTGGCCATGATGTTGTCTTCCACATTTCCTGGCAGAGCTGACAGCTGCATCAGAGTGCTGTAATACTTCAATGGGAATGCCTGGCTAAAGGCCTCTGTCCCTGTGGGATTCACTCTCCAGGCGGTAGTGATCTGCAAACGTATAAACTGAAGACCATGTGGTGGCCTTGCAGATTTCCATCACCGGCACTGAGCGGAAGTTTGGCACAGATGTGGCCATGGCCCTCACACAATGCGCTATGATCTGGTGCTCAAGAGAGAGGCCAGCTCGCTCACAGGTGAGGGCAATACAGTCCGCCACCCGAGTGGGCAGAGTTTGCTTAGTAATGGGAAGCTCCAGTCTACTGAGGTCATAAGACATGAAAAGCTGAGGAGCTTTCTGATGGTCCTGAGTCCACTGTAAGTAGAAGGACAGGGCTCACTTGCAATCAAGTGTATGAAGTATTAGTTCCTCCCTGCAAATGTGAGGCTGTGGAAAGAAGGTGGGGAGGCTCACCTCTTGGTTGAGGTAAAAAGGAGATACCACCTTTAGGAGGAATTTGGTGTATCCGCCACCAGAGCCTGGAGTTCATTCACCCTTCGAGCAGACGTGAGTACCATCAGAAAGACCACTTTCCAAGACAGATATCTCAGGTGGCAAATGGCTAGGGGCTCGAATGGTGGTTTAGTGAGCTGAGAGAGCACCACATTGAGGCCCCATTCTGCCAGAGGACGGAGGGGGGACTTGAACAACATAAGGTCCCGTAGGAACTTAGAAACCAGGGGCTGGCCAGAGAGGGGCTTTCCCTTGATAGGGTAGTGGTGGTGTGGTGCTCAGATGCACCCTCACCGAGCTGGATTTCAGTCCGGTGTGCGACAAGTGCAGTAGGTACTGAAGGACCAGTTGCATGCGACAGGAGAAGGGGTTCTCCTTCCTCACCGCACATCAGACGGAGAACCGTAGTCCCGCCTGGTGTGCGGCTTTTGAGAGGCCAATACGACCTCCTCAACCTCCCCTGGAAGGTTGAAGGGGGCCAGTGTTACCCTTTCAGCAGTCACACTGTCAGCATTAGTGAGCCCAGGTTGGGGTGCAGAAGGGAGCCCTCCTCCTGGGACAGGAGGTCCAGGGCCCGGCCCAGTGGAACTGGAAGTGCCAACAGGGATAGCAACAGAGGGAACCAGGGCTGCCTGGGCCACCAGGGTGCAATCAGAATAACTGATGCCCCCTCGCTCAGGACCTTGAAGAGGGTCTTGGCGACCGGGGGGGAGGGGGAGGTTAGTGGGAACGCATATAGTAGGCCCTCCGACCACGGGATTAGGAAGGGCCACTCCCCACGGGTGTGGTTAGCGTGAGCAGAAGCGCTGTAGTTGCACATTGTCCAGGAGGCAAAATGGTCCATCACAGGCTTGCCCCAGTGGTGGAAGAGTTGCTTTGTTACCTTGTAGTTCAAGCGCCACTTGTTTGGGCGAAGGATTCTGCTCAGCCTGTCTGCTAAGCAGTTGTCCTGGTCCGGCAGGTATACTGCTTGCAGGAGCATGCCGTTGCGCGCTGCATAGGAGAGGAGGGCCACTGCCTCCTGGCAGAGGGAGTACAAGCCCGTGCCCCCCTGCTTGTTGATATAAAACATGGCCACCTGGTTGTCCATCTGGATCAGCACAGGCTGGCACCACAGGTGGTGGCAGAACGCTCACAGAGCCAGGAAGATTGCCCTGAGTTTGAGGAGATTGATCTGTAAGAGTGACTTCTCCTGGGACCAGCTGCCTTGCGTGCGGCGGTCCTTGAAATGCTCCTCCTCCCCAAAGGAGAGAGGCATCTGTTGTCAGGGTCCTCTGCGGTGCGGGTGTCTTGAATGGCATTCCCGCCTGGAGGTGGTGCAGGTTTTGCCACGAGGAGAGGGACTCTGCTAGCTGGCAAGTGACTCCAAGTCTGTCCCGTAGCCTGCCCGTGGCTTGACCCACTGTGAGCAAAGGCACCATTGGGCTGTCCGTATGTGCAGGCGGGCTAGCGATGTGACATGGACCACTGAGGTCATGTGACCCAGCAGGCAGAGGAGGAAATGAGCCGGTACTGACCGGCGGCGCTGCACCCAGACCTGGACTTGGAGAGAGGTGGGACTTGGGGTAATTGATGACGAACCCCAGGTGCTGCAGCAGGAGGGATGTACGCTCTGTGGCCTGCTTGACTTCTGAGGCTGTACCGCCTCTGATTAGCCAGTTGTCTAGGTAGGAGAAGATGAAAGCCCCTTGCAGGTGCAAGTGGGCAGTGACCACCGCTAAGCACTTGGTAAAGACTCTTAGTGAGCAGGCCAGACCGAAGGGCAGCACTCTGTACTAGTAGTGCCCTCCTCCCACCACAAACCATAGGTACTGTCTGTGGGAGGGATGGATTAGGATGTGGGTGTACGCATCCTTTAGATCCAAGGAGCACAGCCAATATCCCTAGTGGTGGTAGGGCAGCAGTGTTCCAAGGGAGAGCATCTTGAATTTCTCCCTCACCAAAAACTTGTTCAAGTTTCGCAGGTCTAGAATGAGCCTGAGGCCCACGGTTCTTTTGGGGACAAGGAAATGCCTTGAGTAGAGGCCCTTTCCCCATAGATGTTTTGGGAACAGCTCCACTGTATTATCCCTGGGCAGAACTGCAAGCTCCGAGAGCAGAAGGGTCTGGTGGAGGAGAGGTAGCACTGGCTCTCCTGGGAAGAACATGGTTGGTATTTGTTCTAAATGGAGGAGGTAACCCTCCTTCACCACCTGCAGCACCCACTGGTCTGAGATGATCTGAGCCCACCTGTGGGCAAAGACTGCCAGGTGGCCCCCTGTGGGCTGTAGAAGTTCTCCCAGGGGAGGGAAGGCCTTGCCCTGAGTCTCAAAAGCTCCATCCTGGTTGTGCTGGAGCTGGGGCCTAAAGTTTTGAGCCTTGGGCTTCTGGGTTCCTTGGCCCTGCCTCTTAGGGTAAGAACCCTGCTGTTGACCCGAGAAGGATGGGTATCGGTGACCCTGTTGGAAGTGCCCTTTTTCCTGGGGAATAGAGGCCTTTTCTCTGAGTGTTTTTTGCGGGGGGGAAAAAAAAAGAGGTCTTCTTTGAGAGCCTCTGGTGGGTCACCACCTCGGCCTCTATCTCGGCTGCCTTGGGTTTACCGAACAAGTTCTTGCTGGTGCAGCGGATACCGAGAAGCTTGTCCTGGATCCACTGCTCTAGGTCAGGACTGTAACCAGGTTTGGCATCAAGCCCTGATGCCAGCTGCTGCCACTGAGGCCGCTGACTCGAATCAGTCATAAGCCGCCCGGGAGAGGAATTTTGAACAGTCCTTGATTCCTAAGGTCAGAGCCTGGAACCAATGGAGAGGTTCCCCTGTCAGCCCCACCGAAGACCCCGATAACTCCTGGGTCAGGGCCTTTAAATAAATGCCTATGTATAGCTCATAGGCCTGGATTTGACACCCTGACATCGAACCTTGTTAACACTTGTGCTGAGGGCATTGAGGCCTCGAGCATCCCTACCAGGGGGAACAGAAGAGTACGTCTTCTGACTTTTGTGCTTTTGCATGGTTGACTCGACAACCATGGAGTTATGTGGGAGTTGGGGCTTGTGGAACCCCAGCTCTTCCTGACGCAGTACATGGCGTCGAGGCGCCGGCTGACCACCAGCACCAATGCCGGAGTCTTCCACATCCGTGGTAGCAGACGCTCGAGAATCAGCTGGACCAGCACCATAAGGGTTTCCTTAGGAGGAGGGTTGCAGAGCAGAGATGGCATCCATCTGTCCAAGAAAGGTCAACGCGTCTTCAGTAGTAGATTGGCTAATCTACTGAAGAGGGCTTTAAACTAGATTCGTTGGGGATGGGTGAAGAAAGCCCCCAGGTAGGTGATACATTAAATAACTTTATGGAAATGGGTAACAGGGGTAACATATGAAAAGCAGTGTGTATAAATGCCCGTAGCATGGGAAATAAGATCCCTGATGTTGAAGCTTTGGTGGGAGTGGCTGACTTGGATTTAGTGGCAGTTACAGAAACATGGTTCACAGAAAACCATGATTGGGATGTAACTATACCTGGCTATACTTTATTCAGAAAGGACAGGGTAGGAAGTAGGGGAGGAGGAGTGGCACTATATGTAAAAACTACTATTAAAGCTTTGGAATTACAGAGCTTAAAAGGGAGAGGGGAGGCATTGTGGGTTAAACTAGAAAGAGGGAAAGAGAAAACTATTTACATTGGTGTGATATACAGACCTGCCTCACAAGAGGAAGAGGTGGACAGAGTTAATTGAAGACATGCGCAGCATTGCTAGGAAAGGGGAAGTGCTACTGATAGGAGATTTCAATATGCCAGATGTTGATTGGCACATTCATGCTGCAGTATCATCTAGAAGTAAGGAGATCCTGGATTCTCTACAGGGAGAACTATTCAGGCAATTGGTAACAGATACCACACGTGAAGGGGCCATACTGGACTTGGTGCTTACTGTCACTAGGTGACGCCAGCAGTGCCCATGGAGGTAAATGAAAGTGAGCAAAATAGTAGAAAAAATGACAGCTCAGCTTCACAAACGAGAAAGGGTTGCCAAGAGCAACCGGGGAAAACACATGCACATGGTGTTAGGGAACGCCCAAGCAGAGATGGAGCTCAGAGCTCATTAGAGAATGGGGAGCAGCTGCAGGGGGGCGGAGCCCAGGCTAACACTAAGCATGATATAGTGAGGACTCACTCACAAACAGATAGCACAAGTGGGAGCACAGGTGATAGGACAGGTGGGAGAATCCAGGATAGCACCGGAAGGAGAATCCAGGATAGCATACACGAAGGAACATGTGAGAGAGCTGTGAGGACAGTGCCAAGGAAAAGCTACAGAGAATCAGAGGTGGGTGATTTGCAAAGAAGCTATGGGGAAACAGCAAGGCAAATCTCACCAGTATCCTGTGGAGCATTGCAATGAAGCAATAAGGAAGGGCAGTCCTACAGCTAAGTTTGCTAGTCATAAACAGCTTATCTCCAAACAAGCAGAAGGGAAGAATTCTTACCCTGAGGCACATTTCTTGGAGGCAGATAAACGCTGTGAGAGAAAGAGAACAGGATGGGGCTATCTACGTCACAGAGAGCAGGAAGCTCTAAGAGTGAGAGAGAGACGTATTCTCCCTAAGAGATGGGACTTAGAGCACCCAGACTTCCTATGCACATATGAGGAGCTATGCAGAGCCCAGGAAGAGGAATACAAACAATACGGTAATTTCCCACCAGCCACGAGGGTAGTGGAGGAAGGGAACTTGTTCACTCCTCGGCAGGGACATTTGATTCAGAGGGCATTTCTGAGCCAGAAGCACTATCCGATGAAGGAGAAATGCAACTGGAATTCCCTGAAGAGAATTCACAAGAGATAGACATGGATTGTACTTACTCTGTGTCAGATTGTGTTCATTCTTTGTGCTGAAGCAGCCAGAAGGGCTAATTGAAGAAACAGCTGTGAAGGTTTCACGTGAGTGAGAAACTGTTTCTGTTACTTTTGCTGTTGAGTTAAATGCTGAAGGAAGCTTATATTTATGTTCCAGTATTTTTTCCTTTGATTGATGCCAGATGTATGGTTTGTTATACTTTTGTTCCATAGTTTTTGAATCCACCCCGGACGGGGAATAAAACCTAAGTTAACCTTACACTCAGCCTCAACTACACTTATTGGTCTAAGGTATAACTACGGGAACCAGAAGGCTTAGCTACTGCCTTCCCGGGGCATAACGGCCAGTAAAGCATTGCCCCATTAAGCTGCTCAAGCACCTCTCAGCCTCTGGGCCGGCTAGTGGGTCACATTACCAATGGTGAAAGTGTTTCTGATGTTGTAGTGGGAGATCATTTTGCATCCAGTGATCACCAGATGGTGTGGTTCAGTATTAGGACTAGGGCTGTTAGAATCCATTCAAAGGCGAGGATCTTAGACTTTAGGAAGACTAACTTTGCGAAGATGGGCCAATACCTCAGGGAGTCGTTAATTGGATGGGAACAGCTGAGGGATGTAGAAAAACAGTGGGAAAAACTGAAAGGGGATATTTTAGGGCAACCAACCTTTTTGTTAAAATGGTAAATAAAGGTAAAAGGAAAAGGAGACCGCTATGGTTTTCGAAAGAAGTAGCTGAAAAAGTGAAGAAAAAGAGGGAGGCCTTCATGAAATACAAGAGATCACAGAGAGAGGAAGACAGGCATCTGTATTTGGAAAAACGTAGAGAAGCTAGCAAAGTAGTCAAGAGAGGCAAAGATTCAAAAGGAGGAGGAAATAGCCAATGCAATAAAATGGGGGGATAAGACATTTTTCAGATATATTAGTGAGAAGAGGAAGGGCAAGAGTGGTATTGTCAGACTCAAGGGTGCAGGGGAGGAATATGTAGAAGCTGATAAGGATAAAGCGGAATTGCTTAACAAATATTTTTATTCTGTGTTCACAGATGAAGAACCAGGAGCAGGACCTCAGAAAACACCCACAAATAGGAACAGAAGCAAAGGACATCTTGAACAATTTTCAAAAGACTGTGTTCGTGAGAAACTATCTCAACTTAAAGTAGACAAAGCAATGGGACCGGATGGGATACACCCGAGAATACTGAGGGAACTTGGGGACGTTCTAGCAGCTCCACTGACTGACCTTTTCAAAGCCTCGTTGGAGTCAGGAGTGGTGCCAAAGGACTGGAGAGAGGCTCATGTGGTTCCTTTACACAAAAGCGGAAGGATGTGGTTGAAAACTACAGGCCGGTTAGTTTAACTTCGGTGGTGAGTAAATGATTGGAAACGCTGCTGAAAGAGAAAATAGTGAGGTTTCTGGAGTCCAGCGGATTACAGGATCCGAAGCAGCATGGATTCACCAGAGGCAGGTCTTGTCAGAAAAATCTGATTGATTTCTCTGACTGGGTGACCAGGGAGTTGGACCGAGGGAGAGCCCTAGATGTGGTGTATTTAGATTTCAGTAAAGCCTTTGACACTGTTCCTCACAGGCGACTTATAAACACACTGAGCACCCTAGGGATGGACCCTAAAGTTACTGCTTGGGTTAGAAATTGGTTGGGTGGGAGGCGACAAAGAGTACAAGTAAATGGAGCTCACTCTGATGAGAAGGATGTTATCAGTGGTGTGCCCCAGGGATCTGTCCTTGGTACGATTCTTTTTAACATCTTTGTTAGTGATATAGCGGAAGGGCTTTAGGTAAGGTTTGCCTCTTTGCGGATGATACCGAAATCTGCAATAGAGTAGACACCCAGGAAGGTGTAGATAACATGAAGAGGGATCTAGCTAAGCTTGAAGAATGGTCTAGAATTTGGCAACTGGGATTTAATGTTAAAAAATGTAAGGTCATGCATTTGGGCTGCAGCAATCCAAGGGAGAAATATAGTATAGGGGGTGAAGTACTTTTGTCCACTAAAGAAGAGCGGGACCTAGGCGTGGTTGTGTCTGATGATCTTAAAGTAGCTAAACAGGTAGAAAAGGTGACGGCAAAAGCTAGAAGGATGCTTGGGTGCATACGGAGAGGAATGGCTAGCAGAAAAAAAGGAGGTGATAATGCCTCTGTATAAGTCTTTGGTGCAACCTTATTTGGAGTATAGTGTGCAATTCTGGAGACCACACCTTCAAAAGGATGTGAACAGGATGGAGTCGGTGCAGAGGGTGGCTAGTAAAATGATCAGTGGTCTTCATTATAAAGCATATGAGGACAGACTGAAGGATCTTAATATGTGTACACCTTAGAGGAAAGGCAGGATAGAGGCGATATGATTGAGATGCTTAAATACTTCCGTGGCATAAATGTTCAGGGAGAGAGCCTCTTTCAATTGAAAGCAAGTTCTGCTACGAGGGGACATGGAATGAGGGTGAAGGGAGATAGATTCAGGAGTGATATGCGGAAATATTTCTTTACGGAAAGAGTAGTGGATCCGTGGAGGTGGTAGAGATGAGGACAGTAACTGAATTCAAAAAAGCATGGGAAAAAACACAGAGGATCTCTAAAGGTAAAAAGGGGACTGTTGTAGTTGTTATGGAAGGACAGACTAGATAGGCCATGTGGTCTTTTTCTGTCGTCATATTTCTATGTTTCTATGTTTATGTTTCTATGACACAAACTGGAGGATCTCAGTTCCTCGGTGCGGGGGTCCTCCTCCACCTCAGTTTGCACCGAGAGGGCTCTGGCCATATACCTGACATAGTCATGGAAGGCCACTTCCTCCAGAGGAGGATGGCACAGGGGCAGATGGGTCCAAGGGGACGACTCGGTGCCATCTGGTTTCCAGAGAGGCCTCATCGTTGGTCTCCCACTCGGAGTCGAGGGAGGGGGTGACGAGTCCGAGGCCCTGCAACTCCATGCCTCGAGGCCCACACCAAAGTGCCAGGGCCCTCCCGAGGACCTGGGGATCAAGTCCCGGAAATTAGCCTGTGAGGACCGGATTCCTGAGCAACAGGAACGGTACCTCGACTGGGGCCGAGGACTTACCCAAGGCTGATGGCGCTCAGAGCTCAGCTCGAAGACCGGGGACTCCCCTGCAGTCGGGGATCCATCGTCAGGGCGGATGATGCTGACGAACCTGCCCCATCATCGCCTGCTGCATAGCCAGGATGGCAGTGATGTTCTGCTCCATGGCTGCCATTCTGGATTCCAAGCCAGAAGGCTCTGCAGCTTTTGGCGTGGGCACCAAGGATCTCAGGCCCAGCACTGGCACTCTTGCAAGTGCATCCTCAATGAGGCCTCGAGGACCCTCGCATAGTATCTGCCAGCCGAGGCATCCTTTTTGGGTACATTGGTGGGCCGCTTCTCGGAATCATCAAAGAACCTCCGGGCGGTCTTGCCAGGTTTCTCCAATGGAACCTCGATGGACTTTGAGTATTTTTTCTTTTTCCACTTGGGATCTGAGTTCTTCTCAGAGGATCCGCTGCCGTGGGACAGGACGCTTGGCCCTCTCAGGACGTGGGGGGTTTGGAGCCAAGCATCAGGGAAGCTGGTGCCTAGTCGGACCTGGAGAACATCTTCCCCTGCAACTCCAACCTCTTCTTATTGGTTATGGATGCCATGGCCTGGCACAGGTCGCAGGAGGTGCTGTCATGGTCCAGTCCCAGGCAGCATAGGCAGTAGTTGTGGATGTCGGTGACAGACATAGTTTGACTGCAACAGGGGACATGGTGGGTGGGTGGGTGGACGCCCGGCAAGTGTCAATGACCCCCAGGGAAAAAAGGCACGAACGCCAGTCGAGGCAAGCCTCAATCAAAAAAATGGGGAAGGAGCCAAGAACAGCGCCGGCTCAAGGCAGAAAGAAGAACTGATACGCAAACCGGGAAAGCTGAGTTTTTAAGGATATCCTCAATATTTTGTCCGGGGAATTTGGACCGACGTCCGTTGGGCTCTGTGGAAAAAAGGAGACTGAGCAAGATGGCATCCTTGGGCAGGAAGGGGACAATGCATGCATGACAGCATTTCCTAAAGGCCTTCTTTCAAAGCTGGGGAAATGCTCTGCGCAGGCTCTGTCGGCGCAGACATCACCCCATATGTGAGGACTGGCTTCTACTTGATCCTGGAGAATAATTTATTTATTTATTTTATTTATTTATTATTATTTAATTATTTATTTATTACAATCTCTTATATACCGCACTATTTAGCATCAGCGCGGTTTACATAAAACAAAGGACCATAACATCAAGCTGTTTGGTTTTACAGAGAACAGGAAAGGCAACTTGGGTAACAGGGAAATATGAACTGGAACTATTTACATATGTACAGTATACTTTGTGCTACGGATTAGGATATTATCTTGGCTAAAACACTAAGCCGGAGGCCCATCATGCTAGAAAACATGAATGCGATAATCCCAATCTGGATCGTAAGGGACACCGCTGACAAGGAAAAAGCCTCTGTAGCTGCAGATGTCCCGACTAGTCCTGGGGAAGCTTGAGTCTAACAATCATGAGTTGCAAGATGTCCAAAAACCACCTGAAGTACTTAGCATTGCTCCGGGGTCAGCTGACGAGAGCTGGTTCCATCCTGGCTATCACCAGCCCAAACACCGTCCAACTTTCTGGAATATAAAGGTTGTGATTAAGTTCAACTTCGCCACAACTACAGACTAAACAAAGGAAGAAGGTTTCTCAGAGAAAAGCCAATACCTATTCCTGCATCCAGGAATGAACCAAAGCTAAGTGTGTGTAACACTATCTATACCGAAGGCTAGCCAAAAACCTGACCTGTAGGTCTCACCTATCCACAATAGTGGCAGAAGTGACCCAGCAGTAAGCGGCCAACCATCCAAGGAACCAAACAGCGCATCAAAACCTCTGACCATCTCCAACTATATCACCACATAAGACCATGCCACATCCATCCTGGAACCAGGAGAGTCTTGCTCCTATACCCCCCCCCCCCCCCCCCCCCGCCACCAGGAGTACACTCTGCTACCAAATAAACATCCAATGACTGACCCCAAGCAGACATTAAAAGGGGCATCCGACCACTCAAACTCAGTATGGGCCGAAGGGTCCTACCTCTGATCCATTATTCCCCCCCCCCCCCACTGTTCATTATAGTCTCTCTCTGACTAGTACAGAGAGAAAATGACCCCTGACTCTCTGACTAGTACAGAGGAAAATGACCCCTGACATCTACCTGGGAACCTGTGGCCTGACCTGGGAGTATAGCTGATCAACAAAGAGTTGAACGAAGTGCCCATGGATAACTGCGAGTCTCACAAGATAGGGACGCTAATTCTATGAGAGCAACTGCCAACACAGAGAGGGAAGGAAAAAAAATCATGGCTGCAGGGAACCTGGGAGCTGCTAGGCAACCAACCATCTATACCGAACCTAGCAGTCAAGCGGCAGACCATGTCGAGGCCTAGGCCGTGGCCTGTGGCTTCCAATCCTCAAGGGCCTTTACCAGAGTATCACCCGAGGGGGAAGAACTAAATCATGGGGCAAAGGAGATAAAAAACAAACCTGCCTGAATCTGCCTGATTATCTAAAAACTTAGGGGGCCAAGAGATACACTCCCATACACAACCATGTCGGGGACCCATCTGAGTAGGTATACCCTGATTAAAAAAAAACCCAAACGGCTTGACCGTAATGGCCAACCGTGCACCCATTAGCAACCTATGAAAAGACAAGACCCTGTGCACATCACCACAGAGAATCATGGAGATGCAGGATTCTTGGCTTCCTCAAACACCAATGCTGTTCAGTCAAGTCTGTGACAATGGCAAGAAAACGGACACTAGGAAGATATCCAGCCCCATTCCAAGGGAATCCTCAGCCTCAATGAGGAAGGAAAGAGAGCTTGCGCCCCTCGCAGGATCGGAAAAGGGTGGAACTCGCCGATCTACTACCAGTCCCATGCAGGGTAACAAGAGAGCTTGGACCCCCTGCACACTAAGATTCCTTCATAGGAAGTCCTGAAAACCTACTCACCCTGTCCTGCCAAATTGACAGCACCTATCATCTCCTAGAAATAACCACTTCTATAAATACTGTCTTTACTTTGCTTCATCTCTTTATTTTTCTTTTTGCTGACCAACAGACAGAAGAACTGATACATGCCATCATAGGTAAAAGGGGTTAAAGGGACAGCAAGATCTGAAACGGTTGCACAGGTAATGCTGATCAACACCTTATTCTACTATAGTGCCAACCGCAGGAGCCCAGGTCCACTAAACCCATACATAACTGACCAACAAAGGAGGAAGCCAGACTAATTTGAATCCCGTACGTCTCTACCCCCGCAGATGGAAATTGGAGAGGCATGTCCTTCACTCATCTCATTTCTGCCCTCAGGTAGAAATATCCTTCTTTGCTGATAGTGAAGGCACCAACTGAAAACAGTTGTCAAGACCTAGCTGAAAACTCTGACACTCGTGCCGAACTACAGGTGCTCAACCAATCTCAAAGGTGTACTTATCCCTAAGTAGAGCCTACTGCTGAAAATGAGCCGCCTAGAACTACCAGGACTTATTGGTGGGCTTTTTTAAAAAAAATAAATAAATGAACTCTACGTCAAGCACCAAGGGATCAGAAATAACTTTGCCTTTACTCAGGAGCGACTGAAAGGCCCTAGCGAAAATCCCAAGGGATTTATCTATCCTAGAACGCAAGGAAACCAGAGAGAATAACTCTTTAACATAGCGCCCCTAGGCGACTACTCTAATGAGGGGCTGTCTGATACCTTCTGGATGCTTTTTTTTCTTTCAAAGATCTTACAGAAAGCAGATAGCCAGCCCTTTCTTCCAAGCAATGGACGAAATGTCACCTGCCCTAGGTCAGTAAGGGTGACAGTGGAAACCAAAGCCAGATCTACTGGGTTGCTGATAGTCACTAGGCTACTCCTCTAAATCTCTTCTACTTCAAACGTGGATCAATTGTTTACGCTATCAGAATATAGAAAGACTAGGGGACATGTAATGAAGCTACAGGGTAAACTATTTAAGACAAATAAGAGAAAATATTTTTTCACTCAACGTGTAATCAAACTCTGGAATCTGTTACCGGAGGATGTAGTAAGGGCTGTTAGTATAGCTGGGTTTAAAAAAGGTTTGGACAAGTTCCTGGAGGAAAGGTCCATAAACCACTATTAAAAAGGGACCCAGGATATCAATGCTTGACCCAGTACAAGCATTATGGAACCTGTGTCTTTTGGGGATATTGCTAGGTACGTAGGACCTAGATTGGCCACTGTTGGAAACAGGATACTGGGCTTGATGGACCTCGGTCTGACCCAGTATGGCATGTCTTATGTTCTTATGTTCATTCCCTCTTTTTTTTTTCTTTTATAGCAGTGAACACCTCTGCACCATCAGATATCAAAACTGTAGAGCCACATGTGCTGATCTGTGCAGGACAGTTCTATCACAGGCTTATGCATGTAGATAATCCTGACCTCGACAAGGAATAAAAAAAAATTGCTGTCAAGCCTGCCGCGCAACGCGTGAACTAAGCCATAAAGCCCCCATGCTCTATCCCAAAAACAATGGAGCATTGTGACATGTTATAGCTCCTAGTCTTGTGAGTGTCCTGGCCATCTTTATTTATTTATTTATTTTTATTATAACAGCACCACTGTATAGTAAACGTGTCTGAATTCCACACTGCCAGACCTATTCGCCCCTCACAATGCAAACATCAAGCTCTGCAGAAATAAAACAAGGTTGTTCTTAAAGGGCACCACCACGGCCGGCACGGCCATATCAGCAAAGCAAAAACCACCACTACATAAGAGCTGAGCTAGAACCACAGGAAGTCCTGAAAACATACTCACGCCATCCTGCCAAGAGCACCTATCCTCTCCTAGAACTAACCACTTCTATAAATATTGTCTTTGCTTTGTCTCTTTTTTTTTTGTGCTACCCACATCCAGGAACAATCTTTTGATGTTGAATGGTTGTTCTTCCCTCTTCCCCATAGATGACAGCTCGCTGGATGATGACTATAGTGAGCAAATTGGTGTCTTGAATTCACCAAACTGCTGTTTGTGCCATCAGAATGGAGAAAGGATTGAGCGTTTCTCAGAAAATGTGATTGTGGTCTTCCACCCGACATTGATGAAGATGAAGTTACTCCCAGCTTTAGAAGAGTTGCTCCACTGGTACAGTAAATCCTATTTTCCTCCAAAAGGTCATGCGTTTCTTCTTCTCCAAGCACCAATAGAGCCCTCTGCTCCTGGGTGAGTTTTCCAAACTCCTTGCTTTAGAGCTGGGTTCCCACCTAGGCAAACTCTGAAGCCTTTCATCCATCCCTGAGGACTGAAGGGTTCTCTGCCCTTTCTCCCTCAACAGGTTCCTGACAACAGGCTGTACCTCCTTCTCTCCTTCTGTTCTGCTGGCTTCAATTTCAGACCTGCAGATAGGTTCCTTACAAGGTCTCCAACTCTGGGAAGTTTCTGAGCCTCTCCAAGCACGTCTCCTCCAATCTAGAGCGCTTGGCCTTTTCTCAGAAGCTTTTTCTCTCTTCCTCCCTTCGGAAGCTCTGCCTCTTCCCCTGCTCTCCTCCCAAGCTTCTAGCTGGGGTTTAAATTTCTGTTCCCTGAAGCTTGGCTCTGCCTTCCTGCACAGGTGTGAGTAATCAAGATCCAAGCTTGCTGCTACGTCAGAGCTTGGGTGTGTCAGTTCAGCTCCTGTCTCCCTCTGCTTGCCTCTCTCTTGCAAATTCTGAGACGTGTGTGCTGGCTGACTATCAGTATCTTTAAAGGTAAAATCCTTCCTTCCTTCCATTTCCATAGGCTCTGCATGGGCTTCTACATCACAACAGTTATTGAAAAGTTGCACAGTTAATTGTGATATACACAATTGTATTGTTAGCTGTTATCTTTTAAACTATTGTTATTAGAAGTTAAGAACATAAGAACATAAGAACATAAGACATGCCATACTGGGTCAGACCGAGGTCCATCAAGCCCAGTATCCTGTTTCCAACAGTGGCCAATCTAGGTCATACGTACCTAGCAGTTTCCCCAAAAGACACAAGTTCCACAATGCTTGTACTGGGTCAAGCATTGATATCCTGGGTCCCTTTTTAATAGTGGTTTATGGACCTTTCCTCCAGGAACTTGTCCAAACCTTTTTTAAACCCAGCTATACTAACAGCCCTTACCACATCCTCCGGTAACAGATTCCAGAGTTTGATTACACGTTGAGTGAAAAAATATTTTCTCTTATTTGTCTTAAATAGTTTACCCTGTAGCTTCATTACATGTCCCCTAGTCTTTCTATATTCTGATAGCGTAAACAATTGATCCACGTTTATCTGTTCCACTCCATTCATTAATTTATAGACCTCTATCATATCTCCCCTCAGCCGTCTCTTTTCCAGGCTAAAGAGCCCTAACCTTTTTAGCCTCTCTTCATAGGAGTAGCCTTCCATCCCCTTAACCAATTTGGTGGCTCTTCTCTGTACTTTTTCTAATAACGCTATGTCCTTTTTAAGATACGGTGACCAGAATTGCACACAATATTCAAGGTGCGGTCGTACCATGGAGCGATACAGAGGCATTATAATATCCTTTGTTTTATTCTCCATCCCTTTCCTTATGATACCTAGCATTCTGTTTGCTTTCTTGGCCGCCGCTGCACACTGGGTGGAGGGTTTTAACATGTTATCCACGATGACTCCTAAATCTTTTTCCTGGGTGGTGGCTTCTAATGTGGAGCCTTGCATCGAGTAACTATAGTGTGGGTTGTTCTTTCCTAGGTGCATGACTTTGCACTTGTCCACATTAAATTTCATTTGCCATTTGGATGCCCAGTCTTCCAATTTATCCAGGTCCTCCTGCAGTTTTCCACTTTCCTCTTGGGTTTTAACAGCTTTAAACAGTTTTGTGTCATCTGCAAATTTGATAACCTCACTCGTTATTCCCTTTTCCAGGTCATTTATGAATATGTCAAAAAGCAGCGGACCCAGTACAGATCCCTGGGGTACTCCACTATTCACCTTTTTCCATTGGGAATATTGGCCATTTAGCCCTACTCTCTGCTTTCTATCTTTTAACCAGTTCCCGATCCACAATAGTACACTGCCTCCTATCCCATGACTTTTTAGCTTTGCCAAAAGTCTCTGATGGGGGACCTTGTCAAAAGCTTTCTGAAAATCCAGATACACTATATCAACCGACTCACCTTTGTCTACCTGTTTATGCACACCTTCAAAAAAACATATCAGATTAGTAAGACAAGATCTTCCTTGTCTAAAGCCATGTTGGCTGTCTCCCATTAGGCCATGACTATCTACATGCTGCGTAATTTTGTTCTTTATGATGGTTTCTACCATTTTCCCTGGTACTGACGTCAGGCTCACCGGTCTGTAATTTCCCGGGTCACCCTGGAACCCTTTTTAAAAATTGGTGTTACGTTGGCGACCCTCCAATCTTCAGGTATTACAGATGATTTTAATGAAAGTTCACAGATTACCAATAGCAGGTCTGCAATCTCATATTTCAGTTCTTTCAACACTCTGGGATGTATACCATCCGGTCCAGGTGATTTGCTACTATTCAGTTTATCAAATAGTTGTAATATATCTTCCCGGTGTAGCGATATTTCTCTCAATTCCTCTGCAGTATCACCTTTAAATACCACTTCAGTCTTGGGTAACATCCCTACATCTTCCTCAGTAAAGACCGAAGCAAAGAATTCATTCAGTCTCTCCGCTATAGCCTTGTCTCCTCTTACTGCCCCTTTTACCCCTCTATCATCTAACGGTCCAATTGACTCTCTCACAGGCCTTTTGCTACGAATGTACTTGAAAAAGTCTTTATTTCGTGTTTTTGCTTCCGCAGCAAGTTTCTTTTCAAATTCCCGCTTTGCCTGCCTTATCAATGCTTTGCATTTAACTTGCCAGTGCTTGTGCTGTTTCCAGTTTTCATCATTTGGCTCTTTTTTTCCATTTCCTGAAGGTTGCTTTTTTGGCAGCAACAGCCTCTCTGACCTCACCTTTAAACCATGCTGGCAGTTTTTTGGACTTTCTCCCACTCTTCTTAATGCGTGGAATACAGCTGGTCTGGGCTTCGAGGATAGTAGTTTTAAATAACGCCCAAGCTTGCTGTAAGTCTTTAACCTTTGGAACCGCTCCTTTTAGTTTTTTCCTAACTATATTCCTCATTCTATCATAGTCTCCCTTTTGAAAGTTAAAAGGTAGTACTGTGGATTTCTTTACTATTTGTTCTCCAATAATTAAATCAAACATGATCATATTATGGTTACTATTGCCAAGTGGTCCCAACACCCTTATTTCTTGCACCAGATCTGGCGTTCCACTAAGGACTAGGTCCAGTATGGCTTCCCCTCTGGTCGGTTCATGAACCAGCTGCTCCAAGAAGCAGTCATTTATTCCATCTAGAAACTTTATCTCTTTAGTTTGTCCTGCCGTGACACTGACCCAGTCGATACCGGGGTAATTGAAATCACCCATTATTACTACTCTGTTGTGACTTTTGTTAGCTTCTGTGATTTCTTTGAGCATTTCATCATCCATTTGTTCATTCTGGCCAGGCGGTCAATAGTACACCCCCACTGCCATCACCTTCCCCTTCATAAGTGGAATTTCAATCCATAGAGATTCTACAGCAAATTTTGTTCCCTGCAAAACTTTAATCCTTTCTGACTCAATGCCCTCTCTAACATAGAGCGCAACCCCTCCACCAATTTGATCAGCTCTATCATTACGATATAGTTTGTATCCAGGTATCACAGTGTCCCACTGGTTATCCTCCTTCCACCATGTCTCTGAGAGTGCAATCATATCTAACCTCTCATTTAGTGCCATATATTCTAACTCTCCCATCTTATTGTTTAGACTTCTAGCATTGGCATACAAGCATTTTAGAGACTGTATTTTATTCATATTAATCTGGCTATTGGTAGGCATGGGTAATTTGGAATCTTTATTCTCTGTCTGCTCCTTACTCAAGGGCATTTCGGCTACTATACTCCCTTTTGGAACCTCATTGCTTTTGGTAGTATCCTTCAAGGATACCTTCGTCCGAACCATGCGCTCCTGGGTGACTGTCGGCTTTCCCCTAATTTCTAGTTTAAAAGCTTCTCTATCTCCTTTTTAAAGGTTAATGCCAGCAGTCTGGTCCCATCCTGATTAAGGTGAAGCCCATCCCTTCGGAAGAGCCCCCCCTTTCCCCAGAATGTTCCCCAGTTCCTAACAAATCCAAAACCCTCATCCTTGCACCATTGTCTCATCCACGCATTGAGACTCCGGAGCTCTGCCTGTCTTTTGGGTCCTGCACGTGGAACAGGAAGCATTTCGGAGAATGCTATCCTGGAAGTTCTGGATTTCAACTTCCTACCTAAAAGCTTAAATTTAGCCTCCAGAACTTCCCTACCACATTTTCCTATGTCATTGGTACCAACATGTACCAAGACAGCAGACTCCTCCCCAGCACTATCTACGATCCTATCTAGGCGGTGCGTGAGGTCCGCTACCTTCGCACCAGGCAGGCATGTTACCAGGCGATCCTCACGTCCACCAGCCACCCAGCTATCTACATTCCTAATGATTGAATCACCAACTATAACAGCTGTCCTGACCCTCCCCTCATGGGCACGTGGCCCTGGAGAAACGTCCTCGGTGCAAGAGGGTTTTACATCACCTGGAGGACAGGTCCTAGTTACAGGATCACTTCCTGCCACACCAGGGTGATGCTCTCCTGTCATGTGACCTCTCTCCTCCATGGCAGCAGGGATGCTGCCAGACTGGAGGTGGGACTTCAGGACTATATCCCTGTAGGTCACGTCCATGTACATCTCTGTCTTTCTTATGTCTTCCAGGTCTGCTACTCTAGCCTCTAGAGAACGGACTCGCTCCCTGAGAGCAAAGAGTTCTTTGCACTTAGTGCATACGTAAGACCTCTCACCAACTGGGAGAAAAAATCATACATGCGACACTCAATGCAAAAGACCGGAGAACCCCCATCTCGTTGCTGGACTTCTGTCTGCATCTTAGTTTAAAGCTTGTGTTTAGGTCTTTTAAATTCTGTATATACTAAGGATTGGTGTAGATGCTTATACCAATAAAAGTGTATCTAATACCCCTAATACACCTTGTATACCTGAAGCTTAATTAATTAAGCTCAGATCCTCCGTGTATGACTGATTTGGATAACGAGCTGCACCTGAGAGCAGCCCCTTTCTTCTAAGATGTGCAAGTACCTATAAAGGTACAATTAGCCAAGGGGTGGGTGGGTGCTGGGGAGGGAGGGAGGGAGAAAAGTCCTACTAAAGAGGGCAGTTACAAGGTACCCTGTCCTGAACCCTCAGCAGGAAGGAGGGGGGTACCACATAAAGCCCAGTTAGTTGAGAGAGGCAAGGTAAGTTACAGCTGAGAAGGGTAAGAGAAAGTTTAAAAGGTAAAAGTTTTAAAAGTTCCATGTAAAATTGTTGTTGTGTTCAATGTAAACCACCTTGATAAAACTGAAAGGCGGTATATAAGAAATGCTAAATAAATAAATAAAACAAACCCTGGCCCCCTTCGTTTTTCTCTCTCCACCACCCCAATTTCATCCATATCCCTTCTCTTTTCCCCCCTCTTCTCTCCCCTTCTCTTGTGCTTTATGGAATGCTCATTCCATTTCTAACAAACTTCCCTTTACCCATGACCTCTTTATCTCTTGTGCTTTCTATCTTCTTGCTCTTACTGAAACCTGGCTCTTCTCCGATGATAATGCTTCGGTTGCTGTCCTCTCTCATGGCGGCTACCAATTCTCCCACACTCCTCATGCCAATGGCCGCAATGGTGCTGCTGGGTTTCTGCTTTCTTCTTGCCAATTCAACCACTCCTTCTTCCTCAGTCCCACTCCTTTCCCTCCTTTGAAGTCCATTCCATCCGTCTTTTTTAATTCCCTTCCTCTCCGGATTGTTGTCATCTATAGATCCCCTCAAAAGTCCACTTCTATCTTCCTTACTGATTTTGATTTTTGGCTCTCCTTATTCCTGGATTCCTCCTCCCCATACCTTATTCTTGGTGATTTTAATTTTCATATTGATAACCCTTCTGATCCCTATGCATCCAAGCTCCTTTCCCTTACCTCCTCTTTCAACTTCCAGCTTTGCTCTTCTGTCCCCACTCATCAGCTTGGTCACTTTCTTGACTTCATTTTCTATTCTAATTGTTTACCTTCTCATTTCCGCGCCTCAATTCTTTCCTTATCTGACTACCACCTCTTAATTTCACTCTTCTTCACTCCCCACCTCAATCTTGCCAAATCTCCTCCTATCTTTTTAAGAACTTGTAAATAGTTCACTTGTTCTATGTAAAACGACTAGGTATGCACTATCACATACCATATAATTTACTGTTCCTTGTAAACCGCACTTGATACTTGGGAAAGAGCGGTATAGAAATAACTGTTAAATAAATAAATAAATAAATAAATCTTCAAGCTATTGATCCACTGACTCTATCCACTTCTCTTTTTTCTCCCATTTTCTCCTCTAAGTCTGTTGATGAGGCCATAGTTTCCTATAACCTGTGAAGCATACTTCACCACAGCCCTGGCTTCCTCAATTACCCGCTACTTACACTCCTGCACCCGCTCAGCTGAAAGCACTTGGCTCAAATTCTGCTCACTTTCCGACTTCCTTCAATTCAGATTCATGCCTACTTCCTTCCAGTCCACCATCGCTATTTCGAAGCAAACCTATTTTATACATCTGACCAACTGACTGGTCTTTAACCCACCGCCGTCTCTTCTCTACTCTCAATTCCCTTCTTAAGGCACCACCACCTTCAATCCCTCCATCTTTCCCAAACCCTAGCTGATTATTTCCATGACAAAGTCCATAAGATTACACTTCAATTCCCTGCTAATTTTCCTTCACCCCCTCTTCTGTAGGAGATATTATCAGTAGCAGATAAATACACATGTATAAATACTCGGTCTGTCTAGGGCAGGGGTCTCAAACTCAAATTGCTTTGAGGGCCAAATGAGGACTTGTAGAGTAACCCGGGGGCCGCACAAGACGCAGGCATCATTTGCATAAGGGCATCATTTGCATAAATATTTGCATAATGTTACCATACACTAACTTTGAGTAAACATGCCTCTTAATGAGTGTATGGATAAAGAAAGACTAAAAGATTTCTACATTACTATAAACCAGTGCCAACCGCCAGGCACATTAGGAACTACTAGAAACACTGCTCATTTAGAACCCATAGCAAACCTGCCATGTCCTAACAGCACTACCAGGACTCACAAAGCACCATACCCTAACTATCAAAAGGCAACACTGCAAATATTAAATCAACACATTTCAGAGAATAACAATACATGACCTACTCGGGAAAGAGAACAAGTGGCAATGTCAAATAGGAATTACATAAACAGAATACCTCAGCTCAGTTACACATGCAGAACATACACCATCACCAAACAAGGAATCACAATTTAGAAACAGGAAGACAATTAAACTGGGAACCCCAAAAGCCAAACTTAGAATGTACAACACTGTAGAAATAAAACTATACATTGATTTCCTCTTGTATTAAATAAAGTGCAGACGTTAAAGATGCACATTTCCAAGAGCTGACATATTTCAGTTAATAAATTCAAAATAAAGAGATATTTTTCTACCTTTTGTGCATTTTTTTTTCAGTTGCAATTGTTCCAGCCACTTTCTTCTGGTTTCTTTGTGTCTTCTGCTAACTCTCCATCGTCTGCTGTCCATTTGTCCTTTCTTCTTTCCCAGTTTTTTTCCATTCTCTCTACATCTGCTTTAACATACTAATCATTCTCCTTTTGCTCTTTCCTCATTCCTATTTCATCCACTCAAATTTTACCCCTCCATCCTCAATCCCCACTTACTCTCCCAATACCCGGGCCAATTGTAGATTTTTCTTCCCTCCCACACAAAATATATTTCCCCTCTCCATTTCACTCTCCCAGCCCCATCCCATTCTAATCGTCCCCCAACATCAACTCCCTTCTAGCTCCTGCCCCAACCAGCATCCGCTCCCTTCTAGTCCCCGCATCATCAGCCCATTTCCAGTCCTAGCTCCCTCCCCTCACAGCCCATTTCCTTTCCAAGCCCCCCTCCCCATCAGCCCATTTCCATTCCAAGCCCCCTTCCACTCAGCCCATTACCATTCCAAGACCCTGTCCCCATCAGCTATTTGCAGTTCAAGCTCCCCCTTCTACTCAGCCCATTTCCAGTCATAGCACCCCCCCCCCCCAGTCCATTACCAGTTCTAGCCCCACCCCCCCATAGCCCATTATCGGTCCTAAGCCCTCCAACAGCCCACTTCCAGGCCTAACCCTTCCATCGCCCCATCTTCATTCTTAGCCCCCCAATCAGACCACCTCCAGTCCTAACCCCCATCTGTCCATTACCAGTACTATCCCCCCATCACCCCATTTCCAGTCCTACCCCCCCAGCAGCCCACATCAAGTCCTGCTCCCCCCCAGCAGCCCACATCAAGTCCTGCTCCCCCCCCCCAGCAGCCCACATCAATCCTTCTACCCCCCCCGCAGCCCCACTAAATCCTGCTCCCCCCCCCCCAGCAGCCCACATCAATCCTGCTCCCCCCCCCCCCGGGAAACTTAAACTTTAGAAAACAGCTGGCTGCTGCTCCTGCCGCTGCCGCGGCGGTAGCAGCAATACCGCATGTCCCGCGGCCCCCCCCCCTTCCTTGCCTGTCAGTTCTTCTCTGCTTCGGCTTTCAGAGCCGCGAAGGGAGAGCTTCTCCCTCGTGACTCTGTTAAGCCCGCTGGGGCTTATGGGAAATTTCCCATCTGCCCCGGCGAGCTTAACAGAGTCGCGAGGGAGAAGTTCTCCCTTCGCGGCTCTGAAAGCAGAAGCAGAGAAGAACTGACAGGCAAGCAGGAAGGGATCGGGGGGGGCCGCGGGACATGCGGGACATGCGGTATTGCTGCTATTGCCGCTATTGCCGGGCAGATGGGAAGGGGCCGCGGGACAGTTGATTCTGCCGCTGCCATGGCAGCGGCAGCAGAAGCCGGGTTTTTTTTTTTTCCCCTGTGTATCGCGGGCCGCACAAAGGTCTCTCGCGGGCCGCGTGTTTGAGACCCCTGGTCTAGGGAAAACTGCTACCCTCCTTTTCCCAGGATTCCATAGGACTACCTGGTAAACAAACCACGTGATAAAACAAGAACTAACCTTGTTTGTATAAAAATTAGACTTTATTTCCGATAGCAAAAATAGTGGAAATATTAGCATGAATTAGTTTTCTGAGGTAATATGTTATGCAGCCCTATGTTACAAATTACCAAGAGACCTAATCCCTGTTTTAGTAACCAATGTCACCGATTCGCTCTGCACTCAGACATGCAGTAAATTATCTGTCTAAGCTAGCCCCAATCTCTCGGGGGGGGGGGGGGGAATTAAAGACCAGTACCTTAGCTCTCGACAAAATACTCATGGCTGAGTCTGGGAAATTGTCTCTGGTATTGCACAAAGTCAAAGTATGGCAGAGGTCCACAGTCAGCTGAAATGAACTGCATGGTCACACCAAGCTGCAGGTCTGTGGGGGAGAGTTTCACTCTGTCCCGAGGTTTTGCCCTTGGACACTGACTTTCCAGCCAGAGAGAGGCAAACAAACAGTCTATGTCAAAAGTTAAAGTTCCTAGATGTTCTGCCAGCCTCTGTACCTGTTCCAGAGTGCTGTAGGTTTGTTCGCTGGGCTGCTTCTGTTTCTGTGTGAGTTGTGTATGTCTCTGTGTCCAGCATATAATTCTTTGTCCTGATGGGCGATGATTGGCTAGTCTCAAAACCTGTATGTCATCTTCAGCAAATATGTTAACAGCTAATATGTGGTCCTTCTGCAAACAAAGGTCCATCATGCTAGAAAGTTGCTGGTGTGCAACTTCATACATTGTTGCAAATGCAAGTAGCAGTAGGTCTCAGCAATGTTCTTCTGCAAGCAGTCAGCTGGAAAAGTGAAGTATCCTAAACTTGCAGAATTGCATGATCTGCAAGTTTTAATGCTGAGTTATAACAAAACGAGAATCCATCTTGTTTAATTCGGTCTTTGGTTCAAAGCAGGCCCATCTTGTAACAGGAAGTCATGCTATTGGTTCAGACATTAGTTTCTGAACAGGTACTGCCCTACACTTCCCCCTCTCCATTACCAACTTTTCCCCTCAACTTCTACCACCCTTTTCTACCATCATTTTCTAATGTCTCTGAAAAAGAAATCTCTGTTCTTCTCTCCTCTTCTAAAGGTACATCCTGTTCTTCTGATCCTATCCCCACCAATCTCTTCTCCATCTCCTCCTCCTCCATCATCTCTTCTATCTCACATATTCTCAATCTTTCACTCTCCACTGCAAACTTCCCTGCAGCCTTCAAGTATACTGTGATTACTCCTCTCCTTAAAAATCTTCACTTGACTCTACTGATCCTTTTAATTACTGACCCATCTCCCTTCTCAAATTAATTTCCATACTTCTTGAATGTACAGTTCTCCACAGCTGTCTCGAATTTCTCTCCTCTCATGCCCTCCTTGATCCTCTTCAGTCTGTTTTTTGTCCATTTCATTCTACTGAAACAGTTCTTGCCAAAGTCTCCAATGACTTGTTCTTGGCTAAGTCCAAAGGCCTTTACTTAATTCTCATTCTTCTTGACCTTTCTGCTGCTTTTGATACTGTTGACCACCTCCTCCTCCTCAACACATTATTCTCTCTTGTTCTCTTACCTTTCTAATCGTTCTTTCAGTGTTTATTCTGGTGGCTCCTCCTCTACTGCCATCCCTCTTTCAGTTGGTGTACCCCAAGGGTCTGTTCTAGGCCCTCTCTTTTTCTCTCTCTACACCTAATCCCTTGGTGCCGTTCTCTTCCAATGGCTTTCAATATCATTTTTATGCTGATGACTCTCAAATCTATTTATCTTCAAATGACATTTCTCTTACATTCCAAGCTTGTATTTCTGCATCAGATATCACTGCCTGGATGTCTCACCGCTGTCTGAAATTGAACATGGCTAAAACCGAATTTCTTATCTATCCCCTAAATCCTCCTCCCCTCTTCTTCCTTTCTCTAACACTGTTGACAATACCCTCCTCCTTCTCGTTTCCTCAGCCTGCAACCTTGGGGTCATCCTTGACTCCTCCCTTTCCTTCTCAACACAAATTCAACAGATTGCTAAAACCTATTATTCTTTCTCTATAACATTAACAAAATTCGCCCCTTCCTCTCTGAACACACAACCAAAACTCATTCACTCTTTAGCTGTCTCCCGTCTTGACTTCAGCAACCTCCTCCTTACTGGACTCCCTCCGAGTCATCTCCTTCCTCTTCAATCTATTCAGAACTCTGCTGTGCGGCTCATCTTCCGCCAGCCCCTAATACACTCACATAACCCCTCTTCTCAAATCACTTCACTGGCTCCCTTCCATTTTCGTATACATTTCAAACGTTTCCTCCTAACCTATAAATGCATTCACTCTACTGTCCCTCATTATCTTTCCTCTCTCCCTTCTCCACTATGCCCTTCCTCATGAATTCTGGTCCTCCTCTGGCCTTCTTCTCTCTATGCCCTTTTCTTCTACTGCAAACTTCACATTTCAATCTTTTCACCTTGCTGCTCCTTTTGTCTGGAATAAACTTCCTGTATCTTTATGTCAAGTCTCATCTCTGTCCTTCTTCAAATCCATGCTAAAGGCTTACCTCTTTGAGGCCACTTTTGGCTCCTAATCTCTTATACCCTTGTGTATCCTCTCCCTATTGAACCCTTATTTCTCTTATATTGTACTGTCTGTCTTAACTAGACTGTAAGCTCTACAAGCAGGGCCTGTCTTCTTATATCTTTGTAAAGCGCTGCATACGCCTTTTAGTGTTAAATTAATGATTGACAGTAGTAGTAGTAGAACTACCATTACTACTACTCATCATTTGTATAGCGCTACCAGGCATAGGCAACGCTATACAGGCACATGAAAGATGGTCCTGCTCAAAGCTCACTAACTAGTTGGGTTTAACTACCCAACAGCTGGGAACAAAAATGCATCTAGAGCTAAGCTAAATAACAGGAAAAACACACACCTACCCTAGAAGCGTGAGCTAAAGGAACTTGTGACAGAAAATCACCGAATAGCCTACCAGAATTCAAGCCTTATAAACCTAAGCCACAAGGGAGGGGAAAACTGAGCAGTACCTAGTCTTGCCCCGACAATGTACAAGCTTCCGTAACTGCGCCAACAAAGGAGCTCCATTCCCCAACATAGAGTCCTAGTGAGAGTAGAAAACGTAGCAGTGTCTTGGGAGACTGAGCCCCAGTCTGAAGCACGAAAAACCTAGCTCCCCTACTGCATCAAGAGTGGGCTAAACTGTCACAAAATGGCTTATCTTCATGGCAAAGGCAATTCTACACATTACCTCAGGCTCAGCGGGACTTCCCCACCTTATCTATTTATTTATTTATTTATTTTAGAGGACCCAAAGATCAAGGCTAGAATGGAGATGCTTTCTCCCGATAACATTTGCCCTGTAGGCCAAACCTGATTTTGACAACTACACGGTTGAGGAAAACAAAGCGGGAAGGGTAAAGAAAGTAGTGCCTTTCCCACCTGGACTTCCCACCTGAGTGACCAGCCTGGTCTGAATCTTATTTTATTTTTTCTGGTAGAGCAAGGACAGAAGGAAAAAAACTCATGGTAGGGTTTCAGACGCTAAAAAAAGACTGCCGCAATGGAGAGAGCAGGACCCCACTGAATCATAGCGGGCAGAGCTGCCTCCCATGCCAGCTTCACGGCTAACTACTTACCTACTCTTTAAAGACAATACTGCTCCTAAAAATCTTCTACAGCACTGACCAATGAGGGCTGCTGCGGACTTAAGGTGCTATAGAGCATTCCAATTTTTTTTTAAATGCACCCTGATCAGCAGCCTGCTAGGGAAAACAGCAGGACCATGTACCTCAGTTTAGATGGCCCCTGACTCTTCCTGCTTGGCACCGGCATCACACACCAGCCTGGTCTAAATGTGTAAGATCGAAGAAAGCCTTGGAAAGCCGCCTGTTTGTCACGATAAGAACTTCTACTGACTTTCACTGTCGTTCCAAACCTCGGGCACAGTCAACACCCCCCCCCCCCTCGGAGCAAGGTAGATAAGCGCTCTCCATTGTGCGGCTACCCCACCAAAGGGGATGGCAACCACAGCTGTGCCTTAGCCAGGCACTCCAGCCGTTAACAACCGCCCCACAAATGCCTTAAATAAATAGAGCAGCCCCCCATATGGCCAGGAAAACAGAGGGTCAATTGTAGCATATCTGCTTAGCGTTTTGTTTTGTTTTGCCATATACAAAGACAGGCAGACTATTTCTCCCAACATACTCATCACGTTCAGGAGGAGAAAGGGAGATTGTCTCTCTCCTAGCTCCACCAAAGTAGCTCTAGAAACTAAAACAGAAGAGATGTGCCAGTGTGGGGGGGGGGGAGGGGGGGGGAGGGACCTGGCACCATCAGGTTCTGCACTCCAGAGCACTATTCTTTCCACAAAAAATACCACAAAAAAATTTACATCCAATACAAACTGCACAGGACTATGCCAACCACCATCTGCTGGAAACTGAGAAATTCTGCGGAGATCAAGGCAGCATAAGACCCTTTGTACCATGACGTCAAAATCGAGCCCATGGTACATTCTCCATCAGCTGGTAGGCATGCATAACCCATGCATCTGGACTGGCCTGATTTCTCTGAATGTGTGACCAGGAAGTTGTAACGAGAGAGAGCCCTAAATGTGGTGTATTTCGATTTCAGTAAAGCCTTTGACACCATTCCGCAGAAGCGACTAGGGATGGCCCTGAAAATTATTGATTGGATTAGAAACTGGTTGAGTGAGAGGCAACAAAGGGTACAGGTAAATGGAGCGCACTCTGAGGAGAAGGACATTACCAGTGGTGTGCCACAGGGATCTGTCCTTGGTCCATATTCTTTTTAACATCTTTGTTAGTGATATTGTGGAAGGGCTGTCGAGTAAGGTTTGCCTCTTTGCAGATGATACCAAAATCTGCAATAGAGTAGACACCCAGGAGGGAGTAGATAACATGAGAAGGGATCTAGCTAAGCTTCAAGAATGGTCAAGAATTTGGCAGCTGAGATTTAATGCTAAAAAAATGTAGGGTCATGTTTTTGGGCTGCAAAAATCCAAGGGAGCAGTATAGTGTAGAGGGTGAAGTACTTCTGTTCAGAAAAGAAGAGCGGGACCTAGGCGTGATTGTGTCCGACGATCTTAAAGTAGTTAAACATGTAGAAAAGGTTACGGCAAAAGCTAGAAGGACGCTTGGGTGCATAGGGAGAGGAATGGCCAGCAGAAAGGAGGTGATGATAGTGCCTCTGTATAAGACTTTGTTGTGACCTCATTTGGAGTATTGTGTGCAATTCTGGAGACCACACCTTCAAAAAGATATAAACAGGTTGGAGCCGGTGCAGAAGGTGGCTACTGAAATGATTAGTGGTCTTCGTTATAAAGCATATGAGGACAGACTTAAGGATCTTAATATGTATACTTCAGAGGAAAGGCAGGATAGAGAAAATATGATAGAGACATTTAAATACCTCAGTGGCATAAATGCACAGAAGGAGAGCCTCTTTCAATTGAAAGCAAGCTCTGCTATGAGGGGACATAGGATGAGGGTGAAAGGGAAAAGACTCAGGAGTAATATGTGGAAATATTTCTTTACAGAAAGAGTGGTAGATGCATGGAATAGTCTCCTACTAGAGGTGGTAGAGATGAGGACAGTATATGAATTTTAAAAAGCATGGGACAAATACAGAGGATCTCTAAAAGAAAAAAGGAGACCATTGTAGTAGTTGATATGAAAGGGCAAACTAGATAGAAACATAACGGCAGGAAAAGACCACATGGCCTATGTTTTTAAATGATTTTTCTGATCTGACCCAATATGGCACTTATGTTCAATACTCTGCTTTGCCTTATAAGGTTAGTATATAAATAACCCAATTAAATTACTTAATATCAACCTTGCCTTTTGCAAACTGATTGCTCCTGTGTTTCTCTACATGGATGTAAGTACAACAGTGAGCATTAGCAGAAAATTTGAGAGATTGAGATCATACATCACACACCCTGGCTTAGATGGGAGTTCATTACTGTCTTGGTATGCATGAAACTAACCCATTAGGAGACACTGTCCCCATGACTGACTGTTTCATTAAGGGCATGTTGAAACCATGATAAAAGATATGATGGCTGCACACAGATGGGAGAGGAATCATTAGCAAGAATTATCATGGATTAAAATGATCACAGTTGTGGTCAATACTATTGCAGTTCAACCCCTTAATGTCCAATATCTCCCAAAAAAAAGAAAGTGGCCAGTGAAATAGCTTTGGACTATATATGCACACATATTTAACACAAAAGAATCAAATAAAATAAGACATATTAAAAAAGGAAACAGTATAAAAACTGTGACACTGCCAGGTCATGATTATTGACACCCTTATAAACAATTCAAATCAGTTTGAACAGAACCACCACATTCTCACTGCAGTAAAATTAGATGCACCTGTGATCAACTGTCAGTTCTCACCTGACTTGAATCAACCAATGAATGATGGTTCTAATGTTTAAAATGGCCACATTCACACCCTGTTCCATTTTCACAGTGGTGAAGACAAGAAAGTTGCCTAAGACCATCAGAAATGCCATTATCACCAAACATCAAACTTCAAAGGTGTACAAGGCCATCTCCAAAGACCTTGGGATTCCTGTGTCTACAGTTTGCAATGTTATTAAGAGGTTTTCTGCTCATGGAACTGTCAAGAACCTTCCAGGATGAGGAGGGAAGAGCAAAATTAATCCAAGTAGTCTTTGAAGGTTAGTGCAAACTGTTGGAAAAACACCACAAACAACATCCAAAGAGCTTAAGGCTGACCTTGAGTAATCTGGAGTGGTGGTTTCAACCTGCACCATACACCATGCACTAAACAAAGGACTTCATGGGCGAAGGCCAAGGAGGACCCCACTGCTCACAGGCAGACATAAAAACACACGCCTGTTCTTTGCCCAAATCCACCTTGAGAAACCGCAGTCCTTCTAGGAAAATTTTCTGTGGACAGATGAAACTAAACTTTGGCAATGCAGACCAGCAATACATTTGCAGATGATAAAATGAAACTTATAAAGAAAAACACACCCTTCCTACAGTTAAATATGGTGGAAATTCCATAATGTTGTAGGGCTGTTTTGCTGCCTCAGGAACTGGGGGTCTGGAACATATTAAAAGAATCATAGAGGACTACTAAGGTATTTTGAAGCGAAATGTGCTACCTAGTGTCAGAAATCTAGGTCTGGGTCAAAGGTCATGGGTTCTCCAGGACAACAATGACCTAAAACATACATACAAAAGTACAAAAGAACGGTTAAAAGGAAACAAATGGACTGTTTTAAACTGGTCAGCAATGAGTCCTGATCTCAATCCAACTGAGAATCTTTAGAAAGAGCTCAAATCTGCCATTGGTAAAAGGAATCCTGGAAATATTCATCAGATGGAAAAAAATCACAGTTGAAGAGTAGGAGAAACTACCAGCAGACAGATGTACAAAACTTATAGATGGCTACAAGAAACGTTTGGAGGTTGTCATCACTGCCAAGGGTTGTGCAACTAAATATTAGTGAAGGATATCATTATTCCTGTCTAGGTCATATTTTATTTTTTTCTCAAAATTACTACATCTAAGTTGCACAGATATCTTTTTTTTTGTATACTTTTGAAAATACTATTAAAATATTATGATGACATACAGTTGGAATATTTCCAATTATTTCTTAAGATATTGTGCACAACACACCTAAATGCAAGGGTACCAATAATATTGACCACAACTGTACATTTGAAAATATTATTTAAAAAAAAAAACAAACAAATATACTAGCTATACAGAAAATTTCTCACCTGAAGCAATACCTTTCCACTGTAGACACTCATTGGATACATCGTTCCAAAGGTCATCACAGCAATAGCTATTGCAGAAGCTGTATCTACAGCAAAATAGTTACTGTGGGAGAAAGAGTTCACTTTAAATAGAAACCTTTTATGATGTATTTCAGCTATTGCGCATTTCTTTTCCCCAGTACTAATAAGTTGTATTTTTTGGATATTTCTTTGTTACAGTAATTCAATTATAAGGCTACTCATGACTAGAATCACTGTATTTGGTACAGAAACTTACTAGGCTACTTACTATGAAAGCAGGGTTACAAGATATACTGTAGACAGGTAACCAATGATGGCCTAAGCAATTTGCAGCTACAGTTACTAAAACGCGCTACCACATTAGCACACACTAATGCCAGTAATGCTGGTTATTTTACTGCAAGTCGTGTTCTATGTAGTGGGACCATTTATTGATACTAAGTGCTAACTTGGTAGTGCATATTAGCAACTCTATCTGTTGGTCTGACATTACTAACACATTGAATAGAAGAACTTCTAGTTTGGTTTCCTTCAGTAAATTAAGATTACTAATTCTTGAACAAGATAGGATAAGATGATCTTATTATTTTATCTTGGACAAAAGCCCTACATGTTCAGACATAAGGCCCCAAATATATATATCACAAAGGAGAGGTGAAAGAAAGAGAGAAAGGCTATATAAAAGAGACAATCACAATTTTCCAAATTATAAATAATGCACAAGAAAACATGTTTTAGTGGAAAGGAAATTCTAGACAGAGGTCCCCAACCTACAGTCCATGGACCATATTTGGCCAACATAGCAAGTTTGATTTGCTGTACTTTTCCCAGATGTATACTCTCACTGGCTGGATTGGCCATGCATCAGAGGAAAACTCCTTAACACCTCCCCGTGGGTTAGCTATATTATTAAAAAGGCTACTTCCTCCCAAGATAGTCATGTCATTGGAGGGAAAACCATTTCCCCTCTGCCTCACACCCACCTGGAGCAGCGTTATGTACCCTCATTCTAGTACTACTTGAAAGGATAAGCAACCACTCTCTATTAACCTGTTCCACACTATTCAATTTTATCATCCGCTATCATATCCCAGTCATCTCTTCTCCAAGCTAGACAGCCCTGAATTGTTTAGCCTAAAGAGAGCCATTTCATTGCCTTTATCATATTTGTTGCCTTCCTCAGTAACTGTTTTTTAAATTGCATTTTAAAATAAAATTAAGCGCTACTTGATAAAGAAAAAGTATGATCCCAATGTAATAAAGAACAAAGAAACAAAACACACATACTATACTTCCTTAAGTCCCCATTAAGTCCTCAGTACAGAGAGAAACTAAAAGCAAATTTAGGAATATAGATATATGCCAAGAAAAATGAAGCAAAAAAAAAAAAGATTAGCAATAACAATCCCCTCATAAATGAGCTGCATAACAAAAGTCTTCTAACAACAGAAAGCATTCCCACACCCAACTTCTAGTCAAGAAAGCATAGTTACTCACTAGTAACAGGTGATCTCCGGGAACAACAGGAATCAGTCTTCACATAAGGGTGAAGTCCTCCGACGGAGCCTGCATGGGAACACTCCCCAGCATCCAAAAGGAAGTGTTTGGGAGCATCCCTCTGCACATGCATGGATGCCTTCCCACCTTCCCAGTGATTCTCCTCACTAATGTTCATAGCAGAGAAAAAACTAAATCTACAACTCCTTGGGGAGGATGGCAGGTTGTGAAGACTGATTCCTGCTGTAGTTTGTGGTACCGCAGAGCCTATTCATGAAGAAAAAAGGGTTTTAAATCCTGAAAAAAGATTTTATCATCAGCTGCAATATTATGAGGAGCCCAATAGAGGGAGCAGGAGTGACCTTCCAAGGCCCAGAGAACTGCACCTCAGAGCTGATGAGGTAATGCAACCTAACAGCCAATGGAGAAAAGGGGGAGTTCCCCTGAAGAAAGGCTGGGAACTTGAAAAGGAGGAGCTAGGACAAGTTAGAGAGAGACACCAAGGAGAGGCATACCAAGGAAGGCCTACCAAAAGGAGGCATACCAAGAAGAGGCTTATCAAGGAAAAGCAGACCACGGAGAGTCACACCACAGAGAGCTTCTGGAAAGGAACCAAGAAGGAGAGCACCATAAGGAGTGTCCAGAGCACCAGAGAGGAAGGAGTTCCTGGCAGGAGGGCATAGTGAATCCGAGGCCACAGAGTTCCAGGAGTCCTTGGTTGAGAGGTACTGGAAAGAAAGGCACAAGGGGAGAAATAAACCCCAGAGTTTGGTGTGAAGAACCGGCAGCAGTAAATGCAAGACACAGTGAGCATTATCTGAGCAAGGATGAAGTCTTTGCTGCAAATGGTAATATTCCTTATTCAAATGGTAAAAGGTGTGAATGTGAGAGAGTGGTGACTCTGCATGAAGGCCAGCTGGAGTGGGAAAAGCCTACTGCTCAAGACACGCTGAACTACAGCAGGACCAGGCCGTGGGACTCAACTAAACAAGGTAAAATACCTTTTTATTCTGATAAGCAATATAAGTTAAGAAGACAGGAAACACAAGATACTGGAGTATATCCTCCCTATCAAACTGTTGGTGAAACAGGGCACAAGCCCTTGGTAAAAAGACTGTATAACATAAGGCAGCCTGCAAGGGGAAGTAACTGCCATAACAAACACTCACATGGGCGCGGCCCTGACTTGAATGCTGAACATTGGAAGCTAGTAAATGTGTTATATGAGAAACCTCAGTACACTCCTCAAGAGTTTACTGACACTGATTCACAGCTGTCTGATACTCAGCCCATGCAGGTGGAATTCAACGAAGACCCACCTGAAACCCCGATGGACTGTAGCTACTGTCAGGCAGGTAGCCTAAGGTCTGTGCATGAAACATAAAACAGTGAACAGTAGCTAATGCCTGTAAAGTTTGTTTATGCCAAGTATTGTGAAGTAACAGTTAAACAAAGCAAGTGTGAATATATTTTCTTTTTGTTGCCTGAAGCAAGGTTTCTTTCAGTTTGTTGAAGTAGTCTCCCATAACTTGAACCATTGTGCTTAAAGGGAAATAAAGCCTTATTTTCCCTACATTCTGGCTAGTGTGTTCTCTTGAACGTTGGCCCCCGGTAGGTCCTGGGAACATTACCAAGACCTCTTACAGAAGGACCAAATTCAAAAATATATAAAAAAACTCTCATGTCCATCTGACCTGCCCATACCAACCTTGGCCTCTGGGGCGGCAGCATGACAAGTTATTCACCTGTAATAGGTGTTCTCCAGGGATAGCAGGAATCAGGCCTCACATATGGGTGACGTCGATGCCGATGAAGCCCTGTGCAGAAGCTTCTCCCCAGCTTTCAAAAGAGCCTTTGGGAGACGCACCACGTATGTGTGGTCCCCTTCCCACCCACAGGTGCCATCTTGCCTTAGTCAAATGACATAGCTAAAGATGGCAAAAATGATAAGAAGCAACTCCACAAGGAGGGAGGATTGTGAGGACTGATTCCTCACATATGGGACTCCCTAGCTACAGGCTACCAAAAAAACTGTAGAAATGCCTCAGGTGACCAGGAAAAGGTGAGCCGTGAGCAGTAAGCAACCAAGTCTCAAGGAAACAGACTCTCAAGAGACCCAAGTGTCCAGTGGGAACCAGCACACCGGTAGCCTGAACACCAAAGGGTCGGAGGGCAGGAGTTCCCTACACCCTGAACAGATGACCGAGTACGGCCTGGCTGAAGGCGCTGTCCTGTCAGGACTCCCTCTTCAGGCAGTAATGAGCTGCGAAAGTGTGGACTGAAGACTAGGTGGCAGCCCGGCAGATGTCTGACAGAGGGACAAAACGCAGGTTTGCTACAGATGCCGCCATGGCCCTGATGCTGTGCGCTGTGACCCAGCGCTCCAGTGAGAGCCCAGCCTTCTCATAGACGAGGGCAATACAGTCCACCATCCAAGTGGACAGAGTTTGCTTGGTCACCACCTCCCCCTGCCGACTGCGGTCATAGGAGTTGAAAAGCTGAAATGCTTTGCCGTGGCCCTGGGTACGTTGAAGATAGAAGGACAGGGCCCTCTTCCAGTCCAGCATATGCAGTATGGTCTCTGGCCAGCTGGCATGAGGCCATGGAAAGAAGATGGGAAGCACCACTTCCTGATTAAGGTGGAAGGGGGACACAACCTTAGGAAGAAATGTGGGATGTGTTCAGAGCACCACCCTGTTCTTATAGAACCTTGTGTATGGCGGATCTGCCACTAATGCCTGAAACTCGCTGACCCTGCAAGCGGACATGAGCACCACTAGGAAGACAACATTCCATGAGAGGTATCACAGGTGGCAGGTAGCCAGGGGCTCAAACGGCAGCCCGGTGAGCTTGGATAGTACCATATTGAGGTCCCACTCCACCTCTGGAGGGCAGACAGAGGGCTTGGATAATAAGAGGCCCTGCAAGAAGTGGGTCACGAGGGACTGGACAGAGAGGGGCTTGCTCTCAATAAGGTGGTGGTGCGCCGCTAGGGCACTCAGGTGCACCCTGACAGAGTGGGACTAAAGTCCTCCCTGCAACAAGTGGAGCAAATATTTCAGTACTAGCTGCACAGAGCATGAGAATGAGTTAACTTGCCGTTCCGCACACCACACTCAGAATCTGCGCCATTTGAAGGCACAGGCTCGGCTCGTGGAGACCCTACGAGAGGCCAGGAGGACCTCTTCTACCTCCCCTGAGAGGTTGAATGGGGCCAGGGCTACCCTTTCAGCAGTCAGGCCGTTAGCAACAAGGACCCCAGGTTGGGGTGTAGAAGGGAGCCCTCCTCCTGCGACAGTAACACCAGGGCACTCCCCAGAGGGACTGGGGGCGCGGCAGATAAGTGGAGGAGCAGTGGAAACCACGGTTGCCTGGGACACCAGAGGGGCAACCAGTATCGGCGATGCCCCATCATGCTTAGCCTTGAAAAGGGTCTTGGTAATCAGCAGCATGGGTGGGAAGGCATAGAGAAGGCCCTCCATCCACGGGATGAGGACCACATCCGCTGCCACTTGTGAGGGGTGCGGTTGGTTGGAGCAGAAGCGGGGTAGCTGAGTGTTGGTCAGACTCATGAAGAGGTCCATTAGTGGAACTCCCCAGAGCCAAAAGAGACAAGAGGCCACCATGGGGTCCAGCCGCTACTTGTGCAGCTGCAGGACCCTGCTCAGCTTGTCTGTTAGGGCACTGAGCTGGCCCGGCAGATACACTGCCCGCAGGAGCATCCCTTTGCGGAGCGCAAAGGAGCAGAGAGCCACTGCCCCTGTGCCCCCCTGCTTGTTCACATAGAACATCACCACCTTATTGTCCATTTCAACCAGCACTGACTGGTGCTGCAGACAGAGGTGAAAGGCTCAGAGAGCCAGGAATATGGCCCGAAGCTCCAGCAGGTTGATCTGCAGTTGGCTTTCTGACTGCGGCCAGCTGCCCTGGGTGTAGCAATCTTCGCAATGAGCACCCTAACCCAGCAGAGAGGGGTCCATAGAGAGACCCTCTGGGGATCAGAGGCCTGGAAAGGCATCCCTGCCTGGAGGCACTGCGGAACCTGCCACCAGCCGAGGGAGTCCGCAAGTTGGCGAATCACCATCACCCTGTCCCGCAGCCGTCCGGTGGCATGGCTCCACTGGGAGCGGAGGAGGGCATCCAGAGTGACGTGGACTGTGGATGCCATGTGGCCCAGCAGGCTCAGCAGGAGGCGAGCAGTGTCCTGAGGTGGTCGGCTCTGTCCTGAGGTAGGAACACTCTGGCCTGAAGGGTATCTAGCCGGACTCCTATGAACTTCAGACATTGTCGGAAGGAGGTGAAACTTGGGGTGGTTTATAACAAGCCCCAGATGTTGTAGGACATTGATGGCTTGGACCATGGCCTTCTGCACCTCGGCGGCTGAGCCTCCTCAGATGATCCACTTGTCCAGCTATGGGAAGATGAAGGCCCCTTGGAAGCAGAGGTGGGCATGACCACCGCTAGGCACTTGGTGAAGACCCCTGGAGTGGAGGCAAGACCAAAGGGTAGGACCCTGTATTGGTAGTGACCACCCTCCACTACAAACCTGAGGTACTGCCTGTGGCTGGGATGGATGAGGATGTGTGTGTATGCAGCCTTTAAATCCAAGCAGCACAGCCAGTTTCTCTGCTGGTATGGCAGCAGCATCCCAAGGGAAAGCACCTTGAACTTCTCCCTCACCAGGAACCTGTTCAGGTCCTACAGGTCGAGGACGGGCCTTAGGCCCCCCCTGCTCTCTTTGGTATGAGGAAGTACCAGGGAGTAGATCCCTCTGCCCAGAGGCATGGGGATATAGATTCCATGGTCTTGTCCTTAAGAAAGCTTGTGAGCTCCTGCAGTAGCAAGGTCTTGTGGAGGGGAGTCCTGGTGGGCTCTCCCGGGAAGAATGTAGGGGGAGTCTGCTCCAAGTCGAGGAGGTAGCCCTCCTTGACCACCTGGAGTACCCAGGTGTCAGCGATGATAGTTAACCACCAGTGGGCAAACAGAATCAGACGTCCCCCTGTGGGCTGCTGAAGTGGGCTTTCTGGGTGTGAAGAGGCTATGCCCAAGGAGTCATAAGCTCCCGCCAGGCTGTGGCGGTGCCGGAGCCTGGGTTTTGGGAGTCTTTGGCTTACAAGGGCCAAGCTCTTGTCCCTTGGCCTGCTGACCCTGCTGGGGAGGTCTGATACTGAAGGCAGTTTCCAGAAGCTCTTCCCTTCCTCAAGTAAGGGAGCTTTTTACTCTGGATCTTCCGTTGGGGAAGTGTTGCAGTCTTCTTGGCGAGCCAAGTGCTCGTCAGAAATTCGGACTCCAACTCTGCAGCCTTATCTGTTACAAATGGGAATAAAACCGCTGAAGAACAACATGGGGAGTCCAGAGGATCTAATAGACTCTGCATCCTCAGCATACCCCCATCAAGATGATAGTGGTGGTAGCCTGGATGGACAGAGGGCTGGAGGGAAGCAGATGCCACAAAGTCCAAAAGAGGTGTTGGAGTGCGGCTTGGCTAGCATCTGCTGAAGACAGAGCCACCACTGAATGGAGTCCGCCAGAAGGGTGACTACTACTCTGTCCCGAAAGCCCTACGCTTGTTTCCATTGGGAGGAGAGGGTTCCTTTGCACTTGGCGCATGTGAAGATAGGTACAGGGGACTACATGGACTGTGGAGGCCTTGTGACCCAACAGATGAAGCATGCATCTTGCCATGGTGTGACGACTGCGCTGAATGATGCCTGCCAGTTCTGTGAGATGTTTGAGATGGTCCTCAGGTAGGAAAGCTCGAGTCTGAGTCGTGTCGAGAGCACTTATGAATTCTAGACTCTGAGTAGGAGAAAGGTGTGACTTTGGAAAATTTATGACAAATCTGAGATGCTCGAGCACTGAGACGATGTGTTGAATGGACAGATGCACCATCTGTGATGTCTTGCCCCTGATGAGCCAGTCGTCTAAGTAGGGGAAGACGAAGATGCCCAGGGTGCGGAGATAGGCAATGACTACCACCAGACATTTTGTGAAGATTCTTGAGGTGAATGCCAGGTCAAAGGACAGGACTCAATACTGGTAATGCCCACCATCAAACATGAAGCGAAGGTATTGCCTGTGAGACGGATGAATGAGGATGTGCGTGCGTGCGTGCGTGCATCCTTTAGATCCAAAGAACAGAGCCAATCGTTCCTCTGAAGATAGGGCAGTAGGGTTCCTAAAGAAACCATCTTAAACTTCTCTTGTACTAGGAACTTGTTGAGGTTCTGGAGGTCTAGGATGGGATGAGATGGACCCCCGCCCGCCTCTGTGGACATGAGGACAGTATCTGAATTCAAAAAAGCATGGGACAAACACAGAGGATCTCTAAAGGTAAAAAGGGGACTATTGTAATTGATATGAAAGGGCAGACTAGATAGGCCATGTGGTCTTTTTCTGCCATCATGTTTCTATGTTTCTATGATTTTTTTGGGAATAAGGAAATACCGGGAGTAAAACCATAACCTTTCCTGTGTCCAGGGAACAAGTTCTATCGCACCCTCTCTTAGAAGGGTAGTGATATCCTGCTGTAACAGAGGCCGATGGAGCGGTTCTAGAGGATACTCCCCTAGAAAGAAGAGAGGAGGTAACTGGGAGAAATGTAGCAGGTACCCCCTGAGGATGACCTATAGAGTTCAGAGCTCCGATGTTATGAGGGGCCATCTGTGGGCAAAACGGACCAGCCTGCCTGCAATGTGAGTAGACTGCAGGTCCTTCAGGGGAAGAGTGGCAATGTTCTCCAGAAAGCAGTCAAAAGCTAGCCCCAGGTTGGAGCTGCGAGGCTGGTTGTGGCTTAGGAGGTTTGGGCCTCTTAGGCTGGTGAGGAGCCTGAGGCTTCTGCTGACCTTGGTGAGAATGATAGGGGGTGTAAGCTGGATAAGAGGGGTAATACTTCTTAGGATAAAATGATTTCTTTACAGAGGCCTTCTTTCTAGAAGGATCAGCTGTTTTACAAGAGAGACGCTTCATGGTAAGGTCATCAGTCTCAATTTCACCAGCCTTCTCCCTCCAGCCTTTACCAAAGAGGTTCTCACCTTGACAGGGAATGTCTGCTAGAATGTCTTGGACCCACTGTTCGAGGTCAGAAGACAGCAACCAAGCCAGTCTTCTGGCCCCAATGCCCACCACTGCAGCTCTGCTGGTAGACTCAAAAGAGCCGAAAGTTGCTCTGGTGATGAACTTGGAACAGTCCTGACCATGCTTAAGGCCCGGTAGGCATCCAGCTTCTCTGAAGGAATTATAGCAGGGAACTCATCAAGATTCCTCACAATGTCCCTAAAGAACATGCCCATATAAAGCATGTAAGAATTATGCAGCAAGCCAACATCGAATCTGGGAAGCATTGGCAGTCAAAGGAATCAATGGTATGCGTCTCCCTTCCAGGAGGAACCAAAGAGTGTTTTTTAGTACTCTTGAGCTGGCGCATGGCTGACTTGACCACCATAGAATGGTGAGGGAGTTGAGCTTTCTGGAATCCCAGGGAATCGGGAACCTGGTACATGATGTTTAGCCTCTTACTGACCAAGGGAACCGAGAGAGGGGTCTCTCATATCCGAAACATGAGGACCTGTAGATTACGATGGACTGGAAGAGTGGCAGCCTCCTTAAGAGTTGAGGGATTCTGCAATATCTCTAGATCCTTGGCTCTCTCTTCCATCTCTATGCCCACAGAGACCGAGAGCGCCTTGGCCATGTTCCGGATGAAGTCCTGGAAGGACATGTCCTCTGGCGGGGATCGGCGGTGAAGGGTCTGACGGCACATTATGGTGCCTCTGTGAAACAGGGGACTCGGACTCCGATACCCAGGCATTGGAATCGGAGAGGAAGTCAAAATAGCGACTGACACAGTCGTGTCTCCGCTGCCAATCTAATGTCGATGGACGATCATGATGCCAATGCCCTGAGGCATTGGAACCACAGAAGCTCGAGGCAGGTTCCTCCTGCAGCCAATAAGACTCAGCCGATTCCAGGCTCGGAATGGATCCAGAGGGTCCCGATGACAGCAGTTCCAGGCTCGGCATCGAGACTTAGGCTGCCGAGACTTTGAAATGCTCAATTCCAGGCTTGGTATAGAGACCTGGCTCCCAAGGACCTTGAGGCCACCAGCATGGATGTCGCCAGGAGCGCAGCCAAACTCCTCTTGATGGACAGCATGTGCTGCTCGAGGGAGATGGAGTATGTCTGGGTGGACTCTGATACAAGACTCTGGACCACCATCCCAGACAATGGAACCGGAGGCTCTCCAGAGGTCAAAGCCTCGGTAGCACTCTGCAGCCCTCTTGTTCTTTGGAGGTGGATTCCTCCCGCTGGGGCTGTTAGCTGGCCACTCTTGGCTCTCAGGATTGGAGTCCCGCTGAGGCAAGCTCCAGTGCCGATGTCCAAGGGATCAATCCCAGGAATCGGCATCAGTCTTCAAAGTCAAAAGGCTGAGATGCCGATGTAGCGTCAGTGGTCAGCTCTTTCTTACCACAGCTTCTCGGTTCCAGAGGAGCGCAAGAACCGCGGAAAAAACAGGAGCCCCGAGAGGGTGTTGACGTCAAAGAAGAGTGTGTGAGGCTGCAGAGTCAGATCCAAAAAGATTCTTGCATTGCTTTTCCAGGTTTTTTAACCCTTTATCATTTGCTGACAGAGATTACAAGATTCTGAGTTATGGTCAAGGCCCAAGCACTGTAAGCACCAATTGTGCTTGTCGGTGGCCAAAAATAGTGCGGTTGTAGTTAGTACATTTCTTGAAACTTCTGGCTGGCTTCTCCATGTCAGGATAAAGCGTAGTTACTCACCTGTAACAGGTATTCTCCAGGAATAGAAGGAATCAGTCCTCACATATGGGTGATGTCGGCGCCAATGGAGCCCGCGTGGAGCATTTCCCCAGCTTTCAAAGAAAACCTTTGGGGATATTATCTCACATGCGTGGTCACCTTCCCACCAAAAGGTGCCATCTTGCTCAGTCAGATGACATAGCTAAGATGGCAGTCGGGCAAAAATAAAAGGACAGCAACTCCAAGGGGAGGAGGGAGGGTTGTGAGGACTGATTCCCGCTGTTCTCCAAGAACACCTATTACAGGTAAGTAACTACGCTCAACCACGTTGAGGTCCCATTCTGCTGCCAGAGTGTGGACAGGAGGCTTGGAAAGCAGAAGACTCCTAAGGCTAGATAAGGGCTTTCCCCCCACTGAGTGGTGGTGAGCAGCTATGGCGCTCAGATGCACCTGGACTGAGTTAGATTTCAGCCCTGTGCACAACAGATGCACTTGGTACTGGAGAACCAGCTGGACGTGACAGGAGAACGGGTTCTTCCTATCTGTGCACTGCAGAGCAAACCTGCGCCATTTAAAGGCACAAACCCTCCTCGTGGAGGGTTTCCTGGAGGCTAGCAGGATTTCTTCAACCTCTTGTGGTAGGTTGAGCAGGGTCAAGGCTACCCTCTCAGCAGCCAGGCCGTTAGAATCAATGACCCCACAGTGGGGTGCAGAAGGGAGCCTTCCTTGGCCCAGGGGTACTGGGAGTGTCACCGCCAGCGAGAGCAGTAGTGGGAACCAGGGTTGCCTGGGCCACCAGGGGGCAATCAGTATCCCCGATGCCTTCTCTTTCTAAATTTTGAACAGTCTTGGTGACTTGGGGAGTCGGTAAGAATGCATACAGCAGTCCCTCGGAACATGAGATCAGGAACGCATCTGTCGCTACCCTCTGTGGGTGCAGTTGCCTGGAACAGAAGCAAGCCAGCTGTGCGTTGTCGGGAGAGGTGAAGAGGTCCATCTCAGGCCCGCCCCAAAGGCGGAAGAGCTTCTTCGCCACTGCAAGTTCGAGACACCACTCGTAAGGGCGGAGGACTCTGCTGAGTCTGTCTGCTAGGTGGCTGTCCTGACCCAGGAGGTAGACTGCTTGTAGGAGCATGCCGCTGTGCCCTGCAAAGCTGAGGAGGGCTACAGCCTCCTGGCAGAGGGAGTACAAATCTGTGCCCCCCTGCTTGTTTATATAGAACATTACGACCTGGTTATCTGTCTGGACCAGTACAGGTCTGTTCTGCAAGAAGGAGCAGAACATAAATAGGGTGAAGGCTACCACCCGGAGTTCCTGGAGGTTGATCTGTGGTAGAGACTCCTCCCTGGACTAGCAACCCTGAGTGCGGTGAACTCTGCATTAAGCTCCCCAGCCCTGGAGAGAGGCATCTGTGGTCAGGATACACTTCGGTGGGGCACCTGGAAGGGCATCCCTGCCCAAAGGAGGGTCTGGGTTCTGCCACCAGTCGAGGGATCTCGCCAGCTGGTGGGAGACTGACCCTGTCCCGGAATCGGCCCGTGGCGTGGGTCCACTTCGAACGCAGACACCACTGGGTTGTCCGCATGTGCAGATGGGTTAAGGATGTGACACGGACCGTGGAAGCCATGTGTCCCAGCAGACACAGGAGAAGGCAAGCATCATGAGGTGCTGGACCTCCCTTGCCAGCTGTTTGAGGCATGCTGCCCTCTGGCCTGCATCGTGTCCAGCTGAGCACCAATGAACTCTAGTTCTTGCACCAGAGAGAGATGTGATTTGGGTTAGTTGATGACGAACCCCAGATGTTGCAGGAGGATGGTACGTGCTGTGCCCTGCCTTTCGGCCGCAGCAGCTCTGGACCATCCAGGGGGCCGTTCCAGCGTCGGGGAGTAGAGCGGGAAGTCTTGCTCCTCCCCGATCAGCTCCCCGAGGCCAATCCAGCATCAGCAGCCAACTTTAAAAGTACAGTCCTCCCTCGGCGTGCCCGCGCCTGAGGGCCCTTTAGTGTGGCCCTTAGACATGGACCGGAGGCTCCACTATAATGCTCTCCCCAGTCACCGGGATCTCCACCAGATAATACTGTTCTGGGCGATCTGACATGGTCGGTGAATGCAAATTGATACGCCTGTTAGTCTGCCTCGCTTAAAAGCTTTATATTGTTTCATTGTAATGTGCTTGAGCTATTGTTACTAAATATCTGTACCATTTGGGAGCTTGTATCCATTTTGCACCCTCCTCCAGTAATAATAGTCTCAGCCCTTTGCTTATCTGAAGCCCATCCCTCTCGTCCCTGTTCTGATCCACCTCCATACTGTTCATTAACTCTGTAAGTGTGGTGCCCTCACAACTTCCAAACCCGCCCTCTGAGCTATTCCATTTCTCAGCTCACAGAGTCTATTCCCTAAGCTCTGTCAAGCTTGCTTGGGTGCTCTGCCTCAAATTTTAAATTTTCGCGCCATCAGGCGCCGGCACCAGGAAGCCCCCGCTACCACCAGCAGCTCTCCCCTTCCCGGGGATCGAGCCACCAGCGGCAGGAGGGGCCAGCGATCACCGGAGCCCAATCCGGGCTCAGCAGCCAGCTTTAAATTTTCGCGCCATCAGGCGCTGGCACCAGGAAGCCCCCGCTACCACCAGCAGCTCTCCCCTTCCCGGGGATCGAGCCACCAGCGGCAGGAGGGGCCAGCGATCACCGGAGCCCAATCCGGGCTCAGCAGCCAGCTTTAAATTTTTGCGCCATCAGGCGCCGGCACCAGGAAGCCCCCGCTACCACCAGCAGCTCTCCCCTTCCCGGGGATCGAGCCACCAGCGGCAGGAGGGGCCAGCGATCACCGGAGCCCAATCCGGGCTCAGCAGCCAGCTTTAAATTTTCGCGCCATCAGGCGCCGGCACCAGGAAGCCCCCGCTACCACCAGCAGCTCTCCCCTTCCCGGGGATCGAGCCACCAGCGGCAGGAGGGGCCAGCGATCACCGGAGCCCAATCCGGGCTCAGCAGCAGCCAGCTTTAAATTTTCGCGCCATCAGGCGCCGGCACCAGGAAGCCCCCGCTACCACCAGCAGCTCTCCCCTTCCCGGGGATCGAGCCACCAGCGGCAGGAGGGGCCAGCGATCACCGGAGCCCAATCCGGGCTCAGCAGCCAGCTTTAAATTTTCGCGCCATCAGGCGCCGGCACCAGGAAGCCCCCGCTACCACCAGCAGCTCTCCCCTTCCCGGGGATCGAGCCACCAGCGGCAGGAGGGGCCAGCGATCACCGGAGCCCAATCCGGGCTCAGCAGCCAGCTTTAAATTTTCGCGCCATCAGGCGCGCCCGCGACTGGCGGGCCCGCGCCTGAGGGCCTCGCCAGAGGGCCCTTTGGCGTGGCCCTTAGGCGGAGCACGAGAGGCGGCACAACAGAGTCCTCACCCACTACCTAACTGCCTGATACCTGACTATTGAACCAGCTTCTACCAACGTCTGAACCTTTCGTTATCGTCATGCTGTAAGGCAAGATTTCATCTCCATATAGCAGTTTCTCTCCCAGTCGGGGTAGAGCGGGCCGGAGATTACAACACCACCCACATGAACGCTTTGGCTGGCCACGACTCACATCCATGTCTCGCATGCTCAGTAATTTTCAAGATTCTGCTCTCTCTCACTGCCTCAAGTAAGAGTATATATACCCCTATGTATTCTGCTAATTAACCTTATCCCTGAAGTCTCTCATGTAATTATATACTGCTGAATAACCATCTCTCAGAAAGCTCTCACATAATATGTACCTGCTAATTTGTACCCCACCGAACAGCCTTTGTCTCTAAAACTCAGTCAGAGATAGACATATTCTGAAATCTTTCATATACTTTGTGTACTACTTATTAGCTCTACCTCAAATTACTGTATTGTTGATATGTTTGATCCCATTTTGCCTGATGCACAATACTAGAACTTGCATAATTTACATCTGTGTACACCCTGCCCTCTTCGCACATCCAAACTAGTTCAAAATATTGCATTATCTCCCTTTGGCAACTCTCAGTAGTCAGTGACACCCACCAACACAGCATAGACTTACCACCATCACCTTAACATCAAGGCCGACACCAGACCTTCAGCATTCAAAATCAACACTGAAATGGCCCCACCCATCACGGCCATAATGAGCTGCCTCCTGATCTTTTCTTGGATGATTGTTGAGTCCTTAGCCCTATTCCACGCTACTAATCAAATTCCAATACTCCAGCACCATGCCAAAACATGGACAAATTCTTCCTATCCTAACCACCTAAAGAACACCCACACACGCCAATCATATTTGTTACACATAGCCCTCCAACATACCAAACAAGCGAAACCAGAGAAATCCTCTCTAGTTCTTAATTGCGCCCTTATAAATGCGAGATCTATTCGTAATAAATGGCCAGTTGTCACTGACTTAATTACATCCCACAATCTGGATATTCTCTTAATAACTGAAACCTGGTTATCCGACGTAGACAATGTAATTCTCAACCAACTACTACCCAACAACTTCACAATCCACTCCCGGCACAGAGAAATCAAAAGAGGAGGAGGGGCCCTTATTTTGACCAAAACGGACTTGCATTTTCATACAACAGACTCTTCAAGTACCAACAATCTTGATATCGTATCCATTGCAAACGACCAATGTGCCATCAACCTTCTATATAGAGCTCCCTCATCCTCAACTGACGATCTCTGCAACATCCTCGACCTAGCAGCCAACACTCGCAACCTCAACCTATCAAACTGGATACTAGGAGATTTCAATCTCCCATCACTTCACTCAAGTCATGCCACTGCCCTCCTAGAAGCAATTAGTGATCTGGGCTACAGACAAATTATCAACAAACCCACCCACACCAAAGGGAACATACTGGACATGATTTTTGCCCCTCTGTCAGTACAAGAACCAAATGAAAAACTTGTGACATCACTCACCTCTGTACCATGGTCAGACCACAAGCTAATCAATTTCAGCATACCTATCAACAACATTTCGCTACACAACAATGGAACTTCAAGCAACACCTCTTCTCGAAACTTCAGAGCCTTCAATAAAGATCTCATACTGGCAGAAACTCTTCCCCTATACGACAATGCAACCCTCAACCTCGACAACTTAATCTCCTCATGGAATAAGAGTCTTAGCTCTGTTGCTCAAAAACCTACAAAGAACAACATCTCAAAGAATAGAAAACATTCCCCTTGGTTCTCTCCTGAACTAGGTGTCTCCCGCTCACATTTACGGAAACTAGAGAAAAGATGGAGGCGTTCCCACTCCGCCGTAGACCAGTCAGCGTACAGAACTCACCTTGCAATCTACAGAGAAGCTATCCTAACAAATATGAAACAATACCATACCGACACCCTCAAAAGATCACTAAACAAACCACGTGACCTTTTCGAACTAGTTAAATCATTCTCTAAGGAACCATCCCCATGTCAACCTGAAGAGATCCACCCACAAGAGTTTGCCAACCATTTACAATCCAAGCTACTTCAAACTGATAAAGTTAATATGTTCATAGCACAAGACACCGCCAGTCCAACTTCCCTTTCTAAGTTCTCCACACCATCCAAGAAACTTGTTGAAGATACTATCGCAGCCCTCAACACCACGACTGCACAAACCGACCCCTGCCCCGCTTATTGGATTAAAAATTTACGAACAGAACTCAGCCCACTTATCACAAAAATGATGAACTTATCTTTCACAAATGGATCCTTCCCTGCAGCACTCAAGCAAACATCCATCAGACCTCTGTTAAAGAACCCTAAACTGGACCCAAGCAAAGTTGAATCCTACAGACCCATAGCCAGTATACCTCTCCTAGCCAAAATAATCGAAAAGGAAGCACAAAGGCAACTACAAGACCATATAGATTTAGCCTCCCCACTAGACCATCGCCAACATGGCTTCAGGGAATACCATGGCGTCGAAACCCTACTTACCTCTCTCTTCAATAAAATTTGTCACAGGTATCGACAACATCCACCAAGGTTTCGCTCTCATCTTCATAGACATTGCGGCAGCCTTTGACTCTGTACACCATGGTCTGCTAGTAGAACGACTAAAAAAAAAGGGCATAAATGGCACCGCCCTCGATTGGTGCAGATCATACCTTGAAGGCAGATGGCAGCATGTAAAATCAGGATCAAGATCTTCCGAACCCTTCCATCAACGACAAGGCGTCCCCCAAGGGTCTTCCCTTTCATCTCTCTTATTTAATATTTACATGCAACCTATTTTCAACATTATCGGATCATTCAAGGTCGATTGTCTAATTTATGCTGATGACATCCTCCTCTTCATGCCATTTTCCACACAACAAATGGACCTTTCGCCACTGATCGACTGCTTCAACGCAGTCTCCGAATGGCTTCTGTCACAAAACCTCAGGATCCAACACAAAAAGTCTGAGGTGCTATTCATCACCAGAGACCAGAATTTCTGCCCTCCACCTCATATAAAGGTCAAAGAAGCGGAGCTCCAAACCAAATCAGCAATTCGGTACTTAGGGGTCACCCTCGATCAACGACTAGATATGAAAACCCATATATCCAACATAGTCAGAGCCATATATTTCAAAATCCGGTCACTCAGACACCTGCAATCCCTTCTAAGCCCGGAAGACTTCCGAACAATATACCAAGCCCTGATCTTGCCACACTTTGACATTGCCAACGCCATTCTCCAAGGTCTCCCTCAATCAACGCTCAATCCGTTGCAACTTGCCATGAATGCCGCAGCCAGAGTCTTAGTAGGAGCAGCAAGATGCGACCATATAACGCCTATCCTAATACAACTTCATTGGCTCCCCATACAAGGAAGGCTTGCATTCAAATCTTTGTTACTCACTTTCAAATCCATCCATGGCATTACCTCCCCCTCATTAACCGACATCATTCAACCCATTCCTCCCAACAGAATAAGGAGAACCTCATCAACGAATGCGCTAGTAGTACCAAAGGCTTCAACAAAGTACACAACCGCAACATCTAACAGGGCATTCAGTATCTATGCCCCAAAATGTTGGAACACATTACCACCAGGCATCCGTGCGATTACTGACTTAACACAATTCAGAAAGGCTCTCAAATTCCATTTATTTACTCAGTACTACCAGATTAACCCAACCCCTACATAATTGCCTCTCCCTTACCTCCTCAAGTTAACATATCAACCCTATCGCACACATGTACACACATGTACACCCTAAATTCTCAGACTCGATCTCCTTGTACATATGTATTTAGTTCAGTTTGCATTCCCTGTGTTATCCAAGTTGCAACTCCTGTTCTCTGTAAAGCATAAACATGTTATCCAAGTTGTTACTCCTGTTCTATGTGAAGCCAAGCAGTTTGTTATGGTCATTTTGTTGTATGTAAACCGCGCTGACAATAGTGCGGTATATAAGAAATTGTAATAAATAAATAAATAATAAATAAATAAATAATAAATTATTGCCTCTTCAAGATCCCTGCAATCTTCTTTGCAGTACAATAGCTTGGTATCACATATTATCATTGGCCTTGTTTTTCTTGACCCTATTCATCACTTGGGCTGAATCCTACTCATAGCATCATGAAAGTCAAAGTCTAGTTATTTAGCACACTGCCTTGATACCAAGAAATGTTGTTCTTGCCTGTTAAAGTTAAGTTACTGGTTCTGATGTTTCATGCCTGTTCTTTATGCGTTCTCTGTAAAGTTGCTTGTTGCTTGTTTGTAATGTTCCTTGTAAACCGCTCTGATATTAAATAGTGCGGTATATAAAAGCTAATAAATAAATAAATATCCTCTGCGGCTGTGCCGCTCTTGATAAGCCAGTCGTCCAAGTAGGGGAAGAGGAACACCCCTTGTAGGCCGCAGATGGGTGATTACCACTGCTAGACACTTTGTGAACACTCTTGGCAAGGAGGCCAGGCCAAAGGGAAGTACCCCGTATTGGTAATGGCCTCTCCCTACCATGAATCTCAAATATTTCCAGTAAGATGGGTGGACCATGATTTGTGTAGAGGCATCCTTTAGGTCCAAGGAGCAAAGCCAGTCTCCATGCTGGAGATAGGGCAGTAGTGTCCCAAGGGAGAGCATTTTGAACTTCTCCCACACCAGGAACTTGTCCAGGTTGGGCCTGAGACCCCTGATTCTCTTGGGGAAAAGAAAGTACCTTGAGTAGAAGCCCTTGCCCCAGAGGTGCTGGGGAACAGGCTCTACCACCCTGTCCCTTAGTAGACCTGCTAGCTCTGAGAGCAAAAGAGCCTGGTGAAGGAGAAGTCACACTGGCTCTCCTGGAAAATGCCCTGGAGGTGGTAGTTGGAAGTAGAGGTGGTAATCCTCCTTCACCATCCGGAACACCTACTGGTCTGAGGTGACCTCGGGCCACCTGTGGGCGAAGAGTGCCAAGCGGCATCCTGTGGGCTGGTGAGGGTCTCCACCCTGGGAGTCAAAAGCTCCCGCCAGGTTGAGTCGGAGCTGGTTTCTGCAGCTTGGGGAGCCTTTGGCTTCCTGGGTCCGTGTCCCTGGTCCTTGGGCTGGGGTCCCTGGTGCTGCTAGTTTAGAAAGACCTGGTGGTGGTGACTCTGATGTAAAGGGCCCCTCTTCCTCGAGAAAGTTGGCCTTTTCCCCAACGCTTTCTTATGGGGAAGGGTAGAGGTCTTCTTTGAGAGCCTCTGCCTGGTCACCACCTCGGCCGCTTTGTCAGCCATAGGTTTTCCAAATAGATTCTTCCCGGTGCAAGGGACATCCAGCAGTTTTTTCAGGACCCATTGCTCAAGGTCCGAGGTCTGCAGTCAGGCCTGGAATAGAGTACCGATGCCTGCAGCTGCTGCCCGGGTTGCAGCCTCGAACCCATCGTAGGACAAGAATTTGGAGCAGTCCCGGATGGTGGCTACCAAGGTCCGGAACCATTGCAGGGGTTCCCCAGCGAAGCCTGCTGAGAAGCCAGTGAGCTCCTGGATGAGGCTCTTAAGATGCATCCCTGTGTAAAGCTCATAGGTTTGTATCCATCAGCTCAGCATGGACCCTTGGAAACACGCCACAGGGCATCGAGGGCCCTGGTCTCTCTACCCGGGGGTACAGAAGAATAAGTCTTCTGGCAAGCTTTTGCATCAAGTACTCCACCACCATGGAACTGTTGGGAAGCTGGGCCTTCTGGAAGCTTGGACTCCTCTTGGCGCAGTAGATGGTGTCAAGGGGTCGGATGACCACTGGCACCGAGGCCGGGGTCTCTCACATCCATAGGAGCAGCCGTTTGAGGATGGATTGCACCTGCAGTGACAGAGCCTCCTTTGGGGGAGACTCATACTGGAGGATCTCCAGCTCGTCAGTGCACAGGTCCTCCTCGGACTCTGTGCGGACAGAGAGGGTTCAGGCCATGTCCTAGACAAAGTCGTGGAATGCTACGTCCTCAGGTGGGGAATAGTGTCAGAGTTCCGGGGGAGATGGCTCCGAGGGGATGTCTCGGTGTCGAGAGGTCTCAGGGGAGGCCTCGACGTCGAACTCCCAGTCTGACACAGAGGGCATTGAGGAGTCCGAGGCTTGGAGTTCCCACGCCTCGAGGCCTGTATCGGGAAATCGAGACCCCCTGACCGATCTTGGGTCAGACTCCCAGAAACTAGCCGGGGAGGACCAGACACCCGAGGATTGGGACCGGGACCTCGTTTGATGCCGAGGGCTGGCTCAAGGATGATAGCGCTCGGGGCCTGGCTCAACTCCAGAGGATGCCACCACAGTCGGAGGCCCGGTTGTCGGGGCAGCTGATGCAGACAAACTTGACATCATCGCCTGCTGCATGGTCAGGATGGCAGAGATAATCTGTTCCAGGACCGCCATTCTGGCCTTGATACCAGAAGGCTCCGCAGTTTCAGCATGGGCACAGAGGTTTTCAGGACTGGCATCAGCACTCTGGAGAGCGCATCCTATGAGGACTACGGTCACTACCGGCCGAGGACTCCTTCCTAGAGACCTTAGGAGGGTGCTGCTTGGAGTCTGCCTGGGTCCGGCGTCTTTCCAGAGGGCCGCCGCCACGGGACTCCAAAAAATCCCGGGCCACATGGGAGGTGCTCGGCTTCGGGCTCAGCATCGGGGAAGCCGAAGCAGAGTCAGACTGTGGGAACATCTTCTCCTGCAACTCCGACCGTCTCTTGTTGGTCCAGGGCGGTCATGTGCTGACACAGGTCACAGGGGGTACTGTCATGGTCCAGGCCAAGGCAGTGCAAGCAGCAGTCGTGGGTGTCTGTGACAGACATGATTTGACTGCAACAGTCACACTTTTTAAAGCCACCAGGAGACATAGTGGATCACATCCGGACGGGGTCAAAAAAGAACACGAACGCTGGTTGGGGCGAACCTCGCTGAAAAAAGAGAAAGGATCCGAAAACAGCACCGGCTCGAGGCAGTAAGAGGAACCGGTATGCAAATTTGGAAAAACTCCCTAAGAGGATAATTTTTAAGGAATTTTTTCAGGGATACGAGACATGCGTCCATTGGGCTCCGCAGAAAAAAGGAGACTGAGCAAGATGGCACCCTTGGATGGGAAGGGACCACGCATGCGTGGTAGCATTCCCAAAGGCTTTCTTTGAAAGCTGAGAAAATGTTCTGCGCGGGCTCCGTTGGCGCCAACGTCACCCATATGAGAGGACTGACTTCCTGCTTGTTCCTGGAGAACGAGCCTATGCCAAGTCAAAAGACACAATGGCAGCTGGAACAGATGAAAAAAACCCAGGGGAACAGGGAGACAAAAAAGAGAAAAATAAAAGCTAGTTGAAGTGCCAAAAAGGGCACCAGTGTCAACAAGCGATGATACCAAAGTAGAAGAGAAAGCATAAAGAAAAAATAAGCACCCCGAAGGACACAGAAGAAAAAGGTTTTACCTGCGGTGACTAAGACTGAGGAGAATCACTTGAAAGGCGAGAAGGCATGCAGGCATGTGTAGAAGGATGCTCCCAAATGCTTCCTATTGAATGCTGGGGAGTGTTGCTGCGCGGGCTCCGTCAGAGGACGTCACCCATATGTGAAGACTGCATTCCTGCTTGTTCCTGGAGATAAAAATCTTAATTGGGAGGGCTCAACAAAACATATTTCATTCCTATAAATGACAATACATTTACAAGGAAAATGGACTAGCAACTTTGCCCTTAAGGCTAGCCTCAGGACGCATACTGTGATGCAGCGGAGGCTGATGAGAGCCCTGATGAGAGAAGTGAACCTGTTTGTCAGCAAGGAAAAGATGTGCACAGAGTGCAATATTTACTGGGACCAGCTAGAGGGAGCAGGAGTGCAGTCAGGAAGACTGAAGGGCCACGCCTAGCTGGTCAGGAGCACATGACAAACATTTCACAAGCCTCAAGGAGAGGAGTCCTTTATAAGGAAGCACTGCCTCAAGTTAAACAGAAAGAGAAAGAGAGAGAGACACGGACACAGACAGAGACACGGACCCAGAAGGAGGAACAGAAAGAGAAAGCTGTTTGCTGGCAGAGGGGGAAGACTTATACGGATTGCAAGCAAGAAGCAAGGAGGAATCAGCTGGGAAGGAAAAGCCAGGCTGAGCAAGGAAGCCAGGATTTGGGCTGTTGCAAGAGCAGGCCTTTACCAGAAGAGCTGTTCCCACGGGTGAGAGAGGAATCAGACTTTCAGAGGAAAGCTTGGCACAAAGCTTCTGAAGGGAGGAAGTCAGCCTAAGGGAAAAACCATTCCTCATCGTGCTGCTGCAATAAGAGGTATGAGAATTATATTCCTACAAAGAAACCTTTGCCCTGTAAAAGTTCTTGTGAAAGAAGTGTGGAATCTCTAAGAAGAGAAAGCCCAGTTAATACTAAGGGGACACGTGGCCAGCGCTCCAGGCTAGGCCCGAGGCACTGGAAAGTATTAAGGGAAATATACAAAGCTCCAGAATACAATATTCCAGAGACTGTTAACACAGAATTCTTATGTGAGGGCAAAAAGAAAGATACTACTGATGAGAGCAGACCTCTCTCTGGTATCCTAAGGACGTCTCTCATACAATTCTTAAACAGCACCAAATTGGTAACATGAGATGACCTGGGAAAATTCAATAACAATCCAAAAAAACTTAGCAGAATTTTCTAAATTCTCCAGCCTACAATGTGTACTATGGGGCCGATATTCAAAACCCTTATCCAGATAGCCCATGGGGAGGGGGTGCTATCCAGATAAGGGCGCGGAGAGAGATATTTAGCAGCAATATCTGGATAGTGCTGCTGAATATTTCCACAGACTGCTCTGGTACAATTCAGTTAGTGCAGGGGCAGTCCATGGGTGGAGTGAAGGAGGTAGTGCTGCTATTCGGATAAGTGCTGACCTTATCTGGACAGCGGCAATTTTCATTGACACTTACCGGATAACTTAAGGCACATGGAGAGTGGGCCTAATTTATTATCCAGATAAGGCCAGCACTTAACCGGATAGAGCTACTGGGTCAGACCAATGGTCTATCAAGCCCAGTATCCCATTTCCAATAGTGGCAAATGCAGGTCACAAGTATCTGCTGGCTCCCAAAAGGTAGCAAGATTCCAAACTGCCTTCCAAAACAGTGGCGTTTTCAAGTCTACCTTAATAATGGTCTATGGACTTTTCCTTCAGGAATATGTCCCAACTTTTTAAAATCCAGCTAAGCTAACTGCTTTTACCACATCCACTGGCAATGAATTCTAGAGCTTACTTATGTTCTAAGTGAAATAATATTTTCTCCTATAAATTATAAATCTTTATAACTTCATGGTGCGTCCCCTAGTCTTTGTACTTTTTGAAAGAACAAACAATCGATTCACATCTACCCATTCCACTTTACTCAGGGTTTTATAGACCTCTTTCAAATTTATTTATTTATTAATATTTAGCTCACGCCTTTCCAAATGGTATTTCAAGGCACATTACATTTAGGTACGTAGGTATTTCCCTGTCCCGTGAGGACTTACATATCTCCGCTCAGCTTCTCGTCTGCAAGCTGAACAGCCCTAACCTCTTTAGCCTTTCCTCAGAGGAGGGTAAGTCCATCCCCTTTATCATTTTGGTTGCCCTCCCACTGCTGTATCCTTTTTGAAATGTGGTGACTAGAACTGAACACAATACTCAAGATGCAGTTGCACCATGAAGCAATTTAGAACTATTATGATATTCTTTATTCTTTTCCTAATAATTCCCAACATTCTGTTTTCTGTTTTGGCCACCGCTATACACTGAACAGATTTTAACGAATAGCACCTTATCTGCAAAGGGGATGATGATCCTCCTTTACAGCATCTCCCAGAGAGCCCTGGCTGTCACTGCCCCCTCACCAATCTGGAGTACACTCTCCTCCCCTCTGGAACTCGTGATCCTGGCATGCACATTGAGGCACTCCTCTCTTCTCACAGGACCAGGCAACTGTGCATCTTTGATCTGTGCCAGTAGCATGTCACTCACAGAGTGCAACTGATATGTTAGCACTGCTGCTATCTGGCCAAGAACCAAAGGCAATGGAGCAGCTCGCTTATCAGGATGATGCATAACTTCCAGATCTTGATGGCCAGCTGGCCCCAGAATGAAACCGGTAAAGCGTAGTTACTCACCTGTTCTCCAGGGACAGCAGGAATCAGTCCTCACATGTGGGTGACATCGGCGCCGACGGAGCCCTCGTGCGGAGCAAATCCCCAGCTTTCTAAGAAAGCCTTTGGGAATTGCATCACGCATGCGCGGTCCCCTTACCGCCCAAGGGTGCCATCTTAGCTAGTCAAATGACATAGCTAAAAGACGGCAAAAAGTAGCAAAAACAATATTAGGACTGCAACTCCAAGGGGAGGAGGGAGGGTCATGAGGACTGATTCCTGCTGACCCTGGAGAACACCTGTTACAGGTGAGTAACTACGCTTTCTCCAGGAACAAGCAGGAAGTCAGTCCTCACATGTGGGACTCCCCAGTTATAGGCTACCGAGAACCCACAGCTGAAAAATAGGCTCCCTCTACGAGAGCCGCAAGCAGCCACAATAGGAATCTAAGTGAGAGAGTAACACTCCGGTAGTCTGAAATCAAAGGGTCGAAGGGTAGGAGTTGCCTAGACCTCAAATAGGTTACGGAGTACAGCCTTGCCGAAAGCACTGTCCCGTTGGGATTCCCTATCCAGGCAATAATGAGTTGCGAAAGTCTGACCCAAAGACCAGGTGGCGGCCCAGCAGATGTCTGCCAGCGGAACAGAGCGGATATGAGCCACTGATGCAGCCATAGCTCTGACCCAGTGGGCCGTAACATGACCCTGCAATAGAAGATCAGCCACCCTATATGTCCAAGTGATGCAGTCTGCTACCCAGGTGGACAGCATACGTTTAGAGAAGGCCATCCCCAGTTTACTGGGGTCATAAGACACGAAGAGCTGAGAAGCCCTTCTATGGCCTTGTGTATGCTGAAGGTAGAAGGCCAACACCCTCTTACAGTCCAGGGTATGCAGCACTGCCTCTGCCTGACTAGCATGCGGCCTGGCAAAGAAGGTAGGCAGGACTACCTCCTGATTGAGGTGGAACAAAGAGACCACTTTTGGAAAGAACTTGGGGTGAGTGCGTAGCACCACCCTGTTCCTATAGAACGTTATATAAGGCCTATCGGACACCAGAGCCTGAAGCTCACTCACTCGCTGAGCCGAGGTGATAGCCACCAAGAAAACCACCTTCCAGGAAGGGAAGCATAGATGGCAGGTTGCTATCGGCTCAAATGGCGGACGAGTAAGCTGCCCTAAGACCACATTCAGGTCCCACTTGGTCGCCGTAGGGTGAGCCGGAGGGAAAACCGGGGGCTTCAGCAGAAGCAGACCCCTCAGGAACCTAGACACTAAGGGACGTGCAGAAAGGTGTTTTCCTTCCACTGGCAAATGGTGGGCCACCAAGGCACTGAGGTGAACCCTAACTGAGTTGGACTTAAGGCCCAAATCTGAGAGATGAAGAAGATAGTGCAGCACCACCACAACCTGGCAGGAGAAAGGATTTTCTTTCTGCTTTTCGCACCATACCCCAAACCTATGCCACTTAAAAGCATAGGTCCGTCTAGTTGACTGACTCCTTGAGGCTAGCAAAACATCTTCAACTTCATTGGGAAGTAGGAATGGTGCAAGAACTACCCTTTCAGCAGCAACGCCATCAGGTTGAGGGAGCGGAGGTTGGGGTGCAGAAGAGTGCCCCTCTCCTGAGAGAGAAGGTTGGGATAGGATCCCAGAAGGATTGGGGCCTCCACTGCCAATTGAAGCAGAAGCGGAAACCAAGGCTGCCTCGGCCATCTGGGGGCTACCATCTGGAGGCCCTGTCCTGGAGAATTTTGAACAGGGTTTTGGCCACCAGAGGCACTGAAGGAAATGCATAGAGGAGGCCCACAGACCATGAAATGAGAAAAGCATCGGCAGCCACCCTGTTTGGGTGTGGCTGCTTGGAGCAAAACTGGGACACTTGGAAGTTGTGTGTGGACTCGCAAACAAATCCAGGGTCGGCTGTCCCCAGACTTGGAAGAGCCACTGGGCCATGCTTGTATCCAGCTGCCATTCGTGGGGCTGGAGAATCCTGCTCAGCCTGTCGGTTAAGTAGTTTTCCTAGCCTGGTAGATAAATTGCCCTCAGATGCATGCCGTGCTGGACTGCAAAGGAGCATAGGTCCAGAGTTTCCTGACACAGCAGGCGGGACCCCATGCCTCCCTGCTTGTTCACATAGAACATGGCTACCTGGTTGTCTGTTTGTATTAAGACAGGCTGATGAGCCAAAGTTTGGCAAAAAGCTCGCAGAGCTAGGTGAATGGCACGAAGTTCCAGGAAATTTATCTGCTGCGTGCTTTCGTGTGGAGACCACACACCCTGTGCGCAGAACCCTTGGCAATGGGCTCCCTAGCCCTGCAGGGATGCATCCGTAGTCCGAACTCGTGTGTGTTGAGGAGTCTGAAAGGTCACCCCTGCCTCCAAGTGTTGTGATTGAAGCCACCAAGTTAAGGACTGCACTAGCCTTTTGGAGATCTTGACTCTGTCTCTGAGTTTGCCTGTGGCCTGTGTCCACTGGTCCCTGAGGCACCACTGAGCTGTTCTCATGTGGAGGCGGGCATTTGGTGTCACGTGTACTGTGGAGGCCATGTGTCCCAGGAGGCGCAGGAAGTGTCTTGCTGAAATTTGGGTCCTGCAACTTACTTGATGGGTAAGGCCCAGAAATCTCTGTGCCCTGTCTTCTGGCAGGTAAGCCCTTGCCTGAAGTATATCTAGTCTGGCCCCAATGAACTCTAATTGTTGAGCGGGAACTAGGGTAGACCTGAGGTAATTGACTACAAACCCTAGATGCTGAAGCAACTGAAGGGTGCGAGATGTGGTCTGTTGAGCCTCCAGAGCCGATGGGGCTCTGATTAGCCAATCGTTCAGGTATGGAAAGACAAACACTCCTTGGACTCTGAGGAAGGCCGCAACCACCGCCAGACACTTTGTGAATACCCTTGGGGCAGAGGCTTGGCCAAAGGGAAGCACTCTGTACTGATAGGGGCTTCCTCCTACCACAAAGCGAAGGAACTGCCTGTGGTCTGGATGAATTGGGATGTGTGTATATGCATCCTTTAGGTCTAAGGAGCATAGCCAGTCTCTCTGGTGGAGGTAAGGCAGCAATATTCCAAGGGAGAGCATTTTGAACTTCTCCCTCACCAGGAATTTGTTTAAGTTTTGCAGGTCGAGGATGGGCCTTAGGCCTCCTGTCCTTTTTGAAATCAGGAAGTACCTGGAATAGAAACCCCTGCCCTGCAGGTGGGTATGGCACCGGTTCTACCGCCTGGTCCTTGAGAAGACCTGCCAACTCCTTCAGAAGAAGGTCCTGGTAAAGAGGAGAGCGGATGGGCTCCCCTGGAAAGTAAGGGGGAGGCACTTGGCTGAAATGGAGCAGATAGCCCTGATGGACTATCTGGAGAACCCAAGTGTCTGTGGTAATGGCCTGCCACCTGTGGGCATACAGGGCAAGCCTTCCCCCTGTGCATTGCCTTTCTCCTGGGGTGAGAGCAGCTATGCCTTGAGAGTCAAAAGCTACTTCCAGGCTGGGCCAGAGCCGGTGCATGGGGTTTGGGAGCTTTCTGCTTACATGGACCATGCCCCTGTCCCTTGGCCTGCTGCCCCTGTTGGGGAGCCGGGGAGGCCTATATTGGGGGTAGCTTTGGTAAGCAGCACCCTTCCTCGGGAAAAAGGGCTTCTTACCTGAGCCCTTCTTTTTAGAAGGGGCAGAAGTCTTCTTCGAGAGCCGTGTCCTGGTCAGGTACTCAGACTCGATCTCAGCAGCCTTCTCGGTCATGGGTTTGCCGAAGAGGTTCTCTCCCCGGCATGAGACATCGATCAACTTGTCCTTAACCCATTGCTCAATGTCTGACGACTGTAGCCAAGCTTGGCGGCATGCACCGATACCAGCCACAGCTACCCGGGCCGATACCTCAAAGTCATCATAGGCTGCTCAAGTCATGAACTTCGAGCACTCACGGACTCCAGTGGACAAGGTCTTGAAGCGCTGCAAGGGTCCCTCGGAGAGACCAGCCGAGAACCCAGCGATCTCCTTTGCCAGGTCTTTGAGGTACATGCCCATGTACAGCTGGTAGGCCTGGATCCGACACGACAGCATAGAACCCTGGAAACACTTGGCCTGCTGCCCCTGTTGGGGAGCCGAGGAGGCCTGATATTGGGGGTAGCTTCGGTAAGCAGCACCCTTCCTCAGGAATATAAAAATGGGAATGAAGCAGATACCACACCATTCACAGAAGATGATGTGTTAGAACAATTTGCAAAACTGAAAGTGGACAAGGCCATGAGACCAGATGGGATACATCCAGGATACCGAAAGAGCTCAGAGAGGTTCTTGCAGGGCCGTTAAAGGATGTTTTCAACAGATCCTTGGAAACAGGAGAGGTTCCTCAGGACTGGAGAATGGCTGATGTGGTACCTCTACACAAAAGTGGTGACAGGGAAGAAGTGTCAAACTACAAGCCTGTGAGCCTTACCTCGGTGGCAGAAAAAGTAATGGAGGCGCTCCTGAAAGAGCGAATAGTGGACTTTCTCAAAACCAACAGGTTGTAAGATCCAAGCCAACATGGTTTTACCGAAGGACGATCTTGCCAAACAAATCTGATTGAGTTCTTTGACTGGGTGACAAGAGAACTGGATCAGGAGCATGCGATGGATGTCTTCTACATGGATTTCAGCAAAGCCTTTGACACTGTCCCTCATAGGAGGCTTATCAATAAACTCAGTAGTTTGGGGATGGGTCCCAAGGTGGCAAACTGGATCAGAAATTGGGTGACTGACAGACGACAGAAGGTGATGGTAAATGTAGCTCACTCAGATGAAAGGAAGGTGATTAGCGGGGTACCCCAGGGTTCGGTCCTGGGCCCGGCACTGTTCAATGTATTTGTGAGTGATATTGCTGAAAAACTGAATGGAAAGGTATGTCTTTTTGTAGATGACATGAAAATTTGCAACAGAGTGGACTCCCCCGAGGGAGTGGTTAACATGAGGAAAGATCTACAAAATCTGGAAGAATGGTCTAATGCTTGGCAATTAAGATTTAATGCAAAGAAGTGCAGTGTCATGCACTTGGGTAGCAGAAATACAAGGGAAATGTACGCAATAGGGGGCGAGAGGTTGGTGTGCACGGACCAGGAGAAAGACCTTGGCGTGATTATTTCTGTAGATCTCAAAGAGGCAAAACAGTGCGATAAGGCGGTGGCAAAAGCCAGGAGGATGTTGGGCTGCATACAAAGAGGAATTACCAGCAAAAAGGAAGAGGTACTAATGCCACTGTATAAGTCACTGGTGAGGCCTCACTTGGAATACTGTGTTCAGTTTTGGAGACCATATCTTGCAAAGGATGTAAAAAGAATGGAAACTGTTCAGAGGAAGGCGACCAAAATGATTTGGAGCCTGCATCAGAAGCCTTATGAAAAGAGACTAGAAGACCTAACTATGTACACTCTGGAGGAGAGGAGGGATAGGGGAGATACGATTCAGACATTTAAATACTTAAAGAGAAATAATGAACAAACAAACCTCTTCCAAAGACGGGGAAGCTGTAAAACTAGAGGGCATAACATGAAGCTGCAAGGTGGGAAATTGAAAGGCAATGTCAGGAAATACTTTTTCACTGAAAGGGTGGTGGATGCTTGGAATGTCCTCCCGATGGAAGTGATGGGGGCAAACAGTGATGGAGTTCAAAGTGGCATGGGACAGACACAGTGGATCCCTTTTACAGCAACAAGATAAAATCAAAATAAACTGAACCATCTAATTTCTCAACAAATAGGGGTGTCCTACACGGAGCGGCGGGTTCACCCCCAAAGACATGGGGAGGGGTGGCCTGCACAGAGTGGCAGGTGCACCTACTCCTGCCATATTGCTGGGCAGACTAGATGGACCATGCTGGTCTTTATCTGCCATCATTTACTATGTTACTATGTTACTTCCTGCCGAGGGCATCCAAGTTGTGGGCCTCCCTGCCAGAAGGCACCGAGGAGTGCATCTTCTGCCTCTTGAGCCGGTGCATGGCCAATTCCACAATCATGGAGTTGTGCAGCAGTAGTGCTTTCTGGAACCCAGGGCTCTTGCGAACTCGGTACCTCAAGTCGAGTCACCTGCTGATCACCGGCATCAACGCCGGCGTCTCCCACATGCAAAGCATGAGTCTCTCCAGGATCAGAGGCACTGGTACAGTAAGGGCTTCCCGAGGGGAAAGTCATACTGGACGATCTCAAGGTCTTCGGCTCGAGGCTCCTCCTCGGACTCCATAGAGAATGCCAAAGCCTTTGACATATCCCTTACAAAGTCCAAGAACAGAGTGTCCTCTGGGGGGGACCTTCTCCAAGGTTCGGACCTCGGAGAATCGGAGGGGATGTCCCGGGTTCAGCAGGTGTCCGTGGACTCTTCCTCCTCAGTCTCCCAGCCTGAGGCCTCCGAAGAGGAATCGAGCGGCTCCGGCCTCGAGGGCTTCGGCCCCGACGCCGGTGGAATCGGCATCGACGACCTCAGTCCCAAACGAGAGGCCGAGGGAGACCTCGGCCGAGGATTGTCTCGAGTACGCATGGTCTCGAGTATCGACTCGGCCTCCAGGTTCGACTTGGACGTCGATGGCCCGATAGTCCCGCTGCTGCTCCATGAAGGCAGACATGCTGCACTCCAAGGCCACCATTCTGAGACTGAGCTCAGAAGGCTCTCCAGCTCTCGGGTCGGGTCCCGACACAGGCTCTCCCGGGGGAGCGTCCACAACGAGGACAGCAGTTACCTGTCTTGGCTGGTCCGGTTCCCTTCGAGGAAATTTTGCAGGGCGCTCCAACTCCGAGAATCCGGGTCGGTGGTCGGGGCTCCGCGACCGGTCCCAGGAGGAACCAGGCCATTCAGAATCATCCAACGATGCCGCCTTTGAGGATTTTTTCTTCCTCCGATGTTCTTGCAAGGGAGACCCCCTTTCTGAGGACCCCCGACGCTGCTCAGGCTCAGAGTTCCCGAGACGTCGAGGCCTCAGACGAGGTCCAGGCCCGGGAGGGTACGGACTCAACAAAAATCCTATCATGCTGCTGCTGGCGGCTTCACAAGGCCTTAGCGGGCATTTTCCTACACGGGTCACATCCCTTTGGGTCGTGGTCTGGCCCGAGGCACCGGAGACAGCAGTCATGTGTGTAGGTGAGGGACATTAGTTTTGTACACTAATCACACTTTTTAAACCTGCTGGTAGCCATCGGGGGGAAAAGGGCCCCTGCAAGGTCGAAGCCTCGGGCTGCCAGGGAAAAAGAAAGAGAGCATGAACGCTAGTCACTAAGTACAAAAAACGAAAAATAGGACTGGACTCGATACCGGTGTACCGAGCCGAAGGCGGGAAGGGGAACAGTTGTCGATCCGATGGAAATAGAAAAAAAAATTCTAAGTTTTATCAACGTTTTCCTCAGGGACTACAGGACTATGTCCGTTGGGCTCCGTGGAAAAAAGGAGACTGGCTAAGATGGCACCCTTGGATGGGAAGGGGACCGCACATGTGTGATGCAATTCCCAAAGGCTTTCTTAGAAAGCTGGGGATTTGCTTTGCACAAGGGCTCTGTCGGTGCCGATGTCACCCACATGTGAGGACTGACTTCCTGCTTGTTCCTGGAGAAATAATACATATTACAGGGATGGTAGGTACTACAGAGGTGAGTTCTGGAATCAAGGTTGGTCGCAATTGCGCTGGTTTGGGGAGGGGGGCCAAGGACACTCCCCAATACTGAGCCTTTTCACTGCCCCATATAGAAGAAAGGAAAAATAAAAGTGAAGAAAATGACGCAAGAGTTCACAGAGCTCTCAGATTTGCATCTGTTCCATTTTCTGCATCTTTTCTATTTCTACTATATCTTTTTTGAGATGGGTAGTTTGGATTAATTGCAAAATGTTGAAGCACAGCCTCTTCTAAAGTACTGCCGAAATTGAGCACATCCGAGCCTGGAAGTCTCGATTCCAATCTCCTCGTGAAGTGAACTAAATATACAATCCATGGCATATAGATCCCCATTCAATAATTATGAAAGAATCACTGTGCACATCAGAAAACATCCTTTAGAAAAATGCATTTTATAACTCAGATCAGATCTACAAAGATTGCACTTACTTAATTTCAATTAACATATAGGTGATGCAGAGAGCAAAAGCCCCTGCAAGGTCAATCAAGATAAAAGGATTCATCCGAGGAAGGAAGACACTGCTAAGTCCTGGAATGATTCCACACAAGCTAAAGGAAAATGTAAAAAAGTACATCTGTTAAAGGGACACAGTAAACCAAGGGTGTCAAACTCATTTCAACATTGGGTCACACTAGAGAACAATGTACCATAAGTGGGCCACCAGAGGGAGAGAGAAAAGGAGGTGAAGGGCTAAGGCACATGCATATATTAACTCATATTAAACAAGTACAGTAAACGTACATAAAGTCTTTATCTGGCATTATTTGTGTGTCCAGTTGCAGGGAGAGGGAAGGAGGGGGAAATCAGGGAGCAGAGGAAAAAAGGCAAGAATAGAGAAAGGGAAGAAGGATCAGGGAAAAGAGATGAGGAAGAGGGCATTGTGGATCAAGGAAGAGGAACAGAGGTTGCAAAAAGGAGGGATGGATAATCCTTTCACTTACACACTACACAGGGCCTTTAGATTCCCTGCTCAATTCTCACCTTCGATCCTCTCGCTCATACCTCATAGTACCTGTGATCCCCTCATTCACTTTTCCCACCCTCCCTCATCCCAAATCCACTCCTTCACCCTCTCCCCAGCCTTCCTCACCTCCTCCAATTCACTCACTTTCTCGCCTGTAAAAATGCAATGCAATGCAATGCAATGCAATGCAATGCAATGTGTGTCTTCGAGTCAATGCTGATTCCCGGCGAGCCAGCAGCTCCTGGGTTTTCTTGGCAGTGTGTCCAGAAGCAGATTGCCAAGCCTTTCTTCTGGGGCAATAGCGAGTTAAGTGACTTGCCCAGGCCCACAAGGAGTGCCAATGGGAATTAAACCTGGTCTCTTATATGCCAAGCCAGTGCTACTCCGCCACTCACCTCTAATTCCCTCACTCACAGCCCACAGCACATCCAATCACATCACTCACTCTCTCCACAACATCTGACTCACAACCTGCAGCACCATCAGTCCCCTCAATTACTCTTGCCACTGTCAACCCACAGGTCCTCCAATTCCCTCACTTGCTCTTCCCTCCCACAACCCTTCACTCTGTCTAGGTCCCTCCCCCCATGAACATCCTCCATCCTCCCTTTTACTCACTTGATTTTTCCTATTTCCGATCCCCACACTTAACTTTGTAGGACGACAACAGTGGCAGTGATGCGCCTCCTACTGTATTCTCCTCCTACTACTACTACTGAGCATTTGTATAGCACTACAAGTCGTACGCAGCACTGCACAGACATGTAAGGGACAGTCCCTGCTCATCAGAGCTTACAATCTAGTCAAGACAGACAACACAGAGGGTGTAGGCAGGGATAAAAGGGGAAAGGAAAAGAAAAAAGGAGATCAGGTGAGTCAAGATCCTTCCCTGCTGCTTGGAATGGGTGTGGCACTTTGAACCAAACACAGATATCAAAGTGCTACATGGTTGAAAGCACAACACTCTGGGCCCAGCAACAAAGGGAGACAACATGGCTCGAGGTCCCTTACAGCCCTCCTCCTCCTCAAAAGTAGAGTTGGTATAGGGTAGCAAGAAGAAAGAAGCATGCCAGTTTCTAGCACTTGGGATTCCAGCAACACAGGATAAATGATGCAGTCTGAGGCACCACACTATCATGTTTCCCCTCTTCCTCCTATAAAGCAGATCAGGGCGACACAGGGTGGGTAGCACTCTGGCCACTTCCACTACTCCCAGTCTCTGAACATGAGAGCTGAATGAAAGGGCCCATGAGATCAGAAGCCATAGGTTTGACACCTCTGTAGTAAACCAAAGTTTGAGTCTTGCAATTTGTTTTCATTTGCAGATTTTTATCAGAAGTATTACCAAAGATCTGTAGCATGGTTGAATGAGGAGACATACTTGTTTGTTTAAAGTGGGCTTTAAATGCAACTGTGTGCTATTTTAGCTTGAACTAGTTTTCCTTCTTTGATCCACCATTTATTTTTATTTTATTTTTTTTTAATTGATTTCCAGAATGCATTTAAGCAATACAAACAAGGTCAATCCAGAACAGACTACCACATTAGATGTACAAGCATCAAAGAAAAAATAACTCAGATATAGCCCACATTAAGAAACTTGGCTGGGTATTGACTAAAAGACCATCAATAAGTAATAAGAAAATAAGACACAAGGCCCATAGAAAGGAGGCTACATTACTCATGGACGCCCTGAACGTCTACCAATGCTTTCCGCTTCTCTATCAAAAAACTTTCCAAGTGAGTAACATCAGTGAAAACATAAGAGACACCCTTTAAAGTAATAATACATTTACACGGGAAACGAAGAAAAAAGGAAGTGTCTCCCAGAGATAATACGTGAGGCTTTAAGGCCAAAAAAGTCCTTCGCCTAAGCTCGGTGTTACGTGATACGTCAGGAAAGACATTAACAAGATGACCACAAAACTTAGTAGTCTTATGCTTGAAAAACGCACGAAGTACACGCTGCTTAACATCTCTAGACAAAAAAGTCACTAACAAAGTAGATCAAGTGTCAGTTATATCCAGGGAGTCCCCTAAGAAGGCAGTGAGGTTAGAAACAGTAGGCTCAATTGCATCAAACTCCCCCTCAATAGGATTAACCCTCTTAGAGCTGGGGGAAATATAATAAAGCTGAGAAACTTCTATGGAATCAGTGAGTAAAAGCACTTCTTTAAGGTACTTGTCTAATAAGATGTTTGGAGCGAGGAGTTTAGAATTAGGGAAATTCAAGAAACGAAGATTGCAGGAATGTGCTGAATTCTCCATCGCTTCAATTTTATTATGAAGAACTAGTGAGTCTTTAATACTCGCAGCCTGAGCTGCATATATAGACACAATCTGGCTCTCCAATTTAGAAACAGCAGTATCAAGCAAAACCGTTTTACCATCTAATTTCTGTAAAGAAACTACGGTCTCTTGAGAAAATTTAGACAAAGAACCTAAAGTACCAGAAATCTTATCGTCAATAGACTTCAAAACTCCCCAGACATCTTTCAATGTAACTCAATATCGGGAGATAAAGTCGAGAGCGCAGCAACACTACTCGACATACCTGAAACAACCGGCTGAGGTAAAGAAAAAGAAACATTTATACCCCTTACCTTATCAGAGGACTCCCCAGTAGAAGCGGGAAACACTAACGGAAGAGGACACGGTGGGGGAGATCTTCCCCCTGAACTTAAGGAGGCGCCCTCAGGAGATGATTTGGCAATCGGCAAAGGAGAGAAGTGCTTATCTAGGGGGCCCGTTGGCTTCACAACACCAGCGGGATCACCCCCAGAGGCACCCCCACCCTTTGCTTTCCGTTTCCCCATACAAACAAGGCAGGATACAGAAAAACCCAACCACAATTACAAACTTCCCTCTCTTTCCGCCAAACAGGAGCGTGTAGTCACCAGAATAACCACTGGGATGTCGAAGGGGTATCAAAGGGGCAGAACCTGCCCCTTTGAACACGCCCCTTCGAACCACGCTCCGCAAAACACGCTCCATGGCAAAGAAAGGACAGAAATTATAGAATCAAAAATACAAAACCACTCAGGGGGTCCTCTCACAGCTGCGGGCTCTCTCCCCAATGCCTGTCCGCTGTTCCGGGGAAGCCACAAGCGTCCGAGCTGAACGCTGCACAAGGCAGCAGTCCCAGGGGCCAAGCAAATGACCCTGAGTGCCTCCGACGCACTTCCCAGCCAAGTTCAGTTGGAAAAAGGTAAACTGGCAGCTTTTATCCACTCAGGGGGTCCTCTCACAGCTGCGGGCTCTCTCCCCGATACCTGTCGGCTGTTCCGGGGAAACCACAAGCGTCCGAGCTGAACGCTGCACAAGGCAGCAGTCCCAGGGGCCAAGCAGATCCACCATTTTTTAATGTTTCCTGTATGCACCTTCAAACTTTGCAGATTTTACCAACATAAATGTGAATTTAATTAAAAAGTGGACAGCAATGTTTGGTACTACACAAAGGGTATGGAGGTAGATCTTTAAGTGTTTGAATTGATCTCCAAGGTATTCTGTCTATTTGCCACTGCATGGTAATGCTGATTTTTTTGCTGGGGGTGAAGAGCAAAGGATGATCAGTGTGCAGTGGTGGCCAAGAAAGCAAACAGAATTCTAGGAATCATAAGGAAAGTAATAGAGAATACAATCAAGGACATCATAATGCCTCTGTATTGTTCCATGGTGTGTAATTCTGGATATAAACAGGTTGGAGTCGATACAGAGGGTGGCTACTAAAATGGTTAGTGGTCTTCATTATAAAGCATATGAGGACAGACTTAAGGATCTTAATATGTATACTTTAGAGCAGGGGTCTCAAACTCAAATTGCTTTGAGGGCCAAATGAGGACTTGTAGAGTAACCCGGGGGCCGCACAAGACGCAGGCCTCATTTGCATAAGGGCATCATTTGCATAAATATTTGCATAATGTTACCATACATTAACTTTTAGTAAACATGCCTCTTAATGAGTGTATGGATAAAGAAAGACTAAAAGATTTCTACATTACTATAAACCAGTGCCAACCGCCAGGCACATTAGGAACTACTAGAAACACTGCTCATTTAGAACCCATAGCAAACCTGCCGTGTCCTAACAGCACTACCAGGACTCACAAAGCACCATACCCTAACTATCAAAAGGCAACACTGCAAATATTAAATCAACACATTTCAGAGAATAGTCACGGCTTGTCTCTTGGCTGTTAGGCTCCAAATGGAAGCGATAGCTTAATCTAGGAAAGCATCTGTAATTCTCCTTTCAGCCAAGGGCGACAGAAAATGCAAATCATCCTCCCCCCAAAGAAGAGAGAAACAAATTTCACAGCCTCTCTCATAACAATACACGAGCTTTTGGAAAACCAAATAAGTCTGTCGGAGCTCGTCTGATAAATATACCTGTTTTGCTGGCAAAGGAAAGCCTACCATTTTCCCGGCTTCAGGCTCGCGGCTCCCACTGATTGCAGCCTCGTTTCCGGATTCCGGGTCTGCTGGTGACGTCACTGGGAGGGGACAGACTCTCAGCCAACCAGTCTGGCTACTCTCTGCTCAGATGATCTGTATGAGCCGGGTCAGGAAAGAAGCGCTAACGCGGAGAAGCGTGGTCTCGCGATCAATCGCTATCTGGTCGGTGAGGAGCTTTCCTTCCTGCTCAACTCCCCGATGCTGATCAGGCTTGTGGTGGCTGTAGACAGAGGCTGCAGAAGCCGGGGGTTTTTTTTTCTGTGCATCGCGGGCCGCACAAAGGTCTCTCGCGGGCCGCATGCGGCCCGCGGGCCGCGTGTTTGAGACCCCTGCTTTAGAGGAAAGGCGGGATAGAGGTGATATGACTGAGATGTTTAAATACCTCCTTGGCATAAATGCAGAGGAGGAGAGCCTCTTTCGAGGGGACATAGGATGAGGGTGAAAGGGAATAGACTCAGGAGTAATATGTGGAAATATTTCTTTACGGAAAGAGTGGTAGATCCATAGAATAGTCTCCCAGTGGAGGTAGTAGAGATGAGGACAGTATCTGAATTCAAAAAAGTATGGGACAAGCACAGAGGATCTCTAAAAGAAAAAAAAGGGGACTATTGTAGTAGTTGATATGGAAGGGCAGGCTAGATAGGCCATGTGGTCTTTTTCTGCCATCATGTTTCTATGTTTCTATACATAGTGATCCTGTTTGTGGGAGATAGGATGCAAATGCAACAACTGAAGGAGCAAGGAGTCCCCATATGGATACGGGCAGGGTGTCAGCAGTGGCCACCATATGGAATGGCCATATGAACTCCTCTCACCCTGAGTCACCCAGGGTGCCTGTTCACCTGGTCTGCTTTGGCCAGGTTACCAGCCTTCTGGTGGAGAGGGGGGAATGGAATCCCTCCCTGTCACCTCCCTTATACGTCTGTCATAGTACCCTAGCTATTGAGACATGCAGCATCCATGTTGGAAAAGGAGATTCTAGAGTCTACAGATCTGCATGCTCAAAGAACCACACAGATGTGGGGGGACACATGGTTAGGGCAGCCAGCCACCCACTCCACAACATGGGGCCCCACACTGTCCAGATGCAGCCCCTTGGTCAATCACACAGGACACCCACTCCTGTAGGCTAAAGCGTAGTTACTCACCTGTAACAGGTGTTCTCCAGGGACTGCAGGAATCAGTCCTCACTTATGGGTGACGTCGGCGCCGACAGAGCCCCATGCTGAGCAAATCCCCAGCTTTCAAAGAAAGCCTTTGGGAACTGCTACCACGCATGTGCGGTCCCCTTCCCGCCCAAGGGTGCCATCTTGCTCAGTCAGATGACCTAGCTAAAAGACAGCAAAAAAGAAAATGAAATAAGAGTTGCATCTCCAAGGGGAGGAGGGAGGGTAGTGAGCACTGATTCCTGCTATCCCTGGAGAACACCTGTTACAGGTGAGTAACTACGCTTTCTCCAGGAACAAGCAGGAAATCAGTCCTCACTTATGGGACTCCCCAGCTACAGGCTACCTGGAACCCATAGCCAAAAAAGGCTCCCTCGGGAGAGCCGCAAGCAGCCGCAAGAACAACCCTAACAAGAGAGTGACACTCCGGTAGCCTGAACACAGAAAGAGTCGGACGGCAGGAGTTGCCTAGACCTCAAATAAATTCCGGAATACCGCCTGGCCAAAGAACTCCCTGCCATCCCATCAGGACCAGAGTACCTGCCATCCCATCAGGACTCCCTATCCAGGCAGTAATGAGCTGTGAAGGTCTGCCCCGAAGACCAGGTGGTGGCCCAGCAAATGTCCACCAATGGAACAGAGTGGAGGTGAGCCACTGAAGCCACCATGGCTCTGACCCTACGAGCCGTAACCAGGCCCTCCAGTGGAAGACCCGCTGCCTCATAAGCCCGGCCAATGCAGTCTGCCACCCAGGTGGACAGCCTACGCATCGTCACAGCCGCCCCCAGCGTACTGGGGTCGTAGGAAACAAACAGCTGAGAAGCTTTCCTGTGACCTTGCGTAAGCTGAATGTAAAAGGACAGGGCCCTCTTACAATCCAGGGTATGGAGGACTGCCTCCACCCGGCTGGCATGCGGTCTTGGAAAGAAGGTGGGAAGCACTACCTCTTGATTGAGGTGAAACGGAGAAACCACATTCGGAAGGAACTTGGGATGCATCCGGAGCACTACCCAATTCTGGTAAAACCTGGTATAAGGCCTCTCGACTACGAGGGCCTGAAGCTCACTGACCCTGTGGGCAGAGGTAAGCGCCACCAAGAACACCACTTTCCAAGAGAGGTAACGAAGATTGCATGTGGCCATCGGCTCAAAGGGCGGCCGGGTGAGCTGTCCCAAGACAACATTAAGATCCCACTTGGCCGCCGGTGGACGCACCGGGGGCTTTAAGAGAAGCAAGCCTTTCAAAAACCTGGACACCACTGGGTGAGCAGAGAGAGGCCTGTCTACGAGAAAGTGGTTTGCCACCAGGGCACTGAGATGCACTCTTACGGAGTTAGACTTAAGGCCCTGCTCAGAGAGATGGAGCAGGTATTGCAGAACCATAATGACTGGGCAGGAGAAGGGATCCACCCTCTGCCCAGCACACCAAATAGCGAAACAGCGCCACTTGAAGGCGTATGTCCATCTAGTGGACGGTTTACGAGAAGCCAGTAAGACCTCCTCCACTTCCTCTGGGAGCAGAAGTGGGGCAAGAGTCATCCTCTCAGCAGCCATGCTGTCAGCGACAGAGAGTGAAGGTTGGAGATGTAGGAGAGAGCCCCCATCCTGGGACAAGAGCCATGGGGATGAGCCCAAGGGAATGGGGGCCTCCACCACCAGCTGCAGGAGAAGCGGGAACCAAGGTTGCCTGGGCCAATGCAGCGCTATGAGGATGACAAGAGCTCTGTTGCGAAGAATCTTGAACAGAGTCCGGGCAACCAGAGGGGTCACTAGAAATGCGTACAGAAGCCCCACCAACCATGAGACTAGAAAGGCATCGGCGGCCACTCTGGCCGGGTGCAGGTGCCTTGAGCAAAACCGGGGTAACTAGTGGTTGTCTGGACTGGCAAACAAGTCCAACACTGGCCTCCCCCATGTCTGAAAGAGCTGGTGGGCCACTTCCCAATCAAGTTGCCATTCCTGTGGTCGGAGGATCCTGCTGAGCCTGTCGGCTAGGTAGTTGTCCTGGCCGGGCAGGTACACCGCTTTCAGAAGACTCCCTTGTTGAATTGCAAAGGAGCACAAGCTTAGGGTTTCCCGACATAGGATGCAGGACCCCGTGCCCCCTTGTTTGTTCACATAGATCATGGCCACCTGGTTGTCCGTTTGGACTAGGACAGCTCTGTGGCTCAGGTAGGGTTTGAAGACTGCGAGACCGAGGCGAATGGCGCGCAGCTCCAGCAAGTTGATCTGACATGTACTCTCCTCCCGGGACCACACTCCCTGAGTATGGTACCCCTGACAATGAGCTACCCAACCCAGTAAGGAGGTGTTCTTGGTGAGGGTCCTTGAGTGGGGAGGGGTCTGAAAAGGCAGGCCCGCTCACAGATGATGGGGGGAGAGCCACCATGACAGGGACCACACCAGGGCTCTGGTGATCTTGATCCTGTCCCGAGGCCTGGGACCACTGGTCTCTGAGGCACCACTGTGCAGGTCGCATGTGGAGGCGGGCATTTGGGGTTACATGACCGTGCAGGCCATGTGGCCCAGAAGATGCAGTAATTGTCTTGCTGGCACTGAGAAACTGCAACTTATCTGGCCTGCCAGAGCCATGAGTCGTTCTGCCCTGTCCGTGGGCAAAAAGGCCCTCGACTGGATGATGTCGAGCCTTGCCCCAATGAATTCGAGCTCCTGGGCTGGTTCCAGATGAGACTTGGGGTAGTTGATTACGAATCCCAAGTGCTGCAGGATCTGGATGGTACGGGCCGTGGCCTGTTGCACTTCGTTGACTGAAGTGCCCCTGATGAGCCAATCGTCCACATAGGGAAAGATGAAAACTCCCTGAAGCCTGATGAAGGCAGTGACCACCGCCAGGCATTTTGTGAATACCCTGGGGGCCGAGGCAAGGCCAAAGGGGAGTACTTTGTACTGGTAGAGGTTTCCTCCCACCACAAAGTGGAGGTATGGCCTGTGGTTTGGGTGGATCATAATATGCGTGTAGGCATCCTTCAGATCTAAGGAGCATAGCCAGTCTCCCTGGTGGAGGTAAGGCAGCAATATTCCAAGGGAGAGCATCTTGAACTTCTCCCGTACCAAGAATTTGTTGAGATTGCGCAGGTCTAGGATGGGTCTGAGGCCTCCTGTTCTCTCTGGTACCAGAAAGTACGAGGAGAAGAAACCCCTGCCCTGAAGGTGGTGGGGCACCAGTTCCACCGCCTGATCTTCGAGAAGACCTGCCAACTCATTCAAAAGAAGGTCCTGGTGAAGGGGAGACCTGAAAGGCTCTCCTGGAAAGTAATGTAGAGGCACCTGGGCTAGGTGTAGAAGGTAGCCCTCCCTGACCACCTGTAATATCCAAGAGTCGGTAGTGATGGATGTCCACCTGTGGGCAAACAAGGCGAGTCGGCCTCCTGTAGGCTGCCTGGTTCCGGCTGGAAGAGGGGCCATGCTGTGGGAGTCAAAAAAAACCCCGCCAGGCTGGGCAGGAGACGGGGCCTGGGGTTTGGGGGCCTTCTGCTTACGCGGGCCATGCCCCTGTCCTTTGGCCTGCTGCCCCTGTTGGGGAGCCGGGGAGGCCTGATAAGGGGGGGTAATTTCAGTAAGCAGCTCCCTTCCTCAGGTAAAAAGGGGCTGAGGTCATCTTGGAGAGCCATGTCCTCGTCATGTACTCGGGTCTCCAGCTCTGCAGCCTTGTCGGTCATGGGTTTGCCGAAGAGATTTTCCCCTTGGCATGGGACATCAACCAACTTGTCCTGAACCCATTGCTCGAGCTCGGACGACTGCAGCCAGGTTTGGCAGTGTGCACCGATGCCCACCGCGGCTACTCGAGCTGCCGACTTGAAACCGTCATAGGTCACCTGAAACATAAATTTGGAGCACTCACGGATGGCTTTGGACATGCCCTTGAAGCACTGCAAAGGCTCCTTGGAGAGACCAGCTGAGAACCCGGCGATCTCCTTCGCTAGGTCCCTCAGGTACATGCCCATGTACAGCTGGTATGCCTGGATTCAACAGTTTAGCATTGCACCCTGGAAACATTTTCTGCCGAGGACATCCAAGTTCCGGGCCTCCCTGCTGGGGGGCACCGAGGAGTGCATCTTCTCAGTCTTCAGCCGACACATGGCCGATTCCACAACCATGGAGCTATGCGGCAGCTGTGATTTCTGGAATCCAGGGCTCTGACATTGAGTCGAGTCGTTTGCTGATCAACGGCGTTGACACCGGTGCCTCCCACACGCGGAGCATCAGTCATTCCAGGATCAGAGGAACAGGTACTGTGAGGGTCTCCTGAGGAGGAGCCTCATACTGGAGGATCTCGACCTCGTCGACGCGAGGATCCTCCTCAGACTCCGTGGGGAAAGCCAAAGCCTTGGACATATCCTGCACGAAGTCCAGGAACTGCATATCCTCCGGTGGGGACTTTCTTCGAGGTTCGGATACCGGGGAATGAGACAGGACGTCCCTATGCCTGCGGGTGTCCGGGGACTCCTCGTCCTCCATCTCCCAAGCTGAGGCCTCCAAGGAGGACTCGAGGGGCTCCGCAGACATCGAGGGCCTCGGCGCCTTCTGTCCCAACAGCGACAACCTCGGTCCCAAGCAGGAGGCCGAGGGTGACCTCGGCCGAGGTTCGACTTGAGCCCAAAAGGCCTTGAGGATCGGCTCGGCCTCCGGGGTCAACTTGGACGTCGAGGGCCTGGTGGTCGGGGCAGAGGTATCGGACATGCCGGACATCAGCGCCCGCTGCTCTGCGATGAAGGCAGTGAAACTGCGCTCCAAAGCCACCATCCTGGACACGAGTCTGGGAGGCTCTGCAGCCTCTGTCTCGGGTGCCGACTCGATTGGCCCCGACATCGGCTCCCCCGGAGGGGAGTCTTCAACAGGGATGGTCTGTACTTGCCTAGATGGGTCCGGGTCTCGCCAAGGAACCTTAGGAGGCTGCTCCCTCTCCAACGACCCGGGCAGGCATTCGGGGCTCCGTGACTGGCCCCGAGAAGGCCCGACGCCAGAGCCATCCAGAGACGCCGCCTTCGAGGACTTTTTCTTCCTCTTCTGTTCCCATGAAGGGGACCTCCTTTCCAAGGAACCTCGACGATGCTCGGGCTCGGAGTGTTCCCCCCGAGATGTCGAGGCCTTGGAGGAGGTCCTGGCTCTCGGAGGCACGGGGGACTCGGGGAAAATTATTTTGTGCTGCTGTTGGTGGCTCCTCAGAGCCTTAGAGGACATCCTCTTACACGAGCCACAGGCCGTCGAGTCATGATCCGGCCTGAGACAATGGAGGCAGCAGTTGTGTGTGTCGGTGAGGGACATTATCTTCCCACATCGATCACACTTCTTAAAACCACTCGTAGCTATGGGGGGAAAGAGAACCCCGGCGAGGTCAAAGACCCTGCAGGCTGCCAGCGAGAAAAAGAGGGACAACAAGGGCGTGAAAGCGCTTCAGGGACAAAAAGTTAAAGAAGTGGAAAAAAAGAACCTGGCTCGATACCGAATTTACCAACGTCGGAGGAATTTGTCAATCGGCGAAGGAAAGCGGAGAAATAATCACTTTTTTCAGGACAGGGAGGAACTACGTCCGAAGGGCTCCACGGAAAAAAGGAGACTGAGCAAGATGGCACCCTTGGGCGGGAAGGGGACCGCGCAAGCGTGGTAGCAATTCCCAAAGGCTTTCTTTGAAAGCTGGGGGATTTGCTCCGCATGGGGTTCCATCGGCGCCGATGTCACCCATAAGTGAGGATTGACTTCCTGCTTGTTCCTGGAGAACATCTGCCAGGGGGAGGGAGGTTGTTTACAAAGGGTACCCATGCTCCCAGCATGGAGAGGGCTCTTTGGGCACACCACAGTACCCCTAAGCATCCCCACGGAGATGGGTAACCCTGATCAGCTCCCAGCCAAAGCACTCCAGCTTTCAGGGAAATGAAGGCCCACAGACCACTGGGAGCCCACAGCAGTTCCAATCAAGCAAGCACATGTTCAGTGTTGGAAATGGAGGCATCTGCTCAGAGCCAATAGACAAAAGACATGTTTTCATATGGTCAGGGTGAGGGGCCATCTGCTATGAGGCCACCCATGCAGAAGAGATTGTGGTCCGACAGCACAATTTGGTGTCAAACCGTCCTTATGCCAGTAGATGGACCAGAACATCTGCATGCCCCATCCACAGTTCAAATCTGTTTTCATCCCTGGCTATGTGGGCAGGACTTGTGCTTGCTGAAACAGCCAATACTCTCTCCCAACTCATCCGTAGATGATCACACCAGCAGCCCTCCCACATCTATAGATTTGCAGATGTGACCTGCGTACTGTTAAGAAAGCCATTGCTGTATATGTAGAGGTGTCTGTCATTTGGTACACTCAGGTCTTGTAGGCCCTGGTTTTGTGGCTGCCAGGCTATGATGTTCTGTTGCCATGTCAGCCATCCCTCTGATATCGGTGTCCTAGGCGAGCAACTGGTTCACATGTGAACTTTGATATCTTGCGTTGTGATGAATGGTATATGTGTGGAATGGCTATAGCCTTTAAACTATGTGGGATTCACAGCCAGAACACACGTTCACAATGTGCTAGCAAGGAGGGTACAACTACCACCTGGTCAGAGGCTAGTGGTAGCTGTTTTCACACTAAAGGCTTGCTTCTACCCACTCTCTATCCCAACTCCGCCTATTTGCACAATGTTCAGGTAGCATGGTGCTTTTAGCATGGCAGCCTTCTGGCCGTGCACTCCTACCTACTGCAGGCCCAACATACATATCAGCCCCATGCTAAATCCAGTGTTCCTGGCTACTGCACATTAATAAACATGTCCTTTAAAGTCCAAAAATGATCCACAAACAAATATATATTTTTTTTTCTGTGCACATCCCTAACATTTTTATCTATCTATATCATAGATAGATATAAATTGTTTCTTCGAGTATTTCTCTAGTAATAAAGTTTACTAGTTAAAAATGGAATATGATGCTCAGGATGGATTCTTTCTGCAGTTCTCAGACAATAGGATAGTTATTGTCTAATAACACTGGCTGAAGAAGAGGATCTGACAAAAGCAAATATCTTAAATTACTTTTGCAGTCACACTAGTAAAAGGCGACGAGCCTACAGCAATAGACAAAAACATAAGGAACTCTGGGATGAACCACTTTTTGCAATCGAGGTAACATTTGATACTTTCAGCTGTAGTTAGGATGTGAGTTTGGGGAATTTAAATTGTTTAATTTGTTGTTTGGCAGAGGGTGAGTGGGAGTAGATTCGTAGGGATGAGAGGATTTAAGATTAGCAGAGGGAAATGTAATTTTCAAAGTTATAACCTTATGTGCTTTTATATTGGGTTTTTTTATTGCTGTAGTTCTCCTTAGGTAACCAATAGGAAGGTGTGTAATATTTAAGGATAGATAAGTAAATATTCAAGGTGCTAGCACAATTAAAAAGGGCAATATGTCCTGATGGGTTATACTCCAGACAATGAATGAGTTTAAGAAGGTACTGACAGTACATCTGAGTGGAAACATGAGCAGTTCTAAGGGAATGGAAATATGCAGATGTAGTATTGACTGCTCCACCAGGCTGACAAGCATATGAGATATATTAACCAAACCACCAAGCTTTGAACAGCAGCAGCAGCAACTTATTTTTTCAACAGTTTTTTATACCACTTTATCATTTTAGTCAAAGCGGTTTACATTGTAACTTAAACTTGGTAATGCACATTAAACAGGGACATTGATAACTTGAATTCTTCTGAGACAATGGAGGGTTAAGTGACTTGCCCAAGGCCACAAGGAGTGCTAGTGGGAATCAAACCCTGTTCTCTTGGTTCTTAAGCCAGTGCTCTAACCACTAGGTTACTCTGTGGTTCCACTCTACTGATAGCTGGAGGGAAGTAAGAATGATGGATGACAGAGGGAGCTAGCACTACATGAGAAGTACTTCTAAGTCCTTTGCTGTTTCACAGTGGCTTATTCTTGCCCACCTGATAATATCAATGTTAATTTTGTACTTTTTTGGGGGAGAGAGGGGGGCACTGAGAAGCTTCTTTAAAGGACAATCGAAATTTGGAAAAATACATTATTTTCCCCACAATTTTCTCTCTTTCGGTCAAAAATATTTTGAATTTATCAAACCTATAGGTCACAATGTACTTTAATGCATGTTAAGATATAACCCTGAGTCTTTTCAGCAATGTTGACTTCACGGCATTCAAACAGTTCTATGTTTGGGACTGTATAGCTATTCTACTCTGAAAGAGGTTCCTGCTTCAGTTTGATGTTAGAGATCAAAAAGCAGAACATCACCTAGTCATTTGAGTAGTGAGTTATCTGATTTACTTGAAGAATCAGAATCTCCTATAGGCCTGGGAAAACACACATGGGATGTTCTGAAATACAGATTCCACTGTGTGTGTAGAGAGAGAGAGAGAGAGCTGCACATAAGTTAAATAAAGAATGAATATCTTCAATGTAGTGTCTTATGTGGCAGATTTACTGTAATTCATGTTTGATAAAGAGATATTCAATCATATATGCTTTAATTACAGAGGTCTGATTTAACGCCAGTGTATATGCAGCTACCAAATGCAGGTAAACTTTTTCATTGTGGTTACTATGCAGGGATATTTATCATAGAAAAATTATTTAAGAAAAAGACCACATGGTCTATCCAGTCTGACCTTCCATATCCACTACAACAGCCTCCTATTATCCTTTAGCAATCCTCTGTTTGTCCCATGCTTTCTTGAATTCAGATACTATCCTTGTCTCTACTACCTCCACTGGGAGACTATTCCACGCATCTACCACTCTTTCTGTAAAGAAATATTTCCGTATATTACTCATAGGTCTATCCCTTTCACCTTCATCCTATGTCCCCTCATAGCAGAGCCTGGCTTCAATCGAAAGAGGCTCTCCTCTTGTGCACAGAGGTATTTAAACATCTCTATCAAATCTCTTCTATCATGCCTTTCCTTTAACATATTCCTATTAAGATCTTTAAGTCTGTCCTCATATGCTTTATAATGAAGACCATTAACCATTTTAGTAGCCAACCTCTGTACCGAATCCAGTCTTCTGATATCCTCTTGAAGGTGTGGTCTCCAAAATTGCACGCAATACTCCAAATGAGATTGCACCAAAGACTTATACAGAGGCATTATCACCTTCTTTTTTCGGCTTTCCATTCTTCTTCCTATGCACCCAAGGATCCTTCTGGCTTTCGCCATTGCCTTTTCTACCTGTTTAGCCACCTTAAGATCATCAGAAACAATGATGGCCAGGACCTGCTCTGTTTTCATGGACAGAAGTACTTCAGCCCCTATACAGTACCGCTCCCTTGGATTTTTGCAGCCCAAATGCAAATGACCCTGCATTTTTTAGCATTAAATCTCAGCTGCCAAATTCTCGACCATTCTTGAAGCTTATCTAGATCCCTCCTCATGTTGTCTACTCCTTCCTGGGTGTCTACTCTATTGCAGATTTTGGGACCATCCGCAATTAGGCAAACATTATCATTAGCTTTATTTTTCCACAGAACAATGTGGACTGACACTAAGTTAAGAAATACAGCTCTATTAAATACATCTAAAGAAGTCAATGGACTGTAAATTAGGATTAAAATGTTAAGAATTTGAATCCAAAAATTATATATATGAAATGTTACAAAACCTTACCTTCTACTGAGATCTGCAACATGTTCCTGAAGCCAACTTGTACTAGCAGCTGAACAAAGCAAAAACCTTAGTTTAAAAACATCAGTATCTACATATATTAAAAATAAATGTTTGTATTATTTCTAAAAACTGGAAAACAAAAAAGAAATTTTCAGTTGGTGGTTAAAAACAAAAAATCGTTAAGATTCCCTTTTATTTTATCATTTATCTGAGGAAAGCCCCTGGAATGGTTTTCTTCCACTGGGACGTCAAAGTCCACTAAGATGTCCCAGGTGGAGAAGAGAGGGTCCAAAGAAAACAGACAAAGCTGAAACACCTCTTAGAATCCAAAGCAGCTTTTATTAACCCCTACACTTGCAGTGTTTCAGCAAGATTGCCTTCTTCAGGGGGTAGTAAGACCTCTTTGCTGTGTCTGGAAACTAGATCAATCAACCATTTTGGTCTCAGTGTTATAGCACTGTGTTATGGCAACTCAGTGTTATAGCACTTTTCAAGCACTTTAAAGGATTCAAAGCTATAACACTGAGACCAAAATGGTTGATTGATCTAGTTTCCAGACACAGCAAAGAGGTCTTTCTATCCCCTGTCTAGCACCCAGTGATCCTTGGTGACCCAGGCCTATTCCTGAAAGAAGAGGTAAAGCCTGCCCCCAACCAAAGAAACCAGGAAATGGGCCCCCAAACCTTCATTGTGCAGCTTGGAAGGGTCCTCCTCTGAAGGGGAACAAGTCCCTGGACCCACGCACTCCATGAAAGGACTGTGCATAAGCCTGAAGTCTGGAAGCAGAGAGGAAGAAAGGCTTTCCAGGATGGAAGTGACAAGACTCCTGGGAGTCCAACCAGTGCACCCACAAGGAGCAGGCAGAGGCTGACCGAAAAGGGACCTGTGCCTACTTCACAGACCCCCTGGACCTGTCCTCTTGTCCTCTGGAAGATGTTAAGATTTTGTCTCACCCAGGTCCTTCACCAGCTTCTCCAAATCAGCCCCAAAATGAAGCTTCCCTTTAAAGGCCAGTTGGGTTAACTGGGCTTTAGAAGATGTGTCCGCTGCCCATTGTTAGAGCCAAATCCAATGCTGTTACCGTCGACAAGGCACTATTCCTGGCCACTAGATGAACTAAGTTGTACATGGCATCAGAAAGGAAAGCCATAGACTCCAAAAGAGGGGTAGTAGCATCCATTGGAAGAGACTGAAGGCACTGGAGCAGGGCTCAAGATGTCATACTGCCAACTGAAGAATAGCAGCCGCCGCAACAAGCTGGTTCTTCAACAACGAATCCATCTTTCTGTCCAGAGTATTCTTTAAAGCCGATCCGCCTTCCACAGGAATGGTGGTCTGTCTGGTTACCACTGTGACCTGCGCATTCATCTTGGGAATATCAAGCCACACAAGACACTCCTTCTCCGGGAGAGCATATATCTTCTTATACACCCTTAGCTCTTTAGGCAGGGAATCAGGGGAATCCCACTCTGACCAGATTATGTCCTTGATCATCGCAGGAAAAGGAAGACAATAGTGGATTTTTGCACCCCTTGCAGGAGTGGATGCAACTTTGGCTCCTGCTCCAGGCCTGCCGCATCCACCAAGCTCAAGGTAGATGAGACCCTGACAATCAATGCCACCAGTTCCTCCTTCTGGAACAGGCAGATACCAGCCTCTTCACAATCCGCCAAAGGAGAAAGTACACCTTCGTCTACGTCAAAGCCCAAAACCTAGACATCTAAATCAAAGCTACAGTCCAAATCTCAGACAGATCCCAGCTGATCCCCCACCTCCAGGGAACGCTCTTCGCCGGAGACACTTAGCATAGGGTTTCCACATTCAGCATGCCCCTCACAAGACTGCGCTTGGGGGAGCACAGAGGCTGCAAGGTCTGATTCCACGCCAGAATGACCAGGCCTATTGTAAAAATGAAAAGAATTCCAGGGAGGCCTGTCTGAACTCTGGAAGCTCTCCTCATGGAAATGACCCCCTACACCGGGGGGCATAGCCACTGCCAATCCCCTAGAGAACGGGAAGCAGTCCACAGTATGGTTGCTGTAACTTCTGGCAGGCTGGATATCCTTACCCACGGTGCTATCCGCCATCTCTTGCCCTAAGGCAGGCAAGGCCAGACTAACTGCATCCTCCAGCTGAGAAAGGGAAAGTAAGCCCTCCAGGGACAACTCGCAAGCTGCCATGCAAGACCAAACAACGTTTCCTGGAAGAAGACAGAGAGAGTTAAGGCAAATATCACAACAGTGCACGCTAAGGCCATAGTGGCCCAGAAGGTGTGGCTTAACAGTGCTTACACAGTAACACACATTACATCCACTCTGGCGGAATGTGCACATGGACCACACAATTGCCAGGCACACAATAAGAAAGGCACTATTAACATGTGCAGGAAAAGGCAGGAAACTCCCACACTGTGCCAAGGGTCGTCAGAGGTCCACCCCGAGTTGTGCCCCAGACAGACAGAATCAGGAGCCCCCAACAAGGACAATGACAAGGTCAAGCATTGGTACTCATCCCCTGAGAGTCCCAGGCAGAAAATCTGTGACGGGGTCAGCTCTACTCCCCTGAAACTGTTTTTGCTTTGCAGGCACTGTGTTTAAGGTGGCTGGCAGGCAGATTCCTCTGAGAGTCTTCTGCAATCCTTGGGAGGGAGCGGGGGGGGGGGGGGGGCGCAGAGGAGGAGAGAAGGGACACTGAGGTTGCATGAGGCTGCTGAACTCTTTCATATCCTTTCAATTTTCTGGCTGCTCAATAGGCTGTTATCATAATAGAAGCATGGAGCTGAACCAATTTTACTACCTCCTATGGCTACCGAAAAGATCATAGCCTCCCACATCGCGCACAATTGAAAGTCATCTTCAAAGTGGCCGTTCATAAGCATTTAAATCAATGTTATTGTTTCATTACTGATCCAAGTAGGATAAAAGTTGTTTAGCCATTTCTATTTCTTCTCCATCAAGGATGAAATAGATTTTACCAGTTGTCAGGACCTTTGTCTTATTTATTTATTTATTTAGAGTATCTTCTATATCGCGCTATTCAACATCAGTGCGGTTCACAAGGAACATAAAACATGGTCTTCTTTACATTAAGGTGTGGGCCCATTTTAAGGCCATGTTCCCTTGATCTTGATAAGCAGATATTTTAGATAATCTTCACTTTCAGTCAGTAATGTAGTATTCATCAGCACAGCTAAGGTTGTTGAGCCTTCCATCAATCTTCATACTTTGGTAGTCTTCATATGCTCCTGCTTCTCTGATGATTGTTCTGCATTTAAATTCAATTAAACAGGCATGAGGAAAGTAAAGAGCCATGAGATAGACCTTTGCCTATTTTAAACCATTCCGGTTTTCCTTATTCAGTTTGAACTGTTGTTTTTTGATCAACATAAAGGTAGTGTATGAGAACTATAAGGTCTTCTGGTATACCCATATTTCTTAATGTGGCTTAGAGTTTGTCATGATTTACGCAAACAGAGCCCTTGCTGTAGTCAATGAAACACTTATAGAAATCTTTTTTGTATTTTTATGCCTTTTCAAGGATCCATCTCACATCTGCGAAGTTTCTTGTTCCTCGCCCTTTCCTGAATCCTGCTTGCAAGTATGGTTGTAGTCTTGAATAGCATCTTGCTGGCATGTGAGATCAGAGTGATTGTGCGATAATTTCCATAGCTGGTTGGATTACCTTTCTTCAGTATTGGTATGAACACAGATCTTTTCCAGTCAGTCGGCCATGATGATATTGTCCAAAATTTCCAAACTACAAAAGAAGAACCAAACCACCTTTCTTTCACCTAACAAACTCCACACTCAACATAAAAGGACTTTCTAAAGCAACACTATATAGTTAAGGGTCTCAGATATCAAATCACTCATCATGGCACACCTCAATAATAACTATTAATAACCATGCAAAACATATCCCAAAAATGCATATCCCATAAAGTTATATGCAATATATTATGAGATAAAATTTAAAACACACCATATATACCAAAGAAAATAATACAAAATATATATGCAATATATAAAATAACACAGTCCCAACCAACAAAACAGATGCTTTCACTGTAATAGTCCCAAATATCTTAAAGTCTAAATGATCTTAAACATATCAAAGTACTTAGCTAAGGTGTGGTTTACAATATGGCAATATATTATGAGATCCATTTTAGCTTTTATATTACTGGGTAAATTTTTGCGATATGCTTCGTATGGTTATTCATAGTTATTATTGAGGTGGTGCTATGATGAATGATTTGATATTCGAGACCCTTAACAGTATTGAACTGCTTTATTTATTTATTTGGGTTTATATACCGCACTATTTTAAATCCGTGCAGTTTACAGTAAAACAACTTAATACATAAACCTTTTATGTCGAGTATGAGGTTTGTTGGGTGGATCTTGTGAGAGAAAGGCGATTTGGCTCTTCTTTTGTAGTGTGCTATTTTGTGTTGAGCCAGTGTCCTTTTTTTTGTTGTTATGTCCAAAATTTCCTGGCAGAGCCTTTAAGTATTGCAACAGCTGCATCTGATTGCTGTAATACTTCAATGGGAATGACATCAATACCAAATGATATCAAGTGTCATTAAATAAGCAAGCAAAGAAAGCAAGCAAGTGCAGAGTTAGCGTAGTTACTCACCTGTAACAGGTATTCTCCAGGGACAGCAGGAATCAGTCCTCACGTATGGGTGACATCGGCACCAACAGAGCCCTCGCAGAAGCATCCCCCCAGCTTTCAAAGAAAACCTTTGGGATATGCCACCACGCATGCGTGGTCCCCTTCCTGCCCAAGGGTGCCATCTTGCTCAGTCAGATGACATTGCTATAAGACGGCAAAAATGAAAGATGGCAAAGGAGCAACTCCGAGGAGGGAGGGTCGTGATGACTGATTCCTGCTGTCCCTAGAGAACACCTGTTACAGGTGAGTAACTACACTTTCTCTGGGAACAAGCAGAAGTCAGTCCTCATATGGGACTCCCCAGCTACAGGCTACTGAAAGCCCATAGCAAAAAAAGGGCTCCCTCATGGGCAGCCAGAAGCAGCAGAAATTGAGTCTGTGCCCACAGACTACAGTAGGACCCCTGTGTCCGATGAAACCAGCACTCTGGTAGCCTGAACACAGAAGAGTAGGAGGGTAGGAGTTGCCTAAACCCCGAAAAGGTTACAGAGCACAGCCTGGCTAAAGACACCATCTCATCAGGACTCTCTTTCCAGGCAGTAATGGGCTGCAGACCAGGTGGCGGCCCGGCAGATGTCCACCATCGGGGCAGAGCGCAGGTTTGCCACTGAAGCCACCATGGCTCTGACACAGTGCACCGTGATGTGGCCTTCCAGAGGGAGCCTCGCCTGTTCATAAGCGAGGGTGATACAGTCCGCCACCCATGTGGACAGCGTCCGCTTGGTCACTGCCTCCCCATAGCCTACTAGGGTCATGGGAGATGAAAAGCTGAGAGGCTTTGCGGTGGCCCAGAGTGTGTTAGATGTAGAAGGACAAAGCCCTCTTACAGTCCAAGGTGTGGAGGACTGTCTCCGCCCAACTGGAGTGAGGTCTAGGAGCGAAGGTAGGGAGCACCACTTCCTGGTTGAGATGTAAGGTTGACCCCAACTCCGGCAGGAATTTGGGGTGCGTGCGAAGCACAACTCTGTTCTTGTAGAACCTGGTATAGGGTGCCTCCGCCATCAGGGCCTGAAGCTCGCTAACTCTGCGAGCAGAGGTGAGGGCGACCAGGAAAGCCACCTTCCATGAGAGTTTGCGTAGGTGGCTTGTAGCCAGAGGTTCGAAGGGCGGGCGAGTGAGTTGCCCCAACACCACGCTGAGGTCCCATCTGGTTGCCGGAGGGCAAACCGGGGGCTTCGATAAGAGTAGGCCCCAAAGGAAGCAGGTCACCAATGGTTAGGCCAAGAGGAGCTTGCCATCCCCTTGATGATGGTGCGCCGCCAGAGCACTAAAATGCACTCGGAAGAAGTTAGACTTGAGCCCGGACTGACAGAGGTGGAGAAGGTACTGTAGCACCAGAGTCACTGAAGAACACAACAAATGAGGGAGGACAGGGGTCACAGCACCTGTCATCCCTCGCTTGTTTTGCTCTTCTATCCTTTGGTACGAGGGTCCTACTCCCTCTGTGTTCCAGCACCAGAGTCACTGGGCAGAAGAAAGGGTCAACCCAGTGGTCGGCGCACTAAACCGAGAACCGGTGCCATTTGAGGGCATACGCCTTCCTAGTAGAGGTCTTGCGAGAGGCCAGCAGAATGTCTTCCACCTCAACTGGAAGGTTGAAAGGGGCCAGAGTCAGCCTTTCAGCAGCCAGGCTGTCAGCGACAGGGACCCCAGGTTGGGGTGCAGGAGAGAGCCCCCTTCCTGAAATAGGAGTCCCGGGGCGATTCCAAAGGGGATGTGGGCCTCCACCATCCACTGCAGAAGCAGCGGGAACCACGGTTGCCTGGGCCACCATGGAGCTACCAGAATGAGTGAAGCCCTGTCGTGGAGGGTCCTGAACAAGGTCTTGGCGATCAGCAGTGTAGGAGGGAAGGCATACATGAGACCTCCCACCCATGTGCCAGGAATGCGTCCGCAGCCACCCTGGAGGGGTGGGGCTCCCAGTGGGGCTCCCAGGAGCAGAAGCGGAGCATCAGGAAGTTGTCCGGGCTGGTGAACAGGTCCATCACGGGTACCCCCTAGAGCCGGAAAAGCCGAATGGCTACTCTGCGATCCAGCTGCCACTCGTGCGGCTGGAGGACTCTGCTGAGCCTGTCAACCAGCAGATTGTCCTGACCTGGCAGGTACACTACCCACAGGAGGATACCTTGTTGGACTGCATACGAGCAGAGGACCAATGTTTCCTGGCAAAGGGTACGAGACCCTGTGTCCCCCTATTTGTTCACGTAGAACATCGCCACCTGGTTGTCCATCTGGACCAGCACCGGCTGGTGACACAGGCGGTGACAAAAAAACCCTCAGAGCTAGGTGTATGGCTCGGAGCTCCAGGAGGTTGATCTGCAGGGTGCTCTCGTCTGGTGACCAGTTGCCCTGACTGCGAAGATCTTCGCAGTGGGCTCCCCATCCAAGCAGGGAGGCATCCATGGTGAGGACCTTTGAGGGGCTTGAAAAGGTATGCCTGCCTTTAGATGCTGGGGTGACTGCCACCAGACCAGAGAATCCGCCAGTTGGCGGGTCACACAAGCTCTGTCTCGGAGGCAGTCCGTGGCCTGAGATCACTGGTCCCGGAGACACCACTGCACCACCCTCATGCGGAGACGAGTGTTGGGGGTTACGTGGAATGTGGAGGCCATATGCCCGAGGAGGCACAGGAGAAGCCGGGCAGGCACCGAGGAGCGGCACTGTATGTCCCGAGCCAAAGTCCTGAAACGACTGGCTCTGTCCCTGGGAAAGAAAGCCTTTGACTGGTGTGTCGATCTTTGTCCCAATGAACTCCAGACACTGTGTCGGAAGGAGATGAGACTTGGGGTAGTTTATGACAAACCCCAAGTGTTGCAGAACCTGGATAGTGCATATGGTGGCCTGCTGCATCTCTGAGGCACTGCCTCCCTTTATCAGTCGGTCATCTAGGCAGGGAAATAGGAAGACCTCCTGGAGTTGGAGGAAGGCAGCCACGACTGCCAGGCATTTTGTGAAAACTCTTGGGGCCAAGGCTAGGCTGAAGGGGAGCACCCTGTACTGAAAATGCCTGTGGTTGGGGTGGATAAGGATTTGGGTATAAGCATCCTTGAGGTCTAAGGAGCATAGCCAATCTCCCTGCTGGAGGTAGGGCATCAATGTTCCAAGGGAGAGCATCTTGAACGTCTCCTTCACCCAGGAATTTGTTGAAATTGCACAGATCGAGGATGGGCCTTAGGACCCCTGTTCATTTTGGCACGAAGAAGTACCTGGAGTAGAATCCTTTGCCCTTGAGATGGTGGGGCACCAATTCCACCACTTTGTCCTCAAGAAGACCTGCCAACTCCTTCAGAAGGTGGTCCTGGTGGAGGGGAGACCTTAGGGACTATCCCAGGAAATAAAGGGGAGGTGTCTGAATCATGTGGAGGAGGTAACCCTCCCTGACTACCCTCAGTGCCCAGGAATCGGTGGTGATTGTTAGCCACCTCTGGGCATAGAGGGCCAGACGTCCCCCTATGAGCTGATGATCTCCTTGGGGTAGATAGGCTATGCTCAAGGAATCAAAAACTCCCACCTGGCTGGGCCGGAGCTGAGGTTTTGCAGCCTTCTGCTTACGTGGGCCATGCCCATGTCCCTTGGTCTGCTGACCCTGTTGGGGAGCTGAGGAGGCCTGATAAGGTGGGTAGTTTCTGTAAGCAGATCCCTTCCTTGAATAGAAAGAATTTTTATCAGAGTCCTAACGTCGGGGAGGGGCGGCAGACTTTTTAGAGAGCCTGGTACTCATCATGAACTCGGTCTCCAGCTCGGCAGCCTTGTTGGTCATGGGTTTGCCAAAAAGGTTCTCTCCTTGGCAGGGGACATCGACCAATTTGTCCTGAACCCACTGCTCAAGGTCAGACGACTGTAGCCAAGCTTGGCGGCATGCACTAATGCCCGCCGCCTTTACTCGAGTCACCGACTCAAACCCATGATAGGCTGCTCAAAACATGAATTTGGAGCATTCACAGACAGCTTTTGTCAGGTTCTTGAACGGCTGCAAAGATTCCTTGGAGAGACCATCCGAGAACCCGGCGAGTTCCTTCACCAGGTCTCTCAAGTACATGCCAATGTACAGCTGGTAGGCCTGGATGCAGCCGATGAGCATTGAGCCTTGGTAGCACTTTCTGCCAAGGGCGTCCTGGGTGTGGGCCTCCCTGCCGGGGGGCACCAGGGAGTGCATCTTCTGGCTTTTCAGCTGACTCCACTATCATGGAGTTGTGTGACAGCTGTCTCTTTTGGAAGCCCAGGCTCCAGCAGACTCGATACATCGAGTTGGGCCGTTTGCTCACCACTGGCACCGAAGCTCGTGTCTTCCACATTCGGAGCATCAGCCGTTCCAGGATGGGAGGGATGGGCACCATGAGCAACTCCTGCGGAGGGGCCTTGTACTGGAGAATTTCCAACTTATCTGCCTGAGGATCCTCCTCCGACTCGGTCGGGAATGCCTTAGACATGTCCTTGACAAAATCAAGCAAGCCCATGTCCTCAGGCGGGGACCGCCGTCAAGGCTCCGATACGGGAGAGTCTTATGGGATGTCACAGTGGTGACGAGTATCGGGGACTCCTCGTCCTCCATCTCCCACCCGGAATAGTCCATCGAGAACTCGTACGAGGGCTGCTCTGCGGGCCTTGGGGCCCCCAATGCCCTGTGGCTGGTTCCTGGCAAACTTGCCTTGCTGACCACGGTCCCGTCGAGCAGGACTCGGATCGCAACCTTGGCCGAGGATCGACTCAGCCTCCAGGGATATCTTGGACGTCGAAGGCCCGGTGGTCGGGGCAGATGAACCGGTCGAGCCGGACAACAGTGCCCGCTGCTGGTCAATGAAGGCAGATAAACTGCGCTCCAGGGCCGCCATTTTGGACTTCAAACCAGAAGGCTTTGCAGCCTTCGACGCGGGCACCAAGGGATTCTGGTCTAATGCCGGCTCCCCCAAAGGGGAATCATCAACGAGGATAGTGTCTGGGGACTGAGGCAGATCCACAGTTGGATCTTTCCCAGGGACCTTCACAGACCGCTCTTTCTCCGACGACTGCCTCAGACTGCAGGACAGGGCCAGGGAGCACCCAGCCGGTCGGAACAATCCAAGGACGCTGCCTTTGAAGGTTTCTTCTTCTTCCTGGGTTCCCTCGAGGGAGACCCCATTTCTGAGGACCCATGACGAGGTTCGGGCTCGGAAGGTTCCGCTCGAGATGTCAGGGCCACAGATGAGGCCCTGGCCTTCAGAGATACTGGGGACTCAGGGAAAAAAACTTATCGTGCTGCTGCTGGTGACTCTTTAGGGCCTTACTGGACATCCTCTTGCAGAGACCACAGGCCGATGGGTCATGGTCTGGCCCAAGGCAGCGGAGATAGCAGTCATGTGTGTTGGTCAAAGACATAATTTTAGAGCACCGATCATACTTCTTAAAGCAACTGGTAGCCATGGGGGAAAAAAGTACCCCTGCGAGGTCAAAGACTCTCTGGGCTGCCAGTGGGGAAAAAAGGCACAAAGACGCCAGGAAAGAAAATAACAAAAGAGGCAACGAGATCAGCAGGCGGGAAGAGTATCAGTGCAATACCGGAGGCGAGTATGAAACTCAGAGAAAAATCAACTTTTTCCAAGGACAAGCCAGACGAACGTCTGAAAAGCTCCACAGAAAAAAGGAGACTGAGCAAGATGGCACCCTTGGGCGGGAAGGGGACCACACATGCGTGGTGGCATCTCCCTCCCAAAGGCTTTCTTTGAAAGCTGGGGGGGATGCTTCCACAAGGGCTCCATCAGTGCCGACGTCACCCATATGTGAGGACTGACTTCCTGCTTGTTCCCGGAGAATATCCCCTCTCAGTCAGAGAATCTCGTTAAAAATATTTTAAAACAGAAATAAGTATGTAAAAAAACAAAAAACAAAACAAAGGAAATGCACTTAAATGCACAGCAGTACAATTGCAGGATAACATTTCTTGAAAGAGCTGATACAAGAAAAAACTTTGGTGAAAAAATAAAAATTTTTCAAAAACTCAAACTATGTTATTTATTTATTTATTTAACAGCTTTTATATACCGCACTTTTATCATCAGCGCGGTTTACATTTTAACAACTTTGTACTTAAGCATAAAACATATGTCAAGTTTACAGGTAACAGGATATGAAACATGGATAACTGGGGTTAAAATAAATAACAGATATTCACAACTATTTACAATAGATTCTCAAATGTTTTGCGTTCTAAAGGTGGGGGTCTGTGAGGTTTTGATCTGGAACAGGTAGTGAATTTTCAGGAACTTATTCGGCTAGCCATGATCATTGGTTTGTGTTGGAGGGGTAGGGGAGCCAGTACATTGTGAGAAGTGTTGTATGAAGAGGTGTGTTTTTAGAGATTTTCTGAATTGAGATAGGTCTTGTTGTGATCTGATGCTAGGTGGCAGCGCGTTCCAGCATCTGGGGGCGAAGGATGAGAATGCTCTTGAAGTAGTTGTCTGGGTGAGTTTTGTGAGGTCTTTTGGGACCGTTAGCATGTTATCTGTTATGGATCGTCTAGATCTGGTGTTCACTGTGTGATGCAGGAGGTCGGACAACGAGGATGGTGAGATTTGATGGAAAGCTTTGAAGGTCAAGACGAGGGCTTTGTATAGAATCCTGCATGATATTGGGAGCCAGTGAAGTTCGAATAGGATGGGAGTAATATGTTGACTCCTTGAGGCTCCATGTTGATTTATGTATAGCCTTTATGCTCTATTTATGGATTTTCTAGTGACGGTAAATGCAATGTGTGCCTTCGAGTCAGTCCTGACTCCTGGCGACCCAGAAGCTCCTGGGTTTTCTTGGCAGTGTCACCGGAAGTAGATTGCCAGGCCTTTCTTCCGAGGCAATGGAGGGTTAAGTGACGGTATTTGGTTCATTTTTGTAGCACAGCTAGATAGACTCAGATTCATTCCAAGCATGGAATAAATACAGTGGTTATTGTTTACTTTGTGGGGAAAAAGAAAAGAAAAGAGAAGAAGGGCAAAATAGAAAATCTGTCCAAAAGAGTTTAAGGAGCAAAGGTCAAAAGTGAAGTTCTGGAATGCATTTATTATTTGATGGCTCTAATTAGGAATTGAGGGCAGATATTTATTTTTTGTTGCGCTATGCATGCACGTTGGACGTCTTAGAACAAGGATAGGGAAAATGATAGCCTGCAAGCCAAAACTGACCCAACTAGGTCATTACTTCCAATAAATATTTTAATTCTGCAACTCCCCTATTTATGTCAAAGGCCCAAAAATGTCCATCTTTGATGATTCACAAAGACTCAAATTCTTCCATATCTCCCTTCTTGAGTTCCTGCCCGCACGAGTATCTGCTTCAGTGATGAGGTATGAGATTTTGTGTTCAGAAATAAGCGGGAGTTTCTCCTGAAAATATTTTGAAGGATATTTTGCAGAAAAATAATTATGAAAGGGAAAAGAGAACTATATAGGTTAAGCATTGCAAAGCCTCTTTTATTTTTTAGGTAGCTTGTAGAATAATATAAGAAAAAGATTTTGGAATGTTAAATAAAACAAATTCAGGTAATAAATAACCTACATTTCTCATTTCCTTCCCTTCCCTTCCCTATTTTACTATAAAATCTGTCTGAAGTTTGTTTTAAGAAAGTGAATTTTTGTTGTCTGGGTTTTTTTTAAAACACTGGAAAAGCTATTTTGGATCACCAGAGACCACTATCATCTCTCTACTCTATCCTACTCCCAAACCAAAACTTCAAAGGGGGGGGGAGCTCCCATTACTTGACAGAAGCACAGTGGGGATGCCAGCCTATGGTTCAGAGAGTATTCTATTAATGGGGTTCAATGTAGAGAATCCGATCATCCCCATTATAGAGCATGGGAATATGCCTCTAGATATGACTACATTGGACAAGTGTGACATTTCTAGTGTAAATTTTCTTTTGAAAACAAATAAATAAATATATTTGCATCTCTTAATGAAAATGACAATTATATTTCAAAGAAATTTACTTTTCATTCTCTTTTATATATATAAAAAAAGATTTGTGTTATTGCTGATTAATAACATACCTTCAGAGACATATGCAAATGGTTTATTCCTAATTGAAAGCATTGTAATCAGGTTGAAAAACAGACCCACAAAAGTACCAACCAACAGGCGTCCCCTAAAGAAAAAAATAAAGATTCACACTGTACACATGTAATTTAATGTAACACAACAAGCACTGATAATTTTACTTAACAATTTAGAAACCATATTTGCATGGCTTTGGCCAATTTTGTAAACTCTCGAGACTTTTCCTTGGTATATATACAAAAAATTCATAAAAATATAGGGGTGGAGGGATATTCAAAGGCATTTACACAGTTTGTAGAGTAAAGTTAGACCAGGTAATGTTTGCTGTGCCTTACTTTACCATGTTTTGCTAACTGGGCAGCGGCTCAAAGTCACTGCTACTCAATTAGTTTCCAGCTTCTGCAATGACCCGGATATTCAGTGGCAATGGTCGGATATGGCTCCAGCACTGAACATCCGAGGTTAGACTTCAGTGGCAATGGCCATCCCCCATAGGAAATACTTATTAAAAGTAAATTATTACAGCTTGAGTAGATAGCAATGTTAGTTGTAGAGAACGGCAGATTCAATACTATGAAATCAAAAAGCTATTTTCCATTTTTAGACTACGGGGCTTGTTTACAAAGCCGAGGTAGCGATTCGCGATCGTTATCGGAGCCGCGGCCCCATTGAAATCAATGGGGCCGCGGCTCCGATAACGATCGCGAACCGCTACCGCGGCTTTGTAAACAAGCCCCTTAGTCTAAAATGCAAGATGTCCAGAAAAAGAGATCTATGTCAAAAAGAGAGATCTATGAAAAAGATCTATGACAAAAGGGTTCTCGTCTTGGATTGCTGAGAGAGGAGATGCTACTGCTGCTGGAAAGGAATCTATACTGTAAGTATTTACCTGCAGGAAAATTCTCAAAATCTTGGGGAAAAGGGAATTCTTTGGGTTAAGCTGCTAACATCTCTAGGGAAGATATTCAAAGGCATTCAAACCAGTTTGCTGATCTGTAAACCATGTAAATGCCACTGAGCTGGACAGTCACTGAATATCCATGGGTGCCACCACTATGGTTTATGGTTTAGGCATTTGATATACCGCCCTTTACTTATGCATCAGAGCGGTTTACAGGTATATACTAACAGGTACTTTTTATTCCCTTGTCCCCGAAGGGCTCACAATCTAAGTGTACCTGAGGCAATGGAGGGTTAAGTGGCTTGCCCAAGGCCACAAGGAGCAGCCATGGGACTAGAGACCTCAGTCCCTCCAGCCTGAGGTTACTTGTCCTCATGTGGGAAGTGAACCCCCGGCCCTCTGGCCTGAGGTAACCTGTCCCAACCACTGAGCCACTCCTCCCTACACGCCCCAATGCTATCCAGTTAGTATCGGGGTGTGCCAGGTGCGTTTCGGAGTAGCATCCATCACTAACCATGCTGTCTCCTCTCTGCCCCACACTCTTCTACTCCTCCTCCTCTCTTCTGGAGATATCAACCCCCCCTAGACTTTTGTCACCCTTCCAAAACAGATCCTCATGCAACAGCTCAAATCTTATTCATATCCTTCTCCTTTCTCCCTCCTTTCTTCCTTTCTCATGTGCCTTGTGGAATGCACACTCCATCTCAAATAAACTTGCCTTTACTCATAATCTCTCTCTCTAATGCTCTCCATCTCCTTGCTCTAACTGAGACTTGGCTCCTCCCAGAGGACTCCATTTCAGTGGCTCCTCCCAGAGGACTCAGCTTCAGTCGCTGCTCTCTGTCATGGTGGCTATCAATTCTCCAACAAGCCTCGTCCCATTGGCCTTGGTAGTGGTGTTGAGTTTCTACTTTCTCCTTCCTGTCAATTTCAATCCCTCCTTCTGCCTCACTCACTCCTTTCCCTCCTTTGAAACCCACTCCATCCGGCGTTTTACTATACTACCTCTCCGATTAGCTATTATTTATCGATCCACTGATAAGTCCACCTCTACCTTTCTCTCTGAGTTTGATTCATGGCTTCCCTTGTTTTTGGATTCATCTTCCCCCTCCCTTATTCTCAGAGATTTGAACATTCATGTTGATAACCCCTCTGGCCTTTATGCTGTAAGGCGCCTCTCCCTTGCCTTATTATTCAACATACAGCTTTGCTCTACTGCCCCTACTCACCAGCAAGACCACTGCCTCGACCTTGTATTCTTCTCTAATTGCTTACCCTCAAACTTCTATACTTCACTTCTTCCCTTATGGGACCATCACCTGCTAAAAACTTCACTCTTCATCACTTTGCCCTGTTTCCTCCAACCTCTAGAAAAGCTTCATGCTACTGATCCGTTGGTTCTCTCCTCCACTGTCTCATCATCTCTTTCCTTCACTATGTCATCTGAGTCTGTTGATGAGGCAGTTGCTTCCTATAACATTGCACTCTTCTCTGCTCTAGATGTTCTTGCTCCAACCATCATGCTACGTCCTGTGAGGCATACTGTACCCCAAGCCTGGCTGTCTTCCACTACCCACTATGTTCCTGCACCCGCTCAGCTGAGCGTGCTTGGCTCAAATCCCGCCCCTTGTGGACTTTCTACACTTCAAATTCATGCTTGTCTCTTTCCAGTCAGCCATAGCACTCACCAAACAAGACTATTATGTCCATCTGACTAACTCTCTTGCCTCTGATCCTCGCTGTCTCTTTACAACTCTCTCTTCAAGATGCCTCTGCCTCAGACCCCTCACTCCCTTTCTGCCCAAACCCTGGCTGACTACTTCCATGGCAAAATCCACAAGATCACAATCCAATTCCCCTCAAGGCCAGCTACTTCCCTTCCTCCCCCTCTTAACTCACAACTTCACCCCCTCCCCCCCACCTCAGCTACCCTTCCTTCCTTTTCTATGATCTCTGAGGAGGAAACCACTCACCTTCTTTCCTCATCCAAACTCACTAACTGCTCCTCTGATCCTATTCCCACCCATCTCCTTAGCTCCATCTCCTCCACTGTAGTCCCTTCCATCACTCATATTCTCAACCTATCGCTCTCCGCTGCAACTTTCCTTGCAGCCTTCAAACATGCTGTAGTAGCTCCTCCCCTAAAGAAACCATCACTAGAACCTACCTGTCCTTCTCACTATCGACCCAACTCTCTCATCCCCTTTGTTTCTAAACTACTTGAACGTGCAGCTCACTGCCGACTCTCTTCTCTCAAGCCCTTCTGGATCCTCTACAATCTGGCTTTCATCCTTCACATTCTACAGAAACAGCTCTTGCCAAAGTTTCCAGTGACCTGTTCCTGGCAAAATCCAAGGGCCTTTACTTAAGCCTCATCCTTCTTGACCTTTCTGCTGCTTTTGATACTGTTGAGTGCAATCTTCTCCTTGATACCTTGCCCTCACTTGGTTTCAAGGGCTCTGTGCTATCCTGGTTCTCTTCTTATCTCTTCCATCACTCTTTCAGGGTTTCTTCTAGTGGATCCTCCTCTACTGCTAACCCACTCTTAGTTAGTGTACCCCAAGGATCTGTCTTGGATCTACTCCTTTTCTCTCTCTATACCCAGTCCCTTGGTGCAGTCATATCTTCCCATTACTCAGTACCATCTTTATGCTGATGACTACAAGATCTACCTCTCTATACCTGAAATCTCTCTGGGAATCCAGGCCAGGATCTCTGCCTGCCTTTCTGACATTGTTGCTTGGCTGTCTCACCACTGCTTGAAATTGAACATGGCCAAAACTGAGCTTCTTATTTTTCCCCCTAAACCTCCTTCTCTCCCCTTCCTCCTTTATCAGTCTCTGTGGATAACTCTCTACTCCTTTCTGTCTTCTCAGCTCGCAACCTTGGGGTTGTCTGACTCCTCTCTCTCCTTCTCCATAAACATCCAACTGATAGCTAAAACCTGCTTTTTATTTCTCTACATCAAAAAAATTTGCCCATTCCTTTTTACACACACTACCATATCCTACTCCTTGCTGGTCTCCCTCTAAATCATCTCTCTCCCCTTCGATCTGTTCAACACTGCTGCGCCACTAATCTTCTGCCAGCCTCGTCATGCTCATATTACCCCTCTTCTCAAGTCACTTCATTGGCTCCATATTTGTTTCAGCATCCAGTTCAAACTCTCCTGCTGACCTATAAGTGCATTCACTCTGCAGCTCCTCACTATCTTTCATCTCTTATCTCTCCCTACACCCCTCCTTGAGAACTCCTCTCTTCTGGCTAATCACTTCTATCTGTGCCCTTCTCTTCTATTGCTAACTCCAGATTTCACTCCTTTCACCTTGCTGCTCCTTATGCCTGGAACAAGCTACCTGAGTCTGTACAGCAGGCGCCTTCTCTGACACTTTTCAAATTCAGGCTGAAAACTCACCTCTTCACTGCTACTTTCAGATCCTGACTCACCCAATCTCCTTTGTGTTTCCTTACCATTCTCCCTAGATGTAGTAGTAGTACCACGAAGTGTCAATATTGAACCGTTGCCTGGTTAGTGACACATGGCAAAGGTCAGGCGCAGGTAACACTGGCCTAACATTCGCTGCAGAAGCTAACCAGGAAGCAGCTGAATATTGCCGATGCCTGGTTAGCTTCGCAGCAATCCGAGCAACCCAAATTTTCAATGTTGGAGCCTGGATATTGCCCCGGCACTGACTATCTGGGTTTAAAGTTCAGCACCGGCTGCTAGCCTCTGTAGGATGCTAGCCACAGCATGAAAAGCATAGTTACTCACCTGTAACAGGTGTTCTCCAGGGAAAGCAGGAATCAGTCCTCACTTATGGGTGATGTCGGCACCGACGGAGCCTGCGTGGAGCAATTCCCCAGCTTTCAAAGAAAGCCTTTGGGATTGCTGTCATGCATGCGTGGTCCTCTTCCTGCCCAAGGGTGCCATCTTGCTCAGTCAGGTCCCCTAGCTAGAGCCCTACTAAGCAAATGGCAAAGGAAGGATAAAAAATTAGCAACTCTTCAGAGGAGGTGGGAGGGTAGTGAGGACCGATTCCAAGAACACTTGTTACAGGTGAGTAACTATGCTTTCTCCGGGAACAAGCAGGAAGCCAGTCCTCACTTACGGGACTCCCCAGCTACAGGCTACCGAACCTGTAACCCAAAAACATCTCCGCGAGGCCATGAGCAGAAGCTGATGCCTGAAGGAGCCCAAGTCTTCGGGTCCCCGGGGCGAAGCTGTCGGTAGCCGTCGAAGAAGGATCGGAGGGCAGGAGTTGCTTATACCCCAAACAGTTTACATAGTACAGCCTGGCCGAAGGCACTGTCCCGGCAGGACTCCCTCTCCAGGCAGTAGTGCGAAGCGAAAGTGTTTGCTAAAGACTAGGTTACAGCCCGGCAAATGTCTGCTAGAGGCACTGAGTGCAGCGAAGCCACAGAAGCTGCCTTGGCCCGGACACCGTGTGCGGTGACGCGCCAATCCAGCGAGGCGCCTGCCTTCGCCTGGGCGAAGGCGATGCAGTCTGCCACCTAGATGGAGAGGGTGCGCTTGGTGACTGCCTGCCCCAGGCGGTTAGGATTGTAGGCAACAAAGAGCCTATCGGACTTGCGATGAACCTGGGTGCGCTGCAAGTAGAAGGCAAGAGCCCTCTTGCAGTCGAGAGTATGTAAGACCACCGATGCCCGGTTGGCATGAGTTCTTGGGAAGAAGATCGGCAAGACTATCTCCTGATTGAGATGGAAGTTTGAGACAACCTTCGGTAGGAACTTGGGGTGGACCACCCTGTTCCCATAGGACCTGGTGTAGGAAGCCTCAGCCATGAGGGCCTGGAGTTCACTGTCTCGCCGAGCCAAGGTCAGAGCCACCAGGAAGACCACCTTCCAGGAGAAATGCTAAAGGGAGCATGTCACCATCGGCTTGAAGGGTGGCTGTGTGTGCTGTATGAACACGATGTTCAGGTCCCACTATGCCGGAAGAGGCCAGTTGGGAGGCTTGGAAAGTAAGAGGTCCCGCATGAAGCGGGAGACCAGGGGTTGCCCCAAGAGGGGTTTACCCTCGATGGGTAGGTGGTTAGCCGAGATGGCGCTCAGGTGCACCCTGACCAAGTTGGACTTCAGTCCCTCCTTCGAGAGGTGGAGGAGGTACTGGAGAACATACTGGAAAGAGCAGGAGAACGGGTCGATCTGGAGCTCAGAGCATCAGGTTGAGAAACGCCGCCACTTAAAGAAGTAGGCTCGCCTTGTCGAGTCCTTCCTCAGCGTAAGGAGTACCTCCTGGACCTCCACCGTGAGGTGCAGCAGGGCTGAGGCCTGTTCAGCCGCCAGGCTGTATGGGACAACGAGGCCAGGTTCGGGTGGAGCACCCGCCCCTCCTCTTGTGTTAGCAGGCCTCGGGGCGCAGCCTAGAGGGACTGGAGACTCGGACAAGAGCCAGAGCAGAAGTGGGAACCAAGGCTGTCGAGGCCAAGAGGGAGCCACGAGAATCATTGAAGCTCGCTCCCACTGGACCTTGTGTAGGGTCCTCGCAATGAGAGTAGTGGGGGGAAGGGGTAAAGAGGCCTGGAGGTCCAATTCAGGAGGAACGCATCTGGGGCCACCCTGCTCGGGTGTGGAAGCGGCCCACAGAAGTGGAGGAGCTGCGCGTTCACAGGGCTGGCAAACAGGTCCACAGACGGAGTCCACCACCGATGGAACAAGAGGCTGGTCACCTCCAGATCCAGGCGCCACTCGTGTGGGCGGAGGATTCTGCTGACTCGGGAGATAGACCGCCCTGAGGGACATGTCCCGGCGAATGGCAAAGGAGCAAAGGAGGACCGCCTCCCGACAGAGTGCACAGGAACCTGTTCCCCCCTCCTTGTTTATGTAGAACATGACTACCCTGTTGTTGGTCTGCACGAGCACTGACTTTCCTCTCAGGTGGTACTCGAAGGCCCTCAGGGCCCACCGGACCGCCCAAAACTTGAGCAAATTAATCTGCTGCTGAGATTCTTCGGGCAACCACTGTCCCTGGGTGCGGAAGTCACCAGTGAGCTCCCCAACCCAGCAGAGAGGCATCCATCATCAGGATGAGCTCATGCTGCGGGGCCTGGAAGGGCATTCCTCAAAGGCGGCTTCAGGGATCCTGCCACCAATCCAGGGAAGTGTAAAGACTGCAGAAGACCCGGACAGGGTGCCGGAGGCCTGGCTCCATTGTGTCCTGAGGCACCACTGAGCAGTCCGCATGTGCATGCGGGCGTAGGGAACAACGTGGATGGTGGAAGCCATGTGTCCCAGGAGGCGCAACATGGCTTGTGCCAGAATCTGAGCCCTGCCTTGGACCTTGGCCGCTAGGGCATGGAGACGATCCGCACCGTCCCAGAGCAGAAAGGCAGTTGCCTGCTCCGTGTTGAGGAGTGCGCCGATGAACTCCAGGGTCTGCACCGGTTCGAGGTGGGACTTGGAGTAATTGACCAGGAAGCCGAGGCGCTCGAGGAAGAGGATCATGTGCGATGCCGCAAGGCGGGCTTTCCAAGCCGATGCCCCCGTGATGAGCCAGTTGTCTAGGTAAGGGAAAACGGAGGTAGGGGGTGGCCGCAGAAAGGCACTTGGTGAAGACCCGCGGAGCAGGTGCGAGCCCGAACGGGAGCACCCTGTATGGGTAGTGCTCTCCCTGCACTCTGAAGCACAGGTACTGCCTGTCCCTGAGGTCTAAGGAGCATAGCCAATCGCCCTGCTGGAGAAAGGGCAGCAGGACACCAAGCAATAGCATTTTGAACTTCTCCTGCACCAGAAACTTGTTCAGGTTCTTAAGATTGAGGATGGGGCGTAGGCCCCCTGTCTTCTTCGGAACGAGGAAGTATCTGGAGTAGAAACCTCGGCCTCAGAGGTGTGGCGGTACCTTAAGAACATAAGAACATAAGATATGCCATACTGGGTCAGACCAAGGTCCATCAAGCCCAGTATTCCGTTTCCAACAGTGGCCAATCTAGGTCATAACTACCTAGCAGTCTCCCCAAAAGACACAGGCTCCTCAATGCTCACCTTTGTCTACCCGTTTATTCACACCTTCAAAAAAAACATAACAGATTAATAATACAAGATCTTCCTTGTCTAAAGCCATGTTGGCTGTCTCCCATTAAGCCATGACTATCTACATGATGAGTAATTTTGTTCTTTATAATGGTTTCTACCTTTTTTCCCGGTATTGACGTCAGGCTCACCGGTCTGTGCATTAACTTTGGGGGTGGATTACTTTGAAGGGGACAATGCATAATTTCTCTGTAGATTTTGTAATAAAACATTTATGAGACAGAGTAGTTACTCACCTGTAACAGGTGTTCTCCAGGAGCAGCAGGAATCAGTCCTCACATATGGGTGACGTCGGCGCCGATGGAGCCCTCGCGGAGCAATTTTCCCCAGCTTTCAAAGAAAGCCTTTGGGTATTGCAGCGCGCATGCGCGGTCCTCTTCCCGCCCAAGGGTGCCATCTTGCTCAGTCTGATGACATAGCTAAAAGACAGCAAAAAATTAGCAAAAACGAAATCATAGGACTGCAACTCCAAGGGGAGGAGGGAGGGTTGTGAGGACTGATTCCTGCTGCTCCTGGAGAACACCTGTTACAGGTGAGTAACTACTCTTTCTCCAGGACCAAGCAGGAAGTCAGTCCTCACATATGGGACTCCCAAGCTTAAGGCTACCGGAGACCCTAAGCACAAAAAAGGAGCTCCCTCAAGCTCAGTAGCATAGAAGGAAGGAATCTTCTCTGAGTACGCCTCCAACCGGTAGCCCAACATCCGGGACGGAGGGCAGGAGTTGCCTATACCTCAAAGAGATTACGGAGGATTGCCTGTCCGAAAGCACTGTCCCTGCGGGACTCCCTCTCCAGGCAGTAATGGGCTGCAAAAGTCTGGCTTGAAGACCAAGTAGCGGCCCGGCAGATGTCTGCCAATGGAACAGAGCGGAGGTAAGCCACTGACGCAGCCTTCGCCCTAACACGATGAGCCGTGACTCGACTTTCCAACGAGAGGCCGGCTGCCCCATAAGCCCAAGCGATACAGTCAGAAATCCAGATGGACAGAGTACGCTTGGAGACAGGGAGCCCCAACTTATTGGGGTCATAAGACACGAAGAGCTGAACAGCCATTCGGTGCTCCCGCGTACGGTCAAGGTAGAAGGTTAACGCCCTCCTACAGTCCAGGGTATGCAGGACCATTTCAGCTCGGCTGGAGTGTGGCCTGGGAAAGAAGGTCGGAAGTACCACCTCCTGGTTGATGTGAAAAGGGGAAACCACTTTAGGAAGAAACTTAGGGTGAGTCCGTAGGACTACCCTATTCTTGTAGAACCTAGTGTAAGGAGGATCAGATACTAGGGCCTGTAGCTCACTAACGCGTCTAGCAGAAGTGAGGGCTACCAAGAATAAGGTTTTCCAAGAAAGAAAATGAAGATGACAGGTAGCCATAGGTTCAAAAGGCGGACAGGTAATCCGCTGTAAAACCACATTCAGATCCCAGTCAGGGGCTGGTGGGCGCAAAGGCGGTTTAAGGAGAAGGAGGCCTCTGAGAAAACGAGCCACTAGAGGGTGGCTGGAAAGAGGCCTGCCATCCACCGGCATGTGATGCGCAGAAAGAGCACTGAGGTGGACCCTGACCGAGTTGGACTTAAGGCCAAGATTGGAGAGGCCAAGCAAGTACTGCAAGACCACTGATGTCGAACAGGAGAAGGGATCTTGATGTAGGAGAGTCCCGTGATCCTGGGTCAGGAGATCGGGCTGAAACCCCAGAGGGAGAGGAGTGTCCACCGCCAGCTGCATCAGAAGCGGGAACCAGGGCTGTCTCGGCCACCGGGGAGCCACCAGGATCATCGAGGCTCTGTCTCTGAGAACCTTGAAGAGCATCCGAGACACTAGTGGCATGGGAGGAAAGGCATACAAGAGGCCTGTGGACCATGGAATCAGAAAAGCATCCGCCGCTACTCTGAGAGGATGCGGTTGTCGAGAGCAGAATCTGGGAAGTTGCCGGTTCTGAGGACTGGCAAACAGATCCATAGTGGGGAGGCCCCATTTGAGAAAGATCCGCTGAAGCACTAACGGATCCAATCTCCACTCGTGTGGTTGGAGGATTCTGCTCAGTTTGTCTGCCAGGCAATTTTCTTGACCCGGGAGATAAACAGCTTTGAGGAGGATGCCGCGGTTGACGGCCCAAGAGCACAGCTTTTGTGCTTCCCGACAGAGAAGGAAGGAGCCTGTGCCCCCTTGTTTGTTCACGCAGAACATCGCAACTTGATTGTCCGTCTGGACCAGCACAGACTGGTGAGAAGGGAGGTGGGAGAAGGCCCTCAGAGCCAGGCGGATAGCCCGGAGCTCCAGGAAGTTGATCTGCTGGGCAGACTCCCAAGGAGTCCAGAGGCCTTGAGTACATGTCCCTTGGCAATGTGCTCCCCAACCCAGGAGAGAAGCATCGGTCGTCAGGACCTGAGAAGGCGGAGGAGACTGAAAAGCCATTCCGAGCACTAGGTTTGGCAGATGAAGCCACCATTGCAGAGAAGAGACCAGCGGGTCGGAGATCTGTACGGAGTCCGCTAGGCTCCCAGTGGCCTGATGCCATTGTGTGCGAAGGCACCATTGAGCAGGCCGCATGTTCAGGCGGGCATTGGGGGTCACATGGACTGTGGAAGCCATATGGCCGAGCAGTCGCAGAAATTGCCTGGCAGAGACCAGGGAATTGCTGCGAAAGTGGCTGGCAAGATCCATGAGCCTGTTCGCTCTGTCGAGAGGCAGAAAGGCTCGCGCCTGAAGCGTGTTTAATCTTGCGCCGATGAACTCGAGATCCTGAGAGGGGAGCAAAGTGGACTTTGCGAAGTTTATGACAAAGCCCAAGTGCTGAAGCAGAGCCACAGTGCGGTGCATGGCGTGAGTGGCCTTTTGGGAAGACTGTGCTCTGATGAGCCAGTCGTCTAGGTATGGAAATACAAAGAGGCCTTGAAATCTTAGATAAGCCGCCACCACTGCTAGACATTTGGTGAACACCCTTGGTGCGGAGAATAGGCCAAAGGGTAGTACTCTGTACTGGTAATGATTGCCCCCCACAACAAATCTGAGATATTGTCTGTGGCTGGGGTGGATGAGGATGTGAGTGTAGGCATCCTTTAGATCCAAGGAGCATAGCCAGTCTCCCTGCTGGAGGTAGGGCAGCAGGATTCCAAGGGTAAGCATCTTGAACTTTTCCTTTGCGAGGAACTTGTTGAGGTTCCGCAAGTCCAGGATGGGTCTGAGGCCTCCTGTTCGTTTTGGTATCAGAAAGTACCTGGAGTAAAAGCCTTGACCTCTCAGGTGGTGGGGCACCGGTTCCACAGCTTGTTCCTGAAGAAGACTTGCCAACTCCTGAAGGAGTAAGTCCCTGTGCAGAGGGAGTCTGAGAGGCTCCCCTGGAAAGTAGGAGGGAGGTACCTGGTGGAAGTGCAGGAGATAGCCCTCTTGGACTATGTGAAGCACCCAGGTATCTGTAGTGATGTTGGACCACCTGTGGGCAAAGTGGACCAGCCGGCCTCCTGTGCTGAGAGAAACCAGCTGAGGGGGAGAGGCTATGCTGATGAAGTCCAAAACCCCCACCCTGCTGAGCAGGGGCCGGTGGTGCAGGCTTGGGGGCTTGCTGCCTACGGGACCCATTACCCCGTCCCTTGGCCTGCTGACCCTGTTGGGGAGCTGCTGAGGCCTGATAATGAGGGTAGTGTTTATAGGCAGCCGCCTTCCTCGGGTAAAAGGGCTTTTTCCCCGAGCCCTTCTTCTGAGAAGGGGCAGAGGTCTTCCTTGAGAGCCGAGTCCTGGTGAGAGTCTCGGTCTCGATCTGTGCAACCTTCTCAGCCATGGGTTTGCCAAAGAGGTTTTCACCTCTGCAGGGGACATCGACCAACTTGTCCTGCACCCAGGGCTCGAGGTCGGATGACTGAAGCCAAGCCTGTCGGCGGGCACCGATGCTGGCTGCGGCTACTCGAGCCGATGCTTCAAAGCCATCGTAGGCTGCTCGAGAGATAAACTTTGAGCACTCTCGAACACCAGTTGACAAGGCTTGGAACCTCTGCAAAGGTTCTTCGGAGAGACCAGCAGAGAACCCGGCTATTTCTTTAGCCAGGTCTCGGAGATACATGCCCATATAGAGCTGGTAGGTCTGGACTCGACAAGCAAGCATAGAGCCCTGGAAACACTTCCTACCGAGGGCATCCAGGCTTCGAGCCTCCCGACCGGGAGGCACCGAGGAGTGCATTTTCTGACTTTTAAGTCTATGCATGGCCGATTCCACCACCATGGAATGGTGCGGTAGTTGTACCTTTTGGAACCCGGGGCTCTTGCGGACTCGATAAATGGAATCGACCCGCTTGCTTAACACCGGCGACGACGCCGGGCTCTCCCACATGCGGAAGAGAAGTCGTTCCAGCATCGGAGGAACCGGTACAGTAAAGGCCTCCTTTGGGGGAGAGTCATACTGGAGGGCAGCGAGCTCTTCGGCTCGAGGCTCCTCCTCGGGATCCGCGGGGAAGGCCAAGGCCTTGGCCATATCCCGCACGAAGTCCGAGAACCGGGTATCCTCCGGGGGGGACCGTCTCCGAGGTTCGGACTCAGGGGAGTCCGACGGGACACACCGAGTCCGAAAAGAACCAGGTGACTCTTCGTCCTCGGATTCCCAGGCTGACTCCTCGGAGGAGGAGTCGAGCGGCTCCGGTCGGGCGGGCATCGATGCCGTCCGCCCAGATGCCGAGGGAGTCGGCGTCAACAACCTCGGTCCCGAACGGGAGGCCGAAGGAGACCGTGACCGAGGATCGACTCGAGCCCTCATGGACTCGAGGATCGGCTCGGTCTCCGGGGTCGACTTGGACGTCGAAGTCCCGGTGGTCAGGGCAGAAGCACCGGCGAGGCCAGCGATCAATGCCCGCTGCTGGTCCATGAAGGCAGTCAGACTGCTCTCCAAGGCCGTCAACCTGAGTCCGAGCTCAGGAGACCCAGCAGCCCCCGACTCGGGCCCCGACGGCGTCGGGCCCAACGTCGGTTCCTTCGGAGACGAGTCCACGAGGACTACAGCACTTACGTGAGCAGGCGAGTCCATCTCGAGACGAGGATGTTTGGAAGGCCTCTCCATCTCCGAGGACCCGGAACGGCTATCGGGGCTATGCGACCTGGCCCTCGAGGAACCAGGAGCGTCCACCGACGCCGCCCCCGCGGGTTTCTTCTTCCGATGATGTTCCCAGGTAGGAGACCCCCGCTCAGAGGAACTTCGACGATGCTCAGGACCAGAGTCCCGAGACGTCGAAGCCTCTGACGAGGTCCGGGCCCGGCCGGAGTCAGAGAAGATACGTTCCCGCTGATGCTGCCGACTCCTCAACGCTTTAGAGGACATCTTGCCACACAGACCACAGATCATCGGGTCATGATCGGGTCCGAGGCAGCGGAGGCAGCAGTTGTGTGTGTCGGTAAGAGACATGAGCTTCTTACACCGATCACACTTCTTAAACCCGCTGGCAACCATCGGGGGAAAAAGGGCCCCTGCGAGGTCAAAAGACAGGGCTGCCAGTGAAAAAAAAAAAAGGCGCCAAATCTGTCACGAAGGACAAAAAAGCGAAAAATAAAGAACGGACTCGCAACCGGCGTCGCGGGTCCGGGCGGGAAAAGAACCGGCGTCGACCGAGAAAAAAGACAAATAAAATCAACTTTTCTAGCGGTGAATTACAAACAACGTCTGTAGGGCTCCGCGGAAAAAGACTGAGCAAGATGGCACCCTTGGGCGGGAAGAGGACCGCGCATGCGCGCTGCAATTCCCAAAGGCTTTCTTTGAAAGCTGGGGAAAATTGCTCCGCGAGGGCTTCGTCGGCGCCGACGTCACCCATATGTGAGGACTGACTTCCTGCTTGGTCATGGAGAAAGTCTTGTTTCTTTTTTTGTCACACCTCATATATAGCATAAAAGATGGACAATATACGTCATGGAAAGTTCCATTAGCAGAGCTGGAAAGTTCCATTTGTAGAGTTCCCAGAAAAGGGGAACTAGCCTATCTTACCACACTTGTTCTTTCTCGTATATTTCCTCATACAGTATGTTGTACATTCTTTGCAAAGTTAAGCTGGAGCTTTTTTGCAAGTTCTGCAAGTGACCCTACATCTGCATCCTGTCACGTACACTTACGTACACTTACACTTATGTACACTTTGACCGCCCGCTGGCCGAGGAGGTTGTTTAGCTCCTGTTGCAAGTAAGCCTGGTGCGAGGGAAGTCGAGAAGGCTCCACTGGGGAGAAGGGAGAATGAAGGCTGTCCAGGTGAAGACGATAATCATTTCAGACCACCCTGAGGACCCAGATGTCCGATGTGATCGGCGCCCACTGGGGATGAAGAGGGACAGGCGTCCCCCCCACAGGCGGAAGTGCGCCAGGGGGCGAGAGGCTATGCCTTCGGCGTCAAAACCCTTGAGCGGGCTGGGGTGGCACCGGTGGCTGGGCTTTGGGCCCTTTAGGCTTGCGATGGCCGTGCGCTCCCCCCTTACCATGCCTGCCGGTGGGCGGTGCGGGGGTGGGCGGGTATCCTCGGTAAGGGAGCCCCTTTCTTTGGAAGAATGGCTTCCTTCTTTGCTGCTTCTTCTGTGGGAGAGAAGTCTTACGCGAGAGATGGGTTTGAGTTATGAACTCCGTTAGTATTTTGGCGGCCTTATCCTCCATGGGCTTGCCGAACAGTTGTTCACCTAGGCAGGGGACATCCAAGAGCTTCTCCTGGACCCACTGCTCCAGGTCTGAAAACTGGAGCCATGTCTGGCACCGAGCCCCGATGCCGGATGCCGCCACTCAGGCAGAGGACTCAAAACCCATCATATGCAGCGTGGGAGAGGTACTTTGAGCAGTCCGCGAGGTCCGAAAAGTAGTCTGAGTCAGGCCGGTCGCCCTGTCCAGAGGCTGAGACCCGCTTGGAACCAGAGGCACTGGCCTTGGAGGACCTCGCCCCCGAGGACAGTGAGCGAGACCAGTGCAGAGGACCCTCACGAGGCCCACAGCTCTCGGGGGTTTCCAGGGCAGGTTTAGGTGTCCCTCTCAGGAGAACCTCGGTCTCAAGGCACGGGGCAGCCGTGCTGGGCATAAGTGCCTGCTGGGCAGCCAAGAAGGCAGAAATGCTGCGCTCTAGTGCCAGCATTCGGGACTCCCACGTGGGAGTGGATCCCTGCGACACAGACACCGGGGTTACCAGGTCTGGCGTGGAAGTGGAGAGGGTGTCCTCGCGGGGACGACTCTCAGGAGACTAGGCGCCATCATCGGAGGCCTCCGTATCTGTACGAGGTACCTTCTGAGGCCGCTCCTTAGCCGACTCTCGGGAACGCCGGGGAGGGCTGAGCGACCGAGCGCGAGAATGTTTGCGCTTGTCCGGAGCCCCTGACAGCAACTTCGAGGTCTTCTTCTTTTTGCGTCTCTCCACCTCAGGGGAACCCTGATCAGAGTGTCGCCTTCAATATTTTGCTGCATTAACTGTTGGAGTCGTGTCTGCCATCTTTTCATACAGCTAACAAAGAGACAATACACTTACCATGCATTAACAGCATTGCAGATAACACAAATGCACTTAATGCCACCTACTACAAAGTGGTGTCAACTGCTTCCACATTATTTGCTGTATTAACAGTTAACGTGCAGTAGGTTACCATGTATTAAATGCCAGAAGCACTATGCCCATTTCTTGTTCCATTCCATTCTATGCTGTTAACGTGAGAATTATCATGAGTTAAGTGTCAAGCCACTGCATTAACCATTAGTTTGGCTGTGTTAACAGCTGATGCTAATTCCGACGTTAACTGCTTAATGCCCTTTTGTAATAGGGTCCCAAAGGACTATGGCAAGATTTCATATTTCTAACCAAAGCTGGAAATTTTTTTTTTTATAGACTCACAAAATTATTCCGCTAAATATGAATGGAAGTTGGACAGTAGCATTGTTCTGGCTCATAGTATTTAGATATGAAGACAGAGGGGAAGGCACTGAAGGAATATTAATATTGGCTCCTCCATCTACCTAACTTCAAGCATTTTTCTCCGGGATGTTCAAAAAATGTAGACTTACATACTGCTGAATATTCCCTTTTGTGTAAAACGAGCCATGCTATGTATTATTCCTTATTCAAATGTCAGTCAGTATCACGTATAATTTTGCCAATTTAATTTTATACAAAAAGTATAACATCTACTGCACTTCCAAAATATTTCTGAATCAGTAAACTATTCATATTATTTCATTATAATGTGCACTATAGTGTTCAATAAAGGATAATCAGTTATGTAGTATATAGAGTTAAAAACTACATCAACAGGCTTGCAAAATCTGACATTTAATACTACAAATTTGTACTCACGTGTGTATCTCAGGCTGTTCCAAAAATCTTTCTGCACTACAAAAAAACGAAGCATGAAAAGTGTCAGTAGAGATAAATGTAACAGATCATCTCATTCTCAGCTGTAATTAAAATGATTCACAAACAATTCACAAACTATTTTAATCTGTACACCTCTTAATGGGTGAACACTGAGCACGTCTCCCCTTGCCTTTGAGAGGAGCGCAGAGTATGTTTCAGAAATTTAAATGCTGCAGTTTTGCTGAAAATCATTTTCTGTAATACAATGGTATTTGCTACATTTTTTTAAAGCTGAGTGCATATCATCTGTAGTAGGCATTCCTGTGAAAGTGGCTGATGCGTGGAAATGTGGAGAGAGCCTCTTATGGAGCAAGATGCTAAGAGCTGGACTGCAGGAGGAGGCAGCAGCAGCAGCTTCGGCTCAGGAGGTTTGGCATTTGACTACTGAACTCAAACAGCATCAAACCCTTCAGAGGCCACTGTATTCAATCCATAATTAATATATTCCTAACCTGTATAGTTTCTCTTTGATAATTGGCATTTTAAGCAAATGTGCTAAGCATGCCCAAGTTGTTTATAAGTACAAAAGTTGTTTAAAAATTGCCCCTCACAGGGATATGCAACAGTTTCCTCAGTGGGGAAGATCAACTTAAAAATCCAAAGAACAGTAATTAATCAGCAGAGACACATTGTTATCCTCTCCATGACAAGAGCCATACAGCTAGCCCAGAATCCCCTCTCTCGACCCCCTACCCCACACATTCCCTGCAGGAATAAGGATTCCCTCATGTGAAAAAGAATCAGAATAAGTGATGTGCTGCAGCAATCTGTACTTGGTCCAATTTTTTTAATATTTTTGTTCGTGATATAGCGTAAGGGCTGTTGGGTAAGGTTTGCCTCTTTGCAGATGATACCAAAATTTGCAATAGTGTAGATACCCAGCAAGGTGTAGATAACATGAGGAGGGATCTAGTGAAACCTGAAGAATGGTCGAGAATTTGGTAGCTGAGATTTAATGCTAAAAAAATGCAGAGTCATGCATTTGGGCTGCAGAAATCCACGGAAGAGCTACAGTATAGGGATGAAGTACTTCTGTCCATGAAAGAAGAGTAAGATCTGGATGTGATTCTTTCTGATGATCTTAAGGAGTCTAAATAGGTAGAAAAGGTGATGGTAAAAGCCAGAAGGATGCTTGGGTGCATAGGGAGAGGAATGGCTAGCAGGAGGAAGGCGACGATAGTACCTCTGTATAATGCTTTGGTGAGACCTCATTTGGAATACTGTGTGCAATTCTGGAGACTACACCTTCAAACGATAAACAGGAAAGAGTCGGTGCAGAGGGTGGCTACCAAAATGGTCAGTGGGCTTTGTCATAAGGCATATGGGGACAGACTTAGATCTCAATATGTATGCTTTGAAGGACAAGCGGGAGAGAAGAGATATGATAGAGACATTTAAATACCTCTGTGGCATAAATTCACAGGAGGAGAGCCACTTTCAACTGAAAATAAGCTCTGCATCAAGAGGGCACAGGATGAAAGTGAAAGGGAATAGACTCAGAAGTAATATGTGGAAATATTTCTTTACAGAAAGAGTGGTAGATGCACAAAATAGTCTCCCAGTGGAAGTAGTAGAGATGAGGACAATATCTGAATTCAGAAAAACATGGGACAGAAGATCTCTAAAGAAAAAAAAAAAGAGAGACTATAGTAGTTGGTATTGAAGGGCAAACTGGATAGGCCATATCGTCTTTTTCTACCCTGATGTTTCTACAATTGTGGTCAACATTATTGGCACCCTTGTATATTTTTTAATTTATATTTTAAACAACACAACAAATATTCATAAACAATACAACTTACATCTCACCCAATTTTCATACCACTATATAAGCACATTCATTATAACATTCCCTCATGTCATGTTGTTCTGGTTTTTCATTTGAGACATTCTAACCCCCCCTCCCTCCCTCCCCCCCCACCCGGATTCCCTCTGCATTCTCCTTCTAACACAAGTCAATCTTTTCCACTATTGAATGTTTTACAGCAATGCTGTCCACTGTATATATTTCCCCCATACCAATAGAAATTTTTTCGGTCTAGCCCTTTTAAGTGCTGTTAATTTACTCATCAAGTAAATCTGTGCCAACGACCCTTTGTATTCTGCCATCTTGGGTGCTTCTACCTGTTTCCATTTCCTGGCCAGCAGAACTCTCAGGGCAACACACCCCAAGTCCACAAAAGTACCCTCTACCTTATTCAAATTTTGGGGTTTCACTCCCAACAGAGCCGTCTCTGGCTGTGGGACAATATCCTTTCCCAAAATCCGTCCCAGCAACCCAGACACCTCTGCCCACAATTTATTCACCTCCCTACAATTCCACCAGACATGTAGGCACGTACCTCTCCCACCACAGTTCCTCCAGCAATTCTCTGCTACCCGATCATAAATCTTATGTAATCTGACTGGAGTCAAATGCCATCTATATAATACTTTGTAATTATTCTCAATTAAATTTGTGGCTAAAATTCCTTTTTATCTATTCAAATATATGTGTTCCCATATTGAGTCCTCCCACTGTACTCCCAATTCTGCCTCCCAGGTTTTCTGATAGATTTCCCTTCCCATCTCCCTAGCCATCATCCGGTAAAAGCTAGCCAAGACCTTCTTCTTTTGACCCATCAAAAAAAACTTCTCCACCCCAGTAAGTTCTCCCTTAATTTCCGGTACAATCCTATGTTGAATGTAATGGCTAATCTGCATATAGCCATATACATCTTTCTCATTCAGCTTATACAACTCCACCAATTCATCAAACTCCTTTATTTTCTTACCCTCCAACATTTGACCTACCGTTCATAACCCATTCTTTTCCCATTTCTCAAAGATGTTCTTCCCCAGTGCAGGCGGAAAGTCCGGGTTCCCTCGAATAGGTACTAACCTTGAGATTCCATTTTCCCCCAACCATATGCTTCTCCACTTATTCCACACTTGTAGGGAGCTTTGTACATAGGGGTTATTACCTGAGTATTCTTTTTTTGCCTTCCTCGGTAACCACACATAATCTCCTATCCTTCCTTCTTCTATGTCTTCTGATTCCATCTGCACCCATTCCTTCGGTTCCTCTGCTCCCCATTCCACAATAGCACACATTTGTGCTGCTTCCCAATATTTTAATAGGTTAGGCACAGCCATCCCCCCCGTGTTCCCTCTGTTTCATCAATATCCTTGCTGCTACCCTATTTTTCTTTCCCCCCCCCACAAACTGCATAATAATCCTCTGCATTTTCCCAATATAAAACTTTGAAACCCCTATCAGGAGGTTCATAAAGAGATATAACCATTTAGGCAGGGCCATCATTTTTATAGCAGAGATCCTCCCCATCCATGATAATGTTTTATTCTTCCACTCTTCTAGTTCTTTTTTTATGATTTTTTTCCACCCGCACATAGTTTTCTTTAAACAGCTCGGACTCTCGAGATGTTAAATATATTCCCAAATATCTAATACTATGCTTGGCCCATCGGAAGGGGAATTCAGCTTTTATCTTTGCCTGCAGGTCTACCCCTGCCGAAATATTCAATATTTCCGATTTTGTGGCATTGATTTTGAAACCCGAATAATCTCCAAACTCCCTTAGCAACTTGTTTAACTCCACTAGGGATTCCCTTGGTTTAGTCAATATAAATAGCAGATCATCTGCAAAAAAAGAGATATCTTGCTTTCCAGGTTTTTCCATTTTACCCCATGGATTTCCATACATTCTCTCACCTTCTGAGCTAGCGGCTCCATTGAGAGCACAAATAGCATTGGGGATAGAGGGCACCCCTGCCTGGTCCCTCTGAACAATGCAAACGGCTTTGAGTATTCCCCATTGACCTGAATCCTTGCCATTGGTTGTGCATAGATAGCTTTAATCCACTTCAAATAATTTCCCTCAATCCCCATTCATTCTAGCACTTTAAATAGAAAGGGTCAGGATACTCGATCGAATGCATTTTCAGCATCGATAGCCAGTAATACCATCTGTTCTCCCCCATTCCTCCCTTTCCCTATAGCATTTAGCACTTTCCACATATTATCCACTGTATGTCGCCCAGGAACAAAGCCAGATTGATTTTCATGCAACAACTTAGGCATAAACTGGAGTAGCCTATTTGCCAAAACTTTAGTAAATATTTTAAAATCCGTTCCTAGAAGGGATATGGGTCTATAGGATCCACATAGGCTGGGATCTTTCCTCTCTTTAGGCAGGATGGTAATCCCTGCCGTCCGCATTGTTTCTGGGATGGGCTCACCTTCCTTAAAGGCATTAAAAAGTCTTGTCAGAGGACCACATACCACATCACTAAAGGTTTTATAAAACTTATTCGTAAATCCGTCCATCCTCGGTGCCTTATTCGATGGGAGTCCCCTGATCACCTCCACCACCTCTTTTTCTTCTATGGGATTGGAAAGCTCTTCTGTTTCCGCCCTTTTTAGTCTCGTTAGATTCATTTGTAAATATTGATCCATTGTTTCCCCTACCTTATTAGTCTCATCCGTATACAATTGTTTATAAAATTCCACAAAGCTCTGCTGAATTAATTCCATCTGCCTCACTTCCTTCCCTTTTGCATCCCTTATTTTGGTTATATAATTCCTATTCTGATGCTGTTTCAGAGTATGCACCAACAGACGACTCGGCTTATTACCCAATTCAAAAAATTGTTGTTTTAAGATATCCTGCACATGTTTTATCTCCATTAATTCTAATTTATTTAATTCCCTCTTTACCCTATTTAATTCCTGAGTTAGCGCATTCTCAGTTTTTCCCTGTATTTGCAAGCTCTCTAATTCCCTGATCTTTACCCTTAGGGCCTCCTTTTGACTCTCCCTCTATTTTTTCACATATGCACCTATGGAGATTAAATCCCCTCTTATCACCACCTTCAAGCATTCCCATAAGGTTCCAATCCGGCATCCGTCCCTGTCGTTCTTCTCCAAATATTGTTTTATTTTCTCCCTTATCTGTTGCGTTGTTTCCAAGTTCTCCAGTAGGGACTCATTCAGCGTCCACCCCCTATTCTTCCTTCCCGCACCTCCCAGCTTAATTTCCACCCACACTGGCGCATGATCTGACCACGTCTTCTCCCCAGTCTCACACTGTTCCACCTAGCCACTAAAGATTTGGACACTCATATCATATCTATTCTAGAAAAGGAGTGATGAACTGGTGAGTAGAACGTAAATATTTTTTCCCTCCCCTTTAACTCCCTCCAAACGTCTACCACTCCTAAATTTTTACTCAACTCCTTCAAACACCTCCTACTTTTAGCACTCCCCATCCATTTTCCCGTGGAGTTATCTATATCTGGGTTAATAGGTAAATTAAAGTCCCCCCCATAATTATTTGTCCTTCTGCAACTTTTTCCACCAGACCATTCAATTTATCATAAAATATCCCTTGGCCCAAATTTGGCCCACACACATTTACCAGGGTATACATTTGTTCCTTAATCCTTAGTTTAACTATAATATACCTTCCCTCTTTATCTCGGTGCACCGCGCACTCCGAGTATGATATCCGCCCATTCATCAGAATTCCCACCCCCCCTTTTTCAATTCCAACCTATTCCAACCTTTCTGGCCCAGCAGCCCTCCCTGGAGGGAGAGGCCCACCGCCACCTTCGAGGCCGCCCCAGAAGCCCTCCTTCTGCTGCCGCTGCCCAATCAGGGCAGCCCGGGGCAGTCTTAAGGAGCACCGGCTCCCACCGTCGGCCTTTCCGGCCCAGCAGCCCTCCCTGGAGAGAGAGGCCCACCGCCACCTTCGAGGCCGCCCCAGAAGCCCTCCTTCTGCTGCAGCTGCCCAATCGGGGCAGCCCGGGGCAGTCTTAAGGAGCGCCGGCTCCCACCGTCGGCCTTTCCGACCCAGCAGCCCTCCCTGGAGGGAGAGGCCCACCGCCGCCCCAGAAGCCCTCCTTCTGCTGCCGCTGCCCAATCAGGGCAGCCCGGGGCAGTCTTAAGGAGCACCGGCTCCCACCGTCGGCCTTTCCGGCCCAGCAGCCCTCCCTGGAGGGAGAGGCCCACCGCCACCTTCAAGGCCGCCCCAGAAGCCCTCCTTCTGCTGCCGCTGCCCAATCGGGGCAGCCCAGGGCAGTCTTAAGGAGCGCCGGCAAGGTACGCCCGCACCTGGCAGGCCCGTACCTGAGGGCCTGATCGAGCATGCTCTCCATCTTCACTGTCCACCTGCAACTTCATGAACCTACGTCATTGGAAACCAGTCTCTACAACTCGCCCGAGTAAGCCACTGCACTAACCAAAGAAAATACTGAATCACCCTGGAACAGAAACCTCAACCCAAAGAGACTAAACGCAAGTACTCTAGCACATACTACCCTATGCAATTTCTCAGCTATGCTCTAGAACGACTAGATGTTTGATGGCTAGCCGCTCAGACAGGACGTTTAATCCAGCTAACACACAAACATTTCATCTTATGGACAATCTTTGAGTCAATTTGCATTATGAGCACCCTTATTGCTTGTCTTATGTCTCCTGCACTCTTTTGTTTAGCTGGATAGTTTGAACATATTGTACCGGTCTCATATACCTTGCTACATGAGCAGTTAGACACCTTATTTACAGACTGACGGTCTGACCTATACACCTGCAAGCAAATTTGCCTGCCATCATTACTTCTGACAAACTGTCTGTAGGACTTTACAACAGTATCCAACCCATTAATATCTCGCTGAACTCTCTCCCACACCTTAGCCAGTTCATTGTCCTGACTACAGCGCCTAGTGTTTTCAGGATGGGGGCCCCTATCACCACTATACTTAGCTTTTACCTCCTCCTCAATAGTTGGCTCCAAAACTCTCTAGCCTTAGCCCCTACTTACAATCAGATCCCAATCCTACAGAGCTATGGGAGAAGATGGACAGGCACATCCAATCACAACGCAAATTGGGACACGCGCTCTCACCACCCCCATCTATTACACATTGCACTCTAATACTCTATGAAAGCTAAACAGGATAAAAGCCTGTACCCACAAAGCCTAAAATGTGCCCTCATCAACGCCCGCTCAATCCGTAAGAAGTGGCCAGTGATTGCAGACGTGATATCCCTCCATAACCTCGATATTCTCATGGTTACTGAAACATGGCTATCCCCCGAAGACAATGTCATACTCAACCAGCTACTCCCCTTAAATTTCACCGTCTTTGCTAGCCATAGACAAAACAAAAGGGGAGGTGGAGTGCTCATCCTTGCCAGGACAGACCTCCACTTCCAGATGGACGACTCCACTAGCACAAACCACCTGGAGACAGTCTCCATTTCCAACAAGCTCTGCACCATAAATCTGCTATATAGAGCTCCCTCAGCCTCCCCGGATGACCTCCCAACTATAATAAACTTCGCATCCAACACCCAGAATCCTAATACACCATGTTGAATTCTAGGCGATTTCAACCTGCCAGCACTTCAGGATAACCATTCATCAGCCTTTCTCAAAGCTCTGGAGAGCCTAGGATACAAACAATTAGTTAAACCTACCCACGTGAAGGGAAATACACTAGACCTTGTATTCGCCCCACAGACAGTTTGTGACCAATTCCACGACGCTGTGATGTCCATAACTACTGTACCATGGTCAGATCACAAACTCATCCTCTTTCAGATTCCCACACAAGACAACCAATCAAAGATCAACAGAGTGCCAAGCAAAACTACCAGACTACCTGCTAGAAGTTTCCGTCCATTCAATAGAGATCTTATCCTTGCCAAAACGCGCTCACTCCTTAATGAGACCACCTTAAACCTTGAAGAACTGATCACTTGCTGGAACAGTAGTCTCAGTGCAATAGCCCTACGACCATCACCTAACAGGTCACCAAGGAAAAGAACTACAGCTCCATGGTACACAGCGGAGTTGAGATCTTCACTCACTCAGCTACGGAAACTTGAAAAACGCTGGCGTCGGTCACACTCCATTGGAGACCAGTCAGCATACATCTATCAGCTAACCGTCCACCGCAGAGCTATCATAGAGAAGATGAAGCAATACCACACTGACACCCTGAAGCGCTCGTTAAACAAACCTCATGATCTGTTTAACTTAGTCAAAACTCTATCCAAGGAACCAGCCCCTGAACACCAATTTGAAATCCATCCTCAAGAGTTTGCCGCTTTCCTACAATCCAAATCATGTCAGACAAATAAACCTTCAATAGAGGTCGCTACCACAGCCGAAGAGTGCCCAACATCTCTAACCTCTTTCTCGACCCCTGACAAGAGAAGCATTGAAGACACGATCATGACCATCAACACCACCACCACTGCGCAGACTGATCCTTGCCCAGCTTTCTGAATAAAGGAACTGCGCAGTGACCTCAGCCCAATAATAAACAGGATAATGAACCTATCCTTCACAACCGGTTCCTTCCCTTCTGCACTCAAGCACACTTCTATCGGACCACTACTTAAAAATAGCAAGCTAGATCCTCAAAAGGTAGACTCTTACAGACCCATTTCAAGTATACCTTTACTCGCAAAGATAATCGAAAAGGAGGTGCAAAGACAATTGTAAGACCACATTGACTCGGCTGCTCCACTAGACCCATGCCAACATGGATTCAGGGAGTCACATGGAGTGGAACCACTCCTTACCACCCTCTTCAATAATATAATCACTGGTATTAACAACATCCATCAGGGGATGGCACTCATTTTCCTAGACATTGCTGCAGCCTTCGATTCAGTAAGCCATGAGCTCCTCCTAGGGCAGCTAAAGGAGAAAGGCATCTGCAGAACAGTACTTGAATGGTGTAGTTCATACTTGTCCGGAAGATGGCAACAGGTACGATCTGGTGGAGCAACATCAGAACCGTTTCATCAAGGCCAGGGAGTTCCACAGGGATCCTCCCTCTCTGCCTTGATGTTTAACGTATACATGCAACCCATTTGTAATATCATCCGGTCCTTCAATGTCAGCTGCATGATATACGCCGACGATGTCCTGCTCTATATGCCATTCTCCATAGATAAATTAGACCTCTCCCCTTTGACAAATTGTTTCAATGCCATATCAGAATGGCTCCTATCGCAAAACCTCCGAATTCAGCATAAGAAGACTGAGGTGCTTTTCATTACAAGGAACCCGAATTTCAACCCGCCACAATACTTGAAAGTGAAAGAAGCTGAGCTACAAGCAAAGCCCACAATTCGATACCTGGGTGTTATATTGGATCAAAACCTTGACATGAAAGCACACATAGCTAACTCTGTCAGAGCTATCAATTTCAAGATCCACTCCCTCAGACATCTTCGCCCCTTGCTCGAACCAGAGGATTTCCGTACAATTTACCAGGCTCTTATCATACCGCATTTTGATTACGCCAATGCCATTTTACAAGGATTTCCTCAATTCACCCTGAACCCCTTACAGCTCGCAATGAATAGCGCAGCGAGGGTTCTAAATGGGGCATCTAGGAGAGACCATGTGACCCCCCTTTTGAAGCAGCTACACTGGCTTCCCATACAGGCCAGGATCATCTTCAAGACAGTGTTACTGACATTCAAAGTGGTCAATAACCTCTCCTCCTCCTCACTAACAGACCTCATCCAAACCATAACCCCTAATAGATCAAGAAGATTTACAGCAACAAACACACTAATAATTCCGAGAGAATTAACAAGATGCACAGCGACAACAGCAAATAGGGCCTTCAGATTCTGTGCCCCAAGACTCTGGAACGCTCTACCTGCAAACATCAGAGCGATCACCAACTTAACACAGTTCAGAAAAGCCCTCAAACACTACCTTTTCCTCAAATACTTCCCAGAGAACACTGAATCACACACTCTGATTACTTGTAGCTACACCAACACATCTATTCAGCCAGGGAACACCCCTAGCTAGGGTACTGACCACAGTTTCTCTTGTTGCATTTATTCTATGACTCCAGTGTGTAAATAGTTTCCCCTGGTTATCCAAGTTTTACTATCCTGTTATTTGTAAACTCAGACCTATGTACACGTTCTGATTTTTCTGTTCCATGTAAACTGCGCTGATACCGAATAGTGCGGTATATAAGAAATTGTAAATAAATAAATAAAATATTAGATGCAAACCATTTCTCTTGAAATTTTTTGTGTGTCACCCTCCATTCATCACATTTTTTCAGGTGTGTTTCCTGTACAAATATGATGTCACCTTTAAGACTATTAATCTCCTTGAACATTCTCTGCCTTTTTATCGGGGAGTTTAGCCCCCTTACATTCATCGTCATTATTCTAAAGCTCTCCATTTGACAGCTCCCCCCTCTCTTGCCCTCCCCTTACTATGCAGTTGGAAATCCTTTTGCCCCCCCCTCCCCCAAACCCTTTCTCTATCCTCCAGCACCCCTTCCCTTCTACTTCCTTGAGACATGATTCATCACTGCTCCAGGAAGCTCTATCCTTTTCCTCCTTCTTTTCTCCTTTGCCCGCTTAATATGTTTAAGCAAAAAAAAAAAAAACCCCAACAAATTCATTTTTACTTTTTCTCTCTTCCCTTTCTTCCCCCTCCTCTTTTCTTCTTTAACAATACCCGCAACATACAAACATATGCATAACATTCACATTTAACTTATACTATAACCCTATTGCTACATTGTCCAGTTCTTCATCCATCGCCTTCTACCACAGGCCCATTGCTTTGTCTTTGCCTGCGCAGTCTACGATCTCCTTGTGGTGCTATTCTCCATTCACTTTCCCTCATCTGGCGTCTCGGCCCTTTATTGTGCTTTGGTAGTGCCGCTTCCGGTATCTCAGTCCATCCTGCTTCTTTCATCGCCGTGACTGCTTCTGCTGTTGTCTTAACATACGATGTTCTCCCCCAAATACAAAATTGTAATCCAAAAGGAAATAGCCATTTATATTTGATTTCTCTCTCAACATTCTAGTTACTGCTGCCATTTCCCTTCGTTTCCGCATTGTAATAGCTGACAAGTCTGTATATAATTCAATTCGCTGGTTGTTCCACCTAAAGTCCTTAAGCTTCTTCGCCGCCTCTACTACAGCACATTTAGTGGAGTACTCATGGAACCGAGCGATTATGTCCCTGGTATATCCATCTCTTCTGGGACCCAGTGCTCTATGAGCATGGTCTACTTTCCAACATAATTGAGAGCCATCCTGACCCGCTTCCTCCATTAAGCGTTTGCATATGCGTTCTACCAAATTTCCACAGTCTAAGTTCTCCATAGTTTCAGAGACCCCTCTCACCCAAATATTTGCTCTTCTTGATCTCTTTTCCAGATCCTCAACTTTGGACCACAAATCTTCCGCTTCCATTTCCATATTGTCCATTTGTTCCTGCATTCTCTGCATTGTAATGTCCTGCACCTCCATATTACTCTCCAGGTCTTCCACATGCTGCCCCACCTCTCTCACATCTGCTCTCAGCTTGTCCATCCATGACTGAGCCTCTGTTTTAAAGTGAGCTAAGTCTTGCCTGAGAGTGCTGAACCAGTTTTTTATCTCCCCTCTCAGAACCTCCATATCTCCACTCTGGTTGTTATCTCCGTTCTTCATTTTGCTCTCCTCCTCCGCATTTATAGCACTCACTGCGGCCATTTTGTTCTTCCCTCCGGTGCTCCCCACGGCATTTTTATACGCGAATCCTTTTAAGTCCGTTGCACCCTTCTTCATCTCCCCACACTACCGCACCTCTTCAGCCTTCACAAGGTTAATTTTGCTTGTTTTACGTCCTCCGTTATGTATTTTTGCAGGCAATTTTCCTCTCACTTCCACAGAGCTCCACTCTCACGCGGCTGCTCCATTCGATGATGTCATTTCCTCTCCCCCCCCTTGTATTTTAAGTATGATGTGTACAATACCTTGACAATTGGAAATATTTCAACAGTACATCATCATAATATTTTAATAGTATGTTCAAAGGTATAAAACAACAACAAAAAAAAGATGTCTGTGCAACGTAGATGTAGTAATTTCTGAGGAAAAAAAAACAAAATATGACCTGGACAGGATTAATGGCACCCTTCACTAATATTTATTTGCACAACCCTAGGCAGTGATGACAGCCTCCAAACATTTCATGTAGCCATCTATACGTTTCGTATATCTGTCTGCTGATAATTTCTCCCACTCTTCAACTGTGAGTGGTTCCAGTTCATGAATGTTTCCAGGATTCCTTTTACCAATGGAATATTTCAACTCTTTCCAAAGGTTCTCAATTGGATTGAGATCAGGACTCACTGCCGGCAAGTTTAAAACAGTCCATTCTTCATTTTTAACTATTCTTTTGTACTTTTGGATGTATGTTTTGGTCATTGTCCTGCTGATGGATCCATGACCTTCAACCCAGACCTAGCTTTCTGATACTAGGTAGCACATTTTGCTCCAAAATACCTTGGTAATCCTCAGACTCCATGTTCCTTTAATACATTCCAGATCTCCAGCTCCTGAGGCAGCAAAACAGCCCCACAACATTATGGAACCTCCACCATACTGAATTGTAGGAAGGGTTTTTTTTTTCCTTATCTGCTTCATTTCTTCCCCTGTAAATGTATTACTGATCTGCATTGCCAAACAGCTCAAGTTTGGTTCCATCTGTCCAGAGAACATTTTCTCAGAAGGATTGTGGTTTCTCAAGGTGGGTTTGGACAAAGATCAGGTGTGCATTTTGATGTCTGTCTTTGAGCAGTGGAGTCCTCCTTGGCCTTTGCCCATGAAGTCCTCCTTTGTTTAGTGTGCGGTGTATGGAGCGGGTTGAAACCATCACTCCAGATTACTCCAGGTCAGTTTTAAACTCTTTGGATGCTGTAGATGGTGTTTTTCCAATAGTTCACACTAACCTTTGAAGAGTTCTTGGATCTATTTTCCTCTTCCGACCGCATCCTGGGAGGTTCTTGACAGTTCCATGAGCAGAAACCTTCTTAATAACATTGCAAACTGTAGATACAGGAATCCCAAGGTCTTTGGAGATGGCCTTGTACCCCTTTAAAATTTGATGTTTGGTGATCATGGCTTTTCTGGCAGTCTCAGGCAGCTCTTTTGCTTTCACATTGGGAAAATTGGACAGGGAGTAAATGTGATCACTTTAAACACTAGAGTCATCATTCATTGGTTGATTCAAGTCATGTGAATACTGACAATTGATCACAGGTGCATCTAATTTTACTGCAATGGTAATGTGGTTCTTCTGTTCAAACTGATTTGAATTGTTTATAAGGATGCCAATAATCATGTCCTCGCAATGTCCCAGTTTTTATACTATTTCCTTTTTTAATTAGTCTTGTTTTATTTAATTCTTTTATGTGCCAAAAAATTTGTGTGCATATATAGTCCAATGCCATTTCACTAACCACTTTCTTTTAGATGTTGGACATTAAAGGGTTGAATTGCACGGGTACCAATAATGTTGACCACAACTGTATGTTTCTCATTACTAGACCTCATGGGTAGTAGCTTGTCAAAATCAGGGCCCTATATGTAAAAGTATTTATTTGGTTAAAAACTACGTCAGATATTCAATGGCACTATCTGAAAGTGCCACCCAATATCATTACAGACCAATCAGCACGATCTCGATAGTACTAGGGTGTTCCAGGTGTGGAGCTGGGGGAAGAGACATGATTTATCCAGAGAGCAGAGATTTTCAGCACCACTAACCAGACAGCAATCAAGAAGCTTATCTGCACAGTAGCTGAAAAGCGCCTCTATCCAGATAATGGCAGTCACACAATCTGGATATTTTGTAGCACCCATTATCCAGATAATGCCACTGAATATACAGATTATTTTGCCTTTGCCAGCCAGGATTTTAAAAAGAACTCTGTCCAAAATAGGCTGAATACTGATCCATTTATCTCTAAATATTGAGAAGTGTTTATTAGTATTTAAATAAAATAGTGAAGGAAATATTTAAGAGTTATATAAATAATCAAACCATACACTCTTAATCAAAGATTTTCAAAGCCCTAACAGCTTATCTTTCTCTGTAGTTTATTTGTAAAGCAATCTCTAAAAGTTATTAGAATATTCTTGAATAGAGTTCTTTAATGGAAAGGTGCACAACATTCTTCTCTCACAGGTTCTAGAATGACTGCTACGAGTTCCCGTGCCATGTCAAACTAAAACACCCCGACTCTTACACTGAGCGGATTTTATTCTACTCAACATGGAAAATCTTTCATGCACAAATGTGTCAATGATCCTACCTTTCTTTCAGTATAAATAATGCGCCAAGCTGTGCCAGAACTGTAGAAGCAAATACTGCTAACACTTCAAATCTCTCAAACCTGAAAGAGGAAAACTAAAATTTTAAAAGCTTCAAATAACCAACTTACAGCATTCCAGCCTTTTAGGTAACTACAGTGTTGACTCAACTTAATTCAAGGTTTCTATAATAAATACCAAGAGGCTCACAGTAAAGAGATAATTAGACTTACCTGCTAATTGGTTTTCCTGGAGGAACTCCAGTCTAGTCCTGAATCTCTGGGGTTTAAGCACCTCCTCCCGCAGCCTTGGAGACTGAGCACGTCACTCTTTTGGTGACCACTGGTATAAATAGGCTAGGATCCGCCTACCTACTCCAGTAACCTATTGACAAAGGAGACTCACAAGAGCAATAATTAAGCAGTTAACTAGATAACAAATAAACTTCAATGCACTAAATTCAGCGTTTTGCTGTTTGTTTGTTTTTACAAGCTCCTCAAACAAGCTTCGTGAACTACACAGACACACTCTACCTTAGTAATTACTTCCTGCCTGCGCAGCTGCTGGGGCCTTACCTTGCCCTATACAGGAGACCCCCAGACAGACAGCACTTTGCAGCCCTCTCCCCAGACTTACCTGTTACTCCCGCCTCTGACATAAACCGGCCCTGCTCGCCGGCCACCCTTCTCCTTGGACGTCCGTGACCTCTATTCCTGCAGGCCAGTGTCTGACTTCCTTCCAGGGCGGGATACAGGACTAGACTTGAGTTCCTCCAGAAAAACCAATTAGCAGATAAGTCTAATTATCTCTTTCTGATCGGCCCTCCAGTCTAGTCCTGAACCTCTGGGAATGTAACAGAGCAGTGAACAAATCATCGGGAGGGACCTGCCAGACCGGCCTGCAGCACTGCTGACCCAAACCAGGAGTCCCTCTCCAACTGAACATCCAACCTATAATGCTTCACAAAGGTATGAAGTGATGACCACGTCGCCGCTTTACAAATTTCCACCACCGGCACCAAGCTCGCTTGCGCCCTCGTGGAATGAGCCCTAAGCCCTACCGGAACTGATTTGCCCCGCAATAGATAAGCCAACGCAATGGCCTCTTTCAGCCACCTAGCAATAGAGGACTTAGACGCCACCTCTCCTTGTCTGGGACCCCCAAACAATACGAACAGCCTGTCTGTCTTGCGGAACGGTGCCGTTCTGAACAAATACTTCCGCAACACTCGCCCTACATCCAGCCGATGTAGTCTCTCATTGGGTCTCTTCCTGCTCTCCAATCTGAACACAGGCAGTACCATTCCCTGATTCAAATGAAACAGAGACACCACCTTAGGCAAGAAAGAGGGAAACGTTCTCAACACTACCTTCATGCTCTGAAAAGACAAAAAAGGCTCCTGACACGACAACGCCTGCAACTCCAAAATCCTTCGGGCCGAGCAGATAGCCACCAGAAAGACTGCCTTGAGCATGAGATTCTTCAACGTCATTCTCCCCAAAGGCTCAAAAGGCTCCTTAACTAGCTCTTCCAGCACCAAGTTAAGATCCCACGGTGGTACCGTCACTCGGCACCGAGGTCGTAGAAGAGATACCGCCCGCAGGAAATGCTTGACGTCCGGATGTATGCCAAGCCCGACACCTTGCACCTTTCCACGATAACACGCTAGCGCCGCCAACTGCACCCGTAGGGAAGCGGTCAGCAATCCCTTATCAAATCCATCCTCTGCAGGAATGAAAGAACCCGTGGCAGACGCCTTTAAGGCCGAAACTCCCTTATCACTACACCACGACTCGAAGAGCCTCCACACTCTAATATACGCTACCGAAGCAGAACGGCGCCTGGACCTCAACAAAGTCTAAATAACCCGCAGCATATATCCCTTCGTTGTTAACCTCGCCCTTTCAAGAGCCAGGCCGTAAGCGAGAATCGATCCACCTGGAGGCATATTCAACGGTCCCTGCGTTAGCAGATCCTTTCGCCGAGGAAGCCGCCACGGCTGGCCCACCAAGAGCCGTACGAGGTCCGCATACCATGGTCTTCGAGGCCAATCTGGAGCAATCAGGATTACCTGACCTCTGTGCTGCTCAATCCACTGCAGCACCCGCCCTATCAACACCCAGGGCGGAAAGATGTAAAGCAGCTGCTCCTCCGGCCAGACCTGCATCAGAGCGTCCAGGCCTTCCGACATTCTCTCTCGCCTTCTGCTGTAGAACTGTGCGGCCTTTGCCGACTCGAAGGTCGCCATGAGATCCATCACCGGAACCCCCCAGCATTGTACTACCAAGTCGAACACCTCCTGCTGGAGAACCCACTCTCCTGGATCCACCTTGACTCGACTCAAAAAATCAGCCGTCACATTGTCCACTCCTGCGACATGCGCCGCCGACAACGCTTCCAGATGTTCCTCGGCCCAGCTTAAGAGCTCTTCTGACTCTTCCTCTAGAGCTACGCTGCCGGGGCCGCCCTGACGATTGACATATGCCACCGCCGTGGCATTGTCCGAGAGTACTCGGATCGCTTTTCCTAGTAGCCTGTGCTGAAAGGTCCTTAGAGCTAATCTCACCACTCTGAGTTCCAACCTGTTCATGGACCACTGCTTCTCCTCTTCCGTCCACTGACCCAGGGCAAAACTGCCCTCGAAATGCGCCCCCCACCTGAACAGACTGGCATCCGTCATGAGAGGTCGCCAACCCGGGGCCTCCAAGGGCATCCCCTTCTCGAGACGACCAGATTGTAGCCACCACTGCAGAACCTTCCTTGTTTCCCGCGGACAGGGTAACTTGTGGGACAACGGGTCGACCTGATTTAACCACCTCCGGAGTAAGGTCCTCTGTAATGGCCTCATGTGGGCTCTGGCCCAGGGCACAACCTCCAGCGTGGCCGCCATCTTCCCTAACAGCTGCAGATACTGCCACGCCGTCGGCTCCGGTCTCTCCAGAAAGGTACGAATGAGCTCCCTTAGCCCTAGCACTCTGCTGTCTGATAGAAAGACTCTTCCTACCCCCGTGTCGAACCGGGCCCCCAAATACTCCAGAACCTGCAAGGGCTTGAGCCTGCTTTTTTCGGCATTGACTACCCAACCCAGCGACTGCAGAAACTGCACCACCCGATGGGTGGCGGTCTCACTCTCTTCCTTCGACTTCCTTCGATGCACCAACACTCCCTCTTTTCTCAACGCTGCCGCCACCGCCACCACCACCACCACCTTGGTGAAAGTCCTCGGAGCCATTGCCAACCCAAACGGTAAAGCCTGAAATTGAAAGTGGCCCAATGGAACCGCGAAACGGAGGAAACGCTGATGCTCTTTGCGGATTGTAATGTGCAAATAGGCTTCCGTCAGGTCTAATGACGTGAGAAACTCTCCTTGTCTTACCGCTACTATCACTGACCGCAGGGTCTCCATCCGAAAATGTGATACCCGCAGGCACCGATTCACCCTTTTCAGGTCCAGAATCGGCCGGAAGGCGCCTTCCTTCTTTGGGACTACAAAGTATACGTTGTATCGACTGACGCCGCACTCGTTCTCCGATATCGGCACCACTGCTCTGAGAACCAGCAGCCTGTCTAATGTCTCCTGTACCGCCACCCACTTCGAATGGGCTCTGCAACGGGAGAGAACGAAGGCGTCGACCACCGGACGCTGGAACTCCAGCACATATCCTTTCTGGATGACCTCCAGCACCCACTGATCTGAGGTAACTCGGACCCAGGCGGAATAGAACTCCCTTAATCGACTGCCTCCGGGAATCAATTCTGCCCGGATCCCCCTCACTTCATTGAGATTTCTTAAAGGCCGCAGACGAGGAAGCTCCAAACCCTCAGCCTGCTCCCCTGAAACCTCGAAAGCTCTGGGAGCGGTAAGCCGCTCGACCTCTTTGAAATTGCCCAAACCTTTGCGGCCGAAAGCGCCGAAAATCTCTCTGCTGATTCTTCGTCGCCCCAGGGCATGCCCCAGCTTCTGCTTATCCTCCGGCAACCTTCCGCCCTTAGAGTCACCCAGATCCTTAACCAACTTCTCCAAATCCTCACCAAACAACAGCTTGCCCCAGAAGGGAAGCTTACTCAACCTAGCCTTAGAGGAACCGTCCGCCGCCCAATTCTGGAACCATAAACACCTTCGCGCCGCCACCACCGATGCCATACTTCTGGCCAGACTGCAAATAAAATCATACTGGACATCCACTAAATAGGCAGCTCCCGTTTCCAACCGGGCCGCTTCCTCTACCGTATCGTCCATCGGAGTCCCTCTAAGCTGTTGTGACCATCGCATACAGGCCCTGGCCACCCAAGCTCCACAAATAGAAGCCTGCATGGCGAGTGCATTGACATCAAAGACTTGCTTCAACAACGTGTCTAGATGCCTATCCTGCGCATCCTTAAGGGCTGCACTGCCCTCTAAAGGAATGGCAGCTTTCTTGGTCACGGCTGCCACTGCCACATCCACCTTAGGGGACTTAAAAAGATCCCTATCCTGTTTTGCCAGGGGATAAAGCCTCGCCATCACCCTGGAGCCCTTCATCCCAGACTTGGACATGTCCCATTCTTCCTGAATCGTTTCCCTAAACACCCTATGTAAGGGAAAAACCCTCTGGGACTTGCGCACTGCCTGCAAAAGCGGGTCCTCCAGAGACGGCTCCTCCCCTGGACCCGCCACAGGAATGTTAAGCGCTTTTAGCATTTCTGAGATCAGCACCGGCAACTCTTCCCGCCGGAACACCCTAACCACTCTCGCCTGATCCTCTTGCTCTGCAATCTCTCCTTCCTCTAAATCCTCTTCTTCTTCCAGATCTTCCACCGTTTCTGACTGCTCCTCTGGATCCAGCAACTGATCCTTGTCCAGCAGGAGCCTCGGCTTTTTAACCGGGATACTATCCCTCCCGGCCTCCATCTGAGACCCGGGACGCTTCTCCCGCTCCTTCGTTCCTGCCCCCGCTGCTTTATTCCCCCCTAAGGCTTGCTGAAGCAGGGCTACAAATCCTGGCGAGAATATTGCCTCCAAGCCCCCCCAGACCAAGGCCGGAGACTCCAGAGCCTCCGCGGCCGAAGACGGCCCCGCCACCAGCTCCATCAGCGCCACTGCAGGTGATAGAGGGTCTGGCAAGTTTGGAGATTGCCCCTCACCCTTCTCTGTGTCCAGCAGCAGCTTCCTGAAGGCATGCCCTGCAAACTCCGGTCTCAGAGAGTGAGCCCTTCTTAGACCCACAGAGCAAGCACACGGGCTTAGAGGGCATGCTGAAACCAAAATCTCTTTTTTTTTTTCAACACTTGGGGATCCCCCCCGCAAAGGAACTCCTTCCCCGACTAGCGATTTCCCCCCTATGAGCTCACACCCGGCGCCCCAGAGAGCCGCAAGGCTGCCGACGCTTCTCCCGCGCTTTTACTACACGTGGCCCAGGCCTACCCTGACAGAAAACCCATGTGCGCATCTTACCGTTGTCCCCGCTGCCGCTGCGCGGCCACTCTCGCCTTTGCGCTCCCAGCCAGTATGAGCCGCCTCAACCGCGCTCAGCCTATCACCAGCTTCAGCGTCAGGAGGAACAAAGAGCCCTACGCTGCCGCCAGAGCGAGTGCCTCTGAGACTGTCGATGCGATCCTCTGCTTCCCTGCAGAACTTGCAGGCCTGACTCGCAGCTATGCGACTCCTCACCCACGCGGTGGGTTCGGGAGTCAGAGGCTCCATTCAGCCGACCTCCGCTGCTCCACCCCCTCCAGGCACCCAGGGAAGGGAGAGAGCAGGCAATAGCCCCTGCAGCCCGCAGTCCAGGCCCAAGACTCTCTAATTCTAATCTCTTATTTCCTTTTTTTTTTTTTTAAGGTAACCAAATCCAACTTAATTAACTACCCTGCAGAAGCTTGTTAACCATTTCTCAAGTGAGTCCTTAACCTCCTAGGTTTAATACTCCTAAAGCTGCCTTGGAGACTGAGCTTACTGGAGTAGGTAGGCGGATCCTAGCCTATTTATACCAGGGGTCACCAAAAGAGTGACGTGCTCAGTCTCCAAGGCTGCGGGAGGAGGTGCTTAAACCCCAGAGGTTCAGGACTAGACTGGAGGGCCTATTAGGAAACCACAATTTCAACACAATGATTAAAGTAGTCAGCTCTGGAGAAGAGGATAACCAGAAAGTTCTCTTCTGTGTTTTAAATTTAAACTTAAACTGCTGCTACTAGGCCCCGACTGATTTAACAAAAAATAGTGGGTTCACAGATTAATTAGCTTTAATACAAAGAATTCCTTTCAGAAAATTCCCAGAAGTATATACTCACAATTGCAGATCTCTCTCCAGAAGTAACAGTCCCCTTTTCTAGTCCTTCAAGACTCTTTTTTAAACACTGTTGTAAGTGATATTGTGGAAGGACTATCTGGTTAAATTTCCCGCTTTGAGAAGGATACCAAATTCTGCAACAGAGTAGGCACCCAGGAAGATATAGATAACATGAGGAGGATCTAGCAAAGCTTAAAGAATGGTTGAGAATTTGGCAGCTGAGATTTAACACCAAAAAATGCAGGGTCATGCAGTTGGGCTACAAAAATCCAACAGAGCAGTATAGTATAGGGGGTGAAGTACGTCTGTACATGAATGAAGAGCAGGACTGATCTCAATATGTATACTTCGAAAGAAAGACTGGAGAGGCGAGATATGATAGAGACGTTTAAATATCTCTGTGGCATAAATGCATCGGAGAGCCTCTTTCTATTGCAAGAAAGCTCTGCAATGGAGGGAGCATAGGATGAAGGTGAAAGGAGATACTCGGGAGTAATATGCGGAAATATTTATTTATGGAAAGAGTGGTAGATGAGTGGAATAGTCTCCCAATGGAGGTTGCACAGTATTGGTATGAACAGATTTTTCCAGTCAGTTGGCCATGAAGTCTTTCAAATTTCCTGGCAGAGCCTTGTAACTATTCTAACAGCTACATCTCTACATCTGATTGCTATAATACTTCACTGGGAATGCCATCAATGCCTGGTGCTTTGCTCTTTGATAATGCTTTCAGTGCTGCTTTGACTTCTTCTTTCATCACAGACTGTTCCTGATCGTAAGGTGCAGGATGAAACGATCGTTGATCCACTTGATCTTTATGGTATAACGACTGTTTATTCTTTCCACCCCTTGGTGATCTTCTCAGCTTCATTCAAAATAGATCCTTGAGCATCTTTTAACATTCCAATTTCAGGATGAAATTTTCACCAACTCTAATAGCTTTAGGAAAGCTGATCATGTTCGTCCTCTGATAGCTTCTGATTCTATTTCCTTGTATGCGTCATTGTAGTACTTTTTGATCTCGCATGCTGTATTTTGGAAATCTCTGTTAAGTTCCGTTATTACCTCTCTTTCTCCTTGACTTCATCTTCTCTGCATTTGAGCAATTTTCACAGTTTCTTCAGTCATCTATTTTGGCCGTTTTTGCTTTTTCACATTTTGCAGAGATCTTTCACTTTCTTTGAGCATAACTCTCGATGTCATCCCAAAACTGCCTGTTCTAGCCCCCTTCAGTATTCAGAGTGTGATGTAAACTTAACATGTAAATCAAATAATATTGTTTGTTGACCCTGTTAACATCCCAGTTTCACTCCCTTGTTCTATGTAAAGTTTCTTTCTTCTATCTGTTCACTGTTAACCGCTTTGAATACGAGGTAAGGCAGTATAGAAAACTAACTAACTAACTAAAATAAAATAACTCTTCTGGTGCTCTTGCATCCAAAGAGGCAAATCAATTTTGCAAGCAGCCTTTAAATTCTGGTGGCATATTTTCAAGATCATATTTTACTACATTCATGAGTGGCTTGCTCTTTTTCAGCTTAGGTCAAGTTTGCATACTAGTAGCTGGTGATCTCTCCCACAGTCAGCTTCAGATTTTGTCTTTGTTGATGTTATTGAGCTTTCCCATTGTTGACTTCCACAGATGTAGTCAATCCATTAGGAAAAGTCAGTGTACAGTCATTACTTGTGTTGTTGGAAGAAGGTGTTTGAGATAAATAGATTGTTGGTCTTGCAGAATTCTATCAGTCTTTCTCCAGCTTCATTTCTGTTCCCAAGTCCATTTCTTTCAAACCACTTTAACGTCTTTGTTCTCTGCTTTTGCATTCCAGTCACCCATTAGTATATCTTTTTTGCATGTCCCGTCAATTTCAGCTTGTCCCTTTGCAGAGAACCGATCAACTTCTTCCTCTTCTACAGCCGTTGATGGCACATATAGCGTAGTTACTCACCTGTAACAGGTGTGCTCCGGGGACAGCAGGAATCAGTCCTCATATATGGGCGACGTTGACACCGATGGAGCCCTCGCGGAAGCATCTCCCAAAGAAAGCCTTTGGGAGATGCCACCATGCATACGTGGTCCCCTTCCCACCCAAGGGTGCCATCTTACTCAGTCAGATGACACAGCTAGAGCCGACAAAAGAAGATGGCCAAAAATGTACAGCAACTCCCAGGGAAGATGGGAGGGTTGTGAGGACTGATTCTTGCTGTTACAGGTGAGTAACTATGCTTTCTCTAGGAAAAAGCAGGAAATCAGCCCTCACATATGGGATGCCCTAGCTATAGGCTACTGAGAACCTGTAGAAAACAAAAAACACAGTCCAGCCGTGAGCAGCCGCAAGCGAATCTGTGGCCAGACTCTGAGGACCTTGGCTCCGGTAGCCTGAACAAGAAGGGTCGGAGGGCAGGAGTTGCCTAAACCCTGAACGGATTACGGATTACGGCCTGGCTAAAGACACTGTCCCGTCGGGACTCCCTCTCCAGGCAGTAGTGAGCTGCAAAGGTGTGGACTGAGGACCAGGTGGTGGCCTGGCAGATGTCTGACATAGGGACAGAGTGTAGGTTCACAACTGAGGTTGCCATAGCTCTAACGTTGTGTGCCATGACCCAGCCCTCCAACGATAGCCCAGCCTGATTATGGGCAAAGGTAATGCAGTCCACCACCCAGGTGGACAGGGTCCACTTAGTGACAGCCTCCCCCAGTAGACTGGGGTAATATAAAACAAAAGGTTGTAAGGCTTTGAGGTGACCCCGAGTACATTACATGTAGAAAGACAGAGCCCATTTGCAGTTCAGAGTTTGGAGAACGACCGCTGCCTTGTCGGCGTGGGACCGTGGAAAGAAGGTAGGGAGCACCACCTCTTGGTTGAGGTGAAAGGCAGATACTATCTTCGGGAGGAATTTAGGGTGGGTGCAAAGCACGACCCTGTTCTTGTAAAACCTGGTGTGGGCCTGAAGCTCGCTGACTCTGCGGGCAGAGGTAAGCGTCACCAGGAAGGTAGCCTTCCAAGAGAGGTAACGTAAATGGTAAGTAGCCAAGGGTTCAAAGGGTGGCTTGGTAAGCTGTGCCAGAACCACGTTGAGATCCCATTCCGCCGGAGGCAGCCGGATGGGAGGCTTAGAGAGCAGCAAGCCCTGCATAAATTGGGTAATGAGGGGCTGCACAGAAAGAGGCTTGCCCTCTATGGAGTGATGGTTCGCAGAGAGAATGCTCAGGTGTACCCTGACAGAGTTGGACTTGAGTCCGGCCTGGGAGAGGTAGAGCAAGTACTGCAACACCGTATGCACTAGGCAAGAGAATGAATCTACCCAGTGCGCCATACATCACACTGAGAATCTGTGCCACTTAAAGGCATAGGCTTGTCTCATGGAGTTCTTACAAGAGCCCAGGAGGACTTCTTCCACCTCCTTGGGGAGGTTGAGGGGTGCTAGGGGTGGGATGGAGAATCAAGCCCTCCTCCTGAGTCATCAGTCCTGGGGAATTCCCCAGAGGGACTGGGAGCACCATCGAGAGGCGGCGTAACAGAGGAAACCAAGGCTGTCTGGGCCACTGCGGAACCACCAGGATCATGCAAGCCTTGTCCCGCTGGACCTTGAAGAGGGTCCATGCAATTAGTGGCATTGATGGAAAAAAACTAACAGGTTCCGAGTCCCGGGGTTGAAGCGACGGGGCTCGGAGGCAGGAAAGGGATCAGATGGCATACAGAAAATCAACTTTTTACCAGGAAAGAAAGACGAATGTCTGTAGGGAGACTGAGTAAAGATGGCACCCTTGGGCAGGAAGGGGACCACACATGCATGGTGGCATCTCCCAAAGGCTTTCTTTGAAAACTGGGAAGATGCTTCCGTGAGGGCTCCATCAGCATCGACATCACCCATATGTGAGGGCCGACTTCCTGCTTGTTCCTGGAGAAACTTGAATAATAGTTGTGTTGATGGGCATTCCTTGTAGACAAACAGAAATTAAGTGTCCACCAATTGCACTGTATTTCATTACAGTTCTTGCAAATTTTTCTTAAAAAATTGTTGGAAACTAGGCCTTATTGACTGGCAGTGCCAGGTCCCTCATCAGACCTTGATTCACCTCCCCCACCCAACAGTTCCAGCCTTGAGCAGGGAGTACTGGGGAGGGTGTTAGTTGGGGGGGGGCTGCACTCGTGGCCCAACAAATAGCAGCATTTCCTATCTTTGACATGCCTGGCGTCTGATGAAAAGTGTGCTGTGGCTATGGTGATCTCGAAAGAGATCCAGAAGCCCATGCTGAACACTCCCCCGATGGTTCCCCAGGGATTACCCATGCAGCAGTCACACATCTTATCCGCCAAAAGTCTGCATCATTTCCACAAACGATGCAGAGTTGGCTGCGGACCCGCATGCATCTCGGTGGCTCTGTAGCAGCTGCAAAGAAGGCTGGCAGTGCCACACAGGAAAAAACTGCTGCTTTGCCAAAGTCCAGGCAGCCCAGCTGCACTGAGAAGGCTAGCTGCACAGGTCTGAACCATGCTATGAGCTATGAAGCCCATCAGAAATGGTAAAACTACCCTGTGCCTCTGGCCCCCTCCCCCAGTACCCAAACCTACTGCCTTTGAGAAGCATGGAAAGAGAAGAAGAAAAGCCAAACTTGAGTCCCCACAGTCCCACTCCTACCGCTGCCTGCGACAAGGAGCAGAAGCCAGATACAGTCCCCAAACGTTTTACCCCTGAAGGCTCAGCTGCTCTTGGCTGCCCAAGAAAGGCTCCGTAGAACAGGCTGCAGCCAAAGAAGATTGCAGAACTCAATGGTCTTTCTCTTCTAATTTATCCTTTAATTCATTATATTTTCTTTTTTTTTGTGAGGAAAAGAGGCCTTAGGAGGGGGGCGAGAGAGAACTGGACAGAGAGAGAAGAAAGGCAGTGAATGACAACCCAGGACTGCTCTCTAAAAGCTTAGATCAAAACTCAACCAGCCAAAAACTGACGGAGAACCTAGCAGCTCTCCCCCTTCCCAGTCCAAGTGGGAAACTCTAGTGGAGTGTTCACAAACGCACTCTAAAAATGTCCAGCAAATGGGTTCTACTGGGGAGGTGTCCTGCAGGATATCTGCTCAGGAGCTCCCAGATCCATGCTGCACCAGCCCAGCAATCACCATCTTCTGGAGACAGAGAAATACTGAGGGCTTCCCCTAGCTGCACCAGCTCTAGTACCAGTGATGTCACTGGAAGTTTCTAGTGTTTCACTGTCTTCATCATCTGCTAATGGGAGGGGGCAATACCCAATAGTCTAGACTGGTCTAGCAAAACCATCTGGAATTTTGATTTACCAGTAATCACTGGATGAACATAATATAATATATTACAGGTTAACGTCATGTGTCCATTACACCACTTGATGTGAAATTAACACACTAGAAAATGTTATTTACTTACCCAAATGAATAAAATTGGCTGGGTTTCTTCATCATCACCCAATAACTAATCAAACAAGTTATAAGGCTGTTAAAAAATAGTGAAATTTGCTTTAGATTTGTTAGCTCTATTCAGCACCAAATAGATAACATTTAATTATCTGAATATGATACCCCAAATAACTCAAAACAGTCTTACATACAGTAGAGATTTCAGGGGCAAAATACATGGGGGGGGATATTCAAATTAATTTAAGCAGCTTTCAGACCTGCAGTTAGTACCATTGAATATCCCCAGTTCTGGTCCCCAGCTGGCTAGTACTGAGGTGTTCTGGGGGTGGAGAGGAGGCAGCACCCGGGGATAACTAGCTAGCAGCTATATTCAGACGTTAGCCAGTTATTCTCCAATTACTATATTTGGTCAATTAACTGAGCAATCACTACTGATATGGTATAGACTCGTTATCTGCTCATAGATTCACCACTTTGAAACTAAAGAAAAAATTATTAGAATACCATTTAGCTAACTAGCACTAGGTACAAAGGTCTCAGTAAAAAAACACGCAGCTGTTCGTAAGGTCTTTGGAATCATCACCATTACTCTTGCTGCTGTTCACATCAACGACCCTTTTTTTTGTACCTTTTTTTAGCTGTTATTTACTGTTTTTCTTTATTTCTTCATTTTTGTGCCCTTTTATTTTTATTTTTCTTATTTTCTTAAAATTATCTGAAACACCTCCTCAAAAGCATTCATATTATGAACTCTTACTTTACTTATGAGAATAGCTATATTATTAGCACTTATTATTCTCCAATGGCTAAAATTAGGCACCTGAAAGGCTCTCCTAAATTTAGCCGCTTCAGCTAAACAGCCAGTGCCTGAATATTGCCATTAGCCGATTAGCTAACACTTTATCCAGACAACTGGATATTCAATGCCGATGGCCTGATATGGCCCTGGCATTGAATATCTGGGTTCAGGGCTAGCTACTGCCACTGAATATCCTCTACCATACTGTCCAGAAGAAAGAGGAAATATAATGCAAATGTTCCTATGCATAGGACTTCAATAAAGTATCAAAAGGAAGCACATTCCATGGAAAGAAAAGTTCAAGGGGAAAAGAGATATCATATGAAGCTGAAGGGAAGGAAGGTGACCAAGAACATGAGAAAATACTCTTTCACAGAGAATTATGGCCACACTTCCAACAGAAGTCACAAAAACCACAATAAATATAAACACGCATGGGAAAGACACAAAGTGGGTAATTTTATAAGGAGCTGTGATCTATGTGCATAAATCAACAGGTGGAGGAGCTCAGAGAAGTGGTGGAGAGGCTGAGGAGCATTCAAGACAGTGCTGCTTGAAAAATCCCATCAAGCTCTCCAGCAGAGGTGAGGATTGGAGCCTACAGAAGGACCAAGGTTGGACATGAGTCATCAGGGCCTGCAGAATCACCAATCCAACTCCTCAAGCCCTTGAAATGAAGAACCATTATGCAGCCCTGGACGTGGAGGAGGTGGAGGCATCCCAGGAAAGGGAAGAACCAGAGCTCGAGCACCCCAAAGTTGCTGAATCAGTGATCCTAGGAAGCGAAGGATAGTGGTGGTTGGTGACTCTCTTCTGAGGGGTACTGAGGCATCCAACTGCCGACCAGACTTGATGTCCAGAGAGGTATGCTGTCTGCCAGGTGCCAAAATCTGAAATATTACAAAGAGACTGCAGAGACTCAGTCAAGCCTACTGACTATTATCCAATGTTGCTCATCCATGCTGGAACAAATGATACTACCAGCTATCCCTCTGAGCGTATCAAGAGTGACTTCATGGATCTGGGACAGAGGGTGAAGCAGATAGGGGTGCAGGTGGTGTTCTCGTTAATCCTCCCTATTGAGGGTAAAGGCCAGGGCAGAGAAGCTTGCGTAATGGAGATAAATTCTTGGCTGCGTGGATGGTGTCATCGAGAGCGTTTTGGTTTCCTGGACCATGGGATGATGTTCCAAGGGCTGTAGAGTAGAGTTGGCGTCCAAGAAGAGTCAACATGTCTTCAGTAGCAGATTGACTAACCTACTGAAGAGGGCATTAAACTAGATTCACTGGGGATAGGTGAAGAAAATCCCCAGGTAAGTGAAAGCCCCCAGGCAAGTGAAACATAAAATACCTTTATAGAAATAGGTAAAAGGGGCAACATCTGGAAAGCAGTGTCTATAAATGCCTGTAGCATGAGAAGTAAGATCCCAGATGTTGAGGCTTTAATGGGAGCGGCTGACTTGGATTTAGTGGCAGTTACAGAGACATAGTTCACGGACAACAATGACTGGGATATAACTATACCAGGTTATACGTTATTAAGAAAGGACAGGGTAGGAAGAAGGGGAAGAGGAGTGGCACTATATGTAAAAAATAATATTAAAACTATGGAAATACAGGGCTTAAAAGGGAGAGAGGAGGCAGTGTGGGTTAAACTAGAAAGAGTGAAAGAGAAATCCATTTGCACTGGTGTGATATACAGACCTCCATCACAGGGAGAAGACATGGACAGAGATTTAATAGAAGACATACGCAGCATTGCCAGGAAAGGGGAAGTGCTACTGATAGGGGATTTCAATATGCCAAATGCTGAATGGCGCATCCCTGCTGCGGGGTTATCTAGAAGCAAGGATATCCTGGATTCTTAACAGGAAGAAGTATTCAGGCAACTGGTAACAGAACCTACACGTGAAGTGGCCACACTGGACTTGGTGCTTACCAATGGTGAAAGTGTTTGATGCTATAGTGGCAAATCATCTCGCATCCAGTGATCACCAGATGGTGTAGTTCAGTATCAGGACTAGGGCTGATAAAATCCATTCAAAAGCGAGGGTCTTAGACTTTAGGAAAGACTAACTTTGCCAAGATGGGCCAATACTTCAAGGAGTTGTTAGGGGATGGGAACAGCTGGGGCATGTAGATAAACAGTGGGCAAACTGAAAAGGAATATTTTAAGGTCAACCAACCTTTTTGTTAGAATGGTAAATAAAAGGAAAAGGAAGCCGCTATGGTTCTGAAAAGAGATAGCTGAAAAGGTGAAGAAAAAGAGGGAGGCCTTCATGAAATACAAGAGATCACAGTGAGAGGAAAACAGGCATCTATACTTGGAAAACAACTTAGAGAGGCTGGCAAAGTAATAAGGAAAACAAAGGTACAAAAAGAAGAAATAACCAATGAAATAAAATGTGGGGATAAGACATTTTTCAGATATGTTAGTGAGAGGAGGAAGGGCAAAAGTGGTAGAGTCAGACTCAAGGGTGAAGGAGAGGAATATGTAGAAGCTGATGAGGATAAAGCGGAATTGCTTAACAAATATTTCTGTTCTGTGTTCACAGATGAAGGGCCGGGAGCAGGACTTCAGACAACACACAGGAACAAAAGCAAGGGGCATCTTAAACGACTTTCAGAGGACTGTGTTTGTGAGGAACTAGCTAAACTAAGAGGAGACAAAGTAATGGGGCCAGATGGGATATATCCAAGAATACTGAAGGAACTTGGGGACGTTCTAGCAGTTCCACTGACTGACATTTTCAATGCCTCTTTGGAGTCAGGGGTGGTGCCAGAAGATTGGAGAGAGGCACATGTGGTCCCTTTACACAGAAGCGGAAGTAAGGATGTGGTTGAAAACTACAGGCCGGTTAGTTTAAGATCGGTGGTGAGTAAATTATTGGAAACGCTGCTGAAAGAAAAAATAGTGAGATTTCTGGAGTCCAACGGATTGCAGGATCCGAGGCAGCATGGATTCACCAGGGTCAGGTCTTGTCAGACAAATCTGATTGATTTCTTTGACTGGGTGACCAGGGAGTAGGACCAAGGGAGAGCCCTAGATGTGGTATATTTAGATTTCAGTAAAGCCTTTGACGCCGTTCCGCACAGGCGACTTAAACAAACTGAGCACCCTAGGGATGGATCCTAAAGTTACTGCTTGGGTTAGGAATTGGTTGAGTGGGAGGCGGCAAAGGGTACAGGTAAATTGAGCTCACTCTGAGGAGAAGAAGGTTAGCAGTGGTGTGCCACAGGGATCTGTTCTTGGTCCGATTCTTTTTAACATTTTTGTTAGTGATATTGCGGAAGGGCCGTCGGGTAAGGTTTGCCTCTTTGTGGATGATACCAAAATCTGCAATAGAGTAGACACCCAAGAAAATGTAGAGGGATCTAGCCAAGCTTGAAGAATGGTTTAGAATTTTGCAACTGAGATTTAATGTTAAAAAATACAAGGTCATGCATTTGGGCTGCAGCAATCCAAGGGAGCAATACAATATATTGGGTGAAGTACTTCTGTCCACAAAAGAAGAGCGGGACCTAGGTGTGATTGTGTCTGATGATCTTAAAGTAGCTAAACAGGTAGAAAAGGCAACGGCAAAAGCTAGAAGAATGCTTGGGTGCATAGGGAGAGGAATGGTCAGTAGAAGAAAGGAGGTGATAGTGCCTCTATATAAGTCTTCGGTGCGTCCTCATTTGGAGTATTGTGTGCAATTCTGGAGACCGCACCTTCAAAAGGATATGAACAGGCTGGAGTCGGTGCAGAGGGTGGCTACTAAAACAGGCGGAGGGTTTCAACATGTAATCTACAATGATGCCTAAATCTTTTTCCTGAGTGGTGGTTTCTAATATGGAACCTTGCACCGTGTAACCATAGTTTGGGTTATTCTTTCCTAGGTGCATAACTTTGCACTTGTTCATATTAAATTTCATCTACCATTTGAACATCCAGTCTTCCAATTTATCAAGGTCCTCTTGCAATTTTTCACAATCCTCTTGGGTTTTAACAACTTTGAATAATTTTGTGCCATCTGCAAACTGGATTACCTCACTCGTTATTTCCATTTCTAGGTCATTTATGAATCTGTTAAAAAGCAGCAGACCCAGCACAGATCCCTTGGGTACTCCACTATTCACCTTTCTTCATTGGGAAAATTGGCCATTTAGCCCTACCCTCTTGCTTTCTATCTTTTAACCAGTTCCTGATCCACAATAGTACACTGCCTCCTATCCAATGACTTTTTAATTCCATCAAGAGACTTTCAAGAGGGACCATGTCAAAGGCTTTCTGTTCACCTCCTATGTGTTTCCTTACCATTCCCCTAGATATAGCCTAGTCCCCAGTTGTTCTGTTATCAATGTTAACTAGACTATAAGCTCTGATGAGCAGGGACCATCTCTTACATGTCTCTGAACAGCGCTGCATATGCCTTGTAGCACTATACAAATGATGATTAGCAGCAATAGTAGTGAGGGGGGTGAATAGTACAATCCAATTGCACACTGAATTGCGGGCAGCAAGCAGGTCCCAAGAGATAAGGTGCCTGCTGCTCATTATTTAATGTATGATTGCACTGTACTATCCCCCTCACTGGCAGAATGCCGGCGGAGGACCATCATGTAGCTCAATGCTGCTTAGCAGAACATTGGTCTGAACATCTCCTGCAAGCGGCCCTGTACTTGAGCCACCAAAACTGATCGACATTGTTCCTTCTAAAGAACTATAGCCTTAAAGCAGTAAGACCAGACAACAATCAAAGAGATAGATAGACAGACTGCTACATTACTGCATGACTGTGTGTGTTGACTCTTATGTTGGAATATTTAGTCCAGGAAGGTTTATTCAAAGACAGTTTCTCCAAATGGGTTAGTTTTGCGCATGCTAATCTCCTAAAAGTAAATTTTCACTTCTAGTTTTCTATATTGCAACAATGATGACTTCCACCAAACGATTCAAAATGGCTTATGACTAAATATGAAGGGGAAAAGACCTCAGTTTGTCCCTTTGGTCCAGCACTGGATCCATCTGGTAAATTAAGAGCACAAATCCTCAATGGTGAGAAAAACCCTTCCTGTCATCTTTTTATTTACTTTAATTAAAAAAAAATCTGTAATAAAAAAAAATTATCTTAATCCAATTGAAGTGCTGTTAGTGCAGGTTATTCAAATGTTCAGTATTTGTCTTATTGCTACTGCTGTACATCCCATTGACTGACATTCGTCAGAACCGGGCTAAAGCATGTATAAATAAATAAGATGGCACCTCTATTTAATAGCTGTATACTCAAGGATCCTGGATCATACAACAGAATATCTGGCACAGTCCTCATAAGGCTCCATTCTGATAACTAGAGGGATACCCATAATGAGCAAATAATTAACCAAAGGCATCATCTAGGATCACAATCTCCATGAAGAATACTGAATTCAAATACTTACGTAAAGAGATCAAACACCGTAAGGTATGTATAAGCTGTTAAAGCTGAAAAGCAAATATTTGGATTAGTGATCTTTAACATGAAAGAAAAAAATATTGGTCTAAAAAACTATGCTGTTAAAACAAAAACTACTTCTGGTTCACCTTAGCTTTAACTTTATGCAAATATATAAACATAAAAAAAAGGTCAGAAAAACTAAGGGGTATGTTTACTAAGCAGCGGTAGCGGCTTCCATGCAATATCGCAACTTTGATATCGCAGAGAAGCCACTACCGTTGCTTAGTAAACATACCCCCAAGATGAACTAATAGCAAAACATTTTTACTTTTCTTTATTCAAAGATTTGTGTGTTTGAGTTTATGGTTTATAAGGCTTGACATATCACCTTCACAAACATTCGGACCTGTTAACAAAAATAAATGTTAAAAAGCAAGCAAAAAGAAGAGAGTAATAGTGACATTCGCAGGTGGTGATGAAAGATAGCTCATGGCCCTAGAATCGCAGCCTTGGTTTCAACTCAGCTGGACGTAAAAGGAGAAATGAGGAATTACCAGTCTAAAAGATTCTCAGTGTCAGCACAGTGGTTATCATACGTCATCATCAGTATTTCTTTACAGGCATAAAAGCAGTGATAAGCTGAGACATACTAAACATTTTAAAGGACTATCACCATACCCATGCTGTTGGTGGAATTGCACCACATGAGCAGGAAACCAATACATAATAAATTTATGGCACCAAACATCAAAATCTTCCAGGACTGTGAACAACAAAAACAAAAATTCAGGTTTAGTCAGGGTTAAAAAAACAAACAAACAAACCATAAATCTCTCATACAAATGAAGCAAATGAGCATAAACATATCAGAAGTACAAGATTTTATTCAAGATGTTTAGTAGTAACTCTTCCAGTTGGTGCTTTAGCTATCCTTGCACAGCAGCAACATATTCACCTCCAGAATATGATGTAAATGGAAATTACACTAACCTGGTAATTGTAGTTCCTGTAGGATCCAGTTTAGTCCTCCACAATCGGGTAGTGCACCTTCTACTGCAGCCTGGAGACTGGACCAATCAAATCTTCTGTAGTACATATCCAGCAGGAGCTCCCAGAAGCCCCCCAGTGTACTAGTAACAAAGCATACTTAACGAAGCAACACATTAAATAATCATTAAATTATCATTACATTATCAGTAAACCCTTTTCTTCCCCCCCTGTAATAACCAACTCCCTCCCCAAACGAGGAAGTCAGAACCCCGCCTGGTGCCGAAACCGACGCCTTCCAAATTACACAGAGCTCCCCTCCACAGAAATTGAGGGAGCTGACTGAACTCCAAGAAAGGGAAGAGCCATAGCGATAAGCACGACTGTCAACAGAACCCAAACGGGACGAAGAACCGTCCTACAGTCAACCGCTCGGAACAGCGCGCCGCAAGACTACACAGATAGTTGGGAGGGAAGGAGGACTAAACTGGATCCTACAGGAACTACAATTACCAGGTTAGTGTAATTTCCATTTCCTGTGCGGATATCCAATTTAGTCCTCCACAATCGGGATGTAACAGAGCAGTTAAGACCGGGCGGGACCTTGCCAGCCGGCGCGCAGAACCGCCGATCCAAAACAGGAATCCCGAGCCGCTAATACATCCAGGCGATAGTGCCTGCTGAAAGCGTGCAGAGACGACCAAGTGGCCGCCCTACAGATATCCGCTGGCGGAACCAGGCAATGCTCCGCCCAAGAGGTCGCCTGAGCTCGAGTAGAATGAGCTCGAAGCCCCTCCGGAACTGGCCGCTGCTGCAACAGATACGCAGACGCGATCGCTTCCTTGAGCCATCTAGCAATGGAGGCCTTAGCCGCCGCCTCCCCTTTTCTTGCGCCCCCAAAGAGCACAAAAAGCCGATCGGTCTTACGAAAGGACTCCGTAGACTGCAAATACCGACGCAGCGTGCGACCCACATCGAGCCGGTGAAGACCCTTGTCCACCGACTCGACCGAGTTCGCCGAAAGGACCGGCAGAAACACTGCCTGATTCAAGTGAAAGGGAGACACCACCTTTGGAAGAAAAGAAGGCACCGGCCGGATCACAATCCGGTCCGCGGAAAACGACAAGAAAGGCTCTCGGCAGGACAAGGCCTGAAGATCCGAAATGCGCCGAGCCGAGCAAATGGCTACAAGAAAGACCGTCTTCAAAGTGAGATCCTTCAGGGACGCCCTCCGCAAGGGCTCAAAAGGTTCCCGCACCAGAGCCCGCAGGACTAAATTCAAATCCCACGGGGGAATCGGTGCTCTGCGGGAAGGCCGCAAATGAAAAACAGCGGTCAAGAAACGCCGCACATCCGCATGAGCGCTGAGAATGCGGCCTAAAACCTTGCCTCTATAGCAGGAGATCGCTGCCAACTGAACCTTCAGGGAACTGGCCGCGAGGCCTTTCTCGAACCCATCCAGAAGGAAGCTTAACACGACGGGCACAGAGACCGTCGCCGCCCGGACTCCCCGCCGGGAGCACCAGTCCTCAAAAATCCTCCAGATTCGAACATAAGTAAGAGAAGTGGATGACTTTCTTGCCCGCAGTAGGGTGGAAATCACCGCGGGCGAATAACCCTTCTTTTTCAGCCGAGCCCTCTCAATGGCCAAACCGTAAGCGAGAATCGAGCCACCTGGGGCATCCGCAGGGGGCCCTGAAGAAGAAGGTCCGGCAGCGCGGGCAGGCGCCAAGGCACGCCGTCTCGAAGTCTGACTAGCTCGGCATACCAGGGCCTCCGGGGCCAATCCGGAGCCACCAGCAGCACTCTGCCCTGATGACACTCGATGCGCTGGACGACCCGGCCGATCAGCGCCCACGGAGGGAAGACATACAGAAGCCCGGACGTCGGCCACGGCTGAATGAGAGCGTCGAGCCCTTCGGACATTCGCTCCCGCCGTCTGCTGAAGAAGCGACTCGTCTTGGCCGTCTGGAAGGTCGCCATGAGATCCATGATGGGCGGACCCCACCGCCGTACTATTTGCGCATACACCTGTGGATTTAACTCCCACTCTCCGGGGTCCACTCGCACTCTGCTGAGAAAGTCGGCCTGGACATTTTCCGCGCCCGCTATGTGCGCCGCTGATATTGCCGGCAGACGAGTCTCCACCCAACTGAACAAGGCTGTCGCCTCTGTTTCCAGGGCCACACTCCCTGTGCCCCCTTGGCGATTGATGTAAGCCACCGTGGTCGCATTGTCCGACCAGACCCGGACAGGTCGACCCCGGACCAGTGGCTCCAGGGCCAATAGTGCCAGCCGCACCACCCGAAGCTCGAGACGGTTGATCGACCAAGACGCTTCCTGGGAGGACCACACCCCCTGAGTGAAGCGGGTCTCGCAGTGCGCTCCCCAACCGGCTAAGCTCGCATCCGTTGTGAGGGGAACCCACAGAGGCGGCTCCAAGGGAACCCCCCGTGTCAGATTCTCGGGAGAGAGCCACCAACGGAGCGAAGACGCACCGCCTTCGGGCAGGGCAGTCTCTTGTTCAAGGAGTCGCACTGGTTGGACCACCGGCGAAGGAGCGCCCTCTGCAGCGGGCGCATGTGGAACCGCGCCCACGGTAACCACCTCCAAGGTCGCCGCCATCGTTCCGAGAAGCCTCAGGTACCACCACGCCGACGGAGCGGGCATGCCCCGAAAGAGTCGGACAAGAGCCCGCAACGCCCGGACGCGGCGCTCGGGAGGCACACCAGCCCCCGGGCGGTGTCGAAGCGCACCCCCAGATACTCGAGGTCCTGCGTGGGACGCAGACAACTTTTTCGTTCGGTTCACCACCCAGCCGAGAGACCGCAGCAGAGCCACTACCCTGCTCGTGACTCGCAAGCACTCCCGACTGGACTTTGCCCGAATCAACCAGTCGTCGAGATATGGATGGACCAAGATGCCCTCCTTGCGCAAGGCCGCCGCAACGACCACCATCACCTTTGTGAAGGTGCGCGGAGCCGTGGCTAAGCCGAACGGCATGGCCCGGAACTGGAAGTGGCCCCACGGAAACGCAAAGCGGAGAAACTGCTGATGAGATGGATGTATCGGGATGTGCAAATAGGCCTCTGTAAGATCGAGGGACGTCAAAAACTCCCCCTGTCGTACTGCTACAAGGACTGACCGCAGAGTTTCCATACGGAAGTGCGGCACCCCTGAGCGCGCGCGATTGACGCCTTTGAGATCCAAGATCGGACGCAGAGAATCGCCCTTTTTGGGGACCACAAAATAGATGGAGTAACGACCGGCGCCTCTTTCCAAGAGAGGAACCGGGACCACCGCTCCCAGTGCTAACAACCGAGCCAGGGTCACGCGGATGTCCCGCGTCTTTTGTTCACCCCTCCTGGGCGACAGAACAAAGGCATCCGGAAGCGGGGATGCAAATTCTAGAGCATAACCCTCTTCTATAATCTGTAGCACCCAGCGATCTGACGTAATTTGGGCCCAAGACGGAAGAAAGTCGTGCAAACGACCCCCGATAATCGGGCCTCCCTCCAGAGCCCGCCTCGCGTCATTGTGGCTTGCGCCCAAAGGAAGACGCCGAGGGAGAGGCGGCTCCGGAGAAGCCTCTGCCGGCCCCTCTGAAACCATGAAATCCCTGATTACGGGCTCCAAACCGGCCCCGCTGCGAGGCCCACAGGCGGGAGGACCGAAACCTGCGCTGATCCCGAAAGGACCCCCGCGCCGAGGTGGAGGACCTGTTGGCCCTTGGCCTATCCTCCGGAAGCCGGCCCCCCTTGGACTCACCGAGCTCCTTTACCAGTTTCTCGAGAGCCTCCCCAAATAACAATCTGCCCTTAAAGGGCAGTTTACCTAGGCGGGACTTGGAAGAACCGTCAGCCGCCCAGCTGCGCAACCATAGGGACCGGTGCGCTGCCACCGCGGACGCCATACTATTAGCCAAGGCGCGGATTAAATCATAAAACAGATCCGCCAAGTAGGCCGAGCCGGACTCCAGCCGGGTGACCTCCAACAGGCCTTGCTGGTCTAAGCCGGGGCTCGAGCGCAAGCGCTGCGACCACCGCAGACACGACCGAGCCACCCAAGCCCCGCAAATAGAGGCTTGCAATGACACGGCATCCGTATCGAAGGTTTGCTTCAGCAAATTATCAATCTTCTTATCCTGCCCGTCCTTGAGGGCCGCCGCCCCCTCAACCGGGATGGTGGTTTTCTTGGTCACTGCGGAAACCGCAGCATCCACTCGCGGAGACTTAAACAAGTCCCTGTCCTTGTCGGCGAGGGGATAAAGCCGATTCATGGTCCGAATCCCCTTCAAACCGGATTCCGGGTGCTCCCACTCCGCCTGTATCATCTGTTCCACCACGCGGTGGACGGGAAAAACCACCTGGGTATCCCTGACGGCCTGAATGAGAGGATCCTCCAGACCCTCTTCCTCTAGGGACCGCACTGCCGAAAGGTTAAGTGCCTGAAGGGACTCCGTAACCAGAGGAACCAGCTCGTCCTTCCGAAACACCCGAATGATCCGAGCCTGATCCTCCGGCTCGGGGATCTCCCCATCCTCCAATTCCTCCGCTTCAGTCTCAGGATCGCCCTCCGCCTCGGACTCCAGAAGCCCCAGGGCGTCCTGCTCCTGTTCCCCCAACCGGAGCCGCTTGACCCCGGGTGGAGAGGAGCGATGAGCCACCCCAGTGACCCCCGAGGGGAGAGCGGGGGGCCCAACCTCCGGCCACTGACCGGACCTGCTCAAGTGGAAAGCCTGATGCATGAGGAGAACAAAATCAGGGGAGAATTCCATAGGTGGGACAACTATAGCCCCCTGCTGGAGCGCAGCCACCGACCCACTGGCCGGTGGAACCGACCCAGACTGAGGGATGCTCGGAGAGAGAAAGGACACTGTCCCCTGAAGTAGAAGCATCCCCAGGGGTAGCCTGCTCCTGGACATGCACAGAGTGTTCCAGCTCTGCGGGCACTGCAGCGCAGCCCCTGCAGATGCCAGAGTCAGTCCCTGCCGCTCTGCGGGACCCACAAATCACACATTGGGGTTTGGAAGCCATCCCAAGACCACCTCTGCCCAGCGGGATAGAAGAGAACCGGCACAGAAAAGCCCACACCACAGGGGCAATCTCATGCAAATCAGTCCCGGTTGAATAATAAAACGTTTTTTTTTTTGTTTTTTTTTTTTTTGCAAGAAACAAACACACTCCCCAGACTCCCAGGGGTGCCCTGAGCAAAATCGCCAGCAAAAGGAACCCCAAAAACCCCAGGGGAACCTGTGCACAAGTGATCAAAAGTGCCTCTAAAAGCACACTTTATAAATCCAAAATGGCCGCCGCACTTTTTCACCCGCGGTAAAAAACGGCGCGAAAATATAAAGACAAATAAATAATATGTAAAAGAAAGAAAACGACCCTCAGATACAGGGCAAACGATCAAATTTAGGAAAATTGCCAAATGGGCTCAGGAGAGCCTACAGAACGCTGGCAGCTCTGACAAGAGAGCACTGCTCACAAATACAGACATAAAATGAAAACTCCTACCAGCTCAGGAACAGCAAGGACACAGCCAACTTCACACAGTGTCAGCCACTGCTGTATCAGGTATGGCTTTTCCCCGTACAGTCAAGGGGAAGCTCACCCAAGGCTGATAAAATTAGCCAGGCAAGAAGACAGGAGCCTACAGGTCTGACTTCCTCCCGAGTCTCCTGTGCCAAAGCACTAGAGAGGCATGTTTCTTTCACTTTTCCTTTTAAAGATACAACTAGCTATTAAATAAATAGCAAATAAATGTCCCAAAAACAAACCCTAAAAGACTAACTAACAAGTGTTGCTCCTTCAAGAGTCACTCAGTGTGCCCAGCAAGGGCACAGACGTCTTCAAGCTGCAAGAGACTGGACACACTGGGGGGCTTCTGGGAGCTCCTGCTGGATATGTACTACAGAAGATTTGATTGGTCCAGTCTCCAAGCTGCAGTAGAAGGTGCACTACCCGATTGTGGAGGACTAAACTGGATATCCGCACAGGAATATTAGAAAATTCAGGAAAGTATCTTATATCTTATGGGCTCAAACTGATACATCATATGGCCCCAGTATAATAAATATTGGCAAAAAAAAAAAAAGCTGCAGCACTCCTGAGGAATAGAAGGCGAGGGACTAATGTCCATCACTCAGCTGGAGCTTACTTTCCTGCTGAAAGACTGCTGAGAGAGCAGCTGCTACCCTGGGAAGGAATCTGCACTTGTAAATATTTGCCTGCAGGGAAATTGTCATAATCTTGGGGAAAAGAGAATTCTTTGGATTTAAGCTGATAAAATCTGCATCCATTTAAAAATTCTGTCTTTTATTAAGTCAGTTATGGCATAGTATAACAAGCCAACTTTTAGTTAGTGTTTATTTCCCACCCACCTACCACAGTCCCCACTCACCCCAGGCACAATATTTTATTTATAGGCTCTTTAACCAGTTAAGGGGAATGGAGTGATCTTATTCATTTTCAGATTTACCTTTTTTATTGAACTTTTTCCAAATACAATTACAAACTCTTCTAAAACCAATATCTCCCCCACAGTGGTTGGTGTTACATAAGCCTGGGCTAAAACAAAAGAACTCTAAAGCTTTCCTCCTACCTGCCACCCCCCATAAAAATCTCCCACAGACCTCCCATCCACCCTCATGCTATCCACCCACAATACACCTATGCCCTATATCATCCCAATCCCCCCACCCTCCAAGAAGTCACATTCCATCCAGGTCCCAACCCACCCTTACACCATGTACATCCACACAACTAAGTTCCCTCTCCTTCCCCATCTCCATGACTCCCACCTCCCTTAACTCACAAAATAAGATTCATATGTGTTTCAGCCCTCAGTCCTCAAAATAAAAAATAACCATGTCTCCACTTCATGTAGGGTTTCCACACTCTCTCAAAGCTTGCACATAATGCTCCTTATAACTATAGGCTAGTTAGTCTAAACTCTGGTTAGTAAATTATTGGAAAGGCTATTAAAAGAGAAAATAGTGAGGTTTCTGGAGTCTAATGGAATGCAGGATCAGAGGTAGCATGGGTTCACCAGAGGCAGGTCTTGTCAGATAAATCCGATTGATTTCTTTGACCGGGTGACCAGGGAGCTGGACCGAGGGAGAGCACTAGATTTCAGTAAAGCCTTTGACACCATTCTGTACATGCGACTTATAAACAAACTGAGCACCCTAGGGATGGACCATAAAGCTCCTGATTGGGTTAGAAATTGGTTGAATGGGAGGCAACAAAGGGTACGGGTAAATGGATCTCACTCTGAAGAGAAGGAGGTTACCAGTGGTGTGCTGCAGGGATCTGTTCCTGGTCCAATTCTTTTTAACTTCTTTGATAGTAATATTGTGGAAGGGCTGTTGGGTGAGTTTTGATTGTTTACGGATAATACCAAAATCTGTAATAGAGTAGACACCCAGGGAAGAGTAGGTAACAGGAGGAGGGACATAGCTAAGCTTGAAAAATGGTCTAGAATTTGTCAGCTGAAATTTAATGCTAAAAATACAGGGTCATGCATTTGGGCTGAAAAAATCCAAAGGAGCAGTACAGTGTAGGGGTGAGGTACTTCTATCCACGAAAGAAGAGCGGGACCTCACTCAGATCCCGTCAGTGACGCAGTAGTCTCTTCCAGTAGGGCGTCCCATTTTTACAAGGTACTGCTTTCTGGTATACCACAAGCCGTGTCTGGCACCCAAAAGGTGTGGGAGCATGACACAACTCTGGCCTTGTCGCCCCAACAATGGGAACGGTTTTGGGCAAAGCAAGTCCGCATCTCAAAATCTGCCTCTGTTACTCAAGCTTTATTTTTCATGGCACACAGAGCTTACCTTACCCCGGTCAAGATGGCTGCTTGGGGCCCGAAGGTTGATGGGCACTGCTGGTCATGTAAGCAGCAATTGGGTACCCTTGCTCATATTGTTTATCAATGTCCCTGTATCCAAACTTTCTGGGAAAAAGTCTGGAACCGGATCCAAAAGATACTGGACTTTCGTGAGCCTCTCTCCTGGGGCATTGTTAGTCTACGTTCAGCATGTACCATACCCTCATTGTCACAACGGTATTTTTTCCTATTGGATTTTATGCTGGGAATTGCATTGTATCTTATTTCTCGCTACTGGAACTGCACCTACGACCTTACTCCACAAAATTGGTGGAACCACGTCCGTTGCTACAGCAAATTTGAACAACTGCCAAGAAAAGGTGTACCCAGAGGACCGTCCGCTCTTTCCAAATGGCAGCTGTTAATGAGCATATGTCTTTGTCCCCTAATTAAGCCTTCGTTGCTCTTCTCCTATGAGGCACCTTGTCTCGTCTATTGGTTCGTGAATTCCGTTTTAGAGCGTCCTTTGCCACAGACTTGTTTTCTTTCTTTGCTTTCTCGTTGACTCCAGAGGATTGGTTGGGTGTGGGTGAGGGAGGGGGGGTAATTGGGGTATCTGATTTTAGTTAGTATTTTTTTGTTTAGTTAACTACAGTCTTGGGTACTGTACTGAATGTTCTGTTTCATATTGACAAGCTGTTCTTTCCTAAGTCTGTTCAAAAAGCAATAAAAATATTTAAAAAAAAAAAAAAAAGAAGAGCGGGACCTCGGCATAATTGTGTCTGACCTGGGCGTAATTGTGTCTGATTACACACAGCCCTGAACTATACCCACCTACAAAAATCTCAAACTCAATGTAATTCTTCTAACCTGAAATTTTGTACATAGTTTATTATCGCCCTGTAATAGGCTAGGTTTATAACCAAATGTATATCCTAAACTGTTTTGTTACTCCCAAAAACTTACTATGTAAAAAGTTAAACCATTGTTCTATGTAAAATGTTCTGTTATCTGTAAACCACCCCTGATCTGTGGAAGGGGTGGTATAGAAAAATCAAATAAATAAATAAAACAAAACATAAACAGGTAGAAAAGAAGAATGTGAAAGCCAGAAGGATGCTTGGGTGTACAGGGAGCGGAATGGCCAGCCGAAAAAAGAAGGTAATAATGCCTCTGTATAAGCCTCTAGACCTCATTTGGAGTATTGTGTGCAATTCTGGAGACCGCACCTTCAAAAGGGATATAAGCAGGTTGGAGTCAGTGCAGAGAGTGGTTACTAAAATGGTTAGTGGTCTTCATTATGAAGCAAATGAGGACAGACTTAAAGATCTTAATATGTATACATTAAAGGAAAGGTGGGATGGAGCAATATGATAGAGACATTTAAATACCTCCATGGCATAAATGCACAGAAGGGTCTCTTTCAATTGAAGGCAAGCTCTGCTACGAGAAGACATAGGATGAGAGTGAAAGGGGATAGACTTGGGAGTTAAATATGGAAATATTTCTTTATGGAAAGAGTGGTAGATGCGTGGAATATTCTCCAAGTGGAGGTAGTGGACACGTGGACAGTATCTGAATTCAAAAAGCATGGGACAAAAACCTAGGAGCTCTAAAAGGTAAAAAGGGGACTATTACAGTTGATATGGAAGAGCAGACTAGATAGGCCATGTGGGGGGTTTTTTGCCATCATGTTTCTATCGCTCCTAACGTCAAGATCCAGAAAAGCACAGTTACTTACCTGTAACAGGTGATCTCTGGGAACAGCAGGAAAAAGTCTTCACATATGGGTACGTCGGTACCGACGGAGTCTGCGCAGGAACGCTCCCCAGCGTCCAATTAGAACGCTTTTGGGAGCATCCCACCACGCCTGCTTGCTGCCTTCCCACCTTTCCCAACTGCCTCTCCTCAGTTAAGTTTTAAAGCTGAGACAAAGAGAGAGAGAGAGAGAGAGGAAAGATAGAGATAGAGAAATACAACTCCTAGGGGAGGTGGGTGGGTTGTGAAGACTTATTCCTGCTGTTCCCAGAGATCACCTGTTACTGGTAAGTAACTGTGCTATCTCCAGGAACAAACAGGAATGAGTCTTCACATATGGGGACTCCCAAGCTAAGATGCCTGGAGGAGTCCCAGCATGTTGCGAATCAGAGAAGGCCATGCTATTCGACAGAACCTCAGGCATCCTGCAGATGGAGGGTAGGAGTTGAACTAAACAGATATGCTATGGACCAACTGGACCAAACAGGACGCCTAGAGAGGAGGCCCTGTGTAGATAATATCTAGTAGTAAACATTGAACTAGAATTTAGCGATATGGACCTCACCTTGAGGTATTGTAAAACGTTTATGGAGGTTCATATGGAAATGCTAATATGAACCAGCAGAATATCCTCAAGGAATACCTCAATATAGAGCAGAGGTAATAACTGTGCAAAAGACAGGTTGAGGTCAGAACCTTTAGGGTGAGAAAAGTCCCAGCGGAGACTGGAGTAGTTCAGTGGGGCAGGACTTTTGCGGGAAATGCGGAAGTCCCTATTAGATAAACCTGAAGTCTTTTTGACCCTAAAGAGACATAGTTCTTATAGGAGAAGAGGGGCTTTAAAGACCCCTATATCCGATAACAAAGAAGGACAGAAGTATGAGGCATTGTAGCCTCCTATTTACTGAAAATTCAGAATGTCCTTCTTAAATGAAGTTACTTAGGAAAAAAGATGGTACATGGAGGACTTCAGATGTACCTAAACTGAAGGTCATGGTGGAAACCTTTTAACTACCACAGGGAAGTGGTTGGTTATGTAGAATCCTGAAAATGCTGGAGTAGCATCGAAAAGGATAGTGACTATCTGTCGGGGCCGTATAGGATGACAACTGGCATAATCAACAGGTTCATCGTCGAAGGAGAAGAAATTGAAATCGTGAATAACTTTAACCTACTTGGATCAACTATCAATAAAGAAGCAACAAGCAGTCAAGAAATCAGATGACGCATTGCTCTTGGCAGAATGGCTATGAAAGACCTAGATAAGATTCTCAAGAGCAGAGATGTCTCTCTCCATACAAAGATTCGACTTGTTCAAGCCATGGTATTTTCAATAACATCATATGGATGTGAAAGCTGGACAGTGAAAAAGATAGACAGGAAGAAAATTGATGCCTTTGAATTATGGTGCTGGCGGCGAATACTGTGTATACCATGGACTACCCAAAGAACAAACCAGTCTGTACTAGTGGAGATCAAACCTAAGCTTTCTTTAGAAACTCAGATGACAAGACTTCGACTTTCATACTTTGGACACATCATGCGGAGAGAGAGATCATTAGAGAAAGACATCATGCTTGGCAAGATAGAAGGTCAACGCAAAAGAGGAAGGCCAGCAATGAGATGGACCGATACAATAACAGCAGCTACGGGTACCAGTCTATCAACAATGAGCCGCCTGACTGAAGACCGAACACAATTTAGGATAGCTATCCAGAGGGTCGCCATGAGTCGACTCCGACTCGACGGCACTTAACAACAACATATATGAACCTAGGCAGACAGAAAGAAAGAAATTATATATATATAGACAGATAGATAGATAGATAGATATCGGTACAGACATGCAGATGTCTATATACATGCATGCATAAATATATATACCCATGTCCCCACATAGGGATATGTGAAGAGAGAAAGATTCATCTAATAACAAGAAGGGAATACCTGCTTGAGGAGATGTTTAGAGAATCCATTCTCCCTTGTTTTGGGTGAGAGAGCCAAGGGAGTGCTCTCACTGACAAGGAGAAGTCTAGAGTATTCTAAGAACTCTAGCCCTTGAAAAACCAGGAATGGAGGATGTTTAATCCGCTGACAGTGAGTCTGGATCCTTCCATAATTCCAGCATGACAGCTGGAGAAGAAGATGCAATGAAAAGAGATACCATATTTACCCTTCTAAGAGGGCAAAATGAGTATGATGCATTCTTGCGCTCAATATGAATTACTCCATGAGGAATTGAGGATGGAAGGAAATACACAAACAAAGACTGGCTGTCAATGAAAGAAAACCATCCCTGGTGAAGGGGTCCATTGGGAATGTGAACCAACCCAGGGGATTGGATAATTCTTCAGGTCTTCACTTAAAGGCGTGTGTCCTTTATTGAAGAAGAAGACTTTAATGGAAATAGTAAGGGTAGGGAAGAACCCAGTAAAGTCCTTCCTAACCATCTGGAATTATTTGCTCTCTAGCAAGGGCTCATAGTGCAGAGCTGCTCTGTAGAGATGCAGTGAGCATGTTGCAGGTTGGCTAAAAGAAAAAACTCTTCTTGCATCAATGACCACAGTATATATAGGTTTTCATACGCTTGCATTCAATGACCTAATAGCAATCTTCTCTGTAACTTATCACAATTGGTCATACACGAATGCAGTAAGTAGAAAACACTTATCTTGTAAAAGATCTTATTGCTGTCATTTGTTTCTTGTTTTGCCCCGACGCCAACTTTCGGCACCGCATTTGCGTTTAACATAAGCTTCATCAGGGGTATAATAGAATGCTGCAAAGAAACAACATTTTCCATGTAATGCCCAGATATTCAAAAAAGAAGGCTTAAAATGTTATCAGTGTACTTACAGATAACTTATTAGGTGGAGACGACTCCTACTAGCGCTTATCCGGCGTATATATCACTGAGCTCTCTGGCTTCCAAAAAACGCCGCGCATGCGGGGTAATCCCATCTTAACCTTTTAAACAATTCATGCTGTCAATCACTAAACCCTACCCAACTAACAATCATAGACATGCCCCCCATTCTATGGCATTATTGAGACCTCCTGAGAACACCGTCCCCAAACGATATATCCAACGTTGCTCTCGGATAATCAATGATTGTTCCGGGGTCTTACCATTTTGTCCGATCAAAACTCTGTCTAGACAAAAACATCTGAGGTCTTCAAATGCATGATGGTGCTGTAAACAATGTGCCACAATTGAAGCTTCCTGCACTCTATAGCGCAGATGGCTCTGATGTTCATTCATACGAATCTTCAATGTTCTGGTTGTCTTACCAATATATAACAACTGGCAGGGGCATTTTATGCCATAAACAACGAAACTGGTGTTACAAGTCGTATGGTGACGCAATTGGTATGTAACACCGTTATATTTAAACTCCAATACGTCTTCCGATATAATACAGATGTTACATTCTCCACAGGGATGATGTCCTACAGCACCTTGTAATGCAAGAGACGATGAAGATCTAAGCACGGTAGGGCTGAGTTTCTCCTTAAAGTTTTGGTGTCTGGTCCAGACACACCTGATTTTTTTTTATTGTCCAACCCTGGTGACGTGCTGAGAACATTAAGATGGCTTTTGATGATTTTTTTAATCTGTTGGCTATAGGGGGAATGTTTGGTAATAAAATTAATGGCAGTGTCATCAAATTGCTTCATTCTACTAGTCGTTAACAGCAGAGCCCGGTTATTATGTAACGCTCGTTTATATGCAGTGGTAACAATCTGTTTAGGATATCCACGACATTGAAAATCTTTAATCAGTCTTCGAGCTTGTTTTTTATACTCTGTAGAATTAGAACAATTGCATCTATAACAAAAAAACTGCGATAATGGCAAACTGTCACGTAGTTGTTTCGGATGCCCGCTTCTATAGTGAAGAAACGTATTCCTGTCAGTTTCTTTCCTGAATAACGAAGTCGACCATCCATTGCAGCCTTTTCCTACATTGACATCTAAAAAACTGATGCTTTGCCGATCATAGGTATAGGTGAATTGGATCGCTGGGTCCAAACCGTTCAGCCAAGTGAAGAACTGCAGTAATGTGATATCCGATCCTCTCCATAACAGAAAAATATCATCGATGTAACGCTTCCATACAACCACGTTAGCTTCATAGGGGAAATGAATTAACCAGCGTTGCTCGTATAGGGCCATGAACAGATTAGCGATGGAAGGGGCACTGGTGGCGCCCATTGCTACCCCCGAGGTCTGTAAATAGAGCTGTTGCTCAAACATGAAATAGTTCTGAAAAAATCACGATTTCTGCTAAGCTGGAGACAAATGATATGGTTTCTTCTGAAAGATCTTCCCTGTTGTGCAGGGTTGTAACAGTCGTATCATAAGCTGCCCCTTGTGGAATGCTCGTATATAAAGCTGATACATCGAGTGTAACTAACCAAATGTGTTCATCCGACGCCCAGTTCGAGTATTCATCTAAAAGTTGTAAAAAATGGGAAGTATCTTTAACATAAGAGACCATTTCCCCCATTAACGGGCGTAAAAAATAATCTACATAAACAGACAACGGTTCCAATATTGAACCCTTAGTGGAAACTATTGGCCGTCCCGGTGGGGATAGCAAACCTTTGTGAATTTTGGGCACAAGATACAGCTTAGATACCGTGGGGTTTGGTCTATTCAAAAAATGCCATTCCTTTTTATTGATTATTTTTTCATTCAGAGCCTGTGTCGTTAGTTGTTTTATATGTTGACTTAAGCCTTGTGTAGGATCTTCCTCAAGCTTGCGATAAGTATTAGCATCAGATAATTGTCGCATAGCTTCAGCAAGATACTGGTGTCTATCAAGTAATACTATGGCCCCCCCCCCCTTGTCAGCACGTCGGATCACTATCTCTTCTCTTGCTTGTAATTGACCCAAGATTGTTTTTGTCTAGACAGAGTTTTGATCGGACAAAATGGTAAGACCCCGGAACAATCATTGATTATCCGAGAGCAACGTTGGATATATCGTTTAGGGACGGTGTTCCCAGGAGGTCTCAATAATGCCATAGAATGGGGGGCGTGTCTATGATTGTTAGTTGGGTAGGGTTTAGTGATTGACAGCATGAATTGTTTAAAAGGTTAAGATGGGATTACCCCGCATGCGCGGCATTTTTTGGAAGCCAGAGAGCTCAGTGATATATACGGCGGATAAGCACTAGTAGGAGTCGTCTCCACCTAATAAGTTATTTGTAAGTACACTGATAACATTTTAAGCCATCTTTTTTGAATATCTGGTCATTACATGGAAAATGTTGTTTCTTTGCAGCATTCTATTATACCCCTGATGAAGCTTATGTGAAACGCAAATGCGGTGCCGAAAGTTGGCGTCGGGGCAAAACAAGAAACAAATGACAGCAATAAGATCTTTTACAAGATAAGTGTTTTCTACTTACTGCATTCGTGTATGACCAATTGTGATAAGTTACAGAGAAGATTGCTATTAGGTCATTGAATGCAAGCGTATGAAAACCTATATATACTGTGGTCATTGATGCAAAAATGGTACAACGGGGAGACAATCCCGTAAAGATGTACTGATACAAGTCTGAGACCCAGTTCAATAAAGAAGTGTGAAGAAGTGTTGAGAGAGTCACAACTAAGTGAGATAATAGCCTTGAGTACATTAGAGGAATAGTTAATATTTTTTGCAATAGTTGAATCCTCTGTGAATTAGACCTTTAATTTTTGGTAAAAGAAAAAACTGGCTGTTTAAGAGCCAGTATGTGACCTGAAGTACTCTGCCAACGCCAAGGATTGGGGAAGGCTAAGGATAGAAGGTATGCTGCAACAAGAAAACCTGAGAAGGTTCCAAGTCTGTCTGGGACTTAGTACTAAGGCCAGAAAGATTGATATTGGAGATCAAGCCCTGGGTGCTTGGTAGCAAGTTAGTGGTTTAAACACTAAGAGCCCCTGCATTCTAACTATTGTTAGAGCGGCAGAACAAATCTTAGGTCTCAAGATTAGAAAAAACCTACAGACATAAGTAGGAGTGGTAAAAACTCCATCATTGTCTGAGAAGCTGCCACGAGCAACAAGAATGCAAGGTGGCGATAACTCTGAAAAGAAACTCAGGGCTTAGGGATAAGCCCTCAGTTAAGTAGTATACTCTTACAGACCAAAAATGTCTTGGTAAGAGGGGCAGAGTTGAAAAAGACTTACAATGGAGTAAATCTTTGAAAAGAATAGTATGAGACATGCTGATACAGGAGAATCTGTCAAGATAAATGTATAGACAACCTTATTGACAGTTGTTACTCTTCTATCTACTTAGAAGGAAGAGGAGTAACCTTATTACCTGTAAAGCATAATCATGCTAAGGAGCTCTATGAGCTAAAAGTCAGGATGTCTCTTTAATGTAAAGTTTGGGATGGAACCGATGTAGATGCTTGTAAGAGAAGAAGCAAACTACAGGTTCTAAACCTCAAAGCAGGAAGAAGGATTCAGTGAAGAATCTATCAGCAACCCTGCGACTGCTGGGTTTGCTGAAGTGGTTGAGGTTGTGGTTTCTTTAGCCTGGTTTGATGTTTCCCCTGTTTGGAAACGGCTGTATGATGGGTAGAGAAAGGATACAACTTTTTCCCCTTGGAGGAATAAAGTTTGATAGAAGATTTCTTACCAACTGGGATAGAGGAAGGTGTAGACAATCCTTTGAAAGCAACAGTGCCAGTGGTTAACTGAGCAACTTGGCGTAAAGTCTCTGTGTTAAAGAGATTCTCCCCAGTACAAGGAGTATTTCCCAGCCTTTCTTGTACCGATGTATCCAAGTCAGAAGCTTAGAGCCAGGCTATGCGTCGTGCCCCTATGGCAATAGCAGAAGTTCTGCTAACAGACTCAAAACTGTCCAGGGTAGCACGAGTAAGAAACCTAGAGATATTTTGAACATGACTAACCAGTAGTCTGCTCTTTTGTGATCCTGAAGAAAAGGAGTCAAAAACAGCAAACTAGTCATGAGCTCTTCAAGAGATAGTCCCATATAGAAAATATATGAGAGAATTCTTGTTGAAAACATGGATGCCTGGAAGCTTTTACGTCCAAAGGCATCTAAAGTTCTAGCCTCACGACTTGGCGGATAAGAAGAGTGCCTTTTAACACTTTTCACATGCCTCATTGCTGATTCCACAAGAGAATGATGTGGAAGTTGAGTCTTTTGAAAACCTGGAGAAGGGGGCCTTGAAAGTGGGGATACCTTTAAAGGAGTTTCCCACATTCTAAGTAAAAGATCCTGTAAGGTTTGATGCAAAGGGAGCATGATAACCTTCTTTGGAGTCTCAGGGAGACACAGAAACTCTGAATCCCTTGGAGCAGGATCTTGATCAGGTATAGAAATGGCAAGTAACCTTGCCATATCAAGCAAGAATGCTTGAAAAGAAATTTCCCCAGAAGGGGATCCTGTATTATGAGGAGTGAAGGTCAGATCTGTTGAAGATCTAGCCTTAGCACTAATGGATTGATCCATTAGAGTACCAGACCCAAAAGGGTGGAGCATCGGGTTGTCCTGAAAAGATAGTCGGCGGTACCGCTCGAGGTCGGTACCGTGACGAATCGGTGAAAAACTATCCATGCTAGGGATAGACTCCAAGCTCGGTACCGAAGGAAGCGAGCTTGTGAAAGTAAGCATGGAAGGCACCGGTACCGATGCAAAGGTAGAAAACGGAACCGGCAGTGGTATCGCAACCGGTACCGACACCGGATGATCAGTCTGAAGCGACTCTAACGGTACCGAAGGTACCGAGAGTGGTAGACTTTGATCTCCGGAACAATGTCTTCGGCACCGAGCGAGGTCGATACCGAGACGAGTTGGTACCCAATCATCCAGGCTACAGATCGATTCTTGACTCGGCATCGAAAGCAGCGAATCAATCGAAACAAACCTGGAGGGTACCAACATGGATGCCAGAATCGGTACCAGGATCGATACCGATGCTGGAAGATCGGTCTGTAGCGGTTCTAGCAGCACCGAAGATACCGAGAACGCTAGACTGCGATCATCGGTGTGGAGTGTTTCATCCAACACTGTTGCCGATGCTGGGGTACGGGCACCGCTCCCAGCGGATACCACCACCGAGCATGGCTCAGGTATGTTCGCAGAGGTAAAAACCCCGGGAACAACCTGAAACCCCATTAATGCTCTGGAGGCCGAAGACTCCCGCCGGGGTTTTAAAGCCAAAATGTCCTCAGGGGTAAGGCCAGAGGCATCTCGATGTTGAACATGAGATCTACCACCCAAGGACTGGCTAGTCTTTACAGACTTTTGTTGGGTTACCTGATCCTGTGAAGAAGTTGTTGTTGGTACCCTCAGAACTGACAGGAACCGCGTATCGAGTTGAGCTCAATGCTGAAAACTTCTTTTAGAAAAAATGCTGCAGGAGGGACACTCCAGCGGATAGTGGTCAGGACCCAAACATGGAAGGCACCAGTTATGGGTGTCTAAGACTAACTTAGTACCGCCACAGTTGAAACATGTTTTAGGGATAGTGGCTGACGTTTCCATGAAGGAAGTGGAGAGGCCTAGTAGGCCGAGAACCGTCAGGCACTAACAGGGAAAAATTCCCTACCAAGGAAATAATTTTGTTCAAGAAAAGAAAAAGAAAAAGAAAAACACCGGCGGTACCGGTGCGTCGAGGGAAGGCAGACGCGACCACAAGAAAAAACAAAAATAAAGGAAGAATTTTCTGTGGTGACAGGAGTACGTCCTGCCGGCTCCGCGGAAAAACGAAAACTGAGGAGAGGCAGTTGGGAAAAGCGGGAAGGCAGCACACAGGTGTGGTGGGATGCTCCCAAAAGCGTTCTAATTGGACGCTGGGGAGCGTTCCCGCGCAGACTCCGTCGGTACCGACGTACCCATATGTGAAGACTCATTCCTGCTTGTTCCTGGAGATAGAATATTTCAAGGAGATTCTTTTTCACTATTTTTGTTTTGTATGGCGCTTAATCCAGTGAGTACTCTCATCAACTCTTTGGGATATGGATTTAGCCTGAATCCTAAAGATAATAACAACCCAAAGGTAACATCCTATTTACTATTTGTAGACGACCTGAAACTCTACAATTCCAGTGACCAACAATTAGCAGAGCAATTCAGGATAGTGAGAAGCTTTTCTGATGGCATCAGGATAACGTTTGGCCTAGACAAATGTGCTAAGGCAACTTTTTTTTTAAGAGGAAAATTGAGCAATACAGAAACATCTCCTTGGCTGAGGGCTGTGACTTCAAGGAACTTAAACAGGAAGGTATATATAAATATCTTGGAGCAGAGGAAGGAACGACTATCAAGCATAAATTACTGAGAGAAAAGATCAGTAAAGAATACTATAGTAGGTTAAAATCAATCATTCTTGAAAAGCGCCTTACATCACAGAATAAGATACAAGCCATCAATCAGCTGGCAATTCCTGTACTCTCATACAGCTTTGGGATTATAGACTGGCCTCTTAAAGATCTTGAAAAACTGGATGTGCAAACAAGAAAACTCCTCCATGTCCATGAGATAATTAACAAGAATAAGAGTAAGCGTAGTTTCTCACCTGTAACAGGTGTTCTCCAGGAGCAGCAGGAATCAGTCCTCACAAATGGGTGACGTCGGCACCGACGGAGCCTCTGTGTGGAGCATTTTCCCAGCTTTCATAGAAAGCCTTTGGGAATGCAGCGCACATGCACGGTCCCCTTCCCGCCCAAGAGTGCCATCTTGCTCAGTCTGATCACATAGCTGACAGCAAAAAAACAAAAATGAAATATATATGACTGCAACTCCAAGGGGAGGAGGGAAGGTTCTGAGGACTGATTCCTGCTGCTCCTGGAGAACACCTGTTACAGGTGAGTAACTACGCTTTCTCCAGGACCAAGCAGGAAGTCAGTCCTCACATATGGGACTCCCCAGCTTAAGGCTACCAGGGACCCAAAGCTGAAAAATGAGCTCCCTCTAGAGCCCCCAGCAGGTGCGAAAAGAATCTTCTCTGATATCGCCCCCGTACGGTAGCCCAACATTAGGGCCGGAGGGTAGGAGTTGCCTATACCTCAAAGAGATTACAGAGTACCGCCTGCCCTACGGGACTCCCTCTCGAGGCAGTAGTGGGCCGCAAAGGTCTGGCTTGAAGACCAAGTAGCGGCCCTGCAGATGTCTGCCAACGGAACAGAGCGGAGATGAGCCACTGACGCAGCCTTCGCCCTGACACGGTGGGCCGTAACGACCCTGCAACGAGAGGCCGGCTGCCCTGTACACCCAGGCGATACAGTCTGCCACCCCGATGGACAAGGTACACTTGGAGACAGGCAACCCCAGCTTATTAGGGTCAAAAGAGACGAAAAGCTGTACAGCCCTTCGGTGTCCCTGCGTACGATCAAGGTAGAAGGACAACGCCCTTCTATAGTCCAGGGTATGCAAGACCATCTCAGCCCGGCTGGCATGCGGCCTGGGAAAGAAAGTTGGAAGAACCACCTTCTGAATGAGGTGGAAAGAGACAACAACCTTTGGAAGGAACTTAGGGTGAGTCCGCAAGACTACTCTGTTCCTATAGAACCTAGTGTATGGTGCATCTGACATCAGGGCTTGAAGCTCACTCATTCGCCTTGCTGAGGTAAGAGCCACCAAAAACAACGCTTTCCAGGAGAGAAAACGCAAAGGGCAAGTAGCCATAGGCTCAAATGGTGGGCAAGTAAACTGTTGCAAGACCACATTCAAATCCCACTCAGGGGCAGGTGGACGAACCGGAGGCTTAAGCAAAAGCAGACCTCTGAGGAACCGAGTCACCAAAGGGTGGCTGGAAAGAGACTGGCCCTCCACCGGTGAGTGGTGCGCTGTGAGAGCACTGAGATGGACCCTAACAGAGTTGGATTTAAGGCCTAGGTTTGAAAGGTGAAGCAAATATTGCAGCACCACTGGTACCAGGCATGAGAAAGGATCCTCCTTGTGTTGAGCACACCAGGTGGAGAACCTACGCCACTTGAAGGCATAAGATTTCCGGGTGGACTGCCTCCTGGAGGCCAAGACCACGTCCTCCACTTCCCTAGGCAGCAGTAAGGGTGCTAAAACTACCCTTTCAGCAGCCAGGCCATCAGATTGAGGGACTGGAGGTTGGGGTGTAAGAGAGATCCCTGCTCCTGAGACAGGAGATCTGGTTGCATCCCCAGAGGAAGAGGAGTGTCCACCGCTAGTTGCAAAAGAAGTGGGAACCACGGTTGCCTTAGCCACCTGGGAGCCACCAGGATCACCACGGCCTTGTCCCGGATCACTTTGAACAGTGTCTTGGGCAATAGAGGCGTGGGAGGAAACGCATATAGGAGGCCAGTAGACCACGGAATGAGAAACGCATCCGCTGCTACTCTGAGAGGATGCGGTTGTTTGGAGCAGAACCTGGGCAGTTGACGGTTCAGTGGACTGGCAAAAAGATCTATGTTTGGAAGACCCCATCTGAGGAAGATTTGTTGAACCACCAGAGGATTCAGCCGTCATTCGTGGGGCTGTAGGATCCTGCTCAATCTGTCTGCTAGATAATTCTCCTGTCCAGGGAGATAGACCGCTTTGAGAAGTATGCCATGACTGACTGCCCAGGTGCACAGGTCCTGTGCTTTCTGACAGAGAGGGCGGGACCCTGTGCCCCCCTGTTTGTTCACATAGAACATCGCAACTTGATTGTCCGTCTGAACTAAAACGGACTGGTGAGAGAGGACATGAGAGAAAGTCCGTAGGGTCAAGCGGATAGCTCTCAGCTCCAATAGATTGATCTGCTGTGCGGCCTCCCATGGAGACCATAGGCCCTGAGTGCATGCTCCCTGGCAATGTGCACCCCAACCATGAAGCAAAGCATCGGTCGTGAGCACTTGGGAGTGTGGAGGTGCCTGAAAAGGTACTCCTTGCACCAGATTCGGCACATGAAGCCACCACTGCAGAGAAGATGCTAGCAGCTGGGACATCCTCACCTTGTCCGTCAGGCTTCCTGTGGCCTGCAGCCACTGAGTCCAGAGGCCCCACTGAGCCGGCCTCGTGTGCAGACGGGCATTTGGAGTGACATGGACCGTGGATGCCATGTGGCCCAAGAGCCTCAGGAATTGTCTGGTGGAGACCAGAAAATTGCTGCGGAATTGTCTGGCCAAATCCATCAGTCTGTGGGCCCTGTCCACAGGCAAAAAAGCCTTTGCCTGAAGGGTGTCCAGTCTTGCTCCTATGAACTCCAGGCTCTGTGAGGGGCACAAAGTGCACTATGCGAAGTTTATGACAAACCCCAGATGCTGGAGAAGAGAGATAGTGCGGAGGGTGGCTTGATTGGTCTCCTGTGGAGACTGACGCCTGATGAGCCTGTCGTCCAGGTATGGAAAGACAAAGATCCCTTGAACCCTGAGGTAGGCCGCCACCACTGCCAGGCACTTGGTGAAAACCCTGGGGGCGGAGGTTAGGCCAAAAGGGAGTACACTGTACTGAAAATGGTTCCCTCCCACCACAAATCTGAGATATTGTCTGTGGTCTGGATGAATAAGGATGTGAGTATAAGCATCCTTTAAGTCTAAGGAGCATAGCCAATCTCCCTGCTGGAGGTAGGGCAGCAGTATTCCAAGGGTAAGCATCTTGAACTTTTCCCTCTCCAGGAATTTGTTTAGATTTCGCAAGTCTAGGATGGGCCGGAGGCCTCCTGTCCTTTTTGGTACCAGGAAGTACCTGGAATAGAAGCCTTGACCTCTCAGGTGTTGGGGCACCGGTTCCACCGCCTGCTCCTTTAGAAGACTTGCTAACTCCTGCAGGAGTAGGTTCCTGTGCAGAGGGAGTCTTGGAGGCTCCCCTGGAAAGTAGGAGGGGGGTACCTGGTGGAAATGGAGCAGATAGCCCCTCTGGACTATGCTTAGCACCCAGGTATCCCTTGTTACGGCCGACCACCTGTGGGTGTACAGGGTCAACCGGCCTCCTGTGCTGAGAGGGGCCAGCTGAGGAGAGGCTATGCCACTGGAGTCAAAACCCCGCTCCCTGCTGTGCAGGAGCCGGAGCTGGTGGCTTGGGGGTTTTCTGCCTACTGGGCCCATGTCCCTGCTCCTTGGCCTGCTGACCCTGTTGGGGAGCTGTGGAGGCCTGGTACTGAGGGTAAGATTTGTAGGCAGATGACTTTCTCGGGTAAAAGGACTTTTTCCCCGAGCCCTACTTCTTTTGAGTAGGGGCAGAGGTCTTCCTGGACAACCTTGTCCTAGTGAGAGTCTCGGACTCGAGTTCTGCGGCTTTTTCAGCCATGGGCTTGCCAAAGAGGTTTTCACCTTGGGAGGGGACATCGACCAACTTGTCCTGCACCCATGGCTCGAGGTCCGATGACTGTAGCCAGGCCTGACGGCGTGCACCTATGCCGGCCGCAGCTGCTCGGGCCAAAGCCTCGAAGCCATCATAAGCAGCTCGAGACATAAACTTTGAGCATTCTCGGATCCCAGTTGACAAGGCTGTGAACCTCTGCAAAGGTTCCTCGGAGAGACCAGCAGAGAACCCGGCAATCTCCTTTGCCAGGTCTCGAAGGTACATGCCCATGTACAGCTGGTAGATCTGGACACGGCAAGCAAGCATAGAGCCCTGGAAGCACTTTCTACCGAGGGCATCCAGGTTCCGGGCCTCCCGGCCGGGAGACACCAAGAAGTGCACCTTCTGACTCTTCAACCGATGCATGGCCGATTCCACAATCATGGAATGGTGCGGTAGCTGTGCCTTCTGGAACCCAGGGCTCTTGCGGACTCGATAGATGGAATCGACCCGCTTGCTCAAAACTGGCGTCGAGGCTGGCGCCTCCCACATGCAGAAGAGCAACCGTTCCAGCATCGCAGGAACCGGTACAGTAAAGGCCTCCTTGGGAGGAGAGTCATACTGCAGGGCCTCAAGCTCCTCGGCTCGAGGCTCCTCCTCGGGGTCCGCGGGGAAGGCCAAGGCCTTGGCCATGTCCCGCACGAAGTCCGAGAACCGGGTGTCCTTCGGGGGGGACCGTCTCCGAGGTTCAGACTCCAGTGAATCCGAAGGGACACACCGGGTCCGAAAAGTGTCCGGTCACTCCTTGTCCTCCGTATCCCAGCCTGACCCCTTGGAGGAGGAATTGAGTTGCTCCGGTCGGGCAGGTACCGATGCCATCCGCCCCGACGCCGAGGGTACCGGTGTCGACGACCTCGGTCCCGAACGGGAGGCCGAGGGAGACCTTGGCCGAGGATTTACTCGAGAGCGCATGGCCTCGAAGATCGGTTCGGCCTCCGGGGTCGACTTGGATGTTGATGTCCCGGTGGTCGGGGCAAATACACCAGTGAGACCGGCGGATCAGTGCCCGCTGCTGTTCCATGAAGGCAGCCAAGCTGCTCTCCAAGGCCGTCAACCTGAGTCCGAGCTCAGGAGACTCAGCAGCCCCTGACAGCGGCTCCCCCGGAGGAGAGTCCACGAGGACTACAGTACTCACGTGACTCGGGGACTCTGTCTCTACATGAGGTTGTTTAGCAGGCCTCTCCGACTCCGAAGATCCGGGACGGCGTTCGGGGCTATGCGACTTGGCCCTCGAGGAACCAAGTGCGTCCACCGATGACACCCTCGTGGGTTTCTTCTTCCTGCGGTGCTCCCACGAGGGAGACCCCCTGTCAGAGGAACCCGGCGATGCTCGGGACTGGAGTCCCGAGACGTCAAGGCCTCTGACGAAGTCCGGGCCCGGCCGGACGCAAAGTCAGAGAAGATCCTTTCCTTCTGATGCTGATGGCTCCTCAACGCCTTCAAGGACATTTTCCCACACGGACCACAGATCAGCGGGTCATGATTGGGTCCGAGGCAGCGGAGGCAGCAGTCATGTGTGTCGGTGAGAGACATCAGTTTCTTACACGATCACACTTTTTAAACCCGCTGGCAGCCATAGGGGGAAAAAAAGCCCCTGCAAGGTCAAAAGACAGGACTGCCAGGGAAAAATAGAAAAATGGCGCGAACGCTAGTCACAAAGGACAAAAACCGAAAAATAAAGTCCGGGCTCGATACCGGTGTACCGGGCCCAGGCGGGAAAGGGAAACCGGCGTCGAACCGAAGAAAAACACGGATCCACGCAGAAAATCAACTTTTTTCTCGGGTGAAAACGAAACACATCCGTCGGGCTCCGCGGAAAAAAGAAGACTGAGCAAGATGGCACCCTTGGGCGGGAAGGGGACCGCGCATGCGTGCTGCATTCCCAAAGGCTTTCTATGAAAGCTAGGGAAATGCTCCTCATGGGGGCTCCGTCGGCGCTGACGTCACCCATATGTGAGGACTGACTTCCTGCTTGGTCCTGGAGAATGCCAAGATTGCACATTCCTAGAGTTGAAGGAAGGCTAGGCCTCAGAGATTGATTACACATACAGAGTTACTATCATAGGTCTCCAGGCCTATCTAACAGCATCATCGGATCTAAATACACAAAAAGTGCTGAAATATGAAAGTAAACATCCAGAATCTGTCTTCATCAAACGTGAACAAGCGTACCGATGACTAGAAGAATCCACAAACACACACAGGAAAAGCAGCAACAGAATTTTCAAAATAAGAGAAAATACTCTTCAAAGAATTAGATCAGCAAACGAGAAAAAATAAGTGGCAAAGGTGAAATTAGACCTTACCTGCTAATTGTTTTTCCTCGAGTCCCTCCAGTGCAGTAGGTATGGGTTATCTCCCTGCACCAGCAGCTGGAAACTGAGCATGTCACCATAGAAGAGCTCCCTCCTTAGAACCAGTAACCTATTGACAATGCAGAGTTTGAGACAGACAGGAAAAGAGAGAGAGAAAGAGAGAGACAGCACCATATATATGTACAAGCAAGGAATTAAACCCCACATAGCAACAAACTGAATAAACAATATCCATGCATTGAGCACCACAAGAGACTGAACCTATGCACAGCATGAGGAAACAAAAATGGACCAACCAGGCCAATCCCCAACAGGTAACTAAAGGCCTCACTAAAGGGGAAGATGTAATTCTGATACGAGACCTTTCCCAACTACAGCCAGACAAGCCCGCTGCTCTATAGACAGGACAGGGAACAGATCTTCAGTACACACGGGAGGGTCCTGGACTGGAGGGACTCAAGGAAAGACAGACAATTAGCAGGTAAGCTCTAATTTCGCCTTCCATATTGTCCCTCCAATCCATTCCAGTATAGTACATGTGGGATGTACCAGAGCAGTAATCAAGTATGGGAGGGACCAGTGAATCCATCTCGAAGCACCGAAGCCCAAAATGCACACAAGTGCTCACTGCTTGCACATCCAAGTGATAATGACACGTGAAAATATGCAAGGATGACCACGTCGCCACCCTGCAATGTCCACCGGTGGAATCAGACTATGCTCTGCCCAGGAAGCTGCTTGCACTCTCATGGAATGTGTCTGCAATGCTGGTGGCACTTCCCTATGCTTCAGTAAATAAACAGAGGCAATCACCTCTAATCCAGCAGGTCACCAATGCTTTGGACGCCGCTTCTCCTTAACGTGGACCCCCAAACAGGACAAATAAGCACTCTGACTTAAGAAATGACTCTGTGCATTTCAGATAGTGACGTAAAACTCTCCACAAATCCAAACAGTACAGGTGACGCTCCCTGCTGGATTCCGCCCAGGGAGAAAAGAACAGTAGAGACACTGTTTGGTTGAGATGAAAACGTGAAATCACCTTTGAAAGAAAGAAAGGAACTGGCCACAAAACCACCTTTTCCTTGGAGATGATTAAGAAGGGCTCCCTACAAGATAAGGCTTGGAGATCCGAAATCCACTGGGCAAAACAAATAGCCACCAGGAACACCATTTTGAGCATAAGGTCCTTCAGAGATGCATGCGCTAACAGCTCAAAGGACTCTCCTGCCAGGGCAGAAAGTACCAAGTTGAGATCCCATGGCAGAACTATGGTCTGTGCTGGAGGACACACCTGCTTCACAGCCCAGAGAAACCTAGCTACATTCGTATGCGCTGCCAGGGAGTAGCCCTGCACGTGCCCCCGGTAGCATGAAAGAACTGCCACTTGCACTCGCAGAGAGTTCAAGGCCAATCTCTTGTCCAACCCTACTTGCAGAAAAGCCAAAATATTCAGCAGTGAAGAGGAGAAAGCTCGGAGCCCACTGCCCTCAAACCATTCCTCAAAGACTCATCAAACCCTGACATAACTCAAAGAGAGAGAACGTTTACGAGCCCTCAGAAGGGTGACCACTATTACCACCAAGTAACCACGATCCTTTAGCCGTGCCTTTCAAGAGCCAAGCCATAAGTAAGAACTGATCCACTTGTTGCATGAGAATTGGCCCCTGTGAGAGAAGGTTGATCTTGTTCGTAAGGCGCCATGGAGGCACTATCAGAAGCCTGAGCAGGCTGGCATACCAAGGCCAATGAGGCCAATCGGGAGCCATGAGTATTACCTTTCCCGAATGGGCCTCTATGCGCTGAAGCAGCCACCCGATAAGCAGCCAAGGAGGAAACATATACAGGAGTCCCTCCGTCGGCTACCTTTGCGCCAGAGCGTCGAAGTCTTCCGACATGTGCTCCCTGCGCCTGCTGAAGAAGTGGTTTGTCTTGGCATTGGCCATCAGATCCATCACCAGTATACACCACCAATTGGTGATGTCATGGAACACTGCCACAATGAGTTCCCATTTGCATGGATCCAACCAGTGTCGACTGAGGAAATCCACTTGAACATTCTCCTTGCCTGCTACATGAACTGTTGAGGGCCAGCAGATTCTCCTCTGCCCACAGCAGTAGCAGGTGAATCTCCTCCGTCAGCGCCATACTGCCTTTGTCCCCCTGGCGATTTATGTAGGCTACCATGGTTGCATTATCAGAGCAGACTCGTACAGCCCAGTGGAAAAAAGAGAGGTCAGAAGGCCTGGAGCACTAGACAGACCGCCCTCATTTCCAACCAATTGATGGACCATGCACTCTCCTCCAGGGTCCAAACCCCTTGTGCTACCTGTGACTTGCAATGCGCTTTCCACCCCGAGAGGCTGGCATCGGTCGTCATGAGCATCCAATCTGGAGGCTCCAATGGAATCCCAGCAGTGAGGTGAGCTGGCTGCAATCACCAGGAGAGCTGCATCCTCGTGTCCAGGGGACAGGTGAACCTCTGTGAAAGAGGATGGTGCTGAGGAGACCAGTGAGACAGCAATGCTTATTGTAGAGGCCTCATGTGTGCCATGCCCAGTGTACCAGATCCAAGGCGGCTGCCATGGATCCCAGAAGCTGGAGATAATACCACGCCAATGCGCTTCCCTGTCTAGGAAGATGTGTACCTAGTGCTGAATCTTCTGCGCCCACTAGCTTAGAAGATGAACAATCTCATTTTTAGTGTCGAAGCAAGCCCCCAGATAGACCAGATCCTCGACTGGCTCGAGTTTGCTCTTGGCATGGTTGACCACCCAGCCGAGCAGCTGAAGAAATTTGACCACTCGTCTCGAGGAGGCCACGCCTTCTGCTTCAGACTTCGCTCTGATCGGACAATTCATTTTTGGTCTATCAAGTAGAGAACATATAACTCCCATCTTGAAAGAGCTTCACTGGTTACCTATAGCTTCACGTGTAAAATATAAAACTATAATTTATATTTTCAAGATAAAACAACAATATTCTGCAGAAAGCCTGACATATCTCATACAGTCAGATATTAGCAACAGACCTAGAAGAAGAGGATCTGACAACAGAATCAGCTTATCAAATGATGTCAGAAAAACACGTAAAGACACCTCTGAAAGGGCTTTCTCTTTTGCTGCACCTTCCATCTGGAACTCTCTACCTAATGAGCTGAGAGCAGCTCAGGACATCAATGACTTTAGAAAGCAACTGAAAACATCTTTGTTTATAGAACACTACGGTCATGCAATTAACTAACTTAATTTGTCTGGAATGTAAATCATATACATATTGTATAATAGCTCACATTATAGTATAGCTCACTATGTAGATAATGCAACTCACTCTAACACATTATACCATAACTTTAACTTTTATTTCTTTACATTTTCTCACTAATACTCTTAATATCTTTGTTTGTAAGACCGCTTTGATTGTATGATAAGGCGGTATAGAAATCCAATTAAATAAATAAATAAAATAAATAAAATAAAAATAAATTGTCTAAGTAAGAGTGCACCAGAATGCCCCTCCTGTCTCAGGGCCGCCGCCAATACCACCATGACCGAATGGAAGGGTGCGAAACTGATAATGCCCCATCGAAACAGCAAATCTCAGGTACTGTTGATGATCTGGCTGAATGGGGATATGGAGGTACGCTTCTGTAAGGTCTAAATCAGACAGGAACTCATCCCATCTCACTGTGAGGATAACCAAACTTAAGGTCTCCATCCAGAAGTGTGGCACTCACAAGGCCTGGTTTACCCTCTTTAGATCTAGGATAGGCCAGAACGACCCTTCTTTCTTGGGAACCACAAAGTAAATGGAGTAATCGACCTAAGCCGCATTGGTTTGTTGGAACCAGCACCACTGCCTCCAGTTGCAGTAAGTGCTGCAGCGTGTCCTGCACTGCCTGTTGCTTGGCGGAAGCCTTGCAAGGGGATTCTACAAATGCTTTGGCGAGCATACGAGCGAACTCCAAAGCATATCCATCCCGAATGACCTCCAGAACCCATTGGTCGGTAGTAATTCTGGCCCAGGTTGAATAAAAATGTTGGTACCAGTAGGGGGTCGGCTACACTTCTGCCTGGGACTGCCTCGCTTTCAATTGTGACTTCTTGGGAGGAGCCTCAGGGGAGGAATAATATCTCCTACTAGATCCTCTGTAACCTCAAAAGGGCTGTCCTCTCAGTGAGTAGCAACCCCTCTGGTAGGGAGCAAAGCGTGCTGAAGGAAACTTCCTATATTCCCTAGGTTGACCTCTGGGAGCCATGTCCTGCTTCTGTAGTTTGGGTCAGTCTTCCGGTAATCACAGAGCCTTTGAGTATCCTAGATCATTGACCAATTTATCCACAGCTTCCCCAAAAAGCAATTCCCCTTAAAAGGACGTTTGGCAAGTCTGGTCCTGGAAGGTACATCTGCTGACCAATTTTGTAACCACAGAAAATGCTGGGTCGCAATCACCAAAGCCATAGTCTTAGCCAAAGCTCGTACCAAATCATAAAAGGCATCTGTCAGATAGGTTGAGGCAGATTCCAGTTTGGCTGCTTTCAGTGCCTCCGTCTGAGAGTCCAAAGCCACCATCAGCAAACTTTGCAACCAGCAGATAGAGGCTGTCATAACATAGGCTCCACAGGATGAACTCCTGCAGCATCAAGGCACTAGTATCAAAGGCCTGTTTGAACAGCGTCTCGAGCTTGCGATCCTGCACATCCTTAAGGGCCACACCATCCTCTACAGGAATAGTCGTCTTCTTGGTCACTGCCATGACCAGGGCATCTAACTTGGGCTTATTCAGGAGATCCTTCTCCTACAGGTTGAGGAACAGATGACTCATTGCCTGACCCACTTTTAAACCAGCTTCAGGGAATTCCCAATCCACCTCGATCAACTTCTTGATGTTTCAATGGATCAGGAAGGAGGCTTGTGAGCTCTTAAAATATTGCAATAGCAGATCCTCCAAAGGCTCTTCCACCATCACAGGTGTGGGAACCATGATGGTTTCTACCATTTTTCCCGGTACCGACATCACACTCACCAGTCTGTAGTTTCCCAGATCACCCCGGAACCCTTTTTAAAAATTGGCATTACATTGGCCATCCTCCAATCTTCTGGTATTACAGATGATTTTAATGATAGTTCACAGATTACTAATAGCAGGTCTTCATTTCAGTTCTTTCAACACCCTTAGATGTATACAATCTGGTCCAGGTGATTAGTTGTAATACATCTTCCCGATGTATCGATATTTCTTTCACTTCTTCTGCAGTATCACCTTTAAATACCACTTCAGTCATGGGTAACATCCCTACATCTTCCTCAGTAAAGACCGAAGGAAAGAATTCATTCAGTCTCTCCGCTATGGCCTTGTCCCCTCTTAGTACCCCTTCTACCCCTTTATCACCTAATGGTCCAACTGACTCTCTCACAGGTTTTTTGCTACAAACGTACTTGAAAAAGTCTTTATTACTCGTTTTTGCTTCCACAGCAAGCTTCTTCTCAAATTCTCTCTTTGCCTGCCTTATCAATGCCTTTCATATAACTTGCCAGTGCTTGTGTGTCCAGTTTTCATCATTTGGCTCTTTCTTCCACTTCCTGAAAGATGCTTTTTTGGCAACAACAGCCTCTCTGACTCCCACCTTTAAATCATGCTGGCAGTTTTTTGGACTTCCTTCCACTTTTCTTAAAGCATGGAATACAGCTGATCTGGGCTTGCAAGACAGTATTTTTAAACAACACCCACGCTTGATGTAAGTCTTTAACCTTTGCAACTGCTCCTTTTAATTTTTTCTTAACTATTTTCCTCATTTTATCATAGTCTCCCCTTCGAAAGTTAAAAGGTAGTACTGTGGATTTCCTTACCATCCCTCCTCCATTAATTAAATCAAATGCAATAATGCTATGATCACTATTGCCAAGTGGCACCAACACCCTTATCTCTGGCACCAGATCTAGTGTTCCACTAAGGACTAGGTCCAAAATGGCTTCCCTTCTGGTCAGTTCATGAACCAGCTTCTCCAAGAAGCAGTCATTTATTTCATCTAGAAACTTTATCTCCCTAGCATGTGCTGCCATGACACTGACCCAGTCAATACCGGGGTAATTGAAATCACCCATTATTATTACTGTGCTGTAACTTTTGTTAGCTTCCCTGATTTCTTTGAGCATTTCATCATCCATTTGTTCATTCTAGCCAGGCGGTCGATAGTACACCCCAAAATGCCATCGCCTTCCCCTTTTTACATGGAATTTCAATCCACAGAGATTCTACAGCAAATTTTGTTTCCTATAAAAAACTTTAATCCTTTGTGACTCAATGCCCTTTCTAACATAGAACGCATCCCCTCCACCAATTTGATCTGCTCTATCATTACGATATACTTTGTACCCAGGTATGACAGTGTCCCACTGGTTGTCCTTCCACGTCTCTGAGATACTAATCATATCTAACCTCTCATTTAGTGCTATATATTCTAACTTTCCCATCTTTTTTTTTAGACTTCTAGTATTTGCATACAAGCATTTCAGAGACTGTATTTTATTCATATTAATCTGGTTATTTGTAGGCAGGGGTAATTTGGAATCTTTAAGCTCTGTATGCTCTGTACTCAAGGGCACTTGGGCTACTTTTGTCTTTGTTGGAACCTCTCTGCTGATATGCCCTACTTCATTCTTTTGGTAGTATCCTTCAAGGATACACTGTTCCGAACCATGCGCTCTTGGGCAACTGTCGGCTCCCCCCTATTATCTAGTTTAAAAGCTGCTCTATCTCCTTTTTAAAAGGTTAATGCCAGCAGCCTGGTTCCATCCTGGTTAAGATAAAGCCCATCTCTTCGGAAGAGCCCCTCCTTTCCCTAGAATGTTCCCCAATTCCTAAAAAATCTAAAACCCTCATCCTTGCACCATCGTCTCATCCACGCATTGAGACTCCAGAGCTCTGCCTACCTTTTGGGCCCTGCTACCCTGGAAGTTCTGGATTTCAACTTCCTACCTAAAAGCCTATATTTAGCCTCCAGAACCTCCCTAACACATTTTATGTCATTGGTATCGACATGTACCAAGATAGCAGACTCCTCGCCAGCACTATCTAAGACTTTGTCTAGGTAGCACGTGAGGTCCGCTACCTTCGCACCAGGCATGCATGTTACCAGGCGATCCTCATGTCCACCAACTGTCCAGCTATCTACATGCCTAATGATCGAATCACCAACTATAACGACTGCCCTAACCCTTCCCTCATGGGCACATGGCCCTGGAAAAACTTCCTCAGTGTGAGAGGGTTTTACATCACCTGGAGGACAGGTCCTAGTTACAGATCACTTCCTGCCACACCAGGGTGAGGCTCACCTGTCACGTGTCCTCTCTCCTCCATGGCAACAGGGATGCTGCCAGACTGGAGGTAGGACTTCAGTACTATATCCCTGTAGATTTCATCTATGTACTTCTCTGTCTTCCTTATGTAGTCCAAGTCCGCTACTCTATCCTCCAGAGATCGGACTCGTTCCCTGAGAGCAAACAGCTCCTTGCACCTAGTGCACACTAAGACCACTCACCAACTGGGAGAAAATCGTACATGTGACACTCAATGCAAAAGACTGGAAAACCCCCATCTTGCTGTTGGATTGCTGTCTACATCTTAGTTTTAAGGTTCTGTTTAGGTATTTAAGTTCTTTACCTACTAAGGGTTGGTGGGGATACTTATACTAATAAAACTACATCTTTATCTTTATTCACAACACTTGATAAACCGCCCAGGCCGAAGCATCAGGGCGGTGTACAATACAAAATGTCAGCTGCGAGAAACAAAAGACGGAAAAGAATGCCAAAAAACGATAGGACAGGACAGGATATGTTTAATGTACTTTGTTCACCTGAAACTTAATTAATCTCTGGTCCTTAATGTATGCCAGATGAAGACAACCAGCTGCACATGAGAGTGAATATGGCATCTCCTTTCCTTTGAGAGGTTTATGCACCTATAAAGCTACAATTATCCCAGGGGTGGGTGGGTGCTGGGGAGGGAGAGAGGGAAACACTTATTAAAAGCTGGCTGCTACACAGTATGCTGTCCTGTGCTTCTAAGATGATCTGTGACCAATTTCCAGGGAGAGCCCCACAGCCCTTGCTTGGATAGAGGAAGTCTTGGGGTCTAAATTTAACCTGAAAGCTCCCTGCTGTGTTTTAAATTTAAACTGAAAGCTCCTTGCTGCTACTAGGCCCTGACCGAGTATGAAATTTAAACTGGAAGCTCTCTGCTGGGTTTGAAATTTAAACTACTACTACTATTCAGCACTTATAAAGCGCCATGCACGCAGCGCTGCACAGCTAACCTACAAGAGGTAGCCAACATACAAGAGACAGTTCGTGCCCGTCAGAGTCATGCTCATCGGAGCTTACAATCTAGTTAACTTAAAGTTCTTTGCTGCTACTAGGCCCTGACTGATTTAACAAATGCACTGGGTTCACAGGTTAATCAACTTTAATCTAATCTAAAGAATTCCTTTTTCCCCAAGATTTAGAAAAATTCCCAGAAGTAAATACTTACAATTGCAGATCTCTCTCCAGAAGTAGCAGTCACCTTTTGCAGTCCTTCAAGACCACCTGAACCTCCCCCATCCTTGACCACTTTTTTTAACCTCCAACATCCTATGTCCTGTCCACAAAATTTCCAGTCTCCCCTTCTAGGGTGCAACATCATTGGCAGCCAGGAACACCAGAGGATACCTTTTGGACATCAATAATTTATTTTGATTACTCCTCAAAGGCATTTCCTGAACATGCAGGACATTTGCCTGCAAACTCTCCCCCCTCCCTCTCCAAAAACCTTCGCTTTTGCCAAGAAATTAAGTCCTCTGGCATTTATAGATGCCATAACACATTGCCCCCACCTTTCCTGGGTGGGTACCTGCCAGGTACTTGTGACATGGATTGGCCACTATTGGAAACAGGAGACTGGGCTTGATGGACCTTGGTCTGACCCAGTATGGCATTTCTTATGTTCCCCCTCCCCCTAGCCTCACCCAAAGGCATTGCCTACAGGAGTAGTGACCTCCCTCTCCCTGGCCCTCTCCCATATTACTTCTTCCCCTTCCCACCTATCTCTACCCCATCCCCCACTTCTCCTTCCACACCGATCGCACTCACCCTTCTTAATAGCTCCAAACATATCAGACTCATGACCTTCCGGCAGTCAGAGAACTCAGGCTCTTTGGGCAGTCCTTGGATCCAGAGATAGATCTCGCAGAAACAATTCTCCAATTTCTCAATCTTCTTGCCTCCTTCACCTCCTCCCACGCCTTGAACTGTGCCGTCGTATCCAACACGACGGCACTCAACCCCAACCACTCCTCATGCTCTGCCACACTTCCAGCTGAGATCAGCCACCTCTGCGTTCATCTCCTCCAACTTTCTGCTAAACCTCTCCTTCACAGCTGTGACCTCCACCTTCACCTCGTGAAACCAGCTGTTCAACTCTTTAGAGATGTGCGGCACTGTAGCTATTTCTGCAACCTGCCTTGCTCTGCTCTCCTCCACATCCATTTCTCATGCGACTCTGGCTACCATCTTGCCCTCCATGCGGTGCTCTTGCCTTTTCTGGTATGAAGTAACACTCAAGTCTGCAGTTTCTCGCTACGTTGCCATCCTGACACCACCAGTCAGCTCCAGGGCACTTCACCTGCATGATCGCAACTTCAGGAACCCTGAGGAGCAGAGGATAAGCACTGATCAGGAGAGTTATTGCCAGAGCTCACTGCTCAAGCCACTGTCAAGTAGGGTGATGTCATGTACTCCCTCTTGCAGTTCATCTTAAGGTGAAAATTAAACAGTCACTTAAACTTATTAGGTTTAATTGTATTGGTTGACGTATCCCTAGTCCCCTAGCAACTTTAAAATTACTGAACAACTTTAAATAGCTAAGCAAATCTTGAAAACTGAGATGCAGATAGGAGTCCAGCAGCGAAATGGGGGCTATCCAGTCTTTTGCACCAAGTGTTTCATGTATGATTTTCTCCATGTTGGTGAAAGGTCTTATGTGTGCACTAGGTGCAAAGAGCTCTTTGTTATCAGGGAACAAGTCTGATCTCTGGAGGCTAGAGTACCAGACTTCAAGGAGCTGAGGCTCATAGAGGTATTTAGATGAGAACTACAGAGACATAGTAGAGGTCCCACTTGCACCCATGAAGGAAGGGTTAGGATGGCCATTATAGTTGGTGATTCGGTCATTAGGCATGTAGATAGTTGGGTGGCTACTGGACGTGAGGATCACTTGGTAACTTTCCTGCCTGGTGTGAAGGTGGTGGACCTCACATGCCACCTAGATAAGGTTTTAGATAGTACTGGGGAGGAGCCTGCTGTCTAGGTATATGTTGGTATCAGTGACATAGCAAAGTGTGGGAGGGAGGTTCTGAAAGTCAAATTTGGCTTTTAGGTAGAAAGTTGAAATTGAGCACTTTGAGGGTGGTGTTCTCAAAAATGCTTCCTGTTCCATGTGCAGGACCCAAGAGACAAGCAGAGCTCCGGTGTCTCAATGTGTGGATGAGACAACGATGCAAGGAAGAGGGTTTTGGATTTGTTAGAAACTGGGCAACATTCTAGGAAAGTATGTGTGGTGGGAGGGGGGGGGGGGGTTTAAAAGGATGGGCTCAACCTTAATCAGGGTGGAACCAGGCTGCTAGCATTAACTTTTAAAAAGGAAATAGATTAGCTTTTAAACTAGATAATTAGGGAAAGTTGACAGTCGCTCAAGAGTGCATAGTTTGGAATGATGCATCTTTGAATGATACTAGCAAAACAGGGAAGTTAGGGCATTCCAATAAAGAGGTTCCAATAAAAATTAAAGTAACCTGGGTACCTTTAAGTAAAAAGGAGATAGTTGAAAAATTCTGACTGTTAATATGAACAAAAACATACTTTGCAATGTCTGTATGCAAATTCTAGAAGTCTAAAAAATAAGATGGGAGAGTTAGAATATATAGCACTGAATGAAAGGTTAGATATTATTGGCATCTCGATCTGGTGGAAGGAGGAGGATAACCAATGGTACACTGTGATACCAGGGTACAAAGTATATTGCAATGATAGGATGGATCAAATTGGTGGAGGGGTGGCACTATATGTTAAAGAAGGCATTGAACCAAACAGGAGAAACATTTTGCAGGAAACAAAATACACTTTAGAATCTCAAGGGGAAAAGGGGAAGGGATTGGCAGTGGGGGTGAACCACCGTTTGTCAGAATGAACAGACGGATAACAAAATGCTAACAGAAATTAGGAAAGCTAACAAAAGTTTACAACACAATAATAATGGGAGATATCAAGTACCCCAGTATTCACTGGGTCAATGACACATCAGGATATGCTAGGAAGATAAAGTTTCTAGATAAAAATAAGGTGAAATTGGGTCTTACCTGCTAATTGCCTTTCCTTAAGTTACTCCAGTCCAGTCCCCAACTGTGGTTTGTTGCCTCCCACCGGCAGCTTGGAGACTGAGCATGTCACTTTCTTTGACACCCTGTAGATAAGCTGGCACCTCCCACCAGCCTCCAGTATCCTATTGACAAAGCAGACTCACAGAAGCAACAAATAAGAAACCTTATCTACACAAAACTTAATTATTCTCTGTGCAACAGGCAGAAAAACAACTCCAAAACCCCCTCCCTCCAAGTACTAATTCCTGTACCTCCCCTTACGAGTTCCAAGGGCTACTATACCAGTGTGCCACTCTTCCGCAGTGCAACCTCCTCCAGACAGGAAGTGAGGATTTTTCAAGTCGCTTCAACTGCCGACCGGCTGCTGCCTTAGTCCCGGACCAAACTCTTAGTTGGAATTCTTCAAGGCTGAGAATGCAGCACCTCATGAGAAAAAACAAAACTGTAAACAGGAAGGGCTTGGGGCTGGACTGGAGTAACACAAGGAAAAATGATTAGCAGGTAAGACCTAATTTCACCTTCCTTATCGTTCCTACAGTCCAGTTCTACCTGTAGGATATACCATAGCAGTACTAACTTCAGGAGGGACCTGTGAGCCCGGCCTGAAGCACACCGACCAAAACACACATCCCCTGCTGCCTACATGTTCAACAAAGGTGTGCAAGGATGACCAGGTTGCCGCCTTACAAATCTCCACCAGCGGGACCATACTGAATTCCGCCCATAACACTGCTTGCACCCAAGTCAAGTGTACTCTCAGACCCCTGTGCAATTTTTTTATGACACAAGAGGTATGCCAATGGATGGCCTCCTTAACCCAATGGGAGATAGATGCCTTTGACGCCGCCTCCCCCTTGCGCAGCCCCGCAAACATTACAAAAAGACGGTCCGATTTGTGGAATGGCTCCATGCGCTTCAAATAGCAACGCAAGACCCTCTTTAACAGCCATCCGTCACAGAACCAGATCCTCCATTCCCACGAAAAACAGGAGCATAACTGGTTGACTGAGGTGGAACACCGCCAGAACCTTTGGGAGGAAGGATGCCACCGGCCGCAGCACCACCCTTTCCTCAGAGAAGCTGAGAAAGGGCACCCGACATGACAGTGCCTGCAGCTCCAAAATTCTCCTGACGGAACAAATGGCTACCAGCATCCGACACAACAGTGCCTGCAGCTCTAAAATTCTCCTGGCGGAACAAATGGCTACCAGGAAGACCATTTTTAGAGTCGGGTCTTTCAAGGTGCAGGTCTGCAAAGGCTCTTCCGTTAAGACCAATAGGGCTAGATTAAGGTCCCATGACAGAACAATCACCCAGACCGGCAGTCTTAGCTGTTTCACAGCCCATAAGAACCTAGCCACATCTGGGTGCACCGCCAGGGACACACCCTGAATTCTACCCCAATAACAGGCGATTGCCACCACTTGTACTTGCAAAGAGTTGCAGGCAAGCCCCTTCTCCAAGCCCACCTGCAAGGCCAGCACATCAGAGACTGAGGCCGCTAGAAGTCGGTACCCATGTTCTGTGCACCACGCCTCAAAGATTCTTCACACCTGGACATAAGCCAGGGACATAGACCTCTTACACACCCTCAAGAGAGATGCATTCACTGGCACTGATTAGCCCCACTTTCTCAACCTAGCCCTTTCAACAGCCAGGCCTTAAGCAAGAATAGAGCCACTTGCAGCATCCGAATGGGTCCCTGTACCAGCAGATCCTCCTGGACTGACCAGACTGCCATAACATGGTCTCTGCGGCCAGTTGGGGGCAATGAGCACCACCATCCCCCAATGAGCCTCTATCCACTGCACAACTCTCTCAATCAGGGCCCATGATGCAAAAACATAGAGGAGACCATCCTCCAGTCATATCTGCACCAGCACGTAGAGCCACTCCGACATTCGATCTCGTCTCCTGCTGTAAAACTGTTCCACCTTGGCATTGTGAAAGGACACTATCAGGTCCATGATCGGCTGTCCCCAACGCTTCACCAGCAGCGCAAACACCATCATGTTGAGAGTCCACTTGCCAGAGTCCAGACGGACCCTGCTGAGGAAGTCCACGGTCACACTGTCTTTACCGGCCACATGGGCTGCCAAGATCGCCTGCAGATTGGTATATGCCACTCCAGTAAAGGCACAACTTCCTCTTCCAACTGTGCACTGCTTGTGCCGCCTTGGCAGTTGATGTATGCCACCGTTGTGGTGTTGTCCAAGAACGCGTGCACTGCCTTCCCTTGAAGGAAGATCTGGAACTTCTGGAGCACCAGGAACATCGCTCTCATCTCTAAGTAGTTGATCAGCCATGACACTCTGTCCAGGCGCCCTGGGCTATGTGACTGTCACAATTTGCCCGTCAGGCTGGCATCCGTAGTCAATGGGATCCACTACGGGGTCTGTAGGGGCATCCCTACCAGCAGCATCTCTGAACGCAACCACCAATCGAGGGACTCCCTGGCCATTCTGGGCAGGATAACGGATGGGAAAGCTCGTGGATCTACACTGACCAATGCCAAAGTAGCATTCTTTGCAGCGGCCACATGTGCGCCTGTGCCTGTAGTACCAACTCAATCGATGCTGCTATTGACCCTAACATCTGCAGATAATGCCACACTGTCAGCGGCGCCATACAAAGAAACTAGTGTACTGCAGGGAGCGCATCCTCTCCAAGAGCATGGGCATCTTGCCCACACTTGTGTGAAACTTCGCCCCTAGGTACACCAAATCTTGGGACAGCTGTAACTGGCTCTTGGCCACATCGATGACCCAGTTGAGACTTTGAGGAAATTATGTGCTCTGTGGCTCTTATACTTTCTTCACGGGATTTTTCCCTGATGAGCCAATCATCCAGATAAGGTGCACCAGCACCCCCTCTTAGCTGAGCTCGGCTGCTACCACCACCATCACCTTAGTAAAGGTGCGAGGCGAGGTCACCAAGTTGAATGGTAATGCCTGAAACTGATAGTGGCCCATTGGCACCGCAAACTGTAGATACTGCTGATGCTCTGGCCAAATAGGAATTGCAAGTAGGCCTCCTTGAGGTCAAGAGAGGTAAAAAAATTCTCCCTCCCTAACTGTCACAATCACCGATCGGAGCGTCTCCATGTGGAACCAAGGTATTCTGAGGCACAGATTTACGTGTTTGAGGTCCAAGATGGGCAGAAAGAAACCTTCTTTTTTGAGAACCACAAAGTATATGGCGTATCGATCACACCCTTGTTGGTCAAACGGCACCTCCACCACCGCTTGCAGCTCTATCAAATGTTGCAGCGTGTCCCTCACAGCCTCTAGCTTCCGTGGTGCCTTGGGAATGAACAAAGACTTCTGAGAGCGGCCAGGCAAACTGCAAGACGTATCTCTCTCTGATGATTTTCAGCACCCATTGGTCTGATTTAATCCTGGTCCAAGCGGAATAAAAATAAAAATTACACTTACCTGGTAATTGTTGTTCCTTGAGGAACTCCAGTTCAGTCCTCCACCTCTGGGTAGTGTACCTCCTCCTGCAGCATGGAGACAGGGCATGTCCAAAACTGTGACATCACTGGATGTAACCTGCTGGTCTCTCCCATCAGCCCCAGTGAACTATTGGCAAAGCAGACTCAAAGGAGCAACAAATAAGTAGCTGCCATATGAACTTCAGTTTTAAACTTAACAAAAACTTAGAACTTAGCCCTTAAACTAATCTTAAAACTAAACTTATAACTAACCCACCCCTCCAGAAAGAAAAGGGGGATTGCTTCCTGCTCTTTCCCCATTCCCCCCCTGAACCGAGCCACAGAAGGGAAGAGAGAAAAAAAAAAAAAAAAAAAAGAGGCTAGATAGACAGAATCCGCACAATTCCAAGACTATACGGGATTTTACCCACTCAGTTACTGGTACTCCCCCCCCCACAAACTGAAATTCCACTCCTGACTCAACCATCCCCGGGCGGGAATGAGGACTGAACTGGAGTTCCTCAAGGAACAACTATTACCGGGTAAGTGTAATTTCCATTTCCTTATCGTTCCTCTAGTTCAGTCCTCCACCTCTGGGATGTAACAGAGTACTAATCATTGAGAGGGACCTTTCCACCCAGAATGCAGCACCGCTGACCCGAAGCAAGCATCGTTAGATGCTAGAATGTCCAAGTGGTAGTGCTTACTGAAGGTATGAAGGGACGACCAGGATATCGCTTGAGCTCTAGTCGAGTGAGCCCGCAGACCCACTGGTACTGGACGGCCTTGCAAAATATATGCTGGCGCAATTGCTTCTGGGATCCATCTGGAAATTGAGGCTTTCGCCGCTGCTTCCCCTTTCCAAGAACCTCCAAATAACACGAATAGACGCTCCAACTGGCTGAAGGTTTCTGAAACTCTTAAATACTGTCACAGCACTCTCTTTATATCCAAGCGGCGCAAACTACGGTCTGAGGCACTCTCCTCTGCAGAACCTAGCACTGGGAGAGAAACCGATTGATTCAGATGAAACGGAGAAACTACCTTTGGCAAAAAGGACAGAACCAGACGTATCACCACCTTTTCTTTGGAAAATGACAAAAATGGTTCCCTACAGGACAGCGCCTGCAACTCCGAGATTCGCCTCGCCAAGAACACTGTTTTTAAAGTTAAATCCTTAACTGACGCTTGATGTAAGAGCTCAAAAGGCTCCTTAGCTAGTGCCCCTAAAACCAAGTTGAAGTCCCACGGCGGCACCAGTATTCTACGAGAAGGACGAAGTCTAGACACCGCTTTAAGAAAACGCAACACATCAACATGAGAACCCAGGGCCACTCCCTGGACTTTACCTCTATAGCAAGAAAAGGCTGCTAACTGTACCCTTAAGGAACTGGCTGTCAGCCCCTTATCAAACCCATCTTGAAGGAAACTCAACACCATAGGCACGGAGACCGTAGCCGTGCGAACCTGACGCCGTGAGCACCAGTCCTCAAAAATACGCCATATACGCACATATGCGAGGGAAGTGGACTTCTTTCTGGCTCGAAGTAAAGTCGCGATGACCGCTCAAGAATAACCTTTTCTCCTTAACCTTGCCCTTTCAATGGCCAAGCCGTAAGCGAGAACCGATCCACTTGAGGCATTTGAAGCGGACCCTGAAGCAACAGATTCTACAACACCGGCAATCTCCAAGGTTCCCTGTCGAGCAGCCGCACTAAATCAGCATACCACAGGTGTCTTGGCCAGTCCGGAGCTACCAGCAGCACTCTCCCTCAATAAGCCTTGATGCAATGAGCCACTCGCCCTTTGAGTGCCCACGGGGGAAACACATAGAGAAGCCCTGACGATGGCCAATGTTGTATCAGAGCGTCAATCCCTTCTGACATCCTCTCGACGTCTGCTGAAGAAGCGACTCATTTTTGCTGACTGGAAGGTCGCCATGAGATCCATTATCGGCAGCTCCCATCTGCGGACAATCTGAGCAAACACCTCTGGATGCAACTCCCATTCCCCGGCATCCACCCAGACACTGCTGAGAAAGTCTGCCATCACATTGTCCTTTCCTGCAATGTGCGCTGCCAATATTTTTTTATTTTTATTTATTTACATTCTCTTATATACCGCGCTATTCTGCATCAGTGCGGTTTACATTGAACAAACTGAAATTACATTGAACAGGGCATTATAACTTGGAGATAACCCTCCATAGCCCATGTTCCCTGTAAAATAGTTAAGTGGCTTGCCCAAGACCACAAGGAGTACCTGTGGGACTAGAATCCCCAGTCCTTCTGGCCCAAGGTTGCTGTCCTCTAGTGGGATTTGAACCCCCGACCTTCCGGCCTGAAGTACCTTGCCCCAACCACTAGGCCACTCCTCCACTCCTTGTAGCCCTTGTAGCCGAGGCTCCACCCAAGAGAATACTGCTGCTGTTTCTTCTTCCATGGCCACGCTTCCTGTTCCGCCCTGTCGACTGATGTTAAGCCACCGTTGCGGAATTGTCCGACAGCACTCGGACCACCTGGCCTTCCACCACTGCTTTGAACGCCTGAAGCGCTAAAAAACACTGCACACAGCTCGAGACGGTTGATTGACCACTGACCCTCCTGGTCGGTCCAAGTCCCTCGCGCGAAGAGATCCCCTCAATGTGCACCCCATCCCGCGAGATTTGCATCCGTCAGTAGCGGGAGCCACTGCGGCTGTTCCAGGGGCAGGCCCACCTCCAGAGATTCTGGACGGAGCCACCACTGAAGGGACTGCCTGACTCGGAGAGGGCAGGGAAGTCGTTTGTTCAGCGAATCGGTCTGGTGGGACCACCGGCGCAGCAGCGACCTCTGCAACGGTCGCATATGAACCCTGGCCCATGGAACTACCTCCAGGGTCGCCGCCATTGTCCCTAGGACGCGAAGGTACCACCACGCTGATGGGGCCGTGTGGACCTGATTGTGTGCACCAGCTGTCGAAGAGCTTGAGCCCGTCACTTTGGTAAGAAGACAGCTGCTCTCCGAGTGTCGAAGCGTACCCCCAGATATTCGATCACTTGGGACAGGACTAGTTGGTTCTTGGCCATATTGACCACCCAGCCAAGACTTTGCAGGAACATCACCATTTTGTCCGTAGCCTGCAGACTTTCAGCCTTGGATTTTGCCTGAATCAGCCAATCGTCGAGATAAGGGTGAACTAGAATGCCGTCCTTTCGCAACGCCGCCGGCACCGCCGCCGCCACCACCATCACCATAATCTTGGTGAAATTGTGCGGCGCTGGCACCAGGCCGAAGGGCAATGCTTGGAACTGATATTGCCCCCAGGGAAAGGCGAACCTCAGGAACCTTTGATGAGCTGCTCTGATTGGGATATGCAAATGGGCTTCCGTGAGATTGAGGGACGTCATGAATTCTCCTTGGCGGACCACCACAATGACTGACCGCAAGGTTTACATCCAGAAATGCGGAACTCAAAGACAACTATTCACTCCTTTTAGATCCAGGATTGGCCGGAGGGACCTGTCCTTCTTTGGCACCACGAAATAAATGGAGAAACAACCGATGCCGTAGTCTGCTCATGGAACCGGCACAACCTCTTCTAATTGCAGGAGCTGATCCAATGTTCGGCGTACCGCCAGCGTTTTCTGCCGACCTTTGCAGGGCAAAAGCACAAACGAAACCAGGATCGGACATGCCAATTTTAGAGCGTAACCTTCGCGGATTATTTCCAACACCCATTGGTCGGACATTATCTGGGCCCAGGCAGGAAAGAACTCCCGAACTCATCCCCCAATCGGTTGGCTTCCTACCGGGGCCCGCCTCACTTCATTGTGATTTTCAACTTGGCGCTGCAGAGGCCGCTGCGAAACCTCTTCCTGCTCCACGAAATCCATGAAACCCCTGGGCTCTAGAAGCAAACCTTCCTCTCTGGAAGCCTCCTAAGCGAGATGTACGAAATCTCCTGAAATCTCTAAATTGGCCCCGAGAGGCTGGCATCGACTTCCCTTGCTTAGGCTTGTCTTCTAGGAGTCTGCCCCATTTGGACTCTCCCAAATCCTTAACCAAACTGTCAAGGTCTTCCCCAAACAATAGCTTACCTTTGAAAGGGAGCTTGCAGAGACGCGACTTGGAGGAACCATCAGCCGCCCAACTCCTCAACCACAGGTAACGTCGTGCGACTACCAACAATGACATACTATTCGCTAATGCTCTGATCAAATCGTAGTGAACATCAGCCAAATATGCCGAACCAGATTCCATACGGGTCACCTCGCTATGCCCCTGAGGAGAAGATTGTTGTAAACGTTGTGACCACCGAAGGCACGCTCTTGCCACCCAAGCCCCACAAATAGATGCTTGCAGTGAAAGAGCATTCGCCTCAAAGGCTTGTTTCAGCAATCCATCTACTTTCCTATCTTGCGGATCCTTCAATGCTGCGCTGCCCTCTACTGGAATAGTTGTCTTCTTCGTGACCGCAGACACTGCTGCATCAATTCGCAGGGAGCGAAACCTCTCCTTGTCCTTATCAGCCAAGGGATATAGCCTGTTCATGGTCCTGACTCCCTTAAGGCCCGCTTCTGGCAGGTCCCACTCATCTTGTATCATTCTATCAACTACCCGGTGAACCGGAAACACCGCCTGAGATTCCCACACCGCTTGAATGAGAGGGTCTTCCAACCCCTCCTCCTCCACAGGCTGCACCATAGCTAGATTGAGCGCCTGCAGAGATTCTGTGACAAGTGCCATAAGCTCGTCCTTCCAGAAGACCCAAATGATTCTCGCCTGATCCTCAGGCTCCGGAATTTCACCTTCTTCAAGCTCCCTCCATTCTATATTGAAGCTCGAACTCGGCCTCCTCAGCCTCAGGCCACCCTGGGTCTGAGGGTGGGAGATCCAGCGGCCGAGCCCTCTTAGGGGCCCTTGCCTCCTTATCAATGGCCTCCTCCGCCCCAGCCTGCTTCACTAGTGATGAAAAGGGCATTGACTCAGGCAACTTGCCTTGCTGCCGCAAACAGTAGACTTGATGCATAATTAAAACGAAGCCCGGAGAGAAATCGCCCAGCGGAGGTCCTGCGACCATTGAAGGCAGTGCCATGGACAACCCTGCGGACCCCTCCGGCAAAGGCAATGGCTTCCCTTCCACCAGCAACTCTCCCTCGGCTCCCGTCACTGAGCTGTGTGACTCATGAGCCACCCGGTCTACCGTCTGTTGCTCCATAGAGGAGGAAGCTGCCATGCACCCCCGGCAAATTCCCACCTCTGAGACTGTGCCTCTGCCACACACCAGGCACTGGGGGTGGGAAGGCATTAGCCAGTCCTGGTATACGTCAAGGGAGTAGGGCTAACCTAACACTAACCCTATCCTTGCAAGAGTACCTCACTCTCTCCCCTTTTTTTTTTAAACCGAAGAAACCCCAGCCAGCAGTGCCAAAGTCCAAAATATACTTGACAAAGGCTTGAGTATATTAATAATGAAATGAAATAAAACAAAACAAATCAAATTAACTTTATCTCAGCTTGCCTAAGCTAACTAAACCTCCGTTGTGAGCCGATCTGCGGAGGTCCGCCACGCAGCAAAGACACGCGGGAAAAATGGCTGCCGCTAACGGGTCCCAATTTGGCGCCAAAAGCACGCTGCTGGAAAACAAATTCTATGCCAGCCCGCAGCCCGCTCACGGCACGGCCCCCCTGCTCCAAAATCCCCAAACCATAAAGTGAAGATTCTGCCTTACCGCGTGCTGCTCTGCTCAAGCCCACGCAGCACCACTCAGCCCAGGAGCGAGTGGGCAGCTGCAGAGCGAGCTTGCCTTCCATGTGCACCTTGCCCCAATGAATCATGGCGATCCGGGGGCCGGCGGAGAATCGGGTTTGTGCACTGCAGGGCTCTCCTCCATACAGCCAAGGAGGAGAGAGTTGCTAGGGGAAGCTGGTCCGGTGTAAGAAGAGAGAGAGAGAAGAGAAGACAGGCAGTGGCCGGCTCAAACCCTGCTACAAAAATTTATTTATTTATTTTTTTAAAGAAACAGTAACTACAAAAACAGAACTAAAAGTATAGGGACCAAACAAAAATCTAAATATAAGCCTAAAGGTCTATTCTAACTGCTCCTTATCTGTTCCTCAAGTGAGCCCAGCACCTAGGCTCACTACGTCCTCCTGCTGCATGGAGACTGGACACACTGGGGCTGATGGGAGAGACCAGCAGGTTACATACAGTGATGTCACAGTTTTGGACATGCCCAGTCTCCATGCTGCAGGAGGAGGTACACTACCCAGAGGTGGAGGACTGAACTGGAGGAACGATAAGGAACACCCATAGCTGACCTCCCACATGAACCATCTGCCACTGGACCACCCAGGCATCATTGAGTTTTCTTGGCTACTGAGGGCGCAGAGGAGTAAAATCCTCTGCTCGACCCTCAAAACTTCCAAAAGAGTTGACCCCGAGATGGATACGACCCCTCTTGTATGGTGTGAAGTGGACTGTCCGAAACCACCGAAACCCGCAGACCACACCGGTTTCTGCTTATCCTCCAGTAGCCAACCAACTCTGGATTCTCCCAGGTACTTCACCAACTTGTCTGGATCTTCTCCAAACAAACAGCAGCTTCCCCCTAAAAGGAAGCTTGCTCAACCACGTCTTGGAGGAAATGTCACCCACCCAGTTGCGTAACCACAGGTAGTGGCGAGAGGCCACCACCGAAGCCATTCCTTTGGACAAGCCCCGAAGAAGATCATAGAAGACATCTGCTAAGTATGATGCTCCTAACTCCAACTTCGCTGCCTCCGGGGGAAGCAACTAGGAGTCCTCTGTGCGCTCCAACACTGCTTGGGTCAATCAGATAAGCCCATGCCACAAAGGCCTCCACAGACAGTGCATTAATGTCAAAACACCTGCTTGAGTGTCTCCAGTTTCTTATCCTGCACATCCTTGACAGCAGAGACTCCCTCCACCAGAATGGTGGTCTTCTGTGTCACCATGGAAACCGTCACATCCACCCTCGGGGAACTGCAACAGTTCCTTAACTTGATGCAGATACAACCATATCAGAACCCGGGTACCCTTCAGCCCTGCTTCTGGCACGTCCCATTCATCCTGAATGATTTTTTCGACTACCTGATGGAGGGGGAAGACTGACTGCATCTTCCTCCTGGCTTTTAACAAAGGGTCCTCCATGTTCAACACTTTAGCTGAATGAGAAATTAGGGCCGCAAGTTCCTCTTTGCGGAACACCTGCACATTCCGGGCCTCTTCCCCTTGAGAAATCTCTCCCTCCTCGAGTTTCACCGACTGAATGTCCATATCCTCTGCTTCCATGTCCTGCATGCCCAAATGGTCAGGGTCCCCATCCTCCATGGGATAACCTTCTCCTCGGAGCCTGCATGATGCAGGCTCTCCCTCTGCTCTGGCTCTGGAGAGGTAGTCTGCCAAAGGTCACTTTTGCGACTTCTCCGGAGCACCCCATAGCTGAATGCCGTCACCTGTCTCCTCCTTTTGTCTCAAGCAAAAGGCTCTATGCATAAAAACAAACTCAGGTGAAAAGGCACCCAGAGACCCCCCCCCCTCCAAAATCCCCCTGGAGATCGAGAGCTTGGGACACCCTGTGGGCTTCTCCCTAGCTTCCTGTATCTGTTCTGATGCCTCCTTATCTTGCAAACCCCTTTCAGTTCCCCTCAAATGCTGGTCCAGTCTCTCCTCTCGCAGGCGTTCTACCACAGATCCGGATTCTGTCTTGCATCCGCAGCAGAATCCCTCCATGGAGACCACATTCTGGTGTAAGCCACAGGAGACACAGACCTACTTCGGAGGCATAATGAGATGTCTGTAATTAAGGCACAGCTCACCTTCCTAGGCACTCCAATTAAGCCAAGTTTTTCACTCCTTTCTTTTTTTTCCGTTAACTAAAACCGGATCAAAATGTGCTGCTTTGTAAGCTAATCGCAGCCTAAATAACAAAGCACAAGTGACAAGCAGCCCCAAGTCTGGCCTATTCTGGTTCCTTGCCACGTGGTCCAGTAGCAGTCTGTAAAATGGCAAAGTTTCCTGCTCAAGCTCGGGACTCCGCTGTTAGTCATGCTGCTCTCCCCCATCTGCCTTCAGGCCCAGTACCCTCTGCCGCCCCGGGTGGCACTTAAATACCTGCAAAAAAGAGTCAGACAAGCAGGAAGACCCTCTGCTTTCACTGGCAATCTGGTGTGGAGAGCCCTCTGAGCAGCTGCGCTGTCGGGCAGAGCTGTACTGCCTGTGTCAGGTTGCCGCAGAAACACTCCTTCCGTCGGAGAGACACTGAGACCATCAGGGGCTTATCCCCGCTAGACAGGGAGTATTACCTGCTGAATTTCATTGAAGGGCCCACAGCAGATTCTCTCTCCCCAGAGAGTTTTACTGCCTCTTGCTTCCTTTTCCATCTTTCCTGAGGGTTCCTCCTCCCCCGCTCCCCACAGCTCTGCTTTAGTTGCTGCTCTCCACACCCATCAAACACTTGAATAATTCTGCTTCTTAACCACTCCAGCTAGTCCTTAGTTGTCCCTTCAGTGAGTCCTCCTGGGTTCACGTCTCACCAGCTGCTTGGAGACTGAGATACTAGAGGCTGGTGGGAGGTGCCAGCTATCTATCTACTGGGTGTCAAAGAAAGTGACATGCTCAGTCTCTGAGCTGCTGGTGGGAGGCAACAACCCACAGGTGAGGACTGGACTGAGGGAACAATAAGGAAATGACTGCTTCATGAAGCAATTGGTTCAGGAACCAATATGAGGGGAAGCAGGGCCAGCGTTATCCGGTAAGCGCAACAAGGAGGGTGCCAGTGTTCAAGAGTGCCGTGCAGCTGTGCGGGACAGTCTGTTCTGCGGGCCAAAGAAGGTCATGATCACAGTATTGGTGTTCTGCTCGCCAGTCTGCAGGACAGGCTGTTTCCACAGACATTTAATACCATTGCGCTGCTCTCCACAATCGCAGCCATATTCTCTTCTTCAGCCCGCAGGACAGGCTGCTGCCATGGCTCCAGAGCTGGAGAAATTGAAAGATGAACCAAAAAGGAAGGTAGTGGGAAGAAACATTTTTCAAAAAAAAAAAAAAGAAAAGAAAAAGGGAAGTGGGGGGGAATAGTCTATAGTGTGTGCCTTAATGGGGAGTAGCTGGTGACCGAAAGCACGAGTAGGGCCCTCACACCCTAGCCGCTAGCACTAGCTTCTGCACCGCATCGCAGCCTAATGGTCAATCCACGTGCCTGCCGGCCATTTCTTTGCTCTCATTAAGTCATGGCTCAGAAACTCTGCCATTTCCATGATGATTCAACAAACAAAGCACAACCCCACTAAGAAAGATCCTTCTCCAAAAAAAAAAATTGTTTTAATTAACTCCATGTTTTTGTCGGACAGCATCTGCGTGAGGAATCATCCTCTACATCAAACTAGGTCCATTTTAATCAAATTTATACAGTTAAAAAGCAAACAATTTCAAGGCAAGTAGCCATAAGTAAAACAGGCACTTATCTGCAGTTTTTACCCAGTTGGTGATCTCCAAAAATGATGTAAGTACCAAACGGGGTTCTCCACAACACCACACTGCGTTTCTGGTCTATCCACATTCTAAAGACCCTGTGTCAGGCAAAATAACCCATTGAGCATAAACAAAAGATCACTTCCATGATGATGGCAACTTGGCGGGTAGCGGTGAATGGGCAGAGGTGGTAGCTAAGCGGCCTGAGGCCCCGCAGAAAGCCGCCATCGGGTTACTCCTGCTGCTTGGAGGTGGCGTGGTACGATACGATGGTGGCCAGGCCTGGAGGGAGCGATAGGAGAACGCATGTAGAAACCGCCAGTTCTTCACCGTGTGGGCGCAAGTAAGGGACTGTCCTTTCGCCTGACAGCAACATTACAGAAGGGCACGGGCTTTCTTGGCAGCCAAGCTTTACTTTTGTGCAGTGCCCGCGGGATCAGCTTATCCACAGGCCAAAGAGGATAAGAAAGCTGTAGATGAGAAGGTGGGGGCGGCAAATTGTAAAAGAGACAGTGGATTTGGCAAAGAGAGACAGGGGGAAGAAAATGGAGGGCAAGGGGGAGGGAGAAAGGGACAGAGGCTGGGAAGGAACAGTTGGGAAGAGGCAGCTGGGTCTGCAGAGAGAAGTGGAAGATTGTAACGGTTGGAAGATGAAGAGGGGAGAAAAAGGCATAATGAATATAGGCAAAAAGGCACAGCCCCCCACCCACCAGAAGATACCCAGGCATCCCGCTCTACCCCCACCTCTTACCCACACCACACAAACATACACAAAGGCACCTGACCATGCAGCATGTATGCACACACACACAAACCCCAACCCTGCACCACCCAGACACAGTCAGGCACCCCACCCCCACACAGGCATTGCACCCACACACTACACATACACTATGTGAAGATTAGATTATATTATATATTATATATACATACATACACACTAGTTATAAATATTCCTCATACAGCCCCAACTCCCATAATGAGACACATTTTATCATCTCTCTTTGAGCTCTTCCTCCATGCACACACACATACACCCCAGATATGTTTGACTGCGCAAATGAAGGAAGGGAAAATATCTCCCTTTGTCACAAAGTGTGCTGTTTCACTCCCTGACACTCATACTCTTGTGCATGCAACACTCCATGACACAGACATGTACGTAGCTACCAAAAGACCCAATGACACACACAAGCATGCACACACCAACATTCAGACATGCGTGTATGTAGCAAATGACAGTTCCCAAGGCGCCTGCGCGCACACACACACACACACACACGTATGCAGCATCTGGCAGTCTCCATGACACACAAAAAGACAAAACACAAACACATGCGCCCATGAGCACTCATACATGTACAGACTCCCCTATGACACACATAGATGAAGCCCCGCATGTATGATTCTGTGAGGGAGGGAAACGTGCCATTGAGTCACCCTGTGAAGTGTGAACTTTTCAACTTGTTTCAGCTTTACTGCCGGGCACCAACGATGCCAGACCTCCCTCCTTTCCTCTCGTGGCACACTGCTAGGGTGATATTTACTTTTATGCCATAATCAATAAACAAATCATTAGAGCACTTTCAACAAGGCCTAGAAGATCAGCAAATTAGAACCATTTAGTAAGCCCCCTTTCAAGACCAGAACCACGCAAACAAGCAATAGAGCATTCTCCCTGCTTGTTCCAACAATTTAGAACTCAGTCCAGAAACTATCAGATCAGCTCAGTCGATTCAAGACCTTAAGAAACTATTAAAAACACATTTGTTTATTTACAACTTTGGTCCATATGATATCATTTAACTACAGACACCATAACCCCAACCACTCTTTGTGAACATCTATAAATACCCGTTTGTTAGTTCTAAGTTTGCTTCCCTTGTTATATGTAATCACAAAATATTTGCGTATGTTGTTCCATGTAAACTGCCTTGACATAAAGGTGGTATAAGAAACCTGTTAAAATAAATAAAATAAATGTCCCAGCCAGGAAGCCAGCCACAGAAAATAGAGCGATTGGGAGAGCTCCCAGTGCAGTGAGTTGGTTGGTCAGAATCAGACACACGAGCACCACAGTGCAGGGCTTGACGCTTGTGGTTAGCATCACTGCCAATCCACTGCAAGCAGCAGCATCGCTCACTCTCATGGAAGGCTACGGAATGATCTTGCCATTTTTGTCCTATTTGGCTGCAATACCAGCAAAATATCTGCATGTTTCACAGTCGGCAGCAGTAAAGTAGTGCTCTCAAAGAAATCCCAAAGTGCAGCCAAGTGCTGTTTCTCACATGGCTGCCACCGTTGACTATCGGGACAAGGTCTGGAATCAAGTTTCTCTTAGTGCTCACTGCAGCTTCCATGCTGCTTACACACAAGGAGAGCAGTGTCTTTGTGTTTGATTCAATTACATTAACCCTTGGCTATTACATCCTGTTCATATACTGTTAAATATTTACTCCTCAGTACTTCTTTTTATTCCAGCTATGCATTTGCCCTTTCACTGCATTATTCTTGTTACAATATTTGATTATAAGGAGAAATATTAGCATCATGTGAACAGAGTTCACAAAGGCGTTTTGGGAAAAGAGGAGTGCAACCTACCATTAATAGTAATGAAGGAGAGGGGCGCTGATATCTAGGTTGCAGAGGGGGCATTAGAGACCCCAGCATTAGCCATGAGGGGAAGCTATTTTAGACCTAATCCTCAGTGGAATACAGGATCTAGAGTGAGAGGTAATGGCGTTAGGGCCACTTGCCAATAGTGATCATAACATAATCACATTTGATTTAATAAATGGAAGGAGGCTAGAAAGGAAATCCACTGCGCTAGCATATTAACTTTCAAAAAGGAGATTATGATAAAATGAAGAAAATGGTTAAGAAAAAACTAAAAAGGAGCAACTGCAAACATTAAGAGTTTACATCATGCCTGGGCTTTATTTAAAAATACTAATCTTGGAAGCCCAGACTAAATGTGTGCAACACTTTGAGAAAGGTGGAAGGCAGGCCAAAACTACAGACAGCATGGCTTAAAGATGAGGTTAGAGAGACTGTCATAGCCAAGACAGAATCTTTCAGAAAATGGAAAAAGCAGCCAAATGAAGAAAACGGGAAACACTGTAATTACTGGCAAGTAAAATGCAAGGACAAGAGAGAATTTGAGAAGAAGTTTGCTATGGACGCAAAAGCACATAACAAAACCTTTTTCAAGTACATTAGTAGCAAAACACCTGTGAGAGAGTTAGTTGGACCATCATATGATAAAGGAGTAAAAGGGGCACTAAGAGGACAAGGCCATAATGGAAAGACTGAATGAATTCTTTGCATCGTTCTTTATTGAAGATGATGTAGGAAAACTTACCCATGCCAAACATGATATCTAAAATGTGATGTATCAGAGGAATTGAAACAAAGCTCGATAAATCAGGAAAATGTACTATAGCTACTGTATTTGATAAACTAAAAGAGCAGCAAATCACCTAGACTAACTGGAATATATCCCAGGGTGCTTTTTTTTTTTTTTTTTAGTGTCAGCAAATCAGTGCTGACTCCTGGTGACCCAGCTACCTCTGGGTATTCTTGGCAATGTATTACCGGAAGTAGATTGCCAGGCCTTCTGAGACAATGGAGGGTGCTAAAAGAATTAAAAAATAAAAATTGCAGACCCAGGGCGGACACTACCCATTAGGCAAACTAGGCAGTCACCTAGAGTGCCAGCCTTTCAGGGATTCCAATTGCAGCCCCTCTTGAGACCTACAGCAGCGACAATGAAATCAAACAACCCCAAGGTGCCTTACTTTAATCTTCATGTTAAAGAAAACCACAAATCACAACCAATAATTGACTTCACTTAAAGAAGGTGAGACTGCAAAAAAACCACGCCCACAAAAACAAATGGATATTAAATTTTTGTTGGAAATTTTGTCATGAGAGGAAAAATCCTCTCCTGTAACAAACTTTCCTATTTGGTCTTTATAAAGGTGAAAAAATGTCACCAAGTATGTGTTCAGCCACCATGTGTGACACCAAAGTAAAATGAAATAAAATGGTAGACTTAGCTTTGAAGAGGCAGTCGCCAATCACCCAGACGTCAAACAGCATATAATGCCGTCATTGCAAAGACTGAAACTGGGGAAATCCACAAATAAAAGCGGCAATGATGCAGCACAAATCTTAGCCCAGGAAGTCCCACTAAATAAAGAGGGGACACAGAACTGTGTTTCGAGCTCATAAACCAAATGAACGAGCTCTGCCTCAAGCGCAATACTCAGAGAGAGTTCCTGTGCAAAATGCCAACGGTACTGGAAAAAGTGGGGCTCTTATGATAGCACCTAGCTGACGTCAATGGGGACCTGAATGGAGTTCCCCATAATGATGTAACAGTTTGACAAATTAAAGGAGACTCCGCCAGTTCAATTCTAAATTCAAAGCCAAAGGACCAACAGTGTGTAGTTTATAAATCCATGATTGCTCAAGCAGTTGCAAATCGGGACTCACGGCCCCCCCCCCCACCCCCCACCCATGGGTCAGATGGAACAAAATCACTCACCCGCCACCTTAGATCTTCAAAGGAGTGACCTACTTTCAACCAGTGTGACACAATCAGGGCTGACATGACTTTTGTGTTGAGTCTTGACTGATGTTTTTTGAGACGAGATTTTATGGGTCTAATTGTCCGACCAACATATTTAAAGGGACACGGACAAATAAGTACGTAAACAAAATAAGATGTCAAACAAGTGGTAAGAGTAGTTACTCACCTGTAACAGGTGTTCTCCAGGAACAGCAGGAATCAGTCCTCACATATGGGTGACATCGACGTCGATGGAGCCCTTGCGGAGCATTTCCTCAGCTTTCCATGAAAGCCTTTGGGAATGCAGGCACGCATGCGTGGTTCCCTTCCCGCCTAAAGGTGCCATCTTGCCTCAGTCAAATGACATAGCTAAGAACAGCACACAAAAATGTAAAATAAACTATGTACAACTGCAACTCCAAGGGGAGGAGGGAGGGTTGTGAGGACTGATTCCTGCTGTTCCTGGAGAACACCTGTTACAGGTGAGTAACTACTCTTTCTCCAGGACCAAGCAGGAAGTCAGTCCTCACATATGGGTGACTCCCAAGCTCTGGGCTACCAGGAACCCAGGCTGAATAAGAGAACTCCCTCTAGTCCCAGCATCAAAGAAAGGCTTTTCACTGACAGAACCTCCACCGGTAGCCCAACAGAGGGCAGGAGGGCAGGAGTTGCCTAAACCTCAAAGAGATTCCGGAGTACTGCATGGCCAAAAGCACTGTCCCTATGGGACTCCCTCTCCAGACAGTAATGGGCCGCAAATGTCTGGCTTGAAGACCAAGTTGCAGCCTTGCAGATGTCTACCAACGGTACAGAGCGGAGATGAGCCACTGAGGCAGCCATTGCCCTGACACGATGGGCTGTGACCCGACCCTGCAAAGGAAGGTCAGCCACCCTGTAAGCCCAGGTGATACAGTCAGCCACCCAGATGGACAAGGTACGCTTGGACACAGCTAACCCCAAATTATTAGGGTCAAAAGATATGAAGAGCTGAGTAGCCCTTCTGTGCCCCTGCATACGGTCAAGGTAGAAGGATAAGGCCCTCCTACAGTCCAGGGTATGCAGAACTGCTTCAGCCTGGCTTGCATGAGGCCTAGGGAAGGATGTTGGAAGAACCACCTCCTGGTTGAGGTGGAAAGAGGAGACAACCTTTGGGAGGAACTTTGGATGAGTACTAAGGACTACCCTGTTCCTATAGAATCCAGCACATAACTCCAATATTAGCTTCCCTACACTGGTTGCCAATTCAAAGTAGGATAATATATAAAACCACAATAACCACATACAAAGCTTTAAACAACATGGCCCCAATCCCATTAAGCAATCTAATTAGCATGGAATCTCAAAAAACCACGCACAGAAAAGGATACTCAAACAAACTAAATACCCCTAATGATTTCATAAAAGCAAATAAATTAACTAACAAAAGAGCTTTTTCTCATGCTGCCCCCTCTATTTGGAATTCCCTTCCGGAGGACTTACGAACTATAACTGAAATCATGGAACTCCGTAAAAAACTAAAAACCTATTTATTCTCCATGCACTACGGCAACATAGATAACCCCTGGATACACTCAGATAAAGGTTAAAAATATGACAGAGTAATACTTATCCCAAAAATTTAACAGACATTACGCTATTATAAACTCTACGATCCAACTCTGAGTACCCCCAACATGTACCTGTATATAGTTTTTTGTACATAGTTTAATAAGCCAGTTTTGCTATTTTGCATTAGTTCAAGCTGTTACCCATTACTTTTATTGTTACAAAAATGTTCGATGTAAAACTAAGCTTTTTGCTATGTGGTATGTTGTTTTATTGTGAACCGCAACTGAACTCTGGAAGTTGCGGGTTATAAATATATGTTAAATAAATAAATAAATATAGAATCTGGTGTAAGGCCTATCACAGACCAGGGCCTGAAGCTCACTCACTCGCCTAGCCGAGGTTAGGGCTACCAAGAAGAGTGTCTTCCAGGACAGGAAGCGTAGAGGACAAGTAGCCATCGGCTCAAAAGATGGGCGAGTCAGTTGCTGCAAGACCACGTTCAACTCCCACTCAGGAGCAGGAGGACAGATTGGAGGCTTGAGCAAGAGCAAGCCTCTGAGAAACCTGGACACCAAGGGGTGAACCGATAGAGAATGTCCTTCCACCAGTGAGTGGTGAGCTGCTAGAGCTGAGAGGTGGACCCGAACAGAATTGGACTTAAGTCCTTGATTTGATAAGTGCAGTAAGTACTGAAGCACTACTGGCACAGTACAGGAGAAGGGATCCTCTGTACGTAGGTGACACCACACGGAAAACCTTTTCCATTTAAGAGCATAGGTTTTCCTAGTGGACTGTTTCCTAGAGGCTAGGACAACCTCCTCAACTTCCTGAGGTAGGCCCCAGGGAGCCAAAAAACTACCCTTGCAGCCTCCATGCCATCAAATTGAGAGCTTTGAGGTTGGGGTGCAGAAGGGAACCCTGATCCTGAGAGAGAAGGTCGGGTTGTAACCCCAGAGGCAGTGGGGGATCCACTGCCAGCTGAAGCAGAAGTGGAAACCAAGGCTGTCTTGGCCACCTGGGAGCCACCAGCAGGACCGAGGCCTTGTCCTGAAGAATCTTGAATAGAGTTCGGGCCACCAAAGGCGTGGGAGGAAACGCATACAGGAGGCCCTGAGACCAGGGAATCAGAAAAGCATCTGCTGCTATCTGCAGGGGATGCGGTTTCCTTGGGCAGAACTTTGGCAGCTGTTTGTTCAGAGGACTGGCAAACAGATCTATGGATGGAAGTCCCCATTTCAGGAATATTTTCTGAACCACCAAAGGATGGAGCTGCCACTCGTGGGGCTGCAGAATCCTGCTCAACCTGTCTGCCAGGTAGTTCTCCTGGCCAGGGAGATACACTGCCCTGAGGAGCATGTTGTGTCAACTGACAAAGGAGCCTGGACCCAGTTCCGCCCTGCTTGTTTACATAGAACATGGCTACCTGATTGTCTGTTTGAATCAGGACAGACTGATGAGCCAGGGTGGGAGAGAAAGTTTTGAGGGCTAACCGAATAGCCCTGAGTTCCAAGAGCTTGATCTGCTGTGCGGCTTCCCAGGGAGACCACAGGCCCTGGGTGCTCTTGCCCAGACAATGAGCTCCCCAGCCCTGCAGGGAGGCGTTCGTGGTCAACGCCACTGTGAATCCAGGAGTCTGAAAAGGCACCCCTTGCAGCAGATTGGATGGGTGCAGCCACCAGCTGAGGGAGTTCAGAAATTGTCTGGACACCCTTATCCTGTCTCTGAGGCTGCCTGTGGCCTGTGACCACTGAGTCCGAAGGCACCACCGTGCAGGCCTCATATGGAGTCTGGCATTGGGGGTCACATGTATTGTCGAAGCCATGTGGCCAAGAAGCCTCAGGCAGAGTCTGGCGGAGACTAGTGACCTGCTGAGAAACTGGCTTGCCAAGCTTATCAGTCTTTGGGCTCTGTCTTCTGGCAAGAATGCCTTTGCCAGCAGAGAGTCCAACCTTGCCCCTATGAACTCCAAGTTCTGGGAGGGGAGCAAAGTGGACTTTGCGAAGTTTATTACGAACCCCAGGCTTTGAAGAAGAGCAATAGTTCTGAGGGTGGCTTGTCTGGCCTCCTGGCATGTTTGACCCCTGATGAGCCAGTCGTCCAGGTAGGGGAAGACAAAGATTCCCTGATTTCTCAGGTAGGCCGCCACCACTGCCAGGCATTTGGTAAAGACCCTGGGAGCGGAGGTGAGGCCAAAAGGCAGTACTCTGTACTGATAATGGTTTCCTCCCACAATGAAACTGAGGTACTTTCTGTGGTCTGGATGAATGAGGATGTGAGTGTACGCATCCTTTAGATCCAAGGAGCATAGCCAATCTCCCTGCTGGAGGTAGGGCAGAAGGGTTCCAAGAGTAAGCATCTTGAACTTTTCCTTCTCCAGGAACTTGTTGAGGTTGAGTTTTCGGAGATCTAGAATAGGTCGAAGGCCACCGGTTCTTTTGGGTACCAGGAAATACCTGGAGTAGAACCCTCGACCGTGTAAGTGGGGAGGCACAGGCTCCACTGCCCTGTCCACCAACAGACCCTGTAGCTCCTGAAGGAGAAGATCTGTGTGCAGGGGAGGCCTTGGAGGCTCCCCTAGAAAGTATGGAGGAGGCAGTTGTTGGAAGTGTAGTGCATAGCCCCTGTGGACTATTCTTAACACCCAACTGTCTCCAGTGATGAGTGGCCACTGGTGGGCAAACAGAGCTAGGCGACCTCCTGTGCAGGGTTGGGAGAGCAGGGACGGAGAGGCTATGCCTAAGGAGTCAAAACCCCCCACCCTGCTGAGTGGGAGCAGGGGCCGGAGGCTTGGGGGTCCTCTGCCTACGGGGCCCATTACCCTGCCCCTTGGCTTGCTGATCCTGAGGTGCAGCTTGGACAGCCTGATATTGTGGGTACTGTTTGTAGGCAGTGCCCTTCCTCGGGTGAAAGGGCTTTTTACCCGAGCCCTTCTTCTTGTGAGAAGGGGCAGAAGTCTTTCTAGACAGCCTTGTCCTTGTGAGGTGCTCGGTCTCGAGCAGTGCGGCCTTCTCGGTCCTGGGCTTGCCAAAAAGGTTCTCACCTCAGCAAGGGACATCAACCAACTTGTCCTGAACCCATGGCTCGAGGTCCGATGACTGCAGCCATGCCGGCTGCCGCAACACGGGCCGAAGCCTCGAAGCCATCGTAGGCAGCGCGGGACATAAACTTGGAGCAGTCCCGGATCCCCGAGGACAAGGCCTTGAACCTCTGCAAGGGTTCCCTGGAGAGACCAGCAGAGAACCCGGCCAGCTCCTTGGCCAGGTCTCGCAAGTACATGCCCATGTACAGCTGGTAAGACTGGACACGGCAAGCAAGCATCGAGCCCTGGAAGCACTTTCTACCAAAACTATCGAGGTTTCGGGCCTCCCTGCTAGGGGGCACCGGAGTGCATCTTCTGACTTTTCAGGCGATGCATGGCCGATTCCACCACCATGGAATGGTGTGGTAGCTGCGCCTTCGGAAAGCCAGGACTCTTCCGGAGTCGATAGATCGAATCGACCCGCTTGCCTAAAACCAGCGCCGAGGCCGGTGCCTCCCACATCCGGAAGAGGAGCCGTTCCAGCATCGGAGGAACCGGGACAGTAAAGGCCTCCTTCGGAGGAGAGTTGTACTGCAGGGCCTCGAGCTCCTCGGCTCGAGGTTCCTCCTCGGGGTCCGCAGGGATAGCCAACGCAGCGGCCATATCCCGGACGAACTCCGAGAACCGGGTATCCTCTGGAGGGGATCTACTCCGGGGGGTTCAGACTGCGGTGAGTCCGATGGGACGCACCGAGTCTTGAAGGTGTCGGGGGACTCCTCGTCCTCTGTCTCCCATGCGGACTCGTCCGATGAGAAATCGGGGTCCGACCTCGCAGGGCCTGCGAGCACCCGCCCCGACACCGAAGGCACCGGCGTCGACGCCCTCGGTCCCGAACGGGAGGTCAAGGGAGACCGCAACCAAGGTCGACCTCGAGTCTTCATGGCCTCGAGTATCGGCTCGGTCTCCGGGGTCGACTTCGATGTCGATGTCCCGGTGGTCGGGGCAGATGCGCCAGCCAGGCTGGCCATCAGTGCCCGCTGCTGTTCCATGAAGGCAGACAGTCTGCTCTCCAAGGCTGTCAACCTGAGACCCAGCTCAGGAGACTCAGCAGCTCCCGATGTCAGCTCCCTGGAAGGAGAGTCCACGAGGACTACAGGGTTTACGTGTCCAGCAGACTCCGGCTCCACTTGGGGGACTTTGGAAGGCTTCTCCTGTTCCACGGGCCCGGAGCGACGGTCGGGGGTCTGAGACCTAGCTCTCGAGGAGCCAGGGACCTCTTCCGACGACGCCCTCGCGAACCGCTTCTTCCTCTTGCCTTCCCGGTCGGGGGACCCCCCTGTCCGAGGATTCCCGAGATGTCGAGGCCTCAGATGAGGTCCGGGCCCGGCCGGAGGCCGAGTCAGAAAAAAGCCTTTGCTTTTGGTGCTGTCGACTACGCAGTGCCTTGGAAGACATTTTTCCACATGGTCCACACGTCTTAGGGTCGTGATCAGGACCGAGGCACCGGAGGCAGCAGTCGTGTGTGTCGGTGAGAGACATCAACTTCTTACACCGATCACACTTCTTAAAACCGCTGGACGCCATTGGGGAAAAAAAGAGTCCCCGCGAGGTCAAAGGACCGGCCTTCCAGGGAAAAAGAAAAAAGGGCGCGAACGGCAGCCATTAAGGGCAAAAACCGAAAAAGAAAGATCGGGCTTGATACCGGTGTACCGAACCCAGCAGGAGGGGAACCGGCGTTGAACCAGAGAAGAAAAAATAGCGAAGAATTGCAAAAAATCTAACAATTTTCCAGGATGACTAGGACTCACGTCCGGTGGGCTTCACGGAAAACGAGAGACTGAGGCAAGATGGCACCTTTAGGCGGGAAGGGAACCGCGCATGCGTGCCTGCATTCCCAAAGGCTTTCATGGAAAGCTGAGGAAATGCTCCGCAAGGGCTCCATCGACGTCGATGTCACCCATATGTGAGGACTGAGTTCCTGCTTGGTCCTGGAGAATGCCAGAGTGCAGAATAAATCAGTCCAGTAGAAGAGTTAGCCCATTTATCACCACTAAGAGTAGTAGAGCAAAACTTACAATGTCTGCAAGGAAAATGACCAGAAGGAAAATGATCCTGCACATAATTAATGCGATCAGATTCTGTTGCTGCTTGCACTACAAAATCACGAATGTTTCGGCCTCGACTGCAGGCAACGACAAAGTCAGTCTGAAAGCATTTATGTAAAGTTAAAATGTGCCAGTGTTTTCTCAATAAAACAGTAATTTGGAAAGAATTAAATCATGAACGGGAACAAGTCAGCTATCTGAACAATGAATACAAGTCATGGCAGAAGAATCATGAAGTATCAACCATTCACGATGAGAATATCTCACCTGCTTGTAAGTTCAGCAGATGACAGTAGGTGGATAACCTCTTTCAAGTAGTCGGTGAAAAAGTTGCTGGCATGTTTCTTAAACTCTGAAATAGTAGTGTAAATGTGTGGTATGCAAAGACATTGACCAAGTGGTAATCCTCATTTATTTAACAGGGTTTTTTATACTGCCTTATCGTTCAATCAAAGCAGTTTACAGAGCAACTTGAGCAGTTTACATAAAACAGGGTGGAAAGGGGGAGGCATGCAGGAGATTATTGCCAGAAAAACCTATATACATAGAGACTTATATACTATATGTGTACATAGTGACCTCACATCTATAGTAACCTATGTACATCTATAGAAACCTATATACAGTATGTACAAAGAGGGTTTAAGGAAAGTCTTAATCTCCACCACAGCGGGGCTGTCTGCTTCTGTCCCTCTTCAACTCCTTATGCAGACTTCCTGTGCCAACAGCAAGTCTGATGTCACTACCAGGCAAAATGGTAGAAACCATTAAAACAAACAAAATTACACAACATATAGATAGTCAGGGATTAATGGGAGAAAGCCAACACAGATTTAACCAAGAAAAGTCTTGTCTCACTAATCGGTTATATTTTTTTGAAGGTATGAATAAATAGGTAAAAGCCAGCCATTTAAATAGTGTGTTTTTTCAGAAAGCATTTGATAAGGTCCCTCATGGAAGACTCGAGGAAACTGAAGGGCCATGGGATAAGAGACAGTGTACTATTTTGGATTAGAAAGGTTAAAAACATAGAGAACAGAGGGTAGGGCTAAATGGCCATTTTTTTTCAGTGGAGAAAGATGAATAGTGGAGCATCCCAGGGATCTTTGCTGGGCCTGCTGCTTTTTAATATATTCATAAATGACTTTGTCATGAGAACGAGTGAGTTGATCAAATTTGCAGATGACACAAAATTATTCAAACTTGTTAAATTGCACAGTGATTGTGAAAAATTTCAAAAGGGCCTTGAGAAATTGGGAGATTGGGCGAACAAATGGCAGATACATTTAATGCAGACAAGTGCAGTTTTATTTCCCCAGACAAATGGAGGCCAATTTTAGAAAATGTATGGAGATGGGAATTGAGAAGTAAAAAGGTCAGGACGTAAAATAGTCACATCTTTTATAAGAGGTTTGGCCAAGCCCAAAGCCTCCTGTAAACAGGTGCAGGATAGAGTAGTTACTCACCTGTAACAGGTGTTCTCCAGGAGCAGCAGGAATCAGTCCTCACATATGGGTGTCATCGGCGCCGATGAAGCCCCAGCGGAGCATTTCCCCAGCTTTCTATGAAAGCCTTTGGGAATGCAGGCACGCATGCGCGGTTCCCTTCCCGCCTAAAGGTGCCATCTTACCTCAGTCAAATGACATAGCTAAGAACATCACACAAAAATGAAAAATAAACTATGTACAACTGCAACTCCAAGGGGAGGAGGGAGGGTTGTGAGGACTGATTCCTGCTGCTCCTGGAGAACACCTGTTACAGGTGAATAACTACTCTTTCTCCAGGACCAAGCAGGAAGTCAGTCCTCACATATGGGCGACTCCCTAGCTCTGGGCTACCGAGGAACCCAGGCTGAAAAAGAGGACTCCCTCTAGTCCCAGCTGCAAAGAAAGGTTTTTCAAGGACACAACCCCCACCAGTAGCCCAACAGAGGACAGGAGGGCAAGAGTTGCCTAAACCTCAAAGAGATTCCGGAGTACTGCCTGGCCAAAAGCACTGTCCCTACGGGACTCTCTCTCCAGGCAGTAATGGGCTGCAAAGGTCTGGCTTGAAGACCAAGTTGCAGCCCTGCAGATGTCTACAAAGGGCACAGAGCGGAGATGAGCCACTGAGGCAGCCATTGCCCTGACACGATGGGCCGTGACCCTACCCTGCAAAGGAAGTCAGCCGCCTTGTAAGCCCAGGTGATACAGTCAGCCACCCAGATGGACAAGGTACGCTTGGACACAGCCAACCCCAAGTTATTAGGTCAAAAGAGACGAAGAGCTGAGTAGCCCTTCTATGCCCTTGCATACGGTCAAGGTAGAAGGATAAGGCCCTCCTACAGTCCAGGGTATGCAGGACTGCTTCAGCCTGGCTAGCATGAGGCCTAGGGAAGAATGTTGGAAGAACCACCTCCTGATTGAGGTGGAAAGAGGAGACAACCTTAGGGAGGAACTTTGGATGAGTCCTGAGGGCTACCCTGTTCCTGTAAATCCTGGTGTAAGGCCTGTCACATACCAGGGCCTGAAGCTCACTCACCCGCCTAGCTATTAGGAAGAGTGTCTTCCAGGAGAGGAAGCGTAGTGGACAAGTAGCCATCGGCTCAAAAGGTGGGCGAGTCAGTTGCTGCAAGACCACATTCAGCTCCCACTCAGGGGCAGGACGACGGATAGGAGGCTTGAGCAAAAGCAAGCCCCTGAGAAAGCGGGACACCAAGGGGTGACCAGAGAGAGACTGCCCTTCTACCAATGAGTGGTGAGCTGCTAGAGCTGAGAGGTGGACCAGAACAGAATTGGATTTAAGACCCTGATTTGACAAGTGCAGTAAGTACTGAAGGACTACTGGCACAGTAGAGGAGAAAGGATCCTCTGTATGTAGCTGACACCACACAGAAAACCTTTTCCATTTGAGAGCATAGGTTTTCCTAGTGGACTGTTTCCTAGAGGCTAGGACAACCTCCTCAACTTCCTGAGGTAGGCCCCAGGGAGCCAAGACTACCCTTGCAGCCTCCAGGCCATCAAATTGAGAGACTTGAGATTGGGGTGCAGAAGATTGGGGTGAAGATTGGGGTGAGAGAAGGTCGGGTTGCAACCCCAGAGGCAGTGGGGGATCCACCGCCAGTTGAAGTAGAAGTGGAAACCAAGGCTGTCTCGGCCATCTGGGAGCCACCAGCAGGACAGAGGCCTTGTCCTGAAGAATTTTGAAGAGAGTTCGGGCCACCAAGGGTGTGGGAGGAAACGCATACAGGAGGCCCTGAGACCAGGGAATCAGAAAAGCATCTGCTGCTATTCTCAGAGGATGCGGTTGCCTGGAGCAGAACTTTGGCAGTTGCTTGTTTATTGGGCTGGCAAAGAGATCCAGCCAAGGGAGACCCCATTTCAGGAATATCTTCTGAACCACTGAGGGATGCAGCTGCCACTCGTGGGGCTGCAGTATTCTGCTTAATCTGTCTGCCAGATAGTTGTCCTGGCCTGGAAGGTACACCGCCTTGAGAAGCATGTTGTGCTTGAGGGCAAAAGAACAAAGGTCCTGAGCCTCTCGACACAGGATCCTGGACCCAGTTCCGCCCTGTTTGTTCACATAAAACATGGCAACCTGGTTGTCTGTCTGAATCAGGACAGACTGGTGAGACAGGGCAGGTGTGAAAGCTTTGAATGCTAATCGAATAGCTCTGAGTTCGAGGAGATTGATCTGCTGTGCAGCTTCCCAGGGAGACCAGAGACCCTGGTTGCACTTGCCCAGACAATGAGCTCCCCAGCCTAGCAGGGAGGCATCGGTTGTCAGCACCACTGTGTAACCTGAGATCTGAAAAGGCACCCCCTTCAGTAGATTGGGTGGGTGCAGCCACCAGTTGAGGGAGTGCAGAAATGGTCTGGACACCCTTATCTTGTCTCTGAGGCCGCCTGTGGCCTGGGACCACTAAGTCCGAAGGCACCACTGTGCAGGCCGCATATGGAGCCTGGCATTGGGGGTCACATGTACTGTCGAAGCCATGTGGCCCAGAACTCTCAGGCAGAGCCTGGTGGAGACCAGGGACCTGCGGAGAAACTGACTTGCCAAGGCCATCAACCTTTGGGCTCTGTTTTCTGGCAAGAATGCCTTTGCCAGGAGAGAGTCCAACCTTGCCCCTATGAACTCCAAGTTCTGGGAAGGGAGCAAAGTGGACTTTGCGAAGTTTATGACAAACCCCAGGCGTTGTAGAAGAGCAATGGTCCTGAGGGTGGTTTGACTGGCCTCTTGGCTTGTCTGACCCCTGATGAGCCAGTCATCCAGATAGGGGAAGACAAAGATGCCCTGATTTCTCAGGTAGGCCGCCACCACTGATTGGCACTTTGTGAAAACTCTGGGGGCGGAGGTGAGGCCGAAAGGCAGTACTCTGTACTGATAATGGTTTGCTCCCACGATGAACCTCAGGTACTTTCTGTGGTCTGGATGAATGAGGATGTGAGTGTACGCATCCTTTAGATCTAAGGAGCATAGCCAATCTCCCTGCTGGAGGTAGGGCAGAAGGTTCCAAGAGTAAGCATCTTGAACTTTTCTTTCACTAGGAACTTGTTGAGGTTCCTGAGGTCCAGAATGGGACGAAGGCCACCGGTCCTTTTGGGCACCAGGAAATACCTGGAGTAGAACCCATGACCTTGCAAGTGGGGAGGCACAGGCTCCACCGCCTTGTCCACCAACAGACTCTGAAGCTCCTGACAGAGAAGGTCTGTGTGCAGGGGAGGCCTTGGAGGCTCCCCTGGAAAGTAGGGGGGTGGCAGTTGGTGAAAATGGAGTGCACAGCCCTTGTGGACTATCTCTAGCACCCAACTGTCCCCGGTGATAAGGGACACAAGGAGGAGCTACCTCCCGCAGAGAGTCCCAACAAACACAAGGAGCAGGAGATGTTCGAAGAGAAGGGTCTTTATTGTGCACAGGACACCCCAACGCGTTTCGGCAACGCCTTCCTCAGGGGGAGAAACACCATATGCACGTTGGTAGAAATCCCACCAAACCAGTTTAAAACGAGTCACAATGTAAGATCTGGAAGAACCTCAAAGTACAAAGTCAGCCGTGTCAAACGGAGAATGTAGCATTCAGAGCGCATTCAAACCAGCTACATTCTCCGTTTGACACGGCTGACTTTGTACTTTGAGGTTCTTCCAGATCTTACATTGTGACTCGTTTTAAACTGGTTTGGTGGGATTTCTACCAACATGCATATGGTATTTCTCCCCCTGAGGAAGGCGTTGCCGAAACGCGTTGGGGTGTCCTGTGCACAATAAAGACCCTTCTCTTCGAACATCTCCTGCTCCCGGTGATAAGGGGCCACTGGTGGGCAAAGAGGGCGAGACGACCTCCTGTGCAGGGTTGGGGGAGCAGTGGAGGAGAGGCTATGCTCAAGGAGTCAAAAACCCCCACCCTGCTGAGTGGTAGCAGGGGCCTGAGGCTTGGGGGTCCTCTGCCTACGGGGCCCATTACCCTGGCCCTTGGCTTGCTGACCCTGGGGGGCAGCTTGGGCAGCCTGATATTGAGGGTACTGTTTGTAGGCAGTGCCCTTCCTCGGGTAAAAGGGCTTTTTACCCGAGCCCTTCTTTTTATGAGAAGGGGCAGAGGTCTTCCTCGACAGCCTTGTCCGGGTGAGGTGCTCGGTCTCGAGCTGAGCGGCCTTCTTGGTCATGGGTTTGCCAAAAAGGTTTTCACCTCGGCAAGGGACATCGACCAACTTGTCCTGAACCCATGGCTCGAGGTCCGATGACTGCAGCCATGCCTGGCGTCGAGCCGTGATGCCGGCTGCCGCAACTCGGGCCGAAGCCTCGAAGCCATCGTAGGCGACGCGGGACATGAACTTCGAGCAGTCCCGAATCCCCGAGGACAAGGACTTAAATCTCTGCAAGGGTTCCCCGGAGAGACCAGCAGAGAATCCGGCCAACTCCTTGGCCAGATCCCGCAAGTACATGCCCATGTACAGCTGGTAAGACTGGACACGGCAAGCAAGCATCGAGCCCTGAAAACACTTTCTACCGACGCCATCGAGGTTTCGGGCCTCCCTGCCAGGAGGCACCACGGAGTGCATCTTCTGACTTTTCAGACGATGCATGGCCGATTCCACAACCATGGAATGGTGTGGTAGTTGTGCTTTCTGAAAACCAGGGCTCTTTCGGAGCCGATAGATGGAATCGACTCGCTTACAAAGAACCGGCGCCGAGGCCGGTGCCTCCCACATACGGAAGAGGAGCCGTTCCAGCATCAGAGGAACCGGGACAGTAAAGGCCTCCTTCGGAGGAGAGTCATAGTGCAGCGCCTCGAGCTCTTCAGCTCGAGGCTCTTCCTCGGGAACCGCCGGAATAGCCAAGGCAGTGGCCATATCCCGGACGAACTCCGAGAACCGGGTGTCCTCCGGAGGGGACCTACTCCGGGGCTCAGACTGCGGTGAGTCCGAAGGGACGCACCGAGTCTTAAAGGTATCAAGAGACTCCTCGTCCTCCGTCTCCAAAGCCGACTTGTCCGAGGAAGAGTCGGGGTCTAACCCCGTGGGGCCCTGGAGCAGCCGCCCCGACGCCAGAAGCACCGGCGTCGACGCCCTCAGTCCTGAACGGGAGGTCGAGGGAGACAGCGACCGAGGTCGACTCCGAGCCACGATGGACTCGAGTATCGGCTCGGTCTCCAGGGTCGACTTAGACGTCGATGTCCCAGTGGTCGGGGCAGATGCGTCAGACAGGCTGGCCATCAGTGCCTGCTGCTGCTCCATGAAGGCAGACATTCTGCTCTCCAAGGCTGTCATCCTGAGACTCAGCTCAGGAGACGCAGCAGCCACCGACTCGGGCCCCGGCAGCGGCTCCCTGGGAGGAGAGTCCACAAGGACTATGGGGCTTACGTGTCCAGCAGACTCCGGCAGGCTTCTCCGGTTCCACCGGCCCGGGGTGACAGTCGGGGGTCTTAGACCTGGCCCTCGAGGAGCCAGGGACCTCTTCCGACGACGCCCTTGCGAGCCTTTTCTTCCTCTTGCGTTCCCGGTCGGGGGACCCTCTGTCCGAGGAGCTTCGACGGCGCTCGGGATCGGAATCCCGAGATGTCGAGGCCTCAGACGAGGTCCGGGCCCGGCCGGAGGCTGAGTCCGAGAAAAGCCTTTCCTTTTGCTGCTGGCGGCTTCGTAGTGCCTTGGAAGACATCTTTCCACAGGCCCTGCACGACTTAGGATCGTGGTCGGGGCCGAGGCACCGAAGGCAGCAGTCATGTGTGTCGGTGAGAGACATTAGTTTCTTACACCGATCACACTTCTTAAAACCACTGGAAGCCATCGGGGGAAAAAAAGAGTCCCCGCGAGGTCAAAGGACCGGCCTTCCAGGGAAAAAGAGAAAAAAGGGCGCAAACGCCAGCCACGAAGGTCAAAAAACGAAAAAGAAAAATCGGGCTCAATACCGGTGTACCGAACCCGGCGGGAGGGGAACCGGCGTCAAACCGGTAGAAAAAGAGAAAAAATAAAAATAAAAAAAATCGCTGAAAAATCTAATTTTAACCGGGAAAACTGGACACACGTCCGGTGGGCTTCACGGAAAAAAAGAGACTGAGGTAAGATGGCACCTTTAGGCGGGAAGGGAACCGCGCATGCGTGCCTGCATTCCCAAAGGCTTTCATAGAAAGCTGGGGAAATGCTCCGCTGGAGCTTCATCGGCGCAGATGACACCCATATGTGAGGACTGACTTCCTGCTTGGTCCTGGAGAATGTATGTTGATAGCTCCCCACATCCAGTGGTAGCAGTGATTTTCAAAAGTTGCATGTGGGCTTGCATAACACATTTTATTTACCCACATGTGAAATGGAGCATCTTTATAAAATCCATGCTCCCTGATGTGAACGTGCACCTGAATTCTGCAGCACCATTTTCCCCTCCCCCTAATATCTCCCACACAGCTTTCCCTCCTGATCCCTCTACCTAATATCTGAGCCCCCTCTCCAGCCTTCCAAAGCAACCAATGACTCCCCTCCCTCCAGCACCCCCCTCGACAACTTCTGCCCCATTCCTGGGTCCTACTGGGGTCCTATGCTCCCTGTTGACTAGTATGAGCATACGCGATCCCCAGTCACTCCTGCTCGCCTTGGTCCTGGGATTCAAAATGGCCATATTATCGTTAAGGGTCAAGCTGCCAAACAAGGGGTACTATCACAATGGTTAACGGCAGCCATTTTGGAACCCAGGACTGGGATTGCTCCTACTAGATACCAGGGAAATCAGACCCCAGTAGGAGCTGGGGTCAGGGAATTGGATGTCAGCTGGTGGGCGGGGGGGGGGGGGGATTATAGTTGGGACGGCAATGAATGGATGGGAGGAGGGGCAGACCTTGCCATTTACACCTGCTCCTTGAAGTAGGCACTTAAACCATGACGGGGGGGGGGGGGGGGTGTAAATGTCAGTTAATGCCCATGTGGATTCCCTTTGAAATATAGCTAGACCCGCCCCTACCATACGTCCTGGCAACCTAAATGTGATGAGCTTCACCAAGTGTAAATAACCTCCTTTCTAAAGTGGCATTTACATGTAGGGATTAGGGTTGCCAACTTTTTGAAAGAGAAAAACCCGCCACCTGTGGCTAGTCATGCTCCGCCCCTGCCCCACCACCGCCCCGCCCCACCCCTACTCCACCTCCTGTCCCCCAAAATATTGCAGAGGGCAATGTGCAAACTGAACAAGCAAGACTTCTACAAATTCTTAAGCAGAAATTCTATACTGACAGAAAACGCAGCATTGGTTGTACACACAATACAGACAGGTCTTCATCAATAAATGAGCACAAAACAAAAAGAGAACTATATAGACAAAAATTAAACTGAAACCCCAAGAAGACAGACTCTGCATGCAGTGCAATATCAGATAAATAAGAGATGCAGTTCCCCATACTGTGTAAAATATAAAGGTAATACAAGGTTCAATCATTAAATTGAAAATAAAATTATTTTTTCTACCTTTATTGTCTGACCATTTTATTCTCTGATCATGCTGGTTCCAATCTGAGGCTTCCGTTTTCCCATCTTCTCTTAGCTCATTTTCTATGGTCTATAGTCCATCTGCCATTTCTTGTCTCTTCTTTTCTTTTCTTCACTTCCTTCCATCAGCCTATTTCCAGTCCAAGTGCCCCCGCCCCATTACCCAGTCACTTACCACTACCATTCCCAGGTGTCAGCTCCCTTTGAACCCCCTCCTTACCTACTCTGTCAGCTCCCTTCCAGCCACCTCGTTCCCCCATTTCAGCTCTCTTCCAGCCACCTTGTTCCCCCCTTTCAGCTCTCTTCCAGCCACCTCCTTCACCCGGTCAATTCCTTCTTGCCATCTTCTTCCCCCCTCTTTCAGCTCTCTTCCAGCCCTCACCTTCCACCTGTCAGTTCCTTCTGCCACCTCGTTCCCCTTGCAGCCGCTGCTGCTTCCTCCCCCCTTAGTGCTGCTTCACCCCCTCCCCCTTAGTGCTGCTTCACCCCTTAGTGCTGATTCACCGCTTAGTGCTGCTTCCCTTGTGCTGCTTCACCACCACCCCTTAGTGCTGCTTCACCCCCCCCCCTTTAGTGGTGCTGCTTCACAGTGTTGCTTCACCACCCCCCTTAGTGTTGCTTCACCCCCCAGCCCCCCCATGCAGCCACTGCTTCTGCTTTTCACAGAGCAGCAGCAGCTGCAATAAACTTAATTTGAAAAGAAAAGACAACCTGTGAGGAGCCCAGCCCTCCGGTCGTCCTTCTACAGCCCCAGAGGAAGTGATGTCAGAGGGGGAGGGCTTCTCACAGGTTTCACTTTCTTCCTTTTCAAATTAACTTTATTGCAGCTGCTGCTCTGTGAAAAGCAGAAGCAGTGGCTGTACAGAGGGTCAATCGCGATCGCGTTCGTGCCGCGGGAGTCGTGAGAAAAGCCGGTTTTTTGCTCTGGCCGCTCCCGATCTCGTGGCCAGAGCAAAAAAATGGCTTTTCATGGGCCGGTTTTACATCTGTGCCGGCAGCCGGCCGAAAAGCGGCCGGTTGGCAACCCTAGTAGGGATGCTTCTAAAAAACTTCCTAAATATCTGAACTGTAATAATATTGCTCCCTTGAAGTTACATATAAGGGAAAAAAAGCAGCAGCAAACTCATAAAACATATACCAACAGATCCTAAATAAAATCAGAACACACCTCTGGAATATTCAGAGCAGTAAAAAAACAAAATTGATACACTCGCCAATGATTTGCAGAGAAAAATGTAATTTTTTTAAAAGCACTAATGCCTCTTGATTTTGAGACCTGATAAGAATTGATGGTAGGTGAAAAAAAAAAGTCATCTTATTTGCTGGAATGAAGACCCTAAACAATATACTTGAGCAACATTTTCAGTGATTTGCGTAGTTGTGCGTTTCCAAATGGTGAGCTAGTATTTCAGAACAGGGCAACGAAGGACATTAACTATGCTATTACGCATGGGTCAGAGCTCCACTCACAGGCAACACAGTACTTTTTGTTTCCTGATCTAAAACTATTGTTTAATTAAATTACACTTAAGGGTATGTTTACAAAAGGTTAATGTGTGTTAATGAATATTAAGTGCCACTGCGCCCACAGAACTAAAAGGGCTTTGGGCACTTAACGCACGTTAACATCACTAACATGCATTAAATCCTTAAGTAAAACATGCCCCTAAATTCCAAGGAACAAAACAACAACAACAAAAAACCCTCTTACCCTCCGGTCAGCCGCTACCAATCTAAATTCTTGTGCTGCTTTGCCAAATAAGGATCTTTGTGATTTTCGAAAAAGATGGATTGACCCCTAAAATTAATACAGAAAAAATAATACTAGTTTACTGGTTGTTCACTGTTTATTCTGAGGGAAGAATATTCAAATGACTCCTTGGAAAACAAACTATTAAAAATCTTTTTTTTTTTTTTTTTTTTTTTTTACAGTTGAGACTTAAGGAAGTTATGTTTTTTCAGTAGTAGCTCAAAAGCACATTACATCCAGGTACTGTAATTATTTTCTCGTCACGAGGGAGCTTTCAATCTAAGTTTGTATTCATAACTGCTCCTTATGTCCTCCCAATGTTAGACTTAAGCATGCAGCAGGGACTGCAATAGACATACATCAGAGATCTTCACAGCAGCATTACTTCCTCTAATAGTAGGGAATTTGGGATTTAGCTCATGCCATTCTCAGAGTTCAAGGGAGAGTGGTTACATTCAGGTACAGTAGGTATTTTCCTGTCCCCAGAGGGCTTACAATCTAAGTTTTTACCTGAAGCAATGGAGGGTTAACTGACTTGCTCAAGGTCATAAGGAGCAGCGGTGGGATTGAAACTGGGCTTTTCTGGTTCTTAGCCCACTACTCTAACCATTAGGCTACCACTCCACTCCTAAGAGTACCCTAACTTTGCTCATTTTCTGTATTTATAACACCATGCCATTGCCTATAAAAGGTAAGTAGATTGTTTTTTATAACTTCCAGGTAGATTTATTTATTTATTTTATTTATTTACATTTCTTATATACCGCACTATTTGACATCAGCGCGGTTTACATCAAACAAAACATTTCAGTACACAAAAATGTCTGAGTTACATTAAACAGGGTTAATGTCTTCATTCCAGTCAAGGGCGCTTGTTAATGATCCAAACAGTAAAAGATACATAGAAGGAATATTGGTGGAGCTGTGCTTTTTCAGAGGCAGTTTCCCATCTGTGGAACAGTCTCCTGTAGGGGTAATGGATGCAGACTACATAGGCCACTGCACATGACAGTTACACAAGATGGAAGATGGCTATACAAAATGGAATCTGTATCCAACTGCCCATACAAAGCAAACTCTTCTGCATCCAACACCTAAAAGACTTCATGTATACTGCATCAGCACAGATACAGACACACTGAAGCCATTATCTTAGAGATGGGCATTAACATAAAACAAATACCTTTGGATTTTTCTATGAGCCAAACAAACAGACTAGTCATAAATTTTCTGGACCATGGCAGTACTAACCAGGCAAGGAGGCCCTCTTGCAAATATCTGGTGTCTAGAGGACACTTTCTGATTGGTTGGTTTGAACTTTCAGACCCAGGCCTGGGCCAATCACTTGGAGACACCCCAATAATCAGGTTGATTGCTTAGCAGAAAGGTAAATCAGAGGACAGAGGCTTCTGCCACCCTGCCAAAGGAGAGTGCCAATGGACCACACCTGTAATAGCTTCCTTTAAGCCAGGCCTTGACAAATTTTGTTTGCATTTAGGAGTCAGGCCAAAATCATAGCACCCAGTGTCTGGGACCCATTTGTGCCCCCCCCCCCCCAATTGTCTCCATTCGCCAATGACATTCCTCCATTTGCAAACTTATACAAGTTCGGGAAGGGTGAAAGAGTTTAAAGAGAGATAATAAAATGTATCTTGTTATGGGAGCAGGGCTGTATAAGGCATCTTTGAACAGAAATATAGAGAAAGCAAGTGTCTTACATATGTGTCTTTGTATGTGTGCTGCAACGATGCTTTGCCTGTCTGTGCATGGGATGTGGCAGTGGGGAGCATGCATGTGATGGGAGGTGCAGAGGTGAGATGCGGAAGTACAAAGGTGTGATGCGTGTGTGTGGCACAGAGGTGCGGTGCTTGAGTGCCTGTGTGATGTGTGGCAGGGAGGTGAGGTGTAGAGGTGGGGAGCATGTGTGTGGTGCAGAGGTGGATGTGTGGATGTGGCGTGGAGGTGGGCTGCAGAGGTGAGGAGCGTGTGTGTGGTACAGAGGATGGTGGTGTGTGTGGTGCAGAGAGAAGGTGCGTATGCGATGTGTGGTGGGGAGGTGAGGTGTAGAGGTGGGGGGCATATGTGTGATGCAGAGGCAAGGTGCCTATGTGTGCGTGTGTGATGCAGAATTTGTCAATCGTTTACATCTGTCTTTTTGAATTTTTAAATAACTTATATGCTACGAGATGTTCTCACCTTTTTTTGGGAGCCACCCTGTATATATAGCATGGATGTTTAGCCTGGTATTCATTTGGATAACTTATCTGGATAATTATGGGATCACCCATGATTCGCCCACACCACTTCTGAAAATCACTGACAGACCTGGTTTTAACTCATGTTTTTAAAAGGAAGACGATAATAAAGAAATGTCATTTTTAAACAAATTTATTAGACTGTGTTTTTAAGCTTTCATTGTACTCATCTTGTGATGTTAACAAACAACTGTATCTCAAATATCATAAATTAAATAAAATAAGAAATAATAACCAGGTGTAGGCTGAAGTACAAAAGCAGACATGGAGAACAACTTTATTGAAAAAGTTAGATGATAGAAACAACAGGGATAATATTGCAACCACGGTAGTCAGCATTCTTTTTAAACACCAACTGACAATTACTTAGTATCTGGATATTCAGCACCAGCATCTGGATAGCAGCTGGTGCCAGATATCCAGATACTGTGGTCAGCACCAGCACTATCTGGATAGCAGCAATATTCAGCTGCTATCCAGAAAGGGAGTCCACATAGCACTTAGGACACCTTTTTTGCTGATCCAAGTTATACAGATTGTTATCCAGATAGTTGTACCAAAAATCACTGCAATCCAGATCAGTACCAACTCTGCTTCAGCTCCACCCATAGAGCACCCCAGCACTATCCAGATATCCAGATAGTGCTGAGGCGGTCAGCAGGGGATAAGGAGCTGCGAAGGTGGTGTGCTGGAACAATGTTATGTACATGTGCTGAAATGCTATCTGGCGCATGAACAGCAATATTCTTCTGCACAGAATTTCTATGCAGAATAAGATAGGCTTTTATGTGAATACTGATATTCTATGCAGAATATTACTGTTTATGTGCCAACTAGCATATGTGCACGTGTGTCAACCAATAGGAGGAGAGGGATTGTGTGCAACATATAGGTGCTACTAGCACAGACTTTTGCATACAATTTATCTGAATGCTATTTGGTTACAGCATTACAGAATAAAGCGTTTGCGTTAGGCCTGTTAGGAAACCATGCACTGAGCTTTAGGGCACCGCTCTAATACAAGGTTTCTGCATCGGCCTGTGTGTCAGTTATCCACATTACCCTCTCCCCACCTACTGGTCACACACAATATTTAAGGATGTGCAGGCAAACGTTTTTTGTCTAGTTTCCCCATGTCACTTGAGGAATTTTTTTTAGTTTTGTTTTGGAGGAACATGTCACTAATAGCAAACATTATTTAGCAATAGTGTGCATTATGCATGCACATGTGCAAATAATGCATACTATTAAAGTTGGGAAGTGAGTACATTTCAGATTTTTTTCTTCCACTTTTATTAAAAAATAACATGAAATGACCAAATATCCCTACTAACATTCAGTACAGACAAATATATGACTTTGTAACTATAAGAAGCCAAATGCTATGATACTGATAACTTTATAGGCATGACCATTTGTAAATGTGTTGCCAAAACAATACATACAATGGATAAAATGGATAAAATAAAAGGAAAAAGAGTCAGATCTGCCAAGTTACCCGATTCCAGGAAGGAGATTATAGGCCAGTCTGGAATTTCTGACAACCCCATCCTGCAGCACTGCTTACAATGGGTAAAATCAGGTACAATACATATCACACTGCTCTGGGATTTGATTCTAAACCAGAAATGTTTTCCTCCTGGAACTGAATAACTTGGCAGCTTTGGAGAGCGCTCATTCACAATAACCACGTTTACCAGAAATAATCCCCACTTGAAAAGCTCTAGAACTACATACACACGCTGCCGTAACAGGTTAAAAGGTTGGTAAACGAGCATCTTTTATCAAGCAGAGCGAAGTTTCTGTATTACAGGGAGCACAAGCAGCTGCAGTTCTTAGCTGCACGCCACAGGAACTATAAGAACCCTCCTCCTCCTTTAACAGCACTACCTGGCTTTCAGGTACAGAAATCCGCAGCATCTTCCCAACCCTGCGACCAGCTCCGGGATCACTTCCGGCTTCCTCTGTAACCTGCGCCGACTGCGCACGCGGGCTCCAGGCCAGCCAATCGGAGGCCTAAAAAAAATCAGCTTCCGTAACCCAGAAAAGAAACCAGACGGCGCAGATGTTTCTCGTAGCAACCAATCGCGACGTAGAGAGAGCGCGTGGCATTTGCCAGCGAGACTACTGCGGACTAGAGCGCTGCTTCAGCTGATGTAAACGCCACCTACTCTCGTGGAAGAGACAAACAACTTTCTTTACAATGAAGGCTGTTTAGTGGTGTGCATGGTGGCTGCACGGCTCCTAGTGCTAAATGCAACTGTATCTCACCTCGGAGTTTTCCAAATGTGCTCATTTGCGGGGCTTGTCATTTTTAAAGAAGTGTCTTCGATCATTGCTTGCATTTATTTACTTTGTGTTCAAATATTTTAGTAGCTTACAGACATGAAACTACGAAAACAAGATAAAACGATAACAGCAGTCTACGCACACAGTGTTTTTTAAGAAACCAAAGTTTCAGGCAGTTAGTAAAATTATGATGAATAGAAAGTAACCATTAAGGCTATCTCTGTAGAAATATAAACAAAATACTTTTTTTCCGCTGATGTGGCGTGGTGTACAAACATAACCACAACCACAACCATAATCATAAGATTGGCCCTATCTGTTTGTCAGACTGTTTCATTGTTCATCAACTAAATTGCTTCATTCATTAATTCATTGCACACTGATATTGCCCTCAGCTTCTGCTTTCTGACAAAAGAGGGCTAGAGAAAGGTGTTTTTCAGGTGCAGTTCCAAAATTGGCATGAGTTACCTTTCACAATTAGGAACATTGAGGATTATGTGCAGTTTCAAAAAGTTTTAAAGACTTGATTATGGGATACATTTTTTAACCATACTTGATGTGAATTATTTATATTTTAATTTTGAAATCTGCTTCGTACATCTGTAGATTGTAAAAGTGGAATGTAAGTGCTGTTATTAAATTAAATTGCTAATTAAATATATTATTTATGATATATGTTTGCTCAGTTTACATTGACATTTCTTTTTCATAATATATGTCTGATATTTATTTTTTATTCCTCTTTTATTTTTTGCTCTTTTAGTGTATGCAGTTTTTATGACAAGTCTTTAAGAGTTCATCATTTTGAAAATCTAGTATGTCTTTTTAAGAAAAGTTATTTATGTTTCTTTTTTATGTGAATTTGGGGTTTTTTTCTATTTGATGATTCAACTATGGTTTATTTCTAACGTACATATTTTTATGGGTTTTATGGGGTTTTTTTTTCTATATTATTGTTTTATACCCCTGATGAAGGCTTTACTGCCAAAACCTGGCTGAGTCGGGCTATTCAGAATAAAGTATCTTTGTGCTTACAAGGCCTGGTCTGTTTTTCCAATCCCTCTCTGTGACAATATAAACAAAAAAATACTTTGAAATGTCTGTATACAAATGCTAGAAGCCTAAAATATAAGATGGAAGAGTTATATCACGATGATAGGGTAGATCAAATTGGTGGAAGGATGTTAAAGAGGTCGTTGTATCAAACAGAATAAACATTCTGCAGGTAAACAGAATGCACTATGGAATTTTATGGATGAAATTCTATGTATAAAGGAAAAAAGAATAGTGGTTGGGGTATACTGCTATCCACCTGGCCAGAATGACCAAATAGATGATGAAATGTTAACAGATAGTAGGAAAGCTAATGTGACAACACAGTAATAATAAGTGATTTCAATTACCCCAATATTGACTTGGTAAATGTCACTTCAGGACATGCTAGGGAGGTAAAGTTCCTAGATGAAATAAATATTTGCTTCATGGAGCAGTTAGTTGAACCAAAAAAAAGAAGCTATGTTGGATATAAACTTTAGTGGAATACAGGATTTGATGCGAAAGGTAATGGTGTTGGGAATACTTGGCAGTTATGATCACAACATGATCAAATTTGACTTAACTGGATTGAGGATGCTAAGAAAATTAGCAAGTACCTATTTTCAGGTACTTTTGAAGTAAAAAGCCTGTGAGTTAGATCATTTAGATGATCATGGGGTAAAAAAGGGCACTCGGGGAGATCAAGGCCATAGTGGAGAGAATTCTTTGCTTTGGTATTTACTAAGAAATATTTAGGGAGTCTGCCTATGCCAGGAATGGTATTAAATGGTGACAATTCAAAGGAATTAAAACAATCTCAGTAAATCTGGAAGATATTAATAGACCAAATCAACAAACTAAAGAGCAGCAATTACCTTGACCGGATGGCATATACCTCAAAGTGCTGAAAGAACTAAAAAATGAAATTGAAGATCTACTATTGGCAAACAATAACCTATTATAAGAATAGTTTGTGATGCCTAGGACTGGAGAGTGGCCAACATAATGCCAATTTTTAAAAAGGTTCCAGAGGTGATCCCGAAAACTGCAGACCAGTGAGCCTGATGTCAGTGTTGAGCAACATGGTAGAAAATATTATAAATAACAAAACTGCTGAACACATAGAGGCATAAGAACATAAGATATGCTATACTGGGTCAGACCAAGGGTCCATCAAGCCCAGTATCCTGTTTCCTTCAGTAGCCATTCAAAGTCTGAAGTACCTGTCAGTTTTCCAAAGGTATACACATTCCATGCTGCTTGCCCAAGGGTAAGCAATGGATTTCTTATGGACTTTTCCTCCAGAAACCTGTCTTGAACCCAGCTACACTATCAGCTATTACTATATTCTCCGGTAATGAATTCCAGAGTTTGACTATGCATTGAGTGAAAAAATATTTTCTGTGATTAGTCTTAAATGTGCCACATTGTAGCATCATTTAGATGATCTTTGTGCTTACAAGGCCTGGAGTGGAGGAGTGGCCTAGTGGTTGGGGCAAGGTACTTCACGCCAGAAGGTCAGGGGTTCAAATCCCACTAGAGGACAGCAACCTTGGGCCAGAAGGACTGGGGTTTCTAGTCCCACAGGTGCTCCTTGTGGTCTTGGGCAAGCCACTTAACCCTCCATAGCCCATGTTCCCTGTAAAATAGTTATCTCCAAGTTATAATGCCCTGTTCAATGTAATTTCAGTTTGTTCAATGTAAACCACACTGATGCAGAATAGCACAGTATATAAGAGAATGTAAATAAATAAATAAATCATTGCATTTCCCCCTAGTCTTTCTAGGGGCAGTTTCTCACTTCTAAGCCAGGGTATGTGGAGTATGATCTTAGTCTCTGAAATTTACTGCTAATGCTCGGTGTAGTACTTGCATCGTGCCAAAGAGAGCTTCCTTCTGGAGTTTGTAAGATGCAACAGGTATGGGTAATTTGTCAAGATGTGCTTGGAAATTTTTCTTTATCAAGCCTGTAGCTCCCAATACAATGGGAAATATTTCTGTATATTTCTGCCATATTTTCTTAGTCTATGACTGGATTTCTTGGTACTTCAGGATCTTCTGCCTCTCCACACAGTTCACAAAATAATCACTTGGAACCAACACCTCTATTATCAATGCCGTTCTGGTGTTTTTCTCCTTTAGCACTGTGTCAGGTTTCCTCGCATCCAGTTTCTTCTCCTTCGGAATGGGAATGTCCCAGGTGACTCTACATTTTGAAGGAGTAAACCACCCATTCCACTCCGTTCATTATTTTATAGATCTCAATCACATCTCCCCTCAGCTATCTCTTTTCCAAGTTGAAGAGTCCTAACCTTTTAAGCCTTTCCTCACAGGGCTATCCTTCCACCTTTTTTTGCCATTTTGGTCACTCTTCTCTATACCTTTTTCAATTCTGCTATATCCTTTTTAAGATAGGGTGACCAGAATTGCACACAATATTCAAGGTACAGTCGCACCATGGATCGATACAGAGGCATTATAATATCCTTGGTTTTATTTTCTATTCTTTTCCTTATGATTTGTAGCGTTATATTTGCTTTCTTGGCTGTGCTGCACATTGAGCAGAGGGTTTTGACATACTATCCACGATGACACCCAGATCCTTTTCCTGAGTGGTGATTCCTAATGTGGAACCTTTCATTGTGTAACTGTAGTTTGGGTTGTTCTTCTCTAAGTGCATAACTTTGAACTTGTCCACATTAAAGTTTATCTGCCATTTGAACGCAAGTCTCCCAATTTTTCAAGATCCTTTTGCAATTTTTTACAATCCTCTTGTGTTTTAACAAGTTTGAATAATTTTGTGTCATATTAAAATGTTATCACCTCACTCATTATTCCCATATCCAGGTCATTTATAAATATGTTAAAAAGAGTGGTCCTAGTACATATCCCTGAGGTACTCCACTATTCACCTTTCTCCATTGAGAAAATTGTCCATTTAGCCATACTCTTTGGGGTATGTTTACTAAACTGCAGTAGCGGACTCCATGCGATATTGGAGCTGCGGCCCCATTTAGTAAACATACCCCTTTGTTTCCTAATCCACAATAGTGCATTGCCTCCTATCTCATTACTTTTTAATTTTCTCAACAGTCTCTCATGAAGGACCTTGTCAAAGGCTGTCTGAAAATCCAGATATACTATATCAACCAGCTCACCTTTATCTACCTGTTTATTCACACCTTTGAAAAAAGTATAACAGATTAGTGAGACAAGACATTTTGTGGCTAAATCCATATTGGCTTCCTGCCATTAAGCCTTGACTATCTACATGTTCAGTAATTTTATTCTTTATAATGGTTTCTACAAATTTTGCTCACCGGTCTGTAGTTTCCCGGCTCTCCTCTGGAAACCTTTTTAAAATTTGGCATTACATTGGCCACTCTCCAATCCTCAGGTCCTACAGATGATTTTAAGGATAGTTCACAGCTTACTAATAATAGGGCTACAATTCATATTTCATTTCTTTCAGCACCCTGGGATGTATGACATCCAGTCTAGGTGACCTGCTGCTCTTTATCAAATAGCTGTATTACATCTTCCTGATTTATCAAGATTTGTGTCAATTCCTCTGATATATCACCTTTGAATATAATTTCTAGCATGGGTAAGTTTACTATATCTTCTTCAGTAAAGACTAAAGCAAAGAATTCATTCTGTCTATCCGCTATGACCTTGTCCTCTCTTAGTGCCCCTTTTACCCCTCTATCATCTAATGGTCCAACTGGCTCTCTCACAGGTGTTTTCCTATGAATGAACTTGAAAATGTTTTTATTACACACTTTTGCTTCCACAGCAATGTTCTTTTCAAATTCTCTCTTTGACTGCCTTATCAATGCCTTGCAAATGCACTTGCCAATACTTATTTTGTTTCCGGTTTTCATCATTTGGCTCTTTTTTTTCCAATTTCTGAAGGATTTTCTCTTAGCTGTAACACCCTCTTTCTCCTCATTTTAAGCCATGTTGGCTGTCACTGGGCCTTCCTTCCACCTTTCTTAAAGTGAGAAATACATCTGGTCTGGGTTTCCAAGACAGTATAGTTAAATAATGCCTAGTCCAAATGTTAATTCTGATGCCTTTAAAAGTTATTTGTAAGGGGGAAGTGACATCAGCCTGGTTAATGGCAGCTTAGGGACTTAGGTCCTTACCCACAGCTATTGTTAGCACTCTCGATGGTGAACCCAGGCACCGGTGTTGAAATTACCAACCATAATGGCTATCTTAACCCTTTCTTCGTGGGCACATGGCCCTGGAGAAATCTCCTTGGTGCGAGAGATTACCTGGAGAACAGGTCCTAGTTACAGGATCACTTCCTGCTGCACCAGGGTGATGCTCTCCTGTCACGTGACCTCTCTCCTCCATGGCAACAGGGATACTGCCAGGCTGGAGGTGGGACTTGTCACCAGCTCTCCTTAAACCCCCATGTATAAGTGAGTAGAGGTTAAGTGAATGGGTTTTTCCCCACTGAAGCAGCTACTTTACAAATCCTGAAGCTGGGCTTTTTGGGAAATGTAGTCCCTTCACCGAATCAATGAGGAGCAGTTGTGGAAAAGTGGTTAAAGCAACCAAAGGATTTTATTTCCCCTCCCGGGGTGGATTTCACCATGAACAAAGTAACACAAACCAGGTATTTACTGGCATAAGGACAAATCAAAGGTTCTTTAACAGAAAAGGCTTACTTCAGCATTAAACAGGTTGATTATCTAGCATTCCAACGTAACAATGCTGTTTCTTCACAGCTCTCTGCTTCTCAATGCTAGTAGTGCTGTACTTTCTCTTTCAAAACATGCCTTCAGCGTAATGAGATTATTTCATTAGCAAGCGATATCGTACAGTTCATGATATCTTCATCAATATTCACACCCTCAGGTTCAAAGTCCATTAACTCTTCCTGGCTAGAAGGAAATGTTTGTAACGGCAACCCTGATGCCACGCCCTTTCTAACTGCTTCAGGTTTCACCTGATATTCCTGAGTTAAATACTGGCTTTCACAAACGTTATCAGCACAGGCATTCTTTTCCCAGCTCCAACCCTCTGGGTAAATACAGTCCCTGTAACTATTTTTATACCAGCCTTTTGGCTTACCTTTTAGCCTAGCTGCTGGAGGTTTCCTTTGTGGCTTTGGACTGGCTGTAGGTTCCCAACCTAAGCCTTGCACAGAAGATTTCACTTGCCTTCCTGGCTTCCTTTCTCTTCTGTGTTCCCCTGGATACTGCAGGTAATCCACTCTGCCCTTATTATATCCTTCCCTTGGGGTTTCTTTTCTTTTCCTGAAGAAAGAATCTGTCTCACCCTTCCACAGAGACTCTGGCTTTTTCCTGGCACTGCTGTTTTCACCGTAGCTCTCATTAGCTTTCTTATCCAGCACACATGCCTCATCCACTTCTTCTCCTTCCTCCCCTTCTTCTTCTAACTCCATAAGCTCAACTGAACTCTCTTTATCAGGGTGAATTCTAGGGCAGTGCTCAACTCCACCCCGTAGCAGGTGTCCTGCATTAGCTCGTGACTCACTCCCTGAATGGTAGCACGGGCGTTTCTCTTGCCTCTGTGCTTGGTTTCTAAGGTAACCAGGAGCCATGTGCTTTTGTTTACAAGTCAGCCCTACTCCTGTTCCTGGCTTTTTAGCCTCATCTACCGGGCTGGAAGGACCCACTATGTCACAGACTTCAGTACTATATCCCTGTAGGTCTCGTCTATGTGCCTCTCTGTCTTCCTTATGTCCTCCAAGTCTGCTACTCTAGCCTCCAGAGATCGAACTCATTCCCTGAGAGCGAAGAGCTCCTTGAACCTAGTGCATATGTAAGACCCTTCACCAACTGGGAGAAAATCATACATGTGACACTCGATGCAAAAGACTGGAAAACCCCCATCTCACTGCTGGACTGCTGTCTGCATCTTAGTTTTAAGGTTGTGTTTGGGTATTTAAGTTCTTTACTTACTAAGGGTTGCTAGGGATACTTATACTAATAAAACTATACCTAATATGTTTAATGTACTTTGTTCATCTGAAGCTTAATTAATCTCAGGCCTTTAATGTATGCCTGATGAGGATAAACAGTTGCACCTGAGAGTGAATTTGACACCTCCTTTCCTTTAAGAGATTTAACCATCTATAAAGCTATGATTATCCCATGGGTGGGAGAAAGGGAAGGAAATAACTTATTAAAAACTGGCTGCTACACAGTATTCTATCCTGCGCTTCTAAGGTAATCTGTGACCAATTTCCTGGGTGATTCACACAGCCCTTGCTTGGATTGAAGGAGTCTTGTGTTCTAGATGGACCATGTTGGTCTTTATCTGCCGTCATTTACTATGTTACTATGTTAAATTTAACCAGAAAGCACTCTGCTGTGTTTTAAATTTAAACTGAAAGCTCTTTGCTGATACTAGGCCCTGAGTATTAAATTTAAACTAAAAGCTCTCTGCTGGGTTTTAAACTTCAACGAAAGCTACCTGTTGAGTTTTTAATTTAACTAAAAGCTTTTTGCTGATACTAGGCCCTGACTGATTTAACAAATACTGGATTCACTGATTAATCAGCTTTAATCTAAAGAATTCCTTTTTCACCAAGATTTAGAAAAATTCCCAGAAGTAAATACAATTGCTGATATCTCTCCAGAAGTAGTAGGCCCTTTTTGTCCTTGAAGGTTGTGACATCAAGGACCTTGAACGGGAAGGCGTATATAGGTATCTCAGAGTACAGGAAGGAACGACACTCAAGCAGAAATTACTGAGAGAAAAGATCAGTAAAGAATACTACAGGAGATTAAACTCACTATTGAAAAATGCTTTAACATCACGAAATAAGATACAAGCCATCAATCAGCTGGCAATTTCTGTACTCTCATACAACTTTGGGATTGTGGACTGGCCTTTGAAAGATCTTGAAAAATTGGATGTGCGAATACAAAAACTCCTCCATGCCCATGAAGTAATTTACAAGAATCAGTGTATGCTAAGACTGTACATCTCTAAAGCTGAAGGAGGGCTAGGACTCAGAGATTGATTACATATACAGAACTAACTGCATCCTTGGATCCAAATATGCAAAAAGTGCTTAAATATGAAAGTAAATGTTCAGAATCTCTCCCCATCATCAAACTTGGACAAGTGTTCCAACGACTAGAAGGAATGAGTGAAACTCCACAAGCATTCACAGGGATGGAAGTAACAGAATTTGCAAAGCAAGAGAAAAAACTCTTCAAAGAATTAGATCAACAAACAAAGAAAAACAAGTGGCAGATGCACAAATACAGTGGGAGATACAGAGTGTTACTCCAGGAACCCTTTGTCGATCAAGAACAGACACATGATTGGTTAAGGAGGGGTGAATTGAAACCGAAGGATGAGAGGTTGATAGTTGCAGCCCAGGACAGCGGCTTATGGACAAGATGGTTTACAGCGAGCATTGAAAAAATCAGCAACCCAGACATATGTTGATTCTGTAAGAAAGACCTGGAAACAGTGACTTACCTTATAGCTAGCTGTGAAGTTCTAATGGCAGAAAATTTCTATACAGACATAATAAAGTAGCGCGCCTCATTCATTGGAAACTCTGTAAGCACTACAACATCACTGTGCCCGAAAAGCACTGGGATCATGACCCTAAGGGGTATGTTTACTAATCAGCAGTTACGACTTCCGTACAATATCGGAGCTGCGGCCCCATTGAAGTCAGTGGGGCCACAGCTCTGATATCACACGGCAGCCGCTACCGCCGATTAGTAAGCATACCCCTAAGAATATTACAGAGAATGAGTAGTTTATGATCACCTGGGATACTCCTATTCTGACCGATAAAAAGCTGGATGTAAGGAACCCAGATATGGTGATTAAGGAGAAAAATACCAGAATGGCATTGATAATAGAGGTGTCAGTTCCAAGCGACTACTCTGTGAATTGTGTGGAGAGGCAGAAGATCCTGAAATACCAAGAAATGCAATCAGAGACCAAGAAAATATGGCATAAAGGTACAGAAATATTTCCCATCATGTTGGGTGCCACAGGCTTGATAAAGAAGAATTTCCAAGCACATCTTGACAAATTACCCTTACATGTTACATCTTACGAACTCCAGCAGGAGGCTCTCTTTGGCACGATGCAAGTACTACGCCGAGCATTAGCAGTAAATTTTTAGAGACTGAGATCATACTCCCCATGTCCTTGCTTAGAAGTGAGGTTCACTACCATCATGGTATGTGCAAAACAGACCCATTTGGAGGAACTGCCCCAAGACAAAAAACACCCACACACAATGCGGATAGACAGTATGCATACACAAACACATGTGCAGAGGAGTTGGAAAGGATACCATGAGCTTTGCCCTGCATCTGCCTTAATCCTACCTGGACGTAATTGTGTCCGACGATGTTAAAGTAGCTAAACAGGTAGAAAAGGTGACTGCAAAAGCCAGAAGGATGGTTGGGTGTATAGGGAGAAGAATGGTCAGCAGAAAAAAAGAGGTGATAGTGTCTCTGTATAAGTTTCTGGTGTGACCTCATTTGGAGTATTGTGTGCAATTCTGGAGACCGCACCTTCAAAAGGATATAAGCAGGTTGGAGTCGGTGCAGAGGGTGGCTACTAAAATGGTTAATGGTCTTCATTATGTAGCATATAAGGACAGATTTAAAGATCTTAATATGTATACTTTAGAGGAAAGGCAGGATAGGAGCAGTATGACAGAGACATTTAAATACCTCCATGGCTTAAATGCACAGGAGGGTCCTATTCAATTGAAGACAAGCTCTGTTACGAGGGGACATAAGATGAGGCTGAAAGGGGATAGACTCAGCAGTAATATTCAGAAATATTTCTTTATGCAAAGAGTGGTAGATGCGTGGAATAGTCTCCCAGTGGAGTTGGTGGACACAAGGACAGTATCTGAATTAAAAAAAGCATGGGACAAATACAGAAGATCTCTAAAGGTAAAAAGGAGACTGTTGTAGTTGATATGTAAGGGAAGACTAGATAGGACATGTGGTCTTTTTCTGCTGTCATGTTTCTATGTTTCTACCAATGTTTATTTCCCCCTCCAAATTGAAATGAGCTCAAGATAGAGCCCTCTGTAGTCAATTAGCAGCATCTACGCATCTAGGTTTCAAAATGGCTGGGATATGTGTGTGGGATTCGACATTTACATGTGCGTATTGTGAAATGCTGGAACTTAGATGTGTAAGTGGCTGCGGTTCTTCTGTCTGTTTTTCCCACGTGCAAAGTTGTAAAATGGCACATCTACTGCACATGGATATGTATATTAGAAATGCATCCACATTAAACGGTAGTGTTTCTAAAACACTGTCAGAATTATAAGCATAGTCGCCTACACATATCAGTTCTTATTTCCATATTTTTCCTAAAATGTACCTTCATGCGGTTAGCGTAGGATTTTTGCCATGCCGGCTGCTCAGTGCATGTAACAGTTACGACAGGCTATTTAGGGTGCAGTAAACCCCATGCTAACCATTAGTGCACCTTAGTAAACATGCCTCTAAGTCAAGAAAGCATGCATATTCTTTCCAAAGCTTGTATGTATTTATGTGGCATGTAGACTAAGTGTATGTTGGTAGCATGCGATTGTGCCAACAAATTATCATGAAAGCCCTGTGCATCCATGAGGGTGTGTGCATCCATCTCCCTGCCGATAACGCAATACTAACATGCAGCACTGTGCTATCAGCACATGGGTACAATTAATGCCAATTAATTCAGTATTACCACTAGGAGTCAGGCTGCCAAAGAAGTCTTTTGTCACCTTCTCCTGCTGCTAGACTCCTGTCCCCTCCTCTGCCTCTCTGGAAACGTTTGGGATCAGCACAGCTTCTCTGCTCTGTGGCACCTGAGCGAGAGGCACCCCCAGTCATCAGCCCCTTTTCTTAGGCCCTCTGCTCTAACTCCTCCTGGCTTCTGCGCTCCTGCAGTTGGATCCTCATGCTTTTTCTTTTTTTCCAGCGGCAGCAGTACTTCACAGGCTTCTGGCTTTTTTCTTCTTTCTATGTTGCCCTCTGCAGTGCTTTTCTTTCTAACTGCTTCTGTCAACTCCTGAACTGCCCACTCTACGAGCCGCCCAGGGGAGAAGTAAGTAATTTAACTATTTACATTCTTTAGCCCTGGGCTGCAGTCTCCTCCTCCCTTTCATCCTATGTTCAAGGCCTGTGATTGCTTTTGTCCTTATACTGTGGCTCTTCAGTTTTGGAGCGTAATAGTGGATGATAATAAGATTACCTCATTTGTTATAGTATTGGCACTTCTGTTGGATACTATTTCACAAGATACAGTTAAATCTGTTGCTTTTCATTAGTGGGTACAATGTGCTCAATTGCTGCTAAATGAAAGTAACCGGCCTTTCTTCCTTTGAGGATTAGCTGTCTTAAGTGCTGGCATATGCTTGAGATGGATAGACAGTGTTGCCATGTCTGTGGTTTACCCACCCAACTGGGTGACGTTTTTGCCCAGGGTGCTGGAAAAATTGGCAGGTTGCAGGTTTTTGGGCTATTGCCCACCACCACTTTGAGCAAGACAACTGTGAAAACCTGAGCCAAAAAAAAGGCAAAGTCCTGTCTTTGACAGCGTCACAACTGGGGGGTGGGGGGGGCGTGGCTTGGAGCCCATCAAGATGGCAGCTTAACTCCGGGCTCTCTGTGGGACTGAGGAAGTTTCTTTGATCATTGCTAATGCTATCTGTTAATCTATAATATGGCTGAGAAGAAAAGCTACTACTACTACTACTATTTAGCATTTATATAGCGCTACGCACGCAGCACTGTACAGCTGAGTCTGAAACACAGTTTAGCTTGCCAACCAGGCTGAAAAGGCCAAAAAAAGAGCCCTCAATGCCTGATAAGCCTAAAGATACTGCTAATCTTATGTTACATGAAGTCTGCAAATCGAGGAGGATGATGGAGAGTCAGATTGAGGTCTCAATGGGCATAAGAAGGGATACAATTGAGCAACAGGTTAATGACTTACAGATTGAAAAAACCAAGGTGACTCAGATTGCAGCTGCTATTGAATGCATTCACCCAGAGCTGGAGGATTCAATAAACTTTGCTAAGCGTCAAAATGTAAGATTTCTTGGGCTGCCTGAAGGTGAAGAAGGTTGACAATATCATTTATTATATCGGGGCCTTACAGGAGCGTATTTTGGACTTTAAAGAGTGTGTTTACTAAGCTGCGGTAGCGGCTTCCTGAGATATCGGAGCCACGGCCCCTACTGCTGCTTAGTAAATATACCCCTAAATTTCATCCTGCATTGGAGATTGCAATGGCTAATAGATCGTCACGGAATCAGGGGATGGGGTTCAATGGTCTCCCCGCCCCATCTTGATCCAGTTCTCCAAGTTTTCACAGGCTCTGCAATTGCTTGCTCTAGCAAGAGATCGATCGGATAGGCTCAGATATAAAGATCGTAGAATTTCTCTGGTTCCTGATCTTCCTAAGAGCACTGTGGATCGTCGTCAGTAGTTCCTGTCATTGCAGCATCAAGTAAAAATTGCTGGAGTGCAGCATGGCTTGTTACTGCCTACAAGAATGAAAATTACTCATGAGAACAACGCCACTATATTTCATGACCCTGAAGACCTCAAACTCTTTTTGGACACTTCAAAAATGTCTTGAGAAAGTTATTTAATTAACCCTAACCAGGCCAGTCCCAAAACTCTCAGGATGCAAAATTGCTGTCTCATTTTTCTATCAAATGGTATATAATACATGACCATAGCAGAAAGAAAATCACTGTTATAACATATTGAATAAGACGGGTACAATTTTCCTGAAATATGCAAAAATTAACCCGGCTGCAGAATGTGGATTAAAAATTTAAAGTAAGCCTTTGCAAGCAATCTTAGTATAAATTTGGTTTCTCTTTGTTTTATAAGCTTATCTGTGTAAACGCTTTGGGCTACTCTTTTGTGATAGGCTATGGCCTGTAAACTAGGCCTAAGATCCCAACCCCCACCTGGGATTAGTGTTGAGAGGAACCAGAGTTTGAGAATCTGCCTTAAACTGCTTTAAACTGCTTTTGAAAAGTTTGTATAATTCCTTTATGCTGATGATAGAAATGTTCTTGCATTCTCTGAGCTAGAAATGGCCTTGAAGTAGAAATGTAAACATGTTAGAGACTACGCCTTTGTTAGAACAGTTTGAGAAGGGGGAACAAGGAAGGGGGCCCAGAGAGGGTCACCGAATGGATAGGTACAAGGGGTGTTGGGACCAATAGAAAGGTTGCCTCTATCAAATTGTAAAAATTGTATATAAGGAATCTGTTCCTGTACTCCATTGCTCAGTCTCTTTTGGACACGCTCCTGTCTGAGCCTGTGCACAATAAATTGGCTTGAACCCTGTAACTGAGTCCTGGTATTAATTTGTTGCATGCACTTCGCTGCTACACTTTAACAGTATGTTCTTGTTAATTATACTTGATGCTAAGGGAATACAATGATTGGTATGCTGTGTGTATGTGGTTAAGTATGCCTGATTAATATTGTTTTCTTTGGAAAAACAAAACAACACCGTTATCATTAACTGGCAGTTAGGCTCGTGATCCTGCTTCTTGAAGTAGGCGCCTGAATATGACTATTCAAGCATTGTTAAGCTTCCAGAACTTAGGAAACATGCTCATTAATTCACCAATGATACATGATTTGCTGATAGCCAGCTTTTAATGTGATTTAAGGCATCCGACACGTCTGGCTATAAAATATCTATTTTGTGTGAAACAGCTTGTTACTTTGTATTATAATAATGACAATCTCATTACTGCCCTTGATCATATACATTGGCTGTAGCGACTGCTGGAATGGATTGAGATTCGTTCACCTTGCGTTCTGACTTTTATCACGATTCTCTATGAATCGCCGCTGCACATATGTTCTTATGTCGAGAAGTAAGGGCAATTGGTTGCTTGCTTTTTTAAAATAATTCATTCTTCTAAATTCTGCAGCAACTCTACTCATGCCTGCAAGGAATGGGTTGGCCTAAAATCTCTGTCTAAATGGCTGCCCTGAAGCCTTTTATACTCCGTTGGGATGTAGATGGAAAACTACTATATCCTGGCTCTCGAACTCGCCCAGCCTTGCAGAATGGTGCTCGTGGAACAGTGAAATGCATTGCTACAGTCTGCAGGGTGTGAGTCAGAACTGTAGCTTGCAAAAAGCATACTTGAGGGAATCAAAGCAGCCTCATTCCAACAATGCTCTTAGCAATCGCAATATGCATGTAAAGGCAGTGTAAGAGTCAGTGCTCTGCTAGGACAGCGGTGAACGTAGGGCATGGCTTGCAGTTCTCTATGTTATCTTTCCAATGATTAATGCAAAGTAAAGGAACAACTATAAGGAAAGAGTTTGCAACATCCTATGATTTGCTTCTGTCTGCTGCATGTGCCTGATTATTGGCTAATGATGTAAGCTTACAACGTCACTTTGCAGAACAAATCATTGCCTGAAAATGGTCATGAGAATGTGTTGTATTCCCGTTTACAAGGCGAGTCAATTCTGCAGGAACAAGTGGATCAGCATCATTCACATTGAAAGATATGAACCAGTATGAGATGATATGACAATGCATAGGTTTGCCTATTTAGCCAAATTTGCATAAATAATTAGAAGGAGGTGTGGTTGCAGTGTTGGATGCCTTGACTATAGTAGCTACCCTTATTCTATAATGTGCACGTTTCAAGCAACCTCTCAATATGATGGCTAATTTTTATATATACTTTTCTTTTTTAGCTAGTATATCATTAAGGCGGTTTGAGAATGTGTCACTATCCAGGTGTTTATGAATGGAGGGAGTTGGTTTTGATTATTGTTCCCACAATTTGGATGAACTGCCTCTTTCCCCTTTTGATGGCTTGAGCTTATTTACTGGGTCAGTCGGGGAAGAGGGGGGGGGGATTATAGGGGAGGAGGGTTGGCTTCCAGGGCAGGGTTATGGTTTTATTGGGTTGGTATTTTGGGTACTGTTGGGATTGATTGTTCCCCACAGATAAAAGATGCTGGGTTATAAAATAATTTCATTAAATGTCAATGGTCTCAACCATTCTGGGAAATGTAGAAAAGTTGTAGGGTATTTAAACTCAATGAATGCTGATATAGTTTTTTTACAGGAAACTCATCTGTCCCATGAGAATTATATCAAGCTCCGAATGGGATGGGTAGATAATATTTTTTTTTCATCAGGAGTTTCCAAAAAGAATGCTGTCTACATAATTTGTTGTAAGGGCTCCCGGATAGAAATAATCGAACAAAAATCGGACAATGAAGGTAAATGGATATGTGTAAAGGTGGAAATTGCAGGGCATAAGTGCCCTTTGATGAATGTATATGTCCCATCAGTGGATTCACCATCTTTCTTTGAAAGGATATGTCAAGTTCTATTACATTTTGGAGATGATGAGATTATACTTGGAGGGTACTTTAATACTGTCCTGAATGATGCAACTGAAAGAAGCATATTCCAAGAAATACTCTCTGGTCTTCTACAGAAGCATTCCAACATGCATTGGACTCACTATGCTTAGTGGATGCATGGTGGTGCCTTAATCCATTGAGTCATTGAGTATACCTTTTTACTCATACCCACATCAGTCCCATTCTTGGATAGATTACCTTTTGGTGTCCAAGCCTCTCCTGCCAGAGGTGCTTAGTTGCATTATAAAATCTATCCACATATAAGATCATGCTATGATATAATTGCTATTCCAACCATGATCCTGTCCTGTTCCAAGGCTTCTTTGGAGGTTCAAAAATATATTTCTCTTGGAATAGTCATTAGTAGAGAAACTAAAATTTTTCATAGAGGATTTTCTTCAAAGAAATGAAGATTAAAATATGTGTTATTGTACAATCTGGGAGGCCTTTAAAGTAACGCTGAGGGAAGAGGTTATTAGCCTCTCCTCTCAAGCCCTTCTCTCTCCTCTCAAGCCATTTTGGATCCTCTATAATCTGGCTTTCATCTTTTACATTCTACCGAAATGGCTCTTGCCAAAGTCTCCAGTGACCTGTTCCTAGCAAAATCCAAGGACCTTTACTCAATTCCTCATCTTTCTTGACCTTTCTGCTGCTTTTGACACTGTTGACCACAAACCTCTCCTTGATACCTTGTCCTCACTTGGTTTTAAGGGCTCTGTGCTATCCTGGTTCTCTTCTTATCTCTCCTATCGCTCTTTCAGTGTTTGTTCTGGTGGATCCTCCTCTACTGCTATCCCGCATTCAGTTGGCGCACCCCAAGGATCTGTCTTAGGTCCACTCCTTTTCTCTCTTTATACCCAGTCCCTTGGTTCACTCATCTCTTCCCAAGGCTTTCAGTACCATCTTTATACTGATGACGCCAAGATCTACCTCTCTACACCTGAAATCTTACCAGAAATCCAGGCCCAGATCTCTGCCAGCCTTTCTGACATTGCTGCTTGGATGTCTCACTGCCACTTGAAATTGAACATGGCCAAAACTGAGCTCTTATTTTTCCCTCCTCTCCCCTCCTGCTTTCTCAGTTTCTGTGGATAACTCTCTATTCTTCCCTGTCTCCTCAGCTTGCAACCTTAGGTCGCCTTTGACTCCTCTCCAGTTAACAAAATTCACCCATTCCTTTCTGAACACATTACTAAGACACTTATCCAATCCTCAGAGGTGGAATAACTTCCACCAACGGCAGTGATCAGGCCAAGCAGCCCCACCAAAGTCATGGTGCAGGGGCACGTAAGCCCCTGCCACCTGATCCTGCTCCTGGTTGCCCCCATCATCCAGGTGGCAGGGAAAGGAAGCCCATAGCGATGTTGGGCCTTCTGTGCTCCTGCTAGGCATCCCGGTGCATGGCACGGCACACCAGCAGGAACATATGGCGGGCTGGCCAGTCAAAGCAATGGACGTCCCACATTGCTGAATCAGGGCAATACCGGACCATCTAAGTGCCCGATTCTGCAAACACGGGAACGTCTAGCTCCAGCAGTTGCAGAATTGGATACATATTGGTCAGTCCATTTTTTGGATGTCCCAACAGCCTGGATGTGCCCTGATTAGAAATGGCCACCATGTGTTTTAATAATACCAAACCCTTACCAGAATCATTATTATCTGCATTAACACAACTACAGTTGAAGGCTGATCCAGTTCTTAAAGTTTTAGGGATTCTGATTGATACAGATTTGTCTTTTGAAGCCCATATTACTTCAGTTGTTTCAAAAATTTTACGCAGAATAAGAGGGTATTTTTCAACTTGTGTTTCAAAGTTTTGTTTTGTCTTACTTAGATTATGGAAATATTTTATTCCTAAATTATTCCCAACATCAAACTATTCAACTGCAACTGTGTTAAAACACACCAGCACGCCTTATCTTTAGCGTTTCCTGGTGTACTGCAGTAACTCCTCTTATCTGTAAATTACATTGACCTAAAATTCCCAATCAAATTAGTTTTAAGTTTCTTGCTTTGTCATACAGATTGTTTAATGATTTTGTTCTGGAATATTTTTCAGTATTGTTAAGCCCATCTATAACACGTATTTCTAAACGTTTACAATCTGTCAATACTTTATTATACCCTCCATGTAGAAGTATTTGTTTGAAATTGTGCTTTATGAGTACCATTCCCTACATGGCAGCGCAGTACCGGTCGGAATTACCAAGGCAATTGAAAAACAGTTTTTCTGTTTCTCGGTTTCGAAAAAGACTAAAAGCCTGATTGTTCAAATCTAACTAGTTGGTTACTTCATATGCTTATTTTTTCATCTTATGTTTATTTCTTCTTACTGTGAAACCACACAGAACCACTGTTTTGATTGGGATAGTTGCAGTATATAAATCTGTATTAGATTAGATTAGACTAGAAGGAATAAGGCTCTGGGTCTGGATGGACTCACTGTTGAATTCTATCAACAATTCGCGGCCATTCTGGCTCCAAAGTTGAGATGTTTATTTCAGAGTTTGCTTATGCAGCAGTATAAGAATTTGAACTTTGCGGATGCAAATGTGGCATTATTTATTTATTTAACAGGGGTTTTTTTTATCCGCTTTATCATTTCAGTCAAAGCGGTTTACATTGTAACTTAAACTTGGTAGCGTACATTGAACAGGGACATTGATAACTTGGAATTTTATGAGGCAATGGAGGGTTGGCTAAGCCGGGACAAGATGATACCTTGACAGCTAATACAGACCCATTTCATTATTGAATGTGACTACAAGATTTTGGCTAAAATCTTGGCTAATAGGCTGAGTGGTTGTATGCATCATCCAGATGGGGAAGAACAAACTGGCTTTATTAAAGGGAGGTTTATTGGGGATAATGGCAGAACATTTCATAACTTAGTAGAGCTGTCACATCACATGAATGCTCCCACTGTGGCTCTATCATTAGATATAAAGAAGGCTTTTGATAGGGTTGAATGGCCATATTTATTCAGGACATTCAATTGGTTTGGCCGAGGTGTCCCCCTTATAGAGTGGATTAAGGTTATTTATTTATTTAGCTGTATTTATATCCCGCTTTTCACCGGGTCAAAGCGATCAATTGGGAGATACATTTAACACGAGGGGATATGACACACATACGCTAATACTTACAGGGAACATGGGCAATGGAGGGTTAAGTGGCTTGCCCAAGACCACAAGGAGTACCTATAGGACTAGAAATCTCAGTCCCTCCGGCCTGAGATTGCTGTCCCCAGGTGGGACTTGAACCCCCGGCCCTCTAGCCTGAAGTACCTTGTCCTAACCACTAGGCCACTCCTCCCACTCTATGCTTCTCCCCAGTCTTGGTTTATGGTTAATGGTTTCTTATCTAAGGCAGTGTGTCTGGGCAGAAGTACAAGGCAGGGATGTCCACCCTTGTTATTTGATTTGGCACAAGAACTATCGTTGCAAAACATCAAAAAGAATATTAGTATTGAGGGTATAAAGTCCGGGGATAAGTGTCGGAAATTAGCAGCCTACATGGATGATATTTTGGCCTTTCTAGCTAATCTTTCAATATCCATAAGGAGACTCTTGGAAGTAGTTGTTAGTTTTTCTGCTTTTTACGGTTATAAGGTCAACTGGGAGAAAAGTGAGATTCTCATACTTAATGATCTTGTTTCACAAAATGATATGGTCAACTTTTCATTCCAATGGACACAGTAAAGCATCAAGTACTTGGAAATGCAATTTTATCCCTCAGTGACTGATACAATGAAAATTAATTGTAACAATATTCAAAAGGAATTAAAGAGTGCGCTTCAGCGTTGATGCCCCTAAAAATTTCTTGGTGGGGGAGGATGGACACCATTAAAATGATGGTTCTCCAGGGCATTGTATAAAAATTGTGGATGCTCCCTGGGTATTATATTCCAAACTTTTATATTCAATTGCATAAGATTCTGATATCCTTTTTGTGGAGTGACAAAAGGCCACAGATTGTTTTGAAAAAATTGAAATTGCCGAGGAAAAGAGGGGGAGTTGGTTTTCCGGACTTCAAATCTTATCATACTGCTTCCCTTATTAGATATGGGATGGAATAGGTTTTGGGTGAGATACCTACCCCCTGGCTTGAGATGGAGAAAGAGTTAGTTTCTCCTTTTCAATTGTCAGCTTTACCTATGATAAGTTTACCTGACTCCAAATTGGGGCTATCGTTAATCAACAGCATGATTAAAGCTGTTAAAGCAATTGATTGTTGTTGTGAGAAGCTTTATTCAGGCTCTGAATCCACACCCATCTGGTACAATCATTTATTATAGGTGAATGGATGAAAGGTCTTTTGGAAAGGGTGGTTCAACAACTCTTCAGAAGGGGAGTGTTAATTGACCAAGCTTATTTGATGGATACCTATGGGCTAGGCGGGGCTCAGTCAAGTAAACTAGATAATATTGGTCGGAGCTTGGCACAGAATTCTCTTTAGGTTGATGGACCTGGTAGTTCTTTGGATTTAATAGATACACTTAAAAAGGTTAAGGCCAATGGCAGGTTGTGATAATTCTGTAAGTATTGATTTTTCATAATGATACGTCCCTAATAGGTCTCCATAGAATGTGGGAGCATGAAGTGGGCATCCCTCAAGATGTAATCAAGTGGGATGTTTTTTGGGCTCGCATAGTGCGTCCCTACAATGTCGAGCAGTCAGGCACGATCTCTTTTTTTTGTAACCCACAGGCCATCTGGATCCCTTTGTGGATGTATAGAGCTGGCCTTCATGCATCTAACAAATGTTGGCACTGCTCGAACATGGTGGGTATCTTAATGCATATGCTATTTGAATATCCTCTTATTAGGACCTTTTAGGAGGGAGTTGGGATTTTGTACAGGAGGTCTTGAAATTTGATTTTGCAATATTATTGCAACTAGTTACGTTCAGGTCTGCAGGATAACTTAAATGCACAGGAAAAATATTATTTGATATAATGATATCAACTGCGGTGCAGCATATTCTGCGTAGTTGGAAAGCAACTCATTGTTAAATGTAACCTTTTGGTGGCATGATATCTGTATGACAAGAAAGTTAGAGGGTGCAGCTTCGATATCAACAAACTGTATTGATAAAATAGAAAGAATGTGGAGATCATTGGATTTGTACTTAGCAAGTATATAATTCCATTCTTTGTTGAAATTATTCTTAGGTCCTCTGCCTTTTTTTTTCTTTCTCTTCTTTTTTGTCTTTTGGGGAATATGTTGTATGTACTTGTTATGTTGTATTACATAAACTACTTTAAATAAACTTATAAAATAAAAGACCGAGTCACAACCTTGGCTGCATCTCTTTGATCAGGTCATGGAGCAGCACATCTGAGACTTACCAATTTAAAGAAAGCTTGATTGTACCAGGTTGGATACACAGTCAGGCCCTGTGTATAACATTATATTACTATAAGCCCTAAGAAAGAGTTAATACCATTCAGAACTTTGTACTCAGTAACATTCTTGAAATACCCTGCTAGGATAATTAGGTGAAAGGTTCCTATAATATAAACATTAGTCTTGTTATTAGAAAGATAAGTAAAAGGCAAGTTGTTTACCCAGCTTCTCAGTCTCTCAGTCTCTGGTCAGAGATATCAAACTGTCAGTGTTAGGATTAATTAGAATTAAGGCCTACATAGTCATGTCTGAGAATATATGTATGTCTTTTCATGATTGTCTATGACGTGCATGCCTATAGAAAAGTATGTTATGAATATACGTGACACTAGACGTAGAATAGAATATGTATATTATGAATATACGTGATGTGAGACGTAGAATAATAAAGTGAAATTATGCTGTGTAATGGAATCTTTACCTATAAATAAAGTGGCCTAAAGCTATGATATCAGAGTAAACATAGGCAGCGGCCTAGCTTGCTCTCCCAAAGCTTTGGTTGTCTTTATAATACAAGCGTGTTGTGTATTATTTACTGCTTTACCAATTAACCTTCTCATTGCCATTGTATGTGGATTTCTGTAACCCAAGAGCCCTGCCTCGTTGTAGGTGAGGGGAGGTGCAGAGTACACTTTCAGTTGGTGCCGTGCCGGATTACAGATTTCTGATTCAAGGCAAGGGCAGAAGGTGCCTGAAGATTTGTGAATATTACCAGTGATGAGTAATCTGTTCAGTAGACAGGCTCCGTCTCAGATGCATGAGTGGCATGACAGAGCTAGGGCTTTAGTGTTTAGGAAAGGTAGCCCTTATTGTATGCTTCTATTGTATGTGTGAGAAGCATGGTGATGTAGCCATCGATTCCGTAGCACATAGGGATTCAGTGACAAAAGGTAATGTGAATTTGCAGTTTCCTTGGGAGGGAACTTTCTCTGTAGATAGGGTCCATTGCCTGAGATATGGGTTAGCGGTTAAAGGTGAATCGTGCAATTGTGCTTACATGGTGGGAACGGATGGTACATGATGCAAAACATTGGAATGTTTATGTTTTGAAACAAAAGTTGTTTGTGTTAAAAAATGTAATTAATGACCAGCTGAGTGAGTGAGAATCACTCGTGTAGCAGAACTAAGAAAAAAAGAAAATGCTTAAAGAGCAACAGCAGTTAGGGGGAGTAGAATTTTGTATTTTGGATATTTGGAATGTCTCCCAGCTCAAGGAATTGAGAGCACGTTTGAACCAAGAAATGGAAAATGTTGTACTTGTAATAAGAATTTTTAGAATGGCAATAGGTCATAGTGTTTCTGTTGCAAAAGAATTAAGTATTTCTGATGAACTTATTGATAAAATTGAGAGAGATTTAGACATTATGAAACTTACAAAGAGGAGTGTGATCAATTATATTATGATCTAGGCTTTATTCAGGATGTTCTACACCAGCAACATAATTTATGTTCTGCCACTGTTAAACTGAAGCAGCTGTGGGAAATGATATTGTGACTACTTAAAGAAGTGTTTGATTTGGCTAAAACTTTTCCTAACTACAGGGATAATCCTGGTAGATTTGTATCTTTATGGTCTCAAATAACTAACAGTTATAATCCTATGTGGGCAGCTCTAGATAATTTGCTCAGAACCGTGTTTTTATAATCCAGCTGATTTTCATAGGGTCACTCATTCTATTCGTGACAGACCCTGTGATAGATTTCCAAGAGAAGACTCAAAGATATAATTTTGTTTTTGTGTAAAAAAAAAAATTGTTAGAATTCCTTACAGTAGTATGCAAACTTGTAAAGGATTGGTCGAGATTAACATCTCTAAGGCAGGATAGGGGTGAAAAGGTTACAGATTGTCACACTAGGTGTATGCTAGCTTTTAAAGACTATTCTGGTGAAGCAGAAGACACACCTTCAGGATTCACTAATATTTTCGTAAATGGTTTAATCCCGAGAATAAAAAGAAATTTTAGAAACTTCAATAATAGATTGGCCAGCTAGAACAGCTGATGCAATTCTGGAAGGAGCTTGATACAGTGATTTGAAATTTATCAAGGATCAGCAAGAAGAGCGAACTAAAATAGATGTGAAAAGACTAAATTGCTCAATCTATACAGCCACCATGGGCAGGGGGGAGAGGTAAAAACAGAGGAGGTTATGGGAATCCTCAGCGAGGGCGTGGACAGTCCAGAAATACTTGTGGTGAGACTGTCCCCGGAATCGGAATCTTGATGGTCAGAGAGCTGATTTCCCTCCTCCCCCCCCCCCCCCCCCAGTAACAGCTGAATTCACTCTATCCTGGCTGAGTGGGAAGTTATATTTCCATCTGTACTCTCTCTCTGAAGTGCCGTCTCCTGCAGATGACAGTACCATTCATCCTGCTCTTGGAGAACTTTCTTCTACTTTGTGGGCAGTGCCGGGATCTAATGTCGGATGTCTTTCTATCCCGCCTGTAAAAATCACCGTGAAACCTGGAGTTCAGCTTCCTAGACTCAAGCAGTATCCACTGCCAGCAGCTGCCATTGAAGGAATTCATCCTGTGACTGAAGATCTTCAGAAACAAGGTGTCATTTATTCTACGACTTCATCATGTAAGACTCCAGTTCTTCCTGTACTAAAGGCTGACGGTAAGACATAGATTTGTACAAGACCTGTGAGCAGTAAATAATGTGATTTTGCCAATTTTTCCCTTGGTACCTAATCCACATGATATCTGGACGCAGATACCTTCCGGGACTACCGAGTTTTCTGTTGTGGATTTAAGTTCTGCTTATTTTTCAGTGAAAATTAGCAAAGACAGCCAATTTTTTTATTTGCCTTCTATTTTGACAATAAGAAAAATATTTGGACCACTTTGTATCAAGGGTACACTGACAGTCCTGCATATTTTTGCAGGCCCTAAGAACTGCATTATTGGATGTAGAGCTCGACCATTCCTCTTTAGTTCAATATGTGGATGATTTGCTTTTATGTTCACCAAGTTATGAGATTTGTTTATCAGATTCTTTGTCTCTATTGGCTCATATTGCTAATTTAGGTTTGAAGGTTAATTTGTCTAAACTGCAATTTGTATTTCAAAATGTTACTTTCCTGGGTGTTGTTCTAACACCATCTGGTCGTGCAATTACCTCTGCTAGATTGAAACCTATTCTGTCATTGCCTTTTTCCAGCGACACCAGTGTTATTGCGTACTTCCTGAGTTTATTAATTTTCTGTAAATAATAGCTAGAGAATTTCTCAAGATCTTACTGCTCCGCTTTATGCTCTCATCTTGGAAAGAAGGATCTGAAGGCCTCATTGTACCCACATTATCACAGTGGGAGGTTTGTTTTAAATGTAAAAATTGCACTGGGAAATGCGCCATGTTTATTGTATATGATCATTCTTTACCATTCAAATAGTATGTGGCTATTTTTGATCCCTCTGCTACCTTTGTGGCTATTTTTGATCCCTCTGCTACCTTTTACAAGCTTTCCCAACTGGTTGCAAGCCGGTAGGCTATTTCTCAAAGTGATTTGATGCAGTGACTTTGGGACTCCCACTATGTCTACGTAGTTTAGTAGCAGTGGCTTTTGCATTTGAAACTTACTGATTTTCTGGTTCTACAGCGCCCTTTTTGTTCCATCTAACCAAGACTCAGCCTTTGTCCTCCACACGTTTTATTGACTTTGGAATTAGTCATTTCTCCGCTTCATGTTTCAGTGTGTACTACATCAATATGCAACCCTTCAACACTTGTGGAGGAGGATGGGTCTCATGATTGTTTCCAAACTATTTTGACATTTTCTCTACAAGATGGGCTATGCAGCCACAACAGTTAATGATGTAGTGGAAACAGCTTATTTGCCGTTTGCCAGTGCACAGCTAGCAGAAGTGTTTGCAAAGAACAACCATTTTGCAAACCAAGAAGCATGGCAAGCTGCTCTTCGGGCATCAGTGTCACCAACATTGCTGTATTTAACACTGTTTAATATGACTTTGTTTTCCCTTTCATCTTTCTTGCAGCAATAGCAAGATACTTCCTTTGAAACCCAGACTCTGACTTCGTGGGGTGCATCCTGTGATGCTCAGGGCTGCTGGAAAGAGGATCATCTGCTTATTTGTCCTGACAGTCTTTTGTTTCTACTTGCCCTGTTCCTGCATCATAAGCTTTACCGCTGTGGCTATGAATTATATCTTTTTGGTTCTCCGGTATCACCTGAACTTCTGTTATTTTTCCTGTGGCACAGCTTGTCTGCACTGTTTCAAGACTGGCACTGTAGGGTCAGCTTAGGGTCAGTTATTAAGATTTCTGCCTTCTGAGCTCTTTTTGATTTTGCAGCCTGTTTAGCAGATCTGCCCTGTGCCAGAGGAAGGCGGTGGTATTTGTCTGGTGGTCACTTGTCTTTTCTCTGAATGGGTAGCGGCTTATCCCACTACCAGTATGACTGCTGGGGTTGCCATCAGATTACTGCTCACTCAGTTTATTCCTGTTTGGGGTATACCTTTTGTTCTTTCTTCTTATCTGGGTCCAGCCTTTGTTGCGAGTGTCTGGGAGGGTATTGAAAATTTGGTTTGGTATTAGGAGACAACTGCACACTCCTTATCATCTGCAAAGCTCTGGCCAAGTGGAACGGATGACTAGGACACTCAAAGGTCACTTACGCACTCTGACACATGACTGAGCTTCAGATTGGACAGAAGCCCTTCCTTTTGCCCTTATGACAGTGTGTAATTCCCCCAGCCTGACACCATATGAAATAGTTACTGGACGTCCAGCTACCTCTCCACATGACTTGGCAGTTATCCCAGATCCCCAATTGTTGTGCAGCGATATTTTGACTTATTGCTCACGGTTGCACTCAGTCCTGTCTGTTTCCCCTTTATTGCAAGTGAATCCTCAACGAGATGACAGAATCATCATATCCAGAATCATCGGAATCATTATATCCAGAAGTGAAGTCACCAGATTGGGTCCTGATTAAGAATTTGCATCCAAAGACACTTTTGGCTCCCAAGTTCCTAGGTCCATTCCGTGTGCTCCTGGTGGGATACTCAGCTTGTAAAGTGGAAGGACACTCTCATTGGATACATCTTACACAGTGTAAAGGCTCCTTCACTGGATCCAGAAGGTGGTTCCCTGCATCAGTGAATCAAAAGATTGCAACGCAGAGACTTATTGAACATTACATTGATATTACAGAAAAGATTATCAGGATTTGAATGCTTTTTGAATGAACTAATTATGCAAAATACCTTCTTCCAGCATCTATACTGCTGCTTAGGTGGATAAAGTTAGTTTGAATTAGTGTTTTACTGATATATATGCAATGACCTTTTGGCACTTAACCTCTACTTTATGAAAGGTTTGTGAATTAGGGGGTAGTTGTAGCTATAGTATATGGCTTCATCATATTAAGAAAAGTAGGTGTATTTTCATTTTTGTTTTAGAACATTTATTTTTGGATTATAGTTTCAGATATTTAGAGGTTTGCTAAGAATGTTTATCTGGTCTTAGTTGTGCTGTGGCATATTGTTAATGAAGCAGTACTGCATTTAGAATCTTGGGAATGTTATGGGAAATACCCAAATATTTTTGAGTCGCATTTACACTCAGTTACAGAAGACATTTTAATCTAATGGTCTCATATAAACACAGAACCTAGAGTAGTTAGTTCTATGCCTCTAAAGTCCCCTCCAATATGTTTCATGGCTCAAAGTACAGGGAAAAAGGTAGGGGACACCCCATGGAACGTTTGTAGAATAATAATGCTACATAATTCTTCCATCTGGTATAAGAAAGCCCACGTACAGAAACCTTATATTTCCGAAGTACAATTAATGAAAGTTCAAGGGAATCAGGTGCATGATTATGACTTGTTACAGTATAATAGTTCTGGCTATCTTTTGAATGACTTTAGTCCAGACCTAAACATACCTAACTGGAATTTCCCTTTGTTAGGGTATCACCATCCCTGGGAATGTAATTTATCTGTTGGAATTAAAGAAATGAACATTATTCAGTGGGCTCTGAATAATTGTACACAGAATACATCTTGTCCCCACAACCTGATAATTTGGGAAAATGGATTAGTAGCTTTAGAAGTTAGATTATTTTGTATGTGGTAATATTGCAGACCAGAGGTTGGTCAGGTACTTGCTATGTTGCCCAGTTAGACACCCCATGGCGTTTTTTTTTACCTTACCAAAATATTACTTTATTAGCCTAGAATTGCATGGTTTTAGACTATCTCCTAGCGAAGGAAAATGGCATGTATGAATTATTTATTCATTTATTTATTTATCTATTTATCTATTTATTTATTATTATTATTAATTAATTATTGTTTGCTTGATGATGAAGGAAAAATAGTGACAGGCCTACTAGATAAGGTTAGGAATCGTACATTTGTATCAAGTAGTAGTTATGTAAGTTCTTTTTCTGATTTTTTTTTATTATTCTGTTTCTTCTTTCTGGAGTTTATTATCTAGGCCCCTGCAAGGAATATTAGCTTCATTATTTGGCTTATTAGGGATTATCATTTTAGGAGCATTAATTCTTTGTGTAATAACTGCTTGCTGTAAGAAATCAGTGGAGACACTGACCCCTAAAATGATGTTACAGATTGACCCAGAAGCTAGCTACGATCCATTTTTAATACCGATGTCTGAGTTTCCATATCTTTGAAATGATTCTTTACAGAATCAGAGGAAGGACTGAAAGAAAGCTTGATTGTACCAGGTTGGATACACAGTCAGGCCCTGTGTATAACATTATATTACTATAAGCCCTAAGAAAGAGTTAATACCATTCAGAGCTTTGTACTCAGTAACATTCTTGAAATACCCTGCTAGGATAATTAGGTGAAAGGTTCCTATAATATAAACATTAGTCTTGTTATTAGAAAGATAAGTAAAAGGCAAGTTGTTTACCCAGCTTCGCAGACTCTCAGTCTCTGGTCAGAGATATCAAACTGTCAGTGTTAGGATTAATTAGAATTAAGGCCTACATAGTCATGTCTGAGAATATATGTATGTCTTTTCATGATTGTCTATGACGTGCATGCCTATAGAAAAGTATGTTATGAATATACGTGACACTAGACGTAGAATAGAATATGTATATTATGAATATATGTGATGTGAGACGTAGAATAATAAAGTGAAATTATGCTGTGTAATGGAATCTTTACCTATAAATAAAGTGGCCTAAAGCTATGATATCAGAGTAAACATAGGCAGCGGCCTAGCTTGCTCTCCCAAAGCTTTGGTTGTCTTTATAATACAAGTGGGTTGTGTGTTATTTACAGATTTGTGTATTATTCAAAGAATTGTGATCAATTAACCTTCTCCTTGTTTTGTGTGCGGATTTCTGTAACCCAAGAGCCTTGCCTCGTTGTAGGTGAGGGGAGGTGCAGAGTACATTTTCACCAATGAGTTGTGGCAGAATGGGAGTGATTGACTGCAAGACTCTACAGTTCTGATTGGCTGGAAGGCAGGGCTCTGTGATGTGGTGAGTGTGGTTACACATGGTAGGCTGTCAAACCAGTCAAACAGGAAAGGGGAAGGTGAGGCCAAGGGTGGGTCGCTGTTTTTGGCTAGTTTTTAACCCACATTAGGCAAGAAAGTTTCAGCTCATCTGGCAAACTTGTGGATAGACCTGAGAATTAAGAGTTGAACATGGCATTATTATGTTCTTGGACTTCAAGAAGGAGCATTAAATGGACAAATGGCCTCAAACTGGTCAATATTGCTTTTGATATTAGGCAAATTGCTCAATAGGGACTTCAGTGATAATCTTCTTAAAAAAGATACCAGGTCAGGCCTGTGGAGCTGTTCCACCTTCCATTTCAGCTTCTGTTGGGGAAAAAAAATCAAACCGAAAAGGTTTTGGATCGGTGACTTGGCATGATCTAGCAAAGAATCAGCATTGAATGACTTTAATTTATAGATTGCTCTTTTACAATATATTTTCCTCCTTGCCTCCCTTCACCTCTTTTTATCTTCTTTTTCTTCCCATTTTTACTGAGGGATATTAATAGAATGACAAGTTGGTCAAATTTGAATCTTGTAATTAACTATATTTTGATAGCCTGCAGAGAGTTTATAGAATTAGACCTACACAAGCTAGGCAAGTTGTTCTGTGTCATTGATTTTGGATGTTTTAGATTTTGTATATCGTTTCTGTAATGTTTTTATGTTCTGTGTTTTGATTATGAATATTTTATTGTGATCCATCTCAGACATTGCTTTGTATAGAGGGAAAATAAATTTAAAGAATAAAATGAAATAATGTTGATTGTTCAGACTGCCTTATCTATGGAGAGCTGTAAAAGCATTCTTCGTATGCTTTCTTGCGCTATTTGCGGTTTGGCCTGATTACAAAATAGATTAAAAAGATCTATATAGTCCTAAGTCTAGTGGTAAGTTGTTCCAAATCATCTTTGTAATTCATTGGGATGTTAATACACTAAAGTGTAATGTGACTCTCAAGAGAGAGCTTCATGCAAAATACCCACAAACATCGTAAAGCACCAATGTTTTGTGTACCACTAGGAGTCAAGAGCTGGCATTATTCATTCGGGTAAGACAGGGGTTGAGGGAATAGGGAACCAGGGTTCTGGGGTACTATTTTTTAAATAAGGGTTGGGGCTTAGCAGGGGCTCAGATTTCTTTGAACTTTGGACCAGTGATGGTGTGATTGTCAATGAGCCACTGCCCTATTAGGGATTTAAGGTCCATCTAACATGGGACTAGCGGCCCTTTTAACTAAACTTTTACTCATATTTCCATGGCTGGGAATATGTGCTGTTCCCAGATGTGGAAATGCAAGTAAAATATTTAATAATTTTTAGCTATGGGATGCTGCTCAGCCAGAAGCTCCTTTGCCTCCCATAGCTAAATACAGCAAAACCACCACTAATCCAATAAATCTACTTCTGATATTTTACTTCTGAAACTTCATGAAATATAACTGAAAACAAAATATTTAAGAAACAGTTGGACATTGATGGTAGGAGGGTGTTTGAAATAGTACAGTATTATGTAGTGTGGATTAATCATAGGACCAGGAATAGAAGCAGAGAATTCATTCAAAAGAGTCAATATAATTAATTTTATTCCCAAAATTACATAAAATTCAGAGCCGATTTCACAGAGCTTGCTTCAAAGGCTGCAAACTCTACTCCTTCTCCACCCACTCTCTTGCCCCCCCCCCCCCAGTGGTTTCATGTAGATGTGGTATACTGATAGGCCACAAATAACGTTTGTGTTCATCAAATAGCGACAGTTAAAACTACTGAAGATGTTTCTAACAGTCTTCTACTCAAATTCACAAACCATCATGTCCTTTAAATTGGAAAATGTTTTTTACAGCTTGCATGCATCCTTTTCGGCCAATCCTCCTCTACCCACCTCAGCAGCACTTTCTGAACATCGACTCTTTTATATAGTTTACAGAGCTCGATCAGTTGTTCCACAGTCCTGTCACTGTTCCGTAGCAAGAACTCCAAGGTAGGACTTTGTTGTCTCTGCTCTAGAAAACAAAGTTCGTCATAGGTCATGCCCCATTTGCTAGCAAAATTTCTCCAGTTTTTTACTGTGGAATGGCATGGATCCAGCTTAATCCTTAGCAGGTACAACATGTCTTCATCATTCAGCAAATCACTGATGGTTGGAGCGGAGATCAAAGTTATAGAAGACATGCAATGTTCATAAGACGCCTCCTTGCAGGTGTTCTTCCTCATCAGATCTAAAACTAGCAAACATATTTAAGAAATTGTGAAAAAAGTCTATATATTTCATGCTTAGTACATACAATTTGTACATTAAGAGATGGTGCCCATATGCAGCTAGCTTTGTTACCTAGTGATCTTATTTTGGGCTCAACATAATAGATGCCTGGTGCTTTTTTAAAAAATATATTTTTGTTTTTGAAGATATATGGGTCAGCATTCAAAAAATGCCAGAGCACATAACTTAGCAATCCAAAGTCTGACAGGCTAAATTAAGCATATTTTCAACCAAACCTAGGTTTTCAATAGAAAATGAACTTAAATCTAGCCATTGGATGATTAGAATTAGGATATTTAAACTTGGCTACCCAAACTTAACTAGCTAGTGCTGAAAATGATTGCTAGCCAGCCTACTTAAACCTCTTCCCCATCTTTAAACTGGTGACTCCGATTCCACCCATCTGATCTCCTAAAGAAAGCTGGTCCACTGACAATAGACACGTCCTGCTTCCCACCTCCCCCCAGCACACTGAAATTCTGAACAGCTCCTTGGGCAATCTAATCCTTCTTCCCACCTCTTTACTTCTTCCCTGTAATTTTGAAAAAGCTCTCATGGCAATTCAATCCTCTGTCCACCTCCTTCCCCCCTGCCCCAACCTGCATGGTGTGATTTTTAAGCTACTGCTTTGATAGCCCATGCCTACCTCCTTCCTTCTCCTGGCACCCTATGATGGTGAGGAAGTTCCAGTTGTTTCAAGATAGTGGGATGTTTGAGGTAGTAGGAGGAAGGCTCAAGCTACTGTGGGAGCTTCTTGAAATTGCAGTTTCAGGGGCAAGTGGGATGGAGAATCAGACTGAAAAATTCCTTAAGTCTAGCTGGAAAAAAGTGAGTGCCCAACACAAGGCGTTAAAAGCTGAAAATTAGTACTAGGTGTTTAAGTCAGAAGTCTACTCCAACCATGCTTTCAGCAGTGCAACGATTTTAACTGAATAATTTTTAGAGTGGACCACAAGAGAATTGGATCCACAATGGCATCCCCCCAAGGTAAGCCACATGCAAGGGAAACAACCATCTAACAACAGCAGCACAGCTTCATCACCAGACCACAGCAATTCCTCCACCCACAACTCCAGCAGGAACATTGTACAACTCCCCACTTCTCAAGCACCAACACCTACCTAGAACTCACCACCATTCATCCACAACAGCACATTTCCAAGCTTCGATCCCTCCAACACAATAGCAAACCCCTTCCTCTCACTACCTAACCCATGCACTACACAAGTGCACAACACCATCCATATCACAGATATACCACAACTCTGCATCATGGCAACACACATCACTCTACTCACAACCATAATCTTCCTTGTCCTAATAGCAGCCATGCCTCAGTATTAACCAGACCAGCCAACATACCCATAATATATGGATTAGAGACAACATACAACCCTTCAATAGTTTCAATCCTACTTGGAGGACCGATACCAACAAATGAAAACAGGACCACTCATTTCAAGCCACTATAAGCAACACCAATGTTTACAACAAGGTTCAGTACTATCCCCACTTTTATTTAACATCTTTATGCAGCCATTGCATTCAATTATACAAAAAGACAACTGACAACATCCTCATCTACTTGGCATTCTCCATCGACAAACCAGAATACACAACAATAGGGAAGTGTTTCAATGCAATGGCCAACTGGCTCCCTGAACACAAGCTAATCATTAACTACTGCAAAACTGAGGTCATCCATGTAACAAAAAAAATCAACATTCACTCAACCAGCCACCATTACCTTGCCAAATGCCACACTTGATGTCAAGAATGAGGTCAGGTACCTGGGAATAACCCTCGACCAAGGTCTAACTTTTCACTCCCACATCAAGAAAGTCACTAGAGCAGCCTACCACAAAATCAGAACCCTACAACAGCTCAGACCACTCCTTGAACATACCGACTTCTGACATGCATGTCAGGCGCTCATCATGCCAATCCTGGACTACTGCAACATTATGTATCAGGGCCTACCAAAAGCTACTTTACACCCCCTACAAATTGTACAAAACACTGCTGCAAGAATTATAGCAAGAGCACCAATAAGAAACCACGTTACCCCCATCTTATACCATCTGCACTGGCTTCCACTGTACATGAGAGTTAAACACAAGGTCATAACAACAACATTTAAGATACTACATAACCTATTTGCACATAACTTTCAATTCCTTGTCGAGAAGCCCTCTAACAGTGGACAAAGACAGAAAGTCCCTCAAGAACTACTAACAATCCCCACCCTTCAGATCAAATGCAATCAGTCCACCTCCAAATGGGCCTTCTCTCTGTATGCCCTCACCATTAGGAACTCACTTTCCATTGAAATACGAGCAGCAAATTCCATCACAGAACATCAAAAGAGACTAAAAACATACCACTTCTCAGAGCACTTTCAATCCAACGACTAGCAACCACCCCTAATCCGACTCCCCAACTCCACCCTCCCCCCTCAATACAACCCAGTTGATGTATAAACTTCCACCTCTATTCTTTTGCACATTGTAAAACAAACCCACTCCCTTTGGACTTCATATCTCCTTTGGCTTCATTGCCCCTAAGTTTCATGTATACATTTACAACTTTTATAGCTATGTACGTAGTTAACAGTTCACTAAGTTCCATGTAAAGTTCTTACTTTGAGTTATATGTACACCACTTTGGCTGCAAGATAAAGCAGTATAGAAAAAGCTGATAATAAGTTTCCCTATCTGATCATCTCAGTGTCCTTTAAGACTTTTACTTATCTGTATCTTATTCTATTTTATTTATTCTACTTTATTTAATTTATTTTACCTTTATTCCCTTACCAACTATTATCCCTCTCCTTCTTCTAACTTTACTTGCCCTCTGCCATTTCTTATGGCTCCATATCATTCTTTGTTCCTTTTTCTGATCCTCCCTAACCTTCTTCCCTCACTCCACCAAACTAATACCCCCCTCTTTCTCACCCTCTCTCCACCCTCCCTGTTTCCTCCCCCATATTATCCTCCACCCTTTCCTCAGCTCTTGAGCTTCACCTTCCCCTTCCTCTCATTCATCTCTCTCCTTTCTCTCTAACACAACCTTATCCCTGTTTCCAATGTGCTGTCTCCTCTGTCCCTCACAATCTTCTTCTCCTTCTCCTTCTATCCTCTGGTGACATTAATCCCAAACCTGATACCCTTCACTTCTCTCTCACTTCCATATTAGTTTCTCTCTCCACCACCCTAATCTCATCCACATCCCTCTCCTTTCTTTCTCCCCTTCTCATGTGTTTTATAGAATGCTCATTCCATTTCTAATAAACTTCTCTTTACCCATGATCTCTTTATCTCTTGTGCTTTCCATCTTCTCACTCTTACTAAAATCTAGCTCCTTCCTGATGACACCGCTTCAGTTGCTGCCCTCTGCCACAGTGGCTATAAATTCTCCCACTCTCCCAATGGCCATGGTGGTGGTGTTGGGTTTCTACATTCTCCTTCTTGCCAATTTCAACCCCTCCTTTTCCCTTAATTTCATTCCCTTCCCTCCTTTGAAGACCTTTCATCCCTCTTTTTAACCCCCTACCTCTCCGGATTGCTATCATCTATAGACCCCTCTGACAAGTCCTTTTCACTGATTTTGACTCTTGACTCTCCTTATTCTTGGATTCTTCTTCCCTCTCCCTTCATGCTATCGATCCACTATCTTCTACTGTCTCATCTCTTCTCTCTTCCACTTTGTTCTCTAAGTCTGTTGATTAAGCTATAGCTTCCTATAATACTGCTTTCTCCTTTACTCTGGATAAACTTCCTCCGCCCATTCCACGTCCTGTGAGGCACAACGCACCTCAGCCCTGGCTGTCCAGCTACCCGATACCTACATTCCTGTGCCCGCTCATTTAAGCGCACTTGGCTCAAATCCCACTCTCTCTCTGACTTTCTTCATTTCAAATTCATGCTTTCTTCTTTCCAGTCCATCATTGCACTCGCTAAGCAAAACTATTTTCTCCATCTGACTAATCGTTTTGCCTCTAACCCTCACCGTCTCTTTTCTACTCTCAATTCTCTTCTTATGGTACCTCCACCTCCAATCCCTCCTTCTCTTTCTGCCCAAACCCTAGCAAACTATTTCCATGACAAAGTGCAAAAGATTGCTCTTCAATTCCCCATTAAATCTTCTTCACCCCTCTTCTCCCTCTCCATTACCAACCTTTCCCCCAACCTCTATCACTCTTTCATCCTTTTATAAAATCTCTGTTGAGGAAACCTCTTTTCTTCTTTCCTCCTCTAAACTCACTACCTGTTCTTCTGATCCTATCCCTACCCATCTCCTCAACTCCATCTCCTCCTCCGTCAACCCTTTCATCTTACGTATTCTCAACTTTCCGCTTTCCATTGCAACCTTCCGTGCAGCCTACAAGCATGCTGTAATCACTCCTCTCCTCAAAAAAACCCCTCACTTGACCCTACTTGTCCTAATTATCAACCCATCTCCCTTCTCACATTCATTTCCAAAATTCTTGAATGTACCGTTCTACATTTCTGTCTCAAATGTCTCTCCTCTCAAGCCCTCCTTGATCCACTTCAATCTGGTTTTTATCCATTTCATTCTACTGAAACAGCCCTTGCTAAGTCCAAAGGCCTTTACTCAGTTCTCATTCTTCTCAATCTTTCTGCTGCTTTTGATATCTTCTCAATCTTTCTGCTGCTTTTGATACCGTTGACCACCTTCTCCTCCTTGACACTTTATCTTTTCTTGGTTTTAGAGGCCCTGCACTGTCTTGGTTCTCTTTTTATCTCTCCAATCACTTTTTCGGTGTTTGTTCTGGAGGTTCCTCCTCTACTGCCATCCCTCTCTCAGTTGGTGTACCTCAAGGGTCTGTTCTGGGCCCTCTCCTCTTCTCTCTCTATACCCAGTTCCTTGGTGCCCTCATCTCTTCTCATAGCTTTCAGTATCATTTTTATGTGGATGACTCTCAAATCTATCTACACCTGACATCTCTCCTTCTCTCCAAACTCATATCTCTACTTGCTTAACTAACATTGCTGCCTGGATATCTCACCACCACCTAAAATTGTATATGGCTAAAATGGAACTTCTTATCTTGCCACCTAAACCCTCCTCCTCCCTTCCTCCTTTCTCTATCACTGTTGACAACACTCTTCTTCTTCCTGTTTTCTCGGCCCGCAACCTGGGGTCATTTTGACTCCTCCCTTTCCTTCTCAACACATATTCAACGTATAGCTAAAACCTGTTGTTTCTTTCTCTACAACATTAACAAAATTCATCCCTTCCTCTCCGAACACACTACTAAGGCTCTTGTCCACTCTTTGGTCACCTCCCATCTTGATTATTACAATCTTCTCCTTGCTGGTCTCCCTCAGTTCACCTCTCTCATTTTCAATCTATCCAGAACTCTGCTGCACGGCTAATCTTCCGCAAGCACTAATACACTCATATAGCCCCTCTTCTAACATCACTTCACTGGCTCCACTTCCGTTTCCATATCCAATTCAAACTTCTCCTTCTAACATATAAATTCATTTACTCTACTGCCCCTCATTACCTTTCCTCTCTTCTCTCTCCCTACACTCCTCCTTGTGAACTCCGCTCCTCCTCTGGCTTTCTTCACTCTATGCCCTTTTCTTCTTCTGCAAACTCCAACCTTCAATCTTTTCACCTTGCTGCTCCTTATGCATGGAACAAACTTCCTCTATCTTTACATCAAGTCTCTTCTCTCCTTCTCTTCAAATCCATGCTAAAGGCTTTCCTCTTTGAGGCTGAATTTGGATCCTAATCGCTTGTTCTCCTTCCCTATTAGAACCCCCTTGTTTCTCTTGTATTGTTCTGTCTGTCTTGGTTAGATTGTAGGCTCTATGAGCAGGGACTGTCTTCTTTATATGTTTGTACAGCGCTGCGTATGCCTTATAGTGCTATATAAATGATGTCGTGACCCCCTGCCTAGGCCAATGGCCGGTAGGCAAAAGGGCTGCCTTATTTGCCCTTTGAGTACTGTCCCAAGGCTTTGGCTGCCAGCACTGAATGCTGGGACTTGTAGTTCCAGATACTCTCCAAGCAAAGTAGTGTGACCACACAGTTTGTCAAGCAAAACAAAGAAATTTATTCCGGGGTTTCTCCCTCACATCAAAATTCATAGCGCAGAAACAAGGCAAGGATAAGTTCTCCAAATTAAATAATGAAGAGGAACAAAACAGGCTTAACATCAAAGTCAGGAATATTCTTTCCACAGCAGCGGCACTCAGCTTGCTTCAGACAAATGCCTTTCACTGCTATGGCTGCTAATCACATCAGGCAGACTTTAAAACTTCTTAGCCAGAGTTTTCTTTCTCACTCAGCTTGCAAAACCAGGGTAAATAAACTTCTTCTCCTGGCCTAAGCCTAGCACATGTTTAGCTTGTTTGACTTACAGAATGAGCATTCCATTTCTACTGCGTCATTATCACAAGGAGTTTCATACATTTCTATCTGCATATCCTCCACAGCTTCATTTGAATCATCTTCTGGGGAGCTTATATCAGAAGGTTTAAACTTTGCACTCTGCAGAAACTCTTTCAGTTTCCCTAAAAAGTGTTCTTTCTGCTCTGTATCAGCATTGTTTAAAGAAGGAGTTTCTCTCTCATAGAATAGCTTTTCAACAGCCTTTAGAGCTGACTCACGGTACTTACTTGAACTGTTCCTGTTCCTGCCTGGAGCTGCTCTCCTTGTCTTTTGGCTAGCACAGTGTTCAGAGCTTTTCCTCAGCTCTCTGATCACGTCTTCAGAAAAGCCTCTGTTAGGAACTGTAGCAAACTTGTCTGCCCCACCTCTATTACTTGGCTGGCTCTCTGAGCTGTTTCCCCACGTGGAAACATCCTCTCCAGCTTCTCTTCTCTGGGGTGTTTTAGGACAGGTTCCAATCTTCGTTCCACTGCTTTCTGAGAGTAAGAATCAGCTGTCTTTCCTCCTCCTCTCCTTTGCTCCTTGAGCTCCCTTTTCTCGTGGCCTCTTTCTTCCTGGTTCCTTTCCTCCTGACTCCTTTCCTCCTGACTACTTTTACCAAACTCTGAAGCCATTTTAAAACGGTGCTTCTTTTCAGCCACACCCTCCTCTCTGCACATGTGAGAGCTGTTAGGGCTCAACCTAGCTCTTACGTCACTGCTTGGGCAGGGCTTAGCTCTAGCTACTGCATGCTCCGGTGGCTTGTGGTTTCTATGGGAACCTTGTTTACATCTGTCTTTAAAGGTACATTCCTCACTTCTCTCCCATTCCATCTCATTCTCACAGCTCACCTTATCACATATTCCCCCCCTTAAGATATTACGGGCTGGGGTGATATCATCTTCACAGCACGTAATTCTAGATAACGCGTCCGCGTTCTGGTGTAGCTTGCCAGCTCTGTGCTCTATGCGGAAATCAAACGCTTGAAGCGCCATATACCAACGCGTCAGTCTAGCGTTGTGATCTTTCATCTGACCAAGCCATTTCAGTGGGGCATGATCTGTCACCAGAAGAAATTTTCTGCCCGCCAGGTAAAATTTCAGAGATTCCACAGCCCACTTTATCGCCAGGCATTCTCTCTCAATAGTTGAATAATTTTTCTCAGCCGGGGACAGCTTCCGACTATGGAAAAGCACCGGATGCTCGATACCCTCATATTTCTGGGACAGTACTGCTCCCAATCCGGTCGCAGAGGCATCCATCTCCAGAATAAATGGTAGACTGAACTCAACCCCTCGCAACACCGGGGCTGCACACAGCTCCTCCTTTAAATGCTCAAAAGCCGTGCTTGCTTCTAGGGTCCACCTCAGCTAATTGGGCAGATTTTTCTTTAACATATCCGACAAAAGTGCACTCTTCTCAGCAAAGTGTGAAATAAACCGCCGGTAGTACCCCACCAATCCTAGGAAACTGCGTAGTTGTTTCTTGTTAGTGGGCTGGGGGAAAACCTTCACACTTTCAACCTTGTTCAGCAATGGTTTCACCGTGCCGTGTCCAACCAAATGGCCCAGGTACTTCACCTCTTGACCACCGAACATACATTTTGCCGTATTTAGGGTCAGGCCTGCATCCCTCATTGCCTGTAACACTGCTCTTATCCTGGATAGATGTTGGTCCCATCGAACACTATGAATGATGACATCATCCATATATGCTACAGCGTATTCTTGATGAGGCCGGAGTACCAGGTCGACAAGCCGTTGACAAGTGGCAGCCACTCCTTGTAGGCCAAATGGCATTCGTCTGAATTGGAATAGGCCTACTGGCGTACTAAAAGCGGTCTTCTGGCGAGATTCCCTGGTCAGAGGAATCTGCCAGTAGCCCTTCGTCATATCCAACGTTGTGAGATATCTGGCTTGCCCCAACCGGTCAAGCAACTCCTCTATATGAGGCATGGGATATGCATCAAATTTTGAGATGGCATTAACCCTCCTGAAGTCAATGCAGAACCTAAGCGATCCATCAGGCTTGGGAACCAACACGATAGGACTGTTCCACGGACTCTTCGATTCTTCAATCACTCCTAAATCAAGCATCTCTCACTTGATCAATCACCTCCTGCCTCTTGGCTTCTGGCAGTCTGTACGGGCGTTGTCGTACTACTTCCCCTGGTGGTGTTAGGATCTCGTGTGCGACGAGCTTAGTTTCCCCTGGTATAGGCGTCATGACATCAGAGAAACTCTCGATTAGCTGTCCCAACTCCCGCTTCTGTGTCCATGAGAGGCCTTCCCCCATCCTCGGCTCAGGATTCTTCTTACAGTCACTCAACTGGGGTCCTAAGTCATCTTCCATCCTCTCCTCCACCGTCGCTGCCAGCCCTTGCAGGTCTGCATATCCCGTGGAACCGAATCCTTGTCTTCCGTGCGTCGTGTCAGAAACCATGGGTACTTCCTCGAGAGGAGGAAACCCCAGTCTTTCGCAAATAAGCTGGGCTATGCGGTCGCCCACACTCACTTTGAAATCTTCAGATCTGAAGTTAAACTGCAAAACCTTGACCGCACCTCTATAATCCGGGTCTTTGACGCCGGCCCCTAAATCAATGAAGTGTTTTACTTCTAAGCCGGAACAGGGTGCTATGCGTCCGTAGCAACCGACGGGTATTTCCAACTGGAGGGCGGTGTTCACTAGGGCTTTCCCATGCTTAGGGACCATCACATCCTCCGCACTATACAGGTCAAACCCGGCGGCTTGCGGGGAGGCTCTTTTCGGTGCTCGGGCATCTGGACTCATTTTACAATACCTTAGTGCAAATATGGGTCTCTTGGCCGATTCCTCCTTAGGCAATTGCTGGACGGACGTTTGCATCTTCCCGAACAAGGGACTAGGAACTCCTGTTGGCTTAGCTACTTTCCGGTCCTGGGTTCCTGGTGGGGTGCTGGCGGCTACCATCCCTTCCTTCTTCTGTAGGCCCTGTTGGATACCTTTCTGGAACTGAGGCCAGTCTCTCCCTAACACTACTTCTTGGGGTAAATGGGGCACTACTGCTACCGGGATCTCTTTCTCTATCCCTAGCCCTTTTACTAGGACTCGGTAGATGGGATACGTGGACGCTGTCCCATGTACACATCTAATCTTCACTGTGCCATTAGGTGAACGGGGTATTTCTTTGCCTTGGGCCCCTATCTTTTGCCAAAGGCTTTTGGATAGTATAGACTGGTCAGATCCAGAATCTAATAAGGCCTTTGCTGTTACTCCTTGCACTGTGACTGCTAACAGAAAACCTTCTCTAGCTTGTCCTGGGTCATCTATTATTAATGCTGTTTTCCCCTTACATTCACGTTGTAAGTGACCATCACTTCCACACCTGAAACATGTTCGTTTCACATATTTCTTTCTATCCACAGGCAAACACACATTATTAACAATATTCCTTGGCCTCTCTTCCCTTTCTGATGAAGCGTATGGTGCCTTTGTAGAAGCAAAGCTCTTCTCTTGGGCAGTGACATCCGCCTCAAGGAATCGCTCAGTGAGCAAAATAGCCTCCTGGGTGCTTCGGCAACCCTGCAATATCAGGAAGGTGCGTACTTTTACTGGAATAGCTGCCAAGAATTGTTCTAATATGATGCTATCTAATATTATTTCCAGCGTCTTACCTTCTGGTTCCAACCATTTATTAACCAGACCTTTCAGATGGTGGTATAACGCTCTGGGTGTTTCACCGGATCCTAATCTGGCATTCCTCAATAAACGGTGGTACACCGAGGGTGTTAGACCTAACCTATCTTTGATAGCTCGCTTTACCTCCTCGTAGTTATTGGCAAAAGCCGGGGATATGGTCTGGTAAGCGGCTAAAGCCTCACCCGTGAGTGATAGTGCCAACCGGACTGCCCATTGGTCTTTTGGCCAATTAGCTACGTGAGCCACACGCTCGAATGCTTCTAAGAAATCATCCACATTGTCCTTGTCAGTTAACTGACCAAATCCTAGTGTCTCTTTGGACCATGGTCCAAAAGTACTAGCTGGACATT